>OX451740.1:225493045-227893045 GCA_948472305.1 Vicia faba | reverse complement strand
AACTTCACTAGGTCAAAAGTCAATTGCGGCCCCACATACAGTCAAACTTTAAGATTTTTGGTCAACATCCTCATTTTGAAGTATTATCCATCATTTGATCAAGTGTTTATCATGATTCCTCAAGGATTTCTCACCATTCATCAAAACCCAAAAGTTGCTAAATTAAGGTTTTATAGGAAAAGTCAACTCAACTTTGACCAAGCCTAACTTTCTCATACTTTATCAGAAATGACCCATCCAAAGCTCATTTTGAATAGGATGAAATTATATACAATTCATCTTCAGCTCCCAAGTTCAGAATATGCACTCACAAAAAGATATGAATTTTGACATTATAGGTCATTTTGAAAAGTCAATAAAAACACCTTTTGGGTCACAGCTTCATACATGAACATGGAAGAATCAATTGAGATGAGACCAAAAGGGTTGCTTAGAGGACATCCTAATATTTCTAGAAAGTCAAAGAACACCTCTCTAGAGTCAAAATTGAGAGAGTTATGCATTGTCCAAGTTGACCATTTTTGCAAAATCGCCAAAAGTCAAATGTGCTCAAATTTGCATTTTATGCTAAATGGGCCCAACTTTTTATGCGTGCACCTCAATTATAATGTGGTATATGACTCAAATGTTCACTCACCCATTATATGCTTCATTTTTCAATTTATTTTGATTTTTCATTAATTAAAAAGTAGATTAAATCAAATAAATGATGAAAATTAATAAAGATATAATTTGATTTGTTTTTTTTGACAGATTAGCAATCAAGATATGCTGAGTTTACAAGATCAATTCGAGTTAAGGCCAATTGGTACAAGAAAGGCATGATTTGGCTCAAAATAGGAACATATCATACAACTTGAAAATCAAATTAAATCTTGGATAAATGCAAAGATGCATGCCAAGTATGTTAACCTAATTCATTCTAGGTTATATAATGAAGCTTTTCAGATCAAAAAAGAAGGATTAGAGGTCATGTAAAGCAGAGAACAAAACTCAAAAATCTTGACAAAAAGTGAGGTTTGGTTTTCAGGTTAGAGGACCTTTGAGAGAAATTCAAGGCCAGCCATCACATCCTAGGCATGCACTGAAGCCATCTCAACCATTTGCAAGGTCTGGAGCGCTCAAAATTCGCCTCTATACCTCACACAGTTTGCAAGCTTTTTTCAAATTTGATTATTGAAATTTACGCATCTTTAGCACTTTAATTGTCATAGTTGTGATTATTATCATGTTTTCAAGCTAACATGATGGTTTAATTGCATTTTTGAGCTTATATACGCACCTGCCATTGTTAGGGTTTTATGTTCTTGTTTAGGGGGTTTCAATACAGGAAAAATTAGGACTTGAATCAGGTATCATGATGCTCGTGAGGATGAGACGAGTTGATTGGTACCAGTAATTTTCATTTATCTTGCTCGTATGCAATTTTTGAAATGTGCAGGGTTATACCTACAGTAAACGTCTGTAGGTAAAAGTCTTGTTGTCTAAAATGACGGTTTCCAGGAAGAAGACGCTAGCGTGTCAAGCAGCCATTGGGACGTTTGAATTTCGCGCCTTGGATTTAGTTCTTTTGTTTTTTCTCATATTATGTTTTATTGTTATTATACTTACAAGTTAACACGCTAGCGTAGATGGTTGGAGGGAACGCCTTTGATGCATGCGTCCTGGGTTCGATCCCAGGCGTGTGCATTTTATTATTTTCTTGATTATTTCAGGCAGATCTAATGCGCTACATCATCAAACGCCTTCCATACACCCTCCACTTCTGGCCACTGGATGCCTAGCTAGCCAAATCCAACGTGTCAGCAATGAAGATCCATGGTGTTCTACAAAGTCAACATTGCGCCAGATATAAAGGTTGACCAGGCCTTGGAGTATTTTGGGCCTAGAAATTCAACTTCAAACCCCCAGAATTGCTAACACTATCAGGCCCATTCCTCATTCCTTCTTTTTATTTTATTTTTACTTTATTCTTAATTCTTTATTTGTTTTATTTTAAAATCAATTTTTTTTATAAAATCATAAAATCAAGAATTCAAAAAAAAAATTAGAATTAGGTTTTTTTTATCAAATTTAATTTAATTAATTTAATTTAATTTAGGGTAACTTTGATTTGTTTTTTTCCACAATTAAAATCAAATAGAAAATTAGGTTAATTCTTGATTTAATTTTTTCTCTTTTTCTCAAATAAAAATAAAAATACAAAAATAGGTTGTTTAGAATTAATTAATTTATTTTCAAAAATTAACATTAATTAGAACTTAGGATTTTCTTTTAATTCAATTATTTCATTATTTTCTCAAATAAAAAAACATGACAAAAAACACTTTTTTAATCAATCGCAAATAGGATTAGTCAAAGGGTCAAAACCCTAATCGCCTCGCATTTAATTCATCGCGCGCTTGTTGATTATTTTGCCATTATTTTGTAACTGTTTTGAGGATGTAATAGTTAACTTAGGGTTTTTTATTTACTGTTTAAATCCCCGATTTTTGGTTATGTAATTAATCCCCCCCCCCCCGAAGCCTTGTAATAGCATAGGTTTATTTTCTCGCATTTTTAATTCCTGCAAATATTTAACTGTTTAGATGTATGCTAATAGGATTGTATGGCAAGAATGCATGGCAAAATTAAAATGGTTAGAAAACCCTAATGTGCAAAGATAAATAACTGAAACAAATCACTCGCACATATTCACTCTTAGGGTATACTCTCACTTCGGTTGCCTTCGATAAACGATCATTAAGCATAGGGTGTCTTAGTGGTTTCCCTCCAGTCTAAAGGATCAAATTGTCCCATTCGAATGTTGCCTCGGAAATGTTGCCTCGAAATGATCTTAAGAATCTAGGGTTATTACTAAGGTGTCCTAGTATTACTTTAGTGACCGTACATCCCTTTCGAATTGACCCATACAATTCCAACGACGGTGCTACCTATTTCTCAATAGTAGGATAGCGCTGTCTAAAGGAAACAAGAATATAAATGATCTTTTTTCGAGTAGGTAGATGCTAGTAGGTACTTGCTCAAAATCAAAACTTTTCACACTTACACCTTTTCAAACAAATTTTCAAAATAAACTTCGTCACACCTTTGAGGACTGATACAAGGGTTATCACGAAGTTAAACTTTTCCAAACAAAGCACATAAACACAAGCAATTTAAAAATGAGAAAGTAACTAAGAGCACATGTAAAACCATGGATAGAAAGGGTGCTAACACCTTCCCTTTCTATAATCTACCCCTCGTACTCAAAATCTCGAAAAAGGATTTTTTTTTTTCTGTACTTTTTTCCTTTTCGATTGGATGAAATAAAAGTCGGTGGCGACTCTTGCTTACCGCGACATTTTGCAAACACAAAACACAAAACACAAACCAGTATTAAAAAGTCGGTTCTGCCACCGTATCACAGACCCCATGTGGTGCTGACTTGAGAGTACACCATGATCCTTCATTGCTGGAGGTGCTGGATCTGGAGAGGTTATGATCCATTAGCCGGATGGTGATGGCATATGGAAAGCGTTTGGATGAGAGAAACACAAGATATGCAAAGTGAAATTAAAATAAAGAAAACGCTGGGACCTAGGATCGAACCCAGGTCCTCATACTCACCACCAACGCGCTTTTCCATCTGGGCTGTTGTTCTTACTTGTTGACATAATAATAACAAAATATAATATATGAAACAAAGTGGTTAGCTGGAAAGAAGCGTGAAATTCAAGTGGTCCAATGGGGTTCAGACACGTTGTCGTCTTCCTCCTCATCCGTCGTATTAGGTATCAAGCTTTTTACCTACAGTCAAACATTTGTAGCCATAGCCCTGCCAACTTCAAAAACTTATAAAACACATGATAAATGAAATTTAAGGTCAGGATTCAACTGGTCTTGATGCCACAATCATCATGGTTCCCTGTTCTTGGTCTAATTTTACATATGGATAAAAACCCAAAAACAACCACGAAAACCCTAACAATGGCAAACACGCCTACAAGCATCAAAACTTCAATTAAATTATTCAGACATGTTACAAATACATCAATGATCATAATATGTCATTAAATTATGCTAATGATGCAAGAATTATCGTAACCAATTTTGAAAAAGCAAGCAAACCGTGTGGGGTTCAGGGGTTGATTCTGGGCGTGAGGAGGCATGAAATTGATCCTGTTAGTTCCAGGAGATATCCAGGAATCGTTTATGAGCTTTGGAATGGCCTGAATTAGTCTCTATGTTGAAATTCGATTCACCAACTTTTGCCAAAAATTTGAGTTTTTCTTTGTGCTTTCCACGACTGCTAGCCCCTATTTTTCGTGCCTGGCCTTACTCAATATGTATCCTTGAATGAATTAGGGTTATAAAAACTACATGTATCTTTGAAAATTTTGAAGATTTGATCTCATTCCTTCCTTGTATGATTTGTTTCCAAATTAGGCCTAATCATGCCATTCTTGTGCCAATCCACCTTGATTCGATTTGATCCTGATATATCAACATAATTAGCTTATGATCCTATCCAAAAATCAGATCAAAACAAATCTTTGCTATTAGTTGTCATTTATTCGATTTAATTCAATTTTTAATTAATAAAAAATCAAAATAAAATGAAAAATGAAGCAAACAATGTGTGGGTGAATATTTGGGTCGTGGGCCATGTTATGAGTGAGGTGCAAGCATAAAAAGTTAGGCCCATTTGGCAAAAAATGCATCTTTGAGCACATTTGACTTTTGGTAATTTTGCAAAAATGGTCAACTTTGACAAGGCATATCTCTTCCAATTTTTACCCTAGAGTGGTGTTCTTGGACTTGTTAGAAATTTTAGGATGTCCCCTAAACAACCCTTTTGGTCTCATCTCAATTGGGTCTTCCATGTTCATGTAAGAAGCTTTGACCCAAAAGGTGTTTTTGTTGACTTTTCAAAAGGACCTATAATGTGGAAATTCATATCTTTTGATGAGTGCATATTTTGAACTTGAGGGATGAAGATTAATTGTAGGGAATTTCATCCTCTTCAAAATTAGCCTTGGATGGAAAATTTCTGATAAATTATGAGGAAGTTATGCTTGGTCAAAGTTTGGTTGACTTTTCCTAAGAAACCCTAATTTAGCAACTTTTGAGTTTTAATGAATTAGGAGCATTCCTCGAGGTATCATGATCAAACCTTGATCAAATAATGAAAGTCACTTCAAAATGTTAAGGTTGACCAAAAATCTTGAAGTTTGACTGTATGTGGGCCACAATTGACTCTTGACCTAGTATAGTTGATTTTCGAGCATCTGAGCAGTTGACTGAGAAAACTTCTTGTGCAAGGCATGAAACTTGACATGGATGATATTGAGAGCATATTAGGACCATGGAAAGCATTTGAGGCCTTTGGAGTACACCCACCCTGACGAAAATGGAAACCCTAATTTGAGACACATTGCCTTATGAGAGAGTTTGTATGGTCAACTCTTCGGCAACCTTGAGCAAATTGAGGATCTCAATGGGCATGTGCTGAGTAAAATGAGAGAGAAAATTTTGGGGTACAATAGCTGCCCCTGTTCAATCTTCTTAAACTTGAGGATGTAGATTGGCTTGTCTGCCTTTCGTGATCTGAAGGTGGAAGATGATTGAACACTAGAGTGCCCATAAATTTGCACTCGTATGAAGTGAGTGTCAATCGGTGGTATCGGGAATGGGCTTACAGATGCCATTTGGAAAGAGACGAAGAGTTGTCGGGTATGGGCTTAAAGATGCCATCCAGAGAAAATATTGGTCGCATAAGAGATTCCTTTGCGAGAAGTCCCGTATTAGCCGTTGAGGAGGACTTCGTTGGGGCATGTTGACTTATGTCTGGGGCAGTAGAGTATAGGAGCTTCGGTTGTCCATTAATCTATTGGGAAGTTAACTCCTGATTGATGAGGTGGAAGTAAGCTGTATATCTGGTCAGGGTCTAGGTTACACAGTGACTTACTGGGGAAGCGTGAAATCGATCACATCTGATCGGGTCCAAGTCTTACAGTGTTGTAAACTGTTTTCTAGAGATAAGAGAGAAGGAACCTGGATAGTAGGGTCGCTTCGAGATGAAAGCCTGGATAGTAGGGATATGATATGGAACTTGGATAGTAGGGTTACTTCGAAATGAAAGCCTGGATAGTAGGGCTATGAGAAGGAACCTGGGTTGTAGGGTTACTTCGAAATGAAAGCCTAGATAGTAGGGCTATGAGAAGGAACCTGGATAGTAAGGTTACTTCGAAATGAAAGTCTGGATAGTAGGGCTATGAGAAGGAACCTGGATAGTAGGGTTACTTCGAAATGAGAGCCTGGATAATAGGTTTATGAGAAGGAACCTGGATAGTAGGGTTACTTCGAAATGAGAGCCTGGATAGTAGGGCTATGAGAAGGAACCTGGATAGTAGGGTTACTTTGAAATGAAATCCTGTATAGTAGGGCTATGAGAAGGAACCTGGATAGTAGGGTTACTTCGAAATGAGAGTCTGGATAGTAGGGCTATGAGAAGGAACCTGGATAGTAGGGTTACTTCGAAATGAGAGCCTGGATAGTAGGGCTATGAGAAGGAACCTGGATAGTAGGGTTACATTGAAATGACAGCTTGGATAATAGGGCTATGAGAAGGAACATGGATAGTAGGGTTACTTCGAAATGAGAGGCTGGATAGTAGGGCTATGAGAAGGAACCTGGGTAGTAGGGTTACTTTGAAATGAAAGCCTGGATAGTAGGGCTATGAGAAGGAACCTGGGTCGTAGGGTTACTTCAAAATGAGAGCCTGAATAGTAGGGCTATGAGAAGGAACCTGGATAGTAGGGTTACTTCGAAATGAAAGCCTGGATAGTAGGGCTATGAGAAGGGACTTGGATAGTAGGGTTACTTCGAAATGAAAGCCTAGATATTAGGGCTATGAGAAGGAACCTGGGTCATAGGGTTACTTCGAAATGAAAGCCTGCATATTAGAGCTATGAGAAGGAACCTGGGTCGTAGGGTTACTTCAAAATGAGAGCCTGGATAGTAGGGCTATGAGAAGGAACCTGGATAGTAGGGTTACTTCGAAATGAAATCCTAGATAGTAGGGCTATGAGAAGGGACATGGATAGTAGGGTTACTTCGAAATGAAAGCCTGGATAGTAGGGCTATGAGAAGGAACCTGGGTCATAGGGTTACTTCGAAATGAGTTTGGGTAAAACTTCAGAGGTAACCTGGGTAAGGTTACTTTATGATGAGTCTGAGTAGAACTTTAGGAAGAACCTGGGTAAGGTTGCTTTGATGAGTCTTTGTAGGATCGCATTAGACCACGCAGATAAATACTCTGTTTAGTTTCAAGAAATAATCTTGGACCTGCTGGAAATTGTTGATGATAACCATCTTTTCTGAAAAGGTACAAAATTAATTATATGCGATGCATGAAATGCATTGTGTGAGGATGTTCTCGAAATAAATGAGATTATGCTGTTATGCAATATGTATGCGCATGTCATGATGTATGCACATGAAATGCTATTGTGACATGTCTGAGTATGGGAAAATAAATCCCTGACTGCTGCTAGAGAATATAGCATTCTTGACTATGGTAGAGGATTATGATCCTTCTACTTCTGTCGGGGATGGTGAATGGAGATGACTATGCTGTGGATTCGCTCCTTGTTTGTGAATATTTTGTCGGGGAGAGACTCTGCTTGAGAATAACTCTGTAGGGAATAACTCTGTTGGAAGGTGAACTTCCGTATATGAAGGAATAAACTCTGTCGGGGATTGAGTTTCTATGTCCAGAGAAATAAACTTTGCTTGGGAGATAAAAATTTACTGATTCACTCGCGACTATGAAATTCGGCTGGGGAACATACGTCAGGTTTTTGAATGACCCTGGCTGGGGAGGTTACTTCCTGTTTTGGAAAAGGCTGACGTCCATGCCTTTGAAAGCTTTTACTTTGTGGGGAGTACTGATATAACGAGATCGTATGTACCGATGATTGTGTTCCAAAGTCATCTCTGCCTCAGTACCTGGTAGACAGAGTAACTGTCGGGTTTGTCATTCTTTTAGTTTTTTTTACTCCTGTTTCTTAAGTTACGAGCAATTGTCTTTCTGTTTCCTATGCAAATATTTGTGAACAACAATTATATTCAAATTCACATGTCAAGAATAACTCATTGGACGTTCTCGCAAAACAAAAACAGAAAAAGGGAAAACAAACATTTTTGTGTGTAAGAATGACTTGTGTTAATTTTGAAGTTGGCCTATAACAGGTGTTTTTGTACACGGAGGCTGATATTCTAGTAAGAGAACTCCGCCGTAAAAATAGAAGCTTTAAAGAATTGTGTCAAAGTAAAACAGCTATGTGAAATGATCCCATTGAGTTCCAACTCTGCTATTTCCCCTATGTCTTCGAGCGTCTCATCACTTTGCTACTTGGTCGAAGGTTAATTAAATTGATTGGTGCCATCCGAGCTTGATAATTGATACCGAAGTCTGGTCGCAAGATGATCCAATGAGACATAGTGATACGCTTTATATCCATAACTTTTGCCTGGCCTCCCTTTCGGGTTTTCAGTCCACCGGGATACCCTTTTTTTCCAAGCCGCCTTTTCAGGTTTTCGACTTGCCGGGTGTACATTTTTTTTTCATTTTCATCCCTTACTTTTTCCCGAACCCTTTTGGTTCACCGGGAAGCCCTTATTTTTTCCTAGGCCAGTCAACCTAGCGGGTCTTTTGATTAGGCGTAGTATCTTTTCACTATGTCTGCATTGACAGGGTGAAGAAAGGTCGTCACCGTCCATGGTGGTTAGAATCATAGCTCCACCTGAAAAAATGTTCTTAACCACAAATGGCCCTTCGTACGTGGGGGTCCATTTTCCCTTGGGATCAACTTGCGGTAGTATGATGCGCTTGATCACTAGATCCCCGACTTGATATTCTTGACGCCTGACTTTTTTGTTAAAAGCCTTGATCATTCGCTTTTGATACGTCTCACCATGGCAGATACCAGTAAGTCTCTTTTCATCGATTAGATTTAACTGATCAAGTCGGGTTCGGATCCAGTCGTCTTCATTCAAACCTGTATCCTTCTTAATCCTGAGAGAAGGCATCTGGACTTCGATGGGTAGGACTGCCTCCAAGCCATATACCATAGAGTAGGGTGTTGCTCCTATCGACGTCCATGCTGAGGTACGGTACCCATGAAGAGAAAATGGTAACATCTCATGCCAGTCTTTTTACGTCACCGTCATCTTCTGTACAATTTTCTTGATGTTCTTGTTAGCCGCTTCAACAACGCCGTTCATCTTCGGTCAGTAGGGAGAAGAGTTATGATGTTGTATCTTGAACTACTTGCAGAGCTTGGTGATCATCGTGTTATTGAGATTTGTACCATTGTCTATAATAATTCTCTCTGGCACTCCATATCGACAGATCAAGTTATGCCTGATAAATTGCACAACAATATTCTTGGTCACGGTAGCAAAAGAGGTCGCCTCAACCCACTTCGTGAAGTAATCAATGGCCACTAGAATGAAGCGATGCCCATTGGAGGCGGTAGGTTTTATTTCTCTGATCATGTCAATGCCCCACATTGCAAAGGGCCAAGGATCCGTCAAGACATTTAGAGGAACTGGAGGCGCACGCACCTTATCAGCATAAATTTGGAACTTATGACAGGTTCGAGAGTGTTGATGACAATCCGCTTCCATAGTGGACCAATAGTATCCCGCCCGTAGGATCTTCTTAGCCATGGTATGTCCACTTGAATGGGTCCCAAAGGTACCTTCATGTAAGTCTTCCATGATTGTCTCTGCTTCTCCCTTTTCTACACACCACAGTAAGGTAGAGTCATGGTTGCGCTTGTAAAGGATTCCATTATTGAGGAAGAACTTTGCGACGAACCTTCTCAGGAACTTCTTGTCATTGACAGATGCTCCCTCGAGATACTCCTGAACCTCGAGATACCTCTTTACTTCATAAAACCAGGGTTTATCTGCTACCTCTTCAGTCTCAATCACACAGCAGTGTGCTGGTTCATCCAACCTCTCAATGGTGATTTGGGGTGCTTCGTTGTCCCACCTAACCTTGAACATTGACGACATAGTATCTAGCGCATCCGCTAACTGATTCTATTCTCATGGGAAATGTTCAAAGGTGATCTCTTTAAAATGCGGCAGCAGTGTTAGTACATACTCTTTGTAAGGAATAAGGTTCGGGTGCTTCGTATCCCACTCGCCTTTGATCTGACTTATCACCAAAGCGGAATCCACGAATACACTCAATAACTTGATCCTTAGGTCAATAGCAATTATAAGACCCATGATACATGCTTCATACTCCGCCATGTTGTTGGTACAGTTGAAGCATAATCGGGCAGTGAATGGAGTATGACAGCCCTCGGGAGATATGATTATGGCGCCAATACCATTACCCAGTGCATTTGAGGCTCCATCAAAATACATAAACCATCGGGATCATTCCTCAGGTCCTTCATCCGGTCCAGGTTCTTCGTAGTCAGTCACTAGCATAATATTCTCATCTGGGAACTCAAAATTCATGGATCGATAGTCGTCCACGGCCTGATGAGCCAAATGATCAGCCAATACACTCCCTTTGATTGCCTTCTGGGTTATATGTTGTATATCATATTTAGTTAAGATCATCTTCCACCTTGCTATTCTTCTGGAGAGTGCAGGTTTCTCGAAAATGTACTTGATCGGATCCATCTTTGATATCAACAAGGTAGTGTGGGTCAGCATATATTGTCTTAGTCGGCGAGCAGCCCATGCCAAAGCGCAGCAAGTTTTCTCGAGCAATGAGTATCTTGTCTCACAGTTGGTAAACTTTTTGCTAAGATAGTATATTGCATGCTCTTTTCGACTAGACTCATCATGTTACCCCAGCACACACCCCATTGAATTGTCTAACACTGTTAGGTACAAAAACAAAGGTCTTCCCTCAATCGGGGGCATCAGAATTGGTGGTTCTTGAAGGTATTCCTTGATTCATTCGAAAGCGGTTTGGCATTCATCAGTCCACTTTATTACTTGATCTTTCTTCAGAAGCTTGAAGATTGGCTCACAAGTAGCAGTCAGATGTGAAATGAACCTGGCGATATAATTCAGGCATCCCAAGAAACCTCTAACTTCCTTCTCTGTACAGGGAACCGACATCTCTTGTATGGCTTTTACCTTCACAGGGTCTACCTTAATACCCTTGTCACTGACAATGAACCCCAGAAGCTTACCAGACCTTACCCTGAAGGTGCACTTGTTTGCATTCAACCTCAACTTGTATATCTTCAACCTGTCAAACAAATTTTGCAGATGATCAAGCTTCTCTTCTTCGGTTTGAGACCTGGTGATCATGTCATCCACATAAACCTCTATCTCATGGTGAATCATGTCTTGGAATAAAGCGACCATGGAGCGCTGATAAGTTGCCCCAATATTCTTCAAACCGAAAGGCATCACCTTGTAACAGAAAGTGCCCCACTGTGTAACGAAGGTTGTCTTCTCCATGTCTTCAGGAGCCATATTGATCTGGTTGTAGCCAGAGAAACAATCCATGAAGGAGAAGATCTTGTGCTACGCAGTGTTATCAACCAGAACGTCAATGTGCGGCAGTGGGAAGTCATCCTTGGGGCTTGCCCTGTTCAGATCTCTGTAGTCCACACACATTTGTACCTTACCATCCTTCTTTGGTACTGGGACGACGTTAGCAACCCATTGTGGGTAGGAAGTGACAGCTAGGAACCCAGCATTGAACTTCTTCATAACTTCCGCTTTAATCTTCTCTGACATTTCAGGACGCATACGACATACCTTCTTCTTTATCGGAGGGCAATCTTCTTTAGTCGGCAGGCGATGTACCACAATATCAGTGTCTAAACTAGGCATGTCTTCATAGGACCAGGCGAAGATCTCAACATAGTTGTGCAACATTTGTATCAACCTCTGTTTGACGCTAAGCTCCAGATTTGCACCTATTTTAACCTCTTTTCTGTCTTCCTCAATACCCAAGTTCACTGTCTCAACTGGCTCTTCGTGAGGCTGCATGGCCCTCTCTTCCTTCTGTAGTAGTCTAGCAAGCTCCCCAGGCACCTCACAATCTTTCTCACCTTCGTCCTCGGCTTGGTTGATCGTATTTTCGAAGTCACAATGAGAAGTAGAAAAACTGTTATCAATGTGATCCAGGGTGGATATGGATCTGCAGTTTAATGCGCGAGTGTGTGTAAGAGCATAGCTGTATTTTAAAAAGCGGGAAAGAAAAAACAGAGAGCGCAAAATTTTTATGCAAGAACGTCCAATGCTTTATTGATGACATGTAAAGATGACATATAATATCCCTCACAAATAGAACTGTTGTGTCTCAGGCAAGACACAAGGCCATAAAGTTTAAATTGTTTATTACAAGCTCAGAAAACAAATAAGACAATTACTACGGAATGAAAGAAACTGGTATAAAATCTCTGGTCGTCCAATTACTAGGTCCACCGTTGGTAGTCGGGTAGATCCAGCTGTCAATGTCACCGTCTTCCTCGTTGTCTTCAATGGTGTTAACCCCACGATTGCTGATGCGTAGAGGAGGTCCTCCAGCCCAAGCGCGTCAAACAGCCCTTCGAGCCTCTGTAGTAAAGCCCAACTCAAATTTGTCAATTTTGTGAGTGAAATCAGGGAGCGGACCCCAATTGGTACACCCACCTTCTTCAACTACGACTATGGCGTCCTTGAGAGAAGCCATCTTCAGAGGAGGTTTATTGTTGGTAGTAGTTTCAGTCGATGCCAAGATCTGAGGGACCTCTTCGAAGTTCTGACAAGGAGTTTCTATGAATTCCCCGTCCATCTCTATGTACCGGAAGGAATTGAGGTGGCTTACCATATACTCCTCTTCACCCCGCACAGTGACAATCTTCCCTTTTACCGGATACTTCAGCATTTGGTGTAGTGTGGAAGTAACTGCCCCAACCTCGTGGATCCAAGGACGACCCAACAAACAAGAATATGACGGCCTGATGTCCATCACATAGAAGGTGGACTCAAAGGTTTGAGATCCCACTTTGACAGGGATGTCCACCTCCCCGTGCACCATTCTTTTCGACCCGTCGAAAGCCCTTACCACAATGTTACTAGGCTTTAAAGTCAAACCCTCGCAATCCAATCGGTCCAACGCCTTCTTAGGCAGAACATTCAGCAAAGACCCAATATCCACCAACACACGAGCCATAGTGGTGCCCATGCATTTAATCGACACATGCAGAGCATCATTATTTTTCCTTCCCTTCAGTGTCAAGTCTACATCTGAAAAACCCAACCCATTGTCAGCAGTCAGGCTAGCCACGCAATCTTTAAATTGATCAGCTGAAGTCTCTTGCGGCACATGTGCAGTTTTGAGGAATGCAATCAAAGCCTTCACATGGGCCTTAGAGCATAACAGCAGGGATAACATTGATATCTTTGAGGGGGTCTGCCCGAGCTGCTCGACCACATTGTAGTCGCTCTTTTTATTTATTTTCAATATTTCCTCTATCTCTTGCTTAGAGGCTTCCACAACACTTTTTCTAGGCGCCTCCGTCCGGGAAGGATCGCCTGTGATTTATTTGCCTCGGGTCCCAGATGACTCGTCGGCGGGAGTGATAATTGGAGTAAACACAGGAGTAGTAATTGATGTACCAGCAGGAGTAGCAGGCAGAATAACAATAGGCCTCTTTACAGTCTTAGAGGAAATCTCAGGAGAGAAGACCCTTCAACTTCGGGTAACCTTGCTGGTCCCAACAATGTTATCAATATCAGGATCAACCTCTTCATTTTTCAGATCTTGTTTGATGCCATGATAGTACACATTGGCACCATAATGCCAGGGGACAGCTTTGTCCAAGGCATACGGGACAGGACCAGGAACAGTGATTATTAGTGGAGCGATTCTTGGAGTAGATGTAATCCTAACAGGTCTTCTCGAGGAGACCTTGGAAGGATTGGAGGAAATGGTTATAATGGCAATGTCTTCAGATGGAGCAACAGGAACCAAAGTTTTTTCGAACAAAATTTCTTTGTTGTCCATCAGGCATTGGACACCTGACTTCAGCAAATGGCAACTAGAAGGTAGAAATGAACACATGTGGCAACCTTCACCATAACCCGGAAATAAACCGGCCAACAGCAAATTCTTCTTCACAATCATGAGAGGAGTAGAAACTTCATCCACCAAGGTCACAAACAAGTCAGTATCAACAGCATTAATTCCACAACCGTGCTTAGGCATGGGAGCAGTTATGACATTGGGCTTTTCCAGAGAATCGAACTCAATTTCCTTGGCTTCTATCAGATCTTGTACCTTATTTCTTAGGGCCCATCAGTCATTGGTTTCGTGGCTAGAACTTTCAGAATGATAGGCACACCGAGCATTTGGATTATATCGGGGAGATGTGGTATTCGAGTTCTTGGGAGCCTCTTTCAAGGTCACAAAGTTGGATCTCAACAGATGGGGTAGAACTTCAGCCAGTGTCATGTTGATTCGGGTAAACTATCGTTGTGGCCTTTCTACCCTTGGTTGATTGTTGCGTTATAGAGCGGCTGTAGGCCTAGGTATCATTATGGCACTTACTGTCTGACGATGTTCAACTCTGTTTTGGCCCCTCGGGCTATAGATGGCATTGTCTTCCTTCTTACCAGCAAAAGGCTTCTTTACCGAACTCGAAGAGGCATCCTTTTGTATCTTGCCACTCCAATCCCAGCTTTTAATCTCTCTCTAGTCAGAATCAGCTCGGTGAAACCAGCTGACGAGCTGCCGATCAAATGATTAAAGAATGGACTTGATAGCGTCCCCAGAAACATATTAACCAACTCCATATCAGACAACAGGGGTTGGAGTCTTTCAGCCAAGTCTCTCCACTTCTGTGCATAGTCCTTAAAGCCTTCACCCGCCCCCATGGACATACTCTGGAGTTGAGTACGAGTAGGAGCAAGGTTGGCGTTGTATTGATACTGCTTATAGAAATCAGCAGCCAGATCTTCCCAATTTCGGACATTGGCTCTCTCCAGTTGGTAGAACCATTCAAGTTGAGTCCCTGACGGACTATCTTGAAAGAAATGAACCCACAAATTTCTATTAGCGGTGTGGGGCTGGATATTTCTGACATAAGAGCGGAGATGGAGTTTTGGGCAGGACACCCCATCATACTTTGCAAAAATTGGAGCTTTGAACTTCTACGGGATGACCACTCCCGACACCAATCCCAATTCTTCAAAATCTAACCCAGGTATCCTCTAGATCTCCATAGCACTCAGACGGTCTTCCAACATCTTGTACCTATCCTCAGTGGGAGGATACTGCTCATCATTATAATTTGTGTCATCATCAGTAGCTTCAGGGATAGGGTCCTTCTCCCTTGTCTCTTCTTCTTGATTCTCCCCAGATTCCCAAGATTACAAGACCTCCACTCCGGATGTCATCTCTGAAGGACACCAAAGGAGTAGTAGAGGAGGGTGGATGCACCATCTGGGGGAAACTTCCGGATATTCCGTATAAATCTGACAAATTTGGCTTAGGTTTCACTTCAAGTGCTCAGAAGGCTGTACGTCGTTCCCGTACTAGAGGGTCACCCTTGAAGATTAGCAACCAAAAGGTCAATGTGGTAGAGGATGGTGAAGAGGATTGCAGCTTGGAGGATTGGATCTTTCCGACTATCAATGGAGGAATTCGCAATTGGGAGGCCAGAGACTTCATCCCAATAACTTTCATCCCTCAGTAATTTATCTTTTACATTTTGTTGGATATGTAATATTGAAAAACAATTCGCACTCTAAAAACCTTGTGTCTTACCCGAGGAACAATGGTCCATTTGTAAGGGTTATTATTTCATCTTCATATGACATTCAATGAATCATGGACATTTTTCGCATACAAACTTTTTTGCTCATTGTTTTTCTTTTAAATTTTATTTTTTAAAGGATGGCTATACCCTTACACACACCCACACTCACAAATGTAGGTACCCCTCCATTCTAGATCCAATGGGTAACGATACTGCTATGGCCTTTTGTGACTCTGAGGATCTAATCTACCAAGCCGAAGACGAAGGTGAGGAAGATTGTGAAGTACCAGGGGAACTGGCCAGACTACTACAACAAGAGGAAAGAACCATTCAGCCTCACGAGGAACCGATGGATACAATCAACCTGGGTACTGAGGAGGATAAAAAAGAAGTCAAGGTGGGTGAAAATCTGGAACCTAGTGTCAAGGAGCATCTGATTCATCTGTTGCATGATTATGTTGAGATCTTTGCCTGGTCATATGAAGACATTCCAGGACTTGACACAGACATCATGGTACATCGTCTGCCTACAAGAAAAGATTATTCGCCAGTAAAACAAAAAGTCCGCCGCATGAGACCTGATATGTCAGAAAAGATCAAAGCGTAGGTCATGAAGCAATTCAATGATGGATTCTTGGTTGTCACTTCCTATCCTCAATGGGTTGCCATCATTGTTCTCGTACCTAAAAAGGACGGCAAAGTACGAATGTGCATGGACTATAGAGATTTGAATAGGGCAAGCCCTAAAGATGATTTTCCACTCACCCACATTCATATCCTGGTTGACAATACGGCACAACACAAAGTGTTTTCCTTCATAGACGGATTCTCAGGTTACAACCAAATCAAAATGGCACCTGAGGATATAGAGAAAACAACATTTGTCACACAGTAGGGCACATTCTGCTACAAGGTGGTGCCATTCGGATTGAAGAATGTTGGGGAAACCTATCAGCGCGCCATGGTAGCCTTATTTCACGACATGATACATCATGAAATAGAGGTCTGTGTAGACGATATGATAGCCAGATCACAAACAGAAGAAGAGCATTTGGATCACTTACAAAAGTTGTTTGAGAGATTGAAGAAGTACAAGCTAAGGTTGAATCCAAACAAGTGCACATTCGGAGTACGGTCTGGTAAACTCTTAGGTTTTGTCGTCAGTAACAAGGGTATTAAAGTCGATCCTGCCAAAGTTAAAGTAATACAAGAGATGCCTGCTCCTCGTACTGAGAAGGAAGTCAGAGGATTCTTGGGATGCTTGAACTATATTGCCAGATTCATTTCTCACCTAACAGCTAGTTGTGAGCCAATCTTCAAATTATTGAAGAAAGATCAAGTAGTCAAATGGAATGATGAATGCCAGGTTGCTTTTGACAAAATTAAAGAGTACTTACAAGAGCCTCCTGTGTTGATGCCACCAGTCAAGGGAAGACCATTGATCATGTATCTGACTATTTTAGAAAACTCGATGGGGTGTGAATTGGGGCAGCATGACGAGTCTGGCCAAAAAGAGCATGCTATTTATTACCTGAGCAAAAAGTTTACCGACTGTGAAACCAGATATTCACTGCTCGAGAAAACTTGTTGCGCTCTGGAATGGGCTACTCGCCGGCTAAGACAGTATATGTTGACTCATACTACCTTGTTGATATCTAAGATGGATCCAATAAAGTACATCTTCGAAAAGCCTGCTCTTTCTGGGAGAATATCTTGATGGAAGATGATCCTAACAAAGTACGACATACAGTATACTACCCAGAAAGCTATAAAGGGCAGTGTGCTAGCTGATCATCTTGCTCATCAAGCTGTAGAAGACTATCAGTCCATGAAGTTTGAATTCCCAGATGAAGACATCATGACATTAGACAACTGTGAAGAAATCAAGCCACATGACGGACCTGAACAAGGATCCTGATGGACCTTGTTCTTTGATGGGGCATCCAATGCACTTGGTAATGGTATCAGCGTTGTACTCATATCTCCGGTTGGGTGTCATACTCCCTTTACTTCCAGGCTTTGCTTCAATTGTACAAACAACATGGCGGAATACGAAGCGTGCATCTTTGGTCTCAGAGCTTCCATAGACTTGGGAATCAAATCTTTAGATGTGTTTGAAGATTCAACTTTGGTCATCAGTCAGATCAAAGTGGAATGGGGCACTAAACACCCAAACCTTATCCCTTACAAAGAACATGTTTTGACATTGCTACCACATTTTGAGAAGATTACCTTCGAGCATTTCCCGCGAGAAGAAAATCATCTAGCAGACGCTCTAGCCATAATGTCATCTATGTTTAAACTTAATTGGGATAACGAGGCTCCCCGGATCACCATCGAACGAAGGGATGAACCAGCGTAATGTCACGAGATTAATACTGAAGAAATAGTGGACCAGCCTTGGTTTCATGAAGTCAAGAGGTATCTCGAGGCTCAAGAATATCCAGAAGGAGCTTCAATCAATGATAAGAAGTTCTTAAGGAGATTCTCTGCTAAGTTCTTTCTTAGTAATGGCATCCTGTACAAACGCAATCATGACTCCATTTTGCTTCGGTGCATGGATAAGGTTGAAGCTGAAAAGATCATGGCTGAATTACATGAAGGTACTTTTGGCACCCACTCCAGTGGGCATACGATGGCGAAGAAAATCCTACAGGAAGGCTATTATTGGTCTACCATGGAAGCAGATTGCTATCAACACTCTTGGACCTGTCATCAGTGTCAAATTTATGCTGACAAGGTGCACGTACCTCCGGTTCCTCTGAATGTCTTGACGGCTCCTTGGCCCTTTGCTATGTGGGGAATTGATATGATTGGAGAGATCAAGCCGACAGCCTCCAATGGACACCGCTTCATCCTAGTGGCCATTGATTATTTTACAAAGTGGGTCGAAGTAGCTTCCTTCGCTTCTGTTACCAAGAATGTTGTTGCCCGCTTCATCAAGCAAAACCTTATTTGCTGGTATGGTATCCCAAAAAGGATCATCATTGATAATGGTATAAATCTCAATAACACTATGATCACCGCATTATGCGAGCAATTCAGGATTCAGCACCATAATTCTTCTCCCTATCGGCCAAAGATGAATGGTGCTGTCGAAGCTGCAAAAAAAACATTAAGAAGATCATACAGAAAATGATAGTCACATACAAAGACTGGCATGAGATGCTACCATTCGCTCTACACGGTTATCGTACCATGGCTCGCACATTAACCGGGGAAACACCCTATTCTTTGGTTTACGACATGGAGGTTGTATTGCCTATTGAGGTTCAGATACCCTCTCTGAGAATTATGAAGGATGCAGGATTGAATGAAGACGATTGGATCCAGACTCGACTTGACCAACCGAACTTAATTGATGAAAAGAGACTTACTGTTGTTTTCCATGGTCAGATGTATCAAAAACGGATGATCAAGGTTTTCAACAAGAAAGTCAGACGCCAAGTATATCAAGTTGGGGATCTAGTGATCAAACGTATCATTTTTCCATAAAGTGATCCCAAGGGAAAATGGACTCCTACCTATGAAGGACCATTTGTAATCAAGAATATATTCTCCAGTGGGGCAATGATCTTGACCACCGTGGATGGTGACGACCTGCCACACCCTGCGAACACGGACATAGTCAAAAGATACTACGCATGAGAGACCTGCTAGGTTGACACACCTAGGCAAAACAAGGGGCATCCCGGCGAACCAAAAGGTTCGGGCAAAAATTAGGGATAAAATGAAAAATTTGTACACCCGGCAAGTTTAAAACCCGAAAGGGCGACTTGGACAAAAAATGGTTTCCCGGTGGACTGAAAACCCGAAAGGGCGGTCCAGGAAAAAGTTAGGGAATTAAAGTGTATGACTACGTCCCGTCGGATCACTTGACGGACAACCTTTGGCTTCCACTGATAAGCTTAGAGTTTCTGATCAATTCAATCATCTTCGGACAAGGCGTAAATAGACAAGATACTCGGAGATATGAAGGCTATAGCAGAATGGGAACCCAATGGGATTATTACACATAGCTATCTTTCTTTGTATCAAAATTTTCTTGTTTTACGACAGCATTCTCTTACTAGAATGTATGTTCCCTTTGTACAAAAATACTTATTCAAAGTAAATACAAATATATCCCTTTAAAAGTGTAAAAAACTATTTGTCTTTTTCTTTACGCTTGTGTTTTGTTTGCAAAAAACGTCCAATGATTCATTGATGAACATATGCATTTGAACATGATTGCTATTTACAAATAAACAAAATGAGGAAGACAATTACTGATAGGTTGAAAGAATAGGAAAATGTCTCTAGGCTATTCCATAAGTGATCCCCTACAGTACGTCATTTAAATCCCCAGCGGAACAAAATTTCAAGTTTTTAATCCTCAGTAGAAATCGTCATTTTTCTCAGGATTCCCCAAGCAGATCTTACAAGCAGTACATGGCATTACCCTCACAGTAGAATTTACTTCTCTCAACAAAAGTTCACCAGTACTTCAACTTCTGGACATGAAAATTCAACATATCCTCAGTAGCATTCAGGGATTTATTTTCCTCAATCAGACAGCAATACAGCAAATCAGCTCACATGCGCATACATTGCATCCATATATCATAAACATTGATAAAGCAAATGCATTGCATCATACATTTCATGCAAACATAAATTTGTGTTTCAGCTAACATTTTACCCTTTTCAGGATAAGATTAACAGCTACCATTAGCAATATGCTTTCATGATACAGTTCAGATACGCTCCAGACACGGATGTCATTCTGATACTCATTCAGATTCAACTTTCATGATACAGTTCATATACGCTCCAAACACTGATGCCATTCTGATACTCATTCAGATTCAACTTTCATGATACAGTTCAGATACGCTCCAGACATGGATTCCATTCTGATACTCATTCAGATTCAACTTTCATGATACAGTTTAGATACGCTCCAGACACGGATGCCATTCTAATACTCGTTCAGATTCAACTTTCATGATACAGTTCAGATACGCTCTAGACATGGATGACATTCTGATACTCATTCAAATTCAACTTTCATGATACAGTTCAGATATGCTCCAGATACGGATGCCATTCTGATACTCATTTAGATACAACCTTTCAGATACACTGCAGATACGTTCCAGACACTGACACCATTCTGATACTTATTCTTTCAACTTACAACTTACAATTCAAAAAACATTCTTAGATGGCATCTACAAGCCCATATCCAACAAGACTCTATCACCTCTCCAAATGGCATCTTTAAGCCCATTCCTTCAACTACACACCATCAAGTGCAAATTTTTAGGCACTCTAGTGTCCAATCATCTTTCACCTTCGAGTCACGAATGGCAAAACTCACCAATCTAACTCTTCAGGTTTAAGAAGATTGAACAGGGGCAGCTCTTGTACCCCAAAATTTTCCCTCTCATTTATCAAGACTTTTCTCACAAGATCTCTTTCACTCAAGACTGGATTAGGGTTTGACCAGCTCAGGGCATCTCGTCATGCACTGTTAATCCAAAATTAGGGTTTGAAATTGTACGCAGATTTTTGGACTATTAATGCTTCATATGACTTCCAAACATCATTATGGACCCCTAAGATTACTCATGTCAAGTTTCAAGCCTTGAATCCCATTTTTGATCAATCAATTGGACAGTTGACCTAAAAATCAGCTGTATTGGGAAAAAAGTCAACCATGGCCAATTTACAATCAAACTTCATAATTTTTTATCCACGTCAACATTTTAGACTCATATGTATCATTTGATCAAGTTTGGACCACAATTCCTCAAGAAATTTGATCAAATCATCAAAAGGGCAAAATGGTCAAAATTAGGGTTTTGATTGAGAAAGGGCAATTTCTGATTTTTTTTTACCTAGCAAATGACCAATTGGTTTGAAGCATGATTCCAAGGGTTCAATTGCATCATCATGACCTAATGGCAGGGTTCAAAACATTGCAAATCCATTGGATTGACAGATGAAATTTGCAGTCAACTGATCAAAGTCAACTGTATACTGAAAAGTCAAACTTTGACTTTTTGTCAAAATCAAGTGCCAAGGATTACAATTCATCAAAACATGCCAAAATGTGAAACTTGTTCATCAAGAAATCAAAGATTTAAGATTTGGTTTTGAAATTTGAAATTTTCTTAACTTAGAAATTTTTCTAAGTATAGAAAATTTCTTTTTTTTCCCTCAACTTTAAGCCAATTTTTCACCATGGTACAAGATGATTAAAAGAAAGTTCCCAACATGAAAGTTGTAGATCTCCATGAAATCTACAACTTTTCTTCACACATTTTTCCCTAAAGATGCTTGGATCTCAAGATATAATTTTGTGAATACATGCTCATGAACTAAAATAACTTAGTGAAATTTTGCCCTAATTTAGGCAGGTTTTTGACCTAACTTCATGGCAATTTTTCATCTAGTTACAAGAGGAATATTGAAATTCATTTCAAAGATGAGTTATAGAGAACATTGCAAGCTTTCCAAAATGTCCAAGAACTCCTTGATATCATTCTTGAGTAAGGAGAATCGAAGAGAGGAAGTTGGAAATTTCTCATTTTGATTTCAAGATATTTCATGAAGAACAAAATTCAAATCTGAACCTATGCTGCCTAATCCTTGCTTTACAGGTCTCAAACTTGTTTTTCACTTCATAATTTAATGCTTACACAGATGATAAAGCCTTAATCCAAGCACAAGAGTCTTTGTCCAAGCTTTAATTCCATAAATGGCACAAAGTTGCCATTGCCATTTTAGAAAAGCATAACTTTTGCAACTTTTCACTTCTTGAGCATTGGACCTATTTTCTATGCACACACAAGTCCTATAAACCAAGAGCAAGTTGTCTAGGACTTGTACCAACTCCAAGCAGGCCTGTACAAGCATGTAGAGACTTGTCTTCTCACTTTGCTTCAAAAGCAAGTAAAAGTGCAAAAAGCCTATAACTCAAAAATCTGTTGTGGAGTTGACTTGAAACCTTCTCTATACTTATACACAAACACATTGCAGCATAACACACGATTTCTCAAGGCCAGAAAGTCTCTAAAACTCCCTATCACCAAAAACCTGTCAAAAACTTGCAGTTTGAGACCAAGCATAGCAATCCAGAAATCTACTCGTGCGTTTCAAGTTCTAATCATTCAAACACTTAACCTACCTCATATTTAAGTGTTCCAGACCATCACCCCTTCACTGTAACTCCTCCTTCTCCATCTGCCATTTTTGTTTTTCAAGCTTGAAGGTTGACTTGGATAGAGAGATTCAGGAACTTTCAAAGCAAGGCAAGGATTGGAATGTAAAATCAAGCTTCTCAAATAAGCTTTTGTTTTGATAAAGACAAACCATGGCTAACAAAGAAGGCAAAGATTTTGGTCAAGCATCTAAGCATCTAAGGATAATATCTTCACTCAAAGCTCTCAACAACTTTAAAGGTATAATAATATTATCTACTTTGATATTAAGATATAGATGTTCAAAAATGAAAAAGAAATGTTTAAGAATCATTACTCAAGCTTTTCAAAGATAAAATTTCACCTTTCTTATGCATGCAATCGATTTACATCTTAGTGCAATCGATTGCACTCTTCAAAATTCCAAATCTTTTGCTTCTGTTTCTTTATGCAATCGATTACATTGTTAGTGAAATCGATTTCACACTTAAAATTTTTCAAAACATTTGCTACTGACTTAACTTGCAATTGATTACATTGTTAGTGCAATCGATTGCACTCAGTTAATTTTTGCTACTGACTTTGCATGCAATCGCTTACATTGTTAATGCAATCGATTACACTCTTAAAATTTTGAAAATATAGTTGTTGAAAACCTTGTGCAATCGATTACACCAAGAGTGCAATCGATTACACACTGCACGAATTTGAAAAATAACAGCTTTGTTCATGCCTTTTGATCATGCCTTTTCATTACATCTTTTCACTCAAACTTGGCATTTGTTCATGATACATTTCCAGATCTTCATGATGTTTCAAAAGGGTGTTATGAACATATAAATATTCAATTTCAAATTCTGATCTAACACATTCTTTCAAAAATATTTTCTGAACTTTCAAAATACAAACTCAAGCATTCTTCATTTTCATGCATAAGTTTTCTGCACATTTTCATACTTTAAACAGAAAACTTTGAGCAAATATATCTTGAGTCTTTGTACAATATTATTATTGAAAGAAGAAGATTTACATTGTCAAATCACTCTTAGTGATCAATATACTCTACTCACTCAAACTCACAAATTGATATTTACTTACTTATTTTCCAGGATTGTTGGAATTAAGTTTAAGTGTTTTTGTTGAAATCTTGTCTTTCCAAGTTGTTTGGATACAAGTGTAGTTACATTGAGAGGATTGTTCTCATAGGTAACTTAGTGAAAATCCAAGAGGATTATTCTTGGTCCAAGAGGATTGTTCTTGGTTTGGTTGGTATTTCTTGTGTAAGTTTGCCACAATAAGGAAATCTCTTTCATGTTAAAAGGGGACTGGAGTACTCTCAGACTATGAGGGGAACCAGGATATATCGCCCGTGTCTTTTTATTTTTCTGCATTCTTAAGCTTTCCTAAACTCACTTATAACCAGAAAAATAAGAACCATCATCACTAAAAACCAGAATTTTTAAAAGTACCTAATTCACCCCCCCCCCTATTAGGCGCACTTCGTTCTTACAATTGGTATTAGAGCAGGTTATAGGTAACCTGCTCCTAAAAGATCCAGAATGGCTTCCGCAAATCATAATCCCATTTTCAGAGATGGTGGTAGTAACAACAAGCCTCCTCTATTTTGTGGTGAATATTTTGACTTCTGGAAAATACGCATGAAGGCGCATCTAGAAGCACAAGGAGAAGAAATATGGTAGCCGTCGAAAATGGTCCATTTATCCCGGTAACAGTAATCAATGGTGTTGGCTCATCAAAGCCTAAAACTGCATGGGACGAGGATGATAAGAAGAAATTCTCTATGACAAAAAGGCAATAAACCTTCTTCAAGGTGCACTTAGCATGGACGAATTCTTCCGTGTCTCGACATGCAAAACAGCAAAGGAAATATGGGATACCTTGGTACAAACTCATAAAGGAACAGTTGAAATAAAAAGATCAAGACTAAATACCCTAAGTCAAGAATACGAACTATTTCAAATGCAGCCCGGAGAAACCATTCTTGACTTACAAAAGAGATTTGTGCACTTGACAAATCATCTAAGTGCTCTTGGTAAAACTTTGACAAATGATGAATTGAATCTGAAAGTACTTAGGTCCTTAACTAGGGAATGACAACCAATGGTAACGGCAATTTCAGGAAAAAAAAGTCTCTCCAACATGACATCCACAACATTATTTAGAAAACTTCGAGAATACAAAACGGAACTCAGAATACTCGAAAAGCATGAAAATCAAGAGAAGAAATCCAAGAATATTGCTTTGAAGATAGACTCCAAGGAAGTTGAAAAGGAAAACAATCCAGAAGAAGATGAAAACTTCATGCTTCTTGTTAAAAGGCTTGGTAAGTTCTTCAGAAGAAATGACAAACCTTTTTCTCATTCAAAATGAAAGAAACATTTTCATAAAAAGGAAGGCTCCACATCAACACATGAAATCATATGTTATGAATGTGGTAAGCAAGTTCATATCAAGCCGGATTGTCCAAAACTCTCCAAGAAAGGTGGCTTCAAAAGCAAGAAGGGATTCAAGAACAAAAAGGCTTATGTTGCATGGGAGGACAATGAAATAAGTTCCTCAACCGATTCCGACAGTGATGAAAGTGCAAATCTAGCATTGATGACCTCACACCATTCCGATAATGAAGACAATAAGGTTAGTAATGAATTTTCTCTTTTTGATAGTGATGCACAAGGTGCTATAGATGAAGTATTGAATGAATGCAAAATTTTGTATAAAACCATTTCATCACAAAATAAACAAATTTCATCCTTAGAAGAAAAATATGTTTCAATGGAAAAATATTTCAAAGAAGAAAAACAAAAATCAAGTGATGAACAAAAACAGAATTTTGTATGCAAAAATTGTGATTCACTCTCTTTCCAAATTGTCCAATTAAAAAGAGTCATTGAAAGATATGAAAAAGGGAAAATTGGATTGGAAGGTATTCTTAGCCAACAAAGATACTCCAATGACAAAAGTGGGCTTGGATATTCAAAGTTTTCAAAACCAAGTTCTAACAAAACTTTCTTTGTTATGGCAAGTGATCAATCTTCCAAAGAGAAAGTGAACAAACCTAAAATAGTTCGTCACTATCCGAAAAAGAAAACATTTTCTAAGAAGAAATCTTATCCTTCTAGATATAGAAGTAACTTTGAACCTACTTATTTTTATTGTGGTATTAAAAGCCATACACCTAATGCTTGCTATGTTAGAAACTTCAGTGTGGCAAGTGGGCATTATGTATGGGTAATGAAAGGCACTAATTATGAAGGACCCAAAGCAACTTGGGTACCTAACAAAACCTAATTTGTTTTACAGGTATGCTTGAAGACCACATGCAATCTTTGGTATCTTGATAGTGGTTGTTTAAAGCATATGACAGGAGACATAAACCAATTTTCACATCTAGCGCTAAAGGCCAAGGGTTTTGTCACTTATGGAGACAATAATAAGGGAAGAATCCTAGGCAAAGGCAAAGTTGGTGCTCCACCTTTCACATCCATTGAAGATGTTATTTATGTTGAAGGACTAAAGCACAATCTTCTAAGTATTAGCCAACTTTGTGACAAAGGCTTCAAAATCAAGTTCACCAAGGATGAATGTTTGATAGAAGACGAAGTCACTCATGAGGTTATACTTAAAGGCAAAATAATCAATAATATATTCATGATTTCCCTTGATGATCCATATTTGAAGGTTAAATGTCTCTTGGCAAACAACGATGATTCATGGCTTTGGCACAAAAGAATCGCTCATATTCATATGGAACACTTGAATAAATTAATCAAGCATGATCTTGTCATTGGATTGCCTAAGAGAAATTTCGTCAAAGATAGACTATGTGATGCTTGTCAAAAGGGGAAACAAACTAGATCAACTTTCAAATCTAAGAATGTGGTGTCCACTACAAGGCCACTACAATTGTTACATATGGATCTATTTGGTCCTTCGAGAACAAGGAGTTTCGGAGGTAATGCATATGCTTTGGTTATTGTTGATGATTTCTCTAGATATACTTGGACATTATTTTTAGTGCAGAAAAGTGATGCATTCAAGGCGTTCAAGAAGTATGTTAAACAAATTCAGAATGAGAAGTCTCTAACAATTGCCTTAATAAGAAGTGACCATGGCGGAGAATTCTAAAATGCTCTATTAGAAGAATTCTATGGAGAACATGGATTATCTCACAACTTCTCGGCACCAAGGACTCCACAACAAAATGGAGTGGTTGAAAGAAAGAATAGGTCTCTTGTGGAACTTGCTAGAACAATGCTTAGCGACTCAAACCATCCAAAATACTTTTGGGCGGATGCGGTGAACACGACATGTTTTGTTAGCAACAGAGTTAACATTAGACCAATCTTAAAGAAAACTCCATATGAACTTTTCAAAGGGAGAAAACCTAACATTGCTTTCTTTCATATCTTTGGGTGAAAATGCTTTATCCTAAACAATGACAAAGATAATTTGGGTAAGTTTGATGATAAATCCGATGAAGGTATATTTCTTGGTTACTCACTCTCTAGAAAACCATATAGAATATACAACAAAAGAACTTTGACTATTGAAGAATCTATGCATGTTTCTTTTGATGAATCTAACCCCTCCAAGGAGGATAATATTGTTTGTGATAATGATGATGAAATTTTAGAAGGTCCTCAAGAAAACTCTTCCAAGGATCAACCCATTCAACTAGAAGAATCACCTCAACAAGAATCGAATCTCAATGATCTACCAAAAGAATGTAGAACTCATAGAGATCATCCTATTGATAAAGTAATTGGTGATATAAGTCAAGGCGTGTCTACAAGATTAAATCTCAAGGATGCTTGCCTAAACAAGGTATTTGTCTCTCAAATTGAACCTTCCAAAGTTGATGAAGCCTTAGGCGATGACTAATGGATCATAGCTATGCAAGAAGAATTGAATAAATTTGAAAGGAATCAAGTTTGGGAACTCGTTCCTAGGCCAATCAACAAACACATTATTGGAACAAGATGGGTGTTCAAAAATAAACTTGACAAGAATGGAATAATTGTTCGCAACAAAGCAAGATTGGTAGCACAAGGCTATACTCAAGAAGAAGGAATAGACTTTGAAGAAACTTTCGCTCCAGTTGCAAGGTTAGAAGCTATTTGTCTCTTACTTACCTATGGTTGTTCATTAAATTTTCAGCCTTTCCAAATGGAAGTCAAAAGCGCATTCTTGAATGGATATATCACTGAAGAAGTATACGTTAAGCAACCCCCCGGTTTCGAAGACTTCAAGAATCCATCTCATGTATATAAATTAAGAAAAGCTCTCGATGGGCTGAAACAAGCACCAAGGGCATGGTATGATCGTTTAAGCAACTTCTTATGCGAAAAAGGTTTCGAAAAAGGCAAAGTTGACAAGACTCTATTTATCAAGAAAATAAAAAACGACACTTTGCTAGCACAAGTCTATGTTGATGACATCATCTTCGGTTCTTCAAATCAAGAAATGTGTGAAGAATTCTCATCAATGATGCAAGGAGAATTTGAAATGTCCATGATGGGTAAAATGAACTATTTTCTTGGACTTCAAATCGAACAACTTAAAGATGGCATCTTCATCAACCAATCCAAATATTGCAAGGAACTCTTGAAAAGGTTTGACATGGATAACTGCAAGGAAATGTCTACACCTATGGGTTCTGGTTCTTATGTTGATCAAGATGAATCAGGTGTCTCCATCGACATCACTAAATATCGAGGTATGATTGGCTCCTTATTATATTTGACGGCAAGGCGTCCTGACATAATGTTCAGTGTTTGTCTCTGTGCCCGCTTTTAAGCTAACCCAAAGGAATCTCATCTCATGGAGGTAAAAAGGATCATGAAGTATCTCAAAGGGACAACAAATGTCGGATTGTGGTATCCTAAAGGTAGTGTCTGCAACTTAATTGGTTATTCTGACGCGGATTATGCAGGATGTAAAACAGATAGAAAAAGCACAAGTGGTACTTGTCACATTCTTGGTAATGCATTAGTATCGTGGGCCTGCAAGAAACAAGCATGTGTTGCTCTAAGCATGGCCGAAGCTGAATATATTGCAGCGGGTAGTAGTTACGCTCAAATTTTGTGGATAAAACAACAACTTTGTGACTACGGACTCGATCTAGAGTGCATTCCTCAAAGATGTGACAACACCAATGCAATCAACATCACAAAGAATCTCGTCATGCATTCAAGGACTAAACATATAGACATTCGACATCATTTTCTCCGTGATCATGTTCTTCAAGGAGATGTCGAGGTAACCTTTGTAGATACTCATAATCAGCTTGCCGATATCTTCACCAAACCTTTGGCGAAAGAACCTTTCTACAAAATTCATCGAGAGCTCGGCATACTTGACGAACGCGACTTATAAGGTGCATTCTACCCTTGATATATCTTTTATATATGTTTTATACACGCCATATGTGATACGGTGGGAGAACTGACTTGGATTTTTGCGTTTTTTTCCGCACTTGTTTCGGTTTAGCAAGAGTCGCCACCGACTTTTTATTTTATCCTAAGGAAAGGTCAAAAAGCACAGGAAAGACCTTTGAGATGTTTTCTTGGGTTCGGGGAGTAGATTATAGAAAGGGAAGGTATTAGCACCCTTTCTATCCATGGTTATCCATGGGCTCTTAGTTACTTGCTTAGATCACTTGCCTTTGCTTTTCAATTGTTTGAAATGGTGCTTTGTGTGTGTGGTTTTGAAAATGTTTTGAAAAAGATGCCTTGTCTAGGCAACCTTTGTAACAATTCTTGTTTGAATGTTTTACAAAGGTGTTTGTCTTTTTGAAAAGATGTTTCAATGTTTTTGAAAGTTTGTTTTGAAATTGTGTTGAGATGTGTGTTTGAAACTAGCAAGGATGTTTTGCAAGCTTTTGATCAAGTAACTAAGAGTTGTCTACCCTATTTTACTCAAAGATCTTTCTTATGTTTTTAACCCTTTTAACAGTGTTGCTTCACCATTGTGTTTGGTGAACAACCTTGCGTTAGGATGTTAAACGGGACAGGCGCGGGTCATCGTATAGACCATGATAGCAATAACGTCAAGTATCTTTGGCAATTTTTCCTTAAGGGACTTGATCATTTTGTTTAGGCAACTCCGATAGCGTCATCGAGGGACTATGATCATTTTCATTGTTCTTGTTTTGCCAAAGTACTTGTCATGCATAACATGGCCCATTTGTTTAGGCAACCAAGTGGAGATACCCTAAGGGGTGTTTGTGTGCAAGTGTGCATGATTTTATCTTGAATTAGTGATTGTCTACTTGTTGATTTTATCTTGCCATACATATCCTATTTACTAGCAAGCATATAAAAGTAATAAAGCGCAGAAAGATAAAATCCTACACTATTACAACCATATTGAATTACACGAGAATATAAAGGCAAAAATTAAATAAAAGCAAGAAAAATGAGGGTCTTTCGATTGAGGCAGAAAACCCTTCGATTCTGCACTTTCTGGCTCTCTTCGATTTGGCCTGAAAAAGGTGAAGGCATGACTTTCGACTAAGGCCTCACGGTCAGCCTGTTGTGCCTTTCGATTGGGACCAGTGGGATAGCATGTTGTGCCTTTCGACTGGGTCTGGAACCAGTATAAGATGCAATCTTTCTGCCTCCTTCGACTGGGGGTTGGAGTCAGTGGAGTCATCTTTTGTTTGAGGCATGGAAACGGAAAGGTTATGGATTTCGTCTGAGGTCTGGAAACAACAAGGTTATGGCTTTTCCACAGGCTCCTTGCTGACTCCTTGTAAGCATGTTAGGTCCTCAAATTGTGATTCGAAAGGCTTGTGCAGCTAGCCAATCGAAGGGTATAACAAACCTGTCTCAAGTTCTTAAATGCAACATCCAAACATAACTACAGTCCAGGGGTTAGCACAAAAAACCAATGGGTCTCAAAGTCTAAATTATAACCAATTAAGGTTGAGTTTTCAGCATAAGAGCAGTCAGAATCTAATGCTAAAACATGGTTTAGAAATATCTACATTTTCTTTATTGGCACGTGTATATGATGTTTAAATGAAAGAGTTCTAAGTTTAGAGAGAACTTACCTCTTGATGTGTTTAATCGAAAGAGCTGTAGGTGACCTTTTTTGATGGTGGAGGGAGCCTCGCTGGGATCTTCCTGAAGCTAGTTCTGTTAATGTTTGGTTTGGGCAGTCACTGAATCGAAGAGAGTATATGATGGTGATACGTGAATCGAAGGTTGCTTCAGTCTAGGGGAAGTAAATCGAAAGGTATACCACTGAGAATTTTTATGGAAAAAAATCTTAGAGTTCTGAAGGTTTGAGAATGTTGGAGAGTTTGAGAATATGGGAGAGTTTTAGTGCTTGAGGATTTTTTATGATTTTTCTCTCTTAGCAAAAATCTGGACCCTTTCTTTGTCAATGGTTCCTCTATTTATAGAGAAAAGGTTTGGGAGTTAAAACAAAGATGTGGCTTGGCTGAAACGTGAATATTAAGTCATGTCAGATTTTCCAAGGTCCCAAGGTGAAGTACTGAAGTTGTTGGTTAAAAGGGACTGACTTCCCTGACTTATGGTGAAGTACAAGCATGATTTTAGCAAAGCATGGGCTTTGGCACAGGATTTGTACTTAACAAGTTCACTTTCATGCGAAAAACTTCTGGTCAAAGGCTTAATCACCTAGACAATAGCTTAATCCAAAATGTAAGCAATTAATTATGGAGTGAGATACAAGCATTAAGTCTTGTAAAGTAAGATCACATAGAAGGGTCCACAGATTTGATCAGTTGTCCTTTCAAGATCCTATTTCCCACTTGTGTCGAAGAGTTCTAGAAATGTACTAAAGAAAACCGCGTCGAAGGATTTAGAGTTGGGTTTGAGAGATGGTGATTCGAAGGGAACCAAAACTCCAATCGAAGCCTTTGTGTGAAGGTGGCTCATGTCTAATCGAAAGCTTGCACGCCAGGGGGTACATGTGGTCAAACGAAAGACAAAATGTTCATATTCGAAAGAAACAAATAGGGAGCAAAAGGTGTAAATCGAAGGATGTTAAAAGAGAGCCTTTTGCCTTTGAAATGAAATAGATTACAAGAGGCTCTTTTCCTTGTGAATCCAAACCAAACTGTGTCAGAGGCCCATGCCCAGTCGAAGGATGCAAGCCAAGCTTGTGTCGAAAGAGGCCAAAAGTCCAATCGAAAGAGCTGAAACGAAGAACACTTGTATTTCTCCAATTTTTGTCAAAATAATATTTTTATCTGTTTTCTCTCTTTTTGACAGTTTCCTTTTAATTTTGGTACTGGAAAATTCCAAAGTACTTATGCAAGCTTGAACCTTGCGAATCCTTGTGAGAAAGGCCTTAGAGAATGAGAGGGCAAATTTTTGGGTACAACAGCTGCCCATGTTCAATCTTCTTGAACCTGAAGAGTTAGATTAGCAGTTTTGCCGTTCGCGACTCGAAGGTAAAAGAATGATTGGACACTAGAGTGCCCAAAAAATTTTCACTCGTCAAAGCATAGTTGAGGGAATGGGCTTAAGGATGCCATTTAGAGATGTGACAGAATCTTGTCGGGGATGGGCTTAAAGATGCCATTTGGAGATGTGACAGAAACTTGTCGGGGATGGGCTTAAAGATGCCATCTAGAGATGTGACAGAATCTTGTCGGGGATGGGCTTAAAGATGCCATCTGGAGATGTGACAGAATCTTGTCGGGGATGGGCTTAAAGATGCCATCTGGGATGTTTGTTGAACGTATGTTGTAGGTGAAAGAATGAGTATCAGAAAGGTATCCATGTTTTGGAACATCTCTGAGTTAGGGGTCTGAATAAGCAGTAGATTGACATCCATGTTTGGTGAATCCGTAAACTGTTTTCGGAAGTTGAATTTGAATAAGCGATAGATTAACATCCGTATTTGGAGAATCCGTAAACTGTTTTCAAGAGTTGAATCTGAACAAGCGATAGATTAGCATCCGTGTTTGGAGAATCTGTAAACTGTTTTTAGAAGTTGAAGTTGAATAAGCAATAGATCAGCATCCGTGTTTGGAAGCATCCGTAAACTGTTTTCAAAAGTTGAATCTGAACAAGCGATAGATTAACGTCCGTATTTGGAGAATACGTAACCTGTTTTCAGGAGTCTTGAAGTTGAATAAGCAATAGATCAGCATCCATGTTGGGAAGCATCCGTAAACTGTTTTCAAAAGTTGAATCTGAACAAGCAATAGATTAACATTCGTATTTGGAGAATCCGTAAATTGTTTTCAGAAGTCTTGAAGTTGAATAAGCAATAGATCAGCATCCAGGTTGGGAAGCATCCGTAAACTGTTTTCAAAAGTTGAATCTGAACAAGCGATAGATTAACATCTGTATTTGGAGAATTCGTAAACTGTTTTCAGAAGTCTTGAAGTTAAATAAGCAATAGATCAGCATCCAGGTTGGGAAGCATTCGTAAACTGTTTTCAAAAGTTGAATATGAACAAGCGATAGATTAACATCTGTATTTGGAGAATCTGTAAACTGTTTTCAGAAGTCTTGAAGTTGAATAAGCAATAGATCAGCATCCATGTTGGGAAGCATCCGTAAACTGTTTTCAAAAGTTGAATCTGAACAAGCGATAGATTAACATCCGTATTTGGAGAATCCGTAAACTGTTTTCAGAAGTCTTGAAGTTGAATAAGTAATAGATCAACATCCATGTTGGGAAGAATCCGTAAACTGTTTTCAAAAGTTGAATCTGAACAAGCGATAGATTAACATCCGTATTTGGAGAATCCGTAAACTGTTTTCAGAAGTCTTGAAGTTGAATAAGCAATAGATCAGCATCCATGTTGGGAAGCATCCGTAAACTGTTTTCAAAAGTTGAATCTGAACAAGCGATAGATTAACATCCGTATTTGGAGAATCCGTAAACTGTTTTCAGAAGTCTTGAAGTTGAATAAGCAATAGATTAGCATCCATGTTGGGAAGCATCCGTAAACTGTTTTCAAAAGTTGAATCTGAACAAGCGATAGATTAACATCCATATTTGGAGAATCCGTAAACTGTTTTCAGAAGTCTTGAAGTTGAATAAGCAATAGATTAGCATCCATGTTGGGAAGCATCCGTAAACTGTTTTCAAAAGTTGAATTTGAACAAGCGATAGATTAACATCCGTGTTTGAAAGCATCCGTAAACTGTTTTCATGATTCTGGATTCGAAGCTTATTAATCTTATCCTAAAAAGGGTAAAATATTAGCTGAAACACAAAGTTATGTTGCATGAAATGTATGATGCAATATATGTGTTATATCAATATTTATGATATATGAATGTAATGGATGTGCATGTAAGCTGAGTAGCTGTCTTGCTGAGGAAAATAAATCCTTGATAACTGGAAACAATGAGATCTTTGACTGCTGTCGGGGAAAGTACATCCTTGACCGACGCTGGGGATTCCAAAAACCTTTGATTATTGAAGATTAGAAATCCTTGCTGACTGCTCGGGGAATAAGGGAAACTCTGAAAAATCTCTACTGGGGAGTTAAAACCTGGGAGACTTCTGCTGGAGAAATGAGATTGAGAATCTTCAATCTGCTGGGAAATAACTCTGTGGGGAGAATGTTTAGACTGTTCTGGCTCCGCTGGGGATAGGATTTTCAGGGTTTTCGGGCTCCACTGGGGATCTTGAAGCTTAACTCTGATGGGAAATTTGAAATCCAGCTCAGCTGGGGAATCAAGCTTTAGAAAGCTTTTGCTTTGCTGAGGATCTTGGAGCTTAACTTCGCTGGGGAAATATATTCCAAACTTCAGCTTAGTTGAGGATCTGAATGATGTGTCGTAGGGGATTTCTTCTAGAATGGCACAAAGATAATCTTCCTACATCTTCAACCTATCAGTAATCATCCTTTTTCAATTTCGTTTTATTTGTAAGCAGTGATTATGTTCAAAATGCATATGCCTATTTAACAAAACATTGGACATTTTTTCAAATAAAACATAAGTGTAAAAGAGAAGAAAGGCAAACATATTTCTGCACTTTGAAGTGTATTTGTATTTAACTTTTGTGAGTATATTTGTACAAAGGAGACAGACATCCTAGTAAGAGAATGTTGTCGTAAGAATCGAAAAAATTTCATACAAAAGAAAGATGGCTATGTGAAACAATTCTATGGGATTCCCATTCTGCCATAGCCTTCACAACTCTGAATATCTTGTTCATTTGCTGCTTCGTCCGCCGATGACTGGATTGATCAGAAGCTTGGAGCTTGTTGGTGAAGAGATTTGTTCTTAAAGTGATCCGACGAGACATAGTCATACGCTTGAATTCCCTAACTTTTTCCTGAATCGCCCTTTCGGGTTTTCGATCCACCGAGAAACCCTTTTTTGCCCAAGTCGCCCTTTCGGGTTTTCAACTTGCCGGGTGTACAGATTTTTTTTGTTTTATCCTTAATTTTTTCCTGAACCGCCCTTTCGGGTTTTCGGTTCACCGGGATGCCCATTTTTGCCCAAGTCGCCTTTTCGGGTTTTCAACTTGTCGGGTCATTTTATGCTTAGTATCTTTTGACTATGTCTGCGTTCGCAGGGTGTGGCAAATCGTCACCGTCCATGGTGGTCAAAATCATTGCCCCACCAGAAAAGATGCTTTTGATTACAAATGGTCCTTCATAGGTAGGAGTCCACTTGCCCCTGGGGTCACTTTGCGGTAAGATGATCCGCTTGATTACAAGATCTCCGACTTGATATACTTGCTGCCTGACTTTCTTGTTGAAAGCCTTGATCATGCGTTTTTGATACGCCTGACCATGACAAATAGCAGTAAGTCGCTTCTCATCGATCAAATTAAGTTGATCAAGACGGGTCTGAATCCAATCGTCTTCACTCAAACCAGCGTCCTTCATAATCCTTAAGGAAGGAATCTGAACTTCCATGGGTAGGACGGCCTCCATGCCATATACCAAAGAGAATGGCGTTTCCCCTGTCGAAGTACGCACCGTGGTACGATATCCATGCAGAGCAAATGGTAACATCTCATGCCAGTCTTTGTAGGTGACTGTCATCTTTTGAATGATTTTCTTGATATTCTTGTTCACAGCTTCAACAACACCGTTCATCTTTGGTCGATAGGGAGATGAATTGTGATGGTAAATCTTGAATTGTTCACATAGAGCGGTGATCATGGTATTGTTCAGATTTGTACCGTTGTCTGTGATGATCCTGTCGGGGACACCATACCGGCATATGAGGTTCTCCTTGATGAAGCGGGCAACCACATTCTTTGTAACAGAGGCAAAAGAAGCTGCTTCGACCCACTTGGTAAAATAATCAATGGCGACCAAGATGAAGTGATGTCCATTGGATGTCGTGGGCTTGATCTCTCCAATCATGTCGATGCCCCACATTGCGAATGGCCAAGGAGCTATCAGAATGTTGAGTGGAACAGGGGGAATATGTACTTTGTCAGCGTAGACTTGGCATTTGTGGCACGTACGGGAATGTTGGTGCCAATCAGCTTCCATGGTAGACCAATAGTAGCCTGCCCTTAGAATTTTCTTAGCCATTGTATGTCCGCTCAAGTGGGTGCCAAATGTGCCACTGTGTATCTCAGTCATGATCAACTCTGCTTCAGCTTTGTCTACACATCGAAGTAAAACACAATCATGGCTGCGTTTATAAAGGATGCCATTTCTTAGGAAGAACTTGGCAGCAAATCTTCTTAAGAACTTTTTGTCATTGACTGAAGCTCCTTCAGGATATTCTCTAGTCTGGAGATACCTTTTGATTTCATGAAACCGGGGTTGTTCCACTACTTCTTCGGTATTAATCTCATGACAGTGCACAGGTTCGTCCATTCGCTCGACGGTAATTTAGGGAGCCTCGTTATCCCAGTTGAGTTTAAACATGGAAGACATTGTAGCTAAAGCATCTGCTAGCTGATTCTCTTCTCGCGGGAAATGCTCGAAAGTAATCTGCTCGAAATGAGGCAACCATGTCAGGACATGTTCTTTGTATGGGATGAGATTAGGATGTTTGGTGTCCCACTCTCCTTTGACTTGACTGATAACCAAAGCCGAGTCCCCAAATACGACCAAAGATTTGATCCCTAGGTCTATAGCAGCCTTGAGACCAAAGATGCAAGCTTCATATTCGGCCATGTTGTTGGTACAGCTGAAACAAAGTCGGGCAATGAAGGGTGTATGGCAACCTTCCGGAGAGATGAGTACTGCACCGATACCGTTGCCCAGTGCATTCGAAGCACCATCAAAGTACAGGGTCCATCAGGATCCTTGTTCAGGTCCGTCATACGGTCCGTTACCTTCAACGTTGTCTAATGTCATGATGTCCTCGTCCGAGAAGTCGAATCTCATAGACTGATAATCTTCGACGGCTTGATGATCTAGATGGTCAGCTAGTACACTCCCTTTTATAGCTTTTTGGGTAGTATACTGAATATCATACTCAGTCAAGATCATTTGCCATCTAGCGATTCTTCCAGATAAAGCAGGCTTCTCGAAGATGTACTTTATCGGATCCATTTTGGAAATCAACAAAGTGGTATGAGTCAACATATACTGCCTTAGTCGGCGAGCAGCCCATACCAAAGCGCAGCAAGTTTTCTCGAGCAGTGAGTAGCGAGTCTCACAGTCGGTAAACTTTTTGCTAAGGTAATAAACGGCATGCTCTTTTCAACTAGACTCGTCATGTTGGCCCAGCACGCACCCCATCGAGTTATCCAAAACAGTCAGATACATGATCAACAGCCTTCCTTCGACGGGTGGCATCAGAATAGGAGGTTCCAGCAAATACTCCTTGATCTTATCAAAAGCAACTTGACAATCGTCGTTCCATTCAACTACCTGATCCTTCTTCAACAGCTTGAAAATTGGCTCACAGGTAGATGTCAGGTGAGAGATGAACCTCGCAATATAGTTCAAGCGTCCCAAGAATCCTCTAACCTCCTTTTCAGTACGGGGAGCAGGCATTTCTTGTATAGCCTTCACTTTAGCAGGATCAACCTCAATACCTTTGCTGCTGACAATAAATCCCAAGAGCTTACCAGACCTAACTCCGAAGGTGCACTTGCTTGGGTTTAGTCTGAGTTTATACTCCTTCAACCTGGAAAACAGCTTTTGCAAATGATTAAGGTGTTCCTCTTCTGTCTGTGATCGAGCTATCATGTTGTCTACGTAAACTTCGATCTCATGATGTATCATATCATGAAATAGAGCTACCATGGCGCGTTGATAGGTTTCCCCTGCGTTCTTTAGTCTGAACGGCATCACTTGGTAGCAGAAGGTACCCTATTGTGTGACAAAGGTAGTTTTCTCCATGTCCTCGGGGGCCATGTTAATCTGGTTGTAGCCCGAGAATCCGTCCATGAAGGAAAATACCTTGTGTTGAGCTGTGTTGTCAACCAAGATGTCGATATGTGGTAGCGGGAAATCGTCTTTAGGGCTAGCCCTGTTCAAATCCCGATAGTCTACACACATTCTGACCTTGTCGTCCTTTTTGGGTACGGGCACAATGTTAGCAACCCATTGTGGATAGGTTGTAACAGCCAGAAAGCCAGTGTTGAATTGCTTCATTACTTCAGCCTTAATCTTCTCAAACATGTCGGGCCTCATTCGGCGGACCTTTTGTTTGATCGGTGGACAGTCTTCTCTTGTAGGGAGACGGTGAACCACGATATATGTGTCTAACCCTGGCATGTCTTCATAAGACCAGGCGAAGATTTCAACGTTTTCATTCAATAAATGTACTAAGCGCTCCTTGACACTTGGTTCCAGATTGGCACCCACTTTTACTTCCTTCCTATCTTCCTTTGTCCCTAAGTTGATGGTTTCTAGCAACTCTTCATGAGGCAAGATGGCCCTCTCTTCTTGTTGTAGAAGTCTGGCTAACTCTCCTGGTACTTCACAATCTTCGTCAACTTCGTACTCAGCCTGATTGACCAAATCTTCAGAGTTATCAAAGGCTAAAGCAGAATAGTCACCCATGGAATCCAGAGTGGATGGGTACCTGCATTTGTGAGTATGGGTGTGTGTAAGGGATAGCCATCCTTAAACAAACAAAAATGCAAAAGGAAAGAAAATGAACACAGCAGTTTATAAATGAAAAACGTCCAATGATTCATTAAAACATGGCATATGATTATGAAGAGAATCAAGCCCTTACAAATGGACCTACATGCCTCGGGAAAGGCATGAGGTGAAAATAGTGTGAGAATTGTTTTAGTTATTACAGACCATAAAAATGGGAAATTGTTCAAAGATAAAATTACTGGTTGATAAAGGTGATAGGGACAAAATCCTTTGCTTCCCAATTGCTCAAACCCCCTTCGACCGTCGAAAAGATCCAATATTCAAAGTGGCTCTCCTCATCTTCATCTTCTACAGCATTGATTCCATGGTGAGAAATCTTGACGGGTGATTTTTCAATCTTAGAGCGACGCATAGCCTTTTGTCCCGCAGCAGTAAACCCCAACCCAAACTTGTCTGTCTTATAGGGAAAGTCGGGAAACTGTCCCCATACTGTGCTCTTCCCCTCCTTAATCACAGCCTCTGCGTCTTTGAGAGATGCCATCCTAGCCACCTGCTTGGGAATGATAGGTACCTCAACCACTGCCTTCGCGACTGCTACCTCGAGAGAAACTTCCTCGAAATGTTGAAAAGGCGTTTCGATGAACTCGCCATCCACTTCCACATACCGAAAGGAATTGAGATGATTGGTCATGTACTCCTCCCCACCGTGTACAGTTATGATTTTACCCTTAACAGGGTATTTCAGCATCTGATGCAAAGAGGAGGTGACTGCCCCGGCATAATGGATCCACGGTCTTCCTAGCAAGCAAGAGTATGATGGGCGGATGTCCATTACGTAGAAAGTGGAGTTGAACACTTCGGTGCCTATCTTGATGGGAATATCGACCTCTCCATGCACCATCCTTTTAGACCCGTCAAAGGCCCTGAAAATAATATTACTTGGTTTCAGCTCCAAACCTTCACAATCCAACCGGTCTAGAGCTTTCTTAGGCAGCACATTTAGGGAAGAACCAGTATCGACTAAGACATGGGCGAGAGTGGTTCCTCGGCATTCAACCGAAACATGTAATGCATCATTGTGCTTCCTTCCCTTAGGAGTTAGGTCAGCGTCGGAAAAACCCAGGCCGTTGTCAGCAGTAAGACTGGCTACACAATCCTGAAATTGGTCAGCCGAGGTCTCTTGGGGCACATGTGCCGTATTCAAGAACTTAATCAGGGCCTTAGCATGGGCCTCTGAACAGAGCAGGAGGGCCAACATTGAAATTTTAGAGGGGGTCTTCCCCAGTTGTTCTACCACGTCGTAGTTACTTTTTCGGATTATTTTTAGGATCTCATCCATCTCCTTCTGAGTGGTTTCGGGGATAACCACAGCATGAGCCTTCGTCCTGACAGGCATTTCCAGTATCCCCTTACCTTTGTTGGTAATATCAGCAGACGGTCTTTCTTCGGGAGTAACCGCTTCTTTAATCATTGGGCCTTGCACAGAGGGTCCAACAGGTGTAGAAGCTTTGAAGGGTCCGAAAACTGCTCGAGGGGGAGCAATCTCCGGAGAAAAGATTCGGCCACTACGGGTTATCTTGCTCGTACCCGCGATGTTCCCTACATCAAGGTCTTCTTCAGAAATTTCTTGGACTGTTTCGATTTGTTTGATGCCGTGGTAGAAGATTTCTCCCCCATAGTTCCACGGTATCATTTTGCTCGATTGGTACAGGACAGGTCCCGGCATGGTGATCTTGAGTGGTACATATTCGGAGTTGGCTGTAATCCTGACAGGCCTTTTGCAAGCCTTGGGAGGATTGTCAGAAATGGTTATGATAGCAATATCGTTTGTTGAAATATCACAAGTATCAGGAGTAATCGGATTGAAAGTGTTAACAGGGGTTTTCTGGAAAAGTATCTCTTGAGTATCCATCAGGCGTTGGACACCCGACTTCAACATTGGACAATCGTCTTGAATGTTCAAACAAAAATAACAGTCTTTACCACAACCAGGGAAGATCCCGACTCTCAACAAATTTTCTTTAATCACAAGCAAAGGAGTCAACAGATTGGCAACATCAGTAACATGGCGGTCTTCCAGAATAGCATGCACATTGTGGCCGTGCTTGGGCATCGGAGAGGACATAACATTGGGCCTCTCAGGAGCGTCAAATTCAACCTCTTTGGCGTCAATTAAGTCCTGAATTTTGTTCTTGAGTGCCCAGCAATTATTGGTATCGTGCACAGCACTGTCGGAATGGTAAGCACACTTTGCATTGGGATGATAATGTGGGGATGTGGTATTTACATTCTTTGGCGCTTCTTTTAAATTAGCAAGGTTCAATTTCAGGAGATGTGGAAGGATCTGAGCAGGTGTTATGTTTACTGGGGTAAACTGCCGTGATGGCCTTTGCTGATAAGTTCTAGGCTGATCGTTCCTCGGTTGATTGTTTCTAAGCTGGTCTGATGTGGCCTTCTGTATCAATACGGCCCCCACTGTTGGCCGACGCTCAGTTCTTCCCAATCCCTTCTGAGAGTAAACAGCAAATGCTTCTTTCTTAGATGGAAAAGGTTTTTTAACAGCTGTGGATGCGGAGGCATCCTTTTGAATTTTCCACTCTTAATACCGACTTCCACCATTTCACCAGTCAGAATCAGTTCAGTAAATCCCGCAGAAGAGCTCCCGATTAGATGGTTGAAGAAAGGTCCAGACAGGGTCCCGAAAAACATGTCCACTAATTCCCTATCTGATAGCGGTGGTTGCACCCTTCCAGTCAGGTCACGCCACTTCTGGGCGTACTCCTTAAACCCTTAATTTGAAGCCATCCCCATACTTTGTAGTTGAGTACGGGTAGGTGCCAAATCAGCGTTGTACTGATACTGACGATAAAAAGCAGCTGCCAAGTCTTCCCAATTTTGAACCTCTGACCTTTAGAGCTGATAAAACCAGTCTAACTGTGTGCCAGACAAACTGTCTTGGAAAAAGTGTACCCAGAGGTTTTTATCGGATGAATGAGGTTGGATTTTTCTGACATACGACCTCAGGTGCATCTTTGGGCAAGACAGACCATCGTATTTGGCGAATGTCGACACCTTGAACTTGGGAGGGATAACAATCCCAGCAATCAATCCCAACTCTTCAAAGTCCAGCCCGGGAACCCTTTGTACTTCCATGGCTGCCAACTGCTCTTCCAGATTTTTATACCTGTCGTCCGCATGAGGGTACTGTTGCTCGGAATAATCTTCATCCTCTTCAACCTCTTCCTCTTAAACCTCGGACTCAGAGGGTACTGCAACTCCTTTTCCCTTGCCGGTCCCTTCGTCAGACGTTGAGGGGAACTCCAGAACTCTCCTAGCTTCATTCTCAAATCTTCTTCCCAATGTAGCTACCCCAATTCTTCTTTTTCTTTTTTCCTTTTTCTTGCTCTTTCTTCTCTAACAGTGTTTTAAGATCCTCCTGACCCTTTGCCAAGGTCATGAGGAGTTGTTGGAATTGTGAATTCTGTGCTTGCAGATCTTTGACCGTCTACTCAATATCCATCTTGCTGAAATAAATAGCAGAAAGATAAGGAAACCTGGTGTGAAGACCTGTTTATGCATATGATGAATGATATGTTTATTCATGTAATGCATTCAAGGATTTAGAAATTCAAAGTTGTTGCAGACAAAAGAACACACGTCATATTAATAAGACGAAATTTTGTCAGTACATAAATGCCCCATGGGCCAAATATTACAAAGCTTCTTAAGGTAAAAAGACGTTGCGCATCCTTTTTGGTGCGATGTAAGTGTTGAGAGTCTCTTCCTCGTGAAGTCGGCGGGTAAGCTCCAAAACCCTCTTCTCACTGGCATAGAAGCTGGCTTCAAAAGTATCCCGTTCTTCTTTGAGTTGGATCCAACTCTTCTGCATTTCCTCCCATGATGTTGGCATGTCAGGATGTAGGATGGTGTATGGAACCTCTCCTTCCCTAACAGGCTCTTTGATCAAGGGGAGAATGTGAGGATATGGCATCATAAGATTCTGAGAGCGGGTTCGTACCCACTTGAGGTAAGGCTCAAGGGGGATGGAATTCTTGTGCCCCAGTGTCTTACTATCCACTTTGTTAGGCATTCTCCAAGCTCTGATGAACCTTTGTCGAAGTCCTTGCGCATCGTTGTCGAAGTCAAAAACTAGGTCAGGAATCAGCATGTCATGAGGGCCATCCCTCCGAGCATATCCAAATTGTCTCAAAGCTAGACAGAGGTTGTAGGTAATTCCTCCCCTAATGCCAAGTAATGGGACATTAGGTAATTCTCCACAACGATCAATGATGATGACATTTTCTCTGGACCGAGAACACCAATGTACATCAGAATGTGTGAGGGTCATCAACCATTGTGACCACCTTAGACCCTGCTCATTCTTCAAAACTGCTTGTGGAAGGTGAGAAATAAACCACCTCCCTAGGAGAGGAGTACAACACATGAGAACACCTCTTTTCCTCATTGCTCGTGTGTAAAATGAGTGTAGGATGTCCCCAAGCAATGTAGGTATAGGAATCCTGGATATGAAAATCTTGACAGCATTCACATCTATAAGCTGATCAGGGTTTGGGAACAAGACCAACCCATAGATAAGGAGTGCCACAATCTCTTCAAAGGCTTGTAGATCAAGAGAATTCCAGCATTCTTGTGCCTTCTTAAACAGAACCTTTGCCAAGAAACCCTTGACACCACTTCTGGTTTCCCAGTGTCCCTTGATGTCAGATGGTTGCAAGTGTAATGCTTGAGCAACATCTTCAGGTTTTGGTTATTTTTCCATACCGTTGTAGGGTAGTTGATTCAGAATAGGAATTCTCAGGAGTTGAGAAAATTCCTCCAAAGTAGGCACCAATTGGTAATCAGGGAATGTGAAACAGTGGTGAAGGGGGTCAAAGAACTGGAACAACACTTTCACCATGTCTTCTTCAATGCTGGTGTTGACTAGGTTGAGAAGTCTACCATGTCTTTCACTGAAGAGAGAATTTTCTGGAATTCTGGATGTAAGCTCCTTGATTTGAGGAGGGATTCTCACAAGGTTGACTTGAATTGTTTTCCTGCGAAGAGATTCCATGACCTACAAAACAAGAACAAAGATGAAGATCCAAACCCTTGAAATGGTTAGTGGATGCATATGATGCTTTATGATGTTCATGATGTATGCACAAGCACATGTACAAGCAAGTCACACAAAACCCTAGTTTCGGGCTTGCATGAGGTTTCATAGGTAAGTACCCTCTTGAGTTTAGTTGGCTTAAAAACCTGTCCTATAAATAGTAATCGGGTTCTAAGGAGCTCAATATCATTGGATTGTTTTCTATGTTCATTGTTTTGGTTTAGCCACTTAACTAGCGACTAAAATATTCCAACAAAATAACCCTCAATGAGTGTAGTATCGAGTATCTGAAGATGTGAAAAACACAAGAAGGGGGGTTGAATTGTTAAAACTTGAAATCAAATGCAGACAACACGTTATTTTTATACTGGTTCGTTTGATCTCAAACTACTCCAGTCCACCCGTCAAGGTGATTTCGCCTCTCTCCAACGAGGACTTAATTCACTATATTCAACTGAATATTACAACTGCTTTAACAACTGCTAAAGCCTTCTTGAGTCTAAACCATAGACTGGTTTCTCAAGGAAATTCTTTCTTACAGATAAATGAACAATATGTGTGTTGAATGTTTTCTACAAAAACTATATATCACAACTATGATAATACACAAATTAAGCTTATGTGAAACTAGAATGCTAGAACTATAGAGTAAGCAATTTGAGAGCTTTAGCAAACTGTATGAGTGAGGATGAAGATGATTTGCTTTAGGCGTGTAGAGAATTGTAGAGCATTAGCCAATTCACTTCTCACTGATTTGTTTAAATACTGCTTGGAAAAGATACGTTGATGCCAATAATTCCATTTCAATGTTCATTACATTCTTTCCATATTGAGAAGATCTTTGTCTTGGAATAAAGCCGTTGGTAATAAATTTGCCTTGAATGCAGTACCGTTAACTCTTCAGAATGTTCTGCTTGATTAAGATCAGAGCATTCTTGGCTTTAGCTTATTCTGATTGCTTCTGAGTGCTGATGACATTGATAAGATCAGGATCAGAGTCAGAGTGTGTTGAGCGCAGATTTTGTTCATCAGACTTCAGCGTAAGCATATGTACTGATCTTCTGGTTGACATCTTCTGATGCTGATGTTGATATTCTGATGCTGATTCCATCAGAGTTTCCTGTAAATAAACAGCATAATTTTAAGTAGCATCTATGTCAAATATAAAACTCATAATTCATTTAATCGTGTATTTTGTTATCATCAAAACTCTAATTGAGGGTTGTAGAATCAAACTATGTTCTAACAATCTCCCCCTTTTTGATGATGACAAAAACTAGATTTTTTCAATTAAAATAAAGTGATGAAAGTAACAGAGTTTAAGAATAGAGAGGAAACAGTATCAGAGCTAATCAGATAATGAGAAAAAGTTATCAGAGCTGAGAGGGTAAGAAATAAAAAGTATCAGAGTAAAGATGAGAAAAACTCCCCCTGAGTTGATTATTTTCTTTTGATTCCTTGAGTATCAGAACTTTATTGAACCTTTCTTGAAGCATCAGAATTTTGCTTTATCAGAGTTCTACAGATTCTTGTACCTGTAAGCTTTTCAGAACAAAGAACTTCAAATATATAATAATGTTAGAATGTTTGAGACTTTTGTCTCAGTAAACCGTTATTGAAAAATATCATTCTTTCTCCCCTTTTTTGTCAGCGATCAAAAAGCATAATTAATCAGAGTTAAAAAACATTAGAGCAAAACACGTTTGTATTGAACAGAAGCAATGATAGTTTGGATCAAGTAGAAATATTATAGTCAAACATAAGAAAACAAGGAAAACATAATAAAAATCTAAGAAGAAGAAGGAAGTCGTGTGAACAGCGCTTTCAACATGCTCTTGATTTGTTCGCTGGTTTCATTCGGCTTGGCTACCATGCTTGCTATAGATTCAATCTGCATATCCTGCTTGTCCATCCGTTCATTCATCAGCATATCTGATCTCTTCAAATCCTCCAGAGCTTGCCTGTCAACAGAGGAGGCTTGAGGATCTTCAGATACAGACTGCTTCTCAGAGCTTTCTGTAGCTTCTTCTACCCAAGTCTTCAGCTTGAATGACCTGTTCTTCTGCAGCTTGAACTTGAGATGCTGGACGCTTTTCAGACCAAGGCTCACTATCCAGATGCAGAACTTCTTCCTTCAGCACTTTGCTCAGAACTGGACCTTCCATTTCCTTCAGCAGATTGCTGAAGTTCTGCTGAACCTGTCCATAGCTCTGGTCTTGTAGCTTGAAGGTTTTAGTGCATATCCATCTTCTGAATTGAGTCTAGAGATGATCTGATACAGCAGGATCAATAACTTCCAAAGTTTCTTGTTTCAAAGAAGATATCCATTTCTGCATATCTGTTTCAAAATTCAAAATGCTGCTACCAACATCTGGTTGTTTCGGTTTGGGAATAGCAGTTTTCTGGTTTATTGCAGCAAGGCGTTCAAGGATTGTTAAGTCAATGACTGTCTTGCTGTGGTTTTCTGTATTTTTCTTGGGTGAGGGAGTAGGAGAATCAGAAATAACGATTGGACTATGTGGGGTGTTTGGTGGAGTTGTTTCTGGTGAGGATGGTAGTTGAGACATGTTAACAGTTGTACCACAAGGCAATTGAATGGCCAAGGGTTGTGGTTCAGGAGACTCAGAGGTTTGAGCCTCAGAGTTTTGTGTCTCAGGTTGTGGAGTTTGTGCATGTGGAGGAGATGGTGGATTATTTTCTGGTTGAGGAGAGGGTGGTTGTGGAATTTCTGGTTCTGGTATTGGAGTGAGGGGAGTTTCTGGAATGGGTGAAAGAGGGATGTCAGGTTGTGGAGAAATGGGAATTTCAGAGTTTGGATTTGGATTTTCTGTATGGGGAGCGGAAGAATGTTGTTCTATATCAGATAGAACTTGTGCAAGTTCTGGTTCTGGTATGGTTGTAGTGTTTGGATTTTGTGGTTTGTAGCGGGATCTTCTGAGAGTTAATGACTCAGAAGGGTCAAAGTCTTCAAAATCTTCAAAGGTTTGGGGTAATGGGATATCAGATGGAATTGGAGTAGGAATAGGAATAGATGAGGAAACAGCACTTGAACTTAAAATAGATACAGAAACAGGATTACCTCTTTTCTTTGGAGACTGTTGTGATGATCCTTCTGGAGCAGCTTTTCTCTTCTTAGTCTTCTTCAGAGCAACCTATGGTGCCTTCTTCTGAAGATCTTGAATGTTTAGATTAGGAGCTGTTCCATCACCTTTGCACGCATCCAAGTATCTCAGAATTAATTGAGGCTTGGAGTCAATCTCTGAGAACAGAGGGAAGTCGTCCAGAGGAATTCTTCTGCTGGAGATTTCAGCAAAAGGAGTAACGATGGGCTCCTTCTTAATGTTCTCTATCAGCTTCATCTTCTTGAGATTCTTGGCATTCAGCTGCTTGCCAACAGATGGTTCCAGGGTGCTGATCTCTTGTGCCTCTGTCAAGTGCTCAATCAGCCTATTCTTAGTCAGAATATCTGATATCAATCTGCCCAGGGGTATCCAATCCCTTTTAGTGCGTTCTTCTTCTCTAGTCTCCTTGACGCGGGTTCTCAGATGGTTGAACAGAAGATGAGCTAGATTAATCTTTACCTTCTGATTAATAAAATAGATCAGAAACTGCTGATCTATGTTTATGTAATCAGGAGAGCTTGTAGGCTTCCTGTGATTGAAACAGCCCAGAATAATCTTTGCCCAAATTTTGTGCTTATCTTTCAGATCCCTTATCTTGCTGGAGGGAAGCCCCAGCGTGAAAATCTGTCTTGCTATAACAGCAACATCTGAGCACCTTTCAGCCATGTCTATACAGCGAATGCCACCACCATTGTATCCAATCAGTTTTCCAATTAGGTCTTCAGTAATCACAATTTTCTTCCCCATTATATAAGAAGTGACTTGGTGATTTGAGGAAGAGGCGTGAATCCAGAATTCCTTATCCAAAATAGGGAAAGTTGGACCCACCAACCTGTCAAAGTATCTCTCCCATCCTTGAGCTTGAATCTCTTCTGATAAATCAAAACCATTTTCCTTCAAACTGTTGAAATCCACTATAATCTCTGACAGAACTTCCAAGTTCTTGACTGGAGTGAGTAGCATTCTGAGAGGAACCTCATATTGCTCAGCTGATGAGTATTTCTGGGAACCTGAAGAGATATTGCTGGAAGACGCCATTGTTCACACGAGGTTTTGAGAGAGAAAAAATTGAAAGGGTTTTCTTGAGCAGTAAGAACACAAACACAGATATCAGAGAAATTGATTGAAAATGAAAGTAAGGGTAAACGTTGTGATTGTGTGTTAGTGGTGTTTAAATAGATTTTGAAAAAGTTTTTGAAAACATAAACGCTTAAGAGAGAGAAATAAATCATGATTAATAGCATTAATTGATTGCTGATTTTAGGGGATTTAGGAAAGATACTTAAACGGTTACCAGTGACATGTGTCTTAATGCAACCAATCAGCGCGTTGCCTTTTCAGAAGCGTGAACGCGTGTTCAGCCTCAGGAACCAGCTGATGACTGGATGGCACTTGTTTGCTTTGAGTGAACATCACTTCTATCCTTGAACTTAAGAGCTCAGAGCTTCATGGATAGTTCTGATACAATCTGCATTTCTAAAAAACTCTGAAAGAAGATTGATTAGAAGTTCACAGAGTAATAAACATGATTCTGAAGGTTAATATATAAAATTAAAACAGTTTTATTCTGGACAGAGCTTCATGCTGAGATGATTCAGAATGAAGTTGAACCTATCTTCAGAAAGTGTTTATGTAAAGATATCAGCCCATTGATGGTCTGTATCAATAAATTTTAAGTTTAAAATGCCTTTTTGAATATAGTCCCTAATAAAATGATGTTTTATTTCTATATGCTTAGCCCTAGAATGCAAAATTGGATTTCTACTTAAGCAAATGGCAGAAGTATTATCACAGAGTATAGGAATGTTACTCTCATAAATCTGGAAGTCCTCAAGTTGACTTTTCATCCAGAGCATTTGTGTGCTGCATCCAGCTGCTGCTATGTATTCAGCTTCTGCTGTTGATAGAGCAATCGTGGATTGTCTTTTGCTGGACCATGAGATCAGATTTTCTCCCAGAAACTGGCAGCTTCTAGAAGTGCTCTTGCGTTCTACTTTGTCTCCAGCAAATTCAGCATCACAGTAACCTACTAAGCTGTAATCACCAGATTTTCTATAAAACAAACCCAGATTAGTAGTACCTTTCAGATACTTGAAAATTCGCTTAACAGCTGTTAAGTGAGATTCTCTAGGATCTTATTGGAATCTTGCACAAATTCATACACTGAATAAGATATCAGGCCTTGAGGATGTCAGATAAAGAAGAGAACCAATCATACCTCTGTAGACTTTCTGTTCTACCTTTTTGCTTACCTCTTCTCTTTCCAGAATGCACGTGGGATGCATTGGAATCTTTGATGGCTTACATTCTGAGAGATCAAATTTCTTCAGAATTTCTCTGACATATTTGCTCTGATGAATGTAAGTTCCTTCTGGGGTTTGATTGATCTGGATGCCCAGAAAGAATTTTAGTTCCCCCATCAGGCTCATCTCAAATTCTGCCTGCATACACTTAGCAAATTCTCTTCCCATAGAGGGTTTAGTAGATCCAAATATTATATCATCAACATAAATCTGACAGACTAAAATGTCATTCTTAATTGTCTTACAGAATAAGGTTGTGTCCATCTTCCCTCTGGTGAATTCCTTTTCTAACAGGAAGTTACTTAGTCTTTCATACCAAGCTCTGGGAGCTTGTTTCAGACCATACAGTGACTTCTTCAGTTTGAAAACATATTCTGGATTTTTTGAGCTTTCAAAACCAGGGGGTTGGTGCACATATACCTCTTCTTCTATATAGCCATTTTAAGAATGCACTTTTGACATCCATCTGATACAGAGTGATGCCTTTATTAACAACAAAAGAAATTAAAAGTCTGATAGATTCTAACCTGGCGACTGGAGCAAAGGTTTCTGTATAGTCTATCCCCCCTTGCTGACTATAACCTTGTGCTACCAATCGTGCCTTGTTTCTGACAACTTCACCTTATTCATTCAGCTTGTTTCTGAACACCCATTTTGTTCCAATGACGTTGAATCCTTTTGGTTTAGGAACCAGATCCCATACGTCATTCCTGGTGAATTGATTCAGCTCCTCTTGCATTGCTAGAATCCAGTCATTGTCCAGAAGTACTTCATCAATTGAAGATGGTTCAATCAGAGAGACAAGTCCCATGAGGGATTCTTCAGAGTTTTTGAAGCTGGCTCTTGTTCTGATTGGATCTTCCTTTCTTCCTAAGATTGTTTCTTCTGGATGATCCATGCTGCTTCTGGATGGTCTTTTCTAATGTTGATCAACAGAAGGTGTTGGATTGCTTGCAGTGCCTCTTTCTGATGTTAAGGGAGTGTCTCTGTTAAGAGCTTCTAATGACTTGTCTTCAGAACCTGTGAACTCAATTTCCATATCTGCAAATACTTCGTTCTTCTTTGACTTTTCAGAGTCAAGCTTATCATCAAAATGAACATTGATTGATTCTTCCACAATCTGTGTTTCTGTATTGTATACTCTGTACCCTCTTGAGCGTTCAGAGTATCCTAACATAATACACTTATGTGCTTTAGAGTCAAACTTGTTCAAATAATTTTTAGTATTCAAAATAAAGCAAGTACATCCAAATGGATGAAAATATGAAATGTTGGGCTTTTTGTTCTTCCACAATTCATATGGAGTCTTTTCCAGAATAGGTCTTATGGAGATTCTATTCTGAATGTAGCATGTTGTGTTTATTGCCTCTGCCCAGAAGATCTTAGCAACGTTAGTCTCGTTGATCATGGTTCTGGCCATTTCTTGCAATGTTCTGTTCTTTTGTTCTACAACTCCATTTTGCTGGGGAGTTCTAGGACAAGAGAAATCATGCAGAATGCCTTTGTCATTAAAAAATGATTCAAAATCTTTGTTTTCAAACTCTCCACCATGATCACTTCTGACTTTTACGATTCTAAGATCCTTTTCATTCTGAACTTGGTTACAGAAGGTGACAAACACAGAGTGTGACTCGTCCTTGTGTCTTAAGAACTTTACCCATGTCCATCTGCTATAGTCATCTACGATTACTAACCCATACTTCTTGCCACTGACTGAAGCAGTTTTAACTGGTCCAAATAAGTCAATGTGCAGAAGTTCTAATGGTTTAGAGGTAGAAACAACGTTTTTTGATTTAAAAGCAGGTTTTGCAAACTTGCCTTTCTGACATGCTTCACACAGAGCATCTGAATTGAACATCAGATTAGGAAGTCCTCTGACCAGATTGAGTTTGTTAATCTGAGATATTCTTCTCATACTAACATGCCCCAATCTTCTGTGCCAGATCCATTGCTCGTTGTTAACAGACAGAAGACACTTTACATTCTGACTTTTCAGTTCAGAAAGTTTGATTTTGTAAATGTTGTTTCTCCTCTTTCCATTAAATAGGATAGTCCCATCTTTCTGACTAACAGCTTTACATGAATTTTGATTAAAGATTATATCATAACCGTTATCACTCAATTGACTTATGGATAACAGGTTATGCATTAATCCATCTACTAATAATACATTACTGATAGAGGGAAGATTTCTGTTACCTACTGTTCTAGAGCCAATGATCTTTCCCCTCTGATTGCCTCCAAAGCCTACGTGGCCTCCAGGCTTAAATTCCAGGCTTTGGAACATATGCCTTCTTCCCGTCATGTGTCGTGAGCGGCCAGAGTCCAGGTACCATGATTGGTGTTTCTGCTTTGCTGCTAAAGATATCTGCAACATGTATTATTTTATCCTTAGGTACCCATATTTTCTTGGGTCCTGATTTGTTAGTTTTACCAAAACTCTGGTTGAATTTTGGTTTGACAGAAAAATTACTACTGGTATATTTGATGTCGTGTGTGTGCCCATATACAAAGTGTGACTTAAGAGGAGTGTGTTTTATCACTAAATCCATGGCATTCTTAGGTGTAGGTACCTTACCTTGTTATCCTATTCCCTTTTTGTCATTTCTGCTAACTCCATAGATCATTGAAGCCATTTTGCTTCTATCTATGCTTTTAGCAAGAAACTTCTGAAAGCTGTGATCATACTCCTTGATGATCTCATCAGCACTACTGGAGTTTCAAGAATTGTTTCCTTCTGAGAGTTTTGTAATAGATTTTCTAATTTTGAAAGTTTATTTTTCAACTCAGAATTCTCCAACTTGAGACTCTCAGTTTTATCAGAGTCAGAAGCAAGATCCCTTTTCAGGTTTTTGAATTTGACTCTAATTTGCTGATATCATTCCAGAATCTCATTGAGGCTTTCAGCTAGTTCAGCCTTAGTAAAATTAATAGCAAAGTCAGGAAATACCTCTTTTGTGTCTGATTCAGAAGCTTCACTGTCTTCTGCTATGTTCGCCATGAGAGCTATGTTTGCTCTCTCATCATCTGATTCTGAGTCAGCTTCAGATGTGTCAGAGTCATCCCATGTAGCCATGAGACTTTTCTTCTTTTCCTTGCCAAACTTTCTTCTGGGCTTTTCCTTCTGAAGCTTTGGGCATTCACTCTTGTAGTGTCCTTGCTCATTACACTCATAGCAGATGATGTCTTTGTTGTTTGGCTTTCTGCTTCCTAAAGAGCCTTCAGATCTTCTGTGTCCAGAGGATGATTCTGACCTTCTGTATCTAGAGGAGGATTCGTTTTGGTTCTCAGATCTTCTGGGATTCCTGAACTTTCTTTGCCTCTGCTTCCACAGTTGGTTCACCCTTCTGGAGAGGAGAGACTGTAACACCCTCTAAAACCCCGAATAAATTTCGCAAATAATTAAAATCATATTTTCAGAGTACATGTATTAACGAGGATGTCACAATTCTCTTTTAATAAAAACAAGTTCCTGTCATGCATAACATAGAAGCAACTCATACATGTTTACACAGCGGAATAATTTAATTAACAAACCAATGTTATAATATTTTCAAAATCATCAGGGATTAACACCTGGAATATATCAACATCATACTATAACAAACATAAGGAAATAAACGAGTCTGACTAAAGCAGCTCGACAAACAAACGTTCCCGGAGTTACAACTATCAGAGCATGACCCGGACAATACTTAAACTGAAATAAACTAGAAACAACAAGCCTTCGCCAAGCACCTGAACGAAGCTCCTCAATCTGAAATATTCAACATGTAAGGGTGAGCATCTCAACTATACATTTGATTATACGTTCAAAACATTCAATTTAGGAAACCATAGACATCACCCAACAATTAGCATGTTTTATAAATTACAAAAACCTTTACAATTCATATATTCATAATATCTTACTTTTCATGCTTGTAATTAACATCAAACATCGTTAACAATTTAGTATCAATACGTGCATACAATCAATCAAATACAATATTGGAAAAATCATCCATTCATGTCATATTCAATGTAATGCAACACACCCATGCATGTGGTACCATTTTACCGCCCCATTAAATCTCGGGTCACGGATAACTCACCGTTCCATTATATCGCGGACACGGCTACCACCTCAACGTTCCATTAAATCGCGGACACGTATATTGGCCACCCTGTTAATTCCACACAATGGGAATTAACAAATGCAACATGATATGTAAAGTATGTAACACTCAGCATACTATTAACATCAATCAACATATCATGCAACATCAACAACATCAATCATAACAGGATATGGATAGCATGTAATCACTCAGCATACTATCAAACATCGATCATATCAAGTTATATCATAATTCATGCTTGATACATCATCTAAAGCATGGCAATAACATCCCTATAGTGTTGGTATCATAACATACAATCGTTATTCGATACAAATATCAATCAACACTAGGCAATCAATAAACAGCATATGCAAAACATATCAAACACTGCACATCAAAACAGGATCACTCCGTACATAACAGCATGCACAGAAAACAAAATTCAGAAAACAACACAGCAGCATCAACACGGGTGCCCGTGTTAAACAACACGTCCCGTGTTGTAACGTGTCCAGAAAACACATTATCCTTATCAATACAGGGGATCAACACGAGTACCCGTGTTGTGCAACACGGCCCGTGTTGATGAGCGCGATCCCAAAATTCCTGCACCTGCAGCAGCTCATATATCCATATTTTTTTGCACGAAAATACCTTTCTACGGCAGTGCAATGCAGTACAAAAACATCCAATCTACCATGGGAACCTAAAATCCCTAATTGGTTCATAAAATTTAGGAACCTAAACCTTTTCTAACAAGATTCGGCCCTAAAGTCATCGATCATTCAGAACATCATAGAAGATGGGGTTATCCTACGAATTACCCGACCAATTGCATCTAAACCCATAAGCAAATATAAGTGGAGTAGTAGCCCCCCTTACCTTATCAAATTTCCAGCTTCGAACTCTTGAGCGATTGTCCTTCATTCTTCAGAGCTCCAATCCCAAATATCTCCAAACACCTCACTAAAATACATAACAACCAAATTCACTTATAAACATAAATACTTTCTCCAATAATCACTTATTAAAATAAGCTCTTAAAGCTACTTAATTCCTCATAATCATATATAAAATTTCACTAGCTTTCCAACGCATCAAACGACGCCTAAATCGGAGTTACGGTTCAAAAGTTATGGCCGAAACGATTTTTGGGAAAAACCTACCCGAGCCTCACACAGAAGATCAACACGGGTGCCCGTGTTGTGCAACACGGCCCGTGTTGATGACTCTGCAACACCATATTTCACGTTTTTATGCTTCCCAAAATCTCCCCAACTCATTCCTAATCATCCCCAAACATCCTAAAACCATCAAAATCGAATTCCTATCATATAGCAATGATCTAAAGCATACAATTAGGATCAATACCACATCAAAACCCAATCAATTCCATTCATGTTTCATCATCACAACAACCATGGCATCAAGAATCCATCATCCCTACAAATCCCTAACTCATATAGAATATATATCACAACTTATTCATAGTAAAAGAATGATCAACCCCTTACCTCGGATAATCTGCAGCTCCTGCAACTTCCTCGATCAATCTTCTCCTTCTTCTCCTTTCTCTTCCTTACACGTTCTCTGAGTTCCAAAATCCCAAAATCTCAGTTTTGAACAAAAGTGACATATAAGTCTCAAATAACATTTTACTTCACTTGCACCCCCTCTTTTACCAATAACATCATAGCCCAATAACCTTCAATCCTTATTTTTTTTCTACAATTATTTATAAAATAAATAATAATCCTTTTATTTTATATTAACCCAAATAAAATAATTTTATTGGTTTCAAATAAAATAACTCTTATTAAGATAATTCCAAATAAATAGAACTGGGGTGTTACAGAGACAGTTCGTCTTCTTCTGATGAGGACCCATCAGAGGTTTCTTCAACAGCCTGCAAAACCTTGGAGTCAGATTTTCTGTTAGATTTCAAAGCTAATGGCTTACCTTGCTTTTGAGGTTCATCAGCTTCTAGCTCTATCTCGTGACTTCTGAGGGAGCTGACAAGTTCCTCCAGAGTGATTTTGTTGAGATCTTTAGCTAGCTTCAGCGCTGTGACCATTGGCCTCCACTGTTTTGGCAAGCTTCTGATGATCTTCTTGACATGATCAGCAGTAGAATACCCTTTGTCCAGAACTTTGAGACCAGCAACCAGAATCTGAAATCTTGAGAACATTGTTTCAATAGATTCACTTTCTTCCATTTTGAATGCCTCATACTTCTGAATGAGCGCAAGAGCTTTAGTTTCTTTCACTTGAAGGTTGCCTTCATGCGTCATTCTGAGAGAATCAAACATGTTCTTGGCAGTGTCTCTGTTTGAAATCTTTTCATATTCAGAGTAAGAGATAGCACTGAGAAGAATGGTTCTGGCCTTGTGATGATTCTTGAAATCACGCTTTTGTTGATCAGACATTGCTTTCCTGTCAATCTTCTGACCATTTGCATTCACTGGGTGTGTGTATCCATCTGTCACCATATCCCACAGATCAGCATCGTGGGCTAGAAAGAAGCTTTCAATTCTGTCTTTCCAGTAATCAAAGTTCTCTCCATCAAAGACTGGAGGCTTTCCACTGAATCTGTCTCTTTCTTCGTTGTTGTCATTGCTGATGTTGTGATGAGTTCCTGCAATAGTGTTTTTCAACGCGGGATCTTGTACTGACACGGTTAAGTGTTATGAACTCAGAACCAGGCGCTCTGATGCCAATTGAAGATGTGAAAAACACAAGAAGGGGGGTTGAATTGTTAAAACTTGAAATCAAATGCAGACAACACGTTATTTTTATACTGGTTCGTTTGATCTCAAACTACTCCAGTCCACCCGTCAAGGTGATTTCGCCTCTCTCCAACGAGGACTTAATTCACTATATTCAACTGAATATTACAACTGCTTTAACAACTGCTAAAGCCTTCTTGAGTCTAAACCACAGACCGGTTTCTCAAGGAAATTCTTTCTTACAGATAAATGAACAATATGTGTGTTGAATGTTTTCTACAAAAACTATATATCACAACTGTGATAATACACAAATTAAGCTTATGTGAAACTAGAATGCTAGAACTATAGAGTAAGCAATTTGAGAGCTTTAGCAAACTGTATGAGTGAGGATGAAGATGATTTGCTTTAGGCGTGTAGAGAATTGTAGAGCATTAGCCAATTCACTTCTCACTGATTTGTTTAAATACTGCTTGGAAAAGATACGTTGATGCCAATAATTCCATTTCAATGCTCATTACGTTCTTTCCATATTGAGAAGATCTTTGTCTTGGAATAAAGCCGTTGGTAATAAATCTTCCTTGAATGCAGTACCGTTAACTCTTCAGAATGTTCTGCTTGATTAAGATCAGAGCGTTCTTGGCTTTAGCTTATTCTGATTGCTTCTAAGTGCTGATGACATTGATAAGATCCTGATCAGAGTCAGAGTGTGTTGAGCGCAGATTTTGTTCATCAGACTTCAGCGTAAGCATATGTACTTATCTTCTGGTTGACATCTTCTGATGCTGATGTTGATATTCTGATGCTGATTCCATCAGAGTTTCCTGTAAATAAACAGCATAATTTTAAGTAGCATCTATGTCAAATATAAAACTCATAATTCATTTAATCTTGTATTTTGTTATCATCAAAACTCTAACTGAGGGTTGTAGAATCAAACTATGTTCTAACGGTATCTACCAACTTCGGACTGCACCAAAGTCGGTCATCTCACTACCCCTAATAAAAGGCCAAGATGGTCAAGTAAGGTTCTAGTTCATTAGTGCTTAATGACATCACTCAGCGGCCCCGTATTCTCTTTGATTGACTCAAAGGCTACCGGTACTCACAAATATGTCGCACTAATATAGTTATTGCTTCAACCATGTCGGTATACCCCGCACAGTTTTCACAATGTATTGCTATCTATGAATGTTTCCCAAATCCGGGTGGAGGATTTTCAAGCCCAAACAAGAGAACAAAAATGTAGAGCAATCAAGGCAAACAATAATCATGCAAAGGGTGATCTAAGCCCTAAGGTTACTCCACTTTTAAAGTTATCCCCAGCAGAGTCGCCAGTTCTGTGATACGGTGGGAGAACTGACTTGGATTTTTGCGTTTGTTTTCGCACTTGTTTCGGTTTAGAAAGAGTCGCCACCGACTTTTTATTTTATCCTAAGGAAAGGTCAAAAAGCATAGGAAATACCTTTGATATGTTTTCTTGGGTTCGGGGAGTAGATTATAGAAAGGGAAGGTATTAGCACCCTTTCTATCCATGGTTATCCATGGACTCTTAGTTACTTGCTTAGATCACTTGCCTTTGCTTTTCAATTGTTTGAAATGGTGCTTTGTGTGTGTGGTTTTGAAAATGTTTTGAAAAATATGCCTTGTATAGGCAACCTTTGTAACAATTCTTGTTTGAATGTTTTACAAAGGTGTTTGTCTTTTTGAAAAGATGTTTCAATGTTTTTGAAAGTTTGTTTTGAAATTGTGTTGAGATGCGTGTTTGAAAGTAGCAAGGATGTTTTGCAAGATTTTGATCAAGTAACTAAGAGTTGTCTACCCTATTTTACTCAAAGATCTTTCTTATGTTTTTAACCCTTTTAACAGTGTTGCTTCACCATTGTGTTTGGTGAACAACCTTGCGTTAGGATGTTAAACGGGACAGGCGCGGGTCATCGTATAGACCATGATAGCAATAACGTCAAGTATCTTTGGCAATTTTTCCTTGAGGGACTTGATCATTTTGTTTAGGCAACTCCGATAGCGTCATCGAGGGACTATGATCATTTTGATTGTTCTTGTTTTGCCAAAGTACTTGACATGCATAACATGGCCCATTTGTTTAGGCAACCAAGTGGAGATACCCTAAGGGGTGTTTGTGTGCAAGTGTGCATGATTTTATCTTGAATTCGTGATTGTCTACTTGTTGATTTTATCTTGCCATACATATCCTATTTACTAGCAAGCATATAAAAGTAATAAAGCGCAGAAAGATAAAATCCTACACTATTACAACCATATTTAATTGCACGAGAATATAAAGGCAAAAATCAAATAAAAGCAAGAAAAATGAGGGTCTTTCGATTAAGGCAGAAAACCCTTCAATTCTGCACTTTCTGGCTCTCTTCGATTTGGCCTGAAAAAGGTGAAGGCATGACTTTCGACTGAGGCCTCACGGTCAGCCTGTTGTGCCTTTTGATTGGGACCAGTGGGATAGCATGTTGTGCCTTTCGACTGGGTCTGGAACCAGTATAAGATGCAATCTTTCTGCCTCCTTCGACTGGGGGTTGGAGTCGGTGGAGTCATCTTTTGTTTGAGGCATGGAAACGGAAAGGTTATGGATTTCGTCTGAGGTCTGGAAACAACAAGGTTTTGGCTTTTGCACTGGCTCCTTGCTGACTCCTTGTAAGCATGTTAGGTCCTCAAATTGTGATTCAAAAGGCTTGTGCAGCTAGCCAATCGAAGGGTATAACAAACCTGTCTCAAGTTCTTAAATGCAACATCCAAACATAACTACAGTCCAGGGGTTAGCACAAAAAACCAATGGGTCTCAAAGTCTAAATTATAACCAATTAAGGTTGAGTTTTCAGCATAAGAGCAGTCAGAATCTAATGCTAAAACATGGTCTATAAATATCTACATTTTCTTTATTGGCATGTGTATATGATGTTTAAATGAAAGAGTTCTAAGTTTAGAGAGAACTTACCTCTTGATGTGTTTAATCGAAAGAGTTGTAGGTGACCTTTTTTGATGGTGGAGGGAGCCTCGTTGGGATCTTCCTGAAGCTAGTTCTGTTAATGTTTGGTTTGGGCAGTCACTGAATCGAAGAGAGTATATGATGGTGATACGTGAATCGAAGGTTGCTTCAGTCTAGGGGAAGTAAATCGAAAGGTATACCACTGAGACTTTTTATGGAAAAAAATCTTAGAGTTCTGAAGGTTTGAGAATGTTGGAGAGTTTGAGAATATGGGAGAGTTTTAGTGCTTGAGGATTTTTTATGATTTTTCTCTCTTAGCAAAAATCTGGACCCTTTCTTTGTCAATGGTTCCTCTATTTATAGAGAAAAGGTTTGGGAGTTAAAACAAAGATGTGGCTTGGCTGAAACGTGAATATTAAGTCATGTCAGATTTTCCAAGGTCCCAAGGTGAAGTACTGAAGTTGTTGGTTAAAAGGGACTGACTTCCCTGACTTATGGTGAAGTACAAGCATGATTTTAGCAAAGCATGGGCTTTGGCACAGGATTTGTACTTAACAAGTTCACTTTCATGCGAAAAACTTCTGGTCAAAGGCTTAATCACCTGGACAATAGCTTAATCCAAAATGTAAGCAATTAATTATGGAGTGAGATACAAGCATTAAGTCTTGTAAAGTAAGATCACGTAGCAGGGTCCACAGATTAGATCAGTTGTCCTTTCAAGATCCTATTTCCCACTTGTGTCGAAGAGTTCTAGAAATGTACTAAAGAAAACCACGTCGAAGGATTTAGAGTTGGGTTTGAGAGATGGTGATTCGAAGGGAACCAAAACTCCAATCGAAGCCTTTGTGTGAAGGTGGCTCATGTCTAATCGAAAGCTTGCACGCCAGGGGATACATGTGGTCAAACGAAAGACAAAATGTTCATATTCGAAAGAGACAAATATGGAGCAAAAGGTGCAAATCGAAGGATGTTAAAAGAGAGCCTTTTGCCTTGGAAATGAAATAGATTACAAGAGGCTATTTTCCTTGTGAATTCAAACCAAACTGTGTCAGAGGCCCATGCCCAGTCGAAGGATGCAAGCCAAGCTTGTGTCGAAAGAGGCCAAAAGGCCAATCGAAAGAGATGAAACGAAGAACACTTGTATTTCTCCAATTTTTGTCAAAATAGTATTTTTATATGTTTTCTCCCGTTTTGACAGTTTCCTTTTAATTTTGGTACTGGAAAATTCCAAAGTACTTGTGCAAGCTTGAACCTTGCGAATCCTTGTGAGAAAGGCCTTGGAGAATGAGAGGGCAAATTTTGGGGTACAACACCAACATCATCAGCCTTGCTTTCTGCAATCCAAGCATCTTGCTTTATTCCATGGTAAAACACCTCAGCGTCATAGTTCCATGGCATTGCTTTGTTGGAAGAGTGCGGAATTGACACAAGGGCCGTAATTATCAGAGGAGAAACAGTAGGTTCATTCGAAATCCTGATAGGACCCTTTGAGGAGATCCTAAAAGGCTTGTTTGAAATTGTTATGATGGAGAGGTCTTCAATCTTATTGGTTAGATTTTTGATGGGCGGAGTTTTCTCAAATAGGATCTCATCACTATTTATCAGGCGTTAAACGCCTTCTCTCAGCCATTTAAATTTTTTAGTTTGTTTGGCGCAGCAATCACAGTCCTTCAAACAGCCAGGGAAAACCCCGGCTTTTAGCATATTCTTTTTGATAATGGTTAACGGAGTGGCCAAGTCTTCGACGGAGGAAACAAAAATGGTGTCTTCAATTGCATTGACACCTTTGCCATGGTTTGGCATTGGTGTCGTTATCACATTGGGAATCGTAGGCAGATCAAATTCGATTGTCTTGTTGTCTATTAGATCTTGAATTTTTCTCTTCAGTGCCCAGCATTGATCGCTCTCATGCCCAGGACTATTTGAGTGATATGCACACTTGGTATTCAGATTGTATTCAGGTGAGGAGGTGTTCGAATTGGCCAGAGGATCACGCAGTGTCACCAAATTAGCCTTTAACAGGTGTTGTAAGGCTTGGGATAGCGACATGCCTATCCTTGTGAATAGTCTTCATGGAGCCTCAAATCGTTGATGATTGGAAGATTATCTCTGAACAGGAGTAGGGTTGGAAATCAGAATAGCATTAACGGATGAGTGGTTATCCTTCTTGGTACAGGACCTTGCCCTATACACAGAATTAGTTTCTTTCTTCCCATTGAAGGGTTTATTTACGAGATTAGAGGTGGAAGTAGATGCTATGGTGATCTTCCCGCTCTTGATACCACTTTTAACTCTTTCACCGGTCAGGATCAGCTCGGTGAAACCGGACGAAGAACACCCAACCAATAAGTTGAAAAATGGACCAGATAGCGTACCCATAAACATATCAATATAATTTGTATCAGTTAATGGTGGTTGGACCCTACTGGCAAGATCCCTCCACTTTTGAGCGTACTCTTTGAACCCTTCGTTGTTACCCATCGTCATATCTTGTAGTTGAAATCTTCTCGGCGCCAGGTCGCATTGTCCTGGTATTGGTGATAGAAAGTAGTGGCCAAGTCTTCCCATGTATGGATACAGGAACCCTCCAATTGGTAAAACCATTCTAGTTGAGTCCCAACCAAGCTTTCTTGAAAGAAGTGGACCCAAAGTTTATTGTCGGAGGTGTGCCTTTGTATTTTGCGCACATAAGACTTCAGGTGAAGCTTTGGGCAGGAAACCCCATCATATTTAACGAAGGCTGGTATCTTGAATTTGTGGGGAATGACAACCCTAAATATTAAACCCAAATCATCAAAATCCAAACCAGGCATGGCTTGAATCTCAACAGACTTCAATCTATCCTCTAGCTGCTTTTACTTTTCATCGGCCGGAATATACTGCTCGTCAAAATAGTCTTCATCATCGGAAATTCGATCATTGATACACCCAGCCTGGGTACTCTTTGCTTCTCCAATTTCATTTCGGTCTTCCTCAGACGAATCCTCAACTATTGGCATATGTCGGATCGACTCTCTGAATATTCTACCCATGTTGACTAGGGCTTTCCTTTTTGGTTTCTTTTTGGATGCCAGCAACGTCATCGACTCCTGATGCCCCTTGGCCAGGGTCAGCAGAGTCTCTTGAAACTAGGAGTTTTGTGCTTGCAGATCTTTCATTGTTTTCTCGATATCCATCTTGCTTAAAATAAACAGCAGAATGATAAGGAAACCTGTCGTGGAAAACTTGTTATGTTATGATGCATGAAAAATATGCATGCAAATGATTTCAAGGATTTATGAAATTTAAATTTCTCTAGACAAAGAATGAACAAACGTCAAATTGCATTAATTAATTCAAAATGGTTACAACGCGCCTCTTGGGCTTACAAAGTAAATTTCTAAGATAAAAAGGTTGAACGCATCCTCTTCGGTGCTAGGTAGGCGTTCAAGCTCTGTGCTTCATGAAGTTTCTTTGTAAGCTCCAAAACCCTTTTCTCGCTAGCGTAGAGTTGAGCTTCGAAGGTGTCTCATTCTTCTTTTAACTGAATCCAACCCTTTTGCAAGTCTTCAAGAGAAGTAGGCATGTTGGGATAAAGGAAAGAGTACGGGACATCTTCTTCAGCCACAAGCTCCACAAAAACAGGTAGGATGGAGGGATAAGGCATTGCGAGCTTTTGAGCACAAGCTCGTACCCACCTAAGGTAAGGCTTAAGGGGAATAGAATTATTGCATCCCAGCGTCTTACTATCCACTTTGTTTACCATCCTCCAAGCTCGCATAAACCTCTGACGGTAGCCTTGATCGTCGCTCCCGTAGTCGAACACCACTCCTTGGATGAGCACATCATGTGGACCATCTCTTCGGGCATACCAAAATTATCGTAAAGCTAAACAAGGGTTGTAAGGGATACCTACCCTAATTCCAAGCAAAGGGACATTAGGGAATTCCCCTTAACAGTCGATGATAGTAATGTTCTCCAAAGATCGAGAACACCAGTGAATATCTGAATGTCTAAGTGACATCAACCTATGGGACCATCTTAAACCTCGCTGGTTCTTCAATACAGATGGGGGAAGATACGAGACAAACCACCTAGCCAATATAGGAGTGCAACACATGAGGTTCCCTCTTTTACTCATAGTGCGAGAGTGGAGAGAATGTAGGATATCTCCCAACAAAGTAGGCACCGGATTGCGAGACATAAAGATTTTGACAGCATTTACATCTATGAGTTGGTCATGATTTGGAAATAGTACCATCACATAGATGAGAAGGGCCAAGATTTCTTCAAAGGCTTGTAAATCCAGAGTGTTCGAACAATCTTAAACTTTTGCAAACAAGAACTTGGCTAGGAACCCTTTGACACTACTTCTTATTTCCCGATTAGCTGTTACGTCGGATTGTTGAAAGTGTAGCGCTCGGGCAATCTCTTTAGTGATTGGATCTCTTTCTGTACCGTTGAAATGTAGTTGATTGAGAATAAGAATCCTCAAGAGTTGAGAAAATTCTTCCATAGTAGGTATAAGCTAGTAATCAGGAAAGGTGAAGCAATGGTGCAAAGGATCGAAGAACTGGAAAAGCACTTTCATCATGTCTTCATCAATACTCGAGGTAACCAAATTTAGGAGTCGACCATGTCTTTCAGTGAATGAAGAACTCTCAGGAACCCTTGATGCTAACTCTTTGAGCTGAGAAGGAATTCTTACGAGATTGACTTGGATAATATTTCGGCGGATGGAAGCCATGTCCTACAAAACAGAACAAAGGTAAATCCCAATAATCCTTGAAATGGTTAGTGCAAAAATGCAATGGTATGATGTTATGATGTTATGTACAAGCAAGCATATACACGCAAAGAAAACAAATCCTTAGGTTTAGGATTTCATGGAGTTTATAGGTAAGTACCCTCTTGAAGTTTAGTTGGCTCAACCTGTCCTAGTAATAGTAATTGGGTTCTAGGGGATCTCAATATCACTGATCTTTATTCATCGGGCATTGTTTTAGCGCAAGCCTCTTTAATAGCGACCGAAATATCCTGAAAGTCCGATCTCAATGAGCATAGTATTGAGTATCAACCAACTTCAGACTGCACCAAAGTCGGCTACCTCACTACTTCCTAATGGCCAAGTTAGTCAAGTAAAGGTTCTAAAGTCAGTTAGTGCTTTATGACACCACACAGCGGCCTCGTATTCGCCTTGACTACTCAAGGGCTACCAACAAATGTGTCACACTAACATAGCTATTGCTTAGACCATGTTGGTATACCCCATACAGTTTCTACAACTTATTACTACTTACCTACAAGGTGTCCTAGATCCGAGTAGAGGATCAAAACAAGCCCAAACAAGGAACCAAAATGTAAACAAACAAGTCAAACAAATAAAAGCAAGTAAAGGTGATCTAGCCCTAAGGTAACCCCACTTTTGGGAACTCCCCAGCAGAGTCGCTAGTTCTGTAACGCGGTGGGAGAGCTGACTTGGGACGTTTTGCGTTTGATCGTAATTGTTGCAGATAGCAAGAGTCTCCACTGACTTTTCTTTTATCCAAATAAAGGAAAGGGTGAAAAGAACAGGAAAGACCTTTGAGATTATTTTCTTAAGTTCGGGGGGTAGATTATGAAAAGGGAAGGTGTTAGCACCCTTTTCATCTATAGTTATCTATGGGCTCTTAGTTTCTTGATAGATCATTGCTTTTGTTTGAAAGTGTGATTTATGGTGGTTTTTGAAAGTGTTTTTGAAAAGCGCCTTCGTTTAGGCAAACTTTGTAATGACTCTCGTCTCTATAAGAATGTATACAACGTGTTAGACTTTTGAAAATATTTCATGTTTTGAAAGTGTTTGGTGTATTTGAAAAGATGTTTGTTTTGAAAGTGAGAAGCAACTAAGAACGTTTCTACCTACTCAAAAGTCTTCGTTCTTTTCCTCCTTTGATATTGCTATCTTACCATTGATTGGTAAGAAGCTTTATCTTCGGATGTAAAGGGACGGGCGTGGGTCATCGTATAGACATGATAGCAAGTTTGTGAGATATCTTAGCATTTTTCTTGAGGGACTAAGATCATTTACAAGGCAACATTCGAAGCGTCATCGAGGGACTATCATCTTGTGTTTTTGATCGTTTTTGCTAAGACGTATCACATGCATAACATGACCATTTTTAGGCAACAAGTGGAGTTAACCCTAGGGGTGCATGTGTGAATAGTGTGTTTAATTTGCATGCATTTAGTCTTTGAGTAAGGGTTTTCTACTTGTTGTTTTTATCTTTCCATACAAATCCTAATTACTAGCATTTATATGAAAGCGATAAATTACGGAAAGTAAATATTCTACGCTATTAAAATTATTTGGAGAATGGGGTGTACAAATTTACAAATGGGGATTGCAAGAAATTAAAGTCCTAATCACCTATTACAACCAATTGAAATAATGTACAATAAATGCAAAAATAGATTTGTTTTGTTTTGGTTAAGAGAAGAAATAAATTTGCTTAAGAAAATATTTTTAGTCTTTTTGTTCTAAAAGAAAATAAAACAAAGTGTATGAATATAAAGTGTTTTTTGTGTTTTTGATTAATGAAAATAGAAGTGATGTTAAAAATAATAAGAGGAAAAAGAATCTGAATCAGCGTGTTGCTGAAAGGAAAGAAATAAGAGGCAGAAGTTCTGACTCTGATGCGCTGCAAATCAGAAAGAAAAAGTTAGCAGAAATGGGGAAGGCCAGAAGTTCTGGATCTGGGTGCACTGAAGTTTTGGGGTTGTTGGGAACAAAGAAAATCCTAGAAGTTCTTATACAACTGGGAACCTAGAAGTTCTAGCGTTATTGGAAGGTTAGAAGTTCTGGTTGCTGAGGGAGCCTAGAAGTTCTAGTATAGCGGGAAGCCTAGAAGTTCTAGTGTTATTGGAAAGCTAGAAGTTTTGATGATGGGTCTGTGAGGTGTCAATGTTGTTGGATGTGAATAACTAGAAGTTATGATCCAAGAATATTATTTGGAAAATAATGAAGGGGGTTTATCTAGAGGTTCTGGTCCAAGATCAGAGTTTGTAAAATAATGGGAAAAATGTCAAGAGATAAACATAAAAAGGTGTTTCTGGGGATAGAACTCAATACCCTTAACATTAATGCCTTATGCGCATGCTCTCTACCACTGGGGTGGCTATACACCCGGTATTAGAAGAAAAAACATAAACATGTATCACAAGGTAAGTTTTGATGATGAATTTCATCTTCTTCTCCATGCCAGCCTTAGCATCTGCAACTTAGTTATTTCTTAACAAAAATAAAAATGTAAACATAGCAGTTATGGAAAATTTCATCATGGTTTCAGAAATATGAAGCATCAGAACGGTAAATCAGAAGCAAGCATGAATTTAGATAATCCTAAATCTAAAACCTAATTTCCTATAAAAGTTATGATCTAAAATTCTCTCTACTAAGGCAAAATACATGAAATTCATAAATATGTATAGAATTAGAGTCATGATGTCTACATTGTATCTTTGGAAATGCAAGCCTAACAATGCCTAAGAAATGAGATAAAAGTCAGGAGAAACTTACCTTACAGCTGGAAATTATTCTGTGAATTAGAGCCTGGTTCAAGTTGCTGTGATGTTCTTATCCGCTTCCTCAAGTTCTCAGAAAACTAAAGCAATTCTTAACTTGAGCTATGAATGATGGGAAAGTTCTGGTGCAGTCAAGGTGCAAAATTCTAGTTTTTTTTTTAAACAGAGAGTGGTGAATGTTGTTTTACAGTCTGAAACAGAGGTTGGGGAAGATTCTATATGTATTCTAGAAACTGTATGGATGATTTGGTTCAGCAACACACAAGAAAAATTAGAGTTTGAATGCAAAAATTAGAAAAACTAGTAGGTTTTGTGTTTATGTTTGCAGTTTCAAGTTCTTGGGAAATTTCAGCAAGGCTTCAAGGATTTTTCTCAAATCTTTGACCTCCTTAACAGTTGAAAATGAAGTTCAATTTATAGGCAAAGGATTTAGGAGCTTGGAGAAGTCAAGAGTACAACCATCATGTGTTATGGAGCTGACTTGTTCTTGAAGCAAGTTTGGACAAGTAGGGTTCAAAGAAAAATAGAGTGGTTAGCAGCTTTTAGCCGTGCCTAATATGATTTTGTAGGCATGATTTATGGAGAAGTACATTCAGAAGCAAAAGTAAGGCATGGGCCCAACATAAACTTTGTACAAAAGTTTACTTTCCAAGGACAGCAATAATACTTTTATGTCACACGTGGGAAAATCCTTTGGATAAAGACTCGAAAGTAGGTGTGAGAATTAAATGATGATGAGATTTAACAAACCAGAAAACTTGCAACATGAGATTATGCATCATAGCTTGAAATTGTATTAGAAGTTCAGCATAAGAATAAATGTCCAACTTTTGATCTTTAAATCTTCCTGTTCCAGCATGATCTGAAGGAGTTCTCAGACTTTTCAGAAAGCTTGTAACATGCTTTGTAAACCCTCTTTGAATCACTTTTGCAAACTCTAATTGAATCTACGTGAAAACTGGCCCTGAAGTTCTAGCCAAATTCTAACTTGAAAATGCTCAGAATTTACTAAGTGCCTTAGTTTCATGGGCGTGTCTTCAGGAATTTATAACTTGAAAACCCAACATTTTTAGGAGAAGTTCTATTCTGCAATGTTTTAGATGTCATTGAGATCTACAAATTTCATGTCAGAAGCTCTTCCTGAATCAACTTACATCATGATGAAAATATGGCCAGAAGTTCTGAACTTAACATGTTTTCTTAACACTTAGAAAAAAATTCTAAATGTTTAGAATTTTGACTTTTCCAAAGAAAATTTGACTTTTGATTTTCTTGATGCAACAAACTTCATATTCTAACATGCCTTGATGAAATATGGTTCTTGAAACTTGATTCTGATTAAAAAGTCAAAGTTTGACTTTTTAGAGTGCATTTTGACCATTTTGCCCTTGCGCCAATTCAAACCTAAATTGATGTATCAATGCTGCAAACTTGAGTCATGGAAGATCTTGAGAGAAAATTCTTGAGAAATTAGAGGGCAAATTTTGGGGTACAACAGCTGCCCCTGTTCAATCTTCTTAAACCTGAAGAGTTAGATTGGTAAGCCTGCCATTCGTGACTTGAAGGTGGAAGATGATTGAACACTAGAGCACCCAGAAATTTGCACTCAATGATGATTTAGTTGACTGTGTAGGGAATGGGCTTAGAGATGCCATTCAGAGTGAATGGGGAACGTATCAGGATAAATCTTTTGTTTGATTTATACTGAAATGGTAGATGTCTTTCTCCTGTTGATTTTCCTGCAAGGAAAAGGATTAGTTGCATGCAGATGTATGCATGGCATAATGATGTTCTCAAAATAAATGAGATTATCTTGTATGCATTTGTCATGTATGTATTATGATTTATGAATGTGAGTCCTTTATTGCAGCGTGTTCTTTGATTAGGAAAATAAATCCTTGACGACATGCTAGGGAACCTTGGGAGGCTGAATCATGAATCATTGTTGGAGAGTAGGTGTATCTTCAACTTTGTTTAGAATGTTTTCATTGGGAATCCCTGTTTTATTATTTGAGGAGAAATCTGTTGGAGAATATTGACTTTGTCTCTTTGCATGATGAAACTCTGTAGGGAGTGTTGATCTCTGCTTGGGGAAAAGAGTTTAGGAGTCTTAGTTATTTGTTACTCTACTGGGGAGTTATTCCTAACTGGAGAGTATCAGAAGTTGGTTGTTATCTGGTCGTATTCCAGGCTTCGCAGCAATTTGTTAAGGATAATGTAGTTGAGTGATATCTGGTCGTATTCCAGGCTTCGCAACGATTTGCAGGGGAAGATGTGAATTAAATTGTTATTTGGTCGGATTCCATACTTCACAGTGACTTACTAGGGATAATTAAATTAACTTTTATCTGGTCGGATTCCAGGCTTCACAGAAAATTTCTTGGGAGAGTGAAGTTAAACTGTTATTTCGTGGATTCCAGGCTTCACAGTGACTTACTTGGGAGGATGAAGTTAAACTGTTATCTGGTCGTATTCTAGGTTTCACAGCAACTTACCAACTTCGAACTGTTATCTGGTCGGATTCCAGGTTTCAAAGCAGAATTCTGAGGTGGATAAAGTTAATTGTTATCTGGTCGGATTCAAGGCTTCGCAATAACTTACTTGAACTGATATCTGGTCGGGTTCATGCTTTACAGTAACTTTTTTGAATTTAATTGTTATCTGCCCGGATTTCAGGCTTCACAACAAATTTCTGAGAGAATGAAGTTAATTGCTATCTGGTCGAAATCCAGGTTTCACAATAACTTTCTTGAAAAGATTAAATTGAAACTGATATCTGGTCAGGTTCAGAATTTACAGTAACTCGCTTGAATGGGTGAAGTTGAACTGATATCTGGTTGGGTTTGGGCTTTACAGTAAATTGCTTAAAAAGAAAAACTTAAAATGTTATCTGGTCGGATTCCAGGCTTCACAGTAAGTTGCTGAGGGATAAAGTTGAACTGATATATGGTCGGATTCCAGGCTTCATAGTAACTTGTTTGAATGGAAAAAGTTGAACTGATATCTGGTCGGGTCCAGGCTTTATAGTAACTTGCTGGGGGTAGAGGCAAACTCTACTAGGGAAAAGAAATTAATCCCTTGTCCAGGTTTTTTAATATCTCGAGGAGTTAAACTATTATCTGGTCGGGTCCAGGCTTCATAGTAACTGAAAGCTAAACTATTATCTGGTCTGGTCCAGGCTTCATAGTATTTTGAGGAAGTTAAACTAAAATCTGGTTGGGTCCAGGTTTCAACAATTCAAATTGTTTTCTGGTCGGGTCCAGTCTTCACAGTAAGTTGAGAGTAGGATGATGATGAACTAGTATCTGGTCGGGGCCAGGATTCGTAGTAACTTTCGGAGATAGAAATGACTTTGTTGGCGACTTCACTGGGGATTAGGGGTTGCGGTCCTCTGATTTGTAATAGTCTGAGAGGCAAACTCAAGCCGGGGAATCTGTAGTTTTTTTGGGGAAATAAACCCTTTTGAAGAGGATATTTGATGAACTGCTGACAAGGTGAATTCTTTTAGGAAGAAATCCACAAGGCTTCTTTTTTTAAGACCAACTCAAGTGAGGAGAGGGCTGCCAAGAGATTGAGACTCTGACTGGGACCACCCTATGAAAAGGACTTTATGGGGATAATGTTAATGAAATAACTCTGTGGGGATATCCCAAATGCATAAAGAGATGCTTGTTGCTGCTTGGCGGGATACATGTGCTAAATAGTTTGATTATGTTCATATGCATATGTTCGTTCAATTTTAGTCATTGGACATCTTTGCATTCAAAACAAAAACAAAAAGTTGCACTTCAAAGTTATTCGTGTTGATGTTTTGCCCATGAATAAGCGTTTTTGTACAAAGAGATAGAGATCCTAGTAAGAGAAAATCATCGAAAGAAAAACAAAATTGAAAACAAAGATAACATCCATGTGGAAATGATTTCATTATGTTCCAACTCTACGATTGTCCCAATGTCTTAAACGTCCCTTTCCGTTGACAGAAGTTGATTGGATTGATCTTGGACCGTTTGAACTCAGACATTGGTAATAAAGTCGATTGTGGTGATTCCATGGGACATAGTCATACGCTTTTAATCCTTAATTTTTTCCTGGACCGCCCTTTCGGGTTTTCAGCCCACCAGGATACCCATTTTTGCCCAAGTCACCCTTTCGGATTTTCAACTTGCCGGATGTACAACCTTTTGCATATATCCCTAATTTTTTCCTAGGTGTGTCAACCTAGCGGGTCTTTTATGCGTAGTATTTTTTAACTATGTCCGCATTCACTGGATGTGGGAAATCTTCACCATCCATAGTGGTCAGGATCATGGCACCACCAGAGAAAACTTTCTTGATAACAAATGGCCCTTTGTAAGTGGGAGACCATTTGCCCCGGGGGTCGCCTTGTGGAAGAATGATGCGCTTTATTACCAAGTCACCGGCTTCATATACTCGAGGCTTAATCTTTTTGTTGAAAGCCTTAATCATACGCTTTTGGTACATCTGACCATGGAAAACAGCAGTCAGTCGCTTTTCATCAATTAAGTTCAACTGATCCAATCTTGTCTGAATCCATTCATCTTCATCTAGGCCTGCTTCATTCATAATCCTTAGTGAGGGAATCTGAACCTCCACTGGCGGGACAACTTCCATGCCATAGACCAAAGAAAAGGGAGTTTCCCCATTTGATGTCTGAGCTGAAGTACGGTAGCCATAAAGAGTAAATGGTAACATCTCATGCCAGTCTTTTTATGTTACTACCATCTTTTGCACAATCTTCTTAATGTTTTTGTTGGCTGCTTCCACTGCGCCATTCATTTTAGGTCTATAAGGAGAAGAACTGTGATGCTTGATTTTGAACTGAGTGCAAAGTTCTGTAATCATAGCATTATTGAGATTGGTTCCATTGTCAGTGATGATCCTTACAGGGATACCATATCGGCGGATGAGATTATGCTTGAAGAATCTGGATACCACGCTCTTTGTGATTGAGGAAAATGAGGCAGCTTCGACCCAGTTGGTGAAATAATCGATAGCAACAAGTATGAAGCGGTGTCCATTGGAAGCAATAGGTTTAATCTCTCCAATCATATCAATGCCCCACATTGCAAATGGCCACAGAGAAGTCATGACATTTAGAGGAATATGAGGCACATGGACCTTGTCAGCATAGATTTGGCACTTGTGGCAAGTCCTTGAGTGATGATGGCAATTAGTCTCCATTGTTGACCAATAGTAACCAGCTCTCAGAATTTTCTTTGCCATAGTATGTCCGCTAGAGTGAGTCCCAAAGAGACCATCATGCATGTATTCCATTATTTCCTCTACCTCTTTCTTGTCCACACATCAGAGTAGAGTAGAATCATGGTTGCGTTTGTACAGGTTTCTATTGCTTAGGAAGAATTTGGCTGAGAATCTTTATAAGAATTTTCTGTCATGGACGGAAGCTCCTTCAGGATACTCTTGTGCTTCAATGTACCTCTTCACCTCATGGTACCATGGCTTCTCAGTGTCAGTCTCAAGCTCATAGCAGTGCACGGGTTCGTCAAATCTCTCAATTGTAATCATAGGAGCTTCGTTGTCCCATTTGACTTTGAATATAGAAGACATTGTTGCTAAAGCATCAGCTAATTGGTTTTCTTCTCTAGGGAAGTGTTCAAAGGTGATTTCTTCGAAGTATGGAACCAGAGATAGCACAAGCTCCTTGTAAGGAATAATATTAGGATGCTTAGTGTCCCAATCTCCTTTTACTTGGCTAATCACTAGAGTGGAATCTCCGAACACATTCAAATGCTGGATCCTCAAATCAATGGCAGCCTTCATACCTAAGATGCATGCTTCGTACTAGGCCATGTTGCTCGTATAGTCGAAGCATAATCTAGAAGTGAAAGAAGTGTTGCAACCTTCAGGGGATATGGTTACAGCACCAATTTTGTTACCCAAAGCGTTGTAAGCCCCATCGAAGACCATAGTCCATCAGGATCCTTGTTCAGGTCCGTCATACGGTCCAGGTTTTGCACAGTCAGTCACTAACATGATATTCTCATCTGGGAAATAAAATTTCATAGACCGATAATCATCAACAGCTTGATGGGCCAGATGATCTGCCAATACACTTCCTTTGATGGTCTTTTGTTTTGTGTATTGAATATCATACTCAGTCAAAATCATCTTCCATCTAGCTATTTATCCGGAAAGAGCGGGTTTCTCGAAGATATACTTGATAGGGTCCATCTTAGAAATCAATAAAGTGGTATGAGTCAACATATATTGTCTTGGCTGGTGAGCAGCCCATGCCAGAGCGTAGCAAGTTTTCTCGAGCAGTGAATATCTGGTTTCACAGTCGGTAAACTTTTTGCTCAGGTAGTAAATTGCATTCTCTTTTCGACCAAACTCGTCATATTGGCCCAACACACACCCCATAGAATTCTCTAGCACAGTCAAGTACATGATCAAAGGTCTTCCTTCAACTGGAGGCATGAGGATAGGAGGTTCTTGCAGATATTCCTTGATTTTGTTGAAGGCAGCTTGGCATTCGTCATTCCATCTGACTACTTGATCATTCTTCAAGAGTTTGAAGATTGGCTCACAAGTAGCAGTTAAGTGAGATATGAAGCGGGCGATATAGTTAAGACGACCCAAGAATCCTCTAACCTCCTTTTCAGAATGGGGAACAAGTATTTCTTGGATGGCTTTTACCTTTGCAGGATCAACTTTGATGCCTTTACCGCTGACAACAAAATCTAGGAGCTTTCCAGATCGTACTCTGAATGTGCACTTATTAGGGTTCAACCTCAACTTGTACTTTTTCAGCCTCTCGAATAGTTTGTATAGGTGATTGAGATGCCCCTCTTCAGTTTATGACCTTGAAATCATATCATCCACATATACTTCTATTTCATGATTGATCATATCATGAAACAAAGCTACCATAGGCCTTTGATATGTTGCCCCTGCATTCTTCAATCTGAACAACATGACCTTGTAACAAAAGGTGCCTCACTACGTGACGAAGGTGGTCTTCTCCATGTATTCGGGATCCATCCTAATTTGATTATAGCCGAAGAAACCATCCATGAAATAGAAGACTTTATGTTGAGCATTTTTATCGACCAAGACATTAATATGAAGTAGAGGGAAGTCATCCTTGGGTCTTGCCCTATTCAGATCCCTGTAATCTATGCACATACGAACTTTTCCGTCTTTCTTTTGTACTGGAACCATATTTGCAACCCATTAGGGATAAGACATCACAGCTAGGAATCCTGCATCGAATTGTTTCATCACTTCAGCTTTTATCTTTTCAAACATGTCAGGCCGCATGCGAGGAACTTTTTGCTTAACAGGAGGACAATCTTCCTTTGTTGGCAGGCGGTGAACTACAATGTCGATATCCAACCCTGGCATATCTTCATACGACCAAGCAAACACTTCCACATAGTCATGTAACATCTGAACTAATCTGATTTTTACACTGCTTCCTAGGTTGGCGCCGATCTTGACCTCTTTCTTGTCTGTCTCAGTACCTAGGTTAATGACCTCAACTGACTCTTCATGCAGCTGAATAACTTTTTCCTCTTGCATTAGAAGTCTGGCTAGTTCTCCCGGTATTTCAAAATATTTCTCGCCTTCTTCTACATCTTGGTTAATTGGATGTTCAAAATCATAGGTGGTAATAGTAGAGTCATTGGCAATGAGATCCGGAGTGAACGAGGACCTGCAAGAGTGTGTTTGTGTGTGTGCATGTAAGATACATGGCTATTTCGAAAAACGCATTAAAGAAAAAGAAATACAATGAGCACAAATATTAGAATGCAAAAAGTCTAATGGTTTATATTGAATGATCATATGATAAAATAAACATAAACAAAACCCTTAACAAATGGACAATAGTGCCCCGGACCAGGCATATGGCTTAAAATTCATTGTTTAATATTACATATAAAAGGTTCTTGAATTGATAGAAAGCAATAAACAAGTAATTACTCCTCAATGAAGGAGATGGGCACGAAGTCCTTCGCATGCCAATTGTTGAGCTCTATTGTAGTAGGGTATACCCATTCTTCAAATGCACATTCATCATCAGAATCCTCCACAGCATGTACTTCATGATTTCCAATACGGATAGGAGGCTTTCCCGCACGAGCGCGCCTCACTTATTTCTGAGCCTTGATAGTGAAACCCAAACCACATTTGTCTGCTTTGAACGGGATCTCTGGGAGTTATCCCCAGGTATCACAACTTCCATCTTCGACTGCGCCACGAGCATCCTTGAATGAAACCATCCTTGGCACTACCTTATCAGCTTTGGGCATGTCAGAGGAAATTTTAGCAGTAGCAACCATAGGCGGAACAAATTCAAAAGCCTAACACAGGGTTTCTATAAATTCGCCATCCATCTCTACATATTTGAAATAATTGAGGTGGCTTACTATGAACTCCTCCTCACAACAAACAGTGATGATACTTCCCTTGACTGGGTACTTTAGCTTTTGGTGAAGCGTAGATGTTACTTCCTCTACTCCATGAATCCAAGGGCAACCCAGCAAACAGGAGTAAGCAAGACGGATGTCCATGATATAGAAAGTAGAGTTGAAAATCTGTGAGCCAACTTTGATCGGGAGATCCACCTCTCCATGAACCATCCTTTTGGACCCATCAAAATCCCTCACAATAATATCACTCGGCTTCAACACCAATCCTTCACAGTATAACCGGTCCAAAGCGCCCTTGGGTAACACGTTTAAGGAAGAGCCAGTGTCAACCAGAACATGTGCTAGGGTAGTCCCCTTACATTCAACAGAAACATGCAGAGCTTTGCTATGGTTCTTTCCAAGTGGTGTTAGATCAGCATTTGAGAACCCCAAACCATTATCGGCCGTCAAGCTTGCCACACAATTTTCAAATTGGTCAGTTGTGGTCTCATGGGGGACATGAGCCTTCTTCAAGAATTTGATCAATGCCCTAGAATGAGCATCAGAACAAAGTAGAAAAGGTAACATGGAGATCTTGGAAGGTGTTTTCCCCAGCTGCTCCATTATCTTGAAATCACTCCTCTTTATAATTTTCAAGATCTCATCCATTTCTGGAGCAGAAGGTTCCTCAACAGCAATGTCTTTTGCTGGTGTTTCTGTCTCAACAGGATCAACTACTTTTTCCTTTCCCCTCGTGTCAGCACCAGGCTTAGCAGCGGTGCTGCGGACAGGTGTCATTGTAGTAATTGGGGGTGAAATGTTGGGCGAAAAGATTCTACTAGTTCTGGTCACCTTACTAGAGCCAGTAATGTTACCAACGTCATCAGCCTTGCTTTCTGCAATCCAGTCATCTTGCTTTATTCCATGTTAAAACACCTCAACGCCGTAGTTCCATGGCACTGCTTTGTTAGAAGAGTGCGGAATTAGCCCAGGGATGGTAATTATTAGAGGAGCAACAGTCAGTTCATTTGAAATCCCGATAGGACCCTTTGAGGAGATCCTAAAAGGCTTGTTTGAAATTATTATGATGGAGAGGTCTTCAATCTTATTGGTCAAATTTTTGATGGGCGGAGTTTTCTCAAATAGGATCTCATGACTATTCATCAGGCGTTGAACGCCTTCTCTCAGCCATTTGCATTTGTTAGTTTGTTTGGCGCAGCAATCACAGTCTTTCAAACAGTCAGGGGAAACCCCTACTTTTAGCAGATTCTTTTTGATAATGTTTAACGGAGTGGTCAAGTCTTCGACGGTGGAAAGAAAAATGGTGTCTTCAATTGCATTGACACTTTTGCCATTGTTTGGCATTGGTGTTGTTATCACATTGGGAATTGTAGGAGGATCAAATTCGATTGTCTATTAGGTGTTGAATTTTTCTCTTCAGTGCCTAGCATTGATTGGTCTCATGCCCGGGACTATTCGAGTGATATGCACACTTGGTATTCGGATTGTATTTAGTTGACGAGGTGTTCGGATTGGCTGGAGGATCACGTAGTGTCACCAAATTATCCTGTAACTTGTGTTGTAAGGCTTGGGATAACGACATGCCTATCCTTGTGAATTGTCTTTGTGGAGCCTCAAATCTTTGATGATTGGAAGATTGTCTTTAAACAGGAGTAAGGTTGGAAATCAGAACAGCATTAACGGATGAGTGGTTATCCTTCTTGGTACGGGCCCTTTCCCCATACACAACATTAGTTTCTTTCTCCCCATTGAAGGGTTTCTTTACGGGATTGGAGGTGGAAGCAGCTGCTATGGGGATCTTCCCGCTCTTGATACCACTTTCAACTCTTTCACCGGTCAGGAGCAGCTCGGTGAAACCGGACGAAGAACACCCAACCAATAAGTTGAAAAACAGACCAGATAACGTACCCATAAACATATCAATATATTCCCTATCAGTTAATGGTTGTTGGACCCTACTGGCAAGATCCCTCCACTTTTGAGCGTACTCTTTGAACCCTTCGTTTTTACCCATCGTCATATCTTGTAGTTGAACTCTTGTCGGCGCCAGGTCGGAATTATACTGGTATTGGTGATAGAAAGCAGTGGCCAAGTCTTCCCATGTATGGATACGGGAATCCTCCAATTGTTAAAACCACTCTAGTTGAGTCCCAGCCAAGCTTTCTTGAAAAAAGTGGACCCAAAGTTTCTTGTCGGCGGTGTGCGGTTGCATTTTGCGCACATAAGACTTCAGTTGAAGCTTTGGCAAGGAAACCCCGTCATATTTAATGAAGACTGGTATCTTGAATTTATGGGGAATGACAGCCCCAGATATTAAACCTAAATCATCAAAATCCAAACCAGGCATGGCTTAAATCTCAACGGCCTTCAATTTATCCTCTAGCTGCTTGTACTTTTCATCGGCAGGAGGATACTGCTCGTCAAAATAGTATTCATCATCGGACATTCGATCATTGATACACCCAGCCTGGGTACTCTTTGCTTCTCCAATTTGATTTTTGTCTTCCTCAGACGAATCATCAACTATTGGCATTTGGCATATCAACTCTCTGAATCCTCTACCCATGTTAACTAGGGCTTTCCTTTTTAGTTTCTTTTTGGATGCCAGCAACGTCATCAACTCCTGTTTCCCCTTGGCCAAGGTCAACAGAGTCTCTTGAAACTGGGATTTTTGTGCTTGCAGATCTTTCACTATTTTCTCGATATCCATCTTGCTGAAATAAACAGCAGAAATATAAGGACACCTGTTATGTTATGATGCATGAAAAATGTGCATGCAAATGATTTCAAGGATTTATGAAATTTAAATTTGTCTAGACAAAGAATGAACAAACGTCAAATTGCATTAATTAGTTCAAAATGGTTACAACGCGCCTCTTGGGCTTACAAAGTAAATTTCTAAGATAAAAAGGTTGAATGCATCCTCTTCGGTGCTAGGTAGGCGTTCAAGCTCTGTTCTTCATGAAGTTGCTTTGTAATCTCTAAAACCCTTTTCTCGCTAGCGTAAAATTGAGCTTAGAAGGTGTCTCGTTCTTCTTTTAGATTAATCCAACCCTTTTGCAAGTCTTCAAAATAAGTAGGCATGTTGGGATAGAGGATAGTTTATGGGACATCTTCTTCAGCCACAGGCTCCACAATAACAGGTAGGATGGAGGGATAAGGCATTACGAGCTTTTAAGCACGAGCTCGTACCCACCTAAGGTAAGGCTCAAGAAAAATAGTATTCTTGTGTCCCAGCATCTTACTATCCATTTTGTTTACCACCCTCCAAGCTCGCATAAACCTCTGACGGTAGCCTTGATCGTCTCTCTCGTAGTCAAACACCACTCCTTGGATGAGCACATCATGTGGACCATCTCTTAGGGCATACCCAAATTATCGCAAATCTAAACAAGGGTTATAAGTGATGCCTCTGTTAGAACAAAGTTTGAATCTACTACCCTAAGTTTAAGTTTTGATGATAACAAAATGCAAAGATATATAAATTGTATGATTCTTGTAAGACATATATGCTACCTAAAAATTACATTCTGTCTTATAGAAACTCTGATGGACATCAGCAAGAGAATATCATCATCAGCATCAGAAGATGAAATATCAACATCAGCATCAGAAGATGTTACATCAGATGCCAGAATCAGAAGATCAACATGTGCTTACGCTGAAGCGTGATGAACAGATTTGCGCGTAACAATCTGAACTCTGATCAAGACAACAACAATTCATCAGCACCTAAGCAGCGTCAGAATAAGCCAAAGCCAGAACACGCTTAAGTGGCAACGGTACTGTGCATTCAAGATACTTTATTATCAACGGCATTATTCCAGACAAAGATCTTCTCAATTTGGAAAGAATGTAATTGGCATTGAAACGGAATAACTGGCTCCAACGTAATCATCTACAATGCTATATAAACAAGTCAGTGAAGATTGAATTGGCTAATGCTCTACAACTCTCTACACGCCTAAAGCTATTCATTATCTTCCTCACTCTCAGTTTGCTAAAGCTCTCAAATTCTTTACTCTATTATTTTAGCATTCTAGTTCTCATAAGCTTAACGTGTGTAGTATCACAGTAGTGATAAACAGTTTTTATAGAAAACATTCAACACACTTAGATTTCATTTATCTGTAAGAAAGTATTTCCTTGAGAAATCGGTTTGTGGTTTGACTCAAAAAGGCTTTAGCAGTTGTTAAAGCAGTTGTAATATTCAGGTTAATATAGTGGATTAAGACCTCGTTGGAGAGAGGCGAAATCACCTTGACGGGTGGACTGGAGTAGTTTGAGATCAAACGAACCAGGATAAAAATACCGTGTTGACTGCAATTGATTTCAAGTTTTTACAATTCAACCCCCCTTCTTGTGTTTTTTCACTTCTTCAATTGGCATCAGAGCGCCTGGTTCTGAGCTAAAACACTTAACTGTGTCAGTACAAGATCCAGCGTCAGAAAAACACAATGGCAGGAACTTATCAACACACCAGCAATGACAACAATGAAGACAGAGACAGATTCAGCGGAAAACCTCCAGTCTTTGATGGAGAAAATTTTGATTACTGGAAAGACAGGATTGAAAGCTTATTTCTGGCACATGATGCTGATCTTTGGGACATGGTGATAGATGGATACACGCACCCAGTGAATGCAAGCGGTCAGAAGATTGACAGGAAAGCAATGTCTGATCAACAAAAGCGTGACTTCAAAAATCACCACAAGGCCAGAACCATTCTTCTCAGTGCCATCTCGTACGCTGAATATGAAAAGATATCTAATAGAGACACAGCAAAGAACATGTTTGACTCACTCAGAATGACGCATGAAGGCAACATTCAGGTCAAAGAAACTAAAGCTCTTGCGCTCATTCAGAAGTATGAGGCATTCAAAATGGAAGAAAGTGAATCCATTGAAACAATGTTCTCAAGATTCCAAATTCTGGTGGTTGGTCTCAAGGTTTTGGACAAAGGATACTCTACTGCTGATCATGTCAAGAAGATCATCAGAAGCTTGCCAAAACAGTGGAGGCCAATGGTTACAGCGTTGAAGCTAGCTAAAGATCTCAACAAAATTTCTCTGGAGGAACTTATCAGCTCTCTCAGAAGTCACGAGATAGAGCTAGAAGCTGATGAACCTCATAAGCAAGGTAAGCCTTTAACATTAAAATCTAACAAAAAATCTGAGTCTAAAGTTTTGCAGGCAGTTGAAGAAACATCTGATGGATCCTCATCAGAAGAAGACGAACTTTCCCTCCTCTCCAAAAGAGTGAACCAACTATGGAAGCAAAGGCAAAGGAAGTTCAGGAATCCCAGAAGATATGATCAGAATGAGTCCTCTTCCAGATACAGAAGGTCAGATTCTTCCTCTGGATACAGAAGATCTGAAGGCCCCTCAGGAAGCAGAAAGCCAAACACCAAGGACATCATCTGCTATGAATGCAATGAGCAAGGACACTACAAGAGTGACTGTCCAAAGCTTCAGAGGGAAAAGCCAAAAAATAAGTTTGGAAGAGAAAAGAAGAAAAGTCTCATGGCCACATGGGATGACTCTGACTCGTCTGAAGCTGACTCAGAATCAGATGATGAGAGAGCTAACATAGCTCTCATGGCCAACATTTCAGAAGATAGTGAAGCTTCTGAATCAGACTCAGAATCAGACACTGAAGAGATATCTTTAGCAGCAAATCAGAAATACCAGTCATGGTACCTGGACTCTGGCTGCTCGCGACACATGACGGGAAGAAGGCATATGTTCCAAAGCCTGGAACTTAAGCCTGGAGGCCACGTAGGCTTTGGAGGCAATCAGAGGGGAAAGATCATTGGCTCTGGAACTGTAGGTAATGGAAATCTTCCATCTATAAATAATGTTCTGCTAGTAGATGGATTAATGCATAATCTGCTATCCATAAGTCAATTAAGTGATAACGGTTATGATATAATCTTTAATTAAAAATCATGTAAAGCTGTCAGTCAGAAAGATGGGACTATCCTATTTAATGGAAAGAGGAAAAACAACATTTATAAAATCAAACTTTCTGAACTGAAAGGTCAGAATGTAAAGTGTCTTCTGTCTGTTAACAACGAGCAATGGATCTGGCACAGAAGATTGGGGCATGTTAGTATGAGAAGAATATCTCAGATTAACAAACTCAATCTGGTCAGAGGACTTCCTAATCTGAAGTTCAATTTAGATGCTCTGTGTGAAGCATGTCAGAAAGGCAAGTTTACAAAATCTTCTTTCAAATCTAAAAATGTTGTTTCTACCTCTAAGCCATTAGAACTTCTGCACATTGACTTATTTGGACCAGTTAAAACTGCTTCAGTCAGTGGCAAGAAGTATGGGTTAGTAATCGTAGATGACTATAGCAGATGGACATGGGTAAAGTTCTTAAGACACAAGGACGAGTCACACTCTGTGTTTGTCACCTTCTGTAACCAAGTTCAGAATGAAAAGGATCTTAGAATCGTTAAAGTCAGAAGTGATCATGGTGGAGAGTTTGAAAAGAAAGATTTTGAGTCATTCTTTAATGAAAGAGGCATTCTACATGATTTCTCTTGTCCTAGAACTCCCCAACAAAATGGAGTTGTAGAACGAAAGAACAGAACATTGCAAGAAATGGCCAGAACCATGATCAATGAGACAAACGTTGCTAAGATCTTCTGGGCAGAGGCAATAAACACAGCGTGCTACATTCAGAATAGAATCTCAATAAGACCTATTATGGAAAAGACTCCATATGAATTGTGGAAGAACAGAAAGCCCAACATTTCATATTTTCATCCATTTGGATGTACTTGTTTTATGTTAAATACAAAAAATTATTTGAACAAGTTTGACTCTAAAGCACATAAGTGTATTATGTTAGGATACTCTTAACGCTCAAGAGGGTACAGAGTATACAATACAGAAACACAGATTGTGGAAGAATCAATCAGTGTTCGTTTTGATGATAAGCTTGACTCTGAAAAGTCAAAGAAGAATGAAGTTTTTGCAGGTATGGAAATTGAATTCACAGGTTCTGAAGACAAGTCATCAGAAGCTCTCAACAATAACACTCCTTCAACATCAGAAAGAGGCACTGCGAGCAATCCAGCAACACCTATTGATCAACCTCAGAAAAGACTACCCAGAAGCAGCTTGGATCACCCAGAAGAAACTATCTTAGGAAGAAAAGAAGATCCAATCAGAACAAGAGCCAGCTTCAGAAACTCTGAAGAATCCCTCATGGGACTTGTTTCTCTGATTGAACCTTCCTCAATTGATGAAGCACTTCTGGACAACGACTGGATTCTATCAATGCAAGAAGAGCTGAATCAATTCACCAGAAATGACGTATGGGATCTCGTTCCCAAACCAAAAGGATTCAACGTCATTGGAACAAGATGGGTGTTCAGAAATAAGCTGAACGAACAAGGTGAAGTTATCAGAAACAAAGCACGACTGGTAGCACAAGGTTATAGTCAGCAAGATGGGATAGACTATACAGAAACCTTTGCTCCAGTCGCCAGGTTAGAATCTATCAGACTTTTAATTTCGTTTGCTGTTAATAAAGGCATCACTCTGTATCAGATGGATGTCAAGAGTGCATTCTTAAATGGTTATATAGAAGAAGAGGTTTATGTGCACCAACCCCCTGGTTTTGAAAGTACAAAAAATCCAGAATATGTTTTCAAATTAAAGAAGTCACTATATGGTCTGATACAAGCTCCCAGAGCTTGGTATGAAAGACTAAGTAACTTTCTATTAGAAAAAGAATTCACCAGAGGGAAGGTGGACACTACCTTATTTTGTAAGTCAGTTAAGAATGACATCTTAGTTTGCCAAATTTACGTTGATGATATTATTTTTGGATCTACTAATCCTTCTCTTGGAAGAAAATTTGCTAAGTGTATGCAGGCAGAATTTGAGATGAGCCTCATGGGAGAACTAAAATTCTTTCTGGGAATTCAGATCAATCAAAATCCAGAGGGAACTTACATTCATCAGAGCAAATATGTCAGAGAACTTCTGAAGAAACTTGACCTCTCAGAATGTAAGTCATCAAAGATTCCAATGCATCCCACGTGCATTCTGGAAAGAGAAGAGGTAAGCAAAAAGGTAGGACAGAAGGTCTACAGAGGTATGATTGGTTCTCTCCTTTATCTGACGGCTGAAGAAGTGAAAAACACAAGAAGGGGGGGTTGAATTGTAAAACTGAAAATCAATGCAATGAACAAGATATTTTTATCCTGGTTCGTTTGATCTCAAACTACTCCAGTCCACCTGTCAAGGTGATTTCGCCTCTCTCCAACGAGGTCTTAATCCACTATATTCAACTGAATATTACAAACTGCTTTAACAACTGCTAAAGCATTCTTGATGCAAACCACAACCCGGTTTGTCAAGGAAACACTTTCTTACAAAGAAGATAAATCTAAGTGTGAATGTTTTCTACAAAACTGTATCACAACTGTGATGTATACACAACTTTAAGCTTAGAAACTAGATTGCTAAACAATAATTGAGTAAGAGGATATGTAGCCTTTAGAAAACTGAGAGAAGGAAGATTATGATCAGCTTTTAGGCGTGTGAAGAGTTGGAGAGCATTCGCCAATTCAATCTTCATAGTCTTGTTTATATAGCACTGAGATTGTTGAACGTTGGAGCAATATTCTTGACTCAATGCTAATAACAAACTTTCCTTATCGAGCAGATCTTGTCTGGAATGAGGCCGTTGGTAATAATTTGCTTTCAATGCACAGTACCATTGCTAACTTAATGCATGTTCTGGCTTGGCTCATTCTGACTCTGCTTAACTGCTGATGAACTGTTGTCTTATTTATCAGAGTGTTGAGCGCAGTTCTGTTCATCAGGCTTCAGCATACACGTGAGTGAATCTTCTGATTCTGGTATTCTGATATAGCAACTTCTGATGCTGATGTCAAGAACCAAATTTCTGATGCTGATTAGGTGTGATCTTGCTTATACCTATCAGAGTATCTGCAAATCAGAACGTAGTAATTTAGGCAGCAAATAGTTCATACATGAATCATATAAATAATATATCATTTCATTTTGTTATCATCAAAACTTAAACATAGGGTAGTAGATTCAAACTTTGTTCTAACAATCTCCCCCTTTTTGATGATGACAAAAACTGGATATTTTTAATTGAAAATAACGTGAAAATGTATCAGAGAGATGTATCAGAGTAAGAGGTTATCAAGGATAAGGGATAAGAGTTGAGAGATACTCCCCATGAGTTTATTGCTTCCCTTTTTGATTCCAAGAGTTCTTCAGAATCAGATCTTTTTGCCTTTCTTTGAACATCAGAGTATCATAGTCTTTGACTTTCAGAAGCTTTAGATCAGCATATCAGAGCAGAGCTTCAGATCAGCGTGTCAGAGCTTTTCTTGTCAGAGCTTTGCTTTGGGTCAGAGTATCAGAGCGGGTCAGAGTTTCAGAGCTTTAGTCTTCAGGGTATCATGGTGCTTTCTTGTACCTGTAGACTTAAGCAAAACAAAAAACATATTCAAGTATAACAGAGTTAGAATGTTCGAGAATTTCTGTCTTAGTAATCCGTTATTGTTTAAAATATCATTCTTGTTCTCCCCCTTTTTGTCAGCAATCAAAAAGTGTAGGTGATGTGCTAAAACAATTAAGATCAGAAAAACTTGTCATATTAAAAGGTTCAGAATCAGACAAAACATATTAAAGCAGTACATTAGATAATCAAGGAAAACATGAAAATGACATGAATGAAAAAACTAAGGTTGGGGAGGAAAGCGTGTGAACAGGTTCTCCAGCATGGCTTTGATCTGATCAGCAGTCTCATTCTGCTTGTGTACCATGCTGACAACAGTGTCAATCTTGCTATCCTGCACATCCATTCTTTCTTTCATCTTCTGGTCGTTTTCATCCATCCTCTGCTGTAGACGCATGTCATTCAGCTTCAGCTCTTCCAGAGTCTGCCTGTCCAAGGAAGCTTGAGAAACATCAGAAGCAGGAAGCTTCTGAGAGCTTTCTGTAACATCTTCTGCTTGACTTGCTTCAGCTTGAATGGTCTTGTCTTCTTCTGGTTGCACCTTTGAAGCTAGCTGTTTCTCAGACCAAGGCTCACTATCCAGAGGGAGCACGGCTTCCTGAGGCAGCTGAATTTCAACTTCCTTCAGCAGCTTGCTGAAGTTATGTTGTGCCTGCTCATAGTTGATATCCTGCAACTTGAGGGCTTCAGCACATACCCAAATTCTGAATTGTGACCAGAGCTGGTCAGAGGCAGCTGGGTCAATAATTCCAGGACAGACTTGCTTCAGAGAAGCAATCCACTGCTGCATACCTGTTTCAAAATTCATAATACCAGAGCCAACATCTGGTTGTTTTGGTTTTGGGATGGCTATTTTATGTTTCAGATCAGCAAGACGGTCAAATATTGTTAAGTCTATGAAGGTCCTGCTGGGGTTTTCGGTGGTTTGCTTGGCAGCTGTTTGTTTTGGAGATGGAGTGGGAGAATCAGAAATTATGATTGGACTGTTTGGTGTTTTGGGAGTGTTTGGTTGTGTAGATTCTGATGAGGATGGCAGCTGGGCCATTGTGACTGTTGTTCCACATGGCAGCTGGATTGCCAGAGGTGATGGTTGAGGTGAATGAGGTTCAGAAGGTGGAGGAGAAGGAGTTTCAGAGTGATGAAACTCAGGTTGAGGTGATGGTGGATGAATTTTTGGTTGAGGAGAGGGAGACGGAATTGCTGGTTGTGGAGAAGTTGTTAGAATTTCTGGTTGTTCAGGGATGAGAGGTTCTTCTGGAATGGATGAGAGAGGTTGTTGTTGTTCTGGTTCTTCAGCAGATTGCTGTTGTTCTGGTTATGGAGGAGGGACAATTTGTGGTTCAGAGTTTGGATTGGAGGAGTGATCAGAAGTGTGTTGATCAATGTCAGACAGCACTTTGTCAATTGCTGATGTTGTTGATATTGTTGGTTTGGGATGTTTGGTTCTGGGTCTTCTGAGTTGTAGTGCCTCAGAAGGGTCATCTTCTGGTTCAGTTTCATCTATTGTTGGGATGGGGATTGAGATTCTATGAGAGGTTGGAGGTGGAATAGATGCTGGAATAGTAGAAGAATTTAAAACAGAAGCAGCAGATAAATTACCTCTTTTCTTGGGTGTCTGCTGGGATGATCCTTCTGAAGGTGCCTTCCTTTTCTTCGTCTTCTTCAGAGTCACTTCTGGTTGAGGTTGGTGCAGATCTTTGATCTTCAGATTTGGATTTGTACCATCAGCTTTGCACGCGTCCATATATCTGAGAACTACCACTGGCTTGGATTCTATCTGAGAGAACAAAGGAAAGTCACTCAGTGGAACTCTTCTACTGGTGATATCAGCAATAGGAGTAGCACTGGGTTCCTTTTTGATATTCTCTATCAACTTCATTTTCTTCAGGTTCTTCGTGTTCAGAGGCTTCCCAACTGTTGGTTCAATGGTGCTTAACTCTTGAGCTTCTATCAGATGCTCTATCAGCCTATTCTCTGTCAGAATATCTGATATCAACCTTCCAAAGGGTATCCAATCCCTCTTTGTTCTTTCTTCTTCCCTGGTTTCCTTCACGCTTGTTCTGAGGTGGTTGAACAGAAGATGAGCCAAGTTGATTTTTACCTTCTGATTAATAAAGTAGATCAGAAACTGCTGATCCACATTTATGTAATCAGGGGAACTAGTTGGCTTCCTATGGTTGAAGCACCCCAGAATTATCTTCGCCCAAACTCTGTGATGATCCTTCAGATCTTTGATCTGGCTGCTGGGCACCCCATGGGTGAAAATCCTTTCAGCTATGACGCCCACGTCAGCACATCTCTCAGCCATATCAATACAGCGGACGCCACCGCCACTGTAGCCTATTAACCTTGCTATGTGATCCTCAGTGATCACAATCTTCTTCCCCATGATGTAGGAGGTGACTTGATGCGTTGAAGCCGTCGCATGAATCCAGAACTCCTTCACTAACATAGGGAATATTGGTCCAACCAACCTGTCAAAATACCTTTCCCATTTCTGTGCCCTAACTTCTTCTGTTAGGTCAAAACCGTTTTCCTTCAAGCTTCCAAAATCAATGATCAATTCAGATAACACTTCAAGATTCTTCACAGGAGTGAGGAGTGTTCTGAATGGCACTTGATATTGTTCAGATGATGCTTTCTTCTGAGAACCTGCAGAAGCACTGCTGGAGGTTGCCATGTTCACACTAAAAGATTTTGAGACGAAAAGCTGAGAAAAAAAAGGTTTGAGAGAGATAAACACAGAAAAATGCAGAGAATGCTTGAGAAATAGTGAGAAACTGTAAAAGATGAAAATGAGAGGTTAACGTGTTTAAATAGGGTTCAGAATATTTTGAAAGAAGCTGAAGGACAAGTCTTGAGTCAGCTGCTGAAGGAGAAAGTGCTTCATCTGGACAGTGAGCCATAGTCTGAAAAGCGTCCAGCATCAACCGTTCAACCAGCTGAAGATGTTAGTCAAGCAGAAGATGTTGCAGAAAGCTCTCAGAAGCATCCTGTTTCTGACGTCTCTCAAGCTACTCTGGACAGGCAGACCCTTGAAGAGCTGAAGCAGAATGATATTCGTCTGTAGCAAAGAATGGATGAGAATGATCAAAGGATGAAGGAAAGGATGGATGTGCAAGATGGCAAGATTGATACAGTAGTCAGCATGGTGCATCAGTAGAAGGAAACTGCTGATTAAATGAAGAACATGCTAGAAGCTCTGTTCACACGCTTTCCACCCCAACCTTAGATTTTCATTCTTGATGTTTTCATTGTTTCCTTTCTATGTTTTCTGTACTATCTTCTAAGCTTTGAATTAAATATAATAGTTTTTCTACACTGATTGTTTTATCTTCAATTACTTGCACTTTTTGATTGCTAACAAAAAGGGGGAGAAAAAGAATGATATTTTTCAATAACGGATTACTGAGACAAAAAGTCTCAAACATTCTAACACTCTGATATACTTGAATGTTTTTGTTTTTCATAAGCCTACAGGTACAAGAAGTTAATCATCTCTGATACACTGAAGCTCTGATGTTCTGATGTTCAAAGAAAGTCAATAAAAATCTGATCCTGAAGAACTCATGGAATTAAAAAGGGAAGTAATAAATTCAGGGGGAGTATTTCCGATCTAAACTCTGATATCTCTTTATCCCTTATCCTCTTACCTGTGATAACTTCCTATTTAATTCTGACACAATTTATTATTTGGTTATCTCTGATACTTTTCACGTTAATTTTCAATTGAAAAAATCTAGTTTTTGTCATCATCAAAAAGGGGGAGATTGTTAGAACAAAGTTTAAATCTACTACCCTAAGTTTAAGTTTTGATGATAACAAAATGCAAAGATATATAAATTGTATGATTCATGTAAGACATATATGCTACCTAAAAATTACATTCTGTCTTACAGAAACTCTGATGGACATCAGCAAGAGAATATCATCATCAACATCAGAAGATGAAATATCAACATCAGCATCAGAAGATGTTACATCAGATGCCAGAATCAGAAGATCAACATGTGCTTACGCTGAAGCGTGATGAACAGATCTTCGCGTAACAATCTGAACTCTGATCAAGACAACAATAATTCATCAGCACCTAAGCAGCGTCAGAATAAGCCAAAGCCAGAACACGCTTAAGTGGCAACGGTACTGTGCATTCAAGATACTTTATTATCAACGGCATTATTCTAGACAAAGATCTTCTCAATTTGGAAAGAATGTAATTGGCATTGAAACGGAATAACTGGCTCCAACGTAATCATCTCCAATGCTATATAAACAAGTCAGTGAAGATTGAATTGGCTAATGCTCTACAACTCTCTACACGCCTAAAGCTATTCATTATCTTCCTCACTCTCAGTTTGCTAAAGCTCTCAAATTCTTTACTCTATTATTTTAGCATTCTAGTTCTCATAAGCTTAACGTCTGTAGTATCACAGTAGTGATAAACAGTTTTTGTAGAAAACATTCAACACACTTAGATTTCATTTATCTGTAAGAAAGTATTTCCTTGAGAAACCGGTTTGTAGTTTGACTCAAGAAGGCTTTAGCAGTTGTTAAAGCAGTTGTAATATCCAGTTGAATATAGTGGATTAAGACCTCGTTGGAGAGAGGCGAAATCACCTTGACGGGTGGACTGGAGTAGTTTGAGATCAAACGAACCAGGATAAAAATACCGTGTTGACTGCAATTGATTTCAAGTTTTTACAATTCAACCCCCCTTCTTGTGTTTTTTCACTTCTTCAGCCTCCCCTAATGCCAAGTAAAGGGACATTAGAGAATTCCCCACAACGGTCGATGATAGTAATGTTCTCCAAAGACTGGGAGCACCAGTGAATATCTAAATGTTTGAGTGACAACAACCTATGGGACCATCTCAAACCTTGCTCGTTCTTCAATACGGATCGGGGAATATGCGAGACAAACCACCTAGCCAATAGAGTAATGCAACACATGAGGGTACCTCTTTTCCTCATAGTGCGAGAGTGGAGAGAATGTAGGATATCTCCCAACAAAGTAGGCACCGGATTGCGAGACATGAAGATTTTGACAGTATTTACATCTATGAGTTGGTCAGGATTTGGAAATAGTACCATCCCATAGATGAGAAGGGCCAAGATTTCTTCAAAGGCTTGTAAATCCAGAGTGTTCCAACAATTTTGAGCTTTCTTAAACAAGAACTTGGCTAGGAACCCTTTGACACCACTTCTTGTTTCTCAATTAGCCGTTACGTTGGATTGTTGCAAGTGTAGCGCTCGGGCAATCTCTTTAGGGATTGGATCTCTTTCCATACTGTTGAAAGGTAATTGATTGATAATAGGAATCCTCAATAGTTGAGATAATTCTTCCATAGTAGGTACAAGCTGGTAATCTGGAAAGGTGAAGCAATGGTGCAAAGGGTCGAAGAACTGGACAAGCACTTTCATCATGTCTTCATCAATGCTCGAGGTAACCAAATTTAGGAGTCGACCATGTCTTTCGGTGAATGAAGAACTCTCAGGAACCCTCGATGCTAACTCTTTAAGCTGAGAAGGAATTCTTACGAGATTGACTTGGATAGAATTCTGGCGGATGGAAGCCTTGTCCTACAAAACAGAACAAAGGTAAATCCCAATAATCCTTGAAATGATTAGTACAAAAATGCAATGGTATGATGTTATGATGTTATGTACAAGCAAGCATATACACACAAAGAAAACAAATCCTTAGGTTTAGTCTTGCATGGAGTTTAGGTAAGTACCCTCTTGAAGTTTATTTGGCTCAACCTGTCCTAGTAATAGTAATCGGGTTCTACGGGATCTCAATATCACTGATCTTTCTTCATCGGGCATTGTTTCAGTGCAAGCCTCTTTAATGGCAACCGAAATATCCCGAAAGTCTAATCTCAATGAGCGTAGTATCGAGTATCAACCAACTTAGAACTACACCAAAGCCGGCTACCTCACTACTTCCTAATGGCCAAGTTGGTCAAGTAAAGGTTCTATAGTCAGTTAGTGCTTTATGACACCACACAGCGGCCCAGTATTCTCCCTGACTACTCAAGGGCTACCGTTACCAACAAATGTGTCACACTAACGTAGCTATTGCTTAGACCATGTTAGTATACCCCGCACAGTTTCTACAACTTATTGCAACTTACCTACAAGGTGTCCCAGATCCGGGTAGAGGGTCAAAACAAGTCCAAACAAGGAACCATAATGTAAAGCAAACAAGTCAAACAAAGAAAAGCAAGTAAAGGTGATCTAGCCCTAAGGTAAACACACTTTTGAGAACTCCCCAGCAGAGTCTCCAGTTCTGTAACACGGTGGAAGAACTGACTTGGGATGTTTTGCGTTTGATCGCAATTGTTGCGGATAGCAAGAGTCGCCACCGACTTTTCTTTTATACAAATAATTGAAAGGGTGAAAATAATAGGAAAGACCTTTGAGATTATTTTCTTGAGTTCTGGGGGTATATTATGAAAAGGGAAGGTTTTAGCACCCTTTTCATCCATAGTTAGCTATGGGCTCTTAGTTGCTTGCTAGATCATTGCTTTTGTTTGAAAGTGTGATTTGTGGTGGTTTTTGAAAGTATTTTTGAAAAGTGCCTTCGTTTAGGCAAACTTTGTAATGATTCTCGTCTCTATAAGAATGTATACAAAGTGTTGGATTTTTAAAAATATTTCATGTTTTGAAAGTGTTTGGTGTATTTGAAAAGATGTTTGTTTTGAAAGTGAGCAAGCAAATAAGAACGTTTCTACCTACTCAAAAGTCTTTGTTCTTTTCCTCCTTTAATATTGCTATCTTACCATTGATTGGTAAGAAGCTTTATCTTTGGATGTAAAGGGATGGGCGTGGGTCATCGTATAGAAATGATAGCAAGGTTGTGAGATATCTTAGCATTTTTCTTGAGGGACTAAGATCATTTATAAGGAAACATTCGAAGCATCGTCGAGGGACTATGATCTTGTGTTTTTGATCGTTTTTGCTAAGACGTATCACATGCATAACATGACCATTTTTAGGAAACAAGTGGAGTTAACCTTAGGTGTGTATGTGTGAATAGTGTGTTTGATTTGCATGCATTTAGTCTTTTATTAAGGGTTTTCTACTTGTTGTTTTTATCTTTCCATACAAATCCTAATTACTAGCATTTATATGAAAGCGATAAATTGCGGAAAGTAAATATTCTACGCTATTACAATCATTTGGGGAATGGGGTGTACAAATTTACAAATGGGGATTGCAAGAAATTAAAGTCCTAATAACCTATTACAACCAATTGAAATAATGTACAATAAATGCAAAAATACATTTGTTTTGTTTTGGTTAAGAGAAGAAATAAATTTGCTTAAGAAAATATTTTTAGTCTTTTTGTTCTAAAAGAAAATAAAACAAAGTGTATGAATATAAAGTATTTTTAGTATTTTTGATTAATGAAAATAGAAGTGATGTTAAAAATAATAAGAGGAAAAATAATCAGAATCAGCGCATTGCTGAAAGGACAGATATAAAGGGCATAATTTCTGACTCTGATGCATTGCAAATCATAAAGAAAATGTTAGCAGAAATGGGGAAGGCCGGAAGTTCTAGATCCGGGCGTACTGAAGTTCTGGGGTTGTTGGGAACAAAGAAAATCCTATAAGTTCTGATACAACTGGGAACCTAGAAGTTCTAGCGTTATTGGAAGGTCAGAAGTTCTGGTTGCTGAAGGAGCCTGGAAGTTCTAGTGCAGCTGGAAGCCTAGAAGTTCTAGTGTTATTGGAAAGCTAGAAGTTTTGATGATGGGTTTGTGAGGTGTCAATGTTGTTGGATGTGAATATCTAGAAGTTCTAATCCAAGAATATTATTTGAAAAATAATTAAGGGGGTTTATCTAGAGGTCCTGGTCCAGATCAGAGTTTGGAAAATAATGGGAAAAGTGTCAAGAGATAAACATAAAAAGGTGTTTCCGGGGCTAGAACTCAGGACCCTTAACATTAATGTCTTACGTGCACGCTCTCTACCCATGGGGTGGCTATACATCCGATATTATAAGTAAAAACATAAACATGTATCACAAGGTAAGTTTTGATGATGAATTTCAACTTCTTCTCCATGTTATCCAGAGCATCTACAACTTAGTTATTTCTTAACAAAAATAAAAATGTAAACATAGCAGTTATGGAAAATTTCATCATGGTTTCAAAAATATGAAGCATCAGAATGGTAAATCAGAAGCAAGCATGAATTTGGATAATCCTAAATCTAAAACCTAATTTCCTCTAAAAGTTCAGATCTGAAATTCTCTCTACTTAGGCAAAATACATGAAATTCATAAATACTTATACATTGTGTCTTTGGAAATGCAAGCCTAACAATGCCTAAGCAATGAGATAAAAGTCAGAAGAAAGTTACCTTGCAGCTGGAAATTGTTCTGTGAATTAGATCCTGGTTCAGGTTGCTGTGATGTTCTGATCAGCTTCCTCAAGGTCTCAAAAAACTAAAGGAATTCTTAGCTTGAGCTATGAATGATGGGAAAGTTTTGGTGCAGTCAAGGTGCAAAATTCTGGGTTTTTTTTAAACAGAGAGTGGTGAATGCTGTTTTACAGTCTGAAAACAGAGGTTGGGGAAGCTTCTATGTGTATTCTATAAATTGTATGGATGATTTGGTTCAGAAACACACAAGAAAAATTAGAGTTTGAATGCAGAAATCAGAAAAACTAGTAGGTTTTGTGTTTACGTTTGCAGTTTCAAGTTCTTGGGAAATTTCAGCAAGGCTTCAAGGCTTTTTCTCAAATCTTCGACCTCCTTAACATTAGAAAATGAAGTTAAATTTATAGGCAAGGGATTTAGGAGCTTGGAGAATTCAAGAATACAACCATCATGTGTTATGGCGCTGACTTGTTCTTGACGCAAGTTTGGACAAGTATGGTTCAAAGCAAAATAGAGTAGTTAGCAGCTTTTAGCCGTGCCTAATTTGATTTTGTAGGCATGATTTATAGAGAAGTACATTCATAAGCAAAAGTAAGGTATGGGCCCAACATAAACTTTGTACAAAAGTTTACTTTCCAAGGACAGCAATAGTACTTCTATGCCACACGTGGGAAAATCCTTTGGATAATACTCAAAAGTAGGTGTGAGCATTAAATGGTGATGAGATTTAACAAACCATATGTTGTACCCCAAATTTTTCCCTCTCATATTATCAATATTTTTCCTCACAAGACTTCTTGGACTCCAGACAAGATTAGGGTTTGCTCAGCTCAAGATCTCTTTGTACTTATGACCTGAAATTAGGGTTTGAGTTTGCACAAGGAATTTTGGACCATCAATACTTCATGTGACTTTCATACACCACCATCTTGGACCCCTAAGATTTCCCATACCAAGTTTCAAGCCTTGAATCACATTTTTGCCCAGTCAATTGGACAGTTGACCTAAAAATCAACTGTATTGGGGAAAAAGTCAACCATGGCCAATTTAAAGTAAAACTTCATAATTTTTGAACCACAAAAACATTCTAAGCTCCTATGTACCATTTGATCAATGTTGGACCACAACTCCTCAAGAAATTTGATCAAATCATCAAAAGGGCAAAATGGTCAAAATTAGGGTTTTGATTGAGAAAGGGCAATTTCTGATTTTTAACCAAGCCAATGACCAATTGGGTTCAAGCATGATTTCAAGGACTCAATGGCATCATCTTGACCTAATCACATGATTCAAAAGATCTCAAATGCATAGGATTGACAGATGAATTTTGCAGTCAACTGATCAAAAATCAACTGTACACTGAAAAGTCAAACTTTGACTTTTTGGTCAAAATCAAGTGCCAAGGTTCATAATTCATCAAGATATGTCAAAATATGAAACATTTTGACCAAGAAACCTAATTTTTCAAATTAGGGTTTTAATTTGAAATTTTTCATAACTTAGAATTTTTCTAAGTTATGGAAAATTTCTTATTTTTTCCCAACTTTCCACAACTTTTTCACCATGATGAAATTGGATTCAAAGAAAACTTCCAACATGAAATTTGTAGTCCTCCATGAAACCTACAACTTTTATTCACAAAGTTTTCCCAAAAGATTCTTGGATCTCAAGTTATGATTTTGTGAATAGGGGTCCATAAACTTTTTAACTTAGTGAAATTTTGCCCTAGTTTAGGCAGGTTTTTTACCTAACTTCATGGCAACTTTTAACCTAGTTCAATGAGGTATCTCAAGTTTCATTTCAAAGATGGATTGTGTAGCATGTTACAAGCTTTCCAAAATATCTAAGAACTCTCCAAGATCATTTATGGTTAGGGAGAATCAAAGAAGGGAAAATGGCAATTTATCACTTTTGTTCAAGGCATTTTCACAATGGTTCAAGTTGCAAATCTGTCCTAGCATGCTTGTACTTGGTATTACAGGTCCTAATCCTTTCTACACTCCATAATTAAATGCAAATTCAATGGATATTGGCTTTATTATGACCTATAGAGCATTGTACAAGAGTTTAATCCAAAAATGGCATAAAGTTCATAATACCATTTTGATAAAGCAAGACTTTTACAACTTTGCTATCCTTGAGCATTGAACATGTTTCTTTGTCACAAGCAAAGTCCACAGTTATCAGGCAAAGCATGCCAACTCCTTGCAGCCCTAGAACTAGCAAGTACAGCACCTTGGGCATTGTCACTTCAACTTTCTTCAAAAGCAAGCAAACTTGCAAAAGTCAATACAACTGATAACAAGAAAATATATCGTATAATTAACATACTTTTTACCGATTTTATATTCCATTAAGTCGTCTAACCCTCGATTATTCCGAGATTATTTGTCTTTTTTACAAGTATAACGCTTGTCGACTCAAACCGATGCAAAAGGACAACAAGAAGAAAGCTAGACGAAAAACAAAGAGAAAAAGAATAAAAAAATACAAAGTGTGGACTTCTGGATAGGTGACGGTCGTCACGCCCCTGTGACGGGCGTAACACCCCACAACATAACCAAACGCTCGTCACACGCACCCGACGAGCGTAAGGCACCACTTCAGCATGTGACAACTGTCACCCACATGTGACGACCGTCACGCGCGTAAAGGAGGACGTTACGCATGGCTTGAAGACGTGGGTGTGAAGGGCAGACTACTTCTCCCTGTTTCTACTGAATCTCCTATTTTATTGCCACAACTATTACTGCTCCTAGAATTTCTCCACGAAGACTTCATCAAGAATTCAAAATTAAACTGCTGATTTTTCCTACTATATATATGAGAACCAAGGCACAGTCCAAGGGTCGAAGAATTTTACTCAGCAAATACTTATTTTATTTTTACAGTTATTTCCAATTTGTGTGTTTTGCAATTCTGCTTTCAATTCCTTGTAATTTTCATTCAAGCCTTAGTTTCTATTTTTAAGTGTTAATTCTTCTTACAAGAATTAACACGAATTTCTACTGCAAGTCAAGCTCGAAGGTTTGGATTACTGTATTCCCTCAAGATTACTATAGCATCTGTAATTCCAGGTTTTTTATATTGCAATTATTATTTATTTAGTTTCTATGATATGTCGTTTATTGACATGAATTATATTCTAAACTTTATTGCTGTTAAGTTAATTATGTTTGGCTAAATTATTATTACCGGTATGTGACCGTAAGAACTGAAAGAATTCAATGATACCTTGGCTAAAAATATTTATAAAACAATTTCTGGTTTCCAATTTCCAATATTAATTTAACTATCCTTGTCACGAGAGTGAGAGGTTAATTAACACGATTTTGCCACGAGAGTGGGAAATTAATTAAGGCAAGAACCTGCATGCGAGAGCTGGGGTTCAACCCAGATAGTGGTAACGAAGCATTGATTTTTAAATACAGGAGAGTGTTTTAATAAATTAATTAAATTCAAATTGTTTTCAAAAAGTGTTATTAAATTTAAGGTGCATCCACTAGGTTTAGTAGCATGACTTATTTCATAAACACGAGAGTGTATGTCTCAGGTTTTTAAACAATTAGCTTTTACCGAAATACTTTATAGGCCAAGCGATTCATCGAATTCCCTAAGTCTGATTATCACATACCGGTATAATTAGTACTATTACTTTTAAAACTAAACTGTCTCCCCCAAATATCGAATATTCATCGCTTAGTTAGACAAAACTGTAGCATTAGATCGTATGCGATTGATACACAGTCTCTGTGGGTTCGATAATCTTTTAAAACTAGAACGACTGAACTGTATACTTGCAGTTAATATCCCGACAGACTTATAAAGTCCCGATCAAGTTTTTGGCGCCGTTGCCGGGGACTGGTAGTCAATTAATTACGATTCTTCTGTCGCGCGTTTAGACTAAGCAACAGACACCCTTTGTCGATTTGTATGCCAAGGACTCGCTCACAAGGCGAACCACTTGACAAATCGACGGACGAACCTGAACGCATTCTTTCCGTAAGACGTGCAGTCAGAGATTACTGTTTAAATCACGCTATTCCTTTACCCAAACCGGAAATTAAGATTGATTCTGAAACTGATTCTAATTCTTCCTCTGAAACCGAAACCAATCCAGAATTAGACATGGCCGAAGAACAAAGGACCCGTCCGCTGAAAGAGTACGCAGCTCCATCACAACAAGATCCCCATAACAGCATTGTTGCTCCAGCAATAAACCGAAAAGATTTCGAGTTAAAGCCGTCATTGATATCAGCTATCCAACAACGCCAATTCTCTGGAGATCCTTCCGAGGATCCGAATGAACACCTTACAAAATTCGTTCAATTTTCCGACACAGTTATAGCAAATGGTGTTAGTAAATATGCGATAAGATTAAGTCTTTTCCCTTTTTCACTAAGAGATAGAGCTTGGGCTTGGTTGCAATCCTTGCCATCAAATTCCGTCACTACGTGGGAAGGACTGAAGATTGTATTCTTAGCACGATACTTTCCCCCAAGCAAGACCGCTGCACTAAGAGCCCAAATCAACGGATTTAGGCAGAAGGATACTGAATCACTATTCGATGCATGGGAGCGCTACAAAGATATGATGCGAATGTTCCCACATCACGGACTAGAAAAATGGCTGATAATCCACACGTTTTATAATGGACTCTTGTACAACACAAGACTATCTATAGATGTCGCCGCAGGTGGTACACTGATGGACAAGCCTTATGACGAAGCTAACCAACTCATTGAAAACATGGCTCAAAACCACTATCAGTGGGGAGGAGAAAGAACATCTGTGGAGAAGACTCAGGCTAAAGGCGGGATGTACGAGGTTAGTAGCCTAGATAAAGTTAATGTTAAGGTAGATGCTCTTACCCAAAAGATAGAAAGCTTGACCTTACCTCCTGCAGCTATCGTAGCTGCAGTTACCCCGAGCTGCGAAGTTTGTGGAGTACCTGGTCATGTTGGAACCGAATGTCAAATCTTAGCAGGAATAACGGCTGATCAGGTAAATTACGCTCAAGGAAATCCTTATGCCAATACCTACAATCCTGGTTGGAAGAACCATCCTAACTTCTCATACAAGAGCAATAACGCTTTATATGCACCTGGCCAAGCACCTGCTGTACCTCCAGGTTATCAAAAACCCGCTGGGAATGTTCCTAACATTCCTAAGAAATCTAACCTTGAAATCCTAATGGAAAATTTTATCGCTAATCAAGCCCAACAAAACAAAGAATTCCTCAATCAAAACGTTCACACCGGTGAACAATTGAAGCTATTAGCAAACAAGGTAGATGCCCTAGATACTCATAACAAAATGTTAGAAACCCAAATCTCCCAAGTAGCACAACACCAAGCTAGTTCTGCCACTCCTGCTGGCACATTTCCTGGACAGCCACAGCCAAATCCTAAAGGACATGCAAATGCTATTACATTACGAAGTGGGACAGCCCTTGATGGACTGGTAGATCCTAGACTCCAAAACCCGACCATGTATCAAAAACCTGAGAAAGAAATAGAGAAGTCGAAAGATCAATCTGAAAATGTAGAGGAAGACGCGAAAGAGAACAGAGAGGCCTCAGAAAAACCTTATGTGCCTCCACCACCATACAAACCACCAATTCCATACCCTCAAAGACTTGCAAAATCCAAGAACGAGGGACAATTCAAGAAATTTGTAGAACTTCTGAAACAACTAAACGTCACTATTCCGTTTACAGAAGCTATAACCCAAATACCGTCATATGCTAAATTCCTAAAAGAAATATTGGCTAATAATAAAAAAATCGTTGAGAACGAAATTGTTATGCTAACTGCCGAGTGTAGCGCCATAATTCAAAATAACATGCCTCCGAAGCTAAAAGATCCTGGTAGTTTCTCCATACCATGTGTAATTGGAAAATCTGTCATAGACAAAGCTCTATGCGATTTAGGAGCCAGTGTCAGTCTAATGCCCTTATCTATTTGCGAAAAGCTCAAATTAGGCGACATGAGACCTACCAAGATGTCCTTACAACTAGCCGATAGATCAGTCAAATTTTCTGTAGGTATGCTAGAGAACATTCCTGTCCGAATAGGACAATTTTACATACCGACTGACTTCATAATAATGGACATCAAGGAAGATTCAAACATTCCCATCATACTAGGAAGACCATTTTTAGCTACTGCAGGAGCCATCATTGACGTCAAGAAAGGAAAACTTACCTTCGAGGTAGGAGAAGAAAAAGTAGAATTCATTCTTTCCCAATTCTTTAAAGCCCCTGCTATAGATGACTCGTGTTGTCTGCTAGATATCATTGATGAATGTGTCAAAGAACTTGAATGCCAAGAGGACACCTACTCTGAGATGCTGAAAATTCAGACACTGACTATCCTCAAGAACGAAGACTGGAAACAAGAACACTTATATGCCAACCTAAGCGAATGTTTAGCCTTAACACCCGATCCTGACTCAACTAATAAGAAACCCGGTATAGAACTTAAAACACTACCTGAAGATCTTAGGTATGAATTCTTAGATAAAGAACTTGAACGACCAGTTATAGTCAATGCCTAATTAGGAGAGATCGAAACCGAAAAACTTCTTAGTGTGTTAAGGAAATACCCAACCGCGTTAGGCTATAATATCTCATATCTAAAGGGAATAAGCCTTTCTCTCTGTATGCACCGCATTATGCTGGAGGAGGACTGCAAGACTTCTAGAGAACATCAAAGACGAATAAATCCTATCCTAAGTGAATTCGTTAAGAAGGAAGTGCAAAAACTACTAGAGGCAGGCATCATATACCCAATATCAGATAGCAACTGGGTCAGTCCAGTTCATGTGGTGCCTAAGAAAGGAGGTGTTACAGTTATAACAAATACAAAAGGCGAATCGGTAGCACAACGTACGCAAACAGGATGGAGGATGTGTATCGATTATAGAAAACTAAATAAAGCTACGCGCAAAGACCATTTCCCATTACCATTCATTGATCAAATGCTCGAGCGTTTAGCCAAACATTCCCATTTCTGCTATCTTGATGGATATTCAGGATTCTTTCAAATTCCCATTCATCCTGACGATCAAGAGAAAACTACGTTCACATATCCCTATGGTACCTTTGCATACCGGAGAATGCCATTTGTACTATGTAATGCACCTGCAACTTTCCAACGATGCATGATGGCGATCTTCGCAGATTTCTTAGACGAAATCATGAAAGTATTTATGGACGATTTCTCTGTCTGTGGAGAAAGTTTCGACGGATGTTTAACAAATCTTGAATTAGTACTGAAACGCTGTGTTAATGTCAACCTAGTGCTCAACTGGGAAAAATGTCACTTCATGGTAAGACAAGGAATTGTGTTGGGTCACATTGTATCAAATAGAGGGATTGAAGTTGACAAAGCAAAGATCGAAATTATCAAAAACCTTCAACCACCCAAAACAGTTAGAGAAATACGAAGTTTTCTAGGACACGCGGGTTTTTATCGACGTTTCATAAAAGATTTCTCTAAAATCACCAAGCCACTAACTGAGTTATTAATGAAAGAGGCTGAGTTTATTTTCGACGATAAATGCTTGAACGCATTCGAGACACTAAAAGAGGCCTTAATATCGACACCTATTATGCAACCTCCTGATTTGAATTTACCATTTGAGATAATGTGTGATGCGAGCGATTATGCCGTAGGCGCAGTCCTAGGATAACGCAAAGAAAAGAAGCTTCACGCTATCTACTACGCAAGCAGAACACTCGACCCCGCACAAATGAATTACGCCACTACAGAGAAGGAACTCTTAGCTGTGGTATTCGCATTGGACAAATTTTGTTCCTACTTAGTAGGCGCTAAAATCATTATCTATATGGATCACGCTGCGATCCGATACCTACTAAAAAAGAAGGACGCCAAACCGCAATTACTCAGATGGATCTTACTCCTACAAGAGTTTGACCTAAAGATAAAAGACAAAAGAGGAACTGAAAACGTGGTAGCTGACCATTTATCGAGATTAGATGGAATCCAAGCCGAGAGTGTTCCCATAAACGAAGGTTTCCCTTATGAACGCCTCATTGCCAAGCTAGAGACAAACCCTACCGACAGTTTAGATCCACGCAATGAAACTCTCACAACTGCGGTAGTAAAATCCATTTGTACTAATACCACATTACCATGGTACGCTGACTTCGTCAACTATTTAGCTGCCGGTGTTTTACCACCTGATTTGACGTACCAACAGCGGAAGAAATTTTTCCATGACCTTAAACACTACTTTTGGGATGAACCACTACTATTTAAAAGAGGCGCCGAAGGTATCTACCGTCGCTGCGTTCCTAATGATGAAATAAACGACGTCATTTCCCATTGTCATTCCGCCCCTTATGGTGGACACGCTAGTACATCGAAAACCTGTGCAAAAATACTTCAAGCTGGCTTCTTTTGGCCTACCTTATGGAAAGACGTCCACGTAGCAATTATGAACTGCGATAGATGTCAACGCACAGGAAATATATCTAGACGTGACGAAATGCCGTTAAAAGGAATCCTCGAAGTAGAAGTTTTCGATGTGTGGGGAATTGATTTCATGGGACCTTTCCCCGCATCTTTTGGAAATAAATATATTTTGGTAGCCGTCGACTATGTATCAAAATGGATTGAAGCCATCGCTGCACCCACGAACGATACACGTGTGGTACTAAAACTATTCAAGAATATTATCTTCCCACAATTCAGTGTACCAAGACTAGTGATCAGCGATGGTGGCTCACATTTTATCTCCATAATTTTCGAAAGGTTACTTTCCAAATACGGTGTTAAACATCACATAGCCACACCATACCATCCTCAAACAAGTGGACAAGTGGAAGTATCAAATAGGGAGATCAAACAAATACTTGAGAAAACCGTAGCCCTATCCAGAAAGGACTGGTCCTCCAAGCTCAAAGATGCTCTTTGGGCATATCGGACAGCTTTCAAAACTCCTATCGGAACAACGCCGTTCAAATTAGTTTATTGAAAATCTTGTCATTTTCCAGTAGAATTATAACATAAAGCTTATTGGGCGATAAAAACCCTTAACTTAAACTATAAGAGTGCTGGCGAGAAACGAGTGTTAGATATCCATGAACTGGAAGAATTGCGTTAGACGCTTATGAAAATGCTAAAATCTATAAAGAACGAACAAAAAAATGGCACGATAAGCGTATCTCGCGGAAAGACTTTAAGGAAGGAGACATCGTACTCCTATTCAACTCTAGACTAAAACTTTTCCCGGGAAAATTACGTTCCAGATGGTCCGGACCGTTCGAAATTAGCAAAGTTTTCCCAAGTGGGGCGATAGAAATTAAAGGTAGTTCTATCGAACCATTCATTGTTAATGGCCAGCGCTTAAAGCACTATTTTAACATCGAAAATATCGACTTCTCGGCTTATCTTCAGTTAAGTGAGCCGCCTACCCTTTTACCTAACTGAATAGGTATTTAATGTCGAGCCGTCGACATAAAATAAAGGCGCTTCGTGGGAGGCAACCCATGTTTTTACTTTAATTATTTTTCTGCTTTAATATGTTTTTATTTTTCTTTTCTTTTTCTTAATCTTTAAAACATTTCCATTATTGCATTTCTTACTCCTTTCTATTTTTCTTCTGTTTCTATTTCTCCCTTTCATCTTTATTTTTCTTCTTTAATTTAACTTTGGCAATTTCCTAACCCGAAAATACTTACTTACTTTCCTTTTCTTTCAAACATTTTTCAAATATTTTCAGGGGGTATTTCTTTCTCTTTCACTTCTCGCGCTATGGATTGTGCTAACTTCATGAATGTCAAATTGCGAAGCCGACACCAGAGAAGAAGGTTTGCAGATCTGGGTGACCGGGAGATGTGTCCTACTATATATGCAGATGATCATGCTATGGCTGCCCTTGGAGATGTGTCCTACTATATATGGAGATGTGTTCTACACTGTGCGTTCACTGGGCAAAAGATAAATGTCGCCTCGTTCCTACTTGCTCACATCCACTCTATTTGTGCTAGAGGTGGAAAACCTTTCTATTTCGGAGGGCTGGTTACTTCTATTGCCATTGGTCTGAATTATGGTGCTGCTCTTGCAATCTTGCCTTCTATGGCACCGACTTTGCTAACCTTGGATCACTGCAAAGCCGCACACCTCATCTACGAGCGGGAAGACGGCAGATTCCACCCCGTAATTAGGAATACCATCTATCAGAATATCATTTTGCCTAACAGGGACCGAATCGATCCAAGTAACCAAGCAAACTGGTTGTTCGACCCTGAAGTTCCCACAGAGCCTGCACCTGCCCACGAAGACCAAGCTGCAGCCGCCGCAGACGATATACAAGAAGAGTTGGATAGTGCTCCGCCTGTCCATGATATCCCTGGATCCTCATCCGCACCTCCTCCTATCAATCTCGAAGACATCCTCCGCGCCCTCCACATGCAAAATCAAATGAATGCGGCGCTTGAAAGGAGGCAAGCTGAGTAGTTTGAGTCTCTGTGCGCCCAAAACGCTCAGATCTTGACTGGGCAGCGAAACATGAATGAGAGGTTGGATGAGGCGCTGTCAGAGCTTAAAGCCTTGAGAATAGATATGAACACCTATGGCTTCCAAGACACCGATGCTGAAGCCACTCCTACCAGACGCTCTCGCACCAGGAGCAGAGGACGGGGTCACCAGTAGTTTGTCTTTCTTTAATTTCTTTATAATTTGTTATTTTTCTGTTTCATTTCTTTTCCTTTTTGTTTTTGTAATTGTACTTCCCCGCATATATATCGCAACATTAAAGACAATGTCGGATTTTGTGTGGGAGAGGTACCTTTCAATCTTTAATAAAACTAGTAAATTCTTGCGATATGTCTCGATTCAAATTCTTCGCTTTACTTTGCCATACCGAAAAATTTTTTATTTTCGCATTAGCCCGACATACCTACCTTAATGAAATCCCAGTTGAGGAAGCTGAAAACGACATAACAAGATCGATACGGTTTTGTCACCGTAGACTTCCTTCTTACGCGATCCGTTTCAATAACCATTATACCGATATCTGGAGTTTCAAGTTCTAGAAGTAACCCCTAGTAGTTTATACTAGCAGTCAGCACCGTCTTGACACAAACCACGTGGAGAATCGATGAATATAAGTGTTTGATGCCTGATTCTAAAAATATCCTTCCTATCTCGCTGCTAAAAGAAAAGAAAACTTGTGTACCAAAATATACGGGCACATACAAGAGCTGTGCAAATAATGAAGGAATCCAGTGTTGGTTGGTTCAGAGGTATCTGATTCTGAACTCGGTAGGGCGTGTTACGGCCCGATCCCCCACAACCTCCAATTTGGATAAAATATGTAGGGTTGCCACATTCATGTACCAGACCCCGTGCTAAAGGATCAAAGTCACTAACCAGTTACTCCACTACGTGCGTGCTAAGGCAAAGGGCTTAATGTGATTGCTCCAGAACGAAACCGGGTGAAATAGATACGAGGAACTCCGGGCAGAGTTATAACAGAATTGTTGGATAGCTCGTTTAAAATGGAAGTCTACGAGTAAGCTTATTGCTTGCGTCATTAGAGTATCTTTAGTGTTCTACTCAAGTATTGGCCGAACCAACGAGGATTTCCCGAAACCACTTTAAAAATCCAAGGGTATGTCATGCTTATGCGCTTACCAGAAAACTTGTCCAGCCTTTCGAATGACTATTTGCTTGAGGACAAGCAAAGGTTTAAGTATGGGGGAATTTGATAACAAGAAAATATATCGTATAATTAACATACTTTTTACTGATTTTATATTCCATTAAGTCGTCTAACCCTCGATTATTCCGAGATTATTTGTCTTTTTTACAGGTATAACACTTGTCGACTCAAACCGATGCAAAAGGACAACATGAAGAAAGCTAGACGAAAAACAAAGAGAAAAAGAATAAAAAAATACAAAGTGTGGACTTCTGGATAGGTGATGGTCGTCACGCCCCTGTGACGGGCGTAACACCCCACAACATAACCAAACGCTCGTCACACGCACCTGACGAGCGTAAGGCACCACTTCAGCGTGTGACAACCGTCACCCACCTGTGACGACCGTCACGCGCGTAAAGGAGGACGTTACGCATGGCTTGAAGACGTGGGCGTGAAGGGCAGACTACTTCTCCCTGTTTCTACGGAATCTCCTATTTTATTGCCACAACTATTACTGCTCCTAGAATTTCTCCACGAAGACTTCATCAAGAATTCAAAATTAAACTGCTGATTTTTCCTGCTATATATATGAGTACCAAGGCACCAAGGGTCGAAGAATTTTACTCAGCAAATACTTATTTTATTTTTACAGTTATTTCCAATTTGTGTGTTTTGCAATTCTGCTTTCAATTACTTGTAATTTTCATTCAAGCCTTAGTTTCTATTTTTAAGTGTTAATTCTTCTTACAAGAATTAACACGAATTTCTACTGCAAGTCAAGCTCGAAGATTTGGATTACTGTATTCCCTCAAGATTACTATAGCATCTGTAATTCCAGGTTTTTTATATTGCAATTATTATTTATTTAGTTTCTATAATATGTCGTTTATTGACATGAATTATATTCTAAACTTTATTGCTGTTAAGTTAATTATGTCTGGCTAAATTATTATTACCGGTATGTGACCGTAAGAACTGAAAGAATTCAATGATACCTTGGCCAAAAATATTTATAAAACAATTTCTGGTTTCCAATTTCCAATATTAATTTAACTATCCTTGTCACGAGAGTGAGAGGTTAATTAACACGATTTTGCCACGAGTGTGGGAAATTAATTAAGGCAAGAACCTGCATGCGAGAGCTGGGGTTCAACCCAGATAGTGGTAACGAAGCATTGATTTTTAAATACACGAGAGTGTTTTAATAAATTAATTAAATTCAAATTGTTTTCAAAAAGTGTTATTAAATTTAAAGTGCATCCACTAGGTTTAGTAGCATGACTTATTTCATAAACATGAGAGTGTATGTCTCAGGTTTTTAAACAATTAGCTTTTACCGAAATACTTTATAGGCTAAGTGATTCATCGAATTCCCTAAGTCCGATTATCACATACCGATATAATTAGTACTATTACTTTTAAAACTAAACTGTCTCCCCCAAATATCGAATATTCATCGCTTAGTTAGACAAAACTGTAGCATTAGATCGTATGCGATTGATACACAGTCTCTGTGGGTTCGATAATCTTTTAAAACTAGAACGACTGAACTGTATACTTGCAGTTAATATCCCGACAGACTTATAAATTCCCGATCAACAACTTGTCCAGCTGATAAAGGCAAGGCTTGGCTTCATTGGAAACAACTTCAGAACTTTGTCACAAGCAAAAGACACAAATTGCTAACATCCCAAACACTCTCAAACACCAAAATCACAAGTTCTTGCCCAAACAGGGCATCTTCTGCAGAACCTTTGCCAAATCAATATTGGCTCGTGCGTTTTGCTTTGAAACACTTCAAACACTTTACATACATCCTACCTAAACTATACAGGCCCTTGTCTTGCAATTGTAACCCATGTTTCAAGCTTCACCATTTTCATTGTGCAAGGTTGCAGGTTGACTCGTGCAGGAAGATTCAGTTATCCTCAAGGCAAGTTGAGCATTGGGAAAGCTTGAGGGACCTTTAAGGAAGCTCACACAATCTTCAGGCCTCACTCAAAGCCCCCACATTGGCATATCCAAACTCAACTGAACAAGGTATTTTTCAAAGTTCTATCTCCTTATTTGGGAATCCTTAAGCTTTGATTTGTGAAGCAAAAATGTAGTCCTTAACTTGCTTAAGTTGTACCTATGCATAGTTGTTATTTATATTAACTGAGTAGTGAGAATTTGAAGCTTGAAGTTCATGAAAAAACTAGGTCAGAAATTAGGGGTGATTAAATTCTCCATGATCCTTGAGAGTTAGATTATGTATTTTATATCATTGGAATCGTGAGATCATAAGCTACATTTTTTGTGTTATGAGTTTTTGATTTTATGCAAGCTAGAGCAAGTTCCAGATTTGAACATAGGGCGCGCGTGAAGAAGCAAGGACAGGGATGAAGTTGGTGTTCTGGGCCTGGCACCTTGGGCCTTTCACTTTCCACACCCCCCATTTTACTTTTACACCCCCCTGACTTATTATTTTTATATTTTTGTATTTTCTTGCATATTTTATATTTTTGACTTTATTTTTTTTTTCTGAACATTGAAAAATCCCAAAAATATTTTCTTAATTTTTTGCATTTTATTTTATTTTTTATCTTATTTTTTGCATATAAGAATAGTTTTATTTTAATAAATAGAAATCATTTTCTTAAAATAATTTGTAAATAATAAAAAAAATACAATACATTTTTATTTTGATTATGTTACTCATTAAATATTTATTTTTTATACATATTTAATTTTTTCATATTTGTACATAATTTCATTATTATTTTTCTTAAACAAAAATGAATAAAATGATAATAGAAAACATATTTTCTCTTAAAACAAAATTAGGGTTTTCCCTTTCAAAAATAATAATTTTTTTCTTCTTATTTTTAGGACTTAAATAATTTATTTTTCTCATACATAAAACAATTACAAAACATTTTTCCATATTTACATTTTATTGCATATTTAAATAATTGTTTATTTATTTATTGTATAATAAATTCAGTTGGGTTGTAATAGTAAATTAGGGTTTTATTTTGTGCAAATATCCCCCATTCAAAACTTGTATCCCCCCTCCCATAATATTGTTGTAATAGTGTATATTTACTTTACGCAATTTATCACATTATATACATGTTTAGTAAATTAGGGTTTGTATGATAAGACAAAAAAATCAAACAAATAGCATGACCTAAATACAAGACAAAATGCATGAAAAATGACAATACCTTGCACACAAGCACCTCTAGGGTTTCACCCACTTGGTTGCCTTAACAAAATGGCCATGGTATGCATGCTAGGTATCTTGGAAAAACAATACAAAAGAAAAGATCATAGCCCCTCGATGACGCTACACAAGGTTGCCTAAAAACAAAATGATCTTAGTCCCTAAAACTTGCTAAGATACTTTGCACCATTGCTATCATGATCATACGATGACCCACGCTCATCCCGTTTAACATCCAAAGATAGGGTTGTCTACCAAAATAATGGTAGGTCAACAACATCAAAGGAATGAAAATGTACAAGAAAGACTTTTGAGTAGGGTAGATAGCTCCTAGTTACTTGATCTCTTTCAAATAATCCTTGATATTTTCAAACACACACACATCTTCAAAACATTTCCAAATAACTTTCAAAACATTGAAACATTTTTCAAAAAGACAAACATCTTTGTATACATTCTTACAAACAAGAATCATTACAAAGATTGCCTAAACGATGGCCTCTTTTCAAAATAATTTCAAAACCACACAAAGCACCATTTCGAACAATTTCAAAGCAAAAGCAAGTGATCTAAACAAGTAACTAAGAGCCCATGGAAAACCATGGATGAAAAGGGTGCTAGCACCTTCCCTTTTCATAATCTACCCCTCGAACTCAAGAAAACATCTCAAAGGTCTTTCCTGTGCTTTTTTACCTTTCCTTTTGGATAAAAGAAAAGTCGGTGGCGACTCTTGCTAAACTGAAACATTTGCGAACACAAACGCAAAACCCCAAGTCAGTTCTCCCACCGTATCACAGAACTGGCGACTCTTCTGGGGATGTTTATAAAAGTGGGGTTACCTTAGGGTTTTAGATCACCTTTACATGCTTATATTGCTTGACTTGTTTTCTTTACACTTTGGTTCTATTGTTTGGGTTTGAATCCTCTACCCGGATTTGGGAAACATTCATAGGTAAATAGCAATACGTTGTGGAAACTGTGCAGGATATACTGACATGGTCTAAGCAATAGCTATATTAGTGCGACATATTTGTGGGTATCGGTAGCCTTTGAGTCAATCAAAGAGAATATGGGGCCGCTGAGTGATGTCATGAATCACTAATGGACTTTTAGAACCTTTACTTGACCAACTTGGCCTTTTAGGATGTAGTGAGATGACCGACTTTGGTGCAATCCGAAGTTGGTAGATACTTGATACTAGACTCATTGAGGGTTGGTTCCTTGGAATATTTCGGTCGCCAGTAAAGAGGCTGAATTGAAACAATGAAACAATCCAGTGATATTGAGCTCCTTAGAACCCAGTTACTATTTCTATGACAAGTTGAGCCAACTAAACTTCAAGAGGGTACTTACCTATGAAACCCCATGCAAGGCTAAACTAGGAACTTGTGTGATTTGCTTGTACATATATACTTGTGCATAACATCATGGACATCATGAAGCATCATCTGCATCCACTAACCATTTCAAGGATTTTGGATTTTCATCTTTGTTCCTGTTTTGTAGGTTATGGATTCACTTCGCAGAAAAACTATCCAAGTCAACCTTGTAAGAATTCCTCCGCAACTCAAGGATCTAGCTTCAAGGATTCCTGAGAATTATCCATTCACCGAGAGACATGGTCGTCTACTCAACTTGGTCACCACCAACACAGAGGAGGATATGTTGAAAGTTCTTTTCCAGTTCTTTGACCCTTTGCATCATTGCTTTACATTTCCTGACTACCAACTTATGCCTACTTTGGAGGAATTTTCTCAACTCTTGAGGATTCCTATTCTCAATCAACTACCCTTCAACAGTACGGAAAGAGATCCAAAGCCAGAAGAGATTGCTCAAGCTTTGCACTTGCACTCCTCTGACGTCACTACACATTGGGAAACTAGAAGTGGTGTCAAAGGCTTCTTGTCGAAGTTTCTGTTTGAGAAGGCCCAAAGCTGCTGAAATTCCTTGGACTTGCCAGCTTTTGAGGAGATTGTATCTCTTCTCATCTATGGGATGGTCTTGTTCCCTAACCCTGACCAACTTATAGATGTGAGTGCTGTCAAAATCTTCATGACTCGCAACCCGGTGCCTACATTGTTTGGGGATATCCTCCACTCTTTTCACACTCGTACAATGAGGAAAAGAGGTGTCCTCATGTGTTGCACTCCTCTACTAGCAAGATGGTTTATTTCTCATCTTCCCCAATCAGTCTTAAAGAATGAGAAAGGTTTGAGGTGGTCACAACGATTGATGACTCTTACCCATTCAAATATTCATTAGTGTTCTCGATCAAAAGAGAATGTTATCATCATTGACCGTTGTGGGGAATTCCCTAATGTCCCTCTATTTGGCATTAGGGGAGGCATCACCTACAACCCCTGCTTGGCTTTGAGACAGTTTGGGTATGCCCGAAGGGATGGCCCATATGACATGTTGATTCCAGACTTGGTTTTTAACTTCGACAACGACAATCAAGAACTCCGACAAAGGTTCATTCGAGCTTGGAGGATGCCCAACAAGGTGGACAGTAAGACCTTGGGACACAAGAATTCCATCCCTCTTGAGCCTTACTTCAAGTGGGTAGGAACCCGCGCCCAAAGTCTTATGATGCCTTACCCCTCCATTCTCCCTGTGATTATAGAGCCTGTTATGGAAGGAGAGGTTCCATACACCCTCCTACATCCTGACATGCCAACATCACTTGAAGATGTACAAAGGAGTTGGATACAGCTCAAGGGAGAGCGTGACACTTTCGAAGCCCAATTCTACGCAAGCGAGAAGAAGGTTTTGGAACTCACTCGTCAACTTAACAAAGAGCATACTCTCAACACCTACATTGCACCAAAGAGGATGCGCAACGTGTTTTTACCTTAGAATTTTGTATTATTTTTCCCAAGGGGCATTGATGTACTAACAATTCTATCTTATTAATATGACGTGTGTTTCTTTTTGTTTAAAACAAATTTGAATTTATGAATCCTTGAAAGCATTACATGAATACATATCATTCATCATATGCATAAACAGGTCTTCACACCAAGTTTCCTCATCTCTCTGCTGTTTATTTCAGCAAGATGGATATTGAACAAACAGTCAAAGATTTGCAAGCTCAGAATTCACAATTCCAACAGCTACTCTTGACCTTGGCTAAGGGGCAGGAGGAGCTCAAGACTCTACTAGAGAAGGAAAGAGAGAAAAAGAAGAAGAAGAAGAAGAGAGCTGGTGTGGCTATCTTGGGCAGAAGGTTTGAAGGACAAGCCAGACGGACTTTGGAATTCCCATCAACATCTGAGAGGGGGAAGGAAAAGGAAAAGTAACTGCAGTACCATCTGATTCTGAAGCAGAAGAAGAGGATGAGTACTATTCTGAACAGTAGTACCCTCCGGCCAATGACAAATACAAGAACTTGGAAGAACGTCTAGCTGCTATGGAGATACAGAGAGTTCTGGGGCTGGACTTTGAGGAGTTAGGGCTGGTTTCTGGAATAGTAATCCCTCCTAAATTTAAAGTGCCACTGTTTGCTAAGTATGATGGGGTGTCTTGCCCAAAGATGCACCTACGATCTTATGTCAGGAAAATTCAACCACATTCTTCTAACAAGGACATGTGGGTCCACTTTTTCCAGGACAGTCTTTCGGGAACGCAACTTGATTGGTTCTACCAATTGGAGAGAGCAGTTGTCCATAATTGGGAAGATTTGGCAGTCGCATACTATAAACAGTATCAATACAATGCCGACTTGGCGCCAACCCGTACTCAGCTATAGAGTATGGCCATGGATACCAATGAGGGTTTCAAAGACTACGCCCAAAAGTGGAAGGATTTAGCCGGAAGGGTGCAACCACCATTATCTGAAAGAGAGCTAGTGGACATGTTCTTGGGGACTCTGTCAGATCCTTTCTTTAATCACCTGATTGGAAGCTCCTCTGCAGGTTTCACTGAGTTGATTCTAACTGGCGAGAGGGTGGAAGCCGGTATTAGAAGCGGGAAAATTCAGAAAGATGCATCTACCTCTACCGTTGCAAAAAAAACCTTCACTGGAAAGAAAGAAGTGTATGTTGTCTATGCCCAGAGGAATCAGGGAAGAACTGAAAAACGACCAACTGTGGGGGCCGTTATGATTCAGAAATTTGCGTCAGACCAGCCAAGAAACAACCAGCCGAGAAATGATCAGCCGAGAAATAACCAGCAAAGGGTGGAAAAGCCTGTAAGGAAATTCACCAAGATAAATATACCTCCCGCTCAAGTCTTACCACATCTCTTGAATTTAAACCTGGCCATGCTAAAGGAGGCCCCTAAACACCCTAACACTGCTTCTCCATATTACCATCCCAACGCCAGATGCGCGTACCACTCAGAAAGTCCAGGGCACGACACCAACAACTGTTGGGCCCTGAAGAATAAGATTCAAGATCTGATTGACGCAAAGGAAGTTAAATTTTAAGCTCCTGAAAAGCCAAATGTTATCTCTGCACCGATGCCTAGGCATGGGCACAATGCCAATGTTGTGGAAGAAGATCTGTTTGTTTCTACTGTGGATGAATTGTTAACTCCTCTCCTAACCATCAAGTTGAATTTGTTGAAGGCTAGGGTGTTCCCAAGTTGTGACCAAGATTGCCATGCTTTCCTGTCCTCCCCATTTAACTGTCCTCTATTGAAGAAAGGAATCCAACAATTGATTGATAACAAGGAAATTTTATTTGAGAAAGCTCCTGTCTCACCCATTCCAGTTCCAGAAGTTTCAATAATAACCATATACGCCAACCCTTCCAGGGTTCCTAAAAAACCCGTTAGGATTACATCTACTCCTATGACTACTCCGTTGAAGATAACAATGACGGGGCTAGCCCCTTACAAATCCGATAAAATGGTACCATAGAACTATGGTGGAGAAATCTACTACCATGGTGTCAAACAGATTGAACAGACCATTGAAGAAGAAAGCTCTGAGAAAGATAATCCCGACATCGGTAACATTTCCGGAACAAGCAAGGTTACTCGTAGTGGAAGAATCTTTTCTCCAGAGATTTCTCCTCCAACAGTAGTCTTTGGACCCGCAGACATTCCGAAGATTACACCTATACCAGTAATTGTACCTGCAAGTGTACCCGCCAACAATGACAATGCAATTCCCATCCATGTTTCCGCTGCTGAGAAAAAAGGAAAGAAAGTTCAAGAAGATCCTGTCCTGACGAAGGCTCAATCACTTGTTATTCCTGAGACATCCCAGAAAGAGATGGAAGAAATTCTGAGGATCATTAAGAAAAGTGATTATGATGTTGTTGAACAACTGGGGAAGACCCCCTCTAAAATCTCTATGTTAGCCCTGTTGCTGTGCTCTAAGGCACATGCTAAAGCTTTGGTCAAGTTTTTGAAGACGGCCCACGTGCCACAAGAAACCTCCACTGATCAGTTCCAGGAATGTGTGGCTAGTTTAACAGCTGACAATGGTCTAGGATTCTCCGATGCAGATTTAACTTCGAAAGGGAGAAAACATTATGATGTTTTTCATGTCTCGGTGGAATGCAGAGGGACCACCCTAGCTCATGTTTTGGTTGATACTGGATCATCTCTAAATGTCTTGCCAAAGAAAGCCTTGGATAGATTGGATTGTGAAGGCCTAATCCTGAAACCCAACAACATCATTGTCAGAGCCTTTGATGGTTCTAAGAGGATGGTCCATGGAGAGGTGGACATCCCAATCAAGGTGGGTACCCAGACGTTCAATTCAACATTCTAATTGATGGACATCTGTCCTTCCTATTCTTGCCTGTTGGGAAGACCTTGGATCCATTATGCTGGAGCTGTCACTTCCATTCTGCATCAGATGCTCAAGTACCCCGTCCAAGGGAAAATTATAAATGTTCATGGCGAAGAGGAGTACATGATCAGTCATCTGAATTCTTTTTGATATGTAGAATTGGATGGCAAATTCATCAAGACCCCTTTCTAACACTTTGAAGAAGTTTCTGAAGAAATAGAGGCAACCAAGGCAGTGTCCTCAACTCCTGTAATCATGAGACCTCCGCCTCGGATGTCTTCTTTAAAGGATGTTAGGGCAGTAGTGGAAGAAGGCGGATCCACTGTCTGGGGGTAGCTTCCAAACTTTCCTTTCAAATCATACAAATTAGGCTTGGGATTCACTTCGACTAGTCAGAAAACTGTGCGCCACTCCTGTGCCGGAGGGCCACCTATGAAGATCATCCACCGAGGGGTTAATCCAACAGAGGACAGTGAAGAAGAGGGTAGCTTGGAAGACTGGATTTTTACTACTGTTGGCGGAGGACTGTGCAACTGGGAAGCAAAAGACTTTGTTCTAATTACTTTTATACCGCAGTAATTTATCTTTTCCATTTCTGTTGGACTGTAATATTTCACAAACAATTCGTACTTTTTCAACCTTGTGTCTTATTTTATTTTCATATGTCATTTTAATGAATCATGGACGCTTTTCATATTTAAAACTTTTGTGCTCATTGTCTTTCTTTTACATTTTGTTGTTTTAAGATGGTTATGTCCTTACACACACCCACACTCATAAATGCAGGTACCCTTCCATTCTGGAACCCATGGGTAACGATACTGCTATAGCCTTCAGTGACTCTGAAGATCTGATCAACCAAGCCGAATACAAAGGTGAGGAAGATTGTGAGGTGCCAGGGGAATTGGCCAGACTATTACAGCAAGAGGAAAGAGCAATTCAGCCTCATGAAGAGCAGTTGAATACAATCAACTCGGGAACTGAGGATGACAAAAAGGAAATCAAGATAGGTGCCAATCTAGATCCGAGTGTCAAGGAGCGCCTAATTCAGCTACCGCATGATTATGTTGAGATCTTTGCCTGGTCATACGAAGACATGATGGGACTTGATACAGACATTGTGGTACACCGTCTACCCACAAGAGAAGACTGTCCACCAGTGAAACAAAAGGTCCGCCGCATGAGACCAAACATTTCAGAAAAGATCAAGGCAGAAGTTATGAAGTAGTTCAATGTTGGATTTCTGGCTGTTACTTCCTATCCACAATGGGTCGCTAACATTGTACCCGTGCCTAAGAAGGACGGCAAAGTCAGAATGTGCGTGGATTATAGAGACTTAAACAGGGCCAGCCCTAAAGATGACTTTCCACTTTCGCACATCGACATCCTGGTTGACAACACAGCTCAGCATAAAGTATTTTCTTTCATGGAAGGATTCTCAGGCTATAACCAGATCAAAATGGAACCTGAGGACATGGAGAAAACTACTTTTGTTACACAGTGGGATACGTTCTGCTACAAAGTGATGCCATTTGGACTGAAGAATGACGGGGAAACCTATCAACGCGCCATGGTAGCTTTATTTCATGACATGATACATCATGAGATAGAGGTCTACGTAGATGACATGATAGCCCGATCACAAACTGAAGAAGAACACCTTGATCACTTGCAAAAGCTGTTTGTCAAGTTGAAGGAGTACAAGCTCAGATTGAACCCAAACAAGTGTACATTCGGAGTCCGGTCCGGTAAACTCCTAGGTTTCATTGTCAGCAACAAAGGCATCGAGGTTGATCCTGCCAAAGTCAAATCTATACAAGAAATGCCTGCTCCTCGAACTGAGAAGGAGGTCATATGTTTCTTGGGACGCCTAAACTACATTGCAAGGTTCATTTCTCACCTGACATTTACCTGTGAACCAATCTTCAAGCTGTTGAAGAAAGATCAGGTAGTCAAATGGAATGATGATTGTCAAGTTTCTTTCGATAAAATCAAGGAATATTTGCTAGAACCTCCTATCTTGATGCCACCCATTGAAGGAAGACCGCTAATCATGTATCTAACTGTCTTAGAGAATTCAATGGGGTGCGTATTGGGCCAACATGACGAGTCTGGCCGAAAAGAGCATGCCATTTATTACCTTAGCAAAACGTTTACCGACTGTGAGACCCGATACTCACTGCTCGAGAAAACTTGTTGCGCTTTGGTATGGGCTGCTCGCCGGCTAAGGCAGTATATGTTGACTCATACCACTTTGCTGATATCTAAGATGGATCCGATAAAGTACATCTTTGAGAAGCCTGCTCTATCTGGAAGAATAGCTAGATGGCAGATGATCCTAATGGAATACGATATACAGTACACGGCCCAAAAAGCTATAAAAGGGAGTGTGCTAGCTGACCATCTGGCTCATCAAGCTGTCGAATATTACCAATCCATGAGGTTTGACTTCCCTGACGAGGACATCATGACATTGGACAACATTGAAGAGAACGGACCATATGAAAGACCTGAACAAGGATCCCAATGGACCATGTACTTTGATGGGGCCTCCAATGCACTTGGCAATGGTATCGGCGCGGTACTCATCTTCCCAGAAGGTTGCCATACTCCTTTCACCGCCAGACTCTACTTCAACTGTACGGACAACATGGCAGAGTATGAAGCTTACATCTTCGGACTCAAGGTTGCCATAGACTTGGGAATCAAATCTTTGATTTTGTTTGGGGACTCAGCTTTGGTCATCAGTCAGATCAAAGGAGAGTGGGATACTAAGCATCCAAACCTCATCCCTTATAAAGAACATGTCTTGACATTGTTACCAAATTTCGAGCAGATTACCTTCGAGCACTTCCTGCGAGAAGAAAATCAGCTAGCGGATACTCTAGCTACAATGTCCTCCATGTTTAAACTTAATTGGGATAATGAGGCTCCCCAAATCACCATTGAACGGATGGACGAACCAGCACATTGTCACGAGATTAATACCGAAGAAGTAGTGGACCAGCCATGGTTTCACGAAGTCAAAAGGTATCTCGAGGCGCAAGAATACCCTGAAGGAGCTACAATCAATGACAAACAGTTCTTAAGGAGATTTTCAGCTAAGTTCTTCCTAAGCAATGGCATCCTGTACAAGCACAATCATGATTCTATTCTGCTCCGTTGTGTGGACAAGCTTAAAGCTGAAAAGATCATGGCTGAATTGCATGAAGGTACCTTCGGCACTCACTCTACCAGACATACGATGGCTAAGAAGATTCTAAGGGCAGGCTATTACTGGTCTACCATGGAAGCTGACTGCTATCGACACTCTCGCACTTGTCATGAATGTCAAATCTATGCCGACAAGGTACACGTGCCTCCAGTTCCTCTAAATATCTTAATAGCTCCTTGGCCATTCGCTATGTGGGGAATCGACATGATTGGAGAGATCAAGCCTACAACATCCAATGGACACCGCTTCATTCTGGTGGCCATTGACTACTTCACCAAGTGGGTCGAAGCAGCTTCCTTCGCATCTGTTACAAAGAATGTTGTTGCCCGCATCATCAAGCAGAATCTTATATGCCGGTACGGTATCCCTGAAAGGATCACGGTACAAACCTTAACAATACTATGATCACTGCCTTGTGCGACCAGTTCAAGATTCAACATCATAATTCATCTCCCTACCGTCCAAATATGAATGGTGATGTCGAAGCCGCGAACAAAAATATCAAGAAGATCATACAAAAGATGACAGTCACCTACAAGGACTGGCATGAAATGTTACTGTTTGCTCTTCACGGGTACCATACCACGGCACGCACATCAACTAGGGAAACACCCTATTCTTTGGTATATGGCATGGAGGCTGTTTTACCTATCGAGGTTCAGATTCCCTCTTTGAGAATCATGAAGGATGCTGGTTTGAGTGAAGACAATTGGATTCAGACCCGACTTGATCAACTTAACTTGATTGATGAAAAGCGACTTACTGCTGTTTGCCACGGTCAGACGTATCAAAAACGAATGATCAAGGCTTTCAACAAGAAAGTCAGACGCCAGACATATCAAGTCGGGGATCTAGTGATCAAGCGCATTATCTTGCCACAAAGTGATCCCAGGGGCAAATGGACTCCTACCTACGAAGGACCATTTGTGATCAAGAACATCTTTTCTGGTGGGGCAATGATCTTAACCACCATGGACGGTGATGACCTACCACACCCTGTGAACGCAGACATAGTCAAAAGATACTACGCATAAATGACCTGCTAGGTTGATACACCTAGGCAAAAAAAGGGCATCCCGGTGAATCGAAAATCTAAAAGGGCGGTTCAGGTAAAAATTAGGGATAAAAAAAAATCTGTACACCCGGCAAGTTAAAAACCCGAAAGGACGACTTGGGCAAAAAAGGGTTTCCCGGTGGACTGAAAACCCGAAAGGGCGGTCCAGGAAAAAGTTAGGGAATTAAAGCGTATGACTATGTCTCGTCGGATCACTTTAAGGACAATCTCTTCACTGACAAACCTGAAGCTTCTGATCAATCCAATCATCTTCGGACGAAGCAACGGATGGACAAGATATTCGGAGATACGAAGGCTATAGCAGAATGGGAACCCCCTGGGATTTTACTTTTCACACATAGCTATCTTTCTTTGTATAAATTTTTCTTACTTTTATGGCACCATCCTCTTACTAGGATGTTTGTCTCCTTTGTACACAAATACTTATTCAAAGTTAATACAAAGATATCTTTTTCAAAGTACAAAAACTATTTGTCTTTTTATTTTACACTTGTATTTTTATTTGCAAAAGCGTCCAATGATTCATTGACGAACATATGCATTTGAACATAATTACTGTTTACAAATAAACAGGATGGAAAAGAACAATTACTGACAGATTGAAAGGATAGGAAAACGTCTTTAGGCTATTCCATGAGCAATCCCTACAATACATCATCTAGATCCCCAGCGGAGCCAATACCCTGAAATACAGATCCCTAGCGGAGCTAAATTTCACATCCTTAATCCCCATCAGAGTTAAAAAACTCCCAATTCCCAGCGGAGCAAAAACTTTGAGTTACTGATTCCCAGCGGAGATGAAACCTTCATCCCCAGTCGAGTCAAGATTTCCAACTACCAATCCCCAGCAGAAACCTTTTAGTTAATCCAATTTCCTCAGCAAGTTATCTTGAAGCTTGGAAATCAACCAGATAACAGTTGACTTTTGTCTCACCCCAACCTAGGATAACTTCCCAGTAGAGTGGCAGACGACCGAAAACTCTTGAACTTACTCTTCAATAGTAAGCCTTCTTCCCACAGAGTTTTTATCCCTCAACAGAATGAAGATTCTCGTTCTCAATTCCCCAGTGAAGTCACCAAAGTTTTCATTACTCCTCAACAGAATGAAGATTCTCATTCTTAATTCCCCAGTAGAAGTCATCAAAGTTCTCTGGATTCCCCAAGCAGATTACTCAAGCAGTATATGACAATACTCCAACTTCAAGACATGAAGGATCCTTATATCCCCCACAGAATTTGTCAAGATTTTTTCTATCCCAAACAATCGCCAAGGATTTCTCATCCTCAGCAATCAAAGATTTTGAATCTCCAGCAGCGGTCAAGGATTTATTTTCCCCGGCAGCAGTCAAGGATTTTATTATCACCAGCTATCAAGGATTTATTTTCCTCAGCAAGACAATAAACCCGCTTACATGCACATACATTACATCCATGTATCATAAACATTGATAAAACACATTTATTGCATCATACATTTCATGCAACATAACTTTGTGTTTCAGCTAACATTTTACCCTTTTCAGGATAAGACTAACAAGTTATCATTAACAGTATACAATCATGATATAGTTCAGATATGCTCCAGATACGGATGCCATCCTGTTACTTATTCAGATTTCAACTATCAGATACAGATTGGATACGCTCCCAGACACGGAAGCCATTCTATTTCTCATTCAGATTCAACTATCAATTTCAAGTTCAGATACACCCCAGACACGGAAGTCATTCTGTCACTTATTCAGATTCTAGTTCAGATATGCTCCAGACGCGGATGCCATTCTGGCCCTTATTCAGTTTACCGATTCAGATACAGTATGGATACACTCCAGACACGGAAGTCATTTTGTTGCTTATTCAGACTCAGATCTCAAATACAGTACGGATACGCCCCAGACACGGTTGCCATTCTGTCACCTATTTTGATTTTCCCCAGCTTAGATACGCTCCAGACACGGATGTTATTCCTTTACTCATACAGATTCAAGTCTCCAGATACAGTTCAGATACGTTTCAGACGTGGATACCATTTTGATACCTATTCCTCTGACTTACAACTTACAACTCAGCAAACATTCTTGGATGGCATCTTTAAGCCCATCTCCAACAATATTCTATCACATCTCCAAATGGCATCTTTAAGCCCATTTCCTCAACTACATTTTGACGAGTGCAAATTTACGGGCACTCTAGTGTCCAATCATTTTTTACCTTCGAGTCACGAACGACAAAGCTCGCCGATCTAACTCTTCAGGTTCAAGAAGATTGAACAGGGGCAGCTGTTGTACCCCAAAATTTTCCCTCTCATATTATCAAGATTTTTCCTCATAAGACTTCTTGGACTCCAGACAAGATTAGGGTTTGCTCAGCTCAAGATCTCCTTACATTGATGACCTGAAATTAGGGTTTGAGTTTGCACAAGGAATTTTGGACCATAAATACTTCATGTGACTTTCATACACCATCTTGGACCCCTAAGATTGCCCATACAAAGTTTCAAGCTTTGAATCATATTTTTGCCCAATCAATGGGACAGTTGGCCTAAAAATTAACTATATTAGGGGAAAAGTCAACCATGGACAATTTACAGTCAAACTTCATAATTTTTGAACCACAACAACATTCTAAGCTCCTACGTACCATTTGATCAAGTTTGGACCACAACTCCTCAAGAAATTTGATCAAATCATCAAAAGGGCAAAATGGTCAAAATTAGGGTTTTGACTGAGAAAGGGCAATTTCTGATTTTTAACCAAGCCAATGACCAATTGGGTTCAAGCATGATTTCAAGGACTCAATTGCATCATCTTGACCTAATCACATGGTTCAAAATATCTCAAATGCATAGGATTGACAGATGAATTTTGCAGTCAACTGATCAAAAACCAATTGTACATTGAAAAGTCAAACTTTAGCTTTTTGGTCAAAATCAAGTTCCAAGGTTCATAATTCATCAAGATATGTCAAAATATGAAAATTGTTGACCAAGAAGCCTAATTTTTCAAATTAGGGTTTTAATTTGAAATTTTTCATACTTAGAATTTTTCTAAGTTATGAAAAATTTCTTATTTTTTCCCAAATTTTCACAACTTTTTCACCATGATGCAATTGGATTCAAAGAAAACTTCCAACATAAAACTTGTAGTAATCCATGAAACCTACAACTTTTATTCACAAAGTTTTCCCAAAAGATGCTTGGATCTCAAGTTATGATTTTGTGAATAGGGGTCCATAAACTTTTTAACTTAGTGAAATTTTGCCCTAGTTTAGGCAGGTTTTTTACCTAACTTCATGGCAACTTTTCACCTAGTTCCAAGAGTTATCTCAAGTTGCATTTCAAATATGGATTGTAGAGCATGTTACAAGATTTCCAAAATGTCCAAGAACTCTCCAAGATCATTTATAGTTAGGGATAATCGAAGAACGGAAAATGGCAATTTATCACTTTTGTTCAAGGCATTTTCACAATGGTTCAAGTTGCAAATCTATCCTAGCATGCTTGTACTTGGTATTATAGGTCCTAATCCTTTCTACACTCCATAATTAAATGCAAATTCAATGGATATTGGCTTTATTCTGACCTATGGAGCATTGTACAAGAGTTTAATCCAAAAATGGCATAAAGTTCATAATCCCATTTTGATAAAGCAAGACTTTTACAACTTTGCTATCCTTGAGCATTGAACCTGTTTCTTTGTCACAAGAAAAGTCCACAGTTATCAGGAAAATCATACCAACTCCTTGCAGCCCTAGAACTAGCAAGTACAGCACCTTGGCATTGTCACTTCAACTTTCTTCAAAAGCAAGCAAACTTGCAAAAGTCAATACAACTTGTCCAGCTGATAAAGGAAAGGCTTGGCTTCATTGGAAACAACTTCAGAACTTTGTCACAAGCAAAAGACACGAATTGCTAACATCCCAAACACTCTCAAACACCAAAATCACAAGTTCCTGCCCAAACAGGGCATCTTCTGCAGAACCTTTGCCAAATCAATATTGGCTTGTGCGTTTTGCTTTGAAACACTTCAAACACTTTACATACATCCTACCTAAACTATCCAGGCCCTTGTCTTGCAATTGTAACCCTTGTTTCAAGCTTCACCATTTTCATTGTGCAAGGTTGCAGGTTGACTCGTGCAGGAAGATTCAGCCATCCTCAAGGCAAGTTGAGCATTGGGAAAGCTTAAGGGACCTTCAAGGAAGCTCACACAATCTTCAGGCCTCACTCAAAGCCCCCACATTGCCATATCCAAACTCAATTGAACAAGGTATTTTCCAAATTTCTATCTCCTTATTTAGGCATCCTTAAGCTTTGATTTGTGAAGTAAAAATATAGTCCTTAACTTGCTTAAGCTGTACATATGCATAGTTGTTATTTATATTAACTGAGTAGTGAGAATTTGAAGCTTGAAGTTCATGAAAAAACTAGGTCAGAAATTAGGGGTGATTAAATTCTCCATGATCTTTGAGAGTTAGATTATGTTTTTTATATCATTGGAATCGTGAGATCATAAGCTACATTTTTTGTGTTATGAGTTTTTTATTTTATGCAAGCTAGAGCAAGTTCCAGATTTGAACACAGGGCGCGCGCGAAGAAGCAAGGACAGGGATGAAGTTGGTGTTCTGGGCCTGGCGCCTTGGGCCTTTCACTTTCCACACCCCCCATTTTACTTTTACACCCCTCTGACTTATTATTTTTATATTTTTGTATTGTCTTGCATATTTTATATTTTTGACTTTATTATGTTTTTTCTAAACAATGAAAAATCCCAAAAGCATTTTCTTAATTTTTTGCATTTTATTTTATTTTTTATCTTATTTTTTGCATATAAGAATAGTTTTATTTTAATAAATAGAAATCATTTTCTTAAAATAATTTGTAAATAATAAAAAAATACAATACATTTTTATTTTGATTATGTTACACATTAAATATTTATTTTTTATACATATTTAGTTTTTTCATATTTGTACATAATTTCATTATTATTTTTCTTAAACAAAAATGAATAAAATGATAATAGAAAACATATTTTCTCTTAAAACAAAATTAGGGTTTTCCCTTTCAAAAATAATAATATTTTTTTTTCTTCTTATTTTTAGGACATATATAATTTATTTTTCTCATACATAAAAAATTATAAAACATTTTTGCATATTTACATTTTATTGCATATTTAAATAATTGTTTATTTATTTATTGTACAATAAATTCAATTGGGTTGTAATAGTAAATTAGGGTTTTATTTTGTGCAAATATCCCCCATTCAAAACTTGTATCCCCCCTCCCATAATATTGTTGTAATAGTGTAGATTTACTTTACGTAATTTATCGCATTATATACATGTTTAGTAAATTAGGGTTTGTATGATAAGACAAAAAAATCAAACAAATAGCATGACCTAAATACAAGACAAAATGCATGAAAAATAACAACACCTTGCACACAAGCACCTCTAGGGTTTCACCCACTTGGTTTCCTTAACAAAATGGCCATGGTATGCATGCTAGGTATCTTGGCAAAACAATACAAAATAAAAGATCATAGTCCCTTGATGACGCTAGACAAGGTTGCCTAAAAACAAAATGATCTTAGTCCCTAAAACTTGCTAAGATACTTGGCACCATTGCTATCATGATCATACGATGACCCACGCCCGTCCCATTTATAATCCAAAGATAGGGTTGTCTACCAAAACAATGGTAGGTCAACAACATCAAAGGAATGAAAAAGTACAAGAAAGACTTTTGAGTAGGGTAGATAGCTCCTAGTTACTTGATCTCTTTCAAACAATCCTTGTTATTTTCAAACATACACACACATCTTCAAAACATTTCCAAACAACTTTCAAAACATTGAAACATTTTTCAAAAAGACAAACATCTTTGTATACATTCTTACAAACAAGAATCATTACAAAGATTGCCTAAACGATAGCCTCTTTTCAAAATACTTTCAAAACCACACAAAGCACCATTTCAAACAATTTCAAAGCAAAAGCAAGTGATCTAAACAAGTAACTAAGAGCCCATGGAAAACCATTGATGAAAAGGGTGCTAGCACTTTCCCTTTTCATAATCTACCCCCTGAACTCAAGAAAACATCTCAAAGGTCTTTCCTGTGCTTTTTTACCTTTCCTTTTGGATAAAAGAAAAGTCGGTGGCGACTCTTGCTAAACCGAAACATTTGCGAACACAAACGCAAAACCTCAAGTCAGTTCTCCCAACGTATCACACCATAAAACCTACAACATGATATTATGCATCATAGCTTGAAATTGGATCACAAGTTCAGCATGAGAATAAATTTCCAACTTTTGATCTTTAAATCTTCCTGTTCCAGCATGATCTGAAGGAGTTCTCAGACTTTTCAGAAAGCTTGTAACATGCTTTGTAAACCCTCTTTGAATCACTTTTGCAAACTCTGATTGAATCTACGTGAAAACTGGCCCAGAAGTTCTAGCCAAAATCTGACTTGAAAACGCTCAGAATTTACTAAGTGTCTTAGTTTCATGGACGTGTCTTCAAGAATTTATAACTTGAAAACCCAGCATTTTTAGGAAAGGTTCTATTCTGAAATGTTTTAGATCTCATTGATATCTACAACTTTCGTGTCAGAAGCTTTTCCTGAATCAACTTGCATCATGATGAAAATCTGGCCAGAAGTTCTGAACTTAACAAGTTTTCTTAACACTTAGAAAAAATTTCTAAATGTTTAGAATTTTGACTTTTCCAAAGCAAAATTGACTTTTGATTTTCTTGATGCAACAAACTTCATATTCTACATGCCTTGATGAAATATGATTCTTGAAACTTGATTCTGATTAAAAAGTCAAAGTTTGAATTTTCAGAGTGCATTTTGACCATTTTGCCCTTGTGTCAATTCAAACCTTAATTGATGTATCAATGCTGCAAACTTGAGTCATGGAAGATCTTGTGAGAAAATTCTTGAGAAATGAGAGGGAAAATTTTGGGGTACAACACTCCTCAAGGTAGACACATGAAACACGTTATGAAGATTGGCAAGCGACAACAGTAAAGTAATCTGATATGCCACTTCACCTATCTTCTTTGATATCTGATATGGACAAGAAAATGCAGCATAAGTTCTCTTGACTTCAAGGCTCTACCAACACCGGACGCTGGAGTAACTCTCAAAAACACATTATCATCTTTTTGGAATTCAAGTGTCTTTCTCTTCTTGTCATGATAACTCTTCTAACAACTCTGAGAAGATGTCATCCTCTCTTGAATCATCTTAATCATTTCAGTCATCTCCTGCACAATCTCAAGTCCGAGCATAACACTCTCGTCTTATTCATACCAACCCAATGGAGTTCTACACCTCCTACCATACAACTCTTCATACGGTGCCATACCAATACTCACATGAAAACTATTGTTGTATGTAAACTCAATCAATGGAAAGTGGTTATCCTAAGCACCTCCTTGCTCCAACACACAAGCCCTAAGAAAATACTTTAAAGACTGAATAGTCCTCTCTATCTGATCGCCCGTTTATGGATGATATGCGAAACTCAACCTCAACTTAGTACCCAAAAAATTCTGCAAACCTTCCCAGAACTTTGACGTAAACATCAGATCTCAATTTGATATGATACTCGAAGGTACCCCATGCAATCTCACAATCTCCTCAATACACATCTCATCTAGTTTCTCCATAGGATGATTGATCTTCATTGGCAATAAATGAGCCAACTTAGTCATTCTATCCACAATCACCCAAATTGAATCAATTCCCTCTGTAGTCTTCGATAAACCCGACACAAAATCCATAGAAATATTGTCATATTTCCATTGCAGAATGTTCAACAGTTGCATTAGACCCAAAGGCTTCTGATGCTCAATCTTTGATTTCTGATAAGTCAAACAATCATAAAAAAATTTGGTAACTTCTTTCTTCATACTAGGCCACCAAAATAACTTCTTCAAGTTTTGATACATCTTTGTAGCACCGGGATGAATACTTAACCCACTTCTATGTCCTTTCTCAAGAATACTCTTCTTAAGTTCTGGAAAATCTGGAACATAGACTCTATCACCAAACCTCATTACTCCATTCTCGTCAATTTTGAATTCACCTCTACTACCTTGGTTAATCAAGGTCAACTGATCAACCAAATTCTAATCAAACTTCTGACCTACTCAGATTTCTTCTATAATAACACTAGTCAGTTTCAACATTCCTAACTTCACACTATCATGAGTCTCTTCACACACCAAGCTCATATATTTGAATTGCTCGATCATTTCTAACTCTCAAATCATAAGTGTTGTACCCCAAAATTTGCCCTCCCATATCCTTCAAGATTTTTCAAAAGCATGCTTCAAAATCTCCCCAAGGGTTGCACACTTCAAGGGCCTCCTAACAGTCAAAATTAGGGTTTTGGTTCTGACAAAGAAGTTGAAGTTTCCAAGGGTCCAATCAAGTCCCACATGCCTACAAATATGGTCAAGCATCCTCACACCAAGTTTCAAGACTCACAGCACAAAATTGCACAGTCAAAAAACCCTAATTGCCCTACAGTCAACTACAGGGGCAAAATGGTCATTTAACAGTCAAAAAGTCCAAATTTTTGGTCAACATCTCATTTTGAAGCCACAAACATCATTTGATCAATTATTGATCATGATTCTCAAAGCTTGGTTCAAAAAGTCTCAAGATGCAAAAGTTTCCATATTTGGACAGTTGAAAAAGTCAACTGTAACTTGACCAAGGCATAACTTCCACATGGATTATCAGAAAAATTCCATCCAAAGCTCATTGTGAAGAGAAAGACATTTCCTACAACTCCTATTCACACTTCAAGTCCAAGAAATGCTCTCACAAAAAGTTATTAATTTCAACATTATAGGTCATTATCAAAAGTCAACAAAAAGGGACTTTAAGTCAAAGGCCATAACTTGAGATTGGTAAACCAAAATGACATGGGACAAAAGGCATTGGTTAGAGGACTTCAAGACCTTTCCAAAATGTCCAAGAACATGAGCAAAGCTTAAAAATTGAGCAAGATATGCCTTGTGGAAGTTGGGAAATTTTTGGATATTTTGAAAAGTCAACTTTGCTTCAAATGTATTAAAATTGCTAATGGGCCTCTTTTTCTTCCAAGATTCATCATCCAAAGCATGTGCACGACCATTTGTCCCAAAGGGAAGTTATTCATCATTTTTATTTATTTATTTGAATTTTTAATTGCTAATAATTCATTTAATTAATTAAAATATGTGAAAAATACAAAAGGAAGTTTTTTAAATCTTTTATGCATGAAATACACTCAAGATTCGTGCATGACCAGATATAGAAAGAATCAATGTGATTTGCCATGATTGGAATCAAATATGCATGAAAAAGATTGAAAAATATATGCATGAAAATCAAATATCCATTCAATCAATGCAAAGGTTTTTTGGATCCAATTTTCAACCCTAATCGTTCACATACTTATACTCATGCAAACCCTAGTCCAAGGAACATGAAAGCTGCGCCAAAAAAGAAAAACAAAGTTTGAGTTTTTGTCAAAAAAATTGAAAACTGAAAACCCTATTCTAGCACGATACAGAGAAAAATAACAATCCCAATAGCTTGCAAAAGTATCAAGGAAGCTTCCTGAATCGTTTTCCACATCCCTAACGCCCAGAATTGGTATACAGAACTCAAACTTTTTCATATTATATGCATATTCGTATTTCAGTTTTCAAGCATTCTCATTGCAATTTGTTTGTGGATTTACACTAATTGATTGATTCTAAAGCTAACTGTATACTTTAATTGAGTTTTCGCGCAAAATTGGAGGATCCACCATTGAAGCATTCTAGGTTTTCAGAGACCTTGAATTGGGGTTTCTCAGTTATGGAAAAATTAGGACGTGAGACTTAGACCATTAAACTCAGGACATTCAGACGAAGCTTTTGATCACCTCGCGCCCTTTTTCTTTTTGCTCATAAGCTAATCGTTATTTTTACACTGTGCATATAGTGGGGGTTTAAAACCCCCGCAATCTTGTTTTATGTTTCAGGCGAAAAAGCAAGGAGAGGAAGAAGATGCTTATGTGTCTTGACGTGAGAGGACAATTCCAGTTTTAGCGCGTTTTTTTGAATTACAGCATTAGCGTGTTTGTTTTTTATGTATTAATTGTTACCCATTATATTAACAAAGTGATACAACAGCGCAGCTGGCAAGGAACGTGAATTGGTAACCTCTGGGACCTGGGTTCGATTCCCAGGTCCCCACGCTTTATTCATATATTTTGTTTTAATATAATTGCATCCAGCGTTCTCTCCAAACATCTACCATACTCCCACAATCTCAGCTTGCCACGCATCCCATGATTCCAATCCAAAGGTCCAGATCTGGTGAACATCATAGGCAGCAGTCAACGCGTACACGTGCTACCCTGGAAAGTCAACAAAAGGCCTCCAAAGATGGGCCAAAAATGCTAAATTAAACCTCCAATTTGGGGACAGAACCCCCCCATGGTTTGCTTTTTTATTCTTTTTCATATTTTTTTTCTATTTTATTTGTTTGCTTAATTTTTATTTATTTAGATCTTTAATTTAATTTATTTTCATAAAATATAAAAACAATACAAAAAACCAAAAAAATATTTTATTTTAATATCTTTGTCAATAAATTATATTAATTAATTAGTTTTATTCTAGGATTAATTTTAACATTTTTCTTAATAAATTTAAAATTTGTAGAATTAGGATTTTAATCAATTTTTATCTTTTTCTTTTCCTTCACCATTAATTCTTAATTATCCTTATTTTTGTAAATAAAACTTACCATTAATTAATTAGGTTTAATTTTAGATTCAATTTTGATATTTTTCTTAATAAATTAAAAATAACTAGAATTAGGGTTAATTAATTAATTTCATTTAGTTCTCATTAAAAAATTCATAAATACCAAAAACTCAAAAATCTTTTCTCTTTTTACTTTAATTTATTTAATTTGTTAATCATATTTTAATTTCATTAAAAAGGGTCCAACGCCCTCGCTTTCAATTTTAATTCAATTCGCGCATTTATTTCCTTTCTTATAATTTTTTATGTAATTCTCCCAAAGCCGTGTAAATTTATATTTCTCGCACTTTATTTTATGTCAAATCGGGTCCTGGATTTAATTTGGCGATGTGGACCCGCGCCTTTGTAATAGTTTAGGAACTTTATATTTCTCGCAACTTTTTAACTGTTAATAAATGCATGCAAGAATGAATGATAAAATAAAAACAAACGCGTAGATCACCCATGACATGAACAAGACAACAATAACTGAAAACGACACACAAATCACACACCACCCCTAGGGTACGCCTCACTGTTGCCTTGCCTCGAAAGGTGATCGTCGAGTAGAAGATGTCTTAGTAAGTCCTCATGATCCGGGAACCTGGCATGAGGGTAGCTTCTAAGGTATCTTCCTATTGCTCCGGTGATCACCATGTCCCGAACTTCGAATTGACCCGAACACCTCCAACGGTGGCGCTACCTACCTCTCAATGGTGGGATGGCACTACTTTAAAGGACATTTACACAGACGAATTCCTTAGGGTAGGTAGACGACTCTAGATACTTGCTCTAATTTCAAAAACAAATCAAAAATACTTTTCACACCGACACCTTTTCAAAAAGCTTTCGAAAGCAACTTTTCAAACACTCTTGAGGACCGATACAAGAGTCGAACTGGAATTTTCAAAGAAACTTTTTAAAACCCACAGTTGAAAAGCAAACAAACCATTTTTGAAAACACAATGAGCAAGTATCTAAGAGCCCATGGATAACCATGGATAGAAAGGGTGCTAACACCTTCCCTTTCTATAATCTACCTCCCGAACCGAGAGCAATCTCTATAAGGAATTTTTCTGTGCTTTTGTCCTTTCCATTTGGAGAAAATAAAAGACGGTGGCGACTCTTGCTTCCGCGACATTTCGCGAACCAGCGTTAAACAGTCAGTTCCAGATCCACTGATCACAAAACTGGCGACTCTGCTAGGGATTTAAACTTAAAGTGAGGTGTACCTTAGGGTTAGTTCATAACTGTGTTTTCAATTGTATTAACTTGTCTGCTTTAAATTCGTGGGTTGCATGGGAGTTACATAGATCCTAACCCGGATCTGGGGATACCCTGTTTAGGTAGCATAAGCTGTGAGGGACCTGTCCGACGTAGACCGACACGGGTGAAACAATGGCTACGTTGGTGTGGCACCTTGGTCTGTACCGATATCCCTTGTGTTGCAACGAGGAGAATACGGGTCTTTTGAGGAGTCATTAAGCACCAACAACCTTAGAACCTTAAATGACACAACTTGGCCATTAGAACAGTAGCAGTATGTTACGCCCATTGAGGCTAAACTCTCGTGATGGTTCTGGCTGCAAGACAAGATTGCGATGCTGGAGTTATGACCGATTGAGGGTAGTCAATGATATTGGGATCCTCTAAGAACCCGGTTACTTTGATAGGACAGGTATGAACCAACAAACTGAAAGAGGGTAATACCTAGACCTCATGCTGGCCTAAACTTTAAGGGTCTGTCTTGTGTGACTTGTGTGCCTTACCATGTTTGCCTTTGTATCTATTTGTGGTGTGCTTTATCATAACATCATAACATCATGAGCATTGCATGCATCCTGCATAAGGACTGACCATTTCAAAGACAAGAGGGTTTCACCTTTGCTCTGTTTTGTAGGACACCGTGATGCCGGTGCGAAGGAATACTATCCGGTTCAACTTTGTTCACTCCCCTGAGTTGCTTGAAGAGTTGGTTAGCAGAATTCCAAATACCACTTCCTTCATTCAGAGGCATGGTTCTCTTCTCAGTTTAGTCACTGCAAAGCGGGATCAACAGTTGATGACTGTTCTGACCCAGTTCTATGACCCTCTGTACCAGTGCTTCACCTTTCAAGACTTCCAGCTGGTCCCTACCCTGGAAGAGTTCTCTGATTTGCTTGGTATCCCTATCTTGGATCAGACTCCCTTTACTGGTTGGGAAAAGACCCTCAGGCTTGAGGAGGTTGTTGCAGCTCTTCCCTTGACACATCAAGAGGTAATGGACAACTGGGTAACTAGAAGCGGAGTTAAGGGTTTCTTGGCCAAGTTTCTGATTGGTAAAGCTAACAGCTTCTGGAACGACCTGGACTTTAGGGCATATGAAGACATCTTGGCTCTCTTAATCTATGGGTTAGTCTTGTTTCCTAATCCTGACAACTTCATCAATGTCACTGCCATAAGGATCTTTATGTCTCAGAATCTTGTGCCCACTCTCTTGGGTGATATCCTGCAACAACTTCATGCTCGTACTGCCCGAAGACGAGGAACTCTGTGGTGTTGTATCCCTTTGTTGGTGAGGTGGTTTATTTCGCACCTCCCTAAGTTCGTGCTGAAGAACCAAGAAGGAAGAGGTTGGGCTCACAGGTTAATGTCTCTCACTGATAAAGACATCATTTGGACTTGTAGAGGTTTGGATGAGATAGTTGTTATTGATCGATGCGTAGAATACCCTAATGTTCCGTTGATTGGTACCCAAGGAGGAATCTCTTACAATCCATGTCTAGCGCTCCGTCAGTTTGGAAGAGCCAGAAGAGAAGGCCCCCATGAGATGTTGGTGCCTCACATCAGTTTTGAGTTTCAAGTGGATAGTGACGAGCTGCATCGTAGGTTCATCAAGGCTTGGGACAAAGTTCATAAACATGACCCACAAGAGTTAGGGCCAAAGACTTCTTTGCCTATGGAAGCCTACTACAAATGGGTTCGCATCCGTGCTCAGAAGTTAGGTATGCCATACGAAGCCGTCAGACCTATCATTCTTGAGTATCCTGACAAAGATGGTGTTCCTCCAACTGTCCTCCCTCCTCAGATACCTACTGATTATGAGACATTAAAGAGGTCTTGGTCGCAACTGCGAGAAGAACGGGATTCTTACCGGGAAAAGTTCAACGAGCAGGAATTGAAGATCCAGAAGCTGACAAAGCAGTTGGAGAATGAGCGAGCTCTGAATGACTACATCCGTACTGAGAAGAGGAGACCATGGGATCAATAAGGAGCTCTGGATTTTCTTTTTACTGTTTTACTTCCCTTTTCAGTATTTCCCATTTATGTAACGCCTAAGGCCAACCTGTTGAACAATTTAAGTTTCAAAGTTGAATCTAATGAAGTGTGTTCCTTTTTGTTTACAAAGTTGATTCCCGATTGTCTTTGAAAACATAAATCATACGCATTCCATTCATCATGTGCATAGCAGGTTTTCTTCTTTTCAGGTTGCTTACTGTTCTTCGCTGTTTATTTCAGCATCATGAATCCTGACTCATCATCAACTGAGATGTCCATCAAGGCTCTTCAGGCGCAGAATGCGCAATTTCAGGAACTAATCATGGGTTTGGCTCAGGGCCAAGAAGAGCTGAAGGCTCTGCTCCTGAAGAAGGAGAAGAAGAAGAAGAAGAGAACTATTCTTTTTAACTCGGGCCGAAGGTTTGGCAACACTCTGCAGAATGAAGAGGCTGGTTCTTCTATAGGCAAGAGTAGTCCCCAAGGGGGAAAAGGTCCTAGTCCGGTAGTCTCCGACAACGAGACTGATCTTGATGAGGAACAGTATCCTCCTGCAGAAGACAGATATAAGCAGTTGGAAGACAGGCTGAATGCTATGGAGATCCAACAAGTGCCTGGGCTGGATTTTGGAGATTTGGGCTTATCTACTGGCGTGATCATTCCTCATAAGTTCAAAGCACCATCCTTTACCAAATATGACGGGGTGTCTTGTCCCAAGCTACACCTCAGATCCTACGTGCGGAAGATTCAACTGTACTCAGTGGACAAAAACTTGTGGATCTACTTCTTCCAGGAGAGTCTTTCAGGGACTCATCTCGAGTGGTTCTATCAGCTGGATGGGACCAAGGTTCGTAACTGGGAGGAGTTGGCTACTGCTTTCTATAAGCAGTATCAATATAATGCCGACCTTGCCCCTACACGTACCCAACTCCAGGGTATGTCACTAGGGTCAAGTGAAGGTTTTAAAGAGTATGCACAGAAGTGGAGGGATCTGGCTGGCAGGGTGCAGCCTCCGTTGACTGACCGGGAGTTGGTAGACATGTTCTTGGGGACCCTATCTGGGCCATTTTTCAACCATCTTATTGGTAACTCATCTGCAGGGTTCACTGATCTTATTCTGACTGGAGAGAGAATTGAGGCTGGGATGAAGTCTGGTAAAATTCAGAAGGGTGCATCGTCAAGCTCTGTAAAGAAGCCCTTTAAAAAGGAGGCCAGTGCTGTATACGGCTCTAGAAGACAAGAGAAACCTGAGCGCCGCCAATCTGTCAACGCGGTGATGATTGCTAAGCCTGCTGCCGCTCCTCGGCAAACCAATCCACCCAGGGCTGAAAGACCCAGAAGAGAGTTTACCCGTTTGAGCATGACTTTATCGCAAATCTTGCCGCAGTTGCTGTCCACCAACTTAGTAACTGTCAGAGAGGCCCCAAAAGTTGTGAACACTGCCTCCCCCAAATACAATCCAAATGCCCGCTGTGCTTATCACTCTGATAGCCCGGGGCATTCCACTGATGACTGTTGGGCCTTAAGGAACAAGCTGCAGGACCTTATTGACGCCAAGGAGGTACAATTTGAGGCATCTGAGAAGCCTAATGTAGTGACAGCTCCCTTTCCTGCTCATGGAGTGAATGCTATTGGGGAGGATGATGAAGTGGATGAAGCTGAGTTCGACAGCTGGATTTACCCGGCAACCGACAGTGGACCTAACAATTGGAGTGCAAAGGACAATCTACCTGTTTCTCTTGTTACTGAGTAATAAACTTCTTTGTTTTGTTATTTGTAATAAGCAATTAAAACTCTATGGCCCGGTGTCTTACCCGGGGCACCGTGGCTTCATTTGTGAGGGCATATAAACTGTCATTTCATATATCATAAATAAAGATCTTGGACGTTTTCTCGCATTTCAAATCTTATGCTCCTTTTCTTTCTTTCCTTCCTTTATGTATTTCAAAACAACTGTATTTACACACACTCACTCATACAGGTTTCAATCCACTCTGGATCTCACTGGTAACGACTCTGCTACTGCCAGTTATGACTTCGAAAATCCGATCAACTTAGCCGAAGACGAAGGTGAAGATGATTGCGAAGTGCCTGGTGAGCTTGCAAGATTGTTACTCCAGGAAGAGAGGGCAATTCAACCACATGAAGAGCCAGTGGAGACAATAAATCTGGGTACTGAGACGGACAGGAAGGAGGTAAAGATTGGTGCCAACCTAGAGCTCAGCGTGAAGCAACGGTTGACTCAGATGCTACATGATTATGTGGAGATCTTTGCCTGGTCCTACGAAGATATGCCTGGGTTGGATACCGATATTGTGGTCCATCATTTGCCTACTAAGGAAGACTGCCCTCCGGTTAAGCAAAAGGTCTGCCGTATGCGTCCAGAGATGTCTGAGAAGATCAAAGCCGAGGTTATGAAACAGTTTGATGTCGGGTTCCTTGCAGTGACTTCTTACCCTCAGTGGGTTGCTAATGTGGTGCCAGTATCAAAGAAGGATGGAAAGGTCAGAATGTGTGTTGATTACAGGGATCTGAATAGGGCCAGCCCCAAGGATGACTTCCCCCTACCTCACATTGATGTCCTTGTTGACAATACAGCTCAGCATAAGGTGTTCTCTTTCATGGATGGCTTTTCAGGTTACAATCAGATCAAGATGGCACCTGAAGACATGGAAAAGACTACCTTTGTTACTCAGTGGGGCACCTTCTGCTACAAAGTCATGCCTTTTGGACTGAAGAACGCTGGGGCAACCTACCAACGTGCCATGGTTGCTTTATTTCATGACATGGTCCATCATGAGATAGAAGTGTATGTTGACGACATGATCGCAAGGTCCCAGACTGAGGAAGAGCACCTAGATCATCTGCAGAAATTGTTTGACCGTCTGAAATTGTACAAGCTAAGGTTGAACCCGAACAAGTGCACCTTCGGGGTAAGATCTGGGAAGTTGCTAGGCTTCGTTGTAAGTGATAAGGGTATTCAAGTGGACTCTACTAAGGTTAAAGCTATTCAAGAGATGCCAGTTCCTAGGACAGAGAAGGAAGTCAGAGGTTTTTTAGGACGCCTGAATTACATTGCTCGGTTCAGCTCACACCTAATTGCCACCTGTGAGCCAATCTTCAAGCTGCTGAAGAAAGATCAGGTAGTACGTTGGAATGATGAATGTGAGGCTGCTTTTGACAGAATCAAAGAGTATCTCCAAGAACCACCCATCCTTATGCCACCGGTTGAAGGGAAACCTCTGATACTATACCTGACAGTACTTGACAACTCAATGGGGTGTGTATTGGGGCAGCATGACGAGTCTGGCCGAAAAGAGCATGCCATTTATTACCTTAGCAAAAAGTTTACCGACTGTGAGACCAGATACTCACTGCTTGAGAAAACTTGCTGCGCTTTGGTATGGGCTGCTCGCCGGCTGAGACAGTATATGTTGACTCACACTACCTTGTTGATCTCAAAGATGGATCCTATGAAGTACATATTCGAAAAGCCTGCTCTGTCTGGGAGAATAGCAAGATGGAAAATGATCTTGACGGAATACGACATCCAGTACACGACTCAGAAAGCCATCAAAGGAAGTGTATTGGCAGACCACTTGGCACATCAGGCAGTAGATGACTATCAGTCAATGAACTTCGAGTTTCCGGACGAGAGCATCATGATTGTGACTGATTGTGAAGTACCTGGACCGGATGAAGGACCTGAGGAAGGATCCCGATGGTCTATGCACTTTGACGGAGCCTCCAATGCTTTGGGTAACGGTATCGGTGCTGTAATCATATCTCCTCAAGGCACTCATACTCCACTTACTGCCCGGCTATGTTTCAACTGTACCAACAACATGGCGGAGTATGAGGCATGCATCATGGGTCTTTAAGCTGCGATCGACCTAAGGATCAAGTATCTGAGTGTCTTCGGAGATTCCGCTCTCGTGATCAATCAGATCAAAGGAGAGTGGGATACGAAACATCCGAATCTTATTCCTTACCGAGAATGTGTGTTGACCTTGATCCCCCACTTCACAAATATAACCTTTGAACACTTTCCAAGAGAGGAGAATCAGTTGGCGGACGCGTTAGCTACGATGTCTTCTATGTTCAAGGTCAAATGGGACAATGAGGCTCCCCGGATCATCATCTGGAAACTGGACGAACCGGCATACTGTTGTGATCTCGAGACTGAGTTGGTAACTGAGAAGCCTTGGTACCATGAGGTGAAGAGATATCTGGAAGCTCAGGAATACCCAGAAGGTGCATCTGTCAACGATAAGAAGTTTCTGAGAAGGTTCGCAGCGAAGTTCTTCCTTAGCAACGGCATCCTGTACAAGCGAAACCATGATTCGACCTTACTGCGTTGTGTGGACAAGACAGAAGCAGAAAGAATCATGGAAGAGTTACATGAAGGGACCTTCGGAACACATTCCAGTGGGCACACTATGGCAAAGAAGATCCTTCGGGCAGGGTATTTCTGGTCCACCATGGAAGCTGACTGCTATCAACACTCTCGGACATGCCATAAATGCCAGATATATGCAGACAAGGTGCATGTTCCTCCAGTTCCTCTAAATGTTCTGACTGCGCCTTGGCCGTTTGCAATGTGGGGCATAGACATGATCGGTGAGATTAAACCTACGGCATCTAATGGGCATCGCTTCATCCTGGTGGCCATTGATTACTTCACGAAGTGGGTCGAAGCAGCATCCTACGCTACGGTAACCAAGACGGTTGTGGCACGGTTCATTTGGCATAATCTGATCTGTCGATACGGCGTCCCAGAAAGAATTATTACAGACAACGGTACCAATCTGAATAACAAGATGATCACTGAGCTCTGCGAGCAGTTTAAAATACAGCACCATAACTCTTCTCCTTACAGACCGAAGATGAATGGGGCTGTAGAAGCAGCAAATAAAAATATTAAGAAAATTGTGCAGAAGATGACAGTGATTTATAAAGATTGGCACGAGATGTTACCGTTCGCTCTACATGGGTACCGCACCTCAGGCAGGACGTCAACCGGGGCAACTCCTTTCTCCTTGGTCTACGGTATGGAGGCAGTCTTACCGATCGAAGTGCAAATACCCTCTCTCCGGATAATGAAGGATGCAAATCTGAACGAAGATGATTGGATCCAGACACGACTTGATCAATTAAACCTTATTGACGAAAAGAGACTTGCTGCTATTTGTCATGGTCAGACGTACCAGAAACGGATGATCAGGGCATTTAACAAAAAGGTCAGACCACAAGAATATCAAGTTGGGGATCTGGTGATCAAGCGAATCATCCTTCCTCAGAGTGATCCAAGGGGAAAATGGACCCCTACGTACGAAGGGCCATTTGTGGTTAAACATGTGTTCTCAGGAGGAGCCATGATTCTAACCAACATGGATGGTGACGACCTTCCTCACCCCGCCAATGCAGACATAATAAAAAGATACTACGCATGAAAAAGACCCGCTAGGCTGACATGCCTAGGCAAAAATTAGGGCTTCCCGGCGAACCAAAAGGGTTCGGGCAAAATGAAGGGATGAAATGAAAAAATCTGTACACCCGGCAAGTCGAAAACCTGAAAAGGCGGCTTGGTCAAAAATGGGTATCCCGGTGGACTGAAAACCCGAAAGGGCGTTCCAGGCAAAAGTTAGGGATAAAGCGTAATACTATGTCTCATTGGATCACTTTGCATCCAGAATCCGGTATCTACATCAAGTTCAGACGGCATCGATCAGTCAGCTTCATCTTCAACTAAGGTCATCAAGTGATGAGACGCTCGGAGATATAAAGGCAATAGCAGAGTTGAAACCCAGTGGATCATTCATTTCACACAGCTGTTTTATTTTCTCTTGTACAAAATTGTATAAACTCTTTGGTTCGGCGGCGTCCTCTTACTAGGACGTCAGCCTCTTGTACATAAAACGCCTATTTACAGGCAAATTCAAAAATCAATACAAATACGCTTTTCAGTTAAAATTGCCAATTGTTTTTCCTTTTCTGTTTTGTTTTGCGAAGAACGTCCAAGGTTCAATTTGTGATATATGCATTGACAATAATTTGCTAACTCATGAATATTTGCATACGAAACAAAGGATTAATTACAGGTAACATTAGAAACAGGGGCAATAAAGAGTCGTCTAAGCGATCTAATTGTTCCATCCACTAAGGTACCAAGGTAGGTTCGGCTGAAGAACATAACCAGATATCTTAATTCCCCAGAGAGTGAGTCAGCAAGTCAATGCACTCTCCCCAAGCAAAGCTATTATCAAACTTAAGGAAGTTGGGTATCCTCCCGCAGATCTCAACATTCCCCAGCAGTATGTATGCATTTTTATACAAGCATCCCCGGCAGTCTTGGCCTAAAGATTGTTCCCCGGCGGTATATCGAACATTCAGTAGAGTTACTTCCCCCGATGCACTTCAAAACTTCCCCAGGAGAGTCCAATCCAGTTTCCCCAGGAAAGTTGGAATTCATCTCCCCAAGCAGTAAGCTTATCCCCAGTAAATTCTGGAAGCTTATCCCTCGCAGAGTACGAACGCGTATCCCGACTTTATTCAAAGAGTTATTTCCCTACCAGGATATAACTGGGTTATCCTCAGCCAAAAGCCACGGAAAGAGCGTCCTCGACGAAGTCTTCTTATCCCCAGCGAAGTCTATTAACACTTCCAACACAACAAGGGTATCCCCAACAAGTTATTATCAACAGCTCAACAAAGTACCTCTCTCCCCACAGAGTATTGCTTCCCAGCAAAATTTCTAGAGTACTTTTCTCCCCGCAGAATGTTCTATTCGCCAAGTTCATTCCCCAACGGAGTCATCTTCTCATGCCGGTATTCTTGCAACTATCATCCCCCAGCGGAAGCAAAATCTATTCTTCAACATCAGCCCAGGATTGATTTCCCGGCACCCGTCAAGGATTTATTTTCCTAAGACGAAAAACATACACTCATAAACATCACATCTCCATACATTATAGCATGCATATACGCATCACATCTTACAAATCTCATTTATGTTGAGAACATCATTGCTTGATCCATATCATGCATTGCATATGACTGACCTTTACCTTTCAGGAAAGATTCAGTTAAGTTCTCAACTATATTTCAAGACCTAGACCGGTTCAGTTAAATCGACCCTAAGATTTTTCTGTTTCTTATCCAGTCCAAGGCCTTCTCTGGTTCAGTCAGATCGACCCTAAGATCTCCCTGTTTCTTATCCAGTTGAAGATTTCAAGACCTAGACCGGTTCAGTTAAATCGACCCTAAGATTTTTCTGTTTCTTATCCCGTCAAAGGCCTTCTCTGGTTCAGTCAGATCGACCCTAAGATCTCCCTGTTTCTTATCCAGTTGAAGATTTCAAGACCTAGACCGGTTCAGTTAAATCGACCCTAAGATTTTCCTGTTTCTTATCCAGTCAAAGGCCTTCTCTAGTCTAGCTAAATTGACCCCTAACAGATTTTCCTGATAAAGGCTCAGTAGAAGATATCCAAGATTCTCTCAATGATACTGTTGAGGTTGTAGTCGCCCAAGATTCTCTCAGCGTTACTGTTGAGGTTGAAGTCGTCCAAGATTCTCTCAGCGTTACTGTTGAGGTTGAAGTTGCCTATGGTTCTCTCCCCGTTACTGCGGAGGTAGTAATCGTCCCCAGATTCTCTCAGCGTTACTGTTAAGGTTGAAGTCGCCCAAGGTTCTCTCAGCGTTCCTGTTGAGGTAGTAATCATCCAAGGTTCTCTCAGCGTTCCTGTTGAGGTAGTAACCATCCCTGGTTCATTCATCACCTTTTGAAGATCCAGATCCAGCTCCTGTAACCAGTCAGGACACATCTATACGAAGAATCTGAAGACCAGCTCCCGTAACGGGTCAGGTAATCCTTTTCTTTTATAGGTACGCAAGTTCTCGCTAAGGAATCTCTTACGCGATCAACACCCAGATGGAATCTATAATCCCATCCACCTATCCATCATCTCTTAGCATGGCATCTATAAGCCCATCATCCTATCCATCAATCTCCAAATGGCATCTATAAGCCCATTCCAATCATCACACTACTATGTGAGCACAAATTTCTGGGCACTCTAGTGTTCAATCATCTTCCACCTTCGGATTACGAAAGGCACATCAGCCAATCTGCATCCTCAAGTTTAAGAAGATTGAACAGGGGCAACTGTTGTACCCCAAAATTTTCCCTCCCATATCCTTCAAGATTTTTCAAAAGCATGCTTCAAAATCTCCCCAAGGGTTGCACAGTTCAAGGGCCTCCTAACAGTCAAAATTAGGGTTTTGGTTCTGACAAAGAAGTTGAAGTTTCCAAGGGTCCAATCAAGTCCCACATGCCTACAAATATGGTCAAGCATCCTCACACCAAGTTTCAAGACTCACAGCACAAAATTGCACAGTCAAAAAACCCTAATTGCCCTACAGTCAACTGCATGGGCAAAATGGTCATTTGACAGTCAAAAAGTCCAAATTTTTGGTCAACATCTCATTTTGAAGCCACAAACATCATTTGATCAATTATTGATCATGATTCTCAAAGCTTGGTTCAAAAAGTCTCAAGATGCAAAAGTTTCCATATTTGGACAGTTGAAAAAGTCAATTGTAACTTGACCAAGGCATAACTTCCACATGGATTATCAGAAAAATTCCATCCAAAGCTCATTGTTAAGAGAAAGACATTTCCTACAACTCCTCTTCACACTTAAAGTCCAATAAATGCTCTCACAAAAAGTTATCAATTTCAACATTATAGGTCATTTTAAAAAGTCAACAAAAAGGGACTTTAAGTCAAAGGCCATAACTTGAGATTAGTAAATCAAAATGACATGGGACCAAAGGCATTGGTTAGAGGACTTCAAGACCTTTCCAAAATGTCCAAGAACATGAGCAAAGCTTACAAATTGAGCAAGATATGCCTTGTGGAAGTTGGGAAATATTTGGATATTTTGAAAAGTCAACTTTGCTTCAAATGTCTTAAAATTGCTAATGGGCCTCTTTTTCTTCCAAGATTCATCATCCAAAGCATGTGCACGACCATTTGGCCCAAAGGGAAGTTATTCATCATTGTTATTTATTTATTTGAATTTTTAATTGCTAATAATTCATTTAATTAATTAAAATATGTGAAAAATACCAGAGGAAGTTTTTTAAATCTTTTTATGCATGAAATACACTCAAGATTCGTGCATGACCAGATATAGAAAGAATCAATGTGATTTGCCATGATTGGAATCAAATATGCATGAAAAAGATTGAAAAATATATGCATGAAAATCAAATATCCATTCAATCAATGCAAAGGTTTTTTGGATCCAATTTTCAACCCTAATCGTTCACATACTTATACTCATGCAAACCCTAGTCCAAGGAACATGAAAGCTGCGCCAAAAAAGAAAAACAAAGTTTGAGTTTTTGTCAAAAAAATTGAAAACTGAAAACCCTATTCTAGCACGATACAGAGAAAAATAACAATCCCAATAGCTTGCAAAAGTATCAAGGAAGCTTCCTGAATCGTTTTCCACATCCCTAACGCCCAGAATTGGTATACATAACTCAAACTTTTTCATATTATATGCATATTCGTATTTCAGTTTTCAAGCATTCTCATTGCAATTTGTTTGTGGATTTACACTAATTGATTGATTCTAAAGCTAACTGTATACTTTAATTGAGTTTTCGCGCAAAATTGGAGGATCCACCATTGAAGCATTCTAGGTTTTCAGAGACCTTGAATTGGGGTTTCTCAGTTATGGAAAAATTAGGACGTGAGACTTAGACCATTAAACTCAGGACATTCAGACGAAGCTTTTGATCACCTCGCGCCCTTTTTCTTTTTGCTCATAAGCTAATCGTTATTTTTACACTGTGCATATAGTGGGGGTTTAAAACCCCCGCAATCTTGTTTTATGTTTCAGGCGAAAAAGCAAGGAGAGGAAGAAGATGCTTATGTGTCTTGACGTGAGAGAACAATTCCAGTTTTAGCGCGTTTTTTTGAATTACAGCATTAGCGTGTTTGTTTTTTATGTATTAATTGTTACCCATTATATTAACAAAGTGATACAACAGCGCAGCTGGCAAGGAACGTGAATTGGTAACCTCTGGGACCTGGGTTCGATTCCCAGGTCCCCACGCTTTATTCATATATTTTGTTTTAATATAATTGCATGCAGCGTTCTCTCCAAACATCTACCATACTCCCACAATCTCAGCTTGCCATGCATCCCATGATTCCAATCCAAAGGTCCAGATCTGGTGAACATCATAGGCAGCAGTCAACGCGTACACGTGCTACCCTGGAAAGTCAACAAAAGGCCTCCAAAGATGGGCCAAAAATGCTAAATTAAACCTCCAATTTGGGGACAAAACCCCCCCATGGTTTGCTTTTTTATTCTTTTTCATATTTTTTTTCTATTTTATTTGTTTGCTTAATTTTTATTTATTTAGATCTTTAATTTAATTTATTTTCATAAAATATAAAAACAATACAAAAAACCAAAAAAATATTTTATTTTAATATCTTTGTCAATAAATTATATTAATTAATTAGTTTTATTCTAGGATTAATTTTAACATTTTTCTTAATAAATTTAAAATTTGTAGAATTAGGATTTTAATCAATTTTTATCTTTTTCTTTTCCTTCACCATTAATTATTAATTATCCTTATTTTTGTAAATAAAACTTACCATTAATTAATTAGGTTTAATTTTAGATTCAATTTTGATATTTTTCTTAATAAATTAAAAATAACTAGAATTAGGGTTAATTAATTAATTTCATTTAGTTCTCATTAAAAAATTCATAAATACCAAAAACTCAAAAATCTTTTCTCTTTTTACTTTAATTTAATTAATTTGTTAATCATATTTTAATTTCATTAAAAAGGGTCCAACGCCCTCGCTTTCAATTTTAATTCAATTCGCGCATTTATTTCCTTTCTTATAATTTTTTATGTAATTCTCCCAAAGCCGTGTAAATTTATATTTCTCGCACTTTATTTTATGTCAAATCGGGTCCTGGATTTAATTTGGCGATGTGGACCCGCGCCTTTGTAATAGTTTAGGAACTTTATATTTCTCGCAACTTTTTAACTGTTAATAAATGCATGCAAGAATGAATGATAAAATAAAAACAAACGCGTAGATCACCCATGACATGAACAAGACAAAAATAACTGAAAACGACACACAAATCACACACCACCCCTAGGGTACGCCTCACTGTTGCCTTGCCTCGAAAGGTGATCGTCGAGTAGAAGATGTCTTAGTAAGTCCTCATGATCCGGGAACCTGGCATGAGGGTAGCTTCTAAGGTATCTTCCTATTGCTCCGGTGATCACCATGTCCCGAACTTCAAATTGACCCGAACTTCGAATTGACCCGAACACCTCCAACGGTGGCGCTACCTACCTCTCAATGGTGGGATGGCACTACTTTAAAGGACATTTACACAGACGAATTCCTTAGGGTAGGTAGACGACTCTAGATACTTGCTCTAATTTCAAAAACAAATCAAAAATACTTTTCACACTGACACCTTTTCAAAAAGCTTTCGAAAGCAACTGTTCAAACACTCTTGAGGACCGATACAAGAGTCGAACTGGAATTTTCAAAGAAACTTTTTAAAACCCACAGTTGAAAAGCAAACAAACCATTTTTGAAAACACAATGAGCAAGTATCTAAGAGCCCATAGATAACCATGGATAGAAAGGGTGCTAACACCTTCCCTTTCTATAATCTACCTCCCGAACCGAGAGCAATCTCTATAAGGAATTTTTCTGTGCTTTTGTCCTTTCCATTTGCAGAAAATAAAATACGGTGGCGACTCTTGCTTCCGCGACATTTCGCGAACCAGCGTTAAACAGTCAGTTCCAGATCCACCGATCACAATAAGCATCTACATATGTAACGACTTTCTACTCATTGTATCAGCGACCACCTTCTATGCTTCATATTTAATTCCTTTTGATTAAACAAGTACTTCAGACTCTTATGATCTCTGAATACTTCAAATTTAGAGCTAAAAAGATAATGTCTCCAAATCTTCAAAATAAACACCACAACTGTCAGCTCTAAGTCATGCGTAGGATAATTCCTTTCATGAACCTTCAGTTTCCTAGAAGCATAAGAAATAACTTGTCAATTTGCATTAGCACACCACCAAGACCCATCTTCGACACATCAGTATACACCACAAAATACTCACTCAGATTAGGCAAGACCAATACTGGAGCGGTCGTTAATTTCTTCTTTAATTCTATAAAAATTTACTCAAATGCGACATCGCACACATAAGCTTAACCCTTTCAATTCAACTGAGTTAATGGTAACGCCAACTTAGAAAAACCTTCAATGAACCTTCGATAATAACTTGTTAAATCAAGAAAACTTTGAATCTCAGTTGCAGACTTCGAGGTTTCCCATTGCAACACTCCATCAACTTTAGAAGGATCCACAGCAATTCCACCACTAGAAATCACATGGCCAAGGAAACTCACTTCCTTTCAACCAAAACTCACACTTCGACAACTTTACATATAACTTCTTCTCTTTTAACACTTGCAACATAATTCGTAAATGGTCAACATGTTCATCTTCTGATTTCAAATAGATCAGTATATCATCAATGAAGACCACCACAAACTTATCCAAATTCGAATGAAATGTTCGATTCATATACTACATGAAAACACCTGACATTAGATACACCAAACGACATCACAGTGTACCCGTAATGATCATACCTTGTTATAAAAGCCATCTTTGAAATATCATATGGTTTAACACGAATCTGATGATAACCCGACCTGAAATCAATCTTGCTGAAAACACAAGCCCCCACTAATTGATCCATCAGATCATCAATCCTCGGGAGTGGATACTTATTCTTAATAGTCCCTTTATTCAACTGTCTGTAATCTACACACAGCCTCATACTTCCATATTTCTTCTTAACTAACAATACAGGAGCACCCCACAGTGAAATACTCGGTCGAACAAACTTCTTCTCAAGCATTTCTTCCATTTGCTTCTTCAACTCACTTAGCTCTAAAGCTGACATTCTGTAAGGAGCCATTTACACTGGACTCGTACTTGGCACAAATTATATAGAAAACTTGAATTCATGTTCTGTAGGTAAATCACTTACATCATCTGGAAAAACTTATGGAAATTCATAGACAACGGGTAATTCAACACTTGAATCTTCACGATCGACTTGCAACGACGCAAACATTGCAAACATCAAAGCTTCGTCTTCCATAAGTTCATTCATTTGCTTCGCAGACAACAACACCAGTTCTCCATTTTCACCAATCTTAGGGAACCTCGAAGTTTTATTATAGCAATTGATATGAACATAGTTGAACTCTAACCAGCTTATTCTAATAATAACATTAATTTGGTATAAGGGTAGACACACCAAATCCATAACAAAACTCTTTCCATAATGATCAAAGGGCATCTTGAACAAACATATGTAGTAGTAATAGAACCACTAGAAGGAGTATCTATTACCATACTACCACTCATATTAGACAACTTAAATCCCAGCATATTAGCATATTCACTCAAAACAAACGAATGAGTAGCACCAGTATCAATAATAGCAACCAATTTAACATAGTTAATAAAAAAAAGTACCTCGAATAAAGTTGTCCTTCTTAGAATCCTCTGATCTACTCAGAGCGAACATTCTACCATTAGTCTGGGCAGCAACATTCTTTTTTGGCTTCTGACACTGAGTACTGATATGACCCTGCTCTCCACAATTAATACAAGTTGGACCATTGTTCTTGTATTCTAGAGCATGATGACCCATCGTACCACATTTGTAACATCTCGGAACCTTATTCTCACATTAATTAGAATGGTGACCTTTTTCACCACACCTATAACACTTGACGGGAGTGGGAGCTCTTCCTCTACTTGTCTTCTTCCCATCGAAAACCTTTTGTTTCCCTTTATCAGTTGGAGCATCAAAAGGCTTTCTACGGTCTTGATACGGTTTTCCTCTTTTCTTATTCAGACTCTTGTAGTGAGCTGAATGAGCTCTACTATCTTTTTCATAGATCCTACAGTTGTTCACCAACTCTAGAAACCTACAGATATTCTGATATCCAATTTCCCGCTTGATTTTCGGACGCTAACCATTCCCAAACTTGATACACTTTGAGAAATATGCAGTCACTTCACTGTAATATGGATAATACTTTGTCAGTTCCATAAACCTCGAAGCATACTCATTCACAGTTAAATTGCATTGTTTCAACTCTAGAAACTCACTCTCTTTCTTTCTACGCACATGCTATAGAATGTACTTTCTTAGAAACTCCCTGCTGAACACATCCAAAGTAACGACTTCACCTTCTACTGTTAGTCTCTGATGGGTGTCGGCCCACCAGTCAAAGGCTTCCTCTCCCAGCATTGGATTCCAGAGCACCTTTTGTGCTTCTGAACAATCCATGACCCGAAAGATCCTTTCAATCTCCTTGAGCCAAGTCTATGATCAATCAGGATCGTATCTACCTTTGAAAATAGGCGGGTGGTTCCTCTGAAACGTCTCCAAAACACGGGATCCATCATTTCCACCAGCATTAGGCTGATGTTGCACAACCTGAGCAACAACCTGCAAAGCAGCAACAATCACAACATCGTTTCTTCCAGCCATTTTTCACATAGATAACTAACATAAGAAAACAATGTATCGACAGTGTACTCACACTAATCGACCGACAGGACATGCACATATTAGGAAGACCTGGTCGGACAAACTGACCTGCTTTGATATCATTAATGTAACACCCTTCTAAATCCACATATATTTCGCATATAATTTACACAAATAATTCAAATAATATCACAATAACGATGTCACATCTTCCTATAAACATCGTATAAAACATCATACTCTGTAACACGAGTTTTCAAAACATTTAAAAATAATTATTCCTTTAATATCATCAAATATCAAACTCAAAATTATCCCAGCGGAATCATAGTTTCAAAACATCTTTATTAAAAATACTTCATAGAGTCTTCCTCACACTTCATCGTTCATGATTCATAAATCAAACAATTAAATACCATGAAAGGTAACTCATCATCTCAAAATAAGCGAGAGACTGTAATAGTTTCAAAACAAACATTCTCAACCCCGATTTTACATATCAGAGCAAGATCTTCTAAATCAACTGAATTAAACAACACACGCTGAAGCTATTCTCTAAGCTTCAATGGATTATTCTTGATCACTTGCAAGCTATCCATGTAAAGAGGCAACATTTCCAAGAAAAAAGGGTGAGTAATCATAATCATTATAAAATACATAAGGAATAAATATAGTAGTTATAACACATTAGCAAGAAACCACACATCATCAAAAATTCATGTTATACTCACGCCTTCACTTCATTATTCATTTATAGCTTCATCATATCATCAGTTAAAAATCATCAACGTCATTAGTTCACACATTCACAAAGAATCATTTAATCAATCGTTATGCAATACCATAAAGAATACAATGTAACTTCATTAGACTCATGCAAGTGGTATCAAAACTTCACTGACGACTCAGTCATCGTTTCCAAAGATCTCCCCCAATAGGATCGATTTCTGCTTGGAACCATAACACATCATAATATTGCACTCAATCCACACTATGAGATTGAGGCTATCACTGCAGCAATATCCTATCACCATCACTGGACCAATCGTCCTAACAACATCACTGGACCTAAGTCCTAACATATGCCATGAATGCATGATGTGCAACAACATAATAAAACACGACCACTACTAGTCAAACGGAATCATCATTCATATATTCATCTTATAATCATCTTCGTATGGCATGTATGCACATCAAACATGAAATCATCACTTTATTCATCACAAAATCATCATTTACGTCATCATACAACATGGCATCACCATAACAACAACAATTCATCATATACGCATACATCATAATAAGAAAATCACAAAATTATTCTATGAATTAAGACATGGGCACTTGAAAACACATCATATGACTATTTTTATCAAACACACTTATAGCCCATCGCTTTAGCTTCCTAAAGCTTTGAACGGCATGTCAAACGGAGTCCTAAAACTCAATTTATGACACTTTCCAAATTATGCTTGTTGTACCTCACCCGAGGCTCGCCCGACGAAGCAAGTTATTCGCTTGGCGAGTGATCAGTGGTTTTTACACCATTATTTACCATTGATTTTAGTTCTCTTTTCTTTTTATTGTCAAGCGTTTTACTTCATTTTTCCATATTTTATGTGTTGGTTGTGTGTTTTACTGTTTGTAGGCTCAGAGGAATAAACCGGGACAAATCGATGCGAAAAAAATGCAAATTTTAGAGTTTTGGAGAAAATAAAAAACCATGTTACAGGAGGACTGACACGGCCACCCGTGTTACCTGACATAGGCCATGTCAGGATGAAATCCTGGGACGAGTAAAAGAAAATGGGAAGTCAGGGGTTCAACACGGGTCGTATCATAGGGTCTGGAGCATTGAAAGATGAGTGGAATTTCAAAAGTGCAACACGGCCACCCGTGTTGCTTGACACGGGCCGTGTCGTCCAGTGACGGTGATTATTTTGTTTTTCAAAATTTTTCTTGAGGATTGAATTGTGAGGGCATTTTGGGTATTTCCAACCAATCTGAGTGAATGTTTGCTATTTAGATGAGTTTTCATGATGAATTAGGGAACTTTTTGACACCAGAGAGAATTTACACAATTCAAGATTAGAGAAGACAAGTTCTTTGGGAGGTGGAATATTCTCATGAGCAGAAGCAATTGACGATCGAATCTTATTCCAATACTCGTAATGTGTAATTTTTAACTTGTATTTCTTTTGAACAATATGAGTAGCTAAACCCCTCAATGCTAGAGGGTATCCCTGATTTGCATCTGTAATGACTTTGATTTTATGATTTCAATAACAACATTTAATTTCATTATTAGTTTAATATCTTAATGTTTCTAGTGTCTTCTCTGTCGGACAAACATGGTTTGATTTATGATTAGCAATTAGGCTGGACTGCCATTGTTATTGCTTTTATGACATTATGCTATAGTATATATCACCTAGAACTAGGGATACTCTATAGTAACCAGATATTCTTGATAATGTATCGAGAAAATACCTTCTTCCGAGGTCTTCTGGATAATCAACAGTCGTGATCAAACATGGGAATCTACTGTCGAGATTTAATTATGAGCTACCTTCTTCCAAGGTCTTCTGATTAATCAATTGTCGTGATTAAATAGGGGAATCTACTGCCGAGATTCAATTGAAATATACCTTCCACCGAGATCTTTTGAATAATTAACTGTCGTGATCAAACAGGGGAATCTACTTCCGAGATTTAATTGTAAGCTACCTTCTGCCGAGATCTTTTGAATCATCAACGGTCGTGATCAAATAGGGGAATCTACTGTCGAGATTCAATTGTGAGCTACCTTCTGTCGAGGTCTTCTAAATAATCAACTATCGTGATCAAACAGGGGAACCTACAGCTGAGATTCAATTGAAATATACCTTCCACTGAGGTCTTCTGAATAATCAACTGCCATGATCAAACAAGGGAATCTACTGCCGAGATTCAATTATGAATTAGGTAGCTTGATTGATAATGATGATTATATTCATATAAAACAAGGTTTTATGCTATGCATGTATATTTGATTGATGCATGAAATGTAATAATTGATTGATACATGTAATGAGTGACTTGGATATGTATCTATAGATGTTGGAATTTGAACTGCGAATGCATAATTGGGACCTTGTTTTTAGATATGCTCGATCCATGTTGCCGGAATTCGTTATATGGATGAGATGATAAGTATAGCCCAATTCTACATCGAGGAGTCTTAATGCCTGATTTATGCAGCCTTATGCCTTATGATTATGGCTTGAATGCTTTTTTTTGTGCCCCTGTGATGGGTTGTGGGTGATTAAAGCGTAGAGATCTTCCTATGCAACAAGGTTGATTGTCACATGGTGGTAGAGTGTTGTGCTTGCATGATTTCCCGATACTTGGTTTGAACTCAAAGGTTGTTGATGTAGTAGAAGGGTCCACTGGAGGATTGTGAAAGCATGAAGAGAGCTTACCTTTATATGGATTGTCTTTCCTTAATTTATTGGTAGGGTCTTGGAGGGGGTTCTCATTGATATGATTTTGGAAACAGTTTGATCATAATATGAATGACCCCACTATTTTGTATTCCCCTAATTAAAATATTCTTGAAAATGCTTTGCTTTGATGAATCATTCTGAATCAACTCCTGTTGATCAAGCCTCACAGTGGTTTGATCCAACATTTTAATTTTGAAAGATGTGTCTCTCAATCTCCAGAATCTTGAGGAAGTACCCTCAAAAAGAACTTATACCTCACCATGAACTTGACATAGATTTCTCCAAGTATTCGAAGCTTGAAAAGTTTCTACTTGAAGTTACTTGAAGGGGAATTTGGACCCTACGTACAGTAGGATGAACTTGGTACGTACTGCCCCAACATTTGAATCTTGGTAGGTTGCTCCTGATTATTAAGGCCTTGAGAGGTTTGTTAAAACGAGGAAACCGAGTCATACCCTATTGTGATATGACTTGATTAAGGAATGCTCCTTTGAAAGGTATGCCCCTGATTGAACAGTGCTTTAAAACTTAATCCAAGTTGATTGAATCTCATAATGATCACCCCTTGTCAATAAGATCTTCATGCGATATACCCCAATGATCATTAGTATTTTCCCATGTTTATAGGATTCTTATTTAGATGCTTTTCCCCTAGTTAGAAGCTTCTTGGAAATGCTTCCTTTGATTAACCCTTTTCTTTTGAAATCTCCTCGATGCTAAGTATTGACTTGTAAATTGTATATTTTGAAAAGTAACCCTAATGTGATGCACATGCAAGTTCTTGAAATCGAAATTGATTATTGAAAAGAAATGGATGATTAAAGATGGAGATTCAAAGAAGAAAAATGGTTAGTAATAATTTTAACAAACATAGGAGTCAGTTTAACACAAATTTTGTCGGATATGATTTCATAGTGAACCTAGCTTCAATTAGGACTTTTGAAGGTTGTAACATGCCCATGGTTCATGGTTAAAGAAGAAAAAGATATCAGGCTTAAAATTTATTTATCCCACCCCATTCTCCTTGATGTTCTCCAGTCTTAATTTCAATTAATGCAACAAATGCGTTTAATCTCCAACAGAAATTTCATAGTCGCGCAGATGATGAGAAGCATAGATAAAGATACAAGTGCCGATGAAAAACATTAATAATATCCAAGCATTTATAAGATCCAAGTGTTTATGAGAAACCTTGATGATTTCTGAGGTGGCAGTCACAATATTGTTCTATGATTTATTTGTTTTTAATTCTTTATTTTTCATGGACCAATTCCTTTTGGATTTGCGGTCCATCGGGATGCCCTACCTTTTGCCTAAGTCATGTTTTTTTTACTTAACTGGCTCTTTCTTTTTTTGAATTTATTTTTTTGATTTTGATTTTGAAAATTTGTGACTACCACGGTGACTGTTATAGGCTTCGTCTTCATCGTTTCCTCGATCTTGATTGATGTACTGAGGAAGAAGACGTCGTGGATTTTGCCTTTGTTGATTCGTCAATCTTGGATGATAAACGCGAGGAAAAGGATGTGCTCGAACATTATCTTAGATTGTTTTCTCAATGATGTATCTAGGAAAGATATATGCTTGAACTTTTGCTTTGGTCGTTTCCTCAATGATGTATCGATGAAAGAGATATGCTTAAGCCTTTGCTTAGATCGTTCTAGTTTATCTTGGATTTGAATGCATCATCGAATTAATTGAAGTCTACCCTGCCCCTGGTTAAGATTAAGGTTTTTTTTAGAAAATAGAAAGAACCTCGACTTCTGGCTCGAGGGGGTTGACTATGAATTATCTCCTTATATCTCCATTGTTTGGGAAGGGAAACAATGCCTTACATCGTCAGCTAAGCCTTACTATTAAAAAGCATACGTCAGCAAAATTTGATTATTTTGTATTTTCATCATTCTCCATCAAAGCTTTTTTATGCAATGAAATATAGAATAGAAAGTCGTTGATTACTTATGGAATGGATCGATTTCAATAACATGCATGATTATTTTATTAGAATTACCGATCCAAAGGTACAAATTTATAGCAAATGAAAATTAACAATTCGGAAATTACAAATCGAAATGATAAAGGCCTAATGATCTAGAGATAAGCCCCCTTGTTGATTTGCTTACTCTAGCAGATTCTTCTTAGTCTTTGAATTTGTCAAAGCAAGGGGCGACCGTTCACCAATGGGATCCCTTCTTCAAAAGTCAATTGCTTATTGTTGATCAAATCTTGGACCTTGTGTCGAAAATTCCAACAACTTTCAAGGGTATGTCTCGGAGATTTGGCATGATACTCGCACCTAGCGTTTGCATCATACTTAGGCGAGAGTGTCCCATTCATAGGATTCAATGGCTTCTGCTCTACCAAAGATGCCTTGAGTAAATGTTGTAGTAGCTGACTGCGCGGTAAGGGAAGTGGATCAAATCTTCTCGGTGGTAGTTTTTGTCTTCCCTTTTGTTGGGTATATCCCTTATGTTGATAGGGTTGTTGTAGTTGTTGTTGAGGTGGGGGCACTTCCCATGGTGGTGGCATTTGTGGTGTTGAATAGGCATGTGGCTGGGATGACGAAGGGTTACTTTCACTCCTCAGAAATAATTACATGATCAAGTTCATTTGAGTCTTCAACTGATGGACCTCCTCCTTCAATAGTTCTTGGCCTCTTTTGAGTTCATCCATGGCTTCTTAAGACATGCTTTAGGTTCACTTGTGAGTATCGGGAATCTTTCTAGCTAGATCACAGTTGGATAAGGGTCGAAGTTTTTTGAAGTGTAAGAGATATGAGCTTTATGCAGATGGATGAAAATGAAAATGTATGAAAAATGCTTGGGTATGCAATTTTTTTTGGCTTTTAGGTGTGCAAAAAGTTTCATAGATATGCAATGCGATGTAGACGTGGTATGAGGGTAGATGTAGGGGTACCCTATACAAGTTTAATGATAGACATGATGATACCTTACATTGACTCAGATATTGAGACATGAAGAAACTCCTCAAGGACAAAGATAATAATAGACATAGATTTGATGATATCCTACATTGTCTCAGAGATTGAGACTGGCAGAAATTCCTTAAGGATTATGGAAAATGAGAGATGACTAAGAATCCCTATAGGCTAGGGATTATGACATAGATGGAAGCCCTATGGGCTAAAGATAGGAGTGGATTAAGGGGTAACCCTTGCGAGTTTGCAGATTGTAATGGGATTTGTGAAAGGTATTCTTAGAAGGTAGGTTCTTAGTTTTGGCCTACAGATATTTTACTCTCCCTGTAAGGTGGTTTCCTTAAGGGTATCACGAATAACACTAGAAGGAAAGGCACAAGTGCCTCCCTTAAGCGAAGTCTTTTTACAGACCGAAAATTTCGTCTCTAGGTCATGAAAGGTCTCATCGTGAATTTTTTTGGTTTAAAGATCGTACAAAGAGTCATAGGTGTCATTCCAAAGTCCTACTTCCCAAGAGGATATCTCTTGAGAAGTATTCCTTTCGCGGAATTCCACCGACTCTAGGTGAATTCATCACATAAACTCATAGGGATGATGTATCCCCTTGGCTAATAGACGAACCTTCTTTCTAAGGGTTTTTGGAAATATATTTTTGCAGAATTTTAAATCCCACCACAAATATAATAATATGATAAAATATAATGAGCAGAATAAATGAATAAATAAACAAAGCAAAATAAAGAAAAACCAAAAAAATAAGAAAAACCATAAGACCCAAAGGAGAGGCTTCTAAACCTAGGGTTGAATCCCCGGCAGAGTTGCCAGCTGTTGTGACTAGTTTTTAAATACAGAGTCGACACCCTTAATTTTTATCCTAAAGTAAGAGAGTATAAAGGAATAACCCTAAAAGTTAGATATTCTAGGTTCTAGACAAAAGGAAGGTGTTAGGCACCCCTCATCTATCTTGTTCACAAGACACTAGGTTTAGAAGCATAATTTAAGAAATAGAGTTTTAATATTTATTAGAGGAAAATGGTCTTAATTTTAAACAGGGGGACTCGCCACAATTTTAATTGTATGCCTACGTATCCTCTTAGGAGGAACCAAATTCCCATTTTGTAATTCGCAGTAGATTTGTATTTTTATGGATTATGAAGATATTCGCATTTTCTGCATCAAATATTCAACCAACCATAATCTATTTTCTTAAATCAAAATAATTCAGTAAACAATTTTAGAAAAGGATTGCGAATACATTGGAATCGACTGCACACTTAGTCTAAACAATCTCCGCTAAGTGTGCAGTCGATTCCAATGTATTCGCAATCCTTTTCTAAAATTGTTTACTGAATTAATTTGATTTAAGAAAATAGATTATGGTTGGTTGAATATTTTTTAGTATATTAATTATTGAAAATACTCTATTTAAATGCATGATTAAAAACAAAATTTAATGCAATAAATAAAATAATACTTTTGATGAGTTTGAAAATAGTTAATTTATGTGATAATAATAAATAAAATAATATTATAATTAATAAAAATATAAGAAAGTATGAACATAAAATTAAAATTATAAAAAAATGATAAATAAATAAATTAGAAAATGCAGGGGTGTAAATATAATGAAGTACTAAAAATAGGAGGGTGTTAATAGAAGGGGTCTGAATTCAGATATTGAATTCAGACCCAAAAGGCAAGGGGTTACGTTTTAATACTAAACAACAAAAATGGGGAGGTGCATGAAGTACGGGTCCAAGTTTATACATTGGACTTGGCCCATTTGGCCAGGGGGATTTGCTTACGCGTGTGCTAGCAAATTAAGAATAGAGGGGGGGGGGGGGGGGGGGGGGGGGGGGGGGGGGGGGGGGGGAATAGCTAACGGTCCAGGCCCAAGATGGTTTAGGGAAAGTCTGCATAGTTCGCGTGTGTGAGGGGTACACCATAATATTATGGGCGCACATTTTTAGTCACAAGATTGTGATCGTATGGGCGTGATGGAGAGTGTGTAGTAAGGAATATAGAGTGTCATGCATTAGATCATTAAGAATTACATATTTTCTTTTTACAAAGCAAAAATCATTTTATTATATGATTCTCTCTCCCGTTCCATTCTCTCTGTCACCTCACCGTACCAAACAAACCCTAACCTAAATAACCCTCAGCGGCGCCATATTCAATCTCTTCTCTCCTCCAGCACAACAACAACATTCAACCCAACTGTAACCCTAAACCCCCAAACCAACAAAAAAATGCAACAATAAGAAGAAAAAAAACTAAAGCTAAGTGCTCCAAAAATTACCCCTTTTGCGTGTGAATTATTTTGTCCTCCTTTGATTTCTTGCGATTTATTATCTCTTTTCTCCCTATCTTTCAGGTATAGCAGTGGCGGGTTCGGTGATGGTGACGATGGGCGCTGTGGTGAAGATGAAGAAAGTGACAACGGTGTTTCGAGGAGAACGAGGGTTTCAGATATTGAAACCCTACATTGGAGTGAAAATGGAGGATGAGAGCAGCGTCTAGAGGCTAGCGGCGGTGGTTGAGCTTCACTGTCTTTCTTCCCCATCCTCTCTCAATTTTTTTTGTAAACTTTTCGTCTGTCCTCCCACTCCTCTGTTCTGTATCTAGTATCTTTTCTTTGTAGATTTCTCCCCTTTTCTGTAATTTCTAGTTTAGGCTTTATAGTGATTTAGGGTTGGTAATTTTTTAAGAAACAATTTAATTTAGGAATTATATTAGGAAATCATTTCAAATACTTATCGTTGCTCCTTAAAAGATTAGGGAAATTAGGGATTTTGTTCTAATTTGTCTTGATTTGCATTGATTAAGTTTTCAGATTTTTGTATATTTGTTTCTGTATTCGGTTTTGTACCTTGATCTTGTATTAACCGCTTGGTTCAGAGAAAATTAATGAAAATATCATTGTTTGATGAAGATCTGCACAGTAATTGTTAGAATTTTTAAAATATGCATTTTGTTTGCAAGTAATTTGTACAGTAGTTGTTTTCCTGCGATCTGAATCAAAGAGTGCTTTTAAACTTTGGGCCATACATGATTTCTATTTTGGGCTTTGTTCCTTTTGGGCTACATGATAAAACCATGTAAAAAGCCTGTTCTTCAATCTGACTTCAATAATCAATCATTTTGTTTAATAAAACAATTCAAAAAATTTATTAAGCTTAAGATATGGTACATGGATATTTAATAACAGTAGTAGTTATATTAATAACAATGATAATTATGATTATAATATATACAACAATAATAATAATAATAACAATAATTTTAATATTTTAATATTTAAAACAAAACGAACTTCAAAGCAAATCAAAAACGGAATGGGACCCCATATTGGGCCTTCAAAATAAATTGACATGGGCCTTTAGAAAAGAATTTTTTTATACAACTCTCAATCTAAATGGGTCATTCTGATTTAGAGATGGCCCAATATCTTTTAATAGCATGCACCTCCCTTTTTAACTTGAAATGGACCCTCCTTAAAAGACCTAATCAGCCATCAGATATTGATGGTCCATTTTTGATCAATACACCCCTGTTTGATTTTAAATACCCTCATAGAAATAAAAAACTTTATAATACAATTTACTTAAAAACCTAAATATAATATAAGGGTAAGTCAAATTTGGGTATGAGAGTCGGGGAGTGCCAAAATATAGAGTTTTAATTTTAGTTCAATTGAAATTTTATTTCTCGTCAACTAAAATTTTATTTCAGTTTTATAATTATCATTTTTATTCTGTTGCTATTAATTTGCGTATGACTTTTGTATCTAAGGAGAGGCCTTAACTAATTTTCTTTTTGACGCAGAAATTGAAATAACTCTGCGCACAAGACTCAAACAAGCCATGCGACTTAGAAGAGTGGAATCCAAACCAAAGCATATCTCTGACACTTCAAATTCAGAGTCAGACAAAGAAAGTGTGACTATGGCTGTAGAGCCTCCACCAGCTGAGAGACTTCTGGGGGACTATGGTGGAGTAAATGCATCGGGTGGTAGGTTGAAAATTGTAAACCAACCGGTGAATGTGCCTAATTTCCAGTTGCACCCGAGCACCATCACTCAACTTGAGAGAAGACCCTTCACCAGAAAGGTTAATGAAGATGCCAACAAACATCTACAAAGATTTCTGACTATGAGCACTACTCTCAAGATTGATGCTCATACTGATGAAGATAAGAAATTATGAATGTTTCTGTTTACTCTAGCGGAAGATGTTGAAGAGTGGTTTTATTCTCTTCCAGCCGGTAGTATCACTTCTTGGGAAGGGATGGAGTCTGCTTTCTTGGAAGAATATTTTCCAGCATCGGTGTTTCTGAAAAAAAGATATGAGATCCTGAATTTTAAGCAAAAAGAGAGTGAGTCTCTAGGAGATGCTTATAAAAGATTCAAAAGGCTCCTAGTGGCTTCTCCTACACACAATATGGATCAAACTGAACAAATGCAAATGTTTGTGAATGGTATTAGAATCAAGAACAAACAGTTGATTGATACAGCAACTGGTGGTTCATCTAATTTCTCAACAACCACTGGTATCAGGAAGATAATTAAAGCAATTGCTGCAAACGAGCATTTGGAGGTATATGACAGGGTTGCAAGCAAACTAGAGGGAGTGATTAATTTAAAGTTGGAAGCCAACAAACAAATTAGAATTGAAGATACAGTTTCTGCAGTAGTGGAGAAAAAGCTAAAGGCAATGAAAATAGGTACTCAACAGGTAACTCATATTAAATCGGTACAATATGTTGTTTTTGAAATTTGTAGTGGACCACACAATATTATTCATTGTCTTGCAACTCCGCAACAAATTGAAGAGATAAAATTCTTGAGGTAGAATAGTTCCTACTCAAATACTTATGATCTAGGGTGGAAGAATCATCCTAATTTCTCCTGGAAAGATCAGCATGGAAATGTCCAAAATTAGCAACAAGCTCCACATAAGGAAGATTAGGAGGTAGCTATTGAAAAGATGGCTGCCCAAACTTCCCAATTCCAATAAGAGACACGGAATAATCAAAGGAACATGGCAGCTTCTATAAAAAATCTTGAGGTTCAGATGGGATAAATAACACAACACCTATCTCTAAAAGCACAAGGAAATCAAAGAAATCATGAGAATGGTAATGTTGTAACAACAAGGAGTCAGAAAGTTGCTAAAGAAAAAGAAGAGGAGGAAAAATATGATGACCATGTCAACTGAGAAAAGAGTGCAAAGGAGACTAAACTGGTGATTAAGTTGTCCTATCCCTCTCGAGTAATAAAGAAGGACCCAAAAGAGAAACATTTTGAGAAGTTTGTCACATTGTTCAAAAACTTAGAGATCAATATGTCGTTCTTTAAAGCACTCGAGAAAATGCCCATGTACCCGAAATTTATGAAGGATGTACTATCGAAAAAGAGACCAATAGGATATGGATGGGTACTCGGTAATGAAAAATTGTGTGAAATCTCGCCAGAGAGAAGAATTACAGTCAAGCAGAAGGATCCTGGATCGGTTGCAATACCTTGCACTATAAAAGACAGAACTTTCAAGAAGGTTCTAATTGATTCGGGTACTAGTGTGAGCTTAATACCATTATCTATCTTCCAAAAGTTTGGTATCGAAAAAGTAACTGAGATAGAGACAAAATTAAAAAATTTTGATCACGCCATAAAGAAGTCATATGGGGTAGCTGAAGATGTACTGGTGGAAATTAACAATATTTTATTTCCAGTTAATTTCCATATCATGGACATTCCTGAAGATGAAGAGACTCCTATCTGTCTTGGTTGGCCATTTTTGCTTACTAGTTGATGCAATTTTGATATCAAGAAAGGTACTCTGACGTTAAAATCATTTGATGAGGAAATGATGTTGAAAGTGTTAGAGATCAAGAAGCTAGGCACATGTGGAAATTATCAATCTTCAGTTGGTATAATCAAACTAGAAGGAGAAAGAAAATTTTCAAAACCAGTTCCAGAAAAAGTCCCAGGCATAATCTCTCAGGTGGCATCATCTCCTGCATTTATCAAAATTCCTAAGTTCATTCAAGAAGTCAAGAAGAGAAAGAAAAAGGAACATCATGGTGAGGAGATGGAAGTTGGAAGTGACTTGAGGCGCAAAGTAACATTTATCTCTGAACTAGATCATTTATGTGTGGTGGGAAGGACAAGCAACAAGGTGTGGAAGCTGAAATACCCAAATAACAATGGGAAGTGAATTGTTGAGCCATGCAACGTTAAACGAATAGCTACATAGGAGGCAACTCACGCTTTTAATGACTAAGCATTTTCTTTTTTTGTTTGTTTTGTTTCATATATGGGTAATAAATAAGGCCTTACAGGTGCAAGCTATGATGCAGCAATTAGTCTTGCATTACCTTTTGCCTCCTCAGTAAGGATCTCTATGAGTAACCCTTCTCGCTCTTGTTCTAAAACATTGCGGCCAATGTTTATTTCAAGTTTGGGGGGAGGGATTTGTTTCTGTATGTTTGTTGTTATATTGTGTTGTTAGTTTGAAACCATACTTCGAAGTTCTCCCCGAATATTGACTGAAAATTTTTGTTTCACGCAAGAGCTTGTATTTAAAAGAGATCGGGAGTAGTATATAGAGATAAAGGGATAAATGTTTGAGGATAGGAAGTTCGGAATAATGTGAAAAAAGGGGGTTTATTTGAACACCCTAGGTTCCCTGAAAAGTGATACGATTCTAACGTGTAGATTTGTACCATAATGCTTGCATCCTGAGAAGTACTCCTTGAGTAGTTTATCTTGACAGTTTGGCATAATCTAGATTCACATGCATGTATGATTGGTTGAGAAATAAATAATTTTGGCACCAAATGATGAAAAGGAGGTAAAAGGAAACCGGCCCACTATGTTGGGTAACCCTCACCCGGTTATTCAGCCCAAAGGAGGTTGATCCCCAAACTTCGTCCAAATAAGGATAATATATAAACTGAAAAGTTTTGAAAATTTCATCGGTAATTAAAAGTAGCAATAGTTGCTTATTTGGTGCTTACAAAAATTCTTGATTACTATTTTGCATGTGATGATCATCATAATTTTCATTACCTTAATGTGGTTGTCCGGATGAAAAAGAAGGAAAATCGGGAAAAGACTTAAGTACAAAGCATAGTTAGAAAGATATCCGAAAGGGAAGCTCGGGTTTAAAATGTTCTTACAAAAACTCTTCGCGTCATAAGAACATCGGACGAGCTACCTCTTGATCAATATGAACAGAAGTCTCACGTATGAGTACCGGTATGCTATGAATTTCATGAGCTCTTGTAGTTGTCGCTTGAGGTCAAGAAAGGTCTAAGTTTGAGGGAGTTTGATCAGTGGTTTTTACACCGTTTATTTTAGTTATCTTTCCTTTTTATTGTTGAGCCTTTTACTTCATTTTTCTATATTTTATGCGTTGGTTGTGTGTTTGACTAATTGTAGGCTCAGAGGAATAAATCGGGACAAATCAGTGCAAAAAAGTACAAAATTCAGAGTTTCAGAGGAAGTAAAAAACCATGTTACAGGAGGCCTGACACGGGCCGTGTCAGGATGAAATCCTGGGACGAGTAAAATAAAATGGGAATTCAGGGGTGCAACACGGGCGCCCATGTCACCTGACACGGGAATTGTCACAGAGCTTGGAGCATTGAAAGAAGAGTGAAGTTTCATAGGTGCAACACGGCCACCCGGGTTGCTTGACACAGGCTGTGTCGTCCAATGATGCTAATTATTTTGTTTTTCTGATTTTTGCCTGAGGATTGAACTGCGAGGGTGTTTTGGGTAATTACAACTGATCTGAGTGAATGTTTTCTATTTAGATGAGTTTTCACAATGAATTAGGGGACGTTTTTGGACACCAGAGAGAATTTACATGATTCAAGATTGGAGAAGACAAGTTCTTTGGGAGGTGGAAGATTCTCATGAGAGGAAGCAATTGGCGATCGAAGCTTATCCCAATACTCGTAATGTCTAATTTTTATCTTGTAATTCTTTGAACAAAATGAGTAGCTAAATCCCCCAATGCTAGAGGGTATCCATGATTTGCATCTGTAATGACTTTGATTTTATAATTGCAATAACAACATTTATTTTTATTATTGGTTTAATATCTTAATGTTTCTAGTGTCTTCTCTATCGGACAAACATGGTTTTAGTTATGATTAGTAATTAGGCTGGACCGCCATTGTTAATGCTTTTATGAGATTATGCTATAATATATATCACCTAGGACTAGGGATACCCTATAGCAACCAGATATTCTTGATAATGCAAATGCTTAATTTTGTTGGTAAGTTTCTTTAAACTTAGGGCTTCAGATGAATGATTGAAGGTTTCCTTTCTAAGGACTTAGGAGAAAACACCCTTAAGAATTGGTAATTGATTATTTAAACTAAGTAGTTGCAATATTAATTCAGAGTTGTTACAAGGATAATTCACACACTACCCTAGCATGTTACTCTTATTTGTTAAAACTATTTATTCAATTTTCTTACTTTATTCGCAGTTATTATTATTTACTTGCAATTCAACCAAAACGCTAGTTTTTTTGTTTAATTGAACATAATTCAAACTCGATATTTATACGCAGTCCTTGAGATCAACATTCAGGGAACTTTCCACGTTATTACTACAGAGGAAAAATAGTACACTTGCTATTTTTTTGATCAAGTTTTTGGTGTTGTTGTCGGGGAGTGCCCAAATATAGAGTTTTAATTTTAGTTCAATTGAAAGTTTGTTTCTCATCAACTAAAATTTTATTTCAGTTTTATAATTATCATTTTCATTTTGTTGCTACTAAGAGGCAAAATAATACACTTGTTATTTTTATGATCAGCGAGGACAAGGTGAAAGATCTTCTCCCATACAAATTCCAGGAGCATTGTTTTTTTTCTTTGCTTCCTTCGCCCGATGACACATCTCGTTCTCCCGACGAGACCCCTCTCGCCTCTGCTTCGCCCGACGAAGATTGAGTGAGTCTACTTCCCCCGTAAATTTTCCAGGGGCTCTATTTTTCACCCAGGACCTTCGCGTCCTTCTCGCCTGGCGGAGCAGTATGCTCGCCCAGCGATGTAACACGGACACGAATTCTCCTGTGCATTTCCTGCACTACACCAGTCCCAATTTCTTGCGATTCCAACACATAATAGGTTTCAAATCATCACAACTTATGTTTTCATCATACAATACCAACACACCCTATTATACATCATATGCATCAATTCATGGTAAAACAACACCACATATACATCATTTTTCAACAAAGCCATCATATTTTCATCATCAATCAAAATACCAAACAAACAACCTACAATTATCTAAACCTTCTATCGATTATAATAATAACGATAACTTCCATTACCTTAGATTCTCCTAGCAATCGATTCTTATCCCAAGCTCTCTATAGATGGTTCTCTCTCTTTTCCTCTCCGTGCCATAATTCTCTACAACGTTCTTCTCTTTTCACGATTGCATAAAAAGAACACTGACACTCACTTTTCCTTGTTTACCCTTGTACCCCTTTCTATGGTCTTCCTATATTACCATCACTTATCACTTCACTAATTACCTAATTGCCCTTATTATTTCAACACCAACATTATTCCATTTAATCAATAAAATAATTCTAACTAACTATTATTAAATCTAAATAATTTCAAACTAATTATTTAAATTCTAAATATCTCACATTATCTCTTTAACTCACTAACACCCCCAACATAGTATCGATGAACATCACAATGCATCATATAAGTCATCAAGACATCACATATGCTCACAAATACGTCACAAATACTCATCATAAATCAATTAGATAATTAAATAAATAATCTAATTATTTTGGGGTGTTACAGGTTTCACAAAGTGTGTCTCTGAACATGGAGTATATGTAAATGATGCTGACAGTTTCAGTTGAATCATTTTATGCATGTATGTAGATGATTTGCTGATCACAGGAGTAGACGAAGCTGAGATAAAGAAAGTCAAGTCGAAACTGATGCAGGAATTTGAAATGTCCAGCCTAGGGAGTCTGTCATTTTTCTCAGGGATGGAACTCAAAGACACTGATGAAAGAATATTTTTGCACCAAAAGAAGTAGGGTCAAGATATCTTGAAGAGGTTTAAGATGAGCAGCTGTAATGCAGCTTCCACGCCATTGAAAACTGGAGCAAAGTTAAAAAAGGAGACAAATGATGAATTTGTAAGTTTGACGTTGCACGAATAAATCATTAAATCCTTGAGGTATCTTTGCAACACTAGGCCTAACATCTGTCAAAATGTTTGATTGTTGAGTCGATTCATGGAGAAACCTCAAGAGTGTCATCTCATTGTTGTGAAGAGGGTGTTGAGATACATAAAGGGTACGATTGATCATGGTGTGCTGATGTCAAGGAAGTCAAAGACAAACACAGATGCAGAAGTCCATGGATATACTGATTTAGATTTCAGTAGAGATCAAGACGAAAAGAAGAGTATTAGAGGCTACATTTTCATGATCGAAGGCGCTCCAATCTCTTGGAGCTCTAGGAAGCAAAATATTATGGCTTTGTCATCATGTGAAGCTGAATATGTAACTGCATAATATGTTGCTTGCCAAGCAACATGAATCTAGGTGTTGCTTGAAGAACTCAAGATAATGAAACCTAAGAAGATGAAGTTGTTTGTCGACAACAAGTTAGTTATCGACCTGGCGAACCATCCAGTGTGTCATGGTCGAAGTAAACATATAGAGAAGAGGTATCATTTTCTGAGAGATCAAGTTAACAAAAGGAAGCTGGAACTTAAGCATTGCAAGACGGAAGTTCAACTAGCTGATGTACTCACTAAACCTCAGAAGAAAGTCAGATTTGATGAGTTAAAGAGAAACACCGAGATGAGAAGCTTTGAGAACATGAATTAGGTGGTGTGCTAGTTATAATTCATGTTTTGTCGAAATACATAGTTGGAGGTGTCGAACTAACTAATAGGAGTTATATAAGTCAATTGTATTTGACAGAGTCGAATACAACATTTAAGATGTATGTCGAAATATATTTTAAGTCTCGACTTTAGTATTCTATATAAAGAGTATTGTATATTGTAATTTGATAACACACTCATAACAGAAATAACAATTTTTAATATAATTTTTTCTCTTCTCTCTTTTCTTCTTTTTCTATTTCATCTTTCTTAAAAACCTTTTTGTTTCAACAAGTTTAATTATTTTTCCATGACAAAAGTTTAAATTGCTTTGCCATGTGCAAACATTTTTTATTTTTGCTTTTGCGTCAATAACTAGGAGATAAGATAAACATTAATAAAGAAAACCAAGTGGAAGACAGTACTTATTAAGTAGGCATTAAAGTGGTCTCTACGAAAGGCACAAGTGGGTAGATATTATTAGTAGTTATTTAAATGCAATTTTGCTGGCGTAACCATGCTTACATCATTGCTAAATTTAATAGTCATGTCATGTTTTAGGTGCAACTTTAGCAACATGTTATCTTAAATTTGTCAATCTATGAGGGATTAAAACAAAAAATTAAAATTGGGGACAACAAATAGTTTTTAAAATAGAAGAATTAAAAATTTATTTTTAAAAATAGAAGATCAAAAGTATATTTAAATTATATTTTTACGCAGATGAAAAAAATGATATGAAAGATATTATTACTCTTGTAACCTTTAGTCGATCCACTTAAATTTGTCCATTATATTTATCATTTCATGTTAGTGAAATTATCCTTTTAATTAGAATACAGCAAAAGTTAACTTATAATAGAGAAAGAAAAAAAAAGTAGAAGTTACTAAATTAAGTACATATATTAAAGTAAGTAAAGTTGGTAGACATTATTAGTAGAGCCATCTTCATATAATTTATTATATTAACATATCTATGTGCATGGACAACCGGAAGAAAGGTTTTCATTTAATAATTAGTAACAAACCTATCTGAATTCAAATACTTATTGGAATTCATATTGAACCTATTATATATTGCACCTATTATATTTTTAATTGGATAATATTAATATAGTTATAATTTATAATTAATTATTAAATTTTAATTCATATCTATTTAGAATATTAAATATATAATTTAATTTATATTATAATTTATAAATATTCACGTAGTTTCAATTTTATATATATATATATATATATATATATATATATATATATATATATATATATATATATATATATATATATATATATATATATATATATATATATATATATATATATATATATATATATATTAATTTTTAAACATTGATTCGTATTCATATTTATAATAAATCGTATAATTATTTTTACAATTTTAATTATATAAAACAACAAGAGAAATAGTTAAAAGCTAAATATTAAAATTATAAGTCAATAGCTAGTTGTGATACGGTGAGAGAACTGACTTGGTTGTTTTGCGTTTGATCGCAAATGTTGCGGTTAGCAAGAGTCGCCACCGGCTTTTCTTTTATCCAAAAGGAAAGGTGAAAAAGAACGGGAAAGAGCTTTGAGATTGTTTCTTGAGTTCGGGAGGTAAATTATGAAAAGAGAAGGTATTAGCACCATTTTCATCCATGGTTTTCCATGGACTCTTAGTCACTTGCTAGATCACTTGCTTTTGTTTGAAAATGTGCTTTTGTGTGGTTTTTGAAAGTATTTTGTAAAGATGTCATTGTTTAGGCAAACTTTGTGATGATTCTCGTTCGTAAGAATGTATACAAAGTGTTTGATCTTTTGAAAATGTTTTCAAGTTTGAAAGATGTTTTGAAAGTGTTCGTGTTTGTTTTGAAAATAGCAAGGACGTTTTTGGTTTGAAAATGAGCAAACAACTAGGAACATTCTACCTACTCAAAAGTCTTTCATATTCATTTCCTCTTTCCTTTGGCATTGTTATCTTACCATTGATTTGGTAAGTAACCCTATCTTTGGATGTAAAAGGGACGGGTGTGGGTCATCGTATAACCATGATTAGCAATGTTGTAAGATATCTTAGCACTTTCTTTAAGGACTAAGATCATTTTTAAAGGCAACATGGATAGCATCATCGATGGACTATGATCTTGTATTTTTTGCTTGTTTTTGCTAAGATACCTCACATGCATAATATGGTCATTTTTGTAAGGCAGCCGGGTGGCACTACGAAAAAAAACAATTTTTGGCAGCGCATCTACGAAAGCGCTTTTAAGAGAAAGCGCTTTCGTAGCCTTTAAAAAAAATTCGCTTAAAAAAAGTGCTTTTATAGGGTTTCCTACGAAACCGCTTTTCAGAAAGCGCTTTCATAGGTATTTGAAATATCTAACCTACGAAAGCGCTTTTGAAAAGCGCTCTTATAGGTGGCCCTATAAAAGCGCTTTTGAAAAGCGCTCTGAAAGGGGGACCTACGAAAGCGCTTTCTAAAGCACTCTTATTTGGGGGACATACGAAAGCGCTTTTTACATCAGAAACGCTATCATATATGGGTCTTAGAAAGCGCTTTTAAAAGCGCTTTCGTAGGTTATATCCCTAAATACGAAATTTGCCCTCACTTGTTCATTTCTTCGTCTTCTTCATTTCTTCTTCCTGTTACCGTTCGTTTCTCGCCGTCGCCGTTACTGTTCCTCTTCCTTGCATTCCGTTCCTGTTCATGTTCCTGTTCGTCCCATTGTTGCGTTTCCAGAATCCCATTGCTGCGTTCGTTCACTGCTGCTTCGTCTTCCTTCGTCGCCGTCGTTCTTCCCTCTTCTTCAGTCGTCACCGCCGTTCACTGCGTTCTTGTCCATCTTGGTAAGTTTCTTCTTCTTCCATTATCTGTTCCGTTATTTGACCGTTTAGTTATGCATGTTCTGGCCTGTTCCGATTTCTTCTTCCATTATCTGAGTATTTCTAGGGATAGATAATGTTGTTAGTATATGTTTGGATTCTTGTTGGAAAACACCAACGTTATGATACAGGAAGAAACTTACGCACATTTTACTTGTTGTGCTACAGTATGTTTAATATTGGTTACTTTGGATTGTTTGTAGTTGATGACACTCCAAAGATGTTATGTGGCCTGTCTTGATTCCATATACCGATTTTTAAACGCACCCGTGTCATTCATTATATATTCTTGCATGTTTACCCAATTTGGCTAACTTTTGAAGATGATACACAATGGTTCTATAACTTCTTAAAGATGATAATTAGAGAAACTGAAAATATGAGTTAAATTTTAAGTACTTTCTTGACTTTGGCCCTACACCCTTCATAGTTCATATTAGTTTTACCTTCAACTTTTTTAGTTTGGTCATCAAATGACACTTGTAGTCTTTGAATGTACTTAAGTTACAAAGTTGTTCCCGTAAGTTTGAATTACATTCATTTTTTAGTTTGGTCATCAAATGCCTCCGGAGATTGTAAGGTAAAAAAACATATGAAAATGGATATAAAAGTCCCTTACATGGCATCTTTTCAAATATCTTTTAGTTATAATTGTTATTTCCCTATTTTGTAATGCTTTGTATTTATAGAATTATGTATATAGAATTATGTATATTTCCCTTTTTTCAAATATCTTTTAATTATGTATTTACAAATCTAACACTATCCTTTTTCTACTTATTTTTTGTTTATATGTTTCTTATTTGTGGGTTGATGTATGTTTTATTTCTCCGGGTGCATGCTACATAATTTTGGTGGTAACATTGAAATGGTTTGTGTTTTAGATTATATTTGTGGGTTTATGTTGACTTTGTGAATTCACTATTTCTAATATTTGTGTTGTATTATTGTCATAGCTTTCCCAAACATTGAAAATATATATGTGACATTTATTGTAAACCTTTATGTTAAAATAGTATATATCTTTCGACAATCGATCCGAAATATTGAATAACATTCTATGAATTTGCAGCGTTTCCCGGCCTAGTTCGACGTACGACGCTCATTCTCCGCGTTTCTTAGAGTTCGAAACATCTGAGAGGTAACTTTCTTCCTCAAATTACTGGTATATATTGTGATGAATTTGTCTTAAATTGTCTTTCGTATGTTGCATTTTCTTGATACGGATTCATTCCGTGTATACTTTGCGTTTGACAGAAACGCAGTATACTACTATTTTGTGCACTAATTAGTTGATATGGATAAGACATGGATGTATTCCAATCGATTGTCGAAAGACTATGAGAATGGTGTTTCTGAGTTTGTTAAGTTTGCTGTTGCGCACGCCAAAGACCCCAGTCGTATGACATGTCCCTGTTTGTATTGCTGTTATGGGAACCAGGTTGACGCAGTTCAGTTGGCATCGCATTTAATTCGGTATGGAATTGATAGGAGTTATACATGTTGGAATATGCATGGTGAGAAAAGTAACGGGAATGTTGAATCGGGGTATGCAAAGACCTATGTTTCAAATGATGATTGCAAAGATACATACGATTATGATCGAGTCGAAGAAATTGCAGAAGCGCTTGAAGAAGATCTTAACGATTGTCCCAAAATGTTCGAGAGGTTGGTAAGCGATGCAGAGAAACCGTTGTATAATGGTTGTACAAAATTCACAAGATTGTCTGCGGTGTTAAAGTTGTACAACTTAAAAGCTGGCAATGGATGGTCGGATAAAAGTTTCACAGAGTTATTAGCCCTTATGAAAGATATGCAAAATAGTGGTGTCACCTTGGTAGCTGAAGCAATGCACATATCTAGTGTGAAGGACTTAAACCCGAAATTTGCAAATCTGTCGTATTTTGGGGTTATCGAGCGCATTTGGGTCTTTGATTACGAGAAATTTCAGATTCCTATATTCGGTTGCAAGTGGGTTGAAAATAATAATGGTATACGGATGGATAAGTCAGGATTTTTGCAAGTGGATCTTAACAGGGCGGGGTACAAAGATGAGCCTTTCATTCTAGCCTCTCAAGCTAAACAAGTGTTCTATGTCACTGATCCGACAAGTATGAAATGGTCTATAGTGCTTTTCTCTAACAAAGTAATTGATGAAAAGATTGGAGACCAAGGCGATACTGGTGTTGAAATTGAATCTTTTACCAGAAATGATCAAAATGAGAATGAATCATGCATTAGAAATGATCATAATGAGGGTATTTGGATCAATCCAACCGTCCGCGTTGTTAAGAGACGAGTAGAACATATTTCTACCAAGAAAAGAAAGAGATGTTAGTGAAAAAGGTAATAGTATATATAATTATAGACAATGTCATTCAATAAAATGTATATATATGCCATTTCATTTTTTTCATTATAGTATAATATATATAGCCTATATCATTTCATTTTTTTCATTATAGTATAATATATATAGCCTATATCATTTCATTTTTTTCATTATAGTATAATATATGTAGCCTATATCATCCAGTAAAATTTAAATATACGTCATTTCATTTTTTTGCTTTATGGAATTTTATACATGTCATTTAATTTAATCTAATTTTTCTTTATTACAGGTCAAATGGCTAGTAACCAAGAAAATTCAGAAAATGTTCCACAAGGAGATGGTCCACAAGATAATGTTCCACAAGACACTTCAGATAAGGACATCACACGAGGCATAACTATCATGCGGGGAATCATCCGTGATAGAGATAGAGGTATTAAGTATAATGTAGATTGGAATAATGATGACCAACTAATTGGGCCTAATTCTGCAAAGCTGACAAGCTACATCGGTACGCTTGTTCGTATGCACATTCCGATCACCACTCCTAGCTGGAAAAAAGGAGAGTTGGATGCTAAAGAAAGAATTTGGACCGAGATAAAGGTATCATATATGGTTGTTGTTATTTGCTTTATTTTGACGAAAATATTGTTTTTAAATTACATATACTAACACCCTCTATGCGTATGTTTTTTTGTAAAGGTCTTTTAACATTGAAGATGCCCGCAAAAAGTATATAATGGGCTTGGCCGGAAAAAGACATAGAGGGTGGAGAAATTTTTTGACAAATAAGTTTCTTAAAGACGATGAAGGAAATTTTGTTGAAGAGGATCCTGAACGACCAAATAAATATGAGAGCTTCATTACACCCGAAGAATGGGTTGCTTTTGTGGGCCAAAGAAGAGACGAGAATTTCAAGAAAGTGAGTGCTGTAAATCGGGACAGAGCGTCAAAACCCGCATATCCATATAAAAAAGGTCGTTTGGGATATGCACGCTTACAGGAAAAAATTGTAAGTAAATCTCAATTCTACGATCTTATTAATTATCTCAATGTGTATTATTAATTTGTAACAATGTGTATTGATGATTTTATTATTTGTAACAATGCGTAGTTGGAGGAGACGCAAAGTGACGAAACATCACTACCTGCACATGTGTTGTGGAAGGAAGCTCGTGTTGGCAGAGATCAAGTTGTTAACCCCGATCTGCAACATATTTATGATGAGTGTGTAAGTATACCATTATGTCTTTAATTAATATATGATTAACGTTGTGTCTTTAATTATCGATATTTAAATGAATTACAGGAGACTATATCACAATCGGTATCCACGGGTGATGACCCGAATATCAGGAGCGTACTCAGTCGAGCACTATGTGTTGCTGAGTATCCGGGACGAGTGAGGGGTAAAGGCCATGGTGTGACTCCTACCTCTCTGTATAACAATCCAAGAAAAAGAAATCCTAGCAATGCAGAAGTGATGAAAACATTGCAGGATTTACAAGCACAAGTCCGTGAACTGCAGAGGGACAAAGAGAGATATATGGCAGAAAGGAGCAGTTCACAGTTGAAAGAAACTAGTGACAAGGCTAGTATCAACTGTCAACAAAATTTTCCCGAGGTAATTAAGATGATAATCCATTATATTTAGAGAAAGTATAATTATAACGGTTATTATTGTCAACATTAAAGGAAGTCTAACGGTTATTATTGGTTTAGGGCATTTCATGTTGTCAGCTGTATCTAGCGTCTCCGACTTATCGGGTAGTTGGCAAGGGAAAAGTGCACAACACCTCGGGAGATTTAATTCACCATAGACCGCTCCCGGATGGCCACATGAAGGTATAGGTTGATGTTGTTTTAGATATGAATGCATTGCTACCGGTACCTGACATTGTTGCGGAGACCACATTGCTGCGAGATGCAGTAGGATCTTTTGTGGCATGGCCATCAGACCTCATCTGCATAGATGATCAGGTATGTTGAAAACCATTATGAATCTTTAAGTATTCAACTGACAGTTCTGACCTGAATTTTATACATGGTAATTTTAGACTCCTACAAAACCCGCATCTAAGGATAAAGGGATTTTGCATCGCAAAGACAGGTACTTTTAAAGTGTTTCATTTATGATCGGAATAAAAAACTGCATAACTTTTTATCTTACATAATTCTATATGATTTTTAAGGTACCTTCTCAAGATCAGTCACAGCAGGTGAGCCAGAAAGTTAGTAGGGTTCCACCTAAGAAGAAGGTTCCTGTCCGTAAATTTGTGCCTAGGTATCGACAGTGTCTGGAGACACTAGTTGGCACATCAGATTTGATGAATGATGGAATTCGTCAAATCGATGTGGATGAAATTGTCTTTGGTTTTCCATGTACCGAAACAATTGGATTAGAGGACATGGAATAAATCTTTCATCATCGAGAGTTAGGCATCAGTGTGATGCACTCGTACATCCGGTAACCCGATCAATATATTATTTAATTGGTTGAACATTTTTTTTAAACATTTAATTGAAATAGTCTAATATTAATTATGTTTTTATTTAAGGATGTTATTTGACAAATTGATGCGCGGGAATCAATTGTCAAATAGATTCCGTTTCGTGTCTTCCTCCCGTGTCAGCAGAGCAACAATTTCTAGGGAACGTGATTCAGTAAGAGAACACTTGGTCGAAAGATTCATGACAACTGCCAGTACAGAGAGCTTGTATCTTTTTCCTTATAATACATGGTTAGATTTTCATTCTAAGCTCCTTTTAATATTTGTATTTTTTACATTAAAATTCGCTTCTAAATTGTTGCTTTAATTTATAGATGTCACTGGTTGTTGCTTGCAATCAATCCCATAAAAGAAGTGGTCTATTACCTGAATTCGGTTGACGGTGATTGGACAAATTATCCGGAAATGAAGCTAGTGATTGATACGTAAGTGACATTATTCTAAATATTTGTTTGTGTTTATATATTTAATTATTTCAATGTCATTGTTCTAAATAAATATTTTAATTTTGTCATCAGTTCAATACAAGTATTCCGATGTCAAAGGGAAGCACGAGTACCACGGTCTAAATCAAACAACATTAATTGGATCAAAGTACAGGTATATAAATTTCAACAATTTTGCTTATAATGTTTATGCTACTTGATAAATCAATAGATGTGTATAATCTTATTTGTTTTTCTATGTAGTGCCCTCAACAACAAAACGACATAGATTGCGGATACTTCGTTTTGAAGTTTATCAAAGAAATCATTCAAATGAATGAAATCGAGATTCCAATCACGGTATGGATTTATACTTTGTTTTATTACTTATCGGATTTTGCATATAATTTATTACATTAAACTAAATCATGCATATATTTTGTTTTGTAATGTAGTATTTTGATCAATACAATTGTCCATATTACTCGCCACGTCAATTGGAAGAACTCAAAGAGGAGTTGTGCCAATATTTTATTGAGCTAAGAATCTTATAATAAGGTACGAATACATTGTTGTGTGAAAATTGGTTAATTATGAATATATTGTTTTGTGTATACAACACTGACCGTGTTATTATGTTCATATTGCAGGATCAGGACCTTGGATATATATGTAGATTAGGATTGATTTACTTAGTGTTATATAGCTGATTTCTTAGGGTGTATTTTGTTACGTTTAAAAACATGTTAATATTGAATTACCATGGTGTATATATATTTTGGATATGAATTGATTATAATGGTATTTGTATATATATATAATATTTGGTATTTGAATTACATTTGGTATTTAGATTAAAACTAATATATATTGGTATTTCTAGATTAGATTGTAAAATACCGGTTTAAGAATTACAAGTTTGCTGCAAAAAAAATGCAGGTTTAGAAATTTTTTAAATTTTAGATTTTTCAGTAGAAAACCTATGAAAGCGCTTTTAAGAAAAAAGCGCTCTCGTAGGCCTACCTATGAAAGCGCTTTTTGATTAAAAGCGCTTTCATAGGTAGGCCTACGAGAGCGCTTTTTTCTGAACAAAAAGCGCTCTTATAGGCCTACTTTAGATTGCCTGACACGCATTCTGAATACACCTATGAAAGCGCTTTTTCAGAAAAAAGCGCTCTCGTAGGCCTACCTATGAAAGCGCTTTTTACCAAAAAGCGCTTTCATAGGTAGGCCTACGAGAGCGCTTTTTTCTGAACAAAAAGCGCTGCTAAAACCTTTAGCAGCGCCACCTACGAGAGCGCTTTTAAGCGCTTTTAAAGCCCAAAAAAAGCGCTTTCGTAGGTTATTTCTGGCATAGTGTGGATTTATCCTGAGGGTGTTTGTGTGCAAGTGTATTGGTTTACATACTTGATTTGTCTTGATTAGGGTTTTCTATTTGTTGGTTTTAATTTTTCCATACAAAACCCTAATTACTAGCATTTGTATATAAAGCATTTAAATTGCAGAAAATGAAAATACTAAGTTATTACATCACTTAGGGGAGGGGATATACAAATTACAAAATTGGAAAATTGCAAGAAATTAAAACCCTAATTATCTATTACAACCATATTAAATTTTGAATAAATGTACAAAATAAAGATAAAATGCAAGAATATAAAATGTAAGAAGAAATGTGTTTTTTGTTTGGTTTTTCATGAAAAGGTTTTTTTTGACCTAATTAAAATAAAATAATTAACTAGAAAATAAGAAAATTAATATTAAGTTAGTAAAATAAATTAACTTAAAGAAAACAAGTTTTTTAGGGTTTTGGTGAATTTAATTAAATTAGCAAATAAAAATAATTAAATAAAAATCTTAAATTCTAAATTGATTTTAATTTACAAAAAATAATATAATAATAATTAAAATTTATTATCTAAGTATTTTAAAAAAGGAAAAATTAATTTATTAAAGAAAATGTTTTTGTTCTTTTGATTTTTTATAAAACAAAATAAAATAAATAAGTGTAAAAAAATAATAAATAAAATATTTTTTGGGTTTTTATTACTAACAATAAAAATTAATATTAATAATAATACTAATAATAATAATAATGAAAATAAAAATAAAAATAAAATAAAATGGATCAGGATGTATGAAAGTGAAACAGGGGGTATGGTACAACAAAAATGGAGAAAGCCCAAAGTTGGGCCCAGGCGCCGTAAGGAAACAAAAAAAATGGAAAAAAAGTATGAAAAAAAATGCCAAAAGGCAGCGCGCTAGGTGTTGAACCCACGCCCTCTTAGTTACCAGTGCGCTGCCTTACCACTGGGGTGACTATACATCCGTTAACTTATGTCAAACCATAAATATATATTAGAAACTGCTTCCTGAAGACAAACTTCATCTTCAACCTCGCGCCTGGCCAGACCACCTGCATCTTGCTCATTTCTCATCCATTTGCAAAAGTGTAAACATGAATCTTGTGGCAAATTTCCTCACGATTTCAGAATGTAAAGCATTAAAACTATAGATCAAAGACAAACATTAATTTTAATAGCCCTAATCTGAACCCTAACTTTTCCAGAAATTTCAATCTTAAAATTCTCTAAGCTCAAGCAACATAAATGAAAACTATGGACATGGTTAGCTTCAGGGCAATGATATCTACATTTTTCATTCACAAATTAAACATTAATAATGCTTGTATGAAGAGTTCCAAGTTAACGAAACTTACCTCAAACTGGAAATCGTATTTTGAGTTTGAGCACTCCTCAAGGTGTTGTGATGATCAGAATAGCTTCACTGAGGTCCCAGGAAGCTAATGCAATATTTAGTTTATACTGGAGATGGTTGAATCGTGCTGGAGAAGTCCAAGTGAAAAGCTCTATTTTTTAAATGGAGGATGGTGTTAATGGTGTTACAGCCTTGTAACAGGGTGTGGGATGAGTTCTAAATGATCTTTAGAAGCTTTAGGAACCAAAAGGATTGAAAACGCACGAGGGAGATGTGAGTTTCAAGCTTTTGGTCAGGTTATGCAAGAATGGAAGTATGTGTTACAACTCTGAGTTCTTGAGAGTTTTTGGGCTTGTGTATGCGTGTGCTTTAATGCCAAGGACTTGTACATAAGTAAGGAGAAGGTTTGAGTGCTTGAGAGGGTCAGAAGTACAAGCTCTAGACTGATTGCTATGTTACTTGATTTTGAAGAAATGTGAAAGTATGGTTCCAAGATGAAGTATAAGCATGAGTTGAGTTATTGTGAGGCTTGAGACAAACTTCTTTTGAGTTATAGGTCGTGTATGATCAGAAGAAAACAATTGCAAGGCTCAAGAACAAGTTTTGTGTGTAAAGCTACTTTTTCAAAATGGCATTGTGCACTTTCTTCCTAAAATGGACATAAAGCATGGACAATGCATTGAATGCTTGAGTTGAGGCCTCTAACAGTTGTGCAAGCATTTAGTTATGGGGTGTATAATAAGTTTGAGGCCTACAAAGCAAAGATTATGCAGCATAGGTTTGAGATTTGAATTTTGTTCATCACAAAATTTGCCTTGTAAAACAACTTGAAACCCCAACTTCTGGCCTTCGATTCTCCTTGCTCACAAATGATCTCAAGGAGTTCCTTGACTTTTTAGAAAGCTTGTAATGTGATATACAACCCCTCTTTGAATCACTTTTGAAAAATCTAAATAGAACTATGTGAAACTTGGGTCAGAAGTTAGGTCAAAATCCTGACCTAAAATGCTCAAAATTTCACCAAGTGTTTAGTTTCAAGACCATGACTTCATAGATTAATAACTTGAGATACAAGCATTTCTAGGAGAAGTTGTGTAAATAAATGTTGTAGATATCATGGAGATCTACAACTTTCATGTTAAAAGTTTCTTTTGAATCATCTTGCATCATGGTGAAAAATTGGCTCAAAGTTGTGAAAAAACATGAAGTTTTCAACACTTAGGAAAATTTTCTAAGTTTGAAAACTTTGACTTTTCAAAATGAAATCTTGACTTTTGATTTCTTGATGAACAATTTTCATATTTTGACATGTTTTAATGAATTGTGATCTTTGACACTTGATTTTGACCAAAAAGTCAAAGTTTGATTTACTCTCAGTCGGAAGAAGAGCATGATGAACATTTAAGAATAGTATTGCAGATTCTGAAAAAGAGAAAAAGTTGTATGCAAAGCTGTCCAAGTGTGAATTCTGGCTGAAAGAGGTTAGTTTTCTTGGTCATGTGATTTCAGGTAGTGGCATTGTTGTAGATCCATCGAAGGTTGATGTTGTGTTGCAATGGGAAACTCCAAAGTCAGCTACTGATATTAGAAGCTTCTTGGGATTAGTTGGCTATTATAGAAGGTTTGTTGAAGGGTTTTCTAAGTTGTCACTTCCGTTGACTAAGTTGACTTGTAAAGGTAGAGCATTTGTTTGGGATGTTTAGTGCGAAGAAAGTTTTACGGAATTGAAGAAGAGGTTGACGTCAGCTCCGATTTTGACGTTGCCTAATCCAGGAGAGCCTTTTGTGGTATATTGTAATGCTTCCAAGATGGGTTTAGGAGGTGTGCTTATGCAGAGTGGTAAGGTAGTTGCTTATGCATCGAGGTTGTTGAGGACTCATGAGAAGAACTATCCTACGCATGATTTAGAGCTTGTTGCGGTTGTTTTTGTGTTGAAGATTTGGAGGCATTATCTTTATGGTTCTAGATTTTAAGTGTTTAGTGACCATAAGAGTTTGAAGTATTTGTTTGATCAGAAGGAGTTGAATATGAGGCAATGAAGATGGTTGGAATTGCTAAAGGATTATGATTTCAGTTTGAATTATCATCCAGGAAAGGAGAATGTGGTAGCTGATGCGTTGAGTCGAAAGACTTTACATATGTCAGCATTGATGATTAAAGAGTTGGAATTGATTGAGCAGTTTAGAGATATGAGCTTAGTTTGTGAGGTTACTCCGCAGAGTGTTATGTTGGGTATGTTGAAGATTAATAATGAATTTTTAGACAGTATCAGAGAAGCTCAGAAGTTAGATGTGAAACTGGTAGATTTGATGGTTGGGACTGGTCAATCTGAGAATAATGATTTTAAGCTAGATGAGCAAGGTGTGTTGAGATTTCGTAACCGGATCTGTATTCCTGATGATGCTGAGATGAAGAAAGTGATACTTGAAGAGAGTCATAGAAGTAAGTTGAGTATTCATCCAGGAGCTACAAAGATGTATCAAGATTTGAAAGGTTTATTTTGGTGGCCTGGGATGAAGGGTGATGTGGCTTGATTTCTGTATGCATGTTTGACTTGTCAGAAGTCGAAAGTTGAACATCAGAAGCCTGCAGGATTGATGCAACCGTTAGAAGTTCCTGAATGGAAATGGGATAGCATTTCAATGGACTTTGTGATGGGGTTTCCTAGTACTTCAAGAGGGCGTGATTCGATTTGTGTGATTGTTGATAGGCTTATAAAGTCAGCTCATTTTATTCCTATTAACATCTGTTTTCCAGTGTCGAAGTTGGCTGAGATTTATGTTAGTGTGATTGTGAAACTGCATGGTGTTCCTTTGTGCATTGTGTCAGATAGAGATCCAAGATTTACTTCTGGTTTTTGAAAGAGTTTGCAAGAAGCGTTGGGTTCTAAGTTGAGGTTGAGTTCAGTGTATCATCCTCAAACAGATGGTCAGACTGAACGGACGATTCAATCATTAGAAGACTTGTTGAGGGCATGTGTTCTCGAGCAGGGAGGTTCATGGGACACTTATCTCCCGTTGATAGAGTTCACGTATAATAACAGTTACCATTCTAGTATTGGGATGGCACCTTTTGAAGCGTTGTATGGTCGGAGATGTAGAACTCCGTTATGTTGGCATGAATCTGGTGAAAGTGTAGTACTTGGACCTGAACTTGTTCGTGAGACTACTGAGAAGGTGAAGTTGATTCGAGAAAAGATGAAAGCTTCATAGAGTAGACAGAAGAGTTATCATGACAAGCGAAGGAAAGATTTAGAATTTCAAGTTGGTGATCATTTGAGAGTTACACCTGTGACTGGTGTTGGGCGAGCGTTGAAGTCTAAGAAGCTCACTTCTCGTTTTATTGGACCATATCATATTTCAGAGAGAGTGGGGAATGTTGCTTATAGAGTGGCTTTACTGCCTAATCTTTCGAATTTGCATGATGTGTTTCATGTGTCGCAACTTCGGAAGTATATTTCAGATCCATCTCATGTGATTCATATGGACGATGTGCAAGTACGGGATAATCTTACGATGGAGACGATGCCTGTACGGATCACAGATCGTGAAATGAAGACTCTGAGGGGCAAAGAGATTTCATTGGTTAAAGTGGTTTAGCTAGGAGTTGCTGGTGAAAGCATGACTTGGGAATTGGAGAGCAAGATGCGAGACTCCTATCCAGAATTGTTTGATTGAGGTAAATTTTCGAGGACGAAAATATTCTAAGTGGGGAAGAGTTGTAACGCCCGTGATTTAATTAATTATTTAATTAAATTATTTTTGGAATAATTGTGAAGAAGTGTTATTAAATTGGATTTATTTTATTAAACGGAGAAATAATAATATATTTGAGGTATTATATTATTATGTGAAATAATGCTAGAAGCTAATATTATTTAATGTGGGCCTTTATGGTGTGAGTGGAAGTAATAAGGGGGTGTAAGTTTGGAGCCTAATAAGGAATAATATAATAATATTAGGTTATTTTATTATTGTTGTTAGAATAGAAGGAAGAAACAGTAAGAAGAGAAATAAGGATTTGAGGAGAACGTGAAGCTGTTGGATTTTGAAGGAAACGGCAAGAACAAAGATTCAACCCGGAAATTGTAGAGAGACTTTCGATCCAAGGTAAGGGTGGGGTTCTGGCTTTATAATTGGGTTCATGATGTTTGATATGTGGGGTTAGAGGATTGTTGTTTTTGTTATTGAATTGAATGATGTATGATGAAGATTTGATGAATTTTGAGGAATAAGAATGTTATTATGTTGTTTGATCATTGTAGTAATAGAGTGTAATATTAGGTGATGAATTATCATGATCAGAAATAAAGTTTTAGGGCTGTAGTATGATTCCCGTAGCAAAATACAGTAGAAAACACAGAAAATTATGCAGAGAATCGCAGGATGCGTCGACCTCAAATTGTATGAGTCGATGCAAGGAGGATGTTGGACTCAGGATGAGTCGATGCATGCAGAGGATGTACCGATACATGAGTGTGTGAGACTCAGGATGAGTCGACCGGTGTGATGCATGTGTCGATACATGCTGCATTTTGAAGTCAGGATGAGTCGATCGGTAAGTGCATGTGTCGATACATAATGTGATTTGAAGCAGAACGAGTCGATCCATAAGGAGGATGCGTCGACTCATAGTATGCATATGAAGCAGGATGTTCCGATCCAAGGAGTTTTATGTCGATACATAATGCTGGATTTTTGACAGAATTGACTTCTAATTGTTGTAACTTGAGTTTTAAGATGTTGTTTGAGATGTCGTTCGAAGTGTTGATTAGCTAACGCGATGAACTCTATTCTAGGGGATTAAAATGATGGATAAAAAGTGTAATCCCAGTAACTAATTTAGAATTTAGAATCAATTCCCGTAGATGACCGTTATGCTGGATTTTGGATAGAATGATGACTTTTGAGATGTTAGAGGCTGCTCTTAGAATTATGACAGTAGGATTTAGTGACTGTAATGATGTACATTAGCAGAATAATAGTATGGCTTAGTGTATTATTAATATACAACTGAGTTATTAGTGAGATATGGTCATTAAAGTTGTGTTTGATATTTATGATGAACAAATGATGTTTGATAAATAAATGATGTTTAATAAATTATTTTGAGATGTTTATGAGATGCTGTAATTGAGATGTTTTTGAGATGATTGAGATGTTGTTCCGAGATGATTGAGATGTTGTTGTTTTGAGATGTGTTTTGAGATGTTGTTAACTGAGTGTGTTATTACATTCATGGCATACATTTCATTTTTGAGATGGCCTGGATTGGCAAATTTTGAGATGAAGGTTATGCCTTGTTAATGCCTCTATTAATTGGTAGATTAGGTTTTTGAGATGGGAGTTCTGCTCCAATGGTACCACATGCATTTGCATAGTTTTTAGTCGCATTTTATGATTGAATAATGAAGTGTATTTGATGTTGATGAATGAGTATATATGTTGTAATTATTGTTGATTATGAGATGAGAAGTGGTGATATTATTGATCTAATTTAATTTATTAATTATCATGCGCTTTATTATATTGTTAGATATCTCACACCTTATGTTTGAATGTTGCCCCTATGTTGGTAACGTGCAGGTAATCGAGAGTGAAGGTTGTATACTTTCAATAGATCGAGTCGGTGTCATTGCTCTGATATGTAACACTCGGGGGAATGAACGCTTGCTGATTTTTAGTTGTTGAACTTTAAATTGTTTATTTACTAAATATGAGATGTTTCGAAGTTGTTGTTTTATTTAAAGATGTTATTGAAGAATTCCGCTGCGTAGTTGTTGAATTATTTTATTAAAGATGCTATATTGATGGTTCACCCAATGTTTTATTAAAAGTGTTATGTATCCATGATGAATGCAATGAATTTATTAGAAGAATTTGTGACGTCCCGATTCGTTTGTATGAATGAAATTTTATAACTCTGATTTATTTTGCATAATTTGCTTGGGGTAGAATTGGGGTGTTATAGAGTACGACCAGATAACATTTTAATCTCATTTCCCCAGTAAGTCGTTGTGAATCCTGGAGCCTGACCAGATAACAGTCAGCCTTATCATCCTCAGCAAGTCACTGTGAAGCCTGGAGTACGAACAGATAACAGTTTAATCTCATTTCCCCAGTAAGTCATTGTGAAGCCTGGAGCCCGACCAGATAACAGTTAGCCTTATTATCCTCAAAAAGTCACTGCTAAGCCTGGATCCTGACCAGATAGTAGTTCACTTCAATCTCTTCAGCCAAGAGATGACTCCTCAGTAGAGTAACGGACAACTGAAGCTCCTAAAACTCTATGTTCCAAGACAGAGACCAACATTCCTCAGCGGAGTCCTCTCTAACATTAAAAGCATGAATTTCCACAAGGGGATATCTCATGAAGTCCACATTGTTTTGGATTGCATCTTTAAGCCCATCTCCGACGACTCTCTGTCATACTCCTTGGATGGTATCTTTAAGCCCATCTTTGATAGTATCCTGTCACCTTTTCCAAATGGCATCTGTAAGCCCATTCCCGATATTATTCACCAACAGTATCACTTCAGACGAGTGCAAATTTCTGGGCACTCTAGTGTTCAATCATCTCCCACCTTCAGATCACAAAAGGCAGACAAGCCAATCTACATCCTCAGGTTTAAGAATATTGAACAGGTGAAACTATTGTACCCCAAAATTTACCCTCTCGTGTTTTCTAAGGTCTTCCCCTACATGGTTGGTCACAAACCCTTTCCTAATGAAAAGGAAAATTGGTGAGTAATGTTTTCGAGTTTCCTTCGATTGGCATCTCTAAAATGCCCTTCGATTGGCATTTCAGCAAAGCCTTTCGATTGGCCTTGCAATAAGTTCCTTCGATTGGAATTTCAGCAAAGCCTTTCGATTGGACTTGCAACATGATCCTTCGATTAGAAATCCTAAAGGTTCCTTTGATTGGAGCATCAGAGCTTCCTTCGATTGGAGCATTAGAGCTACCTTCGATTTGGAACATCATAGCTTCCTTCGATTAGAGCATCATAGCTTTCTTCGATTGGAGCATCAGAGCTTCCTTCAATTTGGAGTATCAGAGCTTCCTTCAATTTGGAGCATCAGAGCTTCCTTCAATTGGAACATCAGAGCTTCCTTTGATTTGGAGCATCAGAGCTTCCTTCGATTGGAGCATCAAATGCTTCCTTTGATTGAAACCTCAGAGCAAAGGCCCTTCGATTGGCATTCTAAAAGAGTCCATTCGAAGAAGCTTGCAAAGAGTTCATTCGAAGGAACTTTATCAGAGCCATTTGAAGGAGCTTTAGAAGAGCCATTCGAAGAAGTTTGACAAGGTCCATTCAAAGGAGGCCATCAGCCCATTCGAAGGAGGGCATTTAAAGGCCAGTTACATATCATTCAAAATTCAAAAAGGGAGACAAGATCCTATGGGTTTGGCCAATGTTACAAATTCCTATTCACGGCTTTCAAACACAATCAAGGTTGTTTAAACCTTTGCCTTCTTGTCCCCTCTACCCCCTCTACATAAAGAGATTACAAGTGTTGAAGAGAGGGGGAGGGGGAAACGAAAAAACATTGGAGAGAGGCTGTCCACAAATCCATCAAAGGTTGCCAAAATTTTCCAAGAAAAAGCCATCCCTCAACAAAAGCAGCCAAGCCCAGAAACCCAAGATCAAAGGTGCTCACCTCCAGCAAGTGCCTAAATCGAAGGTCCAAACTACTGGTAAGAGAAGGTAAATTGTTCAACCTTGTGTTTTCATAATACATCCATACTTGTTATTACATTCGATTTTCCATCCTAGACAGGACCAAAGGGCCTGGGTTTGGCACCCAGGTCATATTCTTCGTTTGCTAACATTTACTGCAGACATAGCCTGAAAATACCCAGCAAGCGCAGGATCGAAGGACTTGGGTTTCGATACCCAGGTCCTGCCTTTTATTTTGTTAATATACTTTGGCAGGTGTAGCGTCCCAGATCGAAGGGGGCATCTTCTCAGATCAAAGCTGCCCATTAGCCTGCTGGATCGAAGGAGGCGTCTCCTTTCTGGATTGAAAGCCATGACTTCCAGGATCAAAAGACAATCCCCTACCCTGGATCGAAGGCTATTCACACTTATTCCTTAGCCCAGTCGAAAGAAGGCATGTTCTTCTGATTCGAAAAGGCCACGTCTCTCCTGGATCGAAGACCATATTTTTCCTGGGATCTAAGCCCCACTTTTCCTGCAATCGCAGGGTGCCCCCATTTGTATTTTTACTTTTTAGTTCATTTCTCTATTTTTACCTTTTTTTAATTAACATTAAAATCAAAATCACAAAAATATTAGGCTAGTTGTTTTTCTAACTAAATTAATTTTGTAAATAAATTACTTAATTATTTTAACACTTTTTTCTTAAAATTAAAATTAAATAGACTCAGGCCTTGTTTCTTTTATACCAAAAAAACAACAAAAATATTTCTTTTCTTTAGGATTTTTAGACGTCTTTTCTATTTCATGCGTGTTTATTTAAATCTGTATTTTTTTACTATTATTGTATCTGCCTACCGGATGTAATAGATAAAATTAGGATATTTACTGCTTTATTCTCCATTATCCTTTTATAATGTAAATTCCCTCTCCGAAGCAGTATAATAGCGTAGGACCTCTATTTTCTGCATTTTACTGTTTTTCATATTAACTGCTAGTAATTAGGCTTGTATGATAAGACTGAAATCAAACGCTAGCTAACTTAATAAAAAGACAAAAAAATAACTGAAACACAACACAATTGCACACAAGCACCTCTAAGGTACGCCCACTTTTGTTGCCTTTTAAAAAGTCAGTCATGGGGCAGGAATGCTTTAGAAAAGACTCGTAAAAACAAAAGATCATAGTCCCTCGATGACCCTACAGTTGCCTTCTCGGTAAATGATCTAGTCCCTAAAATAGAATTGCTAAAGCATCTCCATAATTACCTTCGTGACTGTAACGTCCCTTCGATTGTCCCTCAACATCCAACGATAAGGCTACCTACTCATTAATAGTAAGATAGCACTGTCTAAAGGAAAAGAGTAAAAGGATGACCCTTTTCAAGTACAAAAGTAGATAGTTGTTAGAAGTTTCCTCAAATATACTTTTTTGCACTTACACACAAAAACTACTTTTCAAAAGACATTTTTCAAACACTTTGTATACGTTCTCTACTATCCCGATAAACACTACAAAGTTCTCCGTACTAAGGCACTTTCAAAACATTTTCAAACACAAAGCACAAAATTATTTTTAAAAATGAGCAAACCTCTAAGAGCCCGTGGAAAACCACAAATGGAAAGGGTGTTAACACCTTCCATTTCCATAATCTACCCCCCTTACTCAGAAACATCTCAAAAAGGTCATTTTTTGTTCTTTTTACCCTTTCCTTTGTTGGATAAAAGAAAAGACGGTGGCGACTCTTGCTTACCGCATTTTTGCGAACAAAAAACGCAAAAACCAGTATATAAACAGTCGGTTCTGCCACTGTAAAACACAAAGACTAATGTCTCTCTCCCACTCCAACATCCATTGGTGTCCTCGCTCTCAAGAGGACATTTCTTTTATTTACCGCTGCGGAGAATTTCCTAATGTGTCACTCCTGGGCATTAGGGGAGGCATCACCTACAATCCTTCTTTAGCACTACGTCAGTTTAGCTATGCACGGAGAGATGGTCCACCGAATATGCTCATCCAGGGTATTATGTTCAACTACTCAGATGATTTGCAAAATTATCGTCAGAGGTTCATCCGCGCTTGGGGAATTGTTAAGAAGACTGATAATAGGAATTTGGGGCGCAAGAACTCCATCCCTTTGGAACCTTACCTCAAATGGGTGCGAGCTCGAGTCTAAAGTGTTATGATGCCATACGATTCCATCTTACCGGTGATCTTAGAACCTGTTGTTCAAGGGGGCGAGTCCCGTATTATTCTCCATCCTGATATGCCAACCAACATCAAAGAATTGCAAAAGTCTTGGATCAGCTCAAGGGAGAACGAGATGATTTTGAGGCTCAATTCTATGCAAGTGAGAAGAAGGTGCTGGAATTAAGAAAACAACTTCATGAAGGGAGGAACCTCAACACCTACCTCAAAACCAAGAGGAAGCGCCCATGGGAGACTTTGGAATTTCCTTTCATTATCTATCCCTGTGTAATCTTTTGTTTCTTTAAAAACTTGCTAATAAAAGGTTTTGTTTCTTGTTGTTTAAAAGAGCTTAAATCCAATAAGGTCCTTAAAAACATTGCATAAGCAGGTCTCAAAGCAAGGTTCTTATCTTCTTCGCTGTTTATTTCAGCAAGTAAAGAAATGGCCTCTGGCTAAAGGGCAGGAAGATCTAAAAGCCCTCATACTGAAAGATAAAAAGAAGAAGCCAAAGAAACCAACCGGGATAGTGAACTTGGGAAGAAAGATCAGAGGACCAGTGCGGCGAGCTTCTGAGCTGGTAACTTCTTCAAAGGAATGAGACAATCAAGAAGAGGAAATAAGAGAGGAAGACTCCAGTCCAAAGGAATCCGATGATGAATCTGACTATGATGATGAACAGTATCCTCCTGCTGATGAAAAATACAAACAACTGAAGGATCCTTTGAATGCAATGGAAATCCAGAAGATATCGGGGCTGGATTTTGAAGAGCTGGGTTTGGTTTCTGGGGTTGTCATCCTGCAGAAGTTCAAGGTTCCGGTGTTTTCTAAATATGATAGGGTCTCATGTCCCAAGATGCATCTCTGATCTTATATGAGGAACATTCAGCCTCACACTGCAGACAAGGACTTATGGGTCCACTTCTTTCAGGACAGTCAGTCTGGGACTCAGCTAGAATGGTTTTATCAGCTAGAGGGGACCAATATTCGTAATTGGAAAGACCTGGCCGCTACTTTCTACAAGTAGTATCAGTATAATTCAGACCTTGCTCCCACCCGTACACAACTCTAAAGTATGTCTATGGGTTTGAGCGAGGGTTTTAAAGATTATGCTCAAAAGTTGAGAGACTTAGCAGGAAGAGTCCAACCCCCCCTGTCTGATAGAGAGTTAGTGGATATGTTTTTGGGTACCCTATCTGGTCCGTTTTTCAATCATCTAATTTGAAGCTCCTCAGCTGGCTTTACTGAGTTGATTTGTACAGGAGAGAGAGTAGAAGTTGGGATCAGAAGTGGCAAGATTCATAAGGATTCCTCTTCAAGTGTGGGAAAGAGACCTTTTGTTGGAAAGAAAGAGGTCAATGTTGTTTACAATCAACGAAATCAGAGCAGAACCGAGCACCGTCCAACGGTAGGGGCTGTTATGATATCCAAGCCGACAACTACTCAACAACAAAGTAATCAGCCTAGAGCAGAAAGACCTGTAAGACAATTCACCCGGATAAATATGACTTTGTCTCAAGTGTTGCCACACTTATTGAAGTCCAATCTGGTAACTTTGAGGGAAGCTCCGAAGAATCCCAACATCGCATCTCTTCGCTACAACCCAAATGCTCGTTGTACTTACCATTCAGAAAGTCCGGGACATGATACCAACGATTGCTGGGCTTTGAAAAACAAAGTGCAAGACCTTATTGAAGCAAAGGAGATTGAATTTGAAGCTCCTGAGATTCCCAACGTCATAACTGCACCCATACCCAAGATGGCCCAGGAATCAATGCTACTGACGTTGTCTCTGTCACAGAAGATGCTGACAGTAGCTATGACATGGATAGCTGGATCTTCCCTACTACCAACGGTGAACCCAGTAACTGGACGGCAAATGGCTTTGTACCAATTACTTGTATTCAGAAGTAATTGTCTTTTTATTTTCGGATATGTAATAATTAAACAATATAAACTCTATGGTTGTGTGTCTTACCCGGGGCACAATGGTTTATTCGTGAGGGCTATCATGTTTTAATCTCATATGTCATTAATAAAACATTGGACATTTTTTATACAAATTTTGCGCTCTCTGTTTTTCTTTTCTTTTGCCAATACAGCTATGCTCTTACACACACTCACGTATCAAACTGCAGATCCATATCCACTATGGATCCCATTGATAATGGTTCTACTATTGTCGGTTATGACTTTGAAAGTCCAATCAACCAAGTCGAGGACGAAGGTGAGGAAGATTGTGAGGTATCCGGAGAACTTGCCAGACTGTTACAGCAGGAAGAAATGGCTATACAGCCTCATGAAGAGCCAGTTGAGATAGTAAATTTGGACACATAAGATGACAGAAAAGAAGTCAAGATAGGTACAAATTTGGAGTTTAGTGTCAAACAGCGTTTGATATAGATGTTGCATGATTATGTCGAGATCTTTGTCTGGTCATATGAAGACATGTCGGGGCTAGACACGAATATTGTGGTTCATCGTCTGCCAACTAAAGAGGATTTCCCTCAAGTAAAGCAGAAGGTTCATCGTATACGCCCTGAAATGTCGGAGAAAATCAAAGCAGAGGTTATGAAACAGTTCAACGTTGGGTTCTTAGCTGTCACCTCTTATCCCCAATGAGTTGCTAACATAGTCTTGATGCCTAAAAAGGACGGCAAAGTACGGATGTGTGTGGACTACAGATATCTAAATAGGGCGAGACCCAAGGATGACTTCCTGCTTCCCCACATTGACATTCTGGTTGACAACACCGCACAACATAAGATCTTTTCCTTCATGGACGATTTCTATGGTTACAATCAAATCAAGATGGCATCCAAAGACATGGAGAAGACAACCTTCGTCACACAATGGGGCACTTTGTGTTACAAAATGATGCCATTTGGATTGAAGAATGTTGGGGCAACCTATTAGCGAGCCATGGTGACTTTGTTCCATGACATGATTCACCATGAGATAGAAGTCTATGGTTTGGGTTTGACATATGACTAGATGTTGTAGAGCATTAAACAACAAAATCAATAATTTGCAAATAATTCTTTTTAGCAAGTCAGACTTGACAAAACTTAACTCGGTTTAGTCTATTTTCACCCCTACTGACGGTGTGCATTGGATAATGGCATTATTATTAGATAAAAGAAATTTTGGACTAATAAAAAAAAAGGAATGTTTAATAAAAGCTTTTTCTTAAAAAATATTATGATTATGGTAGATGAGAGAAAACTGAAAGTGTAAAAATGTAATAGAATGAATCAGAAAATTTTGCGCTAAAATAAATACGTTCCTGATTGAAAATTAACATTCCTAATAAATGCAGGAACCATCAACAAAGATGTGCCATCATTCTCTCCTTTCTAAATTCCACAACTGTTTGTACAAGAATTTTGACAACACTAAATTTTTGTGCCAGGATAAAAACACTCAATGCTATTTTCCTTGATCTTGAAGTGAAAATTATGAATCTTAACTGGTGAAATTCCATGTTGCTTAATGAACACCATCAACTGCATAAGATGACAAACAAAACATAATCAGAGTAAGTTTATGCAATCTGATTTAATCGATAATCCATGGCTACAGACAGTGATTGCTAATTTGCTACATCAATCTTAAGACGAGAGCATGAAATCAGTGCAAACAAAAGCATGAAATATTTGCAGTTGCAGTATTAGAACTACAACATAATTCAACATTTGAAAGATGAACAATAATAACTTATTCTTCTCCTTTTGATTTATTTTGTAGCAACCAGAACATGCATTAACAACGCCACTGATGATAGATAATTTGAGTGATTAAAATGAGATACTGGAAGAGTGGTATTGTGGCTCAGACATGATCTAGAAGTACAAAAAACATGAGAAACAGACAACTTTTGCATAAGAACAAAAAATCGTCACTTATTTCAAGGCTAAGATTAATTTTTCTTGATAAAAATGTCCAATATCAGTTCTTCAATTACCAGTAAAAATTTACGAGTCCCAAGGGCATTTCAAACGAATTGGTTTAAGGGAAAAGTTGAGTCATTTAACATGTATCCAAATTCCAGGAGCAATCAGGGGCCAATTAGCTCAAGATATGCCCTTGAAAAGAAATTTCATAAAATAAGTTCTTAGGTTCATGCTTGAGTAAAGAAAAGTAGCTGCAAGGCTTGTCCAGTCAAAATGTTGGTTTTGTCAGAGGTTCAAAAGTCAGAACTATGATCGACGGAAAGATATGACTCCTAGTTCCCTTTCGAGTGTTACACATCAATGTGTGAGTGTTGATCTCTAAATAAATGAGAATTGGGTCTTTTCAATTTATGTACTTTTTGTTAATCTCTCTCAACAGTAAAACCCAATTGTTAGCTTAATCTAATGGGTGGAAGACCAAAAGCTCAAATGATGAAATGAAACACATTGAAAAAACTCTGCACGTAGGATATCTGGCGTAAATGGTCATCCATGGCGACATCTTAGCACCGCCACAATGGCTGATGCCAAGCCACATCAGTGGTTTAAAAAAATGTAAAATGATAGAAATATACCTGTCCATGCACATCTTTTGCCAAACCAGTGGCCAATGGTTCAGCCTTGACCAAAACGTCAGCAAGGTGCTCCATCTCTAAGATAATGTCAGGCTTGTCTTCATTCAAATAAATATCCCTATGGTCAAGTGCAACGAATGCACAACCCTGTGATAAGAACAGATAAATAAAGAACAAAAAAAAAAATTGAAATTGATTTGAAAAACAGTCAAGTCAATGATATTATCTTACATATTCTGATGTTAGTGTATAGCAATAATGCAGGAAGTCTAAAACATGATTTGAAGAGCCATTGGCAGCAACTTGAAGAAAAGAAATATCATCTATCATGATAGTGACACATTTCATGTTGTCTTGAGGTAATGCCTTGATCAGCCTTTCAATTTTCTCAAATACAGCAGCAAAACCATTGTGTTTGGATTTTCCTTCATCTAGTCATATATAAACAAGGATATATTTATGGTAAAGTAGCAGCAAGTAAAATGACAAGATATGCAATTTTTTAGAGCTTAATAATATGGGTTGCTGAAAAAGTTAGTAATTAGTAATAGGTGTTGGTGGAGAAGATACCTGAATTTCTCACCTGGAAACTGCAACATAAGCAAATCAATGAAAAAGAATCTATTATTATCTCTTTGAGCAGCCAAGTTGCAACCCTAAAACAAAAAAAGAAACATAATAAAATACAGAACATTAACAATACAAATTTGAAATGAGGAAGTTGGGAAGTTACAATTTTTCTGAGAATTCGATCGTAGTGGGAGAAAGTGTTGGAGAGGGCGAGGAAGATAACAGACGAAGAAGGGTGGGAAGAGAAGGTGCGGTTGAGGATATGGTGAAGAACGAAAGCGGCGCTTGTGTCGACAGTGTCTTCTACAAGGACGAATCGACCGTAGAGGTTGTTGTTGCTGTGAAGACCTAGGGATTCATTGAGAAGGTTCGGTTCTTTGTGTTCCATCGTTTATCGGCGGGTCGGTTCTTGTGTTTTCACGATGAAGAACATAGAGAGTAGATAAACTTCGATTATTTAATTTTATCTTTTGCACATTTGGTAGTTTTTAAGCTATTTAATCAAATATTAGTTAGTTAATTTAATTATTAAAAATTAATTTAATTAATTTTTTATAAATTTAATTAATTAATTTAATTAATTTTTGATTAATTAATTAAATATTCATTTTATTTTTCATTTATCTTATTTAGCTTTGATACATGTTCCTAATCCACCTTGGTTTGAGTTCTTATTGCATATGAGACGTTCAGATTATTTCTTTGTCATCCATTTTGTTTGTTTGTTGGAGTTTTATCTAATGCAGAAATTCTTATATGATATCTTGATGATACTTTGAGCTTTATCTGACATCTTGAGTTTACTTGGTGCACTTTCTCAGCTTGTGATTTATTTTTACTTGATGTGTTTTATCTGATGCTTTGAGTTATATCTGACGCTTGGTTTTTTGATGTTATTTGTTTATGTGATTTATTTTCATCTGAGGTTTGGTATACTCTTAGCTTATTTATTTGCTTGTGGCTTTAAATTCAAAGGGATGAGAATGCTATATTGATTTCTTTATATCAAATATGAGCTTCTGATTGGTTAGATATTCTTTATCTTATCTTTTTACTTTCTTGTACATAGGATACTCTCTTCATCTCCTACCCCATACTTTAATTTTCAAAACCTTCTAATCTATTTTCAAAATTTTCTTGTTTATAAAATCGAACCACTTTCATAATAAATGTTGACTTTGTACTTTTTTTCTCAAACTTCTTCTTTTTTTTCAAACTTCAAAATACTTAATAAATAAATGATGAGAATCACACTTCTGTTAAACGATGGAAATGATAGACGGGGTTCTTCTCGATCTTATCATTTTTTCATTCTTAGTCTTTTGTGTGGTTCAAATCTCAAAGACTTTTTTCATTAAAAAGTGGAGAAGTGGCTATATCTCTCTCTTGAGGTCCAATAGCTATTGTTCACAGCAAAAAATATCAACCAATTCAAACCTTTTGCCTTCGGACCTCCTTCGGGCTTTTCTTTTGAAAACTTTTCATAAAAAAGGATATGTTATTTCCACACTACGCAATACGACGCGTGATTCCCCAAAGGTCGGGTTGCAATATGTCAGCTACTAGAGTGTGAATGTAACATTATCCGCCTAAAAAACAGACAACAAACCAAAACACCTTTTAGAAGAACTACGAGTGCCCTGATACCTTATTACATGAAGAATATACGTAGACACAAATGTACGCAATCGCAGAGGGGCAATAAGAAAAAAACATTTTCTTCTGTTTGTAAATACTCTTTCATTCATTTTATCCTCTTTAGCAAGTTTAAGCTTTAGATAATACACTCATTAATTTAAAACAAATAAAGTGGATCCTGCGGAGTACTGTAGATGTTTAGGGTGATAATACCTTCCATTTGCATAATCGTCACTCGTACCTCGATCTCTGATCTTTTATTTCATTTTGGGTTTTGTTCGCTTTTTTCCCATTTCCCTTTGGAAACAATAAAGCGCAGTGGCGACTTCATTGAGTGAAATAAGTAAATTGATGGCTTAAATCTCAAATTCTTTACCGATACATCTTTTCGCATTTTACATAGTGCGACAAGAGTGTTATGACTTATGTGTCTAGACTTTCTGTTGTATACTTTACTCGATGCTCTATCTAGGGTGTTTGGACTATCACAGTGTATAAACACTTTTGAAACATTTTCGTTAGCTAATGGAACCTCCAACAGAAGGTCCCTCAACAATTATGCTTCTTGTCCAATGGATGCAAGAGCTACAAACTCTGATTCCATGGTTGAGAGAGTAATGCAGGTTTCTTTCTTTCTCTTCCATGAAATCGCACCTCCGGCTAATGTCAATATTCACCTAGTTGTGAATTTGTAATCTCTAACACTCGATATCCAACTCGCATCGATATATCTTCTAGTATGGTATGGAACCTACCATAATAAAGGCCAAGATTTTTGGTCTTTAAGAGATAATAGAAAATCCTAGTTATGGCCTTTCAATGTTCATCATTTAGATTACTAGTAAATCTACTCATCTTACTAACTGCAAATGTTATGTCAGGTCTGGTGCATTACATTAGGTACATTAGACATCCAATTGCACTTGTATATTCCAATTAGGCCATATTTATTCCTTAAAGTTTAAGAGTTTTAACTTATCCAATATTTTCTCAATATAATGTGTTTGATTAAGTTCATAACCCCCACTATTTTGTTTTACTTTAATCCCTAATATAGTGTAAATTAGCCCAAGATCTTTTATCTTGAATGTGGATGTTAGAAATCTATTTGTTTATAAGATTCCATCCATTTCATTGCTAATGATTAACATATCATCAACATATAGACACAGAAATATTATAATGTTTCCATGCATCTTTTTGTACAAGCATTTGTCACAAGATTTGGAATAAATCCTTTTGAAAGTATGATATAGTCAAACTTTTGATGCCATTGCTTTGGTGCTTGTTTGAAATCGTATAAGGATTTAACAAGTTCGCATACCTTTTATTCATTTTCAGGAAGCACGTACCCTTCTGATTGTTCCATGTAGATTTCCTCATCGAGATCTCTATTTAGGAATGTTATTTTAACATCTATTTGATGAACAATAAGGTTATTCAAGGAAGCTAGTGCAAACAATATTCTAATTGTCGTAGTTCTTTCTAGTAATGCATATGTGTCAAAGTAATTGACATCTTTCTTTTATATAAATATTTTTGCTATTAATCTAGCCTTATAGGTGTTTAATGTACCATTATTATGATACTTCTTTCTAAACACCCACTTGCATCCAATGGGTCTTGATTCCTTAGGATGATTGACAAGTTCCCAAGTGTGGTTTGACATAATTGAATCCATTTCGTCTTAAATGGAATCCTTACAAAAGGAAGTGTCCCTTGAAGCTACTACTTATTTATAGGTTCTAAGATCATCCTCCACTTGAAGAATAGTAGAATTCTTATGAACATTATTCTTGCAATATCCTTCAACTAGATAAAAGGAAATAAATTTAGAACCGATTTCACTTGGTTCTAGATCCTTAGATTTTTGGGGCCTTTTTCTTATCCTAGGCCCGGGTTGTGTTTCAACAATCCACAGAGAATTGTTTTCACGAGATTCCTCATTTGTGGGATTCTCATGTTCCTTATCCTTTGTGATAAGATTTTTGAAGAATTCCACATCTCGGGATGCAACAATTACATTAAACTCCAAATTTAAAAGTCTATATGTTTTATTGTTGGGTGCATATCCTATGAAAGTACATCTTATCCCTCGAGGACCTAATTTGGTTCTTTTGAGATCCATATTCTTGTAATATGCTACACACCCCACACTCTAAAATAACCAATATGTTATAATCTTCCTTTCCATATCTCATATGGAGAAATACTAATTATTTTCAAAGGAACCCTGTTCATTATGTGACATGCGGATAATAATGCTTTACCCCATAAATTAAATGGAAATTCAGAATTCATTAACATAGCATTTATCATTTTTTGATATGTTTTCTTTTGGCCAAGCCATTTTGTTATGGTGTACGAGGCGCGAAACATTCATGTATAATGTCATATTCTTCACAATATGCATCCAATTTTGTAGAAAAGTATTCACCGCCTCTATCACTTCTAATTAATTTTTTTGAACAATTCAAAAATGATTTCATTAAAAAACAGATAATACACAACGGTCTCTAGGATACAACTCTCACAACAATAACATGACTTAGTACATCATCAAGGTAGCTATGTGAGGTCTAATATTTTTGCTATACCACCCCCTATACACAATAATGTCTAAAATGTTCTTCACTATATTATCCTTATCGGTTTTGCTTCCAAAGTAAATATCGTTTCAATATTTCCACACTCCATACACTGTCTCTGTGGCAGCAAGCTTAATGATAGAAGCACGCCAATCTTTACCGTTGCTTTTCTTGACTATCTAACTAATTACTGTTATGAGGACTCCAATCCCCTTGGTTTATTTAAATTTTCATTTTGCTCCACTTCTTCTCTCCTCGTATTTTTTCCTCCTCTTATATTTGCTTCATTTTCTTGTGCCTATTAATCCTCTCTTTTTCTTTCTTCTCTATCAATATGTCTTCTTTCAACAACAAGGAAACGATGCTATCTATCCTCCTAGAGAAAATTGTATCTGCTGACGATTTGAAACAACATGAAATTGATTCTACAAAATTGTTCTCTTTACAAAACATATAACACTACTTATACATTCTAGATGGACCCATCTATCCTGATGTTGTTAAAGATTTCTGGATGAATGAGTGCATTAAACAAAATGACAAGGGTAATTATGTTATTTGGTCTAATGTTTTTGGTTTTCCAATCACTACCATTCCAAAACTTATTGTAAGGGTTATAAAATTTAAAGATAGTGGAACTTGTGTTGAGCTCTACCTCAGTGACTTCATTCCTGCTATTCTCAATCAGGTCTTCACCAACCCTGATAACTCATTCCATGCTCTCTTGGCAAAGATCTGGCATCAATTTTTTGTGGGAAACTTTCGCCCTAAAATAGAAGATCAGAAAGTGATCACTCTTGATAGCAAACATTTTTGGTATTATTTTCTTCTTAGAAACAAAGTCAACATACCGCTTACCATATTTATCTATCTTAAAGAGAAAATCTTGAGTTCTCGCAAAGGCAAGATTTTCTATATTCCTTATGGAAGACTTTTATCTGAAATCTTTATTCGGAAAGGAATAGTCAAAAAGATGCGGATGACAAGGTTAAATGATGCCCTTGAGATCGAATGTGGCTCAATGTTGGATCTAAAGAATATATAAATTCAAAATAATTGACTCTGGAGTTGATCCCTGGCAAGATCTTCTTGTTTCTTCATGATATCTTTTTGCAGTTCTTCACGATGATGTATTTAGAGTTTTGTTATATTAATCTTTTCTAATCAATAAAAATTTCTTTTCTATTTCCAGTGTTCTAATTATCCTTTATATTCAATCTAAGGACAAAACCAACCTAATGCAATATTATACCAAATACTTCATAAAACACCATACTTAAATTTAGTGTAGTACAACATCATCCAGAATACAGACAAATTATCATCCAAATAAGGAAAAACAACCAAATCATCCTTAATAGTAAAATAAGAACAAGTTAATGCCAAAATATCCAAACTCAAACAGCTTAACACAAACAGATTATCCAAAACACAATCAAATTATCCTAAATATAACAACAAAACCAACATGATGCAACATTTTCCAAAATACTTCACAAAAGCTTCACCAAATCCTTCACCAATGCCTTCCTTTTCCTCTCCTGAACACCCCAATAAGTTGTAGCCTTTTCCAGAACTTCGTTCAAGAAAACATTATGTGATGATTGAAGCAGGTAAAGTGAAAGTTTCATCCTTGTAGGAGTGAGAACCTGCATATAATTATAAACATTTAGGAAAATCTGAAAGCTAATTGGAGGGGAAATTTTTGAGAAATGATTATCACACCAAGGAAACTTACAAATACACCTTAAAATTCACTACTATAGAATCATTCAGTCATCCATTTTGCAACCAACATTTCCATGGTCATTCATTTAAACGCAGTCTCACATTAACATGTAATTTTGATTAAATAGGCAAACATGGTAAGGGTTAAGAATGGTTTAAAAATTTTCACCAATGTCTTCCTTTGGTAAATTCTTGCTTACTATATCATATCTATACCTCAAAATGCAGCAAAATAATCAGCAACTTGCTATAGCTTCATACAAACATAATTTCATAATAAAACTTGAAATATTGTATGATTACACATGGCCTGATGCATTGTCGTCCATACATGAACACGTTCAAAGTAATGATGGAGAAGGCAACTGACAGACACGTCAAAGCAGTTCGATATGACAGAGGTGGTGAGTACACTTCGACAACCTTTATGAAGTATTCTGAAGAGCGGGGTATAAGGAGATTCCTAACTGCATCATATTCACCTCAGCAAAACGGTGTGGCTGAAAGAAAGAATCGAACAATTCTTGACATGATTCGATCAATGCTTAAGAGCAAGAACATGTTGAAAGAATTATGGGCAGAAGTTGTATAATGTGCCATTTAAGTTCAGAATCGATGTCCACATTTGAAGTTAGAAGATCAAACACCACAAGAAGCATGGAGCGGACAAAAGCCAACAATTTCTCATCTCAAAATATTAGGCAGTGTAGCTTATGCATATGTACCAGATCAACAAAGAATGAAACTTGAAGACAAAAGTCAGAAGTACATATTCATTGGGTATGATGAGAAGACAAAAGGGTACAAGCTATTCAATCCCATAAGCAAGAAGGTGATAGAGAGTAGAGATGTTCGAATAAACGAAGCGAGCAAGTGGGACTAGAACAATTCGACAAAAGTTATCGACGGAGTTGAAGAATCATCTATCGTTGTACCAACAAGCATTTCAACAGAACATGAAGATTCTGAAAATGAAGATGAACCTGTTAGAACAATGTTTGAATCTAGTACCCTATATTTAAGTTTTGATGATAACAAAGTGAAAAGATATAGTAGTTAAATATTTTATGATTGAATTATATGCTGCCTAAAATTACTATGCTCTGACTTGCAGATATGCTGATTAAAATAAGCAAGATCACGTTTTCAGCATCAGAATATGAGTTTGCACATCAGCATCAGAAGTTGCTGAGTCAGAACGTCAAGATCAGATGATCAACGCTTGCACATGCTGAAGCTTGATGAACAGAACTGCGCGTAAAACACTCTGATACAGAATCAAATCAGTTCATCAGCAGCGAAGCAGAATCAGAATGAGCCAAGCCAGAATGTGCATTGAAGAAGCAACGGTACTGTGCATTGAAAGCTAATCAATACCAACGGCATCATTCTAGACAAGATCTGCTCAAAAAGGAAAGCTTGTTAATAGCATTGAATCAAGAATATTTGCTTCAACGTTCATCTTCTCAAGTGCTATATAAACCAAGCTTTGAAGATTATCACGGCTAATGCTTCCAAACTCTCTACACGCACAAAGCTGAACAATAATCTTCACTCTACAAGTTTTGCTAAACCAACAAACTCTGATACTTTATTAGCGTTTAGCAACCTAGTATTCTAAGCTTCATTTGTGTAAACATCACAGTTGTGATATAGTTTTTGTAGAAAACATTCTCACACATTTGCTTATACCTTTGTAAGAAAGTGTTGCCTTGACAAACCGGATTGTGGTTTGAATCAAGAAGGTTTTAGCAGTTGCTAAAGCAGATTTGTATTCAGTTGAATATAGTAAATTAAGACCTCGTTGGAGAGAGGCGAAATCACCTTGACGGGTGGACTGGAGTAGTTTGAGATCAAACGAACCAGGATAAAAATACCCTGTCATTTGCCTTAAGATTCCAGTTTTTCAATTCAACCCCCCCTTCTTGTGTTTTTCACCCCTTCAATTGGTATCAGAGCGCCTGGTTCTGAGCTAAAACACTTAACCGTGTCAGTAAAAGATCCAGCGTCAGAAAAACACTATGGCAGGAAACAACTCTCATTTCAGCAATGACAACAATGAGGATAGAGACAGATTCAGCGGCAAACCTCCAGTCTTTGATGGAGAAAACTTTGACTACTGGAAAGACAGAATTGAAAGCTTCTTTCTAGCACATGATGCTGATCTGTGGGATATGGTGACAGATGGATACACGCACCCTGTTAATGCAACTGGTCAGAAGATTGATAGAAAATCAATGACTGATCAACAAAAGCGTGATTTCAAGAATCACCATAAGGCCAGAACCATCCTCCTCAGTGCCATCTCATATACTGAGTATGAGAAGATCTCCAACAGAGACACAGCTAAGAACATCTTTGATTCTCTCAGAATGACGCATGAGGGCAACGTTCAAGTCAAAGAAACAAAGGCTCTGGCGCTCATTCAGAAGTATGAGGCGTTTAAAATGGAAGAATCTGAATCCATTGAAACTATGTTCTCTAGATTCCAGATTCTGGTAGCTGGTCTCAAAGTTCTGGACAAGGGATACTCTACTGCTGACCATGTCAAGAAGATAATCAGAAGTTTACCCAAGCAGTGGAGGCCTATGGTTACTGCTCTGAAGCTGGCGAAAGATCTCAACAAAATCACTCTGGAGGAACTTATAAGCTCCCTCAGAAGTCATGAGATAGAGCTGGAAGCTGACGAGCCTCAGAAGCAAGGTAAGCCTATAGCTTTAAAATCTAACAGAAAATCTGAATCTAAAGTTTTGCAGGCAGTTGAAGAAATATCTGATGGATCCTCATCAGAAGAAGACGAGCTTTCCCTTCTCTCCAGAAGAGTAAATCAACTGTGGAAGCAAAGACAAAGGAAGTTCAGGAATCCCAGAAGATCTGATCAGAACGAGTCTTCTTCCAGATACAGAAGGACAGATTCTTCCTCTAGATACAGAAGATCTGAAGGCTCCTCAGGTAGCAAGAAGCCAAATACAAAAGACATCATCTGCTACGAGTGCAATGAGCAAGGACACTACAAGAGTGACTGTCCAAAGCTTCAGAGGGAAAAGCCCAAAAAGAAGTTTGGAAGAGAGAAGAAGAAAAGTCTCATGGCCACATGGGATGATTCTGACTCGTCTGAAGCTGACTCAGAATCAGATGATGAAAGGGCGAACATAGCGCTTATGGCTAACATTCCAGATGACAGTGAAGCTTCTGACTCAGACTCAGAATCAGACACAGAAGAGGTATTCCCTAACTTCGCTGTTAATTTTACAAAGGCTGAACTTGCTGAAAGCCTCAATGAAATTCTGGAACGTTATCAGCAGATTAGAGCTAAATTCAGAGACCTGAAAAGGACTCTTGAATCTGACTCTAATAAGTCTGAGAGTCTCAAATTGGAAAACTCTGAGCTGAGAGATAAAATTTTAAAATTAGAAAACTCTTTACAAAACTCTCAGAAGGTACCAATTTCTGAAACTCCCAGCAACGCTGATGAGATCATCAAGGAGTATGATCATAGTTTCCAGAAGTTCCTTGCTAAAAGCATAGATAGAAGCAGAATGGCTTCAATGATCTATGGAGTTAGCGGAAACGGCAGGAAAGGAATAGGATACCAAGGTAAGGTTCCTACACCTAAGAATGTCATGGATTTAGTTATTAAACACACTCCTCTAAATTCACACTTTGTGTATGGTCACACACATGACATCAAATATACTAGTAGTAATCACTTTGTGAAACCAAAATTCAACCAGAGTTTTGGTAAAACTAACAAATCAGGACCCAAGAAGATCTGGGTACCTAAGGATAAAATAATACATGTTGCAGATATCTTTAGCAGCAAGTCAGAAACACCAGTCATGGTACCTGGACTCTGGCTGCTCACGTCACATGACGGGAAGAAGGCATATGTTCCAAAGCCTGGAACTTAAGCCTGGAGGCCACGTTGGCTTTGGAGGCGATCAGAGGGGAAAGATAATTGGCTCTGGAACTGTAGGTAACGGAAATCTTCCCTCTATTAATAATGTTCTGCTTGTTGATGGATTGATGCATAACCTGTTATCCATAAGTCAATTAAGTGATAACGGTTATGATATAATCTTTAATCAAAAATCATGTAAAGCTGTTAGTCAGAAAGATGGGACTATCCTATTTAATGGTAAGAGGAAAAACAACATTTACAAAATCAAACTTTCTGAACTTAAGAGTCAGAACGTAAAATGTCTTCTGTCTGTTAACAACGAGCAATGGATCTGGCACAGAAGATTGGGACATGTTAGTATGAGAAGAATATCTCAGATTAACAAACTCAATCTGGTCAGAGGACTTCCAAATTTGAAGTTCAATTCAGATGCTCTGTGTGAAGCATGTCAGAAAGGCAAATTTGCAAAACCCTCTTTTAAATCCAAAAATGTTGTTTCTACCTCTAAGCCATTAGAACTTCTGCACATTGACTTATTTGGACCAGTTAAAACTGCTTCTGTCAGTGGCAAGAAGTATGGGTTAGTAATCGTAGATGACTATAGCAGATGGACATGGGTAAAGTTCTTAAGACACAAGGACGAGTCACACTCTGTGTTTGTTACCTTCTGTAACCAAGTTCAGAATGAAAAAGATCTTAGAATCGTTAAAGTCAGAAGTGATCATGGTGAAGAATTTGAAAATAAAGATTTTGAGTCATTCTTTAATGACAAAGGCATTCTGCATGATTTCTCTTGTCCTAGAACTCCCCAACAAAATGGAGTTGTAGAACGAAAGAACAGAACATTGCAAGAAATGGCCAGAACCATGATCAACGAGACAAACGTTGCTAAGACTTTCTGGGCAGAGGCAATAAACACAGCGTGCTACATTCAGAATAGAATCTCAATAAGACCTATTCTGGAAAAGACTCCATATGAATTGTGGAAGAACAGAAAGCCCAACATTTCGTATTTTCATCCATTTGGATGTACTTGCTATATGTTAAATACTAAGAATTATTTGAACAAGTTTGATTCTAAGGCACAGAAGTGTATTATGTTAGGATACTCTGAACGCTCAAGAGGGTACAGAGTATACAATACAGAAACACAGATTGTGGAAGAATCAATCAGTGTTCGTTTTGATGATAAGCTTGACTCTGAAAAGTCAAAGCAGAATGAAAATCTTGCAGGTATAGAAATTGAATTTGCAGGTTCTGAAGACAAGTCATCAGAAGCTCTCAACACAGACATTCCTTCAACATCTGAAAGAAGCAATGCTAGAAATCCTACAACTGCTGCTGATCAACCTCAGAAGAGATTACCCAGAAGCAGTTTGGATCACCCAGAAGAAACTATTCTAGGAAGAAAGGAAGATCCAATCAGAACAAGAGCAAGCTTCAGAAACTCTGAAGAAACTCTGATGGGACTTGTGTCTCTGATTGAACCTTCTTCTATTGATGAAGCACTTCTGGACAATGACTGGATTCTGGCAATGCAAGAAGAGCTGAATCAATTCACCAGAAACGACGTATGGGATCTCGTTCCAAGACCAAAAGGATTCAACGTCATTGGAACAAGATGGGTGTTCAGAAACAAGCTTAATGAACAAGGTGAAGTCGTCAGAAACAAGGCACGACTGGTTGCACAAGGTTATAGTCAGCAAGAGGGGATAGACTATACAGAAACCTTTGCCCCAGTCGCCAGGTTAGAATCTATCAGACTTTTAATCTCATTTGCTGTTAATAGAGGCATCACTCTGTATCAGATGGATGTCAAAAGTGCATTCTTAAATGGTTATATAGAAGAAGAAGTGTATGTTCACCAACCCCCAGGTTTTGAAAATACAAAACATCCAGAACATGTTTTCAAACTGAAAAAGTCACTGTATGGTCTGAAACAAGCTCCCAGAGCTTGGTATGAAAGGCTAAGCAACTTTCTGCTTGAAAATGAGTTCACCAGAGGGAAAGTGGACACCACTCTATTCTGTAAAACAGTTAAGAGTGACATTTTAGTCTGTCAAATTTATGTTGATGATATAATCTTTGGATCTACTAATCCTTCTCTTGGAAGAAAATTTGCTAAGTGTATGCAGGCAGAATTTGAGATGAGCCTCATGGGGGAACTGAAGTTCTTTCTAGGAATTCAGATCAATCAAACTCCAGAGGGAACTTACATTCATCAGAGCAAATACATCAGAGATCTTCTAAAGAAATTTGACCTCTCAGAATGTAAGCCATCAAAGATTCCAATGCATCCCACGTGCATTCTGGAAAGAGAAGAGGTAAGCAAAAGCGTAGAACAGAAAGTCTACAGAGGTATGATTGGTTCTCTCCTTTATCTGACTGCTTCAAGACCTGATATTTTATTCAGCGTATGTATTTGTGCTAGATTCCAATCAGATCCTAGAGAATCTCACTTAACAGCTGTTAAGCGAATTTTCAAGTATCTGAAAGGTACTACTAATCTGGGTTTGTTTTATAGAAAATCTAGTGATTACAGTTTAGTAGGCTACTGCGACGCTGATTTTGCTGGAGACAGAGTGGAACGAAAAAGTACTTCTGGAAGCTGCCAGTTTCTGGGAGAAAATCTGATCTCGTGGTCCAGCAAAAGGCAATCAACCATTGCTCTGTCAACAGCTGAAGCTGAGTACATAGCAGCAGCAGGATGTAGCACACAGATGCTCTGGATGAAAAGTCAGCTTGAAGACTTCCAGATTTTTGAGAGTAACATTCCTATTCTTTGTGATAATACTTCTGCTATTTGCTTAAGTAAGAATCCTATTTTACATTCTAGAGCTAAGCATATAGAAATAAAACATCATTTCATTAGGGACTATATTCAGAAAGGTATTTTAAACTTGAAATTTATAGATACAGACCATCAATGGGCTGATATCTTTACAAAACCCCTTTCAGAAGATAGGTTTAATTTCATTCTGAAACATCTCAGCATGAAAGTATGCCCAGAATGAAAATGCTTTAATTCCATATTCTTATCTTTCAGAATGTATTTATATTACTGTGAACTTCTGATCAATCTTCTTTCAGAAAGTTAGGACATGCAGATTGTATCAGAGGCAAGTCTAAAGATCTGAGAGTCTAATCTCAAAGACAGACGTGCTGATCACTACATCAAACAAGTGTCATCCAATCATCAGCAAATCCCTGAAGCAGAACGCGTGCACGTTTCTGAGAAGGCAAAGCGCTGATTGGGTGCATTGAGACACATGTCTGGTAACCGTTTTTAAGTATCTTTCTCAAATCCCCCAAAATCAGCAAGCATTTAATGCAAAAGTAATCACGCTTGTTAATGGCAATCATTATTTTTTTTCTCTCTCTTAAAAACGTTTTATTTTTTCAAAATAATTTTTGAAAAATTCTATTTAAGCACATTACTTTTCATTCTTAATCTTTACGCTTTCTCATAATCTCTTAAGAATTTTTCTGCATATTTCTGAGTTTACCATCTTCAAACCCTTTTCTCTCAAATCATTCTCAAGCTTTTTGTGTGAGAACAATGGCATCCTCCAGCATTCCTGCAGGAAATCAGAAGAAAGAAACCTCTGAGCAATATCAAGCGCCTACCAGAACTCTTCTCACACCGGTCAAGAATCTTGAGGTTCTCTCTGAATTAATCATCGATTTCGAAAGTTTGAAGGATAATGGATTTGACCTAACTGCGGAAGTCAAAGCTCAAAAGTGGGAGAGGTACTTTGATAGATTGGTTGGACCAACCTTCCCAGAGCTTGTCAAAGAATTTTGGATTCACGCCAAGATTGATAAACATCTAGTCATCTCTTCTGTTATGGGAAAGAAGATAGTAATTTCTGAAGACCTCATTGCTAGGTTAATAGGTCAAAGTGGTGGTGGAGTCCGTTGTGTGGACATGGCTGATAGGTGCCCTGATATAGGTGTGGTAGCAAACTGCATTTTCACTCTTGGTTTTCCCAGCAGCAAAATCAAGGATCTGAAGGATCACTGCAGAGTGTGGGCCAAGATTGTTCTAGGCTGTTTCAATCACAGGAAGCCAATAAGCTCTCCTGACTATATAAACGTGGATCAGCAATTTCTGATCTACTTTATTGATCAGAGGGTGAAGATCAATTTGGCACACTTCCTGTTCAATCATCTGAAGACTCGTGTGAAAGAGACTAGAGAAGAAGAAAGGACCAAAAGGGACTGGATACCGTTTGGGAGGCTCATATCAGATATTCTAACAGAGAATTAGCTGATAGATTATCTGAGCGAAGCTAAAGTACTGGGCAATTTTGAACCAACTGTTGGAAAACCTCTGAATGCTAAAAACCTGAAAAAGATGAAGCTGATAGACAATATCAGGAAGGAACCCAGAGCTTCTTCAACTGCTGACATCTCCAGAAGAAGAGTGCCTCTGAGTGATTTCCCAAGATTTTCTGAAACTGAACCTGATATGTTTATCAAGTACCCAGATTCTTACAAGGAAGAAGATGCAGGTTCAAAGCTGAAGATCAAAGATCTGAGTCAAGTTCAACCTGAAGTGATTCAGAAGAAGTCAAAGAAGAGGAAAGCAGAAGGATCATCTCACCAGACTCCAAAGAAACGAGGTAATTCATCTGCTGCTCCTATTTCAATTTCCTCTACTATTCCAACATCTGTTGCTCCTCCTCAAACCTCTCACAGAATTTCCATTCCAATCCCCACTATTGATGAAACCATCCCAGAAGACCCTTCTGAGGCCTTACAACTCAGAAGAACCAGAATTAAAATTCCAATCAAAATTCCCAAACAACAACCAACTGTTTCAACAACACCAGCACTTGATAGAGTGCTAGCTGACATTGAGCGTGAACATGCTTCTGTTCAACCTCACTCTGAACCACCAAATATTCCTCCTCCACAACCTGAACCAGAAATTCAACCTGAACCAGAAATACAACCAGAACATCAACCAGAACCAAAACCACAATCTCAACAACCTATCACAGAAGAACCTCTGATCCCTGAACAATCAGAGATTCCACCTCCTCAACCAGAAAATAATCCTCCCTCACCTCAAACAGAGTTTCATCGCTATGAAACCCCATCTCCTCATCATTCTGATCCCCACTCACCTCAACCTTCACCGCTGGCAATACAGTTGCCATGTGGAACCACCATTGTCAGACCCCAGTTACCATCATCAGAGGAATCAACACCTCCAAAAACTCCAACCACCCCAATAGACATATCCTCTGACTCTGATAACCATCCACCAAAACAAACAGCACCTCAGCACACCTCTGAAAACCAATCATCTGAAAACCCCAGCAGAACATTCATTGACTTAACAAGTCTTGAACGTCTTGCTGATTTAAGACACAAATTGGCCATTCCCAAACCAAAGCAACTAGATGTTGGCTCTGGTATTTTGGACTTTGAAACAGGTATGCTGCAGTGGATTGCTTCTCTGAAGCAAGTCTGTCCCGGGATGATCGACCCAGCTGCTTCTGATCAGCTCTGGTCACAGTTCAGAGTATGGGTTCGTTCTGAAGCACTCAAGCTGCAGGACGTCAACTATGAGCAGGCTCAACAGAACTTTAGCAAGCTGCTGAAGGAAGTTGAGAGTCAGCTGCCTCAAGAAGTTGTGCTCCCTCTGGACTCTGAATCGTGGTCTGAGAAAGAGCAAGCTGCACAGGTGCAACCTTCAGAAGAAGACAAGACTCTTCAAGAAGAAAATCCAGCAGAAGATGTAGCTGAAAGTTCTGAGAAGCCTCCTCCTGCTGAAAGTTCTCAAGCTGCCTTGGACAGGCAGGCTCTGGAAGAATTAAGGCTGAATGACTTGCGTCTACAGCAGCGGATGGAAGAGAATGATCAGAAGATGGAAGCAAGAATGAATGTCCAGGACAGCAAGATTGATACTGTTGTCACCATGGTTCAGAAGCAGAATGCAACTTCTGAAAAGATTCAAGCAATGCTGGAAAGCCTGTTCTCACGCATGCCCCCACAACCTTGAAATTTTTTTTATGCATGACATTCTCTATATTTTTCTTCATTTTCTGATGTACTTTTGACTATGTTTTGACTATGCTTGTGTAATGTTCTTTGCTCTGAACTATTTTTAATATAATTTGTTTTTCTGATCTAAATTGTTTTAGCACATCACTAACACTTTTTGATTGCTGACAAAAAGGGGGAGAACAAGAATGATATTTAAAATCAATAACAGCTAACTAGACAGAAACTCTCAAACATTCTAACTCTATTACTTGAAATGTTTTTCTGTTTTGTTGTTAAGTCTACAGGCACAAGGAAGCTCCGAACACTATGAAGACTAAGAACTAGAAGCTCTGATCAATCATGTTGCTCTGATCAAATATGAAGTTCTGATATATGAAGCTCTGATCGACCTAACACTCTGATTCGAAGCAAAGCTCTGACAGGAAAGCTCTGAAGCTCTGCTTTCTGATAAGTCAAAGACTTATAATCTGATGCTCAAAGATAGAAAAAGATCTGACTCTGAAGAACACACATATCAAAGGGAAGTAACAAACTCAGGGGGAGTATCTCTTAACTCTGACTTCTCCGTACTTCTTATTCTGATACATAGATCTGATAACTTTTCACGTTATTTTTCATTTAAAATATCTAGTTTTTGTCATCATCAAAAAGGGGGAGATTGTTAGAACAATGTTTGAATCTAGTACCCTATATTTAAGTTTTGATGATAACAAAGTGAAAAGATATAGTAGTTAAATATTTTATGATTGAATTATATGCTGCCTAAAATTACTATGCTCTGACTTGCAGATATGCTGATTAAAATAAGCAAGATCACGTTTTCAGCATCAGAATATGAGTTTGCACATCAGCATCAGAAGTTGCTGAGTCAGAACGTCAAGATCAGATGATCAACGCTTGCACATGCTGAAGCTTGATGAACAGAACTGCGCGTAAAACACTCTGATACAGAATCAAATCAGTTCATCAGCAGCGAAGCAGAATCAGAATGAGCCAAGCCAGAATGTGCATTGAAGAAGCAACGGTACTGTGCATTGAAAGCTAATCAATACCAACGGCATCATTCTAGACAAGATCTGCTCAAAAAGGAAAGCTTGTTAATAGCATTGAATCAAGAATATTTGCTTCAACGTTCATCTTCTCAAGTGCTATATAAACCAAGCTTTGAAGATTATCACGGCTAATGCTTCCAAACTCTCTACACGCACAAAGCTGAACAATAATCTTCACTCTACAAGTTTTGCTAAACCAACAAACTCTGATACTTTATTAGCATTTAGCAACCTAGTATTCTAAGCTTCATTTGTGTAAACATCACAGTTGTGATATAGTTTTTGTAGAAAACATTCTCACACATTTGCTTATACCTTTGTAAGAAAGTGTTGCCTTGACAAACCGGATTGTGGTTTGAATCAAGAAGGTTTTAGCAGTTGCTAAAGCAGATTTGTATTCAGTTGAATATAGTAAATTAAGACCTCGTTGGAGAGAGGCGAAATCACCTTGACGGGTGGACTGGAGTAGTTTGAGATCAAACGAACCAGGATAAAAATACCCTGTCATTTGCCTTAAGATTCCAGTTTTTCAATTCAACCCCCCCTTCTTGTGTTTTTCACCCCTTCAGAACCTCTACAACCCAAAATGAAAAGTTTGCAAGATTTATATGATTCAACAAATGAGGTACACCTTATATGCCTTCTGGCTGATGCTGAAAACATCAGTTTCGAAGAAGCGTTACGAGACAAGAAGTGGAAAAGTGCCATGGACAAAGAGATTATAGCAATAGACCGCAACAACACTTGGGAGCTAGTCGAATTGCCAAAAGGTAGTCATCCCATTGGTGTAAAGTGGGTATTCAAGAAAAATATGAACGCTCAAGGATAAATAGAATGATACAAAGCGTGACTTATTGTGAAGGGATACAAACAGAAAGCCGAAATTGACTATGACGAAGTATTTGCATCTGTTGCAAGAGTGGAGACAATTTGACTGCTCATTTCTCAAGCTGCTCAATTCAAATGGATGTCAAGACAATATTTTTGAATGGTGTACTCGAAGAGTAAGTCTATGTTGAACAACCACTCGGATATATGAGGATTGGAGAAGAGAATAAGGTGTTGAAATTGAAGAAAACGCTATATGGGCTGAAGCAGGCACCGCAGGAATGGAACACACATCTCGACACATATTTCAAGGAGAATGGGTTCAAGCAATGTCCGTATGAACATGCCCTCTATGTGAAGAAAAATGGAAGTAATGTATTACTTATTATTCTCTATGTCGATAACCTTATTTTTCTAGGCAGTAATGATCAGATGATAGAAGAATTCAAGAGCACAATGAAACGTGAATTTGAGATGACAGACTTAGGTCTGATGATATTCTTTCTTGGTATGGAGGTTCGACAAGAAGAAACAGGAATCTTTATTTCACAGAAAAAATATTTAAAAGAAATCTTGAAAAATTATAAGATGAAAAGTTGTAATCCAACTTCGACGCCAATGGAACCAGGTGCAAAGTTGTCGAAATTTGATGGAGGAGAACGTGCCGAAGTAAGCAAATATCGAAGCTTGGTAGGTAGTCTTCGCTATCTCACATGTAAAAGGTCGAACATTTTATTAAGTGTCGGTATTGTAAGTCGATTCATAGAGGATCTGGTATATTCACATTGGAAGTCATTGAAAGTATCCTAAGGTACATCCAAGGAACAATGTCATTTGGAATGTTTTATTCAAGAACAGAAGACTGCAAGTTGGTTAGTTACTCTGACAGTGATTGGTGCGGAGATATAGACGATCGAAAAAGCACTTCTGAATATGTGTTCTTCATGAAAAATAATGTATTTACTTGGCTTTCTAAGAAGCAACCGATAGTAACACTTTCGACACGTGAAGCTGAATATGTAGCAGCATCTTGGTGCGTTTGTCATGCAGTATGGCTTAGAAGATTGATGAGAAAAATTGAGCTAAAACATGAAGGTGCAACAGTAATACAAGTGGACAACAAATCAACAATTGAGTTAGCACAAAATCCAGTAAACCATGAAAGAAGTAAACACATTGACGTTCGCTTCCACTTCATTTGAGAACATGTGAAGGAATGAAGTGTCGAATTGAGACATATAGCAAGCAAGGATCACGCAGCAGATATTATCACAAAACCATTATCAAAAGAAATTTTCAACAGAGACAAGAAATTGATAGGCGTGATGGATAGAAGAAACATTTAAATTTACAGAGGAGTTTTGTTGAATAAATTTTAATGTTATAGTTAGTGGATTTCTATTAATAAGTTAGTAAAAAGATTAAGAATTTGTTGTAGTTGGAAGACCAAGAAATAGTAGCCTATTAATAGTATTTACTAATATTATTTGTTTTTTTAAAATAACAGAAATATCTAAATTTATATAAAGACTAAGGCTATATTCTATTTGATAAGAAATTAATAAAAGTTTCGCTCCCTTCTTTCAATCTTACCATAATGAAATTTTTATATGAGAAATATGAGAATGAAAGGAACAATTATCAATCCTTGGAGCAAAATAGACATTTTAGATTACAAAACTCATTTTAAATAACACATGTATCTCTCTGGCTAAACAAAATATTTAATGCTTAGTTTGCTGCTGCATCTTTCACAGAATAATTATCGCTTTATTAAAGGACAAGGCTACTTCACTTGAAACTTTTATTTTTCCTTCCTCACATATATATCGTGGCTTACCAGGATTCGTGAATACATTATCTTTATAGGTGGGTCTTTAGACAACATCTCGATTTCAACAATATGTGGTGCTGATAAATTGACTGCTTTTTTGTTTCTCTTGATGAAAATGTGAAGAATAAATAAGAATCACGAGCATGTGATAAATTAAATATTTGAACTTTTATTTTCAAAATATAATAATGGTTTTTATTTGATTGATTAATAATTTTATTTATTTATTTCTAGGATTATTACTTTTTGATGAGTAGGAATCAAACTCGGAAGATTGTTACTAGTACAAAAGCAGTCTATTATCAATTTAGTGGATCCTTTGGAAAGACTGCATTCACACTTAGCCACAGTTTCCAATTATGCCTTTTTTTACAGGTTAGAATATTATTACTCAAGTTGACTGGATCCATAGCAATGTAACATGGCTCGTATCATCTTTTATAGTTGCACGTCTTGGTCTTCAAAATATTTATGTAATACTCGTATTTCATACTTGATTCATGAAAAAAAGTTACATTGGATAGGATATTATAATCTAGATAATAATCATTGCATCATAATTTGTTCTTTAAGCACAATGGTAAAGATACATTTATTTTCAGCATGAGACAGCATTCATTAGAACATCAATAGAAGACTGTTGTAACATCCTGCCATAGAGCATGATGTTGCAATTTTATTTCCTGCAAAGCGTCTGAAACATAGTAGTAGACACTTGCCAAAGCATCCCATTTCTACAGGCCTGCGATGAAGGCCACCCCTGTGCTCTTCAACCAAACATTACCTTGGATGAGCTGTGTTACTGTAAACTTATTTGCCTCTGCGGTATTTAGGATATGATAACCAGGCCAGTTCACTCTTTTGGCGGTACCAGCACCCGGTCCACTGTTCTGGTACTCTCCGTAATACAATGTTTTGAGAAAGGCCTTACTCGCGTCATCCCATTCAGCCCATCCTGCTGGGTCAATGTGGTTGCCTATCGGGGACTGCAGCACAACTGTCCTGGAGTAGGCTTTCCATGGTCGGCCTAGGTATGTTTTGATGGAGGCTAGGACAGGTTTGAGATCCGTGCTTGGTATTATGTCACACTGCTGAATTGAAGTTGCAGTGTTCTGGTTTGGGTCTGTTCGACCTTGGGCTGTGACCATGTTTTTTTGGTTACTCATGGGCCTCCGGGCCACGAGTTTGCTCTTTTGGAACACAGCAGCTGCATTTCCGAAGATAAAATCAATAGTACCCGTAATGAAACAATCGCGGTAAAACTGTCGGTTGGAGTGTGCGTAGAGAGTGTCTTGAAATGCGTCAATGCGACAGCGGTTGATGACGGATTGATCAGAACCGACGCGGAGAGCAACCGCCTGGTGCTTCTCTGGGCCTGCCGTGTTATAGAATCCAATGTCCTGAGCTATAAACCCATCCCCAACAGCAGCTACAAAACCAAATTATACACGAATAAAAATCCATGTCACACAAATGGAAATCGTAAATGAATACAGACAAAGGGAAAATGAAAATCCATACCGACAGTTGCAGTTTGGAAGGTGCCTGTTCCGTCAACAAAATTCAAGCTGCCTGTGATAATTGTTGCATCCATACCGTCACCGAGGAGCATCACATTCGTCTTCTGACTACTGATTTCAACATTCTCTTTGTAGGTTCCCTTTTTCACATAGATAACATACCTCGTCTTACCTTTGTTAGGTGCCGATGCCACGGCCTCAGCCACAGTTTTGAACTTACCGCTACCATCTTTAGCCACCACAACATTGGCATTTATGTCCCCAACCGAAGACTCCAAAAGCCTTCGATCGTTACTTGTTACCCATGAGGGAAACTCACCGTTCAATGATTCATCAATGAATGCGTCGTTATTCTTTTCGGGTAAAACGGAAACAAGCACGGCCAGAGAAGATCTAGCTCTTGATATTAAGTCCTCAAGTTCACTTTCCATCACGACCCGAGATGTACCCTCTAAACCATCCAAGCAAGTTGCATGGTTTGTGAGCACACTACTCAGCCATGTGTGTGCATCTTGTTGCGAGTCCGTGTTATCTTTTGTTAGAGTCAACACTGAGTCCCAAACTCTTTCCATGGACAAGTTCATAAGTTCTTCACAGTCATTCAAGGCTGCCTCCTCTCTAGGACCGTTAACTCGGCGTTTTATAGCATTGGCTCTGTTCATGGCTTCTTGAATGTGTGTGGTGGACTTGGTTAATAAGGATATGAGTGTGCTCAATTTGTGGTGTTTTGTGCTAGCCAAGGTTGGGCCTTGAACAACTTCAGATACATGAGTTAAGCATGCTTCTATATCAAGAGCATGCTCACACAGATTGGGAGCAGATGAGAGGTGGAAGAAGGAAGTTGGTTTGTTGAGATGAGAAACAATAAGGGCTGATGAGCTTATGATAGCAGCTAAAGAGAGGATTAACCAAAATGTTTTTGGAATCGATTTTCTTGGCTTGTCTAACAAAGCTTCTTGGGTAGCCATACTGATAAGCTAGCTAGTACTTGTTGCTCACTATGATCTTTGTTTATTTCATCGAACTGATTTATAGGCAAAAAAATATTCAATATAGAAGAAAGAGATTACAAATCGGACTGTGCTAGAGGTGTGCAAAAAAACGTGGTTCATCTCTCGTCAAAATGGTAAACCGGTACCCATAAAATAGTTATTGGGTATACAAATTTCTTTCTCATCAAATTTTTCTCCTTTCTAATTTTCACACTTTCTCAAGAAAATAAGCTCTACACATTTTCATAAAAATTGAATGATGTTTAACACTTTATTTCAAATGATTAATTATTAAATAAATATAAAAATGTTTAATTATAGTTAAAAAATATGCAAACACTCTCAAATAAATTGAAAAATATGGTATACTAAATATTTAAAAAGCAAGATATATTATTACCACCGTAGAAAACAAATTTAAATTTGAAAGAAATTTGTTTGAACTTGATCTCTTTTCATTCAATATACATATATTTTATATAAGAAAACGAATGTGCACAGTGAATTAATTAATACTATCTCAGTATTAATTGATTTTTCTTTTAAGATTGATAAAACAAAAAAAATCATTTAAACATAAAAAGGTTTTAAAAAATGTTTTTTGACCGTGAGAACGACTGCGACAAAATGTTTTGGACATATGTCGATATCGATACTGTTATATCAGTTTTATATTAAAAAACAAATTATAATTAATAATTTACACTGCGACGAACACAATCAATGTCGTAACACCTCTATCGACCGAAATTGCAAAAATTGTAATACGACCGCGACAATTTTTTAAAATCTGCTTAAAATTAAATTAAGGATGTGCTTTATTAATGTTTAAAAAAATTAGTACTGAATTAATTTTAAAATTTTATTAATTAAAATGAATTGAATATAGATTAAATTATATTTAAATAATTTGGATTAAAATTAAAACTGGTTTCAAACCGGTTTTAATCCGGTTTGAAACCAATTATGTTTTTTAAATCAGTTTTTGTGATTAATGCTTTGATTTGTAAACCATAATCATAAAAGTGGATTGAATTACAATATATAGTAACCATGCACACCTCTAGACGGTGCTAGTGTTTTGCATGTGATTCTCAATTATTTTTACAAGGGAAATTTTTATCTTTTCATCCAAAAAAATTGAGTAGAGTTCTCCATAGAGTAAATTGCAATGTTTTAAAAATTGAATGGATAATAAACTTATAAAATGTATGGGTATGGTTCAATTGGTTTTATTGGATAAAAGGTGGTTGAACTGTATTTTAAATTTAAATTAAAAATTAAATAAACATATTATTAAATATCTTAATAAACTATTTTATATCATAATTATAAATTAAATAAAAATTTTAAACAAAATATAATAAATCATCTTACAAAAGAAGAAGAATGTAATGTAAGACCTAATAAAAAATTAAAAAATTAATTAAGGACTAATAATTATATATCTGTCTTGATTTTTTAACTCACACAAAGTGATTCAACACTAGTATAGAAGCGTCATTTCTTCTATTTGATTTCTTCACGGGCATAATTTTTCTCTCTTTTAATATCAACATCACTTACCTCATATCCACAAATACTAGATTATTTCTTCTCCATATATTTGTATTTACATTATCTCATATCTTTCAATTTTATTTTTTATCTTCTATCTATATAATTTTAATAATTTGTTATAATCAAATTTTTAGATCTAAACAAAGAAAACAAGAGAAGTAAAATATAAAAATTACCTTTAATTTTCTAAATCAACTGGTTAGCAAAACCGGTCCCAATTCTCTAGTTATTTTGGTTTTTTTGCAGTTGAAATGGTTTTGTGGTTATTTTGGTCCAAACTAGACCCAATTAGACAACAGTTCAAAGTTGAACCGATTCAACTAGACGATTCAATTTGATTTTTAAAACATTAATAAATTGTCTCGAAATAAAATAATACTATTTTACTTTTTATTATATTTCATCATAAAATATCTAAACAATATAATGAAAATTTATTCAACTTTATTTCATTTTGCTCTACTTCCACTCTGTTTCATTCTTTTTTGTAGGGGTGTGAAAAAAAACTGGATTACACGAATCGATTTTAAAAATTCAGTGCACTAATTTTTATAATCCAATTTGTGTTGGATGTGAACCGCTCCAGATCCATTTTGATATCAAAACAAAAATCTGGTTTCCATTTTTGATAATCAGTTGTCATACATAAAACTAAATGTATATGATATTATTATTAATGAATAAGATATTATTAAGACACAGAAAATTCAAATTCGTGTAAACCAATTTATATAATATTCAAATTGAAAATGGAAAACTAGTTTATATATTTTATTTTATTTATTATTAATTAGTTAATTAGAGTGGTGATTAGTTAAGGGAAGAAGAACTTATTAAGTTAATTGTGATGAACGATTGTTAATCTATATTTTTTTGTTTAACTGTTATAGTGTAGCAATTGTTTTGAAGCAGATTTTGTCTTGGTTTTAGGATGTTTTGTTTTAGTTTTTTTAGGTTCTAGTTTTAGTATTCTGGCGCAACTTTATCATAGATTAAAGTGTAATGTTTTTACTCTTAAATTAAATTTTATTTTTTTGCTTTTCAAAAAAATTGTGAAAAACGATTTGTGCTAGTGTTTGAATATAATAGTATAAAAATGACACATGCATTTGCATCTTGTTCCCTTCATTAACCTGAATTTTTTTCGTCTCTTCAAATTAAAAAAGATACAATTTCCTTATAAATCAATTTTGATTGAAAACCGATTTAAACCGGTTTAGAACCGAATTGAAACTATTTTGCAATTTTAAATTGATTATTATAAAAACTAATTTAATTTTAAAATTAGAACCATTAAAATGGATTAGTTCTTAAAATTTGATAACCATGCACACTCCTATTTTTTTTTTATTTTTTATTTTGAAATATCCAAACATACATATGGATAGATAAGTTGTTACCGTTTTACAATTGTTTTGTTCCTTAAAACTGAATAATATCTGACATGATATAATTTTGAAAAAAATTTAAATCTCACGTTAGTTACTAATAGAGTCTTGAAATATTTTATATAGTGATTTCTCTCACCTTGTAAATTTGTGTTGTTGAGATGAGTTAATCCAAACTTTATATTTATTATGATTATATAAATAAATGTTGGTTTTTGACTAAGGTGGAAAGGTAGTATGAGAAACAGCTCAACATATTTTTAACACTCACTCTCTCTTATTGATTGAGTGACACTATTTTTGGAATAAGACTCATATGATTTCACCATTTCACCTAAATGATTTTAGGACTTCTCGTAAGTTCCATAATAAGCTTTAAAGTATGTACCTTGGTGGAGTGGTACTATTAGTCACATGTTTTTGATTTTTTTTAGTAAAAGTTTACCAAGTGGGGGGTTGTGGAGTCATATCCATACCTTTTGTTATTTCTTGTATGATTAAAGTGGAAGACATTATTGCAGACTAGGCGTGCATACATTTTATTCTTTCGTATGTACGAAGAAATAGGAACACACGTTTTTAATTTACACTATTTGGAATAGCTAAAGTGTTTGCTTTTGTGCTAAAAAATATGGAGTAATTTGTTTGTTCAGGTCAAAATAATCTCATTTTATTTAAAAATTGAGATTAAGAAGTTTTTAAACACTCTCGGACATTTCCAGTGAGACATCTTTTCTAAAGTAGAAAGCTGTGAGCGGTGTTTTTAAAATTAAATTGAATCGATAAGTTAAATCAGTTGCATTAAGAATTGGACGAGTCAACAGTATGATCTAATTATTAGATTAAATAAATTATTGATTTAGTGAGAATCAATCAAAATCGATCAAAATCACTTAAAATCGATGAGTCGGTAGTTTTTAAAAATCAATGGGTTAAATGTTTTTTCCTCGGACAGAACAACGTTTTTTAATAATTTTTAAAAAATAAAATTAAAACAAATATAAACTTTATTTATAATTTATTTTGAACAACTTTCCTTCATTAGAATTAAATTTATTAGGTACTATAATTATTTTGCTATTCAATTTTATGTTGTAATTAAGCATTGTTTAAAATTTGAATTTAAATAATCAATTTATGAAATTATGAAAATTTTATAAGAATCATTATTTATTTTTAAAAATCAAATCATTCGGTTCAATTTGTTTAATAACTATATAATTTTATTAAAGGAATCTGTTTATTTTACCGAATTATATGGTTTAATCTGATTTAGTGATTCGATTCGAATAATGACTCAATTGGTTGACCAATAAATTAGTGATCCACTATCCTCAACAATTTGATGATAGACCCAATTTTTAAAATATTACACCGAATTCTCATGCTTAAAGCGAACAAAACTTTATAATTTACTTTAAATGGACTTTAGATCATGGAAACATAATTGTAATGAATAAATTAATAAGGTAATTATTTGATAGCGAAATTTTTTTAGCAATAATCAATTTTTGAAAAAAAATACATAATTAACCATGTTTTGAAGAAAATTACGCAAATGGTCATGTTTCAGAATACACTTAAACGAAGGAGCCAACTTAGATGGCGCATGCTCTTGCTTTTTATATGGAGGCGCCAAATGAGATGGTGCATAGGTGCCATGTGTTTTCCCTAAGTCATCTCAGATGGTGTCTAAGTGCTTTTGTGGAGCAAATTTATTTTCTTTCTATTTTAAATAAAAAATAATAATTAAACGATTTTTCTTAATGAAAGTTTGATTTTCAATAACAATTGAACGATTACATAATGAGAATAATTGTTACATATGATTTAGCTCCCCTGAAACTCGGTAACGACTCGTAGTTCTGCATCCGCGTCCCCGCCTAACTCGTGGTGCGTTTCGACGAATTTCCTACTAATGTTGGGTCGAGGGCTCAGTGAAGTCAATGCGTTCAGGATCCATGAAATCTGTCAGATCAGCATATCCGAAACATCCGCTTTGAAAGAGTCGGTTACCCATGCCCTCAAAATTTGGTTGTATTGGTGGGAGGTAGGGTTCCATGGGTGGTCGATAGCACTGGTCGTCTGAATAAGGGGGTAAAAAGGAAATTGATCTTATCAGTTGATCAGAACCAGCAAGGTGGTGGAAGATGATCTTCAGACGGGCTGGAAAGTCGAGGAGGAAAATGGGGGTTGTATCTGCAAGGCACTTCGACGATCAAGTAAGTGTGGGAGCAAAGAGATACTAGAAAAGTATTAGGATTTCAAATATAAATAGTAAATATTCGATACCTGGCCCTCACAAGGTTGGTGGTTTATATAATGCCCCTGGCGCGTAGCCATTGGTTCATATTTTTGGGCCTAGATATCCGGGTCCATAAAAATAGAAACTGTCAGGACTTGGTCAAACCGGGAAGATGTGCCTGTAACTTATCGTAGTTCCGAGGGGGAGGTAGGTTACGGGCAGTGGTCTGGTCGGATAGACTGAGAGGTGCTCGCCAGTTGTCGTAGGTCAATGGTTGCACGGACCGTGTCGAAGGAGGAAGTCAGATTGGGCCCACTCTAACTGTTGGGCCAGTTGGGGAGGTAGGTTACGGGCAGTGGTCTGGTCGGATAGACTGAGAGGTGCTCGCCAGTTGTCGTAGGTCAATGGTTGCACGGACCGTGTCGAAGGAGGAAGTCAGATTGGGCCCACTCTAACTGTTGGGCCAGTTCAGAACAGTAGCCCCCCAAGTTATTGCTTTCGGGTAGGGGAGTCATGACTTTAACACCTGCTTGTGGAATGGGGGCGCCTCTTACGGGGAGCACGTGCGTCACCTGTTGTGCCTTTATCGCGGGGAGATGAACAATTGGTCTTTAGAGCTCCAAAAATTGAGGAGGTAGCAAGTATTGGGCTACGTGCTGACATAGCGGCATAATGATAGCATAGGGGCTAGAGTGTAATGATGACGATCATAGGGCTCTCTAGGCACGTGCCTCCCACTTGTGGGCAAGCTCAGCTATAAATAGGAGAGGAGCACCCATTCAACATTTTTTATTCTCAATTATTACTGCTCGAAGCTGCTCATTCGTTGACCACCATGGTTTCTTGATGATTTTCTGCTCATCGTCGTTCCTTTCAACTTTCTTCCTTCTTAAATCAGTGAGTTTCCAGTTTTTCCTTTTATTTAGCTGTTGTAGCTTAGATTTTCACGATTTTTCTCTTAAAAATGCATACGGTTAGGCTTAGGATCCTGTCTGTTAGGGTGCTCTTGGGGAGTGTTGGTGGCAGACGGTGGTTCTGTAGTTTAGAATCGCCGGAGTCGTCGTGGATCCTCCCCGAATCTTTCATGACGTGTCGTAGATGGTCCTTGAGGATTTAGGTCATTTTGCTGACTGAAGTTCGTCTTGTTGGGAAAAGTGGTTGTTCGTTTAGATGCCTTAGTGGGGTTCTGGTCGGGGACAGGGTCCTCATTTATCAGCACCCTTTCACTTGATCAACAGTGGAAGGATGGTTTTGGCATTAATGTCGAACTCACATCTATCATCTGCTTTTCAGGCACTATGGCCGATAATGTCAGAGGCGACACCCTCGAAGGACCTATTGGGTCTTCTCGAAGCTCTACGAACGAGAACTGCAACGCTTCGAGCACTTCACAGACGTTTAGGGTAGAATTGAATCACTCTGATCCCAATGTCAAAGAGGAAGACGCCGAGATGGCCCTCGCCTAAAGATGATGAAGACCTGAGGACGTGGGTCATGGAGGATCCTTGGGATAACTAGTGCTATTTTATCGAGCACCAGGCCGACGTTTTTACCAACATATCTTCGTACTTGGCTGGTGACGATGACACAGAAGATCGGTCGGTGTGGATCCCTGGAGAGAGCGGTCAGATATGATCGCAATATGATAAATGATGGATCCCAATGTATGATGTAGTGTTTCGGAAGATGGGCCTCCATTTTCCTTTTTCAGATTTCCAGGTGGCAGTTTTCAGGCATCTCTGACTGGCCCCCTCTTAGTTGCACTCGAATGGGATCGCTTTTATGTGGGCGTTCGAGATCGTGTGTGATTACTTGAGGATATGGGCCGTTATCCCTCTGTTTATCTACTATTTTAACCTTTATAGGAGCAAGGTCGATGGCAAGTAGGGATGGGTCGCTATGAAGCAAACCAATGGGAAGTTGTTCAAAGCTTATTTAGAGTCTGTCAGATTCTTCAAGGATAAATACATGCTCGTTCAGCCCATCTCGGATGGGGCTATGCAGAATGTCTTCTGCTCGCCTCGGCGTATGACGAGGAGGGGGCTCCTATTTTAAACGGGCAAGGGGAACATCATAACAAGTTGGTCAAAAAATTCCCCTTTCAGTGGACCAAAAAGCACTTTGACAGTAAGTTGGACACTTATGTGTGGAAGGAGGGACAACTTGGTGACGAGGACCAGAGGAGCTTTGATCTTTTGACCCCTTCGTCGTGTGGTTCCCTCGTGTTTAGTGTATGGGATGAGGAGGAAAGGCGGTTAGGGACAAAGGCGGGAAGATCGTGTATGAACCTGGCTTGATAGGTGTTAAGGAGTTCCTCACGAGCGAGGAACTCGTTAAATATTTGGGTATTTGCTTTATGTTTTGAATAATTATATATGGTCGACATTTTTAATTCCTCGTTTGCTAACTCTTATTTGTTGTTTGTTTTGCAGATAACATGAATCTTGCCCAGGAACACATATCCAGGAACCTTGCGACGAAAGCAAAAAGGGCGTTGAAAGATGTTCAGGTTGATACAGGGATTGCTCCAATGTCAGGGTCGGGAAACTCGTCCTTGGGTCCAGTTGTTGGCACCCTCTCTCCCTCTCTAGTGTCCTGAAGGCAAAGAGACCATGCATTAAGTGGAACATTGATTTGATCGGAGAAAAGGGGAAATAGAAGTATGATCTGCCCCCTGCTGGTTGGAGAAGGCTTTCTTTGAGGGTGCTGCTCTACAACTCCAACAGGCTGAGTTTCTTCACCTCGAGGGGCTGGAATGCCCAGAGAAAAGGGAGACTTTGGTGCAGGATGCTAGGGGCCTAATGAGGATACTAGAGATGGAGGTTGCCTACACCGAGGGAAGTCCTTCTCAAGAATTTGAACTGAAAAAGCTACGGGCCAAACTGGCCAGAGTTGAGAAGGGGCGGAGCGACGAGGAGAAAGCTCGGAAGATGGCCGAGGAAGATTTGGCGAAGCTATCTGAGGAGGGCAAGGTCTGGTTGCTTGAGAAGAAGGCTCAGAAGGAGAGGGTAGCGACTTTGACTGTCGAGGTTGCGCCCACTGAATACGAACCAGAAGATACGAAGAGCTTGAAGACTTGATCCGAGTTGGCTACTCGTTTTCAATTGGAGATTGATGATGCTCAGGCCGCCTCCAAAGGGAGCTTTGAGAATGCGCTGAAGCAGCTCTGTGTTTTGAACGTTGGGGTTGAGCTTAATACCTCCCGAATGAGGGTTGTGATACTGTGGGAGAACTGACTTGGTGTTTCGCGTTTGTGTTCGCACTTGTGCGGTTTAGCAAGAGTCGCCACCGACTTTTTATTTTATCCTAAGGAAAGGTCAAAAAGCACAGGAAAGACCTTTGAGATGTTTTCTTGGGTTCGGGGGGTAGATTATGAAAAGTGAAGGTGTTAGCACCCTTTTCATCCATGGTTTTCCATGGGCTCTTAGTTACTTATTTTAGATCACTTGCTTTTGCTTTTCCATTGTTTGAAATGGTGCTTTGTGTGTGTGGTTTTGAAAACGCTTTGAAAAAGAGGCCTTGTCTAGGCAACCTTTGTAATGATTCTTGTTTGAATATATACAAAGGTGTATGTCTTTTTGAAAAGATATTTCAATGTTTTGAAAGTTGTTTTGAAATTGTTTTGAGTTTGTGTTGTGAAGTGTGTTTGAAAATGGCAAAGATGTTTTGCAAGCTTTTGATCAAGTAACTAAGAGTTGTCTACCCTATTTTACTCAAAGATCTTTCTTATGTTTTCAATCCTTTTGACAGTGTTATTTCACCATTGTGTTTGGTGAACAACCTTGTGTTAGGATGTTAAACGGGACAGGCGCGGGTCATCGTATACAATCATTGAAAGCAACTTATGAGACGCTCTTAGCAATTTTGTAAGGGATGAGATCGTTTTGTCGAAGGCAACACCGAGGGTCATCGAGGGACTACGATCTTTGTTTATCGAAGGGGCATTTACTAGAGTGTCTCATACTCGAGGGACATGATTTGTATTTTCCGAGGCAACAAGCGAGGTTACCCTAGAGGTGCAAGTGTGCATTGTGTTTATCATTTTCATGCATTTGTCTTATATTAGGTCATCTAACGATTGATTTTAGACTTTCACATACAAACCCTAATCTCTAATCATGGCATAATTTAAAAGCATAAAGTGCGAGAATTAAATTCTAAGCTATTACAAAAGAGTATCCGGGGATGGGGGTACAATTATTTTACAAATGGGGATGAGTCTCTGAAGAATAATAATGTCCCAAATATTATGGGTTACAACCAAATTGAATCGACGCAATTAAAAGTAAAAAAAATATAACAAATTATATATAAAAAAAGAGAATAAAAAATATTATGAGGTGCATGTATTTATTCACAAATAAACAAAGTAAAACTCGAACTAAGAAAGATTAAGTATTGTTATTATTTTTGTGTTTTATGATTTATGAAAAGAAAAAGTTTTAAAGAAAGAAAATTATTTCAATTAATGATTCCATTATTTTTTGGTATTTTTTTATTAAAGGTAACAATAATTAGAACAAGAAAACTATATTAAGAAAATTAAAACAAAATTTTAATATACTTTTAATTTTATTATTAACAAAAATCAAACTATGAAAGTAAAAAAAAAAGGTATTAGTTTTAACAAAATTAAAAAAAGCTGATGGGCTTAGGAGTTGGTGGTTGGCCCAAATTATCAAAAGAAGAAGAATAATTTAGAAAGAAAAAGAAAGGGGTGCGTGCTAGCAGAACGCTGGGCTTAGGGCAAATGCTGGGGCGGGTCAGGCCCAGATGAAAAGTTTTACAATTGTTTTTGGGGTTGACTCATTCTTAGGGTTTGTGAGTTTGGATTTTACAGCGGCGCCTCCTTCTTCTTATCCGTTTCTCTCATCTTTCTCAGGCCATGAGCACTGATTCCTTCTTTGAACCTCCAGGTTTCCAGAGCGCCACCCTAGCCCTCTCCTCTTCACGATGGTCCAAGGCAATTGTTTTGCACGGTACAGTTTCGTCTTGTTAGGTTTTTTACAGTTCGCATTCGTTTGATTCTTGCATGTTTATTGTTTGCATGTTTTAATCCTTTGATGTTTATGTGTAAGATGCAGTGAAAGTTTGAGGAAGCGAAACTGTACCTTGGCATTTTGTTTCTGAAAAATATGGAGGGAGGGTTGGACCGATGGCGCTCTTGGTGGCCATAGGCGGAAGAAAACGAGATGAACGTCGCTTCTGGTATTTCTGTATTTTCTTGATTCATTTGATGATGAACTTCTAAGATTTATTAATGATTTTCTTGATTTTTTATTGATGATGAGACAAATTTTGAAACTGTTTTGTATTATCACTTCTGAATCTCTCCTTCTTTCTTCTTGGCTCTGATTGCTTAGTGATGATGACTCTGAAAACTGAACCTTTTCCTTTCTCCTTGTTTTGATGTTGATGATGACCTTGGTTCTGAAACTATGCTTATTTGTTATTGATAAGCTTCTGAATCCCTTGGAATGTTGATGTTGAATGTGTTTCTAGAACACTTCTAAAATTCTTCCTTTCTCTTTGATATGTTAATGATGATTTGCTTCTAAAACTATTTTCTCTTTGTTTGTTGATGATGAACTTGGTTTCTGAAACCCTATTGTTGCTTTCACTTCTGAAATGCTCTTCTTTTCTCTTGGAATGACGTTGATGATGAGTGATGAAATCACTTCTGAAACTATTTTTGTTGGCTTGATTCGAGTTTGTATGCTATATTTGAAAGGTTTTTGGCTACTGGTTTGGCCTGGCAGTTTGTTATGTTCAGCTTGGATTTTGTTTATGTAGTTGGGCAGGCTGTGATTTGTTTGAGGCAGCTTGGCTTGTGGTTTGACAGGTTTTGGAATTTGGCTATGCAGATCTGTTTTGGCTTGGCCTATGTGTTTTGAGCTTGGCTTAGCTATGCAGGTTGTTTGTGTATTTTGACAGGTTGGCTTGGCTGTGGTTTTGTTTTGCAGTTTGAGATGGTTTGGCCTTTGTGCTGGCTTGACAACAGGTTTTGGCTCGAGCAAGCTTGGCTTGTGGACTCACTGAGTTTTTTAGTTTGGACAGGTTTGAGTTGTTTTGGGCAAGCAGGCTTGCAGGTTTGAGTTTTGCAAGCAGGTTTGCAGTTTGTAATGCAAGCTTGAGTTTTTAGTTTGGACATGTTTGAGTTTTGCAAGTTTTGTGCAGGTTTTGCAAACAAGTTTGTAGTTTGCAGCTTTTTCAATATTTCTCTCCCTTGGACTGTTATACAGTCTCTTCTCTTTATGTCCTTTTTTTTGTTTTCTTTACTGTCTTTGACAGCCTGCCTTAGCCAAACTGCCAAACTTCTCACTTCAGGTCCTCTCTTTCTCTCTCTCTCTCTCTCTCTCTCTCTCTCTCTCTCTCTCTCTCTCTCTCTCTCTCATAAGCATTTTTGCTTATTATATTTTAATTTCTTAAAAGTTGGCTGTCTGGAAAATGATGAAAGCCTTTTGACAAGTTTTGACTTGTCAAGTGAATTACCTCTTGCTGTTTTACTTTTGCCTGCTGTATTTCTGTTTCCATGCTGCATTGCCATATTTATCCAATTTGTCTTGTAACTTGGTTTTAGACAATTTATTCTGTAGCTGAATTTGGGACTTTGCTTGCTGCTACATTGTATATTTGTTTTGACTCATAACTTGGCAGTTTTGGCACCTGTTTGTCCCTTTGAATTTGTAACTTAGTTTGGTTTGGCTGCCATGTTTGGTTTGCTTGGTTAGACAGTTTGTAACTCAGCATACTTGCATTTTTTCAATTTGTATTTTAATTTTCTCTTTGTGAACCAAAAAGAGAAATCTTCTTGTGATTTGCAGAGAAAAATAAAGCGTGATGAAAATAAGCAATCTGATTCCAGACGGCCAATTTTAATGATGACTTTTTTTTCTTTCTTTTCATTTGAAAATTCTTGTGCTAATTTTCTTTTCCTCTGTTTTTTTGCAGGTGAACACTAATTAGACAATAGAGGAAGCAGTAGAAGCCAAAGATCTTGAACATGGGAGCACTTGAAGCTTAGAAAATTAGACTTAGAGATAGATAGATTTTTCATTTGTTGTAAACCAATATTATTGTAAATATTGTAGGTTGTAAATTTACAATATTCAGATAAATTTTGTAACAACATTTGAAACGAATAAAAAAGTCTTTATCCAAAAGAAATTTCTACTGTCAAATATCTTCCCATCTTTCCTTGCGTTGTTTATTTAATTATTTAAGACTCTCAAATCAAAATAATTGGAACTGTATCCCAATAATTTTAATCCAGATAAAATAAATAATCGATAAACTTTGCAGTCTCGTAACCTTGCATTACTCACAATACGCATGGTATTCCAATTAACACACGCATTTTACAGTTAAACAAACAAAGCATTCCATTAAACGGTAAACCTTTCACTCCACTTAATCAAGCATATGCCTTAATGTTCCAAACAAAAGTCTCAGCTTTTATCCCAGATAATCAGGCCTTGAGAAACAACCAGTAAACTTGAACAAGCGTGAAAACAATGTAACAGTTAACTGAATTTCTGAGGATTCAGTTTCTTCTGAGAAATGCGAGCGAAAACCCTAATTCCAGATTTGTTGCCAAAGAACAGTCTAATTGATCAATTCCTGAGCCAATCTCAAAAAAATCAGAGAAAACCCTAATTCTGGATTGACTGATAAAGAAAAGTCTGTTTGACCGATTCTTGAGCCAATCTCAAAAATCAGAGAAAACCCTGGGGTTGTGATTTCTTGTGAAAAAGGGAGGGCAAATTTTGGGGTACAACAGTTGCCCCTGTTCAATCTTCTTGAACCTGAAGAGTTAGATTGACAATTTTACCGTTCGCGACTCGAAGGTAAAAGATGATTGGACACTAGAGTGCCCATAAATTTGCACTCGTCAAAGCATAGTTGAGGGAATGGGTTTAAAGATGCCATTTGGAGATATGATAGAATCTTGTCGGAGATGGGCTTAAAGATGCCATCGGGGAATGTTTGTTGAACTGTATGTCGTAGGTAAAAGAATAATTATCAGAAAGGTATCCGTGTTTGGAGCATCTCTGAGCCGGGGGTCTGAATAAGCAATAGATTAGCATCCATTTTTGGAGCTTCTGTAAACTGTTTTCAGCGAGTCGAATCTGAACAAGTGATGGATTGACATCCATGTTTGGAAGTACCCGTAAACTGTTTTCAGAAGTCTTGAAGTTGAATAAGCAATAGATTAACATTCGTGTTTGGAGTATCCGTAAACTGTTTTCAAAAGTTGGATCTGAACAAGCGATAGATTGACATCCATGTTTGGAAGCACCCGTAAACTATTTTCAGAAGTTGAGGTTGAATAAGAAATAGATTAACATCCGTATTTGGAGTATCCGTAAACTGTTTTCAAAAGTTGTATCTGAACAAGCGATAGATTGACATCCATGTTTGGAAGCACCCGTAAACTATTTTCAGAAGTTGAGGTTGAATAAGCAATAGATTAACATCCGTGTTTGGAGTATCCGTAAACTGTTTTCAAAAGTTGGATCTGAACAAGCGATAGATTGACATCCATGTTTGGAGGCACCCGTAAATTGTTTTCAGAAGTTGAGGTTGAATAAGCAGTAGATTAACATCCGTGTTTGGAGAATCCGTAAACTGTTTTCAGATTCTGGAGTCGAAGCTTGCTAATCTTATTCCTGAAAAGGGTAAAATATTAGCTGACACAAAGTTATGTTGCATGAAATGTATGATGCAATATATGTGTTATGTCAATGTTTATGATATATGAATGCAAAGAATGCGCATGTACGCTGATTAGCCGTCTTGCTGAGGAAAATAAATCCTGGATAGCTGGAGATAATAAAATCTTTGTCCGCTGTCGGGGAAAATAAATCCTTGACTGCTGCTGGGGATTGAAAATCCTTTGATCTTTGAAAATGAGAAGTCCTGGGACCACTGTTGAAGAGTATGTGTGCATTCAAGATTTTTGACAACCTTTGTGGGGAGAAGTTATACTGCTGGGGAAAGTCAGGAGTTTGGGTTGTATGTCAATCTACTGGGGATTCCTATTTTGTTGTTTGAGGAGAACTCCGCTGGGGAATATCTGAAAACTCTATGGAGAAATGAGAATGAGAATCTTCATTCTGCTATGGGAATTTTTGCAGAGGAATCAAGAATGAGAATCTTTGACCTGCAGGGGATCTGAAATTATGTGAGGAATAGCCATACTGCTGGAGAGTAAGCTCAGGATCCTAGGAAAAGCTTATTCTTGTTTGGAAGAAGCTCAGTAGCTTAGGTTGTATGCCACTCTACTGGGGAAGCAAGAAGGAGGAACTCTGTTCTGTTAAGGATATCAGGGAAAAATTGAATGGTTTCCGCTGGGGATTGGTAGCTCAAAGTTTCCTCTCCGTTGGGGGTCCTAGTGATGTGCTGATTTGATTGGCGACTTCACTGGGAAAAAGTTTAAAAATAACTTTCTGATGAATTATCTGGTTTGAAAGCAACTTTTCGGGAGAAGGGAGGAAGTTGGATGATCTTCACTGATGTTCACAGGTTGGAGGTTTGACTCTGCTTGGGGAAGAAAGTTTCATTCTTACTGATGGTTCGTAGTTCAAAGCTCTGCTCTGTTGTTGGCTGGGGATTTGAACACTCAACTCCGATGGGGATCCTTGAAATTTAACTCCATTGGGGATATGCTTTTCAAAGATTTAGTTCTGCTTAGGATCCGGATGATGTATTTGCAGGGGATTTCTCCTGGAATAGCCTAAAGACACTTTCCTACACTTCCATCCTATCAGTAATTATTCTTTCTCATTTTGTTTTATTTGTAAGCGGTGATTACATTCAAATGCATATGCTCATTTAATAAATCATTGGACGTTTTCAAACAAAGCACAAGTGTAAAAAAGAAAGAAAAGGCAGACAGTTTTCTGTACTTTGAAGTAACTTTGTATTAACTTTGTGTAAGTATTTGTACAAAGGAGACAAACAACCTAGTAAGAGAATGTTGTCAAAAAGCTGAGAAAATTTTTATACAAAGAAAGATGGCTATGTGTATCAATTCCATGGGGTTCCCATTCTGCTATAGCCTTCACAACTTTGAGTATCTCGTCCATTCGTAGCTTCGTCCGCAGATGATTGGATTGATCAAAAGCTTTAGAGCTTGTCCGTGAAGAGATCGTCCTTAAAGTGATCCGATGAGACATAGTCATACGCTTTGATTCCCTAACTTTTGCCTGGATCGCCCTTTCAGGTTTTCGATCCACCGAGAAACCCTTTTTTTCCCAAGTCGCCCTTTCGGGTTTTCAACTTGCCGGGTGTACAGATTTTTTTTTCCGTTTATCCCTAATTTTTGCCTGAACCTCCCTTTCGGGTTTTCGATTCACCGGGATGCCCATTTTTGCCCAAGTCGCCCTTTCGAGTTTTCGACTTGTCGGGTCATTTATGCATAGTATCTTTTGACTATGTCTGCATTCGCAGGGTGTGGCAGATCGTCACCATCCATGGTAGTCAGGATCATTGCCCCGACAAAAAAGATGTTTTTGATCACAAATGGTCCTTCATAAGTAGGAGTCCACTTGCCCCTGGGATCACTTTGCGGCAAGATAATCCTCTTGATTACAAGATCCCCAACTTGATATACTTGTCTCTTGACTTTCTTGTTGAAAGCCTTGATCATCCGTTTTTGATACGTCTGACCATGACAAACAGCAGTAAGTCGCTTTTCATCAATCAAGTTAAGTTGATCAAACCGGGTCTGAATCCAATCGTCCTCATTCAAACCAGCGTCCTTCATGATTCTTAAGGAAGGAATCTGAACTTCTATAGGTAAAACAGATTCCATGCCATATACCAAAGAGAAAGGTGTTGCCCCAATTGATGTTCGCGCCGTGGTACGGTACTCGTGTAGAGCAAACGGTAACATCTCATGCCAGTCCTTATAGGTGACTGTCATCTTTTGAGTGATCTTCTTGATATTTTTATTCACAACTTCGACAACACCGTTCATCTTTGGCCGATAGGGAGATGAATTGTGATGTTGAATTTTGAACTGTTCGCACAGAGCGGTGATCATAGTGTTGTTCAGGTTTGTACCATTATTCGTAATGATTCGGTCAGGAATACCGTATCGGCAAATGAGATTCTGCTTGATAAAACGGGCAACCACATTCTTTGTAACAGAGGTGAAGGAAGCTGCTTCGACCCATTTGGTAAAGTAATCAATAGCCACTAGGATGAAGCGATGCCCATTGGATGCTGTAGGCTTGATCTCTCCAATCATGTCGATGCCCCACATTGCGAATGGCCAAGGAGCTGTTAGGACATTGAGAGGAACCAGAGGGATATGCACCTTGTCAGCATAAACTTGACATTTGTGACAAGTACGGGTGTATTGATGGCAGTCAACTTCCATGGTAGACCAGTAGTAGCCTGCCCTTAGGATCTTCTTAGCCATCGTATGTCCGCTCAAATGGGTGCCGAATGTGCCACTATGCAGTTCAGTCATGATCTGCTCAGCTTCAACCTTGTCCACACAACGAAGCAGAACATAATCATGGTTGCGTTTGTATAGGATGCCATTGCTCAGGAAGAACTTAGCAGCAAATCTCCTTAAGAATTTTCTGTCATTGACTGCAGCTCCTTCAGGGTATTCTAGAGTCTCGAGATACCTTTTGACTTCGTGAAACCAAGGTTGTTCCACTACTTCTTCGGTATTAATCTCATGACAATGTGCAGGTTCATCCATTCGCTCGATGGTGATTTGGGGAGCCTCATTATCCCAGTTAAGTTTAAACATGGAAGACATTGTAGCTAGAGCATCTGCTAGCTGATTTTCTTCTCGCGGGAAGTGCTCGAAGATAATCTGCTCAAAATGAGGTAACAATGTCAGGACATGTTCTTTGTATGGGATGAGGTTAGGATGTTTAGTGTCCCACTCTCCTTTGATTTGACTGATGACCAAGGCTGAGTCTCCAAATACCACCAAAGATTTGATTCCCAAGTCAACTGCAGCCTTAAGACCAAAGATACAAGCTTCATACTCGGCCATGTTGTTGGTGCAACTGAAACAGAGTCTAGCAGTGAAAGGTGTATGGCAACCTTCTGGAGAGATAAGTATCGCGTCGATACTATTTCCAAGTGCATTTGAAGCACCATCAAAGTATAGGGTCCATCGGGATCCTTGTTCAGGTCTGTCATACGGTCCGTTAACTTCAATGTTGTCCAATGTCATAATGTCCTCGTCAGGGAAATCGAATCTCATAGATTGGTAATCTTCGACGGCTTGATGAGCTAGGTGGTCAGCTAATACACTCCCCTTTATAGCTTTTTGGGTTGTGTACTGAATATCATATTCAGTCAGGATCATCTGCCATCTAGCGATTCTTCCAGATAAAGTAGGCTTCTCGAAGATATACTTGATCGGATCCATTTTAGAAATCAACAAAGTGGTATGTGTCAATATATACTGCCTTAGCCGGTGAGCAACCCATACCAAAGCGCATCAAGTTTTCTCAAGCAGTGAGTAGCGAGTCTCACAGTCGGTAAACTTTTTCTAAGGTAATAAATGACATGCTCTTTTCGACCAGACTCGTCATGTTGGCTCAGTGCGCACCCCATTGAATTATCTAAAACAGTCAGGTACATGATTAACGACCTTCCTTCGACGGGTGGCATCAAGATAGGAGGTTCCAGCCAATACTCCTTGATCTTATCAAAAGCAACTTGACAATTATTGTTCCATTTAACCACCTGATCTTTCTTTAACAGCTTGAAGATTGGCTCACAGGTAGATGTTAGGTGGGAGATGAACCTCACAATATAATTTAAGCGTCCCAAGAAACCCTTAACCTCCTTTTCAGTGCAGGGGGCAGGCATTTCTTGTATAGCTTTGACTTTAGCAGGATCAACTTCAATGCTTTTGTTACTGACGATAAATCCTTAAAGTTTACCAGACCTGACTCCTAAAGTGCACTTGCTTGGGTTCAGTCTGAGCTTATACTCCTTCAATCTGACAAACAACTTTTGCAGATGGTCAAGGTGCTCTTCTTCTGTCTGTGAACGGGCTATCATGTCGTCTACGTAGACTTCAATCTCATGATGTATCATATCATGAAACAAAGCTACCATGGCTCGCTGATAGGTTGCCCCGACATTCTTCAGTCCGAATGGCATCACTTTGTAGCAGAAGGTACCCCACTGCGTGACAAAAGTAGTATTCTCCATGTCTTCGGGGTCCATTTTGATCTGGTTGTATCCCTAGAATCCATCCATGAAGTAAAATACCTTGTGTTGAGCTGTGTTGTCAACCAAGATGTCGATGTGTGGTAGTGGAAAATCGTCTTTAGGGCTAGCCCTGTTTAGGTCCCTATAGTCCATACACATTCTGACTTTGCCGTCCTTCTTAGGCACGGGCACGATGTTAGCAACCCATTATGGATAGGAAGTAACAGCCAGAAAGCCAGCATTGAATTGCTTCATTACCTCAGCTTTGATCTTCTCAGACATGTCGGGCCTTATTCGGTGGACCTTTTGCTTGATCGGTGGACAGTCTTCTCTTGTAGGGAGACGGTGGACCACGATATCTGTGTCTAATCCCGACATGTCTTTATAGGACCAGGAAAAGATCTCAACATATTCGTTTAACAACTGCACTAAGCACTCTTTGACACCTGGTTCTAGGTTGACACCCACCTTTACCTCTTTCTTGTCTTCCTCTGTTCCCAAATTGATGGTTTCTAGCAACTCTTCAAGGGGAAGAATAGTCCTCTCTTCTTGTTGCAAAAGTCTGGCTAACTCTCCCGGCACTTCACAATCTTCGCCAACTTAGTACTTAGTATGATTGACCAAATCTTCAGAGTCACCGAAGGCTAAAGCAGAATAGTCACCCATGGAATCCGGAGTGGATGGGTACCTGCATTTTGTGAGTGTGGGTGTGTGTAAGGGATAGCCATCCTTAAACAAAACAAGATGCAAAAGGAAAGAAAATGAACACAATAGTTTATAGATGAAAACGTCCAATGACTCATTAAAACATGGCATATGATAATGAAGAAAATCAAGCCCTTACAAATGGACCTACATGCCCCGGGCAAGGCATAAGGTGAAAATAGTGTACGAATTGTTTAGTTATTACAGACCAAAATTGGAAATTGTTTAAAGATAAATTACTGGTTGATGAAAGTGATGGGAATAAAGTCCTTTGCTTCCCAGTTGCTTAATCCTCCTTCGACGGTTAGAAAGATCCAATCTTCAAAGTTGTCTTCTTCATCATCATCTTTTAAGGCATTAATTCCATGGTGAGTGATTTTTACGGGTGGTCCTCCAGCTTTGGAGCGACACATAGCTTTCTGGCCAGCAACAGTAAAACCTAGCCCGAACTTGTCCGTTTTGTGAGGAAAATCAGGCAGTTGCCCCCACACTGTACTCCTTCCTTCTTTGATTACAGCCTCTGCATCCTTGAGAGACGCCATCCTAGACACATGCTTGGAAACGATAGGCACATCAACCATTTTTTTTGCAACTGCGACTTCGGGAGAAACTTCCTCAAAATGTTGGAAAGGCGTTTCTATGAATTCGCCATCCAACTCCACATAGCGGAAGGAGTTGAGGTGACTTATCATGTAATCTTCCTCACCATACACAATTATAATCTTACCCTGAACAAGATACTTTAGCATCTGGTGTAAAGAGGAGGTAATTGCCCCAGCATAGTGGATCCACGGCCTTCCCAATAAGCACGAATATGAAGGATGGATGTCCATCACATAAAAGGTAGAGTTGAAGGTCTCGGTGCCCACTTTGATAGGAATGGCAACCTCTCCGTGAACCATTCTTTTGGACCCATCAAAGGCCCTAACCACGATATTACTTGGCTTTAGTACTAACCCTTCACAGTCCAAACGGTCTAACGCTTTCTTCGGTAGCACATTCAAGGATGAACCAGTATCAACTAGGACATGGGCAAGGGTGGTTCCCCTGCATTCTACTGAGACATGCAACGCGTCATTGTGTTTCCTTCCCTTAGAGGTCAAATCAGCATCGGAAAAACCAAGACCATTATCAGCAGTGAGGCTAGCCACGCACTCTTGAAACTGGTCCGCCGAAGTTTCTTGAGGCACGTGTGCCATCTTTAAAAATTTGATCAAGGCCTTAGCATGGGCCTCAGAGTAGAGTAGAAGAGCCAACATGGAGATTTTGGAAGGGGCCTGCCCTAGCTGTTCCATGACGTCGTAGTCGCTTTTTTGATTATCTTTAAGATTTCTTCCATTTCTTTCTGGGTGGTCTCGGGGATTACCATAATCTGAGCCTTCATCCTGACAGGCGCTTCTAGTATCCCCTTACCCTTATCGATAGTAGCATCAGAGGGTCTAACTTCAGGTACATCAATTTCTTCAATTATCGGGCCTTGCACAGATGGCTTAACAGGCACAAAAGCTTTCGAGGGTCCGAAGACTGCTCGTGGAGGAGCAATCTCCAGAGAGAAGATCCGTCTGCTGCGAGTTATCTTGCTTGTTCCCGCAATGTTCCCTATATCAGGGGTTTCATCATCAGAGTTCTCTTGGACTGATTCAATCTGTTTGATACCATGATAGAAGATTTCTCCTCCGTAGTTCCATGGTATCGTCTTGTTAGATTGATACGGGACAGGCCTCGGCATGGTGATTTTTAACGGCACAATCTTAGGATCAGGCGTAATCTTGACAGGCCTTTTGCAAGCCTTGGGAAGATTGTCGAAGATGTTTATTATTGCAATGTCATTGGTTGAAGTAGCAAAAGTAGTAGGAGTAACAAGAATGAATGTATCAACAGGAGTCTTTTGGAAGAATATCTCTTGGGTATCCATCAGGCGTTGGATGCCTGATTTCAACAGTGGGCAGTCAACTCGTATGTTTAAACAAAAGTAACAGTCTTTTCCACAGCCTGAGAATATCCCGGCTCTCATCAAATTCACTTTAATCACTGATAAGGGAGTCAAAAGGTCAGCAATATTGGTAACATGAAGGTCTTCCATAACGGCATGAACATTATGACCGTGCTTGGGCATCGGGGCAGAAATCACATTCGGCTTTTCGGGTGCATCGAATTCTACCTCCTTGGCGTTGATCAAGTCTTGGATTTTGTTTTTGAGGGCCCAACAGTCGTTGGTGTCATGCCCTACACTGTCTGAATGGTATGCACATTTTGCATTGGGATGATAATGTGGAGAAGTGGTATTTGTATTCTTAGGCGCCTCTCTCAAATTAGTAAGGTTTAATTTCAGGAGATGTGGAAGGATCTGAGCGGGTGTCATATTTATCGGGGTATATTGCCGTGGTGGCCTTTATACCCTTTTCTGATAGGTTCTGGGCTGATCATTCCTCGGTTGACTGTTTCTAGGCCGGTCTGATGCGGACTTCTGAATTAATACGGCCCCCACTGTTGGCCGACGTTCCTTTCTTTCCTGATTTCTCTGGGTGTAAACAACATAACTCTCCTTCGTGGCTGGGAAAGTCTTTTTTATAGCAGCTGAAACAGATGTATCCTTCTGAATCTTACCACTCTTAATACCAGCTTCGACCCTTTCTCCTTTCAGAATTAATTTAGTGAACCCTGCAGATGAGCTCCCTATTAGGTGATTGAAGAATGGACTAGACAGGGTCCCTAAAAACATATCAACAAGTTCCCTTTCAGACAAAGGTGGCTGCACCCTTCCAGCCAAATCCCGCCACTTCTGAGCATACTCTTTAAATCCTTCATTAGAAACCATACTCATACTCTGTAGTTGAGTACGAGTGGGCGCTAAATCAGCATTGTATTGGTATTGTCGGTAGAAAGCAGCAGCCAAGTCTTCCCAGTTATGTACGTCAGCCCTCTCAAGCTAATAGAACCAGTCTAATTGTGTGCCCGACAAACTATCTTGAAAAAAATGGGCCCATAGATCCTTATCAGAAGAGTGAGGTTGGATCTTTCTGACGTAGGATCTCAGATGCATCTTTGGACAGGACAGACCGTCGTATTTAGCGAATGTGGGTACTTTGAATTTGGGAGGAATGACGATCCCATCAACCAATCCCAGCTCTTCGAAATCCAGTCCGATAACCCTTTGCACTTCCATGGCTACTAACCGCTCTTCCAGATTTTTATACCTATCGTTCGCAAGAGGGTACTGCTGCTCGGAGTAATCTTCATCCTCTTCAACTTCTTCCTCTTCAACCTCAGACTCGGAGGGTACTGCAGCTCCTTTTCCTTTGCCGGTCCCTTCGTTAGACATCGAGGGGAACTCCAGAACTCTCCTAGCTTCATTCTCAAATCTTCTTCCCAGCGTAGCTACCCCGATTCTTTTCTTTTTCTTTTTTCCTTTTTCATGTTCTTTCTTCTCTAACAGTGCTTTAAGATCCTCTTGACCCTTTTCCAAGGTCATGAGGAGTTGTTGGAATTGCGAATTCTGTGCTTGCAAATCTTTGACCGTCTGCTCAATATCTATCTTGCTGAAATAAACAGCAGAAAGATAAGGAAACCTGGTGTGAAGACATGTTTATGCATATGATGAATGATATGTTTATTCATGTAATGCATCCAAGGATTCAGAAATTCAAAGTTGTTGCAGACAAAAGAACACACATCATATTAATAAGAAGAAATTTGTCAGTACATAAATGCCCCATGGGCCAAATATTACAAAGCTTCTCAAGGTAAAAAGACGTTGCACATCCTCTTTGGCGCGATGTAAGTGTTAAGAGTCTCCTCTTCGTGAAGTCGGCAGGTAAGCTCCAAAACCTTCTTCTCACTGGCATAGAAGCTGGCTTCAAAAGTGTTCCTCTCTTCCTTGAGCTGTATCTAACTCTTTTGCAATTCTTCCAATGATGTTGGCATGTCTAGATGTAGGAGGGTGTATGGAACCTCTACTTCCCTAATAGGCTCTTTAATGACGGGGAGAATGTGGGGGTAAGGCATCATAAGACTCTGGGCGCATGTCCGTACCCACTTGAGGTAAGGCTCAAGAGGGATGGAATTCTTGTACCCCAGTGTCTTACTGTCCACTTTGTTAGGCATCTTCCATGCTCGGATAAACCTTTGTCTAAGCCCTTGAGCGTCGTTGTCGAAGTCAAAAACCAAGTCAGGAATCACCATATCATGAGGGCCATCTCTTCGGGCATACCCAAATTGCCTCAGAGCTAAACATGAGTTGTAGGTAATGCCTCCCCTAATGCCAAGTAGTGGGACATTAGGGAATTCCCCACAACGATCAATGATGATGACATTTTCTCTGGACCGAGAACACCAATGAACATCAGAGTGTGTGAGAGTCATCAACCGTTGTGACCACCTCAAGCCTTGTTCATTCTTCAAGACTGACTGGGGAATGTGTGAAATAAACCACCTTGCTAGGAGAGGAGTACAACACATGAGAACACCTCTTTTCCTCATTGTTCGTGTGTAAAATGAGTGTAGGATGTCCCCAAGCAATGTTGGCACAGGATTCCGATATATGAAAACCTTGACAGCATTCACATCTATAAGCTGATCAGGGTTTGGGAACAAGACCAACCCATAGATGAGAAGTGCTACAATCTCCTCAAAAGCTTGTAGATCTAGAGAATTCCAGCAGTCTTGTGCCTTCTCAAATAGAAACTTTGCCAAGAAACCCTTGACACCACTTATGGTTTCCCAATGACCTTTGATATCAGATGGTTGCAAGTGTAAGGCTTGAGCAACATCTTCAGGATTTGGTTCTTTTTCTGTACCGTTGTAGGGTAGTTGATGAAGAATAGGAATCCTCAGGAGTTGAAAAAATTCCTCCAAAGTAGGTACTAGTTGGTAATCAGGGAATGTGAAACAGTGGTGAAGGGGGTGAAAGAACTGGAAGAGAACTTTCACCATGTCTTATTTAATGTTGGTGTTGACCAAGTTGAGGAGTCTACCATATCTTTCACTGAAAAGAGAATTCTCTAGAATCTTGGAAGTAAGCTCCTTGAGTTGAGGACGGATTCTTACAAGGTTGACTTGAATTGTTTTCCTGCGAAGAGATTCCATGACCTACAAGACAAGAACAAAGATGAATATCCAAACCCTTGAAATGGTTAGTGGATGCATATGATGCTTTATGATGTTCATTATGTATGCACAAGCATATGTACAAACAAGTCACACAAGATCCTAGTTTCAAGCTTGTATGGAGTTTCATAGGTAAGTACCCTCTTGAAGTTAGTTGGCTCAACCTGTCCTATAAATAGTAATCGGGTTCTAAGGAGCTCAATATCACTGGATTATTTTCTGTGTTCATTATTTCAGTTTAGCCACTTTACTGGCGACCGAAATATTCCAAGAAAATAATCCTCAATGAGTGTAGTATCGAGTATCTACCAACTTCGGACTGCACCAAAGCCGGTAATCTCACTACCCCTAAAAAAGGCCAAGATGGTCAAGTAAGGTTCTAAGAGTTCATTAGTGCTTCATGACATCACTCAGCGGCCCCGTATTCTCTTTGATTGACTCAAAGGCTACCGGTACCCACAAATATGTCGCACTAATATAGCTATTGCTTCAACCATGTCGGTATACCCCGCACAGTTTCCACAACGTATTGCTATTTACCTATGAATGTTTTCCAAATCCGGGTAGAGGATTTCAAGCCCAAACAATAGAACCAAATGTAAAGCAATCAAGGCAAACAAGATAATCATGCAAAGGTGATCTAAAAACCCTAAGGTAACCCCACTTTTATAAAAGTCCCCAGCAGAGTCGCCAGTTCTGTGATACGGTGGGAGAACTGACTTGGTGTTTCGCGTTTGTGTTCGCACTTGTGCGGTTTAGCAAGAGTCTCCACCGACTTTTTATTTTATCCTAAGGAAAGGTCAAAAAGCACAGGAAAAACCTTTGAGATGTTTTCTTGGGTTCGGGGGGTAGATTATGAAAAGGGAAGGTGTTAGCACCCTTTTCATCCATGGTTTTCCATGGGCTCTTAGTTACTTGTTTTAGATCACTTGCCTTTGCTTTTCCATTGTTTGAAATGATGCTTTGTGTGTGTGGTTTTGAAAACGCTTTGAAAAAGAGGCCTTGTCTAAGCAACCTTTATAATGATTATTGTTTGAATATATACAAAGGTGTATGTCTTTTTGAAAAGATATTTCAATGTTTTGAAAGTTGTTTTGAAATTGTTTTGAGTTTGTGTTGTGAAGTGTGTTTGAAAATGGCAAGGATGTTTTGCAAGCTTTTGATCAAGTAACTAAGAGTTGTCTACCCTATTTTACTCAAAGATCTTTCTTATGTTTTCAATCCTTTTGACAGTGTTATTTCACCATTGTGTTTGGTGAACAACCTTGTGTTAGGATGTTAAACGGGACAGGCGTGGGTCATCGTATACAATCATTGAAAGCAACTTATGAGACGCTCTTAGCAATTTTGTAAGGGACGAGATCGTTTTGTCGAAGGAAACACCGAGGGTCATCGAGGGACTACGATCTTTGTTTATCGAAGGGGCATTTTCTAGAGTGTCTCATACTCGAGGGACATGATTTGTATTTTCTGAGGCAACAAGCGAGGTTACTCTAGAGGTGCAAGTGTGCATTGTGTTTGTCATTTTCATGCATTTGTCTTGTATTAGGCCATCTAACGATTGATTTTAGACTTTCGCATACAAACCCTAATCTCTAATCATGGCATAATTTAAAAGCATAAAGTGCGAGAATTAAATTCTAAGCTATTACAAAAGAGTATCTGGGGATGGGGATACAATTATTTTACAAATGGAGATGAGTCTTTGAATAATAATAATGTCCCAAATATTATGGGTTACAACCAAATTGAATCGACGCAATTCAAAGTAAAAAAAATATAACAAATTATATAAAAAAAAAGAGAATCAAAAATATTATGAGGTGCATGTATTTATTCACAAATAAACAAAGTAAAACTTGACCTAAGAAAGATTAAGTATTGTTATTATTTTTGTGTTTTATGATTTATGAAAAGAAAAAGTTTTAAAGAAAGAAAATTATTTCAATTAATGATTCCATTATTTTTTGGTATTTTTTTATTAAAGGTAACAATCATTAGAACAAGAAAACTATATTAAGAAAATTAAAACAAAATTTTAATAAACTTTTAATTTTATTATTAACAAAAATCAAACTATGAAAGTAAAAAAAAAAGGTATTAGTTTTAACAAAATTGAAAAAAGCTGATGGGCTTAGGAGTTGGTGGTTGGCCCAAATTATCAAAAGAAGAATAATAATTTAGAAAGAAAAAGAAAGGGGTGCGTGCTAGCAGAACGCTGGGCTTAGGGCAAATGCTGGGGTGGGTCAGGCCCAGATGAAAAGTTTTACAATTATTTTTGGAGTTGACTCATTCTTAGGGTTTGTGAGTTTAGCTTTTACAGCGGCGCCTCCTTCTTCTTCTCCGTTTCTCTCATCTTTCTTAGGCCATGAGCACTGATTCCTTCTTTGAACCTCCAGGTTGCCAGAGCGCCACCCTAGCCCTCTCCCCTTCACGACGGTCCAAGGCAATTGTTTTGCACGGTACAGTTTCGTCTTGTTAGGTTTTTTTACAGTTTGCATTCGTTTGTTTCTTGCATGTTTTAATCCTTTGATGTTTATGTGTAAGATGCAGTGAAAGTTTGAGGAAGCGAAACTGTACCTTGGCATTTTGTTTCTGAAAAAGATGGAGGGAGGGTTGGACCGGCGGCGCTCTTGGTGGCCAGAGGCGGAAGAAAACGAGATGAACGTCTCTTCTGTTATTTCTGTATTTTCTTGATTTGTTTGATGATGAACTTCTGAGATTTATTAATGATTTGCTTGATTTTTTGTTGATGATGAGACAAATTCTGAAACAGTTTTGTATTGTCACTTCTGAATATATCCTTCTTTCTTCTTGGCTCTGATTGTTTAGTGATGATGACTCTGAAAACTGAACCTCTTCCTTTCTCCTTGTTTTGATGTTGATGATGACCTTGGTTCTGAAAATGTGCTTATTTGTTATTGATAAGCTTCTGAATCCCTTGGAATGTTGATGTTGAATGTGTTTCTAGAACTCTTCTAAAATTCTTCCTTTCTCTTTGATATGTTAATGATGATTTGCTTCTGAAACTATTTGCTCTTTGTTTGTTGATGATGAACTTGGTTTCTGAAACCCTATTGTTGCTTTCACTTCTGAAATGCTCTTCTTTTCTCTTGGAATGACGTTGATGATGAGTGATGAAATCATTTCTGAAACTATTTTTGTTGGCTTGATTCAAGTTTGTATGCTATGTTTGAAAGGTTTTTGGCTACTGGTTTGGCCTGGCAGTTTGTTATGTTTAGCTTGGATTTTGTTTGTGTAGTTGGGCAGGCTGTGATTTGTTTGAGGCAGCTTGGCTTGTGGTTTTACATGTTTTGGAATTTGGCTATGCAGACCTGTTTTGGCTTGGCCTATGTGTTTTGAGCTTGGCTTAGCTATGCAGGTTGTTTATGTATTTTGACAGGTTGGCTTGGCTGTGGTTTTGTTTTGCAGTTTGAGATGGTTTGGCCTTTGTGCTGGCTTGACAACAGGTTTTGGCTCGAGCAAGCTTGGCTTGTGGTGGCTGAGTTTTTTTGTTTGGACATGTTTGAGTTGTTTTGGGCAAGTAGGCTTGCAGGTTTTAGTTTTGCAAGCAGGTTTGCAGTTTGTAATGCAGGCTTGAGTTTGTAGTTTGGACAGGTTTGAGTTTTGCAAGTTTTGTGCAGGTTTTGCAAACAAGTTTGTAGCTTGCAGCCTTTTCAATATTTCTCTCCCTTGGACTGTTATACAATCTCTTCTTTTTATATCTTTTTTTTGTTTTCTTTACTGTCTTTGACAGCCTGCCTTAGCCAAACTGCCAAACTTCTCACTTCAGGTCCTCTCTTTCTCTCTCTCTCTCTCTCATAAGCATTTTTGCTTATTATATTTTAATTTCTGAAAAGTTGGCTGTCTGGAAAATGATGAAAGCCTTTTGACATGTTTTGACTTGTCAAGTGAATTACCTCTTGCTGTTTTACTTTTGCCTGCTGTATTTCTGTTTCCATGCTGTATTGCCATATTTATCCAATTTGTCTTGTAACTTAGTTTTAGGCAATTTGTTCTGTAGCTGAATTTGGGACTTTGCTTGATGCTGCATTGTATATTTGTTTTGACTCATAACTTGGCAATTTTGGCGCCTGTTTGTCCCTTTAAATTTGTAACTTAGTTTGGTTTGGCTTCCATGTTTGGTTTGCTTGGTTAGACAGTTTGTAACTCATCATACTTGCATTTTTTCAATTTGTATTTTAATTTTCTCTTTGTGAACCAAAAAGAGAAATCTTCTTGTGATTTGCAGAGAGAAAAATAAAGCGTGACGAAAATAAGCAATCTGATTCCAGACGGACAATTTTAATGATGACTTTTTTCTTTCTTTCTTTTCATTTGAAAATTCTTGTGCTAATTTTCTTTTCCTCTGTTTTTTTGCAGGTGAACACCAATTGGACAATAAAGGAAGCAGTAGAAGCCAAAGATCTTGAACATGGGAGCACTTGAAGCTTAGAAAATTAGACTTAGAGATAGATAGATTTTTCATTTGTTGTAAACCAATATTATTGTAAATACTGTAGGTTGTAAATTTACAATATTCCGATAAATTTTGTAACAACATTTGAAACGAATAAAAAAGTATTTATCCAAAAGAAATTTCTACTGTCAAATATCTTCCCATCTTTCCTTGCATTATTTATTTAATTATTTAAGACTCTCAAATCAAAATAATTGGAACTGTATTCCAATAATTTTAATCCAGATAAAATAAATAATCGATAAACTTTGCAGTCTCGTAACCTTGCACTACTCATAATACGCATGGTATTCCAATTAACACACGCATTGTACAGTTAAACAAACAAAACATTCCATTAAACGGTAAACCTTTCACTCCACTTAATCAAGCAGATGCCTTAATGTTCGAAACATAATTCTTAGCTTTTATCCCAGATAATCAGGCCTTGAGAAATAACCAATAAACTTGAACAAGCGTGAAAACAATGTAACAGTTAACTGAATTTCTGAGGATTCAGTTTCTTCTGAGAAATGCGAGCGAAAACCCTAATTCCGAATTTGTTGCCAAAGAACAGTCTACTTGATCAATTCCTGAGCCAATCTCAAAAAAATCAGAGAAAACCCTAATTCTAGATTGACTGATAAAGAAAAGTCTGTTTGACCGATTCTTGAGCCAATCTCAAAAGTCAGAGAAAACCTTGGGGTTGTGATTTCTTGTGAAAAAGGGAGGGCAAATTTTGGGGTACAACAAGGGTAAATTACTATATGGCGGCCGGAAAGATCCTGGTTCCCGACTATCTCAAGGAGCTCGCTGTCCAGCCTGCAGGGGCCCTCTTAGCTATTGCTCGTTGTCGAGAAAGAGACTGAAGAATGATGATTAATAGTTTTTTATAATGCTCCATCCTGCATGTTGTAACATTGTAATCTTGTTTTTCCGGGCTTTTGCCCATTTATGTATGTTCCGAACAAGTGTGGCCATTGTGGCCATAAAATTATTCTTTTGGATGGGGGCTAAAGGGCTCCCTTGTTGTAATATTTGTACAATAGCGGCTTTGGTGGTCGTATCTTTAATTTTCCGGCCATGGTGGTTGTTTGTTCTAAATATTTGAATTATGTTTGCATGTTTATTTTTATGCTTGTCTGCTTGAGACATATTTTTCTGTTGGTTGAGTTTTCAGTGGGGATTAGCTCGTTAGTTAGTGTGTTCGCCAGTGTGGGGAAACTGGTCAAACAGCTAGGGTGAATACCAAGCATGGGCTGGAACTCGGCTCTCTTTTCGAAGAACCGAGCTCAGCAGCATGAACTTCTCATCGCAAGTTGGGTGTGATGCTGGTGTGGTACAACGACGATGGAGCTCAGTCGAGTTATCCATGTCGGGTTGAGTGTCCGCTCGTCAAAAGAATGGAGTCTCGCCCCTTCAAATAATTTTTGAGTGTCATGCTTGTACCTAGGCATGCATGGGTGGTTGGGCCTGGATGAGTTCATCTTGTCGATAATGCTTCGGCTACTTCTCAGTGCTTTAACTGTAATATTGTTTTAGCTTTTCAGTGTTCCATGGTCGAGCAAGTTATTCCCCTTGTAGATTTTCTAATTAGTACGCCTCAGTTCCTATTTTTGCATAGACGCGATAGGGGGCTTCCCAGTTCATTGCGAGCTTACCTTTGCGAGATTCTTTGTGATTTCTCTTCAAGACAAGGTTGCCGACCTCGAACTCTCGTCATATGACTTTGGTGTCGTAGCTGTTACCTTGAAAAATCTTAAGGTATTGAAGCACGTGTATTAAATAAGGATATTCTCATAAGCTAAGGGCAATCCTCTAAAGTAGGGTTTTTTGGGAAATTGGAACCAAAGTGTTTGAAATTTTGGTTTTATTAAACTAGATTTAATATTTAAAGGGAATGTCACACAAAATTGTCAAAACTGAGCCAGGTCGACCAAAAGGAAATAAAAGAATATATGTTAAGAAATGGTCGAAATTGGTTTAGTCGACCAAAGGGTGAAAGACAAGGAAAATGGTCGAAATTGGTTTTTGTCAACCAAAAGGGTTTCTGGACTTAGAGGAATTGTTATTGATTTTTAAATCTTGCCAAAGGGAAAGTGTCGAAGCGAGTCAGAAGCGGTTTACTTTCAGAAGGTAGGAGGGGGGAGATTTGAATTTCAAAGTCATCAGCAGTTGCCAGCGGTTTACAATTTGTTTAAGCGCCAAATAGGTGGCGACATCCAGTGAAGCGGTTGTCTCAAGATTTTAACATTGTCCGCAGATTTCTTCTAGGCAGTTACATTATAAATATTATAAATAAGCAGATTTAGTGTAGTTTTTTGGTGTGAATTACATGCAATTATAAAACCCTAGCCATTCAGAGGATGGGCTTTAGATGTGATTGGAGAAATAAAACCAGTGTCATCAAAATAGAAAAGGTGTATTTTAGTTGGTATTGATTATTTTACAAAATGGGTCGAGGCAGTAGCCTTAACAAATGTCGATCAAGAAGCTGTTATTGATTTTATATAAAACACATCATATGTCGGTTTGGGATTCCAGAAACAATTACAACCGACTAAGGATCAGTGTTTACTAGACGAAAAATGCAAGAATTTACGCAAGAAGTTGGAATTAAATTGTTAACTTCTACTCCTTACCATGCTCTGGCAAATGGCCAAGTCAAAGCTGCCAATAAAGTAATAATTAGCCTAATTAAGAAGCATGTAGGAAAGAAGCCAAGGAATTGGCATAAAACACTAGATCAAGCCTTATGGGCATGTAGAACTTCCCCTAAGGAAGCAACAGGAACTACTCCATTTCGACTTGCATATGGGCATGATGCAATGTTACCAGTGGAGATACATGTTCAATCAATAAGAATCCAAAGACAACATGAAATACCATATGAGGATTACTGGAATATGATGGCGGACGAGCTTGTCGACTTAGATGAAGAAAGGATGTTGGCCCTTGATTCGTTAATAAGACAAAAAGAAAGAGCTGCCAGAGTGTTGTACCCCAAAATTTTCCCTTTCATTTCCCAAGGGATCATCCTGGACCCTCAGGATTGCTTCCTGCAAGTTTCAAATCTCAGATTATAATTTTCTAAGAAAATTCATTCACAAGGGAAAAATGGTCAAAAGCAAACTGAAAAGTCAAACCTTGACTTTTTGATCACAAAATCAAGTTTTAATAATCATATTTCATCAGGACATGAAATTGGTTCATCAAAAATCAGAAGTCAGAAATTGCGTTGAAAAATCAAATTGTCTAAACACTTAGAAAATTTTCTAAGTGTTAAGAGAATATGATACTTCAGAACTTCTGGGCCAGCCTCCACGCGAGTGCAGTCATAATTTGTAAACATGGTTCAGAACATGATTCTTCAATCAGAACAAAACTCTTCAGCATATGCTTCGATTATAGCCTCACCCTTCGAATCTCACTCCAGTCTTCTGCGATCAGAACATCACCAAATCCCAAAACCTCGTTTGAGCAGCCTGCTGCACTGCTATTGCATAATCCTGCAACCAGCTGCCACAATGCTCCAAAGTGCTGCTGATCTAGTCCACGCTTGCATTTTTATCAAACCCCATAATTGCACCAAATTAGCATATAAAAGATGTGTTTAAAAAGTAATGGAACAGTATGCCAAAAAGGTTTAAATCCCATTTCCCCCCCAAAACCACAGCAGACCCATCTATAAATAAATTGCTCCATCACACGTTTAAGGGGCTGGCTTTTGGAAAGAGGGAATTATCAAAGGGAGAAAAGAAAACAATCAAACATTCGTAAACCCATAATTCCAAAACAAAACCAAACCTTTGTTCTTACCTTTGAATCAAGGAACACAACATTCTGTTATGTTCCTTGCTAACCCTATAACATCTGAAGACAGCAGCTCAGGTTCCAAACACACGCTTCAGATTCAAGGTAAGTCTTTCTGACTTTGAATTTTTCATTCAGAACATCATTAAATATGTAAATATCAGAGTGTTGATGATGCCCATATCATTGCATAAGTAGAAAAAACTGTGGATCAGAACTTCTTGAATAAAGCTAGGCTCATAATTAGGATTAGAACTTATATAAACTGTCGTGCATTTATTTTTCTGATTTGCTATTGTTAAGAACTGAATTAGTTGCAGACGTTCTACCTAATGTAAGCAAGGAGGCAAAGTGTAACACAAAACTTCTGGGTTTTCTTTCCCACAATTTTAACACACACAGAACTTCTGAGTTCTCCTTATTGTTTTAACATACATAGAACTTCTGAGTTCTCCTCACTGTTTTAACACACAGAACTTCTAGGTTTTCTTATTGTTTTAACACACACATAACTTCTAGGATTTTTCTCACTGTTTTAAAACACACATAACTTCTGAGTTCTCCTCACTGTTTTAACACACAGAACTTCTAGGCTTTCTTACTGTTTTAACACACACAAAACTTCTAGGACTTTCTCACTGTTCTAACACTCAGAACTTCAGCGTGCAGAAACCCAGAACTTCTATTTTTCCCTCTAACGTTTCTTTCAGGACTCCAACGTGCATCAACCTAGAACTTTTGATTTCCTTTTACGTTTCTTTCTGAACTACAACACGGCCGACATCAGAACTTATGATCCCCTTTGTTTTACTTTCAGCAACATGTTAATCCTATTTCTCATTATTTTTCCCTTTTCCCTCTTATTTTTTTATTATTTTTAGCATTAGTACTATTTTTATTAATATAAAAAAAAGACATCAAAAATATTTTCTTTTATTAAATAATTATTTTCCTTTTAATTTATTAAGACAAAAATCATTTTCAAAACAAATCCTTTCCTTTTATTGTATTGTACAATTCAATATGGTTGTAATAGATAATTAGGATTTAAAATTCTTGCAACCCCCCATTTGTAAATTTGTACCCCCATCCCTAAATGATGTAATAGCGTAGGACTTTACATTTCCACAATTTATCGCTTTCAAATTTAAATGCTAGTAATTAGGGTTTATATGGAAAGATATAAAATCAACAAATAGATAACCCTAATCAAGACTAAATGCATGTAAATCAAACACATTACTCACACATGCACCCTTAGGGTAATCCCACTTTGTTGCCTTTTGGAAAACAGTCATATCCCTCGAATATGGAACGCTTTAGCAAAGACCCTTCGATAAAAAAAGATCATAGTCCCTCGATGTCCCTCGATGTTGTCTTCGATAAAACGATCTAAGTCCCTTACGAAATATTGCTAAAACGTATCACAAGTTGCCTTCTATGACTGTACGATTGACCCACGCTCGTCCCTTCACATCCAACGATGGGGCTTCTTACCAAATCAATGGCAAGATAGCAACATCTAAAGGAGGAGGAAAAGAATATTTAAGACCTTTTGAGTAAGGTAGGTTACTCCTAGTTGCTCGCTTGCTCACAAAAAAAACATTTTATACACCAACGCTTCACTTTGAAACAATTTTTTCAAAAGACAAAACACTTTGTACGCGTTCTTATAGAGACAAGAACCATTACAAAGACATTATTTTACAAAATACTTTTGAAACCCACATCACGAACACCCTTTAAAACAAAAAACAAGTGATTTAGAAATCAACTAAGAGCCCGTAGATAACTACAGATGAAAAGAGTGCTAATACCTTCCCTTTTCATAACCTACCCCCCAAACTCAAGAAATAATCTCGAAAGGTCTTTCCTGTTCTTTTCAAACTTTCCTTATTGGATAAAATAAAAGTCGGTGGTGGCTCTTGCTATCCGCACAATTGCGATCAAATGCAAAACACCCAAGTCAGTTCTCCCACCACGTTACAGAATTGGCGACTCTGTTGGGGATATCTTAAAAATGGGGTTAACTTAGGGCTGGATCACCTTTACTAGCTTCCTTTTGTTTGATTTGCTTGCTTTACATTATGGCTCCTTGTTTGGGTTTTTTTTTATCCTCTACCCAGATCTGGGGCACCTTTTTAGGTAAGTAGCAATAGATAATGGAAACTGTACGACGTATACCGATATGGTTGAAGCAATGGCTATGTTAGTGTGACTCATTTGTTGGTACCGGTATCCCTTGTGTTGAATCGAGGAGAATACGGGGCCACTGAGCAGCGTCATGAAGCACTAACTGACTTTAGAACCTTAATTGAACAACTTGGCCATTAGGAAGTAGTGAGATAGCCGGTTTTGGTGGAAAGCTGAAAATTGGTTGATACTCGATACTACACTCTTTGAGATCAGACTTTTGGGATATCTCGGCTACAAGAAAAGATTGATTGAGCTGAGACAATGCTTAAAAGAAAGGTCAGTGATATTGAGATCACTTAGAACCCAGTTACTATTACTAGGACAAGTTGAGCCAACTAAACTTCAAGAGGTTACTTACCTACAAACTCCATGCAAGCCTAAACCTAAGGACTTGTTTGTTTTGTGTGTACATAACAACTTGATTGCTTTACATACTTGTACATAACATCATAAACATCAAACATCATAAGCATCCTCACTAACCATTTCAAGGATTTAGGAATTTATCTTTGCTTTGTTTTATAGGCTATGAACCCCATCCGAAGGAACACCATCCGAATCAACTTCGTGAAAGCACACCCTCAGCTCCAAGAGTTAGCATCAAGGGTGCCCAGAGATTCTCCTTTTACCAGGAAATATGGTCGACTCCTCAGTTTGGCTACCTATAATTTCCAAGAGGAAATGATGTGTGTGCTCTTCCAATTCTTTGATCCCATACATCGTTGCTTCACCTTTCTTGACTATCAGTTGGTGCCCACACTAGAAGAATTCTCTCTACTATTAGGAGTGCCCGTGCTCGATCAAATACCATTCACCGGTCTAGAAGGGATTTCAAAACCTGAAGTCATTGCCGAAGCTTTGCATATGAAGAGAGCCGGTATTATATCAAATTGGGAGACAAGAAGCGGAGTCAAAGGGTTCCTAGCCAAGTTCCTATTGGAGAAGGCTCGTTCATTCCGGGAAGATATGGATTTTCAAGCCTTTGAAGACGTCATGGCCCTTCTCATTTATGGTTTGGTTATGTTCCCCAACTCGGACCAATTCTTAGATGTAAATACCATCAAAGTATTTCTCTCTCGTAATCCTATACCTACCTTGCTGGGAGACAACTTACATTGCTTCCACACCCGTACCATGAAGAAAATAGGTGCTCTCTTGTGTTGTATTCCCATACTTGCCAAGTGGTTTACTTCACACCTACCTCGATCAACATTGAAGAACGAGCAAAGATTGACATGGTCTCAAAGGATGATGTCCCTCACCCACTCTGATATTCATTGGTGTTCGAGATCCTTGGAGGACATTACTATCATCGACCATTGTGGGGAATTCCCTAATGTCCCTCTTCTTGACATTAGATAAGGTATCACTTATAACTCTTGCTTAGCTTTTTGATAGTTTGGGTATGCCCGATGAGATGGTCCTCATGAGATGCTCATCCAAGGTTTGATGTTCGACTATGAAAGCGACGATCAAGGCTACGTCAGAGGTTTATACGAGCTTGGAGGATGGTAAACAAGGTGGATAGTAGGACATTGGGACACAAGAATTCCATTCCCCTTGAGCCTGATCTTAGATGGGTACGGGCTCATGCTCACAGTATCGCAATTCCTTACCCCTCCATCCTCCCTGTCATCATAGAGCCTGTGATTGAAGGAGATGTCCCATATACTGTCCTTCATCCCAATATGCATACCTCTCTCGAAGACTTGCAAAAGGATTGGATTCAGCTAAAGGAAGAACGGGACACTTTCGAAGCCCAATTATACGCCAGTGAGAAGAAAGTCCTGGAACTCACCAAGCAGCTTCATGAAGAGCGGAGTTTGAACGCCTACATCGCGCCAAAGAGGATGCGTTCGACCTTCTTGTATTAGGAGTTTATTTTGCTTTATTTCCTCCATTGTAAGCCCTAAGAGGCACGGTTGTAATCAATTTAAACGTATTAATACAATTGATGTTTGCTCCTTTCTTTGTTTATAACAAATTTAAATTTTCTAAGTCCTTGAAAACATTGCATCCACATACCATGCATCATATCATGAAAGGCTTTTCCACACAGGCCTCTCATCTGCTTACTATTTATTTCAGTAGAGATGGCTCTAGAACAGACTATCAAAGACATTCAGACTCAAAATTCTCAACTTCAGAAAATGTTTTTGAACCTGTCCAAGGGACAAGAAGAGGTGAAAGCACTCCTCACAAGGGGCATGATCATGGGGAATCCTGAAGACAACAAGGATGACCAATTGGAATGGCTACAAACTGAAATGGAAACAATGAAGATCCAGATGATGGGGAAACTAGTGGGCCAAATGGCTCTTATCCAAAACTTAGCTCAGGGACAAGAGAAGCTAAGGACCCTCGTCAGCAAACTTCATCAAGACAGTTGCAACCGTATGAAGCAAACGACCGAGATTGGGGATCAAGTCGTTATTCAGCCTCCCATGAGATAAGTAACCGGTTTGAGGGAGAGCAGAACTTCCCAAATTGTTGCTACATCACGAGCCCAACAACAACCTCGACAACAACAAAAGGGTAATCGACCAAAACGGGTCCCATTCGATAGGAAGTTTACCAAACTCGACATGCCAATATCGCAAGTCTTACGACGCATGCTAAAGATGAATTTTGTTACATTAAGGGATCCTCCTCAGAATCCTAATACTGATTCTCCCCGTTACAATAATGGAGAAAGGTGTGCATATCATTCCAACAGTTTGTGGCATAATACTGATAATTGTTTGACGTTGAAAAATAAGATCCAAGATCTGATCGACGAAGGGACATTGGAGTTCATGCAAGATGGTAAACTGGAGATTTTTTATCACCCCTCAAGGGCATCCATATGAAGTGGCATTATGGGCGAGGAAATTTTCTGTTTATTCAAATTTTCAGTTGTAATTTCTTTGTTTGCTTAAATCCCTATCTTTATGTCAGACTTTGGTTACTCTCATTAATGAATTAAATATGTTTGTATTGAATTAATCCATTCATTTTAATTCTATTTAAACTATGTTTTTTGCTCCCTTTATGATATTCAACTCTCGTTTCAAAAAGTTGCAAGCCTTTAGAGGGAGGATGACGAAAACAATGCTATAATCTCATACAGTATACTTTTGGACATACCTTGTTGATGATGTACATGCGTTCTTTCAATTCCTAAACACTGGAGTTGTAAGGAGGATAATCCCTAGTCAACCCCTTTGAGCCAAAGAAGTAGGAGTTTCCTTTTTACACAAACTGAAGCCTTTAATCAAAACCTGGGGCAGGGTAGTCTCTCAGTTAATTCATACACGTGTTCAGTCGCAAACCTTCAATTTCTATACAATGAATGACATCAAAAACATTCCCCTAGAATCAAAAGACAGTGATGGTTCCCTACCAAATAGTCAGTCATTATCTCTCAAAAGAAAAGCCCACTAAGTCAAAACCTACGCAGGAGACTTAAGAAAATTGGGGCATCCCGCTGGCGTAATCTCAAAACAAAGAACAGTCAGGCAAAAAAATCAGGGATAACAAATCAAAAAGAGGTCACTACAAATCCTCAACAACATGGAAAATATGGAAAAAATGACTTCCTTCCGACAAACTTAACTTGTCTGAACCATCACCAAAACGTCATTCCAGACTCAATTGGAGTTCAAATGCACAATTAACTGAGTTTAGGACTGAAGAACATCACGAAGAACGGGCGGGTACAAATACACTTTGAGCCTTATCCTTTGTTTCCTAAACCGTGAATCAGACCACAATACAATCTTTCAAAGTCCTAATTGAAGCATGGGTTAGTCTGAAAGCATACTGTTACAAAAGGTATCCTGACTCTTGTAAGGCTTACTCTAAATCTTGATTTAAATTCACATACTTGCAAAATTCTTTTATCTGCTAAAATGCATTTTCAAAACTTCAAGGCAAGCATAAAATTTGCATTACTTTGAATACCGCTGTTTGTATATGGCTAATTGTTTGACAACATAGAAATTCACACGACGAATATTCAGCAAATGAAAGTTCTCTCGATAAACAGAATCACTTCAAATAGAAAGACGCTTCCAATGACAAATCTCTCATAATCAAGGGGCACAAAATGACCATTGTCCGACACATCTGGGACAGTTAAGACAAGATCCCAAGAATCTCTCAAAGAAGTGTTGAATAACCAGGGGTAAATCTCTATCTGAATCACTCAAGGGGCAATGTTACGTTGATCATGGGTTTGAAAAAAATCCACTATGAAGACTTCCGGTACCATCAAATTGCTTGTCTGTGCCAATAGTATCAGATGGTGTCAGTATCAGATGATGTCAATATCATGTCTTCGGATCCTCCCATGACAGTTCTTAGAAAATTCTGAGACTTGACCAAAGATCTTGGATACCACAAATTTGTTTGTTTGTGCCAATAGTACCAGATGGTGTCAGTATCAGGTCTTTCACAACAGTCTTAGAAAATACCCCTAAGAAGTTCAAGGCTACCAGAAATGTGATCAAAATATCAAACATCAAGGTGTACCAGATTAACTCTAGGGGAAAACATGCTCCTACATATAAAGGGTCATGTGCGACCAAGCAAACATTTCCTGGCGTTACTACAACACGTACTGCTATGGACAGTGACAAATTCCCCACAAAGTCCTTTTCATAGGGTGATCCCCAACCAGAGCTTCAGTCTCTGAAAACTTCTCCCCAACTGGGTTTGATCTCGAGAATCTTTGAGGAATTCTACCAAAAGGAAACGGCTTTTCAGCAAGTTGGTGACAGGATTTATTTCCCCAACAAACGGAAAGACTCCCTAGTTTGAGTTTGCTTCTCTGACTACTACAAATCAAGGGACCACAACTCCTCTTCCCTAGTAGATTTTTCTACAATCCCCAGTGAGCTGCTGCAGAACCTGGAAAAGAAACCAGATAACAATTAACTCCTTAATCCCCAACAATTTTTTAACCTCTTTTCTCTTCCGTCAAGAGATAACTCCCCAGTAGAGCAACGAACAACAAAGACTCCTGAACTTTTCAACACCCTCCACAGAGTTTTCTTCTCAAGAAAAATCAACATCCCCCGACAGATTTCTCCTCCAACAACAAAAACAGAAATCCCTAGTGGGAACGTTCTAAGCAAGGTTTGAAGATAGGCATACTCTTCATCCCCAACGGTCGTCCAAGATTCAGCCTCCCAAAACTCCCCAACATTTGTCAAGGATTTATTTTCCAAGACAAAAATACATTCCAATAACATTTCACATTTCATACATCATATTACATGCATGACAAGTGCATACAAAACAATCTCATTTATTTTGAGAATATCATTGCACCATGATTTCATATATCATGGCATTGCATGCAACTAACTCTTTACCTTTTTAGGAAAGATCAAATCAACAGATGGCTATCATCAACGATCTTCAAAGGGTCAGAGATTAATACCTGAAACCAGACAGGACAACTATCTCAAACGAACAACTTTTTCAAGTTCCAGATTAATACCTATAACTAGCCAGGAAAACTATCTGTGGACGACTAATTGTAGATTAACACATGTAACAAGCCAGGGAACTATCTACATGAAGAGATTGAAGATTAACACCTCTAACAAGCCAGGAAAACTATTTTTCTTTCTCAGGCCAGAGATTAATACCTGAAACCAGACATGACAAATATTTACTCGACCAGCTGAAGCAACCCTACCCAGGTTCCTTCTCATTTCCAGATGAAGTTTTACACGAACTCAATATGAAGAAACCATACACGGGCTCCTTCTCATTCAGTTTTCTGATACAGTTCATATACACTCTAGATACAGATGCCATTCTAATACTCATTCAGACTCAGCCTTCAGATACAGTTCAAATATGCTCTGGATACGAATGTCATTCTGATACTCATTCAGATTCAGCTTTCAGATACAGTTCAGATACGCTCCAGATACAGATTCCATTCTGATACTCATTCAGATTCAGCTTTCAGATACAGTTCAGATACGATCCGGATACAGATGCCATTCTGATACTCATTCAGATTCAGCTTTCAGATACAATTCAGATACGCTCCAGATACGGATGCCATTCTGATACTCATTCAGATTCAGCTTTCAAATACGCTCCAGATACATATGCCATTCTGATACTCATTCAGATTCAGCTTTCAGATACAGTTCAGATACGCTTCAGATACGAATGTCATTCTGATACTCATTCAGATTCAGCTTTCAGACACAGTTCAGATACGCTCCTGATACGGATGCCATTCTGATACTCATTCAAATTCAACTTTCCGATACAGTTCAGATACACTCCAGATATGAATGCCATTCTAATACTCATTCAGACTCAGCCTTCAGATACAGTTTAGATACGCTCTAGATACAGATGCCATTCTGATACTCATTCAGATTCAGCTTTCAGATACAGTTCAGATACCCTCCAGATACAAATGCCATTATGATACTCATTCATATTCAACTTTTAGATACAGTTCAGATACCCTCCAGATACGGATGCCATTCTGATACTCATTCAGATTCAGCTTTCAGATATAGTTCAGATACACTCCAAATACGAAAGCCATTCTGACACTCATTCAGATTCAACTTTCCGATACAATTCAGATACGCTCCATATACGAATGCCATTCTGATACTCATTCAGACTCAACCTTCAGATACAGTTCAGATAGGCTCCAGATACGGATGTCATTCTGATACTCATTCAGATTCAGCTTTCAGATACAATTCAGATACGCTCCAGATACGGATTCCATTTTGATACTCATTCAGATTCAGCTTTCAGATACAGTTCAGATACGCTCTAGATAGGGATGCCATTCTGATACTCATTCAAATTCAGCTTTCAGATACATCTCAGATACGCTCCAGATACAGATGCCACTTTGATACTCATTCAGATTCAACTTTCAGATACAATTCAGATACGCTCCAGATACAGATGCCATTCTGATACTCATTCAGATTCATCTTTCAGATATAATTCAGATACGCTCTAGATACGGATGTCATTCTGATACTCATTCAGATTTAGCTTTCAGATACAGTTCATATACGCTCCAGATACGAATTCCATTCCGATACTCATTTAGATTCAGCTTTTGGATACAGTTCAGGTACGCTCCAGATATGGATGCAATTCTGATACTCATTCAGATTCAACTTTCAGATACAGTTCAGATACACTCCAAACACGGATGCCATTCTGATACTCATTCAGATTCAACTTTTAGATACAGTTTAGATACGCTCCATATACAAATGCCATTTTGATACTCATTCAGTTTCAGCTTTCAGATACAGTTATATATGCTCCAGATACGGATGCCATTCTGATGCTTATTCAACACATTTCTCAAACACAGTCCAAATACGATCCAGATACAAATGTCATTCTGACGCTCATTCATACAAATCAACCAGAGATTTATTCTGATACTGCTTCAAATTTTTGCCACCAGTCACCTTGGAATGGCATTTGTAAGCCCATCTCCGACAACTCTCTGTAATTTCTCCAAATGGCATCTTTAAGCCCATTCCTTACACCTCAACCTCAAAACTCTCAGAGTGCAAATTTCACTCTAGTGTTCAATCATATTCCACCTTTGAGTCACGAACGGCGGGTCCGCCAATCTAACTCTTCAGGTTTAAGAAGATTGAACAGGGGAAGTTGTTGTACCCCACAATTTTCCCTCTCATTTCCAAAGGGATCATCCTGGACCCTTAGGATTTCTTCTGTCAAGTTTCAAGTCTCAGATTATAATTTTCTAAGAAAAGTCATTCACAAGGGAGAAATGGTCAAAAGCAAACTAAAAAGTCAAACCTTGACTTTTTGATCAAAAAAATCAAGTTTTAACAATCATATTTCATCACGACATGAAATTGGTTCATCAAAAATAAGAATTCAGAAATTGCATTGAAAAATCAAATTGTCTAAACACTTAGAAAAGTTTCTAAGTGTTAAGAGAATATGATACTTCAGAACTTCTGGGCCAGCCTCCACGCGAGTGCAGTCAGAATTTGCAAACATGGTTCAGAACATGATTCTTCAATCAGAACACAACTCTTTAGCATATGCTTCAATCAAAGCCTCAACCTTCGAATCTCACTCTGGTCTTCTACGATCAAAACATCACCAAATCCCAAAACCTCGTATGAGCATCCTGCTGCACTGCTATAACACAGTCCTGCAACAAGCTGCCACAATGCTCCAAAGTGCTGCTGATCCAGTCCACACCTGCATTTTTCTCAAACCCAATAATTGCACCAAATTAGCATATAAAAGTTGTGTTTAAAAAGCAATGTAACAGTATGCCAAAAAGGTTTAAATCCCATTTGTTTTCCCCCTAAAACCATAGCAGACCCAGCTATAAATAAGTTGCTCCATCACAACCATATTTCATCAAAACTTCTTGAATAAAGCTAGGCTCATAATTAGGATTAGAACTTCTATAAATTGTCGTGCTTTTATTTTTCTGATTTGCTGTTGTTAAGAACTGAATAAGTTGCAGACATTCTAGCTAATGTAAGGAAGGAGGCAAAGTGTAACACAAAACTTCTAGGTTTTCTTTCCCACTGTTTTAACACACACAAAACTTCTGAGTTCTCCTCACTGTTTTAACACACACAAAACTTCTAAGTTCTCCTCACTGTTTTAACACACAAAACTTCTAGGCTTTCTTACTGTTTTAACACACACAGAACTTCTAGGATTTTTCTCACTGTTTTAACACACACAAAACTTATAAGTTCTCCTCGCTATTTTAATACACAAAACTTCTAGGCTTTCTTACTGTTTTAACATACACAGAACTTCTAGGACTTTCTCACTGTTCTGACACTCAGAACTTCAACGTGCAGCAACCCAAAACTTCTGTTTTTCCCTCTAACATTTCTTTTAGGACTCCAACATGCATCAACCTAGAACTTATGATTTCCTCTAACGTTTCTTTCTGAACCATAGCGCACCCGACATCAGAACTTTTGATCCCCTTTATTTTGCTTTCAGCAACATGCTGATCCTATTTCTCATTATTTTTCCCTTTTCCCTCTTATTTTTATTATTTTTAGCATTAGTACTATTTTTATTAATATAAAAAAAATACATCAAAAATATTTTCTTTTATTAAATGATTATTTTCCTTTTTAATTTATTAAGACAAAAATCATTTTTAAACCAAATCCTTTCCTTTTATTGTATTGTACAATTCAATATGGTTGTAATAGATAATTAGGATTTAAAATTCTTGCAACCCCCCATTTGTAAATTTGTACCCCCATCCCTAAATGATGTAATAGCGTAAGACTTTACATTTCGGAAATTTATCGCTTTGAAATATAAATGCTAGTAATTAGGGTTTATATGGCAAGACATAAAATCAACAAATAGATAACCCTAATCAAGACTAAATGCATGTAAATCAAACACACCGTTCACACTTGCACCCTTAGGGTAATCCCACTTTGTTTCCTTTTGGAAAACAATCATGTCCCTCGAATATGGGACACTTTAGCAAAGATCCTTCGATAAAAAAAATTGTAGTCCCTCGATGTCCCTCGATGTTACCTTTGATAAAATGATCTAAGTCCCTTACGAAAAATTGCTAAAGCGTATCACAAGTTACCTTCTATGACTGTACGATTGACCCACGCTCGTCCCTTCACATCCTACGATGGGGCTTCTTACCAAATCAATGGTAAGATAGCAACATCAAAAGGAGGAGGAAAATAATATTTAAGACCTTTTGAGTAAGGTAGGTTGCTTATAGTTGCTTGCTTTCTCACAACAAAAACATTTTATACACCAACGCTTCACTTTGAAACATTTTTTTCAAAAGACAAAACACTTTGTATGCGTTCTTATTGAGACAAGAACCATTACAAAAGCATTATTTTACAAAATACTTTCGAAACCCACATCACGAACACCCTTTCAAACAAAAACCAAGTGATTTAGCAAACAACTAAGAGCCCGTAGATAACTACGGATGAAAAGGGTGTTAATACCTTCCCTTTTCATAACCTACCCCCGAACTCAAGAAATAATCTCGAAAGGTCTTTCCTATTCTTTTCAGCCTTTCCTTATTGGATAAAAGAAAAGTCGGTGGCGACTCTTGCCATCCGCATAATTACGATCAAACGCAAAACACACAAGTCAGTTCTCCCACCTTGTTACACAGAGCTTATAATAAAAAATAAAAAGATAAAGTATTTAGTGTCAATGATTTAGTATGGAAAGTAATATTACCTATGGACAAAAATGATAGAGTCTTAGGGAAATGGTCCCCAAATTGGGAAGGGCCTTTTAAGGTGATGCTAGTTTTTTCAAATAATGCCTATGAACTTGAGGAGTTAGCCCCAGATCGATGGATCTTAAGGGTAAATGGTAAGTACTTAAAAAGTATAAGCCCATTCTTCAAGAAGTCAGAATTTCGACAAAATGAATATTCGTCGAATCAACAAGCTGGTAAAATTGTTTTCGAAACCAACAAATTCAAAACATGCATAAAATGTGTACAATAAAGGAAGATATATATATATATATATATATATATATATATATATATATATATATATATATATATATATATATATATATATATATATATATATATATATATATATATATATATATAGAATACATATAAAGAAAGGTGCCATTAAAATTTGGCTTAAAGCCATAAAGAAATCACAAGATTGTTGATACAATGATTAAAAGTGTTTAAATCTGTTTTGGAATGACCACAGTTCACCATGGAGGTTTGCGGCCTGATATTCAAAATCTTCTGCTTGAGTCCTAAGTGTTTCAAGCTCCATTTCGACAGAAGAAATTGCTTTACTTACGACGACAACATCCACGGATATTTGGTCAGCCTTTGCTTGAGCTAGATTAATAACGTTATTAATCTCTTCCTCTTGCTTGGCAATCGATTCTAATTCCTTGTTGAGAGCAGAAATCTGGTCACGTATTTCAGCAGCTCTTTTCTGTTTGGGACCCAGTTCCTGTTTTTTTCTTTCCAATCATTGCTAATAAATCAGTGATTTCTTCAGTGGCTTGTACCACCATATCCAAATTCTCTTTCACAAAAGCTTTCTTCGACTCGACCGCTTTCTTATTTTCCCAAATACTTTCGACATTTTGGAGTAGAGGAATAAAGAATTTCTCAAATGTCATTATCATAAAAGTGGATGATTCAGAAGTGTTGAGCTCTTTCATTTGAGTGAGAGCGTCTGGAAGTTCTGGGCCAAGAGTTGGATCAGAATGAAGCAGCTGAGGCAAATCAGGATTCAAAGCATGAGTCCAAATTTTAGTCATTAGGTTTTTGGATTTGATTGCTTCAGGACTTTTCTTGTCATAGTGTGCTTGAGATTGTTCAAAGTCAGAAGAAAGAGTGCGAGAACTCACGAAGCGACGTAACCTAGCAATTGCTTCTAGAGCAGAAGGCTTGACTCCCATGTGTTTTGGTGTAGTAGGTAAGTAGATCTTTGCTTTCCCAGAAGAAGTGAGAGGCGTGCCTTGTGTGCCTTCAGGAGGGGGCAGTATTTGGGAGGTGGTAACATTTTTATTTGCTTCTGAACCCTGCAAGGAGTCTAAAAGGCTAGAGTCAGAGCTAGTCAAACTATAACTCTTATGTTTGGCAGGACTAGTGACTGAGTCATAGTCACTAAAAGTAGCCGGAATAGTCAGGTCAATAAACTCACCATCAGTAATGTCGAGATTCTCATGATGATGAAGGGAAGAAGCTTTTGACAAAGGAGTATAGTCAGGCACACTTAGTTGTTGGCCAGAGATATTAACCTAAAGAAAGCAAGAAAATATATCATCCAAACAAATTCAACAAACAAAAAGGAAAAATAAACTAAAAAAATAATCAGCTAGTACCTGTGTCGACGAATCAAGATCGACAGACTCATCCTTAGCTGAAACATCAACAGTGTCTCCCATTGGGTTTGGAGCTTTATCAATTCTGGGAGCACGAGTCAGAGTGACAATGGATGTGTTGACCACTATAATGTAAGCACCTAAATCTAAGGTAACTTCAGGATTTTCAGCCAAGATCACTTTATGTCTCCTTCTTGTAACAAGGGGGACTTCGACATCATATGGTTCTTCTATTTCATCAACAGGATTTAAGCCAACCTTTGCTTCAGCATTCTGGGACACATGTACCTTCGTATTCTTCTTCTTCTTTTTCGCCACCTTGTTTTCAGTAGAAGAGTCTTTTTTCCTCTTGTGGCTTTTTGATTAGTAGGAGCGTTGAGGGGATTGAACATTAGGTGATGGCTTAGTATCAGAAAAAGATATAAGTCGAAGAAATTGTGCTAGTTGAGAATGGAGAGTTGAATCGACAAAATATACCTCAGTCCTCTAAAAAAGTATGTTGTATGTCCTTCTTGAACCAATTGGATTCGTTAGAGGGAGCAGTCAAATCCGCTGAGCATTTTTGACTCCGGAAAACAAGGAAAATATTAGTACAGTTCATGGCATAAAAGACATGGAAATAAGAAGTATCTAAGTACACCTACAGAGGAAGCCTTCTTGAGTGAAATAGAAATGGGTTCATCGTCGGAGGGTGTATGGTCAGGGATAATCTACAAGAGATTGGCTAAGTCAGATATGCCAAATCAAGAATGATAATTGACAGAAGGTTGAGTTTAAACCTGATTCGTTGAAGGTTTCAGTTTGCCGACAGAAACGGTGGCTGCTTGATCTATTGGGATAGCTGTAAGGCAAGTATAAAACAATTAAATAAGCAACCAAATAAAAATAATTAGGGGGGTAAGCTTTCCAGAAATCGTTATCGATTTGTGTGGTCGAAAGTACTCTAACATATCAGAGATCATAATGAAGATGCCCTAAATAGTTAGGTAGATAATACTTCGTCGGATCCACTCTGTCGGCCTTTTTCTTGTAGGTATTTTTTCATATCCGATAAAGAGAAATACCACCAGTAAGAAATAGGTGGGCCAAAGGCCAAATCCAAAGAACTAGATGGCAAAGGAGGAAATTTGATGTTTCCAAAGTGAAGAGCGTAAAGATATTTGTCTTTCGCATAACCAGGGATTTTAAGTGCCGAGATCCTATCAGTTACCTTCTCCTTTAATTCGACAGCAGCCTCAAAAATGGCCTGACGAAGATTATTAGGCCGATACTGTTGTACCCCAATTTCCCCCCCCTAAGATCCCTTCATCATACCATATTGATTCAATCATAACAAGATCATATTAGGGCTTTTGGTTCTCCTGCCCATCTTTAGCTTTGCTCTTTGAGGAATCACCAAGCACCTTGACTTGTTTTTATTTTGTAATCATTCATGTTTTGTTTTAATTTTCCTTTTAATTAATAAAATGAAATGCTGGTTTGTCTTACTTGTTAATAATGTAGATAAAGTCAATGTGGCTTATCATGTTGATCCATGGGTTCATGAGTTTATTTCCATGCCCTAGTCAATAAAGCTTGAGAAGGTCAAACCTCATCATTGAATTTATATTGGAATAATTGTAATGGAAAGGTTTATCTTGGTTCGCCATATTTCAAAGTTATCAAGATTGATTCAAAAGTACAAGGGGTTGATTGAAGAAGTTGTCATGTTTGGACAAGGTCTTGTTCCCATTGGTCACAAGTGCATATTTCTCTCAATTCTCAAGATATGGAAGTGGTTTTGGTTGCTATTAATTATCATTATCATCCTTAATAACTTCTATTTACAAATCAAGAGTTTTGGTACAAGAAGGTTGTTCAAAATTGTCAAAGTTCCTCAAAGCATTTTCTTGATCTAGTAGCTAGGGTTTTGAACTTCAAAGAAGTATATCTTGCTCATCTTTTGGTATTTTTGAGTGATTCCAAAGAAATGCTTCCCTTCAAAGGGTTATTAACAAATCACTTCAAAAGTTTCAAGGAGTGTTTATGTGGAAGAAGCTTGATGATGAAGAAAGATTACAAGTCCTCCAGATGAACCCCCAATTTCTCATGTGTGACTTCAAATGATCATAACTTGGTCAATTTTTATCACCTTGAGCCCACTCTTTTTTCAAAATGATATTGAGGATGTGAAATTTATTCCTTCTTTTATGTGTAAAGTGAGAAAATGGACGTAAGATGCCCTAAAGATACAAAAGATTATAGGTCATTTCATGATTTTTTGCCGACTTCAACAATTCATAACTCTCTTAATTTTTGGATATTTTGAATGGTTAAAGTTTCAAAATTTCATTCAAGAGGTCTATTTCATTCTATATTTTTTGGTCAATAGTAAATTCCAAGTGGAAGGAAATGTTTGGATGCAAAACATTATAGGTCATTTTTGAAGAAAAACTTGAAATATTTCTAAGTATGGAAAGTCAACCTTTTTTCCCCAACTTTGACTCATTGCCACTTTCAGCTCAAGCATCCATTTGATTCCATTCCTTTCCCATTGTAAAGCTTGTAATCTCATCTTTCTAAGGCATCAAGAATCATGCCCCAAGACCCCTTGAGATGAGAATGCAATTGGATTGAACTTGGTAACTTGGAACTGAAGTTTCTTCATAAGTAAAAATTTTAAACTCATGTTTTGGCTTCTAAACATCAAATTAGAACACATTTGTGATCTAAACATGTTTAACCAAGTTTCCAAAGTGGATTAGAGCCTTAAAACGCAAGGATTGGATGAGTTTTCATGAAAAACAGATCACACCTTACTCGTGTATCAGGTTCACACGATTTCCCTCCAAACTTCATCATTTCACACGCTTGAACATTTCATTTGATTCCCTATATATAGAGGGTCATCCCTCATTCATTTCCTCAAGCTTGAACAGCCAGAATCACCCTGCCAAACTTGCTTCATAACTCAATTTTCTGTAACTTTGAAATCAGTGTTCAAATCTTTTTCAATCCAATTTTTCTATCAATTCACATTCCTTGATATTCCCTGAAGCTAACCATACAATTACCTTCAAGAATCGTGCCCTATATTGCTCCATAGAAGTCCAGTTTAAGAGCTCTGCAACTCAACTTCAATAGGTAGATTTCTCCATCAATTCTTCAAAACTTTGATATCATTGTGAAGCCCTCATTGCCCTGGTTCTAGTCGCAACACTTGCTTTTATTTGGAAACACGTTTTGACCATGAAATTTCAAATCCCTTTTCAAAACTTTCCTTCCAAATTGCTTGAGCTACAGTTTATATAAATTTGTCGCGAAGGTGTGGTTGTCTTCGTCTTGAAGAGACGAAGCGAATGGCATAGGTCTGAGCTTCTGATTTTTACAGTTTGAGAGACCTACAATTTACGTTGGCTGGAGGTTGAAGATGACCAACGTGTCATCTTCCAACCAATGATGGCTTGCCACTTGTTTTTTTTAAAAAATATGTTTTGATATGCACAGCGCGCCAGATCCCTTGGATTTGATTACTAACGTGTTTTGACTCTCATCCAATGGTCCACATATTTGTGACTTCATTTTTTATTTCTGATTTTTTATATTTAATTGCTTTAAACTTCAAAAAATCATAGAAAATTCATTTTAAGTCCAAAAAATCTAAAAAAATTATGAAAAATATTTTTGATTTTTCTCTTTCTGATTTTTATTTTTTCACAATTTATTTTGTGTTTTGATATTTTTTATAAATTTTCACTTTATTTGAATTGTTTTAAATGTTTAAAAATACTTTTATACATTTTTAAATTCTGAAAAATATGGAACGATCCAATGATAGGGTGACAAATATTTGTGACCTTATTTATTTTTTATTTCTGACTTTGGTATTTTTTTAATCATTTTTGGGTTATTTTAGTCATTTCTTTTAATTTTAAAAAATAATTTCTGACTTAAAAAAATTACCAAAATTTTTATAAAAATATTTGAGTTCATTTCTGATTTTTCTATGGTCTTACTTAATATTTATTGATCAATTTGAACATAGTTGATATTTTTATCCTTTATTTCTATTTTTAAACATTTTTAAATCCTTTTTTTATATATTAAATGCAATATTATTTTGTGATTATTTTCTGGCTGATCTTGGGTTGAATTTTGATCATGAACTTTATTAACATCATTGGATCCATGGTGTTGAGTCTAACTCCATAAAAATGGATGAATGATTTTAATAATAATTTGATTAAATTTTAATTCAAATGTGGTTTGTATATTCTTTCCCATCCATTTTCATCTCATCCCTTTATTATTGAACTAAGTGTTATTGGAGCATGATCTCTATATCATGTATCAAAATAAATGGTGCATAGATTGCTATTGACCGGCCTCAAAATAGGTGCGACTTCTATATAAGTTCACTTACGATTGCTTAACATAGCGCTAAATTTTGTCCTGATTCAAATAAATGATCATTCGTAGCCCAAACCTATGTTTGTAAGCCCAAGTATGTTAATTTGATCTCTTTGATCCAATAAACTTGAGATTCATTGTGTGCGGGATTTGGTTCTACCAATCCTCTAATGGGTCTACAACATTTTTGGTCAACGCGGATCACTTAAACATCATTGATCATTAAATGGTACTTTTGAGGACTCCAAATGGATGATATACTTGACAAAAAGCAAATGCAACTTGTTGTGTGGAGGCTTTGGTTCTACCAATCCTCTAATGAGTTCAAATGCAAGTTTCAAGATGGTCATCCAACTAACCACTAATTGTTAAATTGTTTTTACTTTATGCTTTTATTTTTTATGCTTTTATGTACCATTTATTTTAAGCATTACATTTCATGCCATTTTTATTTTTCTCACTTGAGCATTTACTTTCCTGTCATTTTTATTTTGCTTACTTAAGATTTTCTTTTCTTTTTCAAGACACCTAATAATCAACATGAACCCTAAAAAAGGATTTAATGATACTTGAACTATTTGGTTACTATCCTTGGCATTGTGGAGTTTTGGACTTCTTGGACTCAGGATTAGAAACCTTGGCCTATGTTGGAGACCTTGTAACCTTAATTGATATTTTCTATGGAGTTCTTGAGGTTTACCTCAATACATTGGGCTGTTTGTTTGTTTTGTGTGCAGGTTATTGCGATTACATTCTTTGTTTGTAATCTAGAATTCATCCGTATACAGCCGTTACTCTGCCCAATTTTTGTGAAGGCTTAATACACTTGAAGTTTGATTCTCTCAAGAGGTCTAGTATCTTTGCTTGCTTGGTTTCACTTCAAAGAATGGGAATTATATCTTGACTCATAATGTCAAGTATTTGGCTTCTTTTTGGTTAGATGGTTCTTATCCCTAGCTTTTAACTTATGCTTTAGGATAGTCCCTTCTTCTCCTCCCATCTTCTTTAATTTCAAAAATCTCCCTCCTCCTTTTGAAAACTCTTCTTGTTTTGAAACTTAAACCATTTTCATAACAAACTTGGACTTATGTCCATGCGTTTTCAAAACATTTTCATAAATAAACTTCAGTTAACTTAATAATACTTTGGCATTTTTGTGAGAAGACTAAAATTTAACCAATCTCATTTCAAACCATTTTTCCACTTTGTTTCTTTTTTTAATTTTAAAACCTTTCTAAAAAGATTAGACTCTTGTCAATCCTTGTAGTGATACGAATAACTATACTTCTACAATATGCAGTGAAGTGAGATATTTTCCACTTGGGTGTTGAATGAGGCATTGTTGATTTTAAAATCCGGGCCATATCCTCCACTTTGAGATGATGCAAATTCTCCTTTCTCATGATTGTGGGTAGTAAGTATGTTTTCCATACGGACAATGACGATGATGTCTTATCTCATAAAATTAACCAACACACTTGTTTTTTTTTTAATTTTAAAGGTGAACTACGTGTACCCTGATCCCCTATTGCACGAAAGGTGGTACGTAGGACCTAAAGGTTCGCAACCGCAGCGGGTGCAAAAAAAAATTCCTTTTCTCACCTCCACCATCTATTTTACATACATTTTATAGCCAAAATATACAAATTTTTCAAAGAGGTTCCTATGGAGTACCATAGATTTTTAGGGTGCTAATACCTTCCCTTTGCATAACCAACCCCCTTACCTTGAATATTTCCCCATCTTTTGGGTTACTCACTCTTTTCCCATTCCTTTGGAAACAATAAAGCGCAGTGGCAATTTTTATTTTGATCTGTATAAGTCTAGTCAATCCAATGGCTTAGTCTTAAACATTTCTATCGTTACAGATACACAACTTGGAAGTAATTCTGGAAAGCTCGAATTTGTTTAACTTGAGTAACCTTACACTTGGTCGATTTCGCCTGCATATTGGAAAAAGTTGTAGTTAGTTCAACCAACTTTGCATCAGGATCACCAATGAATGTAACAAAATATGACAGCCACCAAGTCTCAAATTCTTTGGTGTAGTAGAAAGATGGTTGGAAAGGAGTGAGAGTAAGTGTAGGCCTTCGTGCCCATATGTTTCCGATATCTTCTTTGATAATTTCGAAAGGTTGGTTAGATATGATGTCTATCAGCAGCTCGTGAGAATTGAACAAGGACTTGGGGACAAGTTGACAGAGTCCAAATTGTCGAGCCACCAAGTTAGGCTGATAAGCGACCAAGCCTAGATTCACGCCAACAATCACAGAAGATAGAAATTGGGGAGTTAAGTAATGTCTCCAGAGGATTAGGGAATTTTTCCCGTCTTCTTCTCTTGCAGGTGGGAAAGCCCTAGTAAACCACTCTGGGCCATCTTGTCTATCATGAAATGGGGCTATAAAGGGTGTGAAATCGACTCTTGTCAACATGATGTTGAACAACAGTTTGAAAACTTCAGGATTTGGGGAACCCTTGTCAATAGGAGTCAAAGGAAGAAGGCATCGCCAAACGATATGGTTTTGAGATGGAAGGCATGCTACTTTTCTATTCTTAAAGGGCTTGATCTCCTCATAAAAAGTGGCATTCAACCATAATTGTAAGATCCAAAAAGGACCACGGACCAAGACATTCTTTTTCTTTGGATTAGTAGGGTCGAAACGCTTGATTTGATTAGCAGCGCCAGTCAAGGATGCGTAAAGAGAGGCCAAAATTAGCTGGCCTAAAGCAACATTCTCACCAATGTGAAATTGGGTAGCCAGATAAGAAAATTGTTTGGCCACGTGCATCGACCTGGAGCAAAAAATAAAGCGAGACAGACATAAGGTTAAAAATGCTACATGCTCTTCGTCAGTTATGGTGCCAGAAGTTTGAGCATGATGGTCAATGAAGTTGTTATATGTTAGTTTACCGGCTTAACGTTAAACTTTAGTGGCACAAGTTCAACATCTCTATAGTTAAAAACTGTGCCAGATGGTTTTAACCCTATGATGGCAACAACGTCGAACAAGGTAGGAGTAATCATACCACACTTAGTATGAAAAGTGTTGGTCGACCCTTCCCAAAAATGTATGACAGCTAGGAGCATACCACTAGAGTAAGGCTAGCCACATCGAGAAAGTTCTAACAATGTGTAAATGCCCATTCTTTTCCATTGATCTCCTTTGTCGGTTTCTAAACGTGCCATCCGAGCACGAGACTTAGGGCAATGTAGAGGTGGAGCAGTTCTAAAGTTCCTATCAATGTACTTGAGTGAAATGGGGGTTTGGAGAAGAAATTATGGGTTTGGTAACAATGCTAGTAGGAAAAAGTGCTTCCTTATCTTCTACGTAGATTTCGGAGGGTGCATCTGCAGGAAGTGGCCCTAAAAAATATAGGGGTTTTTCTTCAAGAGAAAAAGGGATAAGTACATGAGATTGCCAGTTTTTGGCTTTCTCCTCAGCAAATAGAGGTTCTAGCACATAAGTTTTACCATCGACGAGACGTAGTTGAAGAGAGATTGCTGGAGAAGAAGTTTGATTATCAACATTCGCCATTATAAGAAGTTTGAAGGAGGATGAAAATGGGGAATAGTGATGAAATTTGCAGGTTCTGCATTTTTCTGAAGCAAGGGTGTGAAGAAGCGAAGAAAAAGTAGGAAAAAAAATGAGAAACAAGGGTATTTATAGACTCTGAAAGGAAGGTAGAAATAATGGGGAAAATCTTTGTGATTTCCTAAGTTTAAATCGTTCCATTTGAGGGACATGTGCTGCAAAATCAACGTGAGTTAATGGGCTACATCTCTCACTAAAAGTGCAATGATGGAAAAAATCAAATGTCACACATCTCAAAGCTGAAAAGAGTGATACATTAGCATGATTACATGACGCCACGAAAAAGGCGGAACAATAACGTTCACTTTTGGAGGGATGGAAACGGTTTGGTAAAATGGTAAAACCGACGCTTCAAAGATGCCATTATCTCATATGAGTCGAAATTCGAAAATGGCATCTCTGGGGAGTATTTTGTTACCTTGAAAAATCTTAAGGTATTCAAGCACGTGTATTAAATGAGGATATTCTCATAAGCTAAGGGTCATCCTGTAAAGTAGGGGTTTTTGGGAAATTGGAACCAAAGTGTTTGAAAACTTGGTTTTATTAAACTAGATTTAATGTTTAAAGGGAATGTTACGCCAAACTGTCAAAACTGAGCTAGGTCGACCAAAAGGAAATAAAAGAATATATGTTAAGAAATGGTCGAAATTAGTTTAGTCAACCAAAGGGTGAAAGACAAGGAAAATGGTCGAAATTGGTTTTTGTCAACCAAAAGGGTTTTTGGACTTAGAGGAATTATTGTTCATTTTTAAATCTTTCCAAAGGGAGAGTGTCGAAGCGAGTCAGAAGCGGTTTACTTTAAGAAGCTAGGAGATTTAAATTTCAAAGTCATCAGTAGTTGCCAGCGGTTTACAATTTGTTTAAGCGCCAAACAGGTGGCGACATCCAGTGAAGCGGTTGTCTCAAGATTTTAATATTGTCCATAGATTTCATCTAGGCAGTTACATTATAAATATTACAAATAAGAAGATTTAGTGTAGTTTTTTTGGTGTGTTTACTTGTATTCTTAAATCACTTGTCAAAACTCTGTGATTCCGAGCGTTAGGAAACAAAGAGTGAAGAAGTGTTTGACGTACGTGAATCACCACTTTTATTTCAATGCAAATCCTTTATTCTTCAAATTATCTCTTTTGAATACTTTATTTGCTTTCTATACACTGTCGAACAAAATCTTTATGGTATCTTCTACTTCGCGTAAACAATTCAATGCTCTTTGTCGGTCACAAGTCACAAGTCAGTTAGTTTATTGAATATTATTTTCATATGAATACCTTCTGTCGGTCACGAGTCACCAGTCAGTCGATCGATTCATAGTGTGGAAAGTCGTTATACTTGTTCCCTTAGTCACGGAAAACCATTTCCCTTGATAAGGGTTTTGATAGAGTAAGTATAATAATAAAACTCTTAGCACATGTCTTAAGATCAACTAGTCGATCTTGCAAGTTACCCTTAGTGTTAGGACTTTGGGAGGACCAGCGGTTGTTTACCATTTTCCACAGTAAACATTAGCGCATGGCTATTTTTTGTTTGAGAGAGGCCTCTCATAGGGCCGCTCCTATTCAGATCTCTTCGACCAGGTCTAGTTCTTCCCATAGGGCGACGCCTTTCATCTCCTAGTCTAGGGGAGATTTAGTTTGCCTGGAGGGTACTTAGATCTCTATGGGGATGAAGGCCTTCGTTTTGTAAGTTAGTCGGAAAGGAGTCTCTATGGTAAGATCAGAAATGAATCTTATGGAGTTTGGTACTGTGATTGTTGGGTGCTGTGGTGATGTGATGGTTGATGGTAAGTCGAGTTATATTCTTCAGGTAAGCCTAGATCTGGGCTAAGGTGAGATGATGAGGGGTCCATATCAGGATGTTGGATGTATGGTCTTTGTTCAGAGTATTGGAATTGTGTGTGGGGCATGTGGGTGTATTAGTATTGATGTTGGGGTTAGGGTTGGGTGTGGGGCATATGGGTGTATTGGTATTGAGGTGGTGATTGGAGTTGGGTGTTTGTGGATTTGTATCGTCATGGTGGTTGGTGGGAGGTTGATGTATGTTGGGTTTGTTGTTTGGGATTTGAGGATTGTGCCCATTGTGTGTGTGGGTAGATCAAATACCTCGGGTGAGACACATGTATTTTAGGGTTAGTAACCGATTTGTACCAATCAATATATTGATCTGTGTGTCACATACTATTCTAGTTGAGGAAAATAGGGAATTCTAAGACATGTTGGTGATGCCCACAGATGATACTTCTGTCAATGAAAATGGAATATTCAGTCGATTGTTCTAGGATTTTCAACCTTGCATCACTGGGTTTACATCCTGCAAACCTATTATTCAGATAGATAGAACGTGGTTGTATAGAAAATACAAAGGCATGCTACTGATGGAATTTGCGTAAGATGACAACAACAAGATTTTCCCAATTGCCTTTCTCAAGAATCTCCGAATACACATGGCTCCATAACCTGGTCTTTGTTTGATCTCTGACAGACATGCATCTATTGATAGTGCATATAATAATCCTGCAAATAGTTGGCATGACCCTCCTTCTACGCATGTCCACAACATTATACATATCATACAAAATTTCAAGAGGGAGATCAAAGACATAGCTCTTAGGAAAACAGTTATGAATGTGGGGTATGCATTAACATAACCTTCTTTCAAACATTATTGCAACAAGATCAGATAGTAAAATATGGATGCATGTAGGTGGATTGATAATATTCCAGTGGAGAAATGGACAAGGTCATACGTTAATGGACAACAATGGGGTTACATGGAAACAAATCTTATTGAATCAATGAACAATGTATTCAAAGTCATACGAAACCTCCCAGTAACTGTTTTGGTGGAATCAACATATTTTAGGATGGCTTCGTTGTTTGCAAAAAAGAGGTGAAATGTGGGATGTAGTCTTACAATCGGGACAACTATGGAGTGAAAGCTGTATGAAATATATTAAGGTAGAAGGTTCCAAAGCCAACACCCATCTTGTTATAAGGTTTGACCGACATAACCACAACTTCATTGTCAAAGAGACAATCGACTACAACAAGGGACTTCCAAGACAAGAGTATAGGGTTATACTACCATCTCGTTGGTGCGATTGTGGAAAGTTTCAAGCCATTCATATGCCTTGCTCTCATGTCATTGCAACATGTACGTATACTCATCAATATGCATTACTAATTTTATCTCCCATTTACAAGTCCTAAACCTTGCTCAGCGTATACAACAATGGCTTTCTAGTGGTAGCGAAACCTGATTATTAACCTGCATACGAAGGGGAAATAGTATGGCACAATGATCAAATGCGAAGGAATAAAAAGGGTCATCCCAAAAATAAGCGTATCATAACTGAAATGGACTCCTTTGATAAGCTAGAAAGAAAGCATGGTTTATGCCGTCAGGCCGGGCACAATCGAAAAAATTGTCCCACTCATGCTACAAGCTCGACAACATAAAAATTGTATGCAAACTATCTGCACTTTTTTAAGATCTAAACGTAACTTTTTTTCATTAAGAACATTTGTTACAAAAAACTATACACAAACAACAAATAAAAACATATCATCACCATTACGATAAAATACAACATATAAATATAACATCAACAACACGATAAAACATCTAAGAAAATACAACCGTCAAAACAAATTTTATCTGAGCCATGCATCATCACCATTACGTCTCTATCTGTTTTGACTTCCTCCAACCAAGATTGAGGTCTTTCAGTTGCAAGTGAGGTGGTTGTTCTTCTTCTTTGGATCCTTCTAATTTGTTCCCCAACTTCGATGTCTCCCTCTAGTCATCGCATTAACTGTTTCTTCTGACGCTCCATGGAATGAATGTGCCAAAATTTCATTTTCATAGGAGGTTTGGTGACTGAGAAAATAACGTACCCATCTCCGATGAAAATCATGGGAGATGTCATGATGCAAAAAAACAGAGAAAATGAGAAGAGAATGTGAGAAAGTGTAAAGAATGATAGAGAAATAAGTGTTTTATTTATAGAAAACCCATGTGAATGTAGGAGTCATCTCAGACGGCACCTCCTATCCACATTATAGTGTATACATCATCTCACGTGATATAAATTAAGTGTATGTGCCAAGTGAGACGGAATATAAGGCCAACAAATAAGATAATACACCATCTGAGTTAGTTCCTCAGTTTAAATGTATTCTGAAACATGATTATTTCCATAATTTTCTCTGAAACATAATTATTTATATATATTTTAAATATATTTATTGCTAAAAAATCTATGATATGCACCTAATTGATAATGTTTTGTGGGTAAATTCAATTTTTTTATTGTCATATTGAGCAGCTAGTTACTAATTGTACTGTATTGAGTAGTCTCTAATGAGTACACATTGATATATCGAAAAAACAATATTCCATCTTAAAGATAAGCATCGATTTTTAAAAAAAAAATTTACAATTGTTTTGAAAGTTAAACTGAGTAATCATGAATAATCATCAGTATCGTGTCATCCAAATAATAGACGTTTGAATTCTTTAACAATTTTATCAAATTTTTTTGTCAGTACATATTGAAAACGATATGTCAGAAGAAAACTTTTAACAGTATTATTTTTATCAATATTTAAAAATCATACTAAAACATTTGTTAAATTGTAATTCATAGTGTCGAAAAGATTATATTTGTTTTAGATTTAAATAGATTTGATTTAAGTCTATAATATATTAGATTTGATTTTGTAATAAAATAGATATTTTTCGCTTTGGGCTTAAAGTGCAAGCTCAGTTATAAATAGAGGGAGTAACCCCTATTTTTTGTAAGCAAGTCAAGCAAGTCATTCACAGTATTTTGCAGTTGCAAAGTGAATAAGAAAGTTTTCATAGTTTGTGAGCAGAGAGAAACTCTGCAGAAATTATTTGTCTTGTCTTATTTCTTTGTTTGTCTCATAATTAAATTGTCATTATGGTAGAAATTCATCATAGACTTTGGTGAGTTTCCAACATCTGGTATCAGAGCTTTGTTTCGATTCGAGGGAAGTGTCAATCAAGAATGATTGAAGAATTCACGATGGAAAATTATGGGAATGCAAATTATCCAGCAACTCTACCAATTCTAAAAGTAGACAACTATGAGAATTGGTGTACACAGATGAAAGTCTTATTTAGGTGTCAAGGTCTTTGGGACCTTGTAAAAGATGGAGTCAAAGTTCTTGAAGAAAACGCTTCAGAAGAAGAAAAGAAGAAACACATAGAAATTAAGAAGCTGAGTTATAAAGCGCTCTTTATGATTCATCAGTGTCTGAGTCCAGAAAACTTTGAAAAAGTGAGTGATTCAGAATCTGCAAAAGAAGCTTGGGACATTCTTGAGAAGTCCTTTGGAGGTGCAGAAAAGGTAAAAGAAGTGAGGTTACAAACTCACAAGAGAACCTATAAACCGCTTCAGATGGAAGATAGTGAGAGCATATCTGATTTCTTCACTCCAGTTACAAAACTAGTGAATCAAATCAAGGCATGTGGAGAAACATTAACAACAAGAGTTGTTGTTTCGAAGATCTTGAGATCTTTAGCTCCTAAGTTCGACCACATAGTGGTGGCGATAGAAGAAGTGAAAGACTTATCGAAAGTAACAAAGGAAGAACATCAAGGGACGCTTGAATCTCACGAACAAAGAATGATCAAAAGAGCTGCATACAAATCGAAGAGTGATGTGGCCTTGCAGGCACATTCAGCAAAAGAGGCCAATAACAAAGGAAAGTGTTTCGACAGAGGTAGAGGTGACTACAACAAATCGAATGGTAGAGGAAACTAGATCGAAGGAAACATGTCAAATAAAAGAAAACCATACCAAGGCAACCAAAGAGGTGGTGTTGCAAATAGAGGAAGAAGTGGTGGTCAAAAACCTGATAAGAGTCACATTCAATGTTACAATTGTCAGAATTATGGTCACTATTCGTGTGATTATCCAAAAAAATGAAAGAATCAAGAAAGTGATGCAAAGCTTGCAAAACATGAAGAAGAAGAGATGATGCTGATGGTCACAATAAAAGATGAAGATAGATTCAAGGACCAATGGTATTTGGATTCAGGATGTTCATCATATATGTCTGGAAGGAAATACTGGTTTGTCAACATAAAGCCCTCAACGAAAAATATGGTAATATTTGCAAATGACAATACCCTAGCAGCTGAAGGTGTTGGTGATGTTATGATTATGAGGAAAGATGGTAAAAGGTCAGTAATCTCCAATGTGTTGTACATACCAGGCATGAAGAGCAATTTGCTCAGTATAGGGCAGTTGGTCGAAAAGAATTATAAAGTGTCAATCAAATATAAGGTGATGAGAGTCGTTGATGCAAATGGGAGATTAATCTCGAAGGCTCCTATGTCTCAGAATCGAACCTTCAAGATTGAACTAAATATGATGGAGCACAAGTGCCTTTTGACTGCAGCTAGTAGAGATGAATATATATATGACATTATAGACTAGGCCATCTCAACTTCAGATACATCAGAGACTTGAAGAGAAAAAATATGGTTTCAAGATTGCCTGAAATTGACGTTCCAAATGAAGTATGTGAGGAATATGTGCAGGCGAAGCAACACAATAATAGCTTTAGCAAAGATGCATGAAGCAGGTCGAAGGCTAGTCTTGAAGTCATATACTGTGATGTATGTGGACCAATCCAGGTGGATTCGATGGGAGGTAACAAATAATTTGTTACATTCATAGATGATTTTATTCGAAAGTTGTGGACTTACCTGATCAAGAACAAAATTGAAGTGATCGAAGTATTTGCCAAGTTTAAGTCTATGGTCGAAAGACAAAGTGGTCGAAAACTCAAAGTTTTGAGAACTGGTGGTGGTGGAGAATATGTGTCGAAAGACTTCGACATGCTATGTGAAAAGGAAGGGATTGTGCATGAGGTGGTGCCACTTTATACTCCACAATAAAATGGAATTGCAGAAATGAAGAATCGTACCATCATGAATATGGTATGAAGTATGTTGAAAGGTAAGAATTTACCTAAAGAGTATTGGGGTGAAGTTGTTTCGACTGCAACATACATTTTGAACAGATGTCCTATAAAGAAGCTAGAAGGAATTACTCCAGAAGAATGTTGGTCTGGTGTGAAGCCTAGCTTGAGTCATCTGAAGGTATTTGGATCTATAGCATATAGACATGTGCCAAATCAGTTGAGAAGAAAACTTGATGACAAGTTAAGTCAAATGATTCTAGTTGGATATCATTCGACAAGAGGTTACAAGTTGTTCGATCCAGAGAACAAGAAGATTGTGGTCAACAGGGACGTGATCATAGATAAGTTTAAAGAATGAGATTGTACTGAAAATAACAAAAAAGATTCAGTGGGAATCCTATTCGAAGAACCAGAAACTCAAGTCAAAAGAGAAGTTCGACAAGAGGAACCAACAAATATACCAATGACAAGCAGACCTCAAAGAACAAGACTCATGCCTGCAATATTGCAAGATTGTGTGATTACATCAGATGATGTGATGGATGATGAAGGTGAGCCAGTACATTATGCTTTCTATGCAGATTTCGAACCTGTTAATGCATCTGAAGCATTGAAAGATTCGAAGTGGGTGAAAGCAATGAACAAAGAAGTGAAGTCTATCAAAGACAATAACACTTGGTCACTTGTTTAATTGCCTCAAGGAAAGAAGGCAATTGATGTCAAGTGGGTATACAAAGTGAAAACGAATTCAAAAGGGGAAGTAACTCGACATAAATCAAGACTTGTGGCAAAAGTATTTCTATAGAAAGAAGGAACAGACTTCGATGAAGTTTTTGCACCTGTTTATAGGACCAAAATAATCAGGTTGGTTGTTGGTCTAGCAGAAATAAACAGTTGGCACATATGTCAGATGGACGTGAAATGTGCATTCTTAAATGGATCCTTAGATGAAGAAGTCTATGTTAAACAACCAGTTGGGTTTGTGAAACACGACAAAGAAAGAAAGGTGTACAGGATGCATAAAGCCCTGTATGGATTGAAACAAACTCCAAGAGCTTGGAATAAGAAAATTGATAGTTTCCTAAGGGAGAAGGAATTTGTGAAGTGCATAACTGAACATGGAGTATATGTAAGAAGAAGCAAGAGTGAATTGCTTATACTATGTCTCTATGTAGATGATTTGTTGATAACAGGTAGCTATAAAAGTGAGATTGAAGACTTCAAAGGTGATCTCAACAAGGAATTTGAAATGTTTGATTTGGGTGAGATTTTATATTTCCTTGGTATCGAATTCTACAAGAGCAGTAGAGGTTTGATGATGCATCAAAGAAGATATGCAGGAGAAATTCTCAAGAGGTTTGAGATGGAAGAATGTAACTCAACTTCGACACCTGCAGAACCAAGACTGCAACTGTTGAAAGATACAGATGAAGATAATGTTGACCCAATCCAATACAAAAGACTTATTGGATCATTGAGATACCTTTGTCATACAAGGCCTGACTTAGCATATAATGTAGGTATGGTAAGTAGATTCATGCAGAAGCCAAAGGTATCATATCTAGCAGCAGTGAAAAGGATACTAAGGTATCTCAAAGGAACTTTCGATTATGGAATTTTGTTTCTTGCAGCTGATAAAGGAAAAGAATGCAAGTTAGAGGGATACACTGATTCAAGTGGGTGTAGTGATGTTGAAGATCGAAAGTCAACAACAGGATATGTGTTTATGCTAGGTGGTGCACCAGTTGCTTGTAATTCAAGAAAGGAACCAGTAGTGGCATTATCATCATGCGAAGCAGAGTAGATAGCTACTTCTTTTTGTGCATGTCAAGCTACTTGGATGGTGAAATTGGTCGAAGAGATAACAGGTAAAGATCATGGAGCAATTACCATGATGATCGACAACATGTCAGCTATCAATCTGGCAAAGAACCCAATAGCACATGGTCGAAGTAAGCACATCGAAATGAGGTTCCATTATCTTCAAGAGCAGGTAGCAGATAGGAAGATGAATTTGGAACACTGCAGAATTGAGAATCAAATTGTAGACATTATAACGAAAGGAGTGCAAGTCGAAGTATTCAAAAGGCTAAGAGTCATGATGAATATAGATAGGTTAGACACAATGAATTAGGTGGTGTGTTAATTTATAATTCATAGTGTCTATGATACGGTGGCAGAACCGACTTTTTAATACTGCTTTTGTATTTTTTGTTCGCAAATGTCGCGGTAAGCAAGAGTCGCCACCGACTTTTCTTTTATCCAACAAAGGAAAGGGTGAAAAGAACAGAAAAAGACCTTTCTCGAGATTTTCTGAGTAAGGGGGTAGATTATGGAAAGGGAAGGTGTTAGCACCCTTTCCATCTGTGGTTTTCCACGGGCTCTAAGGTACTTGCTTGTTTTTGAAAACTGTTTGTGTTTGTGTGTTTTAAAGGATTTTTATTTGCTTTATGATAACTCTTGTACCAGTCCTCAAGAGTGTGATAAAGCGTTTTTTAAAATAGTTTTGAGAAGTGTGAAATAGTTTAGGTTTGAGCAAGTATCTAACAGTTATCTACCTACTCGAAAACATATTTTCTTTTCCTCCTACCCTTTAGATAGTGCTATCCTACTATTAATGAGTAGGTAGCCCTATCGTCGGATGTTGAGGGACTATCGAAAGGGACGCTAAGGTCATTGAAGGCAACAGGTAAGGATATCTTAGCATTCAAAGGGGCTGTCATCATATAGGCAACATCGAGGGACAATATCATTTTTCTCGTAGGCAACTTGATGGATGTTAAGGGACCATGCTATTTACGATGACTTTAGAATTGATGGTCTTTGCTAAGATATCCTTATGTTCGAGGGACATGACCATTATTTTCCGAGGCAACCAAGTGAGGAATACCCTAACCTAAGGATGCAAGTGTGAGAAGTGTGTTTTTTCAGTTATATTATCTTGAGATTAGTGATCTAATAGTTAATTAATTAATCTTGTCATGCACGCCTAATTTACTAGCAATAATATATATAGAAAAATAAAATGCAGAAAATATAAATCTAGACTATTACATGACTTCGGGGAGGGGATTTACATTCCAAAGTAAATGGGGAAAAGAAAATAAAGCAATAAAGTAAATTACATCCCGTATAACAGTTACATGAATATAAAATGCAAAAGGAAATAAACGTGCGGCAAATGAAAATACGTTCTAAAACCTAGAGGAAAAATCTTTTTGGTTGTTGGTTTTTATTTTTAATAACAAAAAGTAAGTGAAGTAAATATCTAAATTTAATTAGAGAAGTAAAAAAAGGTTGGATGAAAATAAATCCTAATTCTCATGTTTTTGGTATTTTTTATTAAGAAAAATAATTTAAATTAAAAAGAACCTAAGTCAATTTGATTTTAAATTGCATTAAAATAATTAATTAACTAATTAATAATTTTAGAAAGAAACTAATCCTAATTATTATATATATTTTTATTTTTTTTATGATTTATTAAAAAAATGACTTTTGAACATAAATAAACAAAAATAAAATGAAATTAGAAAACAAATAAAACAAATGGGCTTGGCATCAAAACCCAAACGGGGGGTGTTATTTGGAAAAAACACTGGGCCCAAATAGAGAATTTTGTATTGGGATCCAGTGAGGAACGTCTGTGATAGCTCATGGTGCACCTGCATATGGTATCCTTTCATTCTAATCAGATGCACATCTGATGGCCAAGATATGATGAAGTAGGATAGGCGCCTGGACATGAGAAGTGCTGGATCTATAGAATAGTCATCAGAAAAATATAAAACGTTGGACCTGGGGCTAGAACCTAGGTCCCCCCCTTCACATACACGCTTCCCTGCCAACTGAACCAACATGCCATTCGTTACATAAAATGAAACAAAAATATTATATTTAAAAAAATGTCAATATTTGAAAAAACAAAAAAAAAACACGCGCTCTATTTGAATGGACCAATGGGACAATGCCACGCCTCGTCTTCTTTGTTCCTCCGTCGTCTTAGATCAAACACCTATAGTGACCGTTTTTCACTTGTCACTATAACACCTACAATTTATAAAACTCATAATACGCAACAAAAATCAAATGTGAGGCCATGGATTGATTGCTTTCAACCTCTTGAGCAAGATGGTTCCCTTAGTTTGGGATAATTTTGGCCAATACAAAAAACCCTAATTTGGAGGTTCAAACCCTAGCTATGGCAAACTGTTATACCTGCACTCAAACTTCAATCCAAATATGCAAAAAGCTTGCAAACACTTCAACAATCAGTAATGTATGATCAAAACGCATTTATGTTACATGAATCAAGCATAATGAATTTGGAAAAAAATACAAACTGTGCGAATTGGTTGATACGTTTGGCAATGTTTCAAAGCTTAGTAATGGTTGTAAATGCTTCAGGGGACCTCCAGGAGTGTGTTTTGATCTTTGTTTGGGACTAAACAGGCTGGAGATGGAATTTCGAATATGACAATTTTGGTGTTTTTTGCAAAACTTTTAGGGGTTCCCCAGGCTATGTCTCTGTGTTTGATGCTTGCCAATGGCTTGTTTATATAGAGAATGATGAGGAGACACGAAAAAACAAGCTTGTAACAGCCATAATCAATTGCTTGAATGCCATGAATGTCCATTTGTAACTTTCGCCAAAGTTATGGGATTTTGTCCATTTTTTAATTTTGAATGAGTGAAAACATATTGGCCTTGCTGTACACGAAAATTGGAACCCCTCCATGCATTAAAACAAGCCTTAACCATATTATTTGCAATAATCTTGATTTATTTTATTTTTAATTAAATAAAATTAATATAAAATGAAAATAAAGTCAGGAGTATGCTAAAATGGTTTTAGGAGTCCTCTATACTCTTAGGAAGATGTTTGAAGTCCAAGAATTTGAGCCATTGCCTTAAAAACTCAAATTTGCTCAATGCATATTTCTTAAAATTTCCCAAATTTTCCCAACTTGGGCAGGATATAACTTGCTCAATGTTAATCTCATGATGATGATCTTAGACTTTTTGGAAATCCCAAGATGTCTACTTCAATCTCTCTTTTTATCAATTTTGCATTTGAAGATGTTACCTTGATGTTAAAGGTCTTGGAAAAAAGTGGCTTTTATTGACTTTCTAAAAATGACCTGTAATGTATGAACTTGTATCTTTCAAAAGGTGAATTTATTGAACTTGAGGGCTAAAGAGAAGTTGTAGGGAATTGGATTCTCTTTAAAATGAGCTTTGGTTGGAAATTTTTTGATAAGGTATGAGAAAGTTATGCTTGGTCAAAGTTTGGTTGACTTTTCCTATAAAAACCCTAATTTGCCATTTTTTACTTTTGATGGGTTAGGAGAATTTCTTGAGGAATCATGATCAACCATTGATAAAATGATGGATATAACTTCAAAATGTTGATGTTGACCAAAAATCTTGAAGTTTGACTGTACATGGGCCACAATTGACTTTTGACCTAACACAGTTGATTTTCTAATACTTGAGCAATTGACTGAGCAAACTTGTTGTTCAAGGCATGAAATTTAGCATGGATGATATTGAGGACATATTAGGACCATGGGAAGTATTTGAGACTCTTGGAGTTCAACCATCTTGATGAAAATTGAAACCCTAGTTGGGGGTTCATTGCCTTATGAGGAGAATTGTCTGGTCAATTCTTGGTCAACCTTGAGCAATTGAGAACTTCTAGGAATATATCTTGTGTGAAAATGGGAGGGACATTTTGGGGGTACAACAACTTCCCCTGTTCAATCTTCTTGAACCTGAAGATTTAGATTGGTCTGTTTGCCTTTCGTGATCTGAAGGTGGAAGATGATTGAACACTAGAGTGCCCAGAAATTTTCACTCGTCCAAAGTGAGACTGTTGGTGAATAATATCGGGAATGGGCTTACAGATTCCATTTGGAAAAGATGACAGAATATTGTCGAAGATGAGCTTAAAGATGCCTTCCAAGGAATATGACGGAGATTCGTCAGAGATGGGCTTAAAGATGCCATCCAAAATAAATGTTGACTTCGTAAGAATTCTCTTTGTGGGGATTCCTGTTCCTGCTGTCCGAGGAGGAGTCCGCTGGGGAATGTATTTTAGGGGAATAGAGTATAGGAGCTTCAGTTTTCCATTACTCTACCGGGGAGTCATCTCTTGACTGAAGAGACGGAAGTGAACTACTATATGCTCAAGATATAGGCTTCGTAGTGACTTGTTATGGATGATAAGATTGACTTCTATCTGGTCGTATTCCAGGCTTCACAGCAACTTACTGGGGAAATGAGATTAAACTATCATCTGGTCATACTCCAGGCTTTGAAGTTTCTCCAACTGGAATAGAAATCAGAAAAATCTTAGTGTCGATTTAACTGAACCAGAAAAAGGTCTTGAAATATCTTCAACTGGAATAGGAATCAGAGAGATCTTAGTGGCGATCTGACTGAACCAGAGAAGGTCTTGATTTATCTTCGACTTGATAAGAATCAGAAAAATCTTAGTGTCGATTTAACTGAACTAGACGAAAGTCTTGGAATATCTTCAATTGGAATAGAAATCAGAGAGATCTTAGTGGCGATCTGACTGAACCAGAGAAGGTCTTGATTTATCTTTGACTGGATAAGAATAAAAAAATCTTAGTGTCGATTTAACTGAACCAGAAAAAGGTCTTGGAATATCTTCAACTGGAATAGGAATCAGAGAGATCTTAGTTGCGATCTGACTGAACCAGAGGTCTTGATTTATCTTCGACTGGATAAGAATCAGAAAAATCTTAGTGTCGATTTAACTGAACCAGACGAAAGTCTTGGAATATCTTCAACTGGAAAAGAAATCAGAGAGATCTTAGTGGCGATCTGAATGAACCAGAGAAGGTCTTGATTTATCTTTGACTGGATAAGAATCAAAAAAATATTAGTGTCAATTTAACTGAACCAGAAAAAGGTCTTGGAATATCTTCCACTGGAATAGGAATCAGAGAGATCTTAGTGGCGATATGACTGAACCAGAGAAGGTCTTTTGAGAATATCTATTTGAGGAAGATGCTGAAATAGCACTTCGTCAGACATAGCCTTTGAGAAGACTGCTAGGTCACATAAGTAGTCAACAGTGTTTGTTGATTTGATCTTTTCCTGAAAAAGGTAAAGAGTTAGTCATATGAAATGTCATGATGTATGAAATGCATTGTGATGATGTTCTCAAAATAAATGAGATTATACTGTATGCAATGTGTATGCGCATGCTACGATGTATGAATAGGGGATGCTATTGTGATGTTTCTTAGTCTGGGAAAGTAAATCCTGGACTGCTGCTGGAGAGTATAAGGAAGTTGAATCCTTCATTTCCGTTAGGGATGGTGAATGGATATGATTTACCAGGGATTTCCTCTTTCTGTTTGAGGATATTATGTTAGGGATTGGATCTGCTTGAGAATAACTTAGGGGAGGGAGGATGCTTTGTTGGAAGATCTTGCTGATGTAGAGGAATAAACTTTGTTGGGGAATGAGCTTCTGCAATTTGCGAAATAAACTCTACCCAGAAGGAGGTTTTATGAATTGTTAAAACTTGGCTGGGGAAAATAGACTTCAGTTGGAGAAGGTAATCCCTGCTTGGGGAAGAAGAGGGAAAAACTCTGGTTGTTTCTGCTCTGTGGGGAACATTGCCATCACGGGGTCGTATGTAGCGGTGACCTCGTCTCAGGATGTTTCTACCCCTGTACCATGCTGGACAGGTTAACTGTCGGAACTACAAATTGTTTTTTTAGACTTTGCACCGTTTCTTAAAGTCAATAGTAACTATCTTTCTGTTTTTTATGCAAGTATTTGTGAACAATGATCATATTTAAATGCATATGTCGAAAATAAGTCATTGGAAGTTTTTGCAAAACAAAACAGAAAAAGAAAAACAAATAGTTTTGTACTTTCAAGGAATGATTTGTATTGATTTTTTAGAAGTTCGCCTATAACAAGAATTTTGTACAAAGAGACTGACGTTCTAGTAGGAGAACACCGTCATAGGAAATGAAAATTACACAAAATAGTGTACAAAGAGAAAACAGCTATGTGTAACAATCCCATTGAGTTTCAATTCTGCTATTGCCCATATGTCTTTGAGCGTCTCATCACTTTACTACTCGTCTGAAGCTGACTGGATTGATCAGTACCCTTTGAGTCTTGGTAGTTGATACTGAGGTCTGGTCTCAAGGTGATCCAATGGAACATAGTTGTACGCTTCAAATCCCTAACTTTTGCCTGGACCACCCTTTCGGGTTTTCAGTCCACCGGGATACCCTTTTTTGCCCAAGTCGCCTTTTCAGGTTTTCGACTTGTCGGGTGTACAAATTTTTTGTATGTATCCCTAATTTTTACCCGAACCCTTTTGGTTCGCCGGGATGCCCTTTTTTCCCCTAGGCCATTCAACCTAGCAGGTCTTTATCTATGCGTACTATCTTTTCACTATGTCCGCATTAACAGGGCGAGGAAGGTCGTCACCATCCATGGTGGTCAGAATCATGGCTCCACCAGAAAATATGCTTTTGATCACAAATGGCCCTTCGTATGTAGGGGTCCATTTTCCCCTGGGATCACATTGTGGCAGTATGATGCGCTTGATTACCAGATCACCCACTTGATGCACTTGACGTCTGACTTTTTTGATGAAAGCCTTGATTATCCGTTTTTGATACATTTGACCATGACAGACAACATTAAGCCTTTTCTCATCAATCAGATTCAGTTGATCAAGTCGAGTCTGGATCCAATCATCTTCATTCAAACCCGTATCCTTCATGATCCTCAAAGAAGGGATCTGGACCTCAATAGGCAGGACAACCTCCATACCATACACCAGAGACTAAGGTGTTTCCCCTGTCAATGTTCGTGCTGAGTTGCGGTAACCATGGAGAGAAAATGGTAATATCTCATGCCAGTCTTTGTATGTCACCGTCATCTTCTGTATGATTTTCTTGATATTCTTGTTAGCAGCCTCCACAGTGCCATTCATCTTCGGCCGGTAAGGGGAAGAATTATTATGCTGGATCTTGAATTGTTTACAGAGTTCAGTGATCATCGTATTATTGAGATTCATACCATTGTCTGTGATGATTCTCTCTGGCACACCATATCGACAAATCAGGTAATGCTTGATAAACCGCGCCATAACATTCTTGGTAACAATAGCAAAAGAGGCAGCCTCAACCCACTTCGTGAAGTAATCAATGGCCACCAGGATGAAGTGATGCCCATTGGAAGCGGTAGGTTTAATCTCTCCGATCATGTCAATACCCCACATTGCAAAGGGCCAGGGAGCCGTCAAGACGTTCAACGTAACCGGAGGTACATGTACTTTATCAGCATAGATCTAGAATTTGTGACAAGTTCGAGAATGCTGATAACAGTCTGCTTCTATAGTGGACCAATAGTATCCTGCACGTAGGATCTTTTTAGCTATGGTGTGTCCACTAGAGTGGGTGCCAAAGGTACCTTCGTATAAATCTGCCATAATCCTTTCTGCTTTGTTTTTATCTACGCATCAAAGTAAAGTGGAGTCATGGTTGGCTTGTAGAGGATTCCATTATTGAGGAAGAACTTTGTGGAGAACCTTCTCAGAAACTTTTTATCATTGACAGACGCACCCTCAGGGTATTCTTGAGCCTCGAGATACCTCTTCACTTCATGGAACCAAGGTTTTTCGGCTACCTCTTCAGTGTCAATCTCATAGTAGTATGCTGGTTCATCCAACCTCTCAATAGTGATCTGAGGAGCTTCGTTTTCCCACTTGACCTTGAACATAGGCGACATAGTAACTAGCGCGTTCTCTAGCTGATTCTCTTCTCGTGGGAAATGTTCAAAGGTGACCTCTTCAAAGTGTGAAAGCAATGTCAGCACATGTTCTTTATAAGGGATGAGATTCAGGTCAATAAGGGCTGAATCCCCGAAAACACTCAAGAACTTGATCCTCAGATCAATAACAACTTTGAGACCCATGATGCATGCTTCATACTCCGCCATGTTGTTGGTACAGTTGAAGCATAATCTGGCCGTGAAAGAAGTATGACAGCCTTCGGGAGATATGATTACAACACCAATGCCATTTCCGAGTGTGTTGGAGGCTTCATCAAAAACCATAGTCCATCAGGATCCTTCCTCAGGTCCTTCATCTGGTCCAGGTTCTTCACAGTCAGTCACTAACATAATGTTCTCATCCGAGAATTCAAAGTTCATGGATTGGTAGTCATTCACATCATGATGAGCCAAATGATCAGCTAGTACACTTCCCTTGATTGCTTTCTGGTTCGTGTATTGGGTATCGTATTCGGTCAAGATCATTTGCCATCTTGCTATTCTTCCGGAGAGAGCGGGCTTCTCGAAGATGTACTTGGATGGATCCATCTTAGATATCAACAAAGTGGTGTGGGTCAACATATACTGTCTCAGTCGGCGAGCAACCCATGCCAAAGCGCAACAAGTTTTCTCGAGCAGTGAGTATCTTGTCTCACAGTCGGTAAACTATTTTCTAAGGTAGTATATTGCATGCTCTTTTCGACCGAACTTGTCATGCTTCCCCAACACACACCCCATTGAATTATCTAACACTGTTAAGTACATTATCAAAGGTCTTACTTCAATCGGAGGCATCAAAATTGGAGGCTCTTGAAGGTATTTGTAACACGGTGGGAGAACTGACTTGGTTGTTTTGCGTTTGATCACAAATGTTTCCGTTTAGCAAGAGTCGCCACAGACTTTTCTTTTGTCCAAAAGGAAAGGCTAAAAATAACAGGAAAGACCTTTGGGATGTTTTCTTGAGTTCGGGGGGTAGATTATAAAAAGGGAAGGTATTAGCACTCTTTTTATACATGGTTTTCCATGGGCTCTTAGTTACTTTCTAGATCACTTGCTTTTGTTTGAAAATATGCTTTGTGTGGTTTTTGAAAGTATTTTGAAAAGGTGTCATTGTTTAGGCAAACTTTGTAATGATTCTTGTTCGTAAGAATGTATACAAAGTGTTGATCTTTTGAAAAAAATTTCAAGCTTGTAATATGTTTTGAAAGTGTTGGTGTTTGTTTTGAAAATAGCAAGGATGTTTTTGTTTTGAGTTTGAGCAAGTAACTAGGAACATTCTACCTACTCAAAAGTATTTCATGTTTATTTCTTCTTTCCTTTGACATTATTATCTTACCATTGATTTGGTAAGTAACCCTATCTTTGGATGTAAAAGGGACGGGCAAGGAACATTGTATAACCATGATTAGAAATGTTATAAGATATCTTAGCATTTTCTTTAGGGACTAAGATCATTTTAAAAGGCAACATGAATTGCATCATCGAGGGACTATGATCTTGTATTTTGCTTGTTTTTGCTAAGATACCTCACATGCATAATATGGTCATTTTTGTAAGGCAACAAAGTGGTTTGTCTTGATTTGTAAGTGTATTAATTTACATGCTTGATTTGTCTTGATTAGGGTTTGCTACTTGTTGGTTTTAATCTTTCCATACAAAACCCTAATTACTAGCATTTGTATATAAAGCAATAAATTGCGGAAATTAAAACTACCATGCTATTATATCATTTAGGGGAGGGGGTGTACAAATTACAAATGGGGAATTGCAAGAAATTAAATCTACATATTATTACAACTATATTGAATATTGTACAAAAATGAATAAATAAAATGCAAGAATATAAATGTGAAATGAAATGTGATTTTTGTTTGGTTTTCATGAAAAGGGTTTTTAAACCTAGTTAACTTAAAATAAAATAATTAACTAAAAATAAGAAAATTAATATTAAGTTAATAAAATAAATTAAATGAATTAAAGAAAAACAAGTTTTTAGGGTTTTTGTGAATTTAGTAAATAAAATAAAAGTCCTAAGTTCTAAATTGATTTTTATTTACAAGAAAATAATATAATAATAATTAAGATTTATTATCTAAGTATTTAAAAAAAAGGGAAATTAATTTATTAAAGAAAATGTTTTTGTTCTTTTAGTTTTATGAAAAATAAACTAAATAAAAATATAAATATTTTTTGGATTTTTATTGATGAAAATAATAATAATAATAATAATAATAATAATAATAATAATAATAATAATAATAATAATAATAATAATAATAATAATAATAAAAGATGAAATAAAAATAAAATAAAAATAATAAAGTCAGGGAGGTTAAAATTGAATTTGGGAGGTTTGTTAGAAAATCAGTTTTAGGAATCTGGTCCAAATGATGTTTTTATTTGAAAATCAGAAAATAAAAAAATGTATATGGACTGCGTGGTATGAGCAAACAGGGGGGTATTAGTGAGTAAAATATCTAACCCCATGAGGGGAAGGCCCAAGCGCTTCCTGTAACAAAAATGTCAAAAAAAAAAAGTGAAAAAAATGCAAAAGGCAGCGCGCTGGGTGTTGAACCCACGACCTCTTGGCTACCAGTGTGCTGCCTTACCACTAGGGTGGCTATACATCCATTAATTTAAATGAAATGATAAATATATAATATAAAATGAGTCATGAATACACTTCATCCTCAACCTCTAGCCAGACCACCTGTATCTCATTCATTTCTCAACAAAAATGGAAAATGCAAACATGAAAGTTGCTCCATTTTTCCATACGAATCCAACCATATAAATATCATAAGCTATAAATCAAAGATGAATGAGCATTTTTGAAAGTACCAAATTCTGACCTAATTATTTTCAGAGGTTCAGATTCAAAATTCTAACTACTCAAACAACAATAATGAAATCTAAGGATATGGTTAGCTTCAGGACAATGATATCTACATTTCTTATTCACAAATAAACCATTAATGATGCTTGTATGAAGAGTTCATAAGTCAGAAAACTCACCTTGCAAGAGGGTATCATGTTTTGAGTTTGAGCAGCTTTTGATGAGTTCCAGTGATTGGGTTAGCTTCCTCAAGTTCCCAGGAAGCTAATGTGATGCTTGGCTTGAGCTGAAAGTGGCTGAGGAGTTCTGGAGAAGTCAAGGTGCAAGGTGCTGTTTTTGAAAATGGTGGATGGTTATGGAGGTGTTACAGTCGTGTTGTAGGTGTTGGAATTGTTTGTATATGTTATTTGGAAGCTTTTGAAAGTAAAAGGCCAAGAAACGCACGAGCAAATTAGGAGATTGGATTCAAAACTCAGAAATGGCAAGTTTTGATATGTTTTTCGTGGTTCTATGCTTTAGGGGGTTTCAGGGTTTGAGCATGCACGTGTTTTCTTGAAAATGACTTGCGTATCTATAAGCAAAAGGTTGGAGAGGTTTTGCACAAAGGATTTTTGAGTTATAGGGTTTTGGCTAGGTTGCTTGATTTTGAAGAAAAGTGAGAAATGTAGTTTTAAGGTAGAAAGTACAAGCATGTAGAGTGGTTACCAACTCTAAACATACTTATCTGACTTTGTAGAGGAAGCTTGTGCAAAAGGAACAAGTGCAAAGCTCAATGCAAGTTGACTTTGCATAAAGCTTGCTTTATGTAAATGGCAATGGTGCCTTTGTGCCATTAATGGAAAATTGTCTTGGATAAAGCTTGAATCAAATGGATAATAGATCAAAAGCAAGTGTAATCTTATGATTAGGGAGATATCTTGAGGTTTAGAGGCCTGCAAAGCAAGATTGTGCATCATAGGTTTGAGATTTGAATTTTGTTCATCACAAAAATTGCCTTGCAAAACAACTTGAAACCCCAACTTTTGACCTTCGATTCTCCTTGCTCACAAATGATCTCAAGGAGTTCTCGGACATTTTGAAAAGATTTTAATATGCTCTACAACCCCTCTTTGAATAACTTTTGCAAAATCCAAATGGAACTATGTGAAACTTGGGTCAGAAGTTAGGTCAAAATCCTGACCTAAAATGCTCAAAATTTCACTAAGTGTTTTAGTTTCATGACTATGACTTCATGGATTAATAACTTGAGATCGAAGAATTTCTAGGAGAAGTTGTGTAAAGCAAAGCTTTATATCTCATGGAGATCTACAACTTTCATGTTGAAATTTTCCTTTGAATCATCTTGCATCATGGTGAAAAATTGGCTCAAAGTTGTGAAAAAATATGAAGTTTTCAACACTTTGAAAAATTTCTAAGTTTGAAAACTTTGACTTTTCAAAATGAAATCTTGAATTTTTTATTTCTTGATGAATTTTTTTTAATATTTTGACATGTTTTTTATGAATTATGATCTTTGACACTTGATTTTGACCAAAAAGTCAAAGTTTGACTTTTCAATGTACAATTGACTTTTGATCAGTTGACTGAAAATCAACTATCAATCAAATGACCTTGAACAATGTTTTTGAGTCATGCCATTAGGTAAAAATGATTCAATTGAACTCTTTAGGTCATGCCTCAAACCAATTAACCATTTGCTAGGTTAAAAAAAAAATCAGAAATTGCCCTTTCTCAGTCAAAACCCTAATTTTGACCATTTTGCCCTTTTGATGATCTGATCAAATTTCTTGAGGAATTATGGTCCAAACTTGATCAAATGATGCATATGAGTTTATAGTGTTGATATGGATAAAAATTATGAAGTTTGACTGTAAATTGGCCACAATTGACTTTTCCCCCAATACAATTGATTTTTTAGGTCAACTGCTCAATTGACTGGGCATAAATGTGATCCAAGACTTGAAACTTGACATGAGCCATCTTGGGGGTCCATAGTAATCCATGAAAGTCATATGAGGCATTAAAAGTTCAATTATCCTTGTGCAATCTCAAACCCTAATTTCAGTCATCAGTGCTTAAGGAGATGTCTTGAGCTGATCAACCCTTGTGCAGCCTTGAACCAAAGGAGATCTTGTGAGAAAAAATTTGATGAATGAGAGAGAAAATTTTGGGGTACAACAACTTCCCCTGTTCAATCTTCTTAGACCTGGAGAGTTATATTGGCGGATCCGCCATTCGTGACTTGAAGGTGGAAGATGATTGGATACTAGAGTGCCTAGAAATTTGCACTCGAAGATGAAATGGGAATGGGCTTATAGATTCCATTTGGAGGAATGATGGAGATTTGCCGGAGATGGGCTTGTAGATGCCATCTAAAGGTGACTGTTAACAAAGAATGGACTAAGTCTGAACTTTATTTCAACGGGAAAAGAATCAGAATAAATCTTTGGAGCGATTTATCTGAACCAGAAGAAACCTTGTATGTTGTTTGACTGGAAAGAATAAGAATAAATCTTAGAGCAATTTATCTGAATTAGAAATGTTCCTTTGGAAAGTATCAGGATAAACCGTTGAGGGGTTTAAACAGAACCAAAAGAGGTCTTGAATTATTCTTTAACTGGAAAGAATCAGAGTAAATCTTTGTGCGATTTATCTGAACTAGAAAAAGTGTCTGCGGGAAAGAATCAGAATAAATCTTTGAGAGGTTTAAACTGAATCCGAAGTGTTCCTTTGGAAAGTATCAGGATAAACCGTTGAGGGGTTTAAACTGAACCAAAAGATATTTTGAATATTCTTTAACTGGAAAAAATCAGAGTAAATTTTTGTGCGATTTATCTGAACCAGAGAAAGCGTCTGCGAGAAAGAATCAGAATAAATCTTTGAGAGGTTTAAACTGAACCCGAAGTGTTCCTTTGGAAAGTATCAGGATAAACTGTTGAGGGGTTTAAACTAAACCAAAAGAGATTTTGAATATTCTTTAAATGGAAAGAATCAGAGTAAATCTTTGTGCAATTTATCTGAACCAGAGAAAGTGTCTACAGGAAAGAATCAGAATAAACCATTGAGAGGTTTAAACTGAACCAACAGGGATCTGGAGAAGAATAAGAACAAATCATTGAGAGATTTATCTGAACCAGAGAAGACGTATGCGAGAAAGAATCAGAATAAACCGTTGAGAGATTTAAACTGAACCGACAGAGGTCTGAAAGAAATGTCTGTTATGTAGATGGTTGACCAGTCCTTTTTTGGGAATTGATCTGTAATTGACTTGCTGAAAATTTGACGATAATTTTCTGTTGATTGATCTTTCCTGAAAAACATGAAAAGTTAGTTGCATGCAATGTCACGATGTATGAAATGCATGGTGTAATGATGTTCTCAAAATAAATGAGACTGTGTCGTATGTATTTGTGTTGTCAATGTTATGACATATGGATGTAATGTATGGACACATTAATTGTTATGCCGCAATGTTGCCGGAGTCGGGGAAAATAAATCCCGAGTACTGCTGGGTATGAGGAGTGTAACTCTTCATGTTTTGAAGTTGAAGTGTTAATGAGCTTCCATTTGTTAGAGAAATAAACTTTGTTGTGTTAAGGGAAACACCGTGTATTACTTGTAGACCTCGTGAAATACTGCTGGGGAATCCTGAGAAACTGGGCGACTTTCACTGAGGAATTTTAGGAGCGGTAACTGGAAGTTTTATTTTGTCAGGGATGTGAGAGAGCTTGATATCATTAAGCTGCACAGTGTGGGGGATTTTATGGAATAGTCTAAAGATATTATCCTATTCTTAAAGCCATTATTGATTGTCTTTCTATTTTTTGTTCCTCCTTTTTTTGTTCATTTGTAAATAGTAGTCATGTTCAAATGCATATGTTCAAAAATAAATCATTGGACGTTTTTGTAAACAAAACACAGAAATAAAGAAAAACAGATAGTTTTGCACTTTCAAAGGGATATCTTTGTATTAACTTGAATAAGTATTTTTGTACAATGAGACGAACATTCTAGTAAGAGAATATCATCGTAGAAAATGAAAATTTGATACAAAGAAAAGATAGCTATGTGAAATAATACCATGGGGTTCCCATTCTGCTAAAGCCTTCGTGTCTCTGAGCGTCTTGTCCACTTGCTGCCTTATCTGAAGCTGACTGGAATGATCAGAACCGTTTGAGCTTGTCAATCGATGCAAAAGGTTGTCTGTAAGGTGATCCAACAGGACATAGTCATACGCTTTAATTCCCTAACTTTTGCTTGGAACGCCCTTTCAGGTTTTCAGTCCACCAGGATACACCCTTTTTTTCCCAAGCCGCCCTTTCAGGTTTTCAGCTTGCCGGGTGTACAATTTTTGTTGTTGTATTTTATCCCTAATTTTTGCCCGAACCTTTGTGGTTCGCCGGGATGCCCTTGTTTTGCCTAGGTGTGTCAACCTAGCAGGTTTCTTATGCGTAGTATCTTTTGACTATGTCTGCATTCACAGAGTGTGGAAGGTCGTCGCCATCCATAGTGGTTAAGATCATTGCTTCACCAGAGAATATGCTTTTGATCACAAATGGTCCCTCGTATGTAGGAGTCCATTTGCCCCTGGGATCACCTTGTGGTAATATGATACGCTTGATTACCAAGTCGCCAACCTGATATACTTGATGTCTGACCTTTTTGTTAAAAGCTTTGATCATACATTTTTGGTACATCTGGCCATGACAGACATCCGTAAGCCTCTTCTCATCAATTAAGTTCAACTGGTCAAGCCGAGTTTGAATCCATTCATCTTCGTTCAGCCCTGCATCCTTTATGATTCTCAGAGAATGTATTTGGACTTCAATTGGTAGAATAGCTTCCATTCCGTAAACCAAGGAGAAGGGAGTTGCCCCTGTTGATGTGTGCGCCTTGGTACGGTAACCGTGGAGAGCGAATGGTAGCATCTCATGCCAGTCCTTGTAGGTCACTGTCATTTTTTGTATGATCTTTTTGATGTTCTTATTTGCGACTTCGACAACGCCATTCATCTTTGGCCGGTAAGGGGAAGAATTATGGTGCTGGATGTTGAGCTGCGTGCATAATGCAGTGATCTTAGTATTGTTGAGATTTGTACCATTGTCTGTGATGATTCTCTCTGGGATACCATACCAACAGATGAGATTCTGTTTGATGAAACAGGCCACAACATTCTTGGTAACGGAAGCGAAAGAAGCTGCCTCAACCCACTTCGTGAAATAGTCAATGGCCACCAAGATGAAGCGGTGTCCGTTAGAAGCTGTAGGTTTGATTTCTCCAATCATATCGATGCCCCACATCGCGAATGGCCAGGGAGCAGTCAAGACATTTAGAGGAACTGGAGGCACATGCACTTTATCAGCATAGATCTGACACTTGTGACATGTTCGTGAATACTGATAGTAATCTGCTTCCATGGTAGACCAGTAGTACCCTGCCCGTAGGATCTTTTTGGCCATCGTATGCCCACTAGAATGGGTACCAAAAGTGCCTTCATGTAGATTAGCCATGATCTTTTCTGCCTCAACCTTGTCTATGGAACGAAGCAAAACAGATTCATGGTTGCGCTTGTAGAGAATGCCATTACTGATGAAGAACTTAGCAGAGAATCTTCTCAAGAACTTCTTATCATTGACTGAAGCTCCTTCCAAATACTCTTGGGCCTCGAGATACCTCTTAACTTCATGGAACCAAGGCTGGTCCACTACTTATTCAGTATTGATCTTGTGACAGTAAGTTAGTTCATCCATCCGTTCAATGGTGATCTGGGGAGCCTCGTTATCCCATTTGAGTTTCAACATGGATGACATGGTGTCTAGCGCGCTCGCTAGTTGATTTTCCTCTTGGGGAAAATGCTCAAAGGTAATTTCTTCGAAATGTGGGATTAATGTCAACACATGTTCTCTGTAGGGGATGAGGTTAGGGTGTTTCGTATCCCATTATCCTTTGATCTGACTGATAACTAAGGCTGAATCTCCGAATACACTTAAGGATTTGATTCCCAAATCTATGGCAGCTTTGAGACTAAAAATACACGCTTCGTATTCTGCCATGTTATTTGTACAGTTGAAGCAAAGTCTTGCAGTGAAAGGAGTATGACATCCTTCAAGGGATATGATTACAACTCATATGCCATTGCCGAGTGCGTTGGAGGCTCCGTCAAAAACCAAGGTCCATCGGGATCCTTGTTCAGGTCTGTCATATGGTCTGAGTTCTTCACAATTGTTTACCATCATGATGTCTTCATCTGGGAACTCGAATTTCATGTACTGATAGCCATCCACAGCTTGATGAGCAAGGTGATCGGCTAGTACACTGCTCTTTATTGCTTTTTGGGTAGTGTACTGAATTTCATATTCAATTAAGATCATCTTCCATCTTGCTATTCTCCCAGAGAGGGCAGGCTTCTCGAATATGTATTTAATTAGATCCATCTTGGATATCAATAAGGTAGTATGAGTCAACATATATTGTCTTAGCCGACGAGCATCCCATGCCAGAGTACAAAAAGTTTTCTCGAGCAGTGAATATCTTGTTTCACAGTCGGTAAACTTTTTGCTCAGGTAATAAATAGCATGCTCTTTTCGGCCAGACTCGTCATGCTGCCCCAACACACACCCCATTGAATTTTCTAAAATAGTTAGATACATGATCAAAGATATTCCCTCGACTGGCGACATCAAAACAGGAGGCTCTTGTAGGTACTCTTTGATCTTGTCGAAGGCAGCTTGGCATTCATCATTCTATTTGACTACTTGATCTTTCTTCAGTAATTTGAAGATTGGCTCACAAGTAGCTGTTAAGTGAGAAATGAATCTGGCAATGTAATTAAACCGTCCTAAGAATCCTCAGACTTCCTTCTCGGTGCGAGGAGTAGGAATTTCTTGTATTTCTTTTACCTTGGCAGGGTCCACTTCGATACCTTTACCGCTAACAATGAAGCCTATGAGTTTACCGGACCTCACCCCAAATGTGCACTTATTCGGGTTCAACCTCAGCTTGTATTTCTTTAGTCTCTCAAATAATTTCTGCAAATGGTCAAGATGTTCCTCTTCAGTTTTAGATCTGGCTATCATGTCATCCACATAGACCTCTATTTCTTGATGGATCATGTCGTGAAATAGAGCTACCATGATGCGCTGATAAGTTGCCCCAACATTCTTCAACCCGAATGGCATAACCTTGTAGCAGAAAGTGTCACACTGTGTGACGAAGGTCGTTTTCTCCATGTTCTCAGGCACCATTTTGATCTGGTTGTATCCTGAGAAACCATCCATGAATGAGAACACTTTATGCTGTGCGGTATTGTCAACCAAAATATCGATATGGGGAAGTGGGAAATCATCCTTAGGGCTTGCCCTATTCAAATCTCGGTAATCCACACACATGCGTACTTTTCCATCCTTTTTAGGCACTGGAACAACATTGGCGACCCATTATGGATAGGAGGTGACGACTAAGAATCCGGCGTTGAATTGTTTCATGACTTCAGTCTTGATCTTCTCTGACATGTCTGGCCGCATGCGATGTACTTTCTATTTTACCAGAGGGCAGTCTTCTTTTGTCGGTATAAGATGGACCACAATATCAGCATCAAGTCCTGGCATGTTTTCGTACGACCAGGCAAATACCTCAACATAGTCATGTAACAACTGAGTTAGACGCTTCTTGACGCTGGGTTCCAGATTGGCACCCACCTTGACTTCTTTCTTGTCCTCTTCGGTACCTAAGTTAACTGTATCCACTGGTTCTTCGTGGGGCTGTATGGTCCTTTCTTCTTGTTGTAGTAACCTGGCTAGTTCCCCTGGAACTTCACAATCTTCCTCACCTTCGTCTCCGACTTGATAGATTAGATTATCAGAGTCACAAAAGGCCATAGCAGAATCGTTACCCGTGTGATCTTGAGTGGATGTAAATCTGCATTTTGAATGTGAGTGTGTGTAAGAGTATAACTATCTTTAAAAAACAAAAATGTAGAAAAAGAAAAACAAAGAGCGTAAAGTTTGTATGCAAAAATGTCTATGATTCATTGATGGCATATGAAAATGAAGTAACAACCCTTACAAATGGACCATTGTTCCTCGGGTAAGACACAAGGTTTTAAAAGTTTAAAGTGTTTAATTATTACAGGTCAGACAAAAATTTAAAGACAATTACTATTGGATAAAAGTAATTGGGACAAAATCTTTAGCTTCCCAGTTGGTGAGTCCTCTGTTGATAGTTGGGAAAATCCATTCCTCCAGGTCACAGTTGTCATCACTATCCGCCACTGTGTTGACTCCATGGTTGCTGATCTTAAAAGGTGGTCCCCCGGTACGAGCACGACGAACAACTTTATGGGCTGCTGAAGTGAAACCCAAACCAAATTTGTCAGATTTGTAAGGGATATCCGAGAGTTTGCCCCAAATAGTACACCAACCTTCTTCGACCACTGCCTTGGCATCTTTCAGAGAAGACATCTTTAGCGGAGGTCTTCTAATCTTCGGGACTTGGAAAATAGTCTTAGTTACTGCCACGGTTTGTGGGACTTCCTCGAAATGATGAAACAGAGTTTCAATGAATTCGCCATCCAATTCCACGTATCTGAAGGAGTTCAAGTGACTGATCATATATTCCTCTTCTCCATGGACAATAATAATTTTGCCTTTGGTTGGGTATTTCAGCATCTGATGTAATGTAGAGGTGACGACACCAGCGTCATGAATCCATGGTCGGCCCAATAAACAGGAATAGGAAGGGAGAATGTCCATCACGTAAAAAGTTGAATCAAAGGTTCGAGTTCCAACTTTTATGGGGATGTCCACCTCCCCATGCACCATCTTCTTCGATCCGTCGAAGGCTCTTACCACTATGTTGCTAGGTTTTAAGGTCAAACCTTCACATTCGAGTCTATCCAAAGCCTTATTAAGCAGCACATTCAAGGATGAACCAGTATCTACCAAGACATGAGCCAAAGTTGTGCCCCTGCATTCAACAGAGACATGCAATGCCTCGTTGTGTTTCCTCCCTCTAGGTGTCAGGTCAGCATCAGAAAATCCTAAACCGTTATCCGCGGTCAAGCTGGCCACATAGTCTTGGAACTGATCAACAGAGGTTTCTTGTGGCACGTGGGCAGTTTTAAGAAATTTCACCAAGGACTTCACATGAGCCTCGGAGCACAACAGTAAAGCTAGCATAGAAATCTTTCACAGAGTCTACCCTAGCTGTTCGACTACGTTGTAGACACTTCTCTTTATAATTTTCAGAATTTCTTCCATCTCCTTTTTAGAGGCCTCTGGGATAGATATTAATTGCACCTTCATCCGGATAGGCTCAACCAAAATGCCTTTTCCCAGAGTCTCTGTCGACTCGGTGGTAGGGGTGTCAGTAGGGGTAACCATAAGGATTGTAGTAGTAGTGTCAACAGGAACAAAATCAGGGATGATCACAGGACCGGTAACAGTTTTTGGAGGAGAAATCTTGGGAGAGAACACTCTTCCACTTCGGGTTATTTTGCTGGTTCCCACAATGTTGCCGATGTTGGGGTCAGCCTTCTCAAAAATCGAGTCTTCATCAGTCAGCCAATCCTGCTTGACGCCGTGATAGTAGACGTCGCCCCCATAGTTCCATGGGACAATTTTATGTGAGGATTACGGGATCGGCCCTGGCATATTAATTATTAGTGGAGCCACCTTATGAACTGATGTAATCCTAATGGGTCTTTTGGTGGAGACCCTGGAAGGATTGGTGGAAATGGTTACTATTGAAACATCATTGTAAGAAATGGTTGGGACAAGAGTCTTTTCAAACAAAATCTCCTTGTCATCCATCAGGCGCTGAACACCTGCTTTCAGTAAATGACAACCAGTTGGTAGGGATGAATAGAGGTGGCAGCTTTCGCCACAACCCGGAAATAAACTGGCTTTCAACAGGTTCTTCTTGACAGTCAGGAGAGGAGTAACAAGTTCATCAACAACAGTAACAAACATATCATCTTCAACAGCGTTAACATCACGGCCATGCTTGGGCATATGAGCGGTGATAACATTTGGGATCTCAGGAGCATCAAATTCAATTTCTTTTGCTTCGAGAAGGTCTTGTACCTTGTTTTTCAAAGCCCAACAGTTGTTGGTATCATGGCCTGGACTTTCTGAATGGTAAGCACAACGAGCATTAGGGTGGTAATGAGGAGAGGCGATGTTGGGATTCTTTAGGGCTTCCTTCAAAGTTACCATATTAGATCTCAATAAATGTGGCAGGACATGAGACAACGTCATATTTATCCAGGTAAACTGTCTTACCAGTCTTTCTATTTTAGGATGATTTCTCCTTTATTGAGTAGGTGAAGGCTTAGGGGTCATGATGGCCCCTACCGTTGGACGGTGTTCAGTTCTATCTTGATTACTTTGAGGATACACATCACCCACTTATTTCTTCCCAATAAATGGTTTTCTCACGGCACTGGAGGATGCGTCTTTTTGGATCTTCCCACTCTTAATCCCAGCCTCCACTCTTTCCCCGATCAAGATTAATTCAGTGAAACCTACTGAGGAGCTTCCAATTAGATGATTAAAGAAATGATCATATAGGGTACCCAGAAACATGTCTACTAGCTCCCTGTCAGACAGGGGAGGCTGGACTCTTCCTGCTAAGTCCCTCCATTTCTCAGCATAGTCTTTGAAACCTTCACTTGAAACCATATCTATACTCTGGAGTTGAGTACGGGTGGGAGCAAGGTCTGCATTATATTGATATTGTTTATAAAAAGCGGCGGCATGGTCTTCCCAATTATTAATATTGGCCCTTTCCAGTTGATAGAACCAATCTAGCTAAGTCCCAGATAGACTATCTTGAAAGAAGTGGACCCACAAATCTCTGTCAGTAGTGTGAGGTTGTATCTTTCTCATATAAGATCAGAGATGCATCTTGGGACACGAAACCCCGTCGTACTTAGCAAATTCTGGTGCCTTGAACTTTGGTGGAATAAAAGTCCCAAACACCAAACCCAACTCTTCAAAGTCCAGCCCAGGCACTTTCTGAATCTCCATTGCACTTAGTCGCTCTTCCAAATGTTTGTATTTGTCGTCAGCCAGGGGGTACTGCTCTTCAGAGTAATCATCTTCTTCTTCCTCTTCAGATTCTGGTTGGGCAGTTACTTCCTTGCCTTTCCCTTCTTGATTATCCTTTTCACCAGATGATGTTGCAAAGTCCATGTCCGGTCTGGCTGGCCCTGGGAACCTTCTTCCTAGATTCAGAACACCGATTGCTTTCTTTGCTTTCTTCTTCTTTTCTTCGATCAGCAAAGTTTTCAAATCCTCTTGTCCTTTGGCTAGAGTCAAGAACATCTGTTGAAACTGATCACTCTGCGCCTGGAGATCTTTTACTGCCTACTCAAGATCAATCTTACTGAAATAAATAGTAGAAAGATAAGGAGACCTGTGGTAAGAAACTTGCTTATGTTATGATGAATGGAGATGCATATGCAATGATTTCAAGGAAATTAGAGACTTAAATTTGCTTTAGACCAAAAAGGAACACATGTTATATTCATAAATCAAAGTTTAAGTACATCATGCCTCTTTGGGCTTACAAAGAAATACAAAAACTCTAAGATAAAATGGTTGTACGCATCCTCTTTGGTGCAATGTAGGCGTTAAGGCTCCGCTCCTCATGAAGTTGCTTGGTGAGTTCCAGAACCTTCTTCTCGCTGGCGTAGAATTGGGCCTCGAAAGTGTCTCGCTCCCCCTTAAGCTGTATCCAATCCCTTTGCAAGTCTTCGAGAGAGGTGGGCATGTCAGGATATAGGATAGTGTATGGAACATCTCCTTCCACAACAGACTCTACAATAACCTAGAGAATATAGGGGTAAGGCATCATAAGACTTTGAGAACGAGCTCGTACTCATTTGAGGTAAGGCTCAAGAGGGATGGAATTATTTTTCCCCAATGTCTTGCTATCTACCTTGTTCAACATCCTCCAAGCTCGGATAAACCTCTTGTGGTGACCTTGATCGTCATTCTCGTAGTCAAATACCAAACCTTGAATAAGCATCTCATGTGGACCATCCCTTCGGGCGTAATCAAACTGTCTTAAGGCTAAGCAGGGGTTGTAGGTGATACCTCCTCTAATGCCAAGGAATGGGACATTAGGAAATTCTCCACAATGGTCGACAATAGTAACATTCTCTATAGATCGGGAACACCAATGAATGTCTGAATGTTTGAGCGTCATCAACCTATGTGACCACCTTGAACCTTGCTCGTTCTTCAATACAGATTGGAGAAGATGCGAAATAAACCATCTTGCCAAGAGAGGAGTACAACACATAAGGATACCTCTTTTCCTCATAGTGCGAGTGTGAAAAGAATGTAGGATGTCCCCTAACAAAGTAGGCACCTGGTTACGAGACATGAAGATTTTGACGGTGGTCACATCTATGAGTTGGTCAGAATTTGGAAACAAAACCATCCCGTAGATGAGGAGAGTCACAATTTCCTTAAAATATTGCAAATATAAGGAGTTCCAACAGTTTTGGGCTTTCTTAAACAAGAACTTGGCTAAGAAACCTTTGACACCACTCTTTGTTTCCCAATTAGTTGTGATATCATATGGTTGCAAGTGTAGGGCTTGAGCAATCTCTTTTGGCTTTGGATCTCTTTCCGTACCGTTGAAAGGTAGTTGATTGAGAATGGGAATCCTCAAGAGTTGGGAGAATTCTTCCAAAGTTGGCACAAGTTGATAATCGAGAAATGTGAAGCAATGGTGTAAAGGATCAAAGAATTGGAAGCGTACCTTCACCATGTCCTCATCAGTGTTGGAGGTGACCAAGTTTAGGAGGCGACCATGTCTTTCGGTAAATGGAAAATTTTCGGGAACCCTTGATGCTAACTCTTTAAGTGGAGGAGGGATCCTTACAAGATTGACTTGAATGGTTTTCCTGCGAATAGAATCCATGTCCTACAAAACAGAAAAAAGATAATTCTCAAAACCATTGAAATGGTTAGTAAGTATGAATATGATGTTATGATGTTTATGATGTTATATATAAGTAGATAAATACAAACAAGTCCTTAGGTTTAGGCTTGAATGGAGTCTCATAAGTAAGTATACTCTTGAAGTTTAGTTGGCTCAAACCTGTCCTAGCAATAGTAACCGGGTTCTAAGGAAGCTCAATATCACTGGTTTGTTTTCTCAGGCATTGTTTCAGTGTAAGCCTCTTTAATGGTGACCGAAATATCCTAAAAAACCAAACCTCAATGAGTGTAGTATCGAGTATCTACCAACTTCGGACTGTACCAAAGCCGGTCATCTTACTACATCCTAATGGCCAAGTTGGTCAAGTAAAGGTTCTAGAAGTTAGTTAGTGCTTCATGACACCACTCAGCGGCCTCGTATTCTCCTTGACTACTCAAGGGCTACCGGTACCCATAAATATGTCACACTAACGTAGCTATTTCTTAGACCGTGTTGGTATACCCCGCACAGTTTCCATAATGTATTGCTACTTACCTATAAGGTATCCCAAATTCGGGTAGAGGATTCAAACCCAAACAAAGAACCATAATGTAAAACATACAAATCAAACAATGAAAGCAAGTAAATATGATCTAGCCCTAAGCTAACCCCACTTTTTTAAAGTAATCCCCAACAGAGTCGACAGTTCTATAACACGGTGGGAGAACTGACTTGGTTGTTTTGCGTTTGATCGCAAATGTTGCAGTTTAGCAAGAGTCGCCACCGACGTTTCTTTTATCCAAAAGGAAAGGCTGAAAAGAACAGGAAAGACCTTTAAGATGTTTTCTTGAGTTCGGGGGATAGATTATAAAAAGGGAAGGTATTAGCATCCTTTTTATCCATGGTTTTCCATGGGCTCTTAGTTACTTGCTAGATCACTTTCTTTTGTTTGAAAATGTGCTTTGTGTGGATTTTGAAAGTATTTTGCAAAGGTGTCATTGTTTAGGAAAACTTTGTAATGATTCTCGTTCGTAAGAATTTATACAAAGTGTTGATCTTTTGAAAATGTTTTCAAGATTGTAAGATATTTTGAAAGTGTTGGTGTTTGTTTTGAAAATAGCAAGGATGTTTTTGTTTTGAATTTGAGCAAGTAACTAGGAACATTCTACCTACTCAAAAGTCTTTCATGTTTATTTATTCTTTCCTTTGACATTGTTATCTTACCATTGATTTGGTAAGTAACCCTATCTTTGGATGTAAAAGGGACGAGCAAGGATCATCGTATAACCATGATTAACAATGTTGTAAGATATCTTAGCATTTTCTTTAGGGACTAAGATCATTTTGAAAGGCAACATGGATTGCGTCATCGAGGGACTATGATCTTGTATTTTGCTTGTTTTTGCTAAGATACCTCACATGCATAATATGGCCATTTTTGTAAGGCAACAAAGTGGATTTACCATAGGGGTGTATGTGTGCAAGTGTATTAATTTACATGCTTGATTTGTCTTGATTAAGGTTTGCTACCTGTTGGTTTTAATCTTTCCATACAAAACCCTAATTACTAGCATTTGTATATAAATCAATAAATTGCGGAAATTAAAATTACTATGCTATTACATCATTTAGGGGAGGGGGTGTACAAATTACAAATGGAGAATTGCAAGAATTTAAATCTAAATAATTATTACAACCATATTGAATATTGTACAAAAATGAATAAATAAAATGCAAGAATGTAAATGTGAAATGAAATTTGATTTTTGTTTGGTTTTCATGAAAAGGGTTTTTTGACCTAGTTAACTTAAAATAAAATAACTAACTAAAAATAAGAAAATTAAGATTAAGTTAATAAAAGAAATTAAATGAATTAAAGAAAAAACAAGTCTTTACAAGAAAATAATATAATAATAATTAAGATTTATTATCTAAGTATTTAAAAAAAGGGAAATTAATTTATTAAAGAAAATGTTTTTGTTCTTTTAGTTTTATGAAAAATAAACTAAATAAAAATAAAAAAATAAAAAAAATATTTTTTGGATTTTTATTGATGAAAGTAATAATAATAACAACAACAACAACAACAACAATAATAATAATAATAATAAAAGATGAAATAAAAATAAAATAAAAATAATAAATTCAGGGAGGTTAAAATTGAATTTGAGAGGTTTGTTAGAAAATCAGTTTTTTGAATCTGGCCCAAATGATGTTTTTGTTTGGAAATCAGAAAATAAAAAAAGGTATATGGGCTGCGTGGTACGAGCAAACAGGGAGGTATTAGTGAGTAAAAATGCAAAGCCCAGGAGGGGAAGGCGCAAGCGCTTCCTGTAATAAAAATGTCAAATAAAATGTGAAAAAATGAAAAAGGCAGCGCGCTGGGTGTTGAACATACGATCTCTTGGATACCAGTGTGCTGCCTTACCACTGGGGTGGCTATACATCCGTTAATTTAAATGAAATGATAAATATCTAATACAAAATGATTCATGAATACACTTCATCTTCAACCTCCAACCATACCACCTGTATCTCATTCATTTCTCAACAAAAATGGAAAATGCAAACATGAAAGTTGCTCCATTTTTCCATACGAATCCAACCATATAAATATCATAAGCTATAAATCAAAGATGAATGAGAATTTTTGAAAGTACCAAATTGTGACCTATTTATTTTCAGAGGTTTAGATTCAAAATTCTAACTACTCAAACAACAATAATGAAATCTAAGAATATGGTTAGCTTACGAATCTAACCATATAAATATCATAAGCTATAAATCAAAGATGAATGAGAATTTTTGAAAGTACCAAATTGTGACCTAATTATTTTCAGAGGTTTAGATTCAAAATTCTAACTACTCAAACAACAATAATGAAATCTAAGAATATGGTTAGCTTCAGGACAATGATATCTACATTTCTTATTCACAAATAAACCATTAATGATGCTTGTATAAAGAGTTCAAAAGTCAGAAAACTCACCTTGCAAGAGGGTATCGTGTTTTGAGTCCGAGCAGCTTTTGATGAGTTCCAGTGATTGGGTTAGCTTCCTCAAGTTCCCAGGAAGCTAATGTGATGCTTGGCTTGAGCTGAAAGTGGTTGGGGAGTTCTGGAGAAGTCAAGGTGCAAGGTGCTATTTTTGAAAATGGTGGATGGTGATGGAGGTGTTACAGTCGTGTTGCAGGTGTTGGAATTGTTTGTATATGTTATTTGGAAGCTTTTGAAAGTAAAAGGCCAAGAAACGCACAAGCAAATTTAGATATTGGATTCAAAACTCAGAAATGGCAAGTTTTGAGATGTTTTTGGTGGTTCTGTGCTTTAGGGGGTTTCAGGGCTTGAGCATGCGTGCGTTTTCTTGCAAATGACTTGTGTATCTATAAGTAAAAGGTTGGAGAGGTTTTGCACAAAGGATTTCTGAGTTATATGGTTATGGCTAGGTTGCTTGATTTTGAAGAAAAGTGAGAAATATAGTTTCAAGGTAGAAAGTACAAGCATGTAGAGTGGTTACCAAATTTAAACATACTTATCTGACTTTGTAGAGGAAGCTTGTGCAAAAGGAACAAGTGCAAAGCTCAATGCAAGTTGATTTTGCATAAAGCTTGCTTTATGTAAATGGCAATGGTGCCTTTGTGCCATTAATGGAAAATTGTCTTGGATAAAGCTTGAATCAAATGGATAATAGCTCAAAAGCAAGTGTAATCTTCTATTAGGGAGATATCTTGAGGTTTAGAGGCTTGCAAAGCAAGATTGTGCAGCATAGGTTTGAGATTTGAATTTTGTTCATCACAAAAATTGCCTTGCAAAACAACTTGAAACCCCAACTTCTGACCTTCGATTCTCCTTGATCATAAATGATCTCAAGGAGTTCTTGGACATTTTAGAAAGCTTGTAATGTTCTCTACAACCCCTCTTTGAATCACTTTTGCAAAATCCAAATGGAACTATGTGAAACTTAGTTCAGAAGTTAGGTCAAAATCCTGACCTAAAATGCTCAAAATTTCACTAAGTGTTTTAGTTTCATGACTATGACTTCATGGATTAATAACTTATGATCCAAGAATTTCTAGGAGAAGTTGTGTAAAGCAAATTTTTAGATCTCATGGAGATATACAACTTTCATGTTGAAATTTTCCTTTGAATCATCTTGCATCATGGTGAAAAATTGGCTCAAAGTTGTGAAAAAAATATGAAGTTTTCAACACTTAGAAAAATTTCTAAGTTTGAAAACTTTGACTTTTCAAAATGAAATATTGACTTTTTGATTTCTTGATGAACAAGTTTCATATTTTGACATGTTTTGATGAATTGTGATCTTTGACACTTGATTTTGACCAAAAAGTCAAAGTTTGACTTTTCAGTGTACAATTGACTTTTGATCAGTTGACTGAAAATCAACTATCAATCAAATGACCTTGAACAATGTTTTTGAGTCATGCCATTAGGTAAAAATGATGCAATTGAACTCTTGAGATCATTCCTCAAACCAATTAACCATTTACTAGGTCAAAAAAATCAGAAATTGCCCTTTCTCAGTCAAATCCCTAATTTTGACCATTTTTCCCTTTTGATGATCTGATCAAATTTCTTGAGGAATTATGGTCCCAACTTGATCAAATGATACATATGAGTTTATAATGTTGATATGGATAAAAAATTATGAAGTTTGACTTTAAATTGGCCACAATTGACTTTTTCCCTAATACAGCTGATTTTTTAGGTCAACTGCTCAATTGACTGGGCAAAAATGTGATCCAAGACTTGAAACTTAACATGAGCCATCTTGGGGGTCCATAATAATCAATGAAAGTCATATGAGTCATTAAAAGTTCAATTATCCTTGTGCAATCTCAAACCCTAATTTTAGTCATCAGTGCTTAAGGAGGTGTCTTGAGCTGATCAACCCTTGTGCAACCTTGAACCAAAGGAGATCTTGTGAGAAAATTTTTGATGAATGAGAGGGAAAATTTTGGGTTACAACAGTATTCCTTGATTCTCTATAAGGCGGTCTGGAATTCGTCATTCCAGTTTACCACTTGATCTTTCTTCAAGAGTTTGAAGATTGACTCACAAGTAGCAGTTAAATGGGAAATGAACCCGACAATGTAATTTAGGCGTTCTAAGAAGCCTCTGACCTCCTTCTCAGTGCGAGGAGCCGACATCTCTTGTATAGTCTTCACTTTTGTAGGATCTACCTGAATTCCCTTGTCACTGACAATGAAACCTAGCAGTTTACCAGACCTTACCCCGAAGGTGCACTTGTTCGGATTTAACCTCAGCTTGTACGTCTTCAACCTATCAAACAACTTTTGTAGATGATCAAGGTGCTCTTCCTCAGTTTGATACCTGGCTATCATGTCATCAACATAGACCTCTATCTCGTGGTGAATCATGTCATGAAACAAAGCTACCATGGCACGCTGATAGGTTACCCCAACGTTTTTCAACCCAAACGGCATCACTTTGTAGCAGAAAGTTCCCCATTGTATGATGAAGGTTGTCTTCTCCATGTCTTTGGGTGCCATCTTGATCTGATTGTAACCAGAGAAACCGTCCATGAAGGAAAATACCTTGTGTTGCGCGGTGTTTTCAACCAAAACGTCAATATGAGGGAGCGAAAAGTCATCCTTGGGGCTTGCCCTGTTCAAATCTCTGTAGCCCACACACATCCGTACCTTGCCGTCCTTTTTAGGCACCAGAAATATGTTGGCAACCCATTTTGGATAAGAGGTGACATCTAGGAACCTAGCGTTGAACTGTTTCATAACTTCTGCTTTGATCTTCTCTGACATTTTAGGGCGCATACGACGGACCTTCTACTTTACCAGAGGGAAATCTTCTTTAGTTGGCAGGCGGTGAACCACAATATCCGTATCCAGTCCTGGAATGTATTCATATGACCATGCAAAGATCTCGACATAGTCATGCAACATTCGTATCAACCGCTATTTGACACTAAGCTCCAGATTTGCACCTATCTTGACTTCTTTTCTGTCCTCTTCTGTGCCCAAATTCATTGTCTCAACTGGCTCTTCATGAGGCTGTATAGCCCTTTCTTCCTGTTGTAACAACCTGGCAAGTTCTTCGAGTACCTCACAATCTTCCTCACCTTTGTCCTCAGCTTGGTTGATCGGATTTTCAAAGTCATAACCGACAATAGCAGAACTGTTATCAATGGGATCCAGAGTGGATATGGATCTACAGTTTGATATGTGGGTGTGTGTAAGAGCATAGCTGTATGGACAAAGTAAAAAGCAGAAAAGAAAAACAGAGAGCACAAAATTTATATGCATAAACGTCCAATGCTTTATTAATTCCATATGAAATTAAACATGATAACCCTCACAAATGAAACCATTGTGCCCTGGGTAAGACACATGGCCATAAAGTTTATATTGTTTATTACATATCCAAAAAACAAGAAAGACAATTACTTCTGAACAAAAGTAATTGGTACAAAGTCTCTAGCCGTCCAGTTACTGGGTCCACCGTTGGTAGTAGGGAAGATCCAACTATCCACTTCATACTCATTGTTAGTATCTTCCTTGACGGAGACAACATCAATAGCATTGATTCCCGAGCCATGCTTGGGCGTGGGTGCAATTATGACATTGGGAGTTTCCAGAGCATCAAATTCAATCTCCTTTGCTTCAATAAGGTCTTGCACCTTGTTTTTCAAAGCCCAAAATTCGTTTGAATCATGACCTGGACTTTTTGAATGGTAAACACAGCGAGCATTAGGATTGTAACAAGGAGAGGCGGTGTTGGGAGTCTTTGGAGCTTCCTGCAAGGTTACCAGATTAGATTTCAACAAATGAGGTAAAACTTGGGATAAAGTCATATTTATCCGGGTAAATTGTCTTATCGGACTTTCTGCTCTCGGTTGATTATTCGTTTGTTGAGTAGGTGCAGGCTTAGAGACCATGACAGCCCCTACCGCTGGACAATGTTCAGTTCTGTCCTGATTCCTTTGATGGTGCACAACACTAACCTCTTTTTTCCCAACAAATAGATTCCTTGCTGCACTGGAGGATGCATCCTTTTGGATCTTACCACTCATAATTCTAGCTTCCACCCTTTCTCCTGTCAAAATCAATTCAGTAAAGCCGACTGAGGAGCTTCCAATCAGGTGATTAAAAAATGGACCAGACAGGGCACCGAGAAATATATCCACTAGCTCCTTATCAGACAGGGGAGGATGGACTCTTCCTGCTAAGTCCCTCCACTTCTGAGCATAGTCCTTAAAGCCCTCGCTCGAACCCATAGAAATACTTTGGAGGTAAGTACGGGTGGGAGCAAGGTCTGTATTATACTGATACTGCTTGTAGAAAGCATCAACCAGGTCTTCCCAATTACGGATGTTGGCCCCTTTCAGCTGGTAGAGCCATTCTAGTTCAGTTCTGGACATACTATCCTGAAAGAAGTGGACCCATAAGTCCTTGTCAGCAGTTAGAGGCTAGATCTTCCTCACATAAGATCAGAGGTGCATCTTGGGACATGAAACCCCATCATATTTGGCAAACACCGGAACCTTGAACTTTTGCGGGATGACAACCCCAGAGACCAAACCTAGCTCTTCAAAATCCAGACCTGGTACCTTCCAAACCTCCATTACATTCAAACGATCCTCCAGTTGTTTGTATTTTTCATCAACAGGAGGATACTGTTCCTCGTCATAGTCAGATTCATCCTCGGATTCTTTTGATCTGGAGTCTTCCTCTCTTGTTTCCTCCTCTTGATTGTTTCCTTCCTTTGATGAAGTTATCAGTTCAGAGGCTCGCTCACTGGTCCTCTGATCCTTCTTCCCAGATTCACTAACCCAGTTGGCTTCTTTGGCTTCTTCTTCTCTTTAACAAGCAGGGCTTTCAGTTCTTCTTGCCCCTTGGTCAGAGCCATGATCATCTGTTGAAACTGAGCATTCTGAGTCTGTAGACCCTTCACTGTTTGTTCTAGAGCCATTGCTGAAATAAACAGCGAAGAGGATGAGAAACCTGCTTTGAAACCTGCTTATGCAATGATATGTATGATATATGTATGCAATGTTTTCAATTATTTCTAAGGCTCAAATTTGATTAAACAGAAAAATAGCAAACATTAATTGCATTAAGAAGTTTTATTGGTCACAACGATGCCTCTTGGGCTTACAAAGGAGGTAACAAAGCAAAAGTAAACTCCCAAAGCAAAGAGACACAAGCTTCCCATGGGAGCATCCTCTTTGGTGCAATGTAGGCATTTATATTCTTCTCCTCGTGAAGTAACCAGGTGAACTCTAGAACCTTCTTCTTGTTGGCATAGAATTGGGCTTCGAAAGTATCCCGTTCTTCTTTAAGTTGGATCCAGGATTTTCGTAGCTCCCCAAAATCAGGTGTACTATCAGAATGAAGAACAACATAATGAGTGTCTCCTTCAGCAATTGGCTCAACAATCACATGTAAGATGGCAGGGTAAGGCATCATAAGACATTAAGCACGATCTCGCACCCATTTGAGGTAAGGCTGAAGAGGGATGGAATTCTTGTGTCCCAGCGTCTTGCTATCAACTCTCTTTGTCATGCCCCAAGCTCGAATGAACCTCTTGAGATAAACCTGAACATCATTCTCATAGTCAAACATGATTCCTTGGACGAGTGCATCATGAGGACCATCCCTTCTAGCATAACCAAATTATCGCAATGCTAAACAAGGATTATAAGTGATTCCTCCCTTAATGCCTAAGAGAGGGACATTAGGGAATTCCCCACAGGGATCAATGATGGTAACATTCTCCGAGGATCGCGAACACCAATGAATATCTGAATGTGTAAGGGACATCAGCCTATGAGACCATCTCATACCCTGCTCATTTCTCAAGATAGACCGGAGTAGGTGCGAAATAAACCACCTAGCCAATAGAGGAGTGCAACACAGAAGGGTCCCTCTTCTCTTTAGAGTGCGAGTATGCAGAGAGTTTAGAATATCCCCAAGTAACGTAGGCACCAGATTATGTGACAGAAAAACCTTAACCACATTCACATCTACGAGTTGGTCCGTGTTATGGAATAGTACCATCCCATAGATGAGAAGGTACAACACCTCCTCAAAAGCTTGTAAATCCAGGCTGTGATACGGTGGCAAAACTGACTGTTATACTGGTTTGCGTTTGTATTCGCAAATGTTGCGGTAATTAAGAGTCACCACCGACTTTTCTTTTATCCAACAAAGGAAAGGGTGAAAAGAACAAAAATAGAACTTTTTTCGATATTTTCTGAGTAAGGGGGTAGATTATGGAAAGGGAAGGTGTTAGCACCATTTCCTTCCGTGGTTTTCCATGGGCTCTTAGGTACTTGCTCATTTTGAAAATTGTTTGTGTGTTTTGAAAGTTTTTTGTTTGCTTTATGGTAACTCTTGTATCAGTCCTCAAGAGTGTGATAAAGTATTTTTTGAAAGTAGTTTCTGAAAGTGTGTAAGTGTGAAAAAGTTGTTCTTGAGCAAGTACCTAACAGTTATCTACCTACTCGAAAAAAAAGGATGTTCTTTTCCTCATTTTCTTTAAACAGTGTTATCCTATTATTAGTGAGTAGGTAGCCCTATCGTTGGATGTTGAGGGACTATCGAAAGGGACTCTATTGTCATTGAAGGCAACATGTAAATATATCTTAGCATTTTGAAGGGATTGTCATCATATAGGCAACATCAAGGGACAAGATCATTTACCGAATGGTAACTTGAGGGACGTTTAGGGACCATGATCTTTTATGATGAATTTTATACCGAGGGTCTTTGCTAAGATATTCCTACGTTCGAGGGACATGACCATTTCTGAGGCAACCGAGTGAGGAATACCCTAAGGATGCAAGTGTGAGAAGTGTTTTTTTTCCAGTTATATTATCTTAAGATTAGTGATCTAATGGTTACTTGACTTTATCTTGTCATGCACGCCTAATTTACTAGCAGTTAATATTTAGCAGAAATTTAAAGTGCAGGAATTTAAATCTATGCTATTACAATGTTTTCGGGGAGGGTACATTTACATGTCCAAATGGGGAAAAAAAGAAAATTAGTAAAGTCATATTTTAATCTATTACATCCCATTAGCAGGTGTTGTACCCCAAAATTTGCCCTCTCATGTTTTCAAAGGTCTTCCCTTACATGGTTGGTCACAAACACTTGCCTAACGAAAATAAAGTTTTTTTGAAGATGAACGAAGTGTCTTTCGATTGGCATCTGGGAAAGGTCTTCGATTGGGTATCCAAAATCCTTCGATACAGGCTTGACTCACCAGTCTTCAATTTGGAATTTGGCACTCTTCGATCGGGCTTTGATTTGTAAGCTTCGATTAGGTGTTTGGAACCCTTCGATCAAGCTTTGGTTCGCAAGTCTTCGATTGGCATTTTAATAAGCACCTTTCGATTGGCATTATAAAAGTGTCCTTCGATTGGCACTGTAACAATGTCCTTCCTTTGGCATGTTAACAAGTACCTTTCACTTGGCATTGTAACAATGTCATTCGATTGGCAGGATAACAAGTATCTTTCGATTGGTATTATAGCAGTGTCTTTCGATTGGAATTTTAACAAGTACCCTTTGATTGGTATATGGACAAATACCCTTCAATTGGCATTTAAAAAGGTCCTTCGACTGGAACTTCAGAGTGTCCCTTAATAAGAACATCAGAACGAAATGACCTTCGAATGGCATTTCAGTGCAAAGTTTCTCTTAATCTAAGATGCTCTAATGAAGGAAGTTCTGGACACTTCGAATCAGAACTTAGACTCATCACAAGGCCAAGGGCTGGTCGAAGTTGTCTAATAGGGAATGTTCTAAATAAATTCGAATTGGACTTTGAAGCTGGCAAAGAAGGAAGATTCGAAGGAATGAAGTAGGCTGGCATGACTAAGCAAAAACACATATCCTAACCTGTCCAGGTTCACCCAAAGTTCACAATGGCATGTGTCCCTTGCAAATATAGAAATAATTAAATGCTGATTGTGGACTCAATTATTTGAATTAAAGGCCAGATTCTTGCCTTGTTTGCTCCCAACCCTACAAGAGCTGATTCGACCAGGGTGATCCTTTTCGAATCAAGCAATCGAAGAAGAGGGAGGCTCAATCGAAGGGGCTATGCAATTGAAGCTGGAGTAATTCGATTTGGGACTTTGAAGCTATCAAAGAGAGAAAATTCGAAGGGAAGTGGATCTGAAGGGGTTGGTCAGCTTTTGATTTCCATCATATTGGAGGCCCAAACAACTCATGACAGGCTGGCAGTAACGCATGAAAATAGATTGGCACGTGATTGAATCAAATATAGCAAGTCTTTATGAAGAAATCAAATCAAATCTCTTCATCATAATGGACCAAGATTTGATACACAAATGTTGACCTAAATTCCTTTTTCTATATAAACCTCATGCTCACAAAGAAAAAAGGACAAAAAAAAAAATGCACAAAAACTCTGTGGAAACGGCCAGAACAGTTTTGCAAAAAACCTTGAAAAAGTGGTGATCGAATTTTGGTTTAGAGGTGAATTCAGACCAAAAGAAAAACACAACTCTCTTCCTTGACATCCAGTGGAGCTATACCCATCAAAAGGAAGCCTTTTCATTGCCCATAACGCATTGTAAGTCTCCATGAACATTGCTCTGCACATAGAATCGTAACTTAGTTTTTTCTGCATCCTTGTGCCAAATCTCTTGCATATTCATACCGACCATTAAATTTCTAAGCAAACTGCATTATTTAATTTGATTTTTGTGGCCTCTAACCCCCTATCCAGAACCTAGGGTTCTTGTGTATGTTTTTAGGCAATTCGTGTGCAGGTTAAATTAAGGCCAATAATGGCCATGGATGAGTTCAGGGGAGTGAGACGAGTACATTGGTACTCTTGGATTCCATTGTTGTGACTTAAGGAGGATTTTGGAAAGATCCTCGGAACCTTCCTGCAGATAAAAATCCGTAGGTAATCGAACCAGAGTTTCGGCGAAGAAGATGATACCGTGTCCTAATGTGATTGGCTCATTTGAATATTAGCGCGTTTTTCAGGGAATAATTGCTGGTTTATTTTATAATATTTAATTGATATCCCACTAACAGGTTAACATCATGGCTCAGTTGGTAGCGCATCGGTTGAATTGTCCAATGGGACCTGGGTTTGAATCCCAGGTCCCCCAAACTTTGTTATCATTTTATTTCAGGCGTTCACATGCAGCACTTCAGGCAGGGAGCACCATATACCTCCAGATCTCAAAGGCTACGTGGTTACCAAGGGAGATCCAATGGCTAAGGATGGAGGTTCACCATGAACCTTGGTCAACAAACGTCCAGGCAATCTGAAAGTCAAACAAGGCTGATTGAATCTGGGCCTGGAAGTGCTGAATCAATCTCCCTTCTAGGCCCAAACCCCCCTTTGGTTTATTCTTTCTCTTTTCTATATTTCTTTTGTTTAATTTGCGTTATTTTTATTTTTTAAACCAATTAACAAATTAACCCTTTTTTATATAAAAACCAGAAATCACAAAAAAATAATATTTATTAATTTCACTATTTTATTTTTGTAAATAAACCATTAATCAATTAATTTAGTTTTTAATTAGGTTTAATTTTAACGTATTTTGCATTAAATTAAAATTGATTTAGGATTAGGGTTTTGATATATTTCTACCTTTCTAATTTTATTTTCTTAAGTAAAATAAAACTAAAAAAATATTTTATTTTTTAATTAATTAATTCCATTATTAATTTAGACTTAATTCTTAATTCAAAAAAGACTAAAAATATGCTTTATTTAATGAAAAAAGGGTCAAAACCCTAGGACGTTCTGATTCAACTTTTCTCGTGTGAATTATCTTTGATCCATATAATTGTAATTGCTCCGAGGATGTAATAGTTTTAATTTAGGATTTTATTTATCGCTTTTATTTACTTTTCGCATTTAATTTTAAGGGTTTGTTTTTGGCGATGTAAATACTCGACGCCTTGTAATAGCTTAGTTTTATTTTCCGCAATTTATTTTCGCAACCATTAACTGCTAGATGTTTGAATAATAGGCTATGCATGACAAGATTAACCTTTAATTTAAAATCAACCGTAGCTCACCATAACATGTACAAAGATAATATAAAGTGAAAATTGACACACTCGCACATGCCACTCTTAGGGTACGCCTCACTTGGTTGCCTCGAACGTGGTCATTGAGTATAGGAAGTTTTAGAGGTCGTCCTTTTGTCCAAAGATCATAAGTTGCCTCGAAACAGTTGTCTCGTAAAAATGATCTAAGACATTAGGGTTACCGCTAAGCCATCCTAACATTGCTTTAGTGGTCACACGTCCCTTAAATCGAATTGACCCGAAAACTCCAACGACGGTGCTACCTACTCCTCAATAGTGGGATAACATTGTCTAAAGGACATTTGCACAGTTTAATTCCTTTTTGAGTAGGTAGAGGTTCTTAAGTACTTGCTCCTTTTAAAACAAAACAAAACTTTTCGCACTTACACTCTCTTCAAAAAACAAAACTCTCTTCAAACCCACAAACACAAAGAAAAGCAAACTTTTGAAAACATAGTGAGCAAGTACCTAAGAGCCCGTGGATAACCACGGATAGAAAGGGTGCTAACACCTTCCCTTTCTATAATCTACCTCCCGAACCCGAGAAACATCTCAAAAAGGAATTTTTCCGTGCTTTTGTCCTTTCCTTGTTGGATAAAATAAAAGATGGTGGCGACTCTTGCTTACCGCGACATTTTGCGAAAACAGACGCAAACGTGAACCAGCATTCCAAAACAGTCAGTTCTCATTCCCACCGATCACAAAACTGGCGACTCTGTTGGGGATTCTTATAAGTGAGGTGTACCTTAGGATTAGATCACTTGTGTTTTCAATTATATGCTTTGTATGCTTTAAATTTTGTGGGCTTGTATCAGAGTTCTATAGATCCTAACCCGGATCTGGGGATACCCTTTAGGTAAGTAGCAATAAACTGTGAGGGATCTGTCCAGCGTAGCCCGACACAGATGAAGCAGTAGCTACGTTGGTGTGGAACCTTAGTCTGTATCGATATCCCTTGTGTTGGAACGAGGAGAATATGAGTCTTTTAAGGAGTCATTAAGCACCAACTGACCTTAGAACCTTAAATTGACCAACTTGGCCATAGAACAGTAGCAGTATGCTACACTCATTGAGACTAAACTCTCACGATGATTCTGGCTGCAAGAAAAGATTGCTAAATTGGAATTATGACCGATTGAGGGTAGTCAGTGATATTGAGATCCTCTAGAACCCGGTTACTATTTTTTAGGACAGGTCTTAACCAACTGAAACTGAAAGAGGGTAATACCTAAACTCCATGCCAGCCTAAACTTAAGGCCGTTTGTGTGACTTGTGTGCCTTCAAACTTGAACTACTTGCACATTCTTGTTATCTGACAACATGAGTTCCTTGCAGGTTTTGTTTACAATCCTTATCCGATAATTTGGATTTATTGCAGGGTTTACTTACATCACTTCACACTTTTGCTTAAACGCATAGCATACACATCATAACATCATGCCTTAACATTTCCTTAACCATTTCAAGGATCTCAAGGGTTTGTGATGTATGTTATGGTAAATCAAATGTCTAGCAAGGGGCAAGGGGATTTATTTTCCTCTAGCCAATGCCGTCTAGAGATCAAAACATGATAACTTGAGTCAGGGGCTATGACCCACTCGATATGGTGAGCTTGACTCTTGAAGAAGGACTCTTAATGACACGAAGTTTCTTCTATCAAATTCTAACAAGTTTCTTGTTTACCCCGCGAGATCCTTGAAAACATTGCATACATATATCATACATATCATTGCATAACAGGTCATCTGATACAGGTCTCTCATGTTCTCGCTATTTATTTCAGCAATGGCTTTCCAACCAGACAACTAAGATCTCCGGGCTCAAAACGCCCAACTTCAAGAAATGTTCTTGAACCTATCCCAGGGGCAAGAAGAAATAAAAGCTCTCCTCACAAGGGGCTTGGTCCTAGGGAATCCAGGAGGCATCAGGAATGATCAGTTGGAAGGGCTACAAATTGAGTTGGCAACAATGAAGATCCAGATGATGGGACAGCTGGTGGGCCAGATGGCTCTCATTCAAGACTTAGCTCAAAGATAAGAAGAGCTCAGGGTCTTCGTCAATAAGCTGCTTCATAATAACCAAGTGGGGCAAACAACTAGGGTTGAAGATCAAGTCATCATTCAACCACCTTTGGGGCAAGAAGACAAGGGAAAATCTCCTCAGCTTGCTCCAGGGTCACAAGCCCAGCATCAACCTCGCCAGCATGAACGGGGTAATTGGCGTAAGCAAAATACGTCTGGAAGACATTTCTCTGAGACTGATATACCACCATCTCTAATACTGAAACAATTGTTGGAGGTCAATCTGATTCCTTTAAGGGATCCTCCCCGGAATCCCAATACCTCTGCTCCTAGCTATCATCCCGATGCAGTTTGTGCATACCACTCCTATAGTCCTGGACATGACACCAATGATTGTTGGGCTTTGAAAAACAAGATCCAAGACTTGATTGACGGAAGAGTGCTGGAATTCATGCCGGATGGCGAAATGAAAATCTTCTGTTGAGGGTTCTCCACCTGAAATGACTAAGTTCAAATTAAGAGACTTTTGTTCATTTAAATTCTGAAGTTGTATCTTTCTTTGCTTATTCAAACAATTATTATCATGTTAAACTTTATTACTTTATCAATGCATTGCATATGTCTGTTTTGAATCAATCCATTCGTATTCACTATATTCAAATTGCTTTCATTTTTTGTGATGTTCAACTCTCGATTAAAAAATTCTAAGCCTTTTGAGGGAGGATGACGAAAATGATACCAAAATCTCTACAGTATGCTTTTGAACAGACCCCGCTGACGATGTACAGGCGTTGTTTCAAATCCTAAACAACGGAGTTATAAGGAAGATAATCCCTAGTCAACCCCTTTGAGCCAAAGAAGTTGGAGTTTTTCTTTTCATAAATTAAAACTCGTAATCACAACCTGGGGCAGGGTAGTTTGCTCAGTTGATCCAGGTGCACAATGAATGGCATCAAAGAAGTCCTTCCGAAACAAAAGACGGTGTTGGTTCGGTATAATCGTCAAGACAGGCAGTCATTATCTCTCGAAATAAAAGCCCATCAAGTCAAAACCTATGAAGGAGACTTACAAAACCGGGGCATCCCGCTGACTGTAATCACAAAAAGAAACAGTTCATGCAAAAAAAAAACAGGTATAATAAAGTCAGAAAGGAAGAGATCCTGCAAACTCTCAACAAAATGACTGCCTGTTCAAAATAAATTGTCAGTATCTGAACCATCACTGGTATATCAGAGCAAAGACTCAAACAAGATCTAATGCACGATTAGCTGAGTTTAGGATCGAAGAACATCACGAAGAACGGGTGGGTACAAATAAAATTTGAGCCTTTATCCTTTGTTTCTTAAACCGTGAACCAGGCCACATTATAACCCTTAAAAAGTCCTAGCTGAAGCATGGGTTAGTCCGAAAGCATACTGTTACAAAAGGTATCCTGACTCCTGTAGGGCTTGCTGTAAATCCTGAGTTGACGTCACATTTTACAAAATTTTCCTATCTTACTGAAAAAATGCATTTTCAAAAACTTCAAGATAAACATAAGCTTTGCATTCTTAAAATAACATTGTTTGCATATGACTATTTGTTCAAATAGCAGAGAAATTCGCACGACGAATATCTAGTGAACAAAAACCTTTTCAATAAAAAAGGATCACCTCAAGTGGAAAAACACTTCCACTCAAGGGGCACAGCATGATCATTGTCCATCATCTGGGGCAGTCAAGTCAAGATTCAATGAATCTCTCAAAATGCCAAATAGCCAGGGGCAAATCTCCATCAGAATCAATTGGGGCATTGGACATGAATTCCAACAACGAATCTTGCATGATCAAACGAAGATCTTCTGGTAGTATGGCAACACAACACTACCGATAATGAAACCTCTCTACATCCTGAGGGAATGGACATAGTCAAAAAATACCGCGCGTGAATCAAAGACCCGCTAGGTTGACTGGCCTAGGCAAAATTAAGGGCTTCCCGGCGAACCAAAAGGGTTCGGGAAAAATAAGGGATGAAAATGAAAAAGTCTGTACACCCGGCAAGTCGAAAACTTGAAAAGGCGGCTTGGGCAAAAAGGGGTATCCCGATGGACTGAAAACCCGAAAGGGCGGTCCAGGCAAAAATTAGGGATCAAAGTGTACGACTATGTCCCGTCATCTCGTCACTTGCCTACCAGAAGAAGACTTGTCATTTCAATCGAAAGATACCAAGCACCTCATAGGTGGGGATAATACTCGATCCACAGAGCCTCCGCAGGCACCTTCTCCCGCAAAAAACAGGGGCAAATAAGAATTATCCGAACTGTACAAGTTGCTCTGTCCACCAGGTACCAAGGTATATATTCAGATGAAGAATATGGCTAAGATACTTTCACTCCCCGCAGAGTAAGACAATAATGATAGCTCTCTCAGCTGAGACTTGCAACTATGAACGAATCAGCAATACTCTCCCCAAGAAGAGTTGGTCTACCATCAGCCCTAAAAAGGTTGGGTATCCCCAGAAGGTCTTAATATTCCCCAACGGAGTATAAGGATATTCCCCAGCAAGCATAAGAGTATCCCTGGAAGTCTTAATATTCCTCAACGAAATATAAGAATGTTCCCTGGCAGAATGCAAGATACCCCCAGTGGAGCCATTTCCCCAGCGCAGTCTAAAAATTTTTCCCCAATGGAGTTGAATCATCTTCCCCAGTAGATTCTGGAAGTTTATCCCCTGCGAAGCACAAATAAGTCTCCCCAGCCAAATTTAGAGGTTATCCTCACAAGAGTCTAACCGGGTTATCCTCAGCAAGTTGCAACTGAAATATCATCCCCAGCGAAGTTCTTTCTATCCCCATCAGAGTTCATCATAAAAATCCCCAATAGAGCTTATCAACGGAATCCCCAGCGGAGTTTATCATTAAAATCTCAGCAAAGTATCTCTTCCCCACAGAGTAATTCCCCACAGAGTAATCTCTTCACCATGTCTATTCCACAACAGAGTTATTTTCTCCTACAGGTTTATTCTCACAACCATCTTCGTTCGTCATCCCCATCAAAAACATTCTAAACAAAGTTTGAAGACACACATGCTCTTCAACAGCAGTCCAGGATTTAACAAACTCCCTGACATTTGTCAAGGATTTATTTTCCCAGACGAAAATACATTCATAAACATTTCACATTTCATACCTCCTATTTACATACATGATAAAGTGCATAAGACACGATCTCATTTATTTTTGAGAACATCATGACATCATGCATTTCATACATCATGACATTGCATACAACTAACGTTTTACCTTTTTCAGGAAAAGGTCAATCAAAAGATGGCTACCATAAACTTTTTCAAGTCCCAGTTTAATACCTGTAGCAAGCCAGGAAAACTATCTGTGGATGATTGATTGTAGATTAATACCTGTAACAAGCCAGGAAAACTATCTACATGAAGAGATTGAAGATTAATACCTGTAACAAGCCAGGAAAACTATCTTTCTTTCTCAGGTCAGAGATTAATACCTGAAACCAGCCAGGACAGCTATCTCCTCGACCAACCTTTTCAAGTCCCAGTTTAATACCTGTAGCAAGCCAGGAAAACTATCTGTGGACGACTGATTGTAGATTAATACCTGTAACAAGCCAGGAAAACTATCTACATGAAGAGATTAAAGATTAATACCTGTAACAAGCCAGGAAAACTATCTTTCTTTCTTAGGTCAGAGATTAATACCTGAAACCAGCCAGGACAGCTATCTCCTCGACCAACCTTTTCAAGTCCCAGTTTAATACCTGTAGCAAGCCAGGAAAACTATCTGTGGACGACTGATTGTAGATTAATACCTGTAACAAGCCAGGAAAATTATCTACATAAAGATATTGAAGATTAATACCTGTAACAAGCCAGGAAAACTATCTTTCTTTCTCAGGTCAGAGATTAATACCTGAAACCAGCCAGGACAACTATCTCCTCGACCAACCTTTTCAAGTCCTAGTTTAATACTTGTAGCAAGCCAGGAAAACTATCTGTGGACGACTGATTTTAGATTAATACCTGTAACAAGCCAGGAAAATTATCTACATAAAGATATTGAAGATTAATACCTGTAACAAGCCAGGAAAGCTATCTTTCTTTCTCAGGTCAGAGATTAATACCTGAAACCAGCCAGGACAGCTATCTCCTCGACCAACCTTTTCAAGTCCCAATTTAATACCTGTAGCAAGCTAGGAGAACTATCTGTGAACGACTGATTGAAGATTAATACCTATAACAAGCCAGGAAAACCATCTACACGAAGAGATTGAAGATTAATACTTGTAACAATCCAGGAAAACTATTTTTCTTTCTCAGGTCAACGATTAATACTTGGAACCAGACAGGACAAGTTCTATAACCTCAAGGGTATACTCCCGGTGAGCACGAGTCAGTTCCTAAATCTCAACAAAAGTTAGACTTCCCCAGCGGAATCTTCTACAAACAACAGGTATGCAAGTTCTCGCTAAGGAATCTCTTATGTGATCGACACTCCTGCAGATGGCATCTATAAGCCCATCCTCCCACCAACAATCTCCAAATGGCATCTGTAAGCCCATTCCCGACATCGCAATGCTGATACCACACCATGCGAGTGCAAATTTCTGGGCATTCTAGTGTTCAATCATCTTCCACCTTCGGATCACGAAAGGCACGCAAGCCAATCTACATCCTCATGTTTATGAAGATTGAACAGGGGCAACTGTTGTACCCCAAAATTTTCCCTCACATGTTTTCAAAGGTCTTCCCTTACATGGTTGGTCACAAACACTTGCCTAACGAAAATAAAGTTTTTTGAAGATGAACGAAGTGTCTTTTGATTGGCATCTGGGAAAGGTCTTCGATTGGGTATCCAAAATCCTTCGATACATGCTTGACTCACCAGTCTTCAATTTGGAATTTGGCACTCTTCGATCGGGCTTTAATTAGTAAGCTTCGATTAGGTGTTTGGAACCCTTCGATCAAGCTTTGGTTCGCAAGTCTTCGATTGGCATTTTAATAAGCACCTTTCGATTGGCATTATAAAAGTGTCCTTCGATTGGCACTGTAACAATGTCCTTCATTTGGCATGTTAACAAGTACCTTTCAACTGGCATTGTAACAATGTCATTCGATTGGCAGGATAACAAGTATCTTTCAATTGGTATTATAGCAGTGTCTTTCGATTGGAATTTTAACAAGTACCCTTTGATTGGTATATGGACAAATACCCTTCAATTGGCATTTTAAAAGGTCCTTCGATTGGAACTTCAGAGTGTCCCTTAATAAGAATATCAGAACAAAATGACCTTCGAATGGCATTTCAGTGCAGAGTTTCTCTTAATCTAAGATGCTCTGATGAAGGAAGTTCTGGACACTTCGAATCAGAACTTAGACTTATCACAAGGCCAAGGGCTGGTCGAAGTTGTCTAATAGGGAATGTTCTAAATATATTCGAATTGGACTTTGAAGCTGGCAAAGAAGGCAGATTCGAAGGAATGAAGTAGGCTGGCATGACTAAGCAAAAACACATATCCTAACCTGTCCAGGTTCACCCAAAGTTCACAATGGCATGTGTCCCTTGCAAATATAGAAATAATTAAATGCTGATTGTGGACTCAATTATTTGAATTAAAGGCCAGATTCTTGCCTTGTTTGCTCCCAACCCTACAAGAGCTGATTCGACCAGGGTGATCCTTTTCGAATCAAGCAATCGAAGAAGAGGGAGGCTCAATCGAAGGGGCTATGCAATTGAAGCTGGAGTAATTCGATTTGGGACTTTGAAGCTATCAAAGAGAGAAAATTCGAAGGGAAGTGGATCTGAAGGGGTTGGTCAGCTTTTGATTTCCATCATATTGGAGGCCCAAACAACTCATGACAGGCTGGCAGTAACGCATGAAAATAGATTGGCACGTGATTGAATCAAATATAGCAAGTCTTTATGAAGAAATCAAATCAAATCTCTTCATCATAATGGACCAAGATTTGATACACAAATGTTGACCTAAATTCCTTTTTCTATATAAACCTCATGCGCACAAAGAAAAAAGGACAAAAAAAACGCACAAAAACTCTGTGGAAACGGCCAGAACAGTTTTGCAAAAAACCTTGAAAAAGTGGTGATCGAATTTTGGTTTAGAGGTGAATTCAGACCAAAAGAAAAACACAACTCTCTTCCTTGACATCCAGTGGAGCTATACCCATCAAAAGGAAGCCTTTTCATTGCCCATAACGCATTGTAAGTCTCCATGAACATTGCTCTGCACATAGAATCGTAACTTAGTTTTTTCTGCATCCTTGTGCCAAATCTCTTGCATATTCATACCGACCATTAAATTTCTAAGCAAACTGCATTATTTAATTTGATTTTTGTGGCCTCTAACCCCCTATCCAGAACCTAGGGTTCTTGTGTATGTTTTTAGGCAATTCGTGTGCAGGTTAAATTAAGGCCAATAATGGCCATGGATGAGTTCAGGGGAGTGAGACGAGTACATTGGTACTCTTGGATTCCATTGTTGTGACCTAAGGAGGATTTTGGAAAGATCCTCGGAACCTTCCTGCAGATAAAAATCCGCAGGTAATCGAACCAGAGTTTCGACGAAGAAGATGATACCGTGTCCTAATGTGATTGGCTCATTTGAATATTAGCGCGTTTTTCAGGGAATAATTGCTGGTTTGTTTTATAATATTTAATTGATATCCCACTAACAGGTTAACATCATGGCTCAGTTGGTAGCGCATCGGTTTAATTGTCCAATGGGACCTGGGTTCGAATCCCAGGTCCCCCAAAACTTTGTTATCATTTTATTTCAGGCGTTCACATGCAGCACTTCAGGCAGGGAGCACCATATACCTCCAGATCTCAAAGGCTATGTGGTTACCAAGTCAGATCCAATGGCTAAGGATGGAGGTTCACCATGAACCTTAGTCAACAAACGTCCAGGAAATCTGAAAGTCAAACAAGGCTGATTGAATCTGGGCCTGGAAGTGCTGAATCAATCTCCCTTCTAGGCCCAAACCCCCCTTTGGTTTATTCTTTCTCTTTTCTATATTTCTTTTGTTTAATTTGCATTATTTTTATTTTTTAAACCAATTAACAAATTAATCCTTTTTTTATATAAAAACCAGAAATCACAAAAAAATAATATTTATTAATTTCACTATTTTATTTTTGTAAATAAACCATTAATCAATTAATTTAGTTTTTAATTAGGTTTAATTTTAACGTATTTTGCATTAAATTCAAATTGATTTAGGATTAGGGTTTTGATATATTTCTACCTTTCTAATTTTATTTTCTTAATTAAAATAAAACTCAAAAAATATTTTCTTTTTTTAATTAATTAATTCCATTATTAATTTAGACTTAATTCTTAATTTAAAAAAGACCAAAAATATGCTTTATTTAATGAAAAAAGGGTCAAAACCCTAGGACGTTCTGATTCAACTTTTCTCGCGCGAATTATCTTTGATCCATATAATTGTAATTGCTCCGAGGATGTAATCGTTTTAATTTAGGATTTTATTTATCGCTTTTATTTACTTTTCGCATTTAATTTTAAGGGTTTGTTTTTGGCGATGTAAATACCCGACGCCTTGTAATAGCTTAGTTTTATTTTCCGCAATTTATTTTCCGCAACCATTAAATGCTAGATGTTTGAATAATAGGCTATGCATGACAAGATTAACCTTTAATTTAAAATCAATCGTAGCTCACCATAACATGTACAAAGATAATATAAACTGAAAATTGACACACTCGCACATGCCACTCTTAGGGTACGCCTCACTTGGTTGCCTCGAACGTGGTCATTGAGTATGGGAAGTTTTAGAGTTCGTCCTTTTGTCCAAAGATCATAAGTTGCCTCGAAACGGTTGCCTCGGAAAAATGATCTAAGACATTAGGGTTACCGCTAAGGCGTCCTAACATTGCTTTAGTGGTCACACGTCCCTTAAATCGAATTGACCCGAAAACTCCAACGACGGTGCTACCTACTCCTCAATAGTGGGATAGCATTGTCTAAAGGACATTTGCACAGTTTAATTCCTTTTTGAGTAGGTAGAGGTTCTTAAGTACTTGCTCTTTTTAAAACAAAACAAAACTTTTCGCACTTACACTCTCTTCAAAAAACAAAACTCTCTTCAAACCCACAAACACAAAGAAAAGCAAACTTTTGAAAACATAGTGAGCAAGTACCTAAGAGCCCGTGGATAACCATGGATAGAAAGGGTGCTAACACCTTCCCTTTCTATAATCTACCTCCCGAACCCGAGAAACATCTCAAAAAGGAATTTTTCTGTGCTTTTGTCCTTTCCTTGTTGGATAAAATAAAAGACGGTGGCGACTCTTGCTTACCGCGACATTTTGCAAAAACAAACGCAAACGCGAACCAGCATTCCAAAATAGTCAGTTCTCATTCCCACCGATCACAGCAGGTACAATATTATAAAAGATGCGAGAATAAGATAAACGCGTGGGAAAATGGAAATAAACGTCTAACAACCTAAAAAATTATAAGTAAAAAAATATTTTTGTTTTGTTTGTTTTAAGAAAATAAATAAACTAAAAACTAAAAAAAATAAAATCCTAATTAATTAAAAAAAGAAAAAAAAAGATTGTTGATTAAAAAATTAATTCTAATAAAACTACTTCTATTATTTTTGGTATTTTTGTTAATAAAATATTTGAGTTATAAAAACCTAGCTCTAATTATTTTTAAATTTATAAAATGATGTCAAAAATAATTTAATTAATTAATTATATTAATTGAAAAAAAACTTAAATCTATGATTATTAATTTTTTTGATTTTTTTATGATTTAAAAAAAAAGATTAAAAAGAAGTAAATGACAAAATAAAAATAAATATGGAAGCTAATGGGCTTGGAGCTAATTAGTAAACAGGGGGTGTTATTCTAAAAAAATGTTGCACCCAGTAGATAGCCCAAGTTGGATTTGGATCCCGTGTGGCAGCTTCTGAGTGTCTATGGTTGTCCACGCATTTGGGATCCTTGGATTTGGCCTCATCATTATCCACTGGATGGAGCTGGAGGGCGTATGGTAAGCGCTTGAGAGGTAGAGTACTGGATCTACAATCAGCAAAAGTAAAATAAACAAAACGCTGGACCTGGTATTCGAACTCATGTCCCTTCCCTCACAAGCGCGTTGCTTCACCATTTGAGCTACATGATCATTCGTTAATCCAAACAACAAGATAATATTATATATAAAAATTAGTCAAAAGCATTAAAAAAAAAACAAGCGCTGGATTTGAACGAGCCAATGGGGGCTGCCAACACGTTGTCTTCTTCCTTCCTCCGTCGTATTAGACCTAAACCTATTGTGACCGTTTTATATCCGTCACTACAGCCTTTGCATCTTGAAACAAGCCAAATACACAATAGAAATTATATGTGAGGCCATGAATCGACTGGCCTCAATCTCCTAAGCATGATGGTGCCCCTGTTTAAGCCTAATTTTGGCCAATGTAAAAACACCAAAATCTAAGATTTAAACCCTAAAAATGGTAATGCACAGTTCCTGCGTCAAAAACTCAATCCAACCATATAGGAAGCTTGCAAATGATTAATAAACCTGAAATGAATGGTTAAATCACATGGAAATTACATGAATTGTACAAAACAAAATTTGAAAATGGAGCAAACCGTGGATGTTGGTGGACGCGTTAGGCGATGCTTCCAGGCTTGATAATGGCTGCAAATGATTCAAGGGATCTCCAAGAGTGGATTAGAATCCTTGGTTTGAAAGCAAGGGAGGCTGGAATTTGAAATCCGAGTTTGACAACTTTGAATTTTTTGCAAAATTGGAAGGGGTTCTCTAGGTTCTGTGTGCGTGTCTTTGGCTTGCCAATGTGTTGTTCTTATAGTATGGAAGGAGTAGACACCATTGAATGTGCAAGATTATGGCCATAGCTCAAGTTTTCCAACAAGAATCCAACCAATTCAAGGCCTTCCAAATTTGTCAAAACATGCCTTATCTTTGCTTGGATGAACCTGGTCACTTGTGCATGAAATCTTGGGCCTCTAAGCAAGCCAAGACATTAGCCCACATGCCTAAGCCCATTTCCAATATTTTATACAATTTATTTTATATTTACTTGAAATAAATCAAAATAAATATGTAAAAAATAGGTAGAAAATAAAAGGCCATGCAAAAATAATATTAGAGGTCCTCTATGACCTTAGAAAGATATTTGAATCTTAAAAACTTAGGCCATTGACCCAAAAATTCAAATTTGCTCAATGCACCAATCTTGAGATTTCCAAAATTTTCCCAACTTGGGAAAGACATAACATGCTCAATTTTTATCTCATGATGATGATCTTGTACTTTTTGGAAAGTCCAAGGTGTCTACTTCAATCCCTCTTTTGATCAATGTTGCATTTGAAGATGTTATCTTTATGTAAAAGGTCTTGGAAAAAAGTGGCTTTTGTTAACTTTCTAAAAATGACCTGTAATGTATGAACTTATATCTTTCAAATGGTGCATTTCTTGAACTTGAGAGATTAAGAGAAGTTATGGGGCATTGAATTATATTCAAAATGAGCTTTGGTTGGAAAATTTATGATAAAGTATGAGAAAGTTATGCTTGGTCAAAGTTTGGTTGACTTTTCCTATAGAAACCCTAATTTGCCATTTTTGACTTTTGATAGGTTAGGAGCATTTCTTGAGGAATCATGATCAACCCTTGATAAAATGATGGATATCACTTCAAAATGTTGATGTTGACCAAAAATCTTGATGTTTGACTGTACATGGGCCACATTTGACTTTTGACCTAACATAGTTAATTTTCCAATACTTGAGCAATTGCCTGAGAAAACTTATTGTGCAAGGCATGAAATTTGGCATAGATAATCTTGAAGACATGTTAGGACTATGTAAAGCATTTGAGACCTTTGGAGCTCAACCATCTTGATGAAAATTGAAAACCTAGTTGGGGGTTCATTGCCTTATGAGGAGAATTGTCTGGTCAATTCTTGGTTAACTCAGAGCAATTGAGAACCTCTAGGAGTATGTCTTGTATGAGAATGGGAGGGAAAATTTTTGGGTACAACAACTGCCCCTGTTCAATCTTCTTAAACCTGAATATTTAGATTGGCTTGTTTACCTTTCGTGATCTGAAGGTGGAAGATGATTGAACACTAGAGTGCCCAGAAATTTGCACTCGTCTGAAATGAGACTGTTGGTGAATAATATCGGGAATGGGCTTACAGATGCCATTTGGAAAAGATGACATAAGCCTGTCGGAGTCGGGCTTAAAGATGCCATCCAAGGAGTATTATGGAGAGTCTTCAGAGATGGGCTTAAAGATGCCATCCAAAATAGATGATGACTTCATAATAATTCTCTTTGTGGGGATTCCTGTTCCTGCTGTCTGAGGAGGAGTCTGTTGGGGAACAATTTTTAGTGGAATAAAGTCTAGGAGCTTCGGTTTTCCATTACTCTATTGGGGATTTATCTCCTTATTGAAGAGATGGAAGTGAATTGCTATCTGGTCGGGATCCAGGCTTCACAGTGACTCGCTGAGGATAATGAGGCTAACTGCTATCTAGTCGTATTCCAGGCTTCACAGCGACTTAATGGGGAAATGAGATTAAACTGTTATCTGGTCGGAATCCAGGCTTTACAGTTTCTTAAACTGTTATAGAAATCAGAAAAATCTTAGTGTTGATTTAACTGAACCAGAGAAAGGATCTACCAGGAAAGAATCAGTAATAAATCACTGGTCGATTCAAACTGAACCAACAGAGGTCTTGATTTATCTTTGACTGGATAAGAATTAGAAAATTCTTAGTGTCGATTTAACTGAACCATAAAAAGGTCTTGGATTATCTTCAACTGGAATAGAAATCAGAGAGATCTTAGTGTCGATCTAACTGAACCAGAGAAGGGATCTACCGGGAAAGAATCAGTAATAAATCACTGGTCGATTCGAACTAAACCAGCAAAGGTCTTGATTTATCTTTGACTGGATAAGAATCAGAAAAATCTTAGTGTTGATTTAATTGAACCAGAAAAAAGTCTTGGATTATCTTAAACTAGAATAGGAATCAGAGAGATCTTAGCATCGATCTAACTGAACCAGAGGAAAATCTGGAAATAACTTTGACTGGATAAGAATCAGAAAAATATTAGTGTCGATTTAACTGAACCATAAAAAGGTATTGGATTATCTTCAACTGGAATAGGAATCAGAGAGATCTTAGCATCGATCTAAGTGAACCAGAAGAAAATCTTGAATTAACTTTGACTGGATAAGAATTAGAAAAATCTTTGTGTCGATTTAACTGAACCAGAAAAAGGTCTTGGATCATCTTCAACTGGAATAGGAATTAGAGATATCTTAGTGTCGATCTGACTGAACCAGAGAAGGTCTTTAATTAACTTTGACTAGAATGGAATTCAGGAGAATCTTAGGGTCGATTCAACTGAACCAGACAAAAGTCTTAGATTATCTTCAACTGGAATAGAAATCAGAAAGATCTTAGTGTCGATCTGACTGAACCCGAGAAGGTCTTGGATTAACTTTGTCTGGAATGGAAATCAGAAGAATCTTAGTATCGATTCAACTGAACCAAACAAAAGTTTTGGAATATTTTCAACTGGAATAGAAATCAGAGAGATCTTAATGTCAATCTAACTGAACCAGGGAAGGTATTTAATTAACTTTAACAGGAATGGAAATTAGAAGAATCTTAGTATCGATTCAACTGAACCAGACGAAAGTTTTGGAATATCTTCAACTGGAATAGAAGTCAGATAGATCTTGGTGTCGATCTAGCTGAACCAGAGAAGGTATTTAATTAACTTTAACTGGAATGGAAATCAGGAAAATCTTATTGTCGATTTAACTGAACCAGACAAAAGTCTTGGAATATCTTCAAATGGAATAGTAATCAGAGAGATCTTAGTGTCAATCTAACTTAACCAGGAAAGGTCTTGTGAGGACATCTTTCTGAGGAAATTGCTGAAATATCCCTTCATCAGACGTACCTTTTGAGAAGACTACCAGGTCACATAAATAGTCAGCGGTGTTTGTTGATTTGATCTTTTCCCCGAAAAAGGTAAAGAGTTAGTCATATGCAATGTCATGATGTATGAAATGCATTGTGGTGATGTTCTCAAAATAAATGAGATTATGTTGTATGCGATGTGTATGCGCATGCCATGATGTATGAACATGGGATGCTTTTGTGATATTTCTTAGTCTGGGAAAGTAAATCCCGGACTGCTGCTGGAGAGTATAAGGAGGTTGAATCCTTTGTTTCCACTGAGGATGATGAATGGATATGATCTGTCGGGGATTTCCTCTTTCTTTTTGAGGATATTCTATCGGGGATTGACTCTGCTTGAGAATAACTCTGTGGAGAGAGATAATATTTTGTTGGAAGATTCTACCAATGTAAAGACATAAACTCTGTTAGGGAATGAGCTTCTGCAGTTTGAGAAATAAACTCTAACCGGGAGAAGGTTTTATAAACTGTTTGAAATTATAAAACTCGGCTGAGGAGTACAAGTTTCAGCTTTCTGAATGAACTTTGCTGGAGGAGGTAATTCCTTCTTGAGGAAGGAGAGATCAAAACTTTGGTTGTTTATACTCTATGGGGAACATAGACGTCATGGGATTATATGTAGCGATGACTTCGTCTCAAACTGTATCCGCCCCTGTACCTTCTGGAGGGAGTAACTGTCAGGACTGCAAATTGTTTTTTTTAGACTTTGCCCCATTCCTTAAAGTTATTAGTAATTGTCTTTTTGTTTCTTATCCAAGTATTTGTGAACAATAATCATATTTAAATGCATATGTCAAAATAAGTCATTGGACGTTTTTTGCAAAACAAAACAGAAAAATAGTAGGAGAACACCGTCATAGGAAATGAAAATTACACAAAATAGTGTACAAAGAGAAAACAGCTATGTGTAACAATCCCATTGAGTTTCAATTCTGCTATTTCCCCTATGTGTTCGAGTGTCTCATCACTTTTCTACTCGTCCGAAGCTGACTGGATCGATCGGTACCATTTGAGTCTTGGTAGTTGATACTGAGGTCTGATCGCAAGGTGATCCAATGGGACATACTTGTACGCTTCAAATCCCTAACTTTTTCCTGGACCTCCCTTTTCGGTTTTCAATCCACCGGGATAACCTTTTTTTTCCCAAGTCGCCTTTTCAGGTTGTCGACTTGCCGGGTGTACTGATTTTTTGTATGTATCCCTAATTTTTGCCCGAACCCTTTTGGTTCGCCGGGATGCCCTTATTTTTTCCTAGGCCAGTCAACCTAGCGGGTCTTTATCTATGCGTAGTATCTTTTCACTATGTCTACATTAACAGGGCGAGGAAGGTCGTCACCATCCATGGTGGTCAGAATCATGTCTCCACCGGAAAATATGCTTTTGATCATAAATGGCCCTTCGTATGTAGGGGTCCATTTGCCCCTAGGAACACCTTGTGGCAGTATCATGCGCTTGATTACCAGATCATCCACTTGATATACTTACCGTCTGACCTTTTTGTTAAAAGCATTGATCATTCGCTTTTGGTATATCTGACCATGACAGATAGCAACAAGCCTTTTCTCATCAATCAGATTCAGTTAATCAAGTCGAGTCTGGGTCCAATCGTCTTTGTTCAAACCCGCATCCTTCATGATCCTTAAATAAGGGATCTGGATCTCAATAAGCAGGACAACCTCTATACCATATACCAAAGAATAAGGTGTTTCCCCTGTTGATGTACACGCTGAGGTGAGGTAACCATGAAGAGAAAATGGTAACATCTCATGCCAGTCTTTGTATGTCACTGTCATCTTCTGTATGATTTTCTTAATATTCTTGTTAGCAGCCTCCACAATGCCATTCATCTTCGGCCAATAAGGAGAAGAATTATGATGCTGGATCTTGAATTGTTTACAGAGCTCGATGATCATTGTATTGTTGAGATTTGTACTATTGTCTATGATGATTCTCTCTGGCACACCATACTGACAAATCAGGTTATGCTTGATAAATCGCGCCATAACATTCTTGGTAACAGTAGCAAAAGAGATAGCCTCAACCCACTTCGTGAAGTAATCAATGGCCACTAGGATGAAGCGATGCCCATTGGAAGCGGTGGGCCTAATCTCTCTGATCATGTCAATGCCCCATATTGCAAAGGTCCAGGGAGCTATCAAGACATTCAAAGGAACCGGAGGTACATGTACTTTATCAGCATAGATCTTGCATTTGTGACAAGTTCGGGAATGCTGATAGCAGTCTGCTTCCATGTTGGACCAATAGTATCCTGCCCGCAGGATCTTTTTAGCCATGGTGTATCCACTAGTGTGGGTGCCAAAGGTACCTTCGTGTAAATCTGCCATAATCCTCTCTGCTTCGCTTTTTCTATGCACCAAAGTAAAGTAGAGTCATGATTGTGCTTGTAGAGGATTCCATTACCGAGGAAGAACTTTGCGGAGAACCTTCTCAGAAACTTCTTATCATTGACGGACGCACCCTCAGGGTATTCTTAAGCCTCGAGATACCTTTTCACTTCATGGAACCAGGGTTTGTCTGCTACTTCTTTAGTGTCAATCTCATAGCAGTATGATGGTTCATCCAAGCTCTCAATAGTGATCCGAGGAGCTTCGTTGTCCCACTTGACCTTGAACATAGACGACATAGTAGCTAGCGCATCTGCTAATTGATTCTATTCTTGTGGAAAATGTTCAAAGGTGACCTCTTCAAAGTGTGGGAGCAATGTCATCACATGTTCTTTGTAAGGGATGAGATTCTGGTGCTTCGTGTCCCACTCGCCTTTGATTTGACTTATTACCAAGGCTGAATCCCCGAAGACGCTCAAGAACTTGATCCTCAGGTCAGTAGCAGCTTTGAGACCCATAATGCATGCTTCATACTCCGCCATATTGTTGGTACAATTGAAACATAATCTGGCGGTGAAAGGAGTATGACAACCCTCGGGGGATATGATTACATCAGTGATGCCATTGCCAAGTGCGTTGGAAGCTCCGTCAAAAACCATAGTCCATCAGGATCCTTCTTCAGGTCCTTCATCTGGTCCAGGTTCTTCATAGTCAGTCACTAACATAATATTCTCATCCGGGAATTCAAAGTTCATATATTGGTAGTCATCCACAGCCTGATGAGCCAAATGATCAGCTAGTACACTTCCCTTGATTTCTTTCTGGGTCGTGTATTGGATATCGTATTCGATCAAGATCATTTTCCATCTTGCTATTCTTCCAGAGAGAGCGGGCTTCTCGAAGATGTACTTGATCGGATCCATCTTAGATATCAATAAAATGGTGTGGGTCAACATATATTGTCTCAGTCGGCGAGCAACCCCTGCCAGAGTGAAACAAGTTTTCTCGAGCAGTGAGTATGTTGTCTCACAGTCGGTAAACTTTTTGCTAAGGTAGTATATTGTGCGATCTTTTCGACCGGACTCGTCATGTTGCCCCAGCACACACCCCATTGAATTATCTAACACTGTTAAGTACATTATCAAAGGTCTTCATTCAATAAGAGGCATCCAATTGGAGGCTCTTGAAGGTATTTCTTGATTCTCTCGAAGGCGGTCTGGCATTCGTCATTCCACTTTACCACTTGATCTTTCTTCAAGAGTTTGAAGATTGGCTCACAAGTAGCAGTTAAATGGGGAATGAACCTGGAAATATAATTAAGGCATCCCAAGAAACCTCTGACCCCCTTCTCAGTGCGAGGAGCCAGAATCTCTTATATAGCCTTCACCTTTTCAGGGTCTACCTGAATACCCTTGTCACTGACAATGAAATCTAGGAGTTTACCAGATCTTACCGTGAAGGTGCACTTGTTTGGATTTAACCTCATCTTGTACGTCGTCAACCTATCAAACAACTTTTATAGATGATCCAAGTGCTCTTATTCAGTTTGAGATCTGACTATCATGTCATCAATATAGACCTCTATCTCATGGTGAATCATGTCATGAAACAAAGCTACCATAGCTCGCTAATAGGTTGCCCCATCATTCTTCAACCCAAACGAAATTACTTTGTAACATAAAGTGCCCCATTGCGTGACAAGAGTGTCTTCTCCATGTCTTCGAGTGCCATCTTGATCTGATTGTAACCAGAGAACCCGTCCATGAAGGAAAAGATCTTGTGCTGCGCGGTGTTTTCAACCAGAATGTCGATGTGGGGGAGCGAAAAGTCATCCTTGGGTTTGACCTGTTCAAATCTCGATAGTCCACACACATCCATACTTTTCCATCTTTCTTAGGCATCAGGACTATGTTAGAAACCCATTGTGGATATGAGGTGATAGCTAAGAACCCAGCGTTGAACTGTTTCATAACCTCTGCTTTGATCTTCTCTGACATTTCAGGGAACATACGATGGACCTTCTACTTTACTGGAGGGAAATCTTCTTTAGTTGGAAGATGATGAACCACAATATTCGTGTCTAGTCCTAGAATATCTTCATATGACCATGCAAATATCTCGACATAATCATGCAACAAATGTATCAAATGCTGTTTGACACGAAGCTCCAGATTTGCACCTATCTTAACTTCTTTTCTAGATGTTTATACTTGTCGTCGGCTGGAGGGTATTGTTCTTCAGAATAGTCTTCTTCTTCCTCTTCCTCTTCTGACTCTGACTGGACAACTGTTTCTTTTCCCTTCCCATCTTGATTGTCTTTCTCACCGGATGTCGTTGCAAAGTCTAAGGCCCTTCTTGTCTGCCCTTGGAACCTTCTTCCCATGTTTAGAACTCCGGTTATCTTCTTCGTCTTCTTTTTCTTCTCCTCAGCCAGTAAGGTCTTTAGCTCTTCTTGTCCTTTAGCCAGAGTTAAGATCAACTGTTGAAACTGGGCATTATGAGCTTGGAGGTCCTTCACTGTTTGCTCGAGATCCATCTTACTAAAATAAAAAGTAGAGAGATGAGGAGACTTGTTGCAAAAAACATGCTTATGTTATGATGAATGGTAAATGCATATGCAATGATTTCAAGATTCAAATTTGTTTTAGACAAAAAGGAAACACACGTTACATTAATAAGTTAAAGTTTTGAGTACATCAGTGCCTCTTTGGGCAAAGCAAATACAAGAAGCTCTAAGATAGAAAGGTGATACGCATCCTCTTTGGTGCAATGTAAGCATTCAGAGTGTGCTCCTCATGAAGTAGCCTAGTGAGTTCCAAAACCTTCTTCTCGCTTGCGTAGAATTGGGCTTCGAAAGTATATCGCTCCCCTTTGAGTTGTATCCACTCTCTTTGGAGGTATTCAAGAGAGGTGGGCATGTCAGGATGTAGGATATTATATGGAACATCTCTCTCCATGACAAGCTCAATGATTACCGGGAGAATGGAGGGATAAGGCATCATAAGACTCTGAGCACGAGTTCGTACCCATTTGAGGTAAGGCTTAAGAGGGATGGAATTTTTATCCCCCAAAGTCTTGATATCTACCTTGTTCAACATCCTCCAAGCTCGGATAAATCTCTGGCGAAGACCTTGATCGTCGTTCTCGTAGCCAAATACCAAAACTTGAATCAGCATCTCGTGCGGGCCATCCATTCGAGCGTAACCAAACTGTCTTAAGGCTAAGCATGGGTTGTAGGTGATACCTCCCCTACTTCCAAGTAAAGGTACATTAGTAAATTCTCCATAACGATCGACAATAGTAACATTCTGTATAGATCGGGAGCACCAATGAATGTCTGAATGTTTGAGCGTCATCAACCTTTGTGACCACCTTGAACCTTGCTCATTCTTTAATACAGATTAGGCAATATATGAAATAAACCATCTTTCCAAGAGAGGAGTGCAACACATAAGGACACCTCTTTTCCTCATTGTTCGAGTGTGAAAAGAGTGTAGGATTCTCCTAGAAATATAGGCACCGGGTTGCAGGATATGAAGATTTTGACGGCGTTCACATCTATGAGTTGGTCAGGATTTGGAAACAAAACCATTCCATAGATAAGGAGATCCACAATTTCCTCAAGGGCTTGCAAATCCAAGGAATTCCAACAGTTTTGGGCTTTCTCAAACAAGAACTTTGCTAGGAAACCTTTAACACCACTCCTTGTTTCCCAATGAGTTGTGACATCAGATGAGTGCAAGTGTAGAGCTTGAGCAATCTCTTCTGGCTTTGGGTCTCTTTCTGTACCATTGAAAGGTAGTTGATTGAGAATGGGAATCCTCAAGAGTTGGGATAATTCTTCCAAAGTAGGCACAAGTTAATAGTCGGGAAATGTGAAGCAATGGTGTAAAGGATCAAAGAAATGAAAGAGCACCTTCATCATGTCCTCATCTGTTTTGGAGGTGACCAAGTTGAGTAGGCGACCATGTCTCTCGGTGAATGGAGAGTTTTCAGGAATCCTTGAAGCTAGCTCCTTAAGTTGTGGAGGGATCCTCACAAGGTTGACTTGAATAGTTTCCCTACGAAGAGAATCCATATCCTACAAAACTAGAACAAGATGAATCCCAAAATTCTTGAAATGGTTAGTGAATGTATATAATGTTATGATGTTCATGACGTTATGTACAAGTATGTATATATAAACAAATCAAGCAAGTCCTTAGGTTTAGGCTTGAATGGAGTTTTATAGGTAAGTACCCTCTTGAAGTTTAGTTGGCTCAAACCTGTCCTAGTAATAGTAACCGGGTTCTAAGGAGCTCAATATCACTGGTATGTTTCCTTAGTCATTGTTTCAGCACAAGCCTCTTTAATGGCGACCAAAATATCCCAAGAAACCAAACCTCAATGAGTATAGTATCGAGTATCTACCAACTTCAGAATGCATCAAAGTCAGACATCTCACTACATCCTAAAGGCTAAGTTGGTCAAGTAAAGGTTCTAAAAGTTCATTAGTGCTTCATGACATCACTAAGCGGCCCCGTATTCTCTTTGATTAACTCAAAGGCTACCGGTACCCACAAATATGTCGCACTAACATAGCTATTGCTTAGACCATGTCGGTATACCCCGCACAGTTTCTACAACGTATTACTACTTACCTATAATGTATCCCAAATCCGGGTAGAGGATTCAAACCCAAACAAAGAACCATAATGTAAAGCATACAAATCAAACAATGAAAGCAAGTAAATATGATCTAACCCTAAGGTAATCCCACTTTTAAAATTTCCCACAGTAGAGTCTCCAGTTCTGTGATACGGTGGGAGAACTGACTTGAGGGTTTTGCGTTTGATCGTAAATGTTGCGGTTAGCAAGAGTCGCCACCGAAATTTCTTTTATCCAAAAGGAAAGGTGAAAAAGCACTGGAAAGACCTTTGAGATTGTTTCTTGAGTTCGGGGGGTAGATTATAAAAAGGGAAGGTATTAGCACCCTTTTCATCCATGGTTTTTCATGGGCTCTTATTTACTTGCTAGATCACTTGCTTTATGTTTGAAATTATGCTTTGTGTGGTTTTTGAAAGTATTTTGTAAAGAGGCTGTTGTTTGGGCAATCTTTGTAATGAATCTTGTTTGTAAGAATGTATACAAAGATGTTTGATCTTTTGAAAATGTTATCAATTTTGTAAGATGTTTGAAAGTGTGTGTGTTTGTTTTGAAAATAGAAAGGATGTTTGTTTGAGATTGAGCAAGTAATTAGGAGCATTCTACCTACTCAAAATTCTTTCTTGTTCATTTTCTTTTCCTTTGACATTGTTGTCTTACCATTGATTTGGTAAGCAACCCTATCTTTGGATGTAAATAGGACATGCATGGGTCATCGTATAACCATGATTAGCAATGTTGTAAGGTATCTTAGCATTCTTTTTTAGGGACTAAGATCATTTGAAAGGCAACTTAGATAGCGTCATCGAGGGACTATGATCTTGTATTTGCTTGTTTTTGCTATGATATCTTACATGCGTAATATGGTCATTTTGTATAAGGCAACCAAGTGGGATAACCCTAGAGGTGTTTGTGTGCAAATATATCATTTTCATGCTTGTTTTTATCTTGAATTAGGGTCTTTTAAGTGTTGATTTTAGTCTCTCCATACAAACCATAATTACTAGCATTTGTGTATAAAAGCGATAAATTGCGGAATTTTAAAGTTACTACACTATTACAACATTTATGGGGAGGGGGTGTACAAATTGAATGGGGATTGGAAGAAATAAACCTAGTTAATCTATTACAACCAAATTGAATGGGTATTAATGTACAAGGAATTTAAATGAATACAATGTACAAAATGAAGTAAATATACAAGAAATGTAATTGTTAAGAGAAATGGATATTTTTGGATGTTTATAAGAAAAAGGGACTTTGTCTTAACCTAATTAATTAAATAAAATAATTAATTAAACTTAAATTTATTAAAGAAAATATTTTTAATGAAACCCTAGTTCTATTAATTTATTAAAAGAAAATAAGTTTAGCAAAATAAGTATTTTTGGTATTTTTGTCTTGAAAATATTTATGGTCATCATGAAATATTTTTAGTCTTTTTTTAATATTAAAAAATAATGTATTTTAATTAGTATGAAAGAAAATAACTAATAACCTAGTTTTAATTATATTTACAAGATAATAAGTAAAAAATAAATAAAGTATAGTTAAATAAAAATATTATGTGAGAAAATATAAATCTAGCATTTTTTGTATTTTATGATTTTTTTAGTATTTAGAAAATATATTTAAGAAAATAAAAATGAAAATAAAAAAGAAAAATAAATAAACTGGGCCAGGGGCGTATAAAGGAAACAGGGGGTTAGCTAGCAAAAATAAAAAATAAGCCAGGCCCAAAGAGGCCCAACGCCCTGCAAACAAAAAGTCAGAATTGTAAAACATGTAAAAAAATGCAAAAAGGGTACCATTGGGGCTCGAACCCAGGTTCCAAAGTTTACAGGCGTGCGCTTCTACCACTGGGGTGGCTATACATTCGTTAACATAAGTAAAATAATAAATATATAAGGCAAAACGCACCCTGAAGACTTCATCTTCAACCTCCAGCCAGACCAACTGTAACTTGCTCATTTCTCATCAAAAATGAAAACTGTAAACATGAAACTTGTAGCAAATTTTCTCACGGTTTCATAAATGTAAAGCATTAAAACTATAGATCAAAGATAAGCATGAATTTTAATGGCCCTAATCTGAACACTAAAAATCTAAGAAATTTCAGTTTCAAAATTCTCTAAGCTCAAGCAAAATTAATGGAAACTATGGACATGGTTAGCTTCAGGCAATGATATCTACATGTTTTGTTCACAAATAAACTATTGATGATGCATGTATGAAGAGTTCCAAGTTAAGAAAACTTACCTCAAAACTGGAAATTGTGTTTTGAGTTTGAGCTTGTTTCAAGTGATGGTGATGATCAGGTTAGCTTCCTTGAGGTCATAGGAAGCTAATGCAATGGTTTGCTTGAGTTGAGAGTGGCTGAAATGGCCTGGAGAAGTCAAGTTGCAGACTATGTTTTTTGGTTATGGAGGTTATGGTAAATGGTGTTACAGTTCTGGAATAAGGATGGGGATGAGTTGTATTTGATGTAAGGAAGCTTTAGGATTTAATTTGAGGGATAATGCATGAGGGGAATGGGAGATCCAAGTTTAAGGTCAGAACTGTGTATCAATGGAGTTTTTGTGCAATTTCTGGCTACAGGGAATTTGGGAGTATTTCAGGGTGCTAAAACTCGTCCCTTAGCTCACAAATAGTGACTATATTTATAAGCGACAAGTTTGGAGTGCTCTAGTTGATCAGAATTCAAATTTACATGTTTAAGTTCAACATGTGATTTTTTTGACAAAACAAGTTTCCATGCCTTGTACTTGGTTTATAGAGTAGTTATGCTTTAAGAAAGATTGCTTCTGACTTTGTGGATCGAGTGTGACCAGAGGGAACAAGTTAGAGGCTCAAGAATGGACTTTATGCAAAAAGCTTGTTTTACAAGAATGGCAATGTTAACTTTGTGCCATTAATGGAAATGCAACTTAGATAATAGCTCAATTACTTGGATCAAAGCCCTAACAGCTGTGTAAACATTTAATTATGGAGTGACAAACAAGTTTGAGGCCTGAAAAGCAAAGATTATGCAACCTAGCATAGATTTGGTTCGTGTGTTCATCAAAAATGACTTGTAATTCAAGTGATGAAACCCTAACTTCATCTCTTCGATTCTCCCTACTCAAGAATGATCTCAAGGAGTTCTTAGACATTTTGGAAAGATTTCAATGTGCTATATAACCCATATTTAAATTTCTTTTGAATATTCCCCTTGGAACTATATTAAAAAGTGCCATGAAGTTGGGTCAAAATCCTGACCAAATTAGGGCAAAATTTCACTAAGTGTTTAGTTTCATGACCACATGTTTATAAAATTATAACTTGAGATCCAAGAACTTTTGGAAGAAGTTGTGTGAAGAAAAGTTGTAGATTTCATGGAGATCTACAACTTTCATGTTGTAAGTTTCTCTTGAATCATCTTGCATCATGGTGAAAATTTTGCTCAAAGTTATGAAAAATTAAGAAATTTCCAACACTTAGAAAAATTTCTAAGTTTAGAAATTTTGACTTTTCAAAATGAAATCTTGACTTTTTTATTTCTTGATGAATAAATTTCATATTTTGACATGTTTTGATGAATTATAATCTTTGGCACTTGAATTTGACCAAAAAGTCAAAGTTTGACTTTTCAATATACAGTTGACTTTTGATCAGTTGACTGCAAAATTCATCTCTCAATCCAATGGACTTGCAATGTTTTGAACCATGTCATTAGGTAAACATTATGTAATTGGACTCTTTAGATCATGCCTTAAACCAATTTACCATTTTCTAGGTCAAAAATCAGAAATTGCCCTTTCCCAGTCAAAACCCTAATTTTGACCATTTTGGACCATTAATGGACCATTTTGCCCATTTGGAGATTTGATCAAAACCCTAATACATATGAGTTTAGAATGTTTAAATGGACCAAAAATTATGAAGTTTGACTGTGAATTGGCCATAGTTGACTTTTTCTCCAATACAACTGATTTTTAGGTCAACTGATCAATTGACTGAGCAAAAGTGTCATTAAAAGCTTGAAACTTGATATGAGCAATCTTGGGGGTCCATAATGATCCATGAAAGTCATATGGGGAATTGGAAGTTCAAAAATCCTTGTGCAAACTCAAACCCTAATTTTGGCCATCAGTGCTTAAGGAGGTGTCTTGAGCTGATCAAACCCTAGTGCAGTTTTGAGCCCAAGGAGATCTTGTGAGCAAATTCTTGATAAGTCAGAGGGAAAATTTTAGGGTACAACAGTACAAAGTCCTTTGCTATCCAGTTAATAGGTCCACCATTGGTAGTAGGGAAGAACCAGCTATTCATGTTATTGTCACCATCATTGTCTTCTAGAGCGTTGACCCCATGATTGTTGATGCGTAGGGGGGGTCTTCCAGCACGAGCATGTCGAACAGTCCTTTGAGCCCCTGAAGAGAAACCCAAACCAAACTTATCAGACTTGTATGGAATATCAGGGAGTTGACCCATATGGTAGACCCACCTTCTTCAATAACTGATTTTGCAACCTTGAGAGAAACCATCTTCAAGGGAGGTCTGGTGATCTTTGGCATATTGGTGACAATTTCAGTTGCAGCCGTAGTCTGAGGCACTTCTTAGAAGTTCTGACACAGAGTCTCGATGAACTCGCCATCCATTTCTACGTACCTAAAGGAGTTCAGGTGACTGGCCATGTATTCTTCTTCATTGTGTACCGTGACAATCTTTCCTTATACTAGGTACTTCATCATTTGATGCAAAGTGGACGTGACAGATCCGGCCCAGAATCCAAGGGCGACCCAATAAACAAGAATAGGATTCTCTGATATCCATTATGTAGAAGGTAGAGTCGAAAGTCTAAGAACCAACTTTGATGGAGATGTCCACCTCTCCGTGCACCATTCTCTTCGAACTATCAAAAGCCCTCACTACAATATTGCTGGGTTTCAAGGTCAAACCTTCACAGTCTAGTCTATCCAGAGCTTTCTTAGGCAACATGTTCAATGATGAACCAATATCTACTAGGACATGGGCCAAAGTAGTGCCCCTGCATTCGATAGAGACATATGACGCATCATTGTGTTTCCTCCCTCTAGGTGTTAGATCAGCATCAGAAAAACCCAAACTGTTATCAGCCGTCAAACTGGCCATACAATCTTCAAATTGGTCAGCAGAGGTTTCCTTTGGCACATGGGCAGTTTTAAGAAATTTCACTAGAGCCTTCGCATGAGCTTCGAAGCACAACAATAAATCTAGCATATAAATCTTTGAAGGGGTCTGCCCCAGCTGTTCGAATACATTATAGTCACTCTTCTTTATAATTTTCAAAATATCTTCCATCTCCTTCTTGGAAGCCTCTGGGATAGATACTGAATGTGTCTTCATCTGGACAAGCTCAACCAATATGTCTTTGCTCCTAGTCTTGGTCGACTCGGTGATAGGGGTGTCAGCAGGGGTAATCACAGGAATTGTAGTATTAGTATCAGCAGGAACAAAACTAGGAATGATCACAGGAGCAGTAACAACTTTCAGAGGAGAAATCTCAGGTGAGAACACTCTTCCACTTCTGTTTATTTTGCAAGTTCCAACAATATTTCCAATGTTGGGACCAGCCTTTTCAGAAACTTGGTCTTCAACAGCCAGCAGGTCTTGCTTGACGTCGTGGTAGTAGACGTCACCCCTATAGTTCCATGGAACAGTTTTGTCCGAGGAGTATGGGATTGGCCCTGACATAGTAATTATTAGTGGATTCACCTTCGAAACAAATGTAATCCTGATGGGTCTTTTGGTGGAGACCCTGGGAGGATTGGCAAAAATGGTTATTATTGAAATATCCTTGCAAGAAATGGTTGGAACGGGAGTCTTTTCAAACAAAATCTCTCTATCATCCATCAGGCGCTGAACACCTGCCTTCAACAAATGACAACCAGCCGGTAGAGATAAACATGAGTGGCATCCTTTGCCATAGTCCGGAAATAAACTGGCCTTTAATAAGTTCCACTTGACGGTCAGGAGAGGGGTAACAAGTTCCTCAACATAAGTAACAAACCCACCATCTTCAACAGCATTAACACCACGACCGTGTTTGGGCATATGAGCAGTGATAACATTGGGGATCTCAGGGGCTTCAAATTCAATTTCCTTCACCTCGAAAAGGTCTTGCACCTTATTTTTCAATGCCTAGCAGTCGTTGGTATCATGTCCTGGACTTTCTGAATGGTAAGCGTAACGAGTATTAGGGTTGTAGTAGAGAGAGACGGTGTTGGGATTTTTTGGAGCTTCCCGCAAGGTTACCAGATTAGATTTCAACGAATGAGGCAAAACTTGGGATAAAGTCATATTTATCCAGGTAAACTGTCTTAACGACCTTTCTGTTCTCTGCTAATTATTCCTTTGTTGGGTAGGTGCGGGCTTAGAGATCATGACAGCCCCTACCGCTGGACGGCGTTCAGTTTTGTCCTGATTCCTTTGATTGTACATAACACTAACCTCTTTCTTCCCATTAAATGGCTTCCTTACTGCACTGGAGGATGCATCCTTTTGGATCTTACCATTCCTAATTCCAGCTTCCACCCTTTCTCCTATCAAAATCAATTCGGTAAAGCCGGCTGAGGAGCTTCCAATCAGGTGATTGAAGAATGGTCTAAATAGGGTACCCAAAAACATATCCACTAGCTCCCTATCTGACACGGGAGGTTGAACTCTTCCTGCTAAGTCCCTCCACTTCTGAGCATAGTCCTTAAAGCACTCACTTGAACCCATAGACATACTTTGGAGTTGAGTACGGGTGGGAGCAAGGTGTGCGTTATACTGATACTGCTTGTAGAAAGCAGCAACCAGGTCTTCCTAATTATGAATGTTGGCCCCCTCCAGCTGGTAGAACCATTCTAATTGAGTTCCGGATAGACTATCCTGAAAGAAGTGGACCCATAAGTCCTTGTCAGTAGTGTGAGGATGGATCTTCTTCACATAAGACCGAAGGTGCATCTTGGGACATGAAACCCCGTCATATTTGGCGAACATCGACACCTTGAACTTTTGCGAGATCACAACCCCAGTTCTTCAAAATCCAGACCTGGTACCTTCCGGACCTCCATTGCATTCAAACGATCCTCTAACTGTTTGTATTTTTCATCAGTGGGAGGATACTGCTCCTCATCATAGTCAGATTCATGATCAGATTCTTTTGGACTGGAGTCTTTCTCTCTTGTTTCCTCCTCTGGATTGTCTCCTTCCTTTGATGAAGTTACCAGTTCAGAGGCTCGCCGCACTGGCCCTCTGATCCTTCTTCACAAGTTCACCACACCAGCTGGTTTCTTTGGCTTCTTCTTTTCTTTAACAATCAGAGCTTTCGTTCTTCTTGCCCCTTGGTCAGAGCCATGATCATCTGTTGAAATTGTGCATTCTGAGTCTGTAGATCCTTCACTGTTTCTTCTAGAGCCATTGCTGAAATAAACAACGAAGAGGATGAGAAACCTGCTTTAAAACTGGCTTATGCAATGATATGTATGATATATGTATGCAATGTTTTCAAGGATTTCTAAGACTCAAATTTTCTTAAACAGAAAGAGAACAAACGTTAAGATATTTTATTGATCATAGTAATGCCTCTTGGGCTCACAAAGGGAACAAAGCAACAATAAAATTTCCAAGGAAAAAGGAAGACTTCAAGCTTCCCACAGGCACATCCTATTTGGTGCAATGTAGGCATTTATATTCCTCTCCTCATGAAGTAACCAGGTGAGTTCTAGAACCTTCTTATCGCTGGCGTAGAATTGGGTTTCAAAGGTATCCTGTTCTTCTTTGAGTTGGATCCACGATTTTCGTAGCTCCTCAAAATCAGTTCACATATCAGGACAAAGAATAACGTAAGGAGTGTCTCCTTCAGCAATTGGCTCCATAATCACAGGTAAGATGGTAGGGTAAGGCATCATAAGACATTGAGCATGAGCTCGCACCCATTGAGGTAAGGCTCAAGAGGGATGGAATTCTTATACCACAATGTCTTGCTATCAACTTTGTTTATCATGCCCCAAGCTCGAATGAACCTCTTGTGATAACCCTGAACATCATTCTCATAATCAAATGTGATTCCTTGGACGAGTGTGTCATGAGGACTGTGATACGGTGGGAAGAACTGACTATTTTCTGGAATGCTGGTTTGCATTTTGCGTTTGTTTTGGCAAAATGTCGCGGTAAGCAAGAGTCACCACCGTCTTTTATTTTATCCAACAAGGAAAGGAAAAAAAGCACAGAAAAATTCCTTTTTTCGAGATATTTCTGAGTACAGGGGGTAGATTATAGAAAGGGAAGGTATTAGCACCCTTTCTATCCGTGGTTATCCACAGGCTCTTAGGTACTTGCTCAATTGTTTTCAAAAAAATTTTCTTTGTGCTTGTGGGTTTGAAAAAGTTTTTGTTTTGAAAACTTCGATATAACTCTTGCTTCTATCCTCAAGAGTGTAATGAAGTGTTTTGAAAACTTTGTTCGAAAAGGAGTGTAAGTGTGAAAAAGTTTGTTTTGTTTTAAATGAGCAAGTATCTAAGAACTATCTACCTACTCGAAAAAGGAATCGTTCTATGCTAATTTCCTTTAGACAATGCTATCCCACTATTAATGAGTAGGTAGCACCGTCGTTGGAGTTTAAGGGTTAATTCGAATGAGGGACATACGGTCACTAAAGCAATGTTAGGATGCCTTAGCGGTAACCCTAATGTCTTAGATCATTTGTTTTGAGGCAACAATATCTGAGGTACCCATTCCGAGGCGACTATGATCTTTTAGACAAGAGGGCGACCTCTAAAACGACCTATACTCGATGACCATGTACGAAGGCAACCAAGTGGGGTGTACCCTAAGAGTGAGCATGTGCGAGTGTGTCGTTTTCAGTTACTTTTATCTTTGCACATGTTAAGGGTGATCTAATTTGATTTTAAGATTAAACATTCAGTCTTGTCATGCAAACCCTATTATCAAACATCTAGCAGTTATAATTTGCAGAAATTAAAGTGCGGAAATTAAATTACAAGGCGTCGGGTATTTAAATCGCCAAAAGCAACCCTTTGAAAATAAAACAAAGCAGTAAATAAATAAAATGTCCTAATTATCTATTACATACCGGAAGCAGATACATAACTGGATAAAAATAAATGAAGCGCACGGGTAATTACATCGAATGCGAAATTTAGGGTTTTGACCCTTTTGAAAGAAAGTGCTTTTTTTATTTTATTTTTTTTTAGAAAAGAAATTAAATTCTAAATTAAATAACTAAATTAATATTAAATAAATTAAATGGAAAAAATAATTAATGACATATTTTGGGTTTTTGTTATTTTAAGAAAGAAAATAAAAATAATTAAATTAGTAGTTAAAACCTAATTAAGTCTAATTAATTTTATTTATTTACAAAATAGGTTAAAGTTATTCTAGAATTAAAAACCTAAATTAATTAATTAGTATTTATTAAAAAAAAGAATTCTGAAATTTATGGGATAAAAATATTTTTTGATGATTTTTGATAAAAAGGAAAAATTATGATTGGTTAGTAATTAATTAAAATAAAGCAATTAAATAAAATAAAACAAAATAAATAATAAAAAAAGTAGAAGAAATGGGCCTGATTAGGAGGTGTAAGTAGAAATTCTGTAGGCCCATTAGAGGCTGGTCCATTTGAACTTCTGAATCTGGTACACACGCGTTGACCAGCACTTTGTTGGACCTTCAGCATTTGACCACCAGATCTGGCCCTTTGGCCATTTGGCACTTTGAGAATGAACGTCCATGGTGGAAATCTGGCTTGACCATGCATGTGATTATCTGCAAGGAATTAGAAAAATGCAAATTGCTGGAGGCAGGGATCGAACCCCTGACCTCCAGCCTTTGGGTCCTTTATGGCCTATGTGGCAACCACTGAAGCATGTTGTTGTTTTGTTAATAATAATGCAAATAATATATTATATAAAAAAACGAATCAAATGCCAGAAAAAACAAAAAAGACGCGCTTCGTTTGAATGGCCCAATGGACGGATGACACGAGTTCATCTCTGTCCTCCAAAACCTGTAAAAATTACCTGCGGATTTTTATCCGCAGCTAAAAGTGCAGGTTCATTCTAAAACTTTCTCCATGCCATATAAATGCATTCCAAGAACATGGTTGAACTCGGCATAACCTCCTGGTCACAACCATGTCCTTCATGTGGACCAATTGTACCTAAAACAGAAAACCCCAAAAAAATTCCAAGAACCCTAACTATGGTGATTCTTGTTACAAATCATATAAATGAAATTCATTAATACCAAAAGCTTGCAAATGTTCTTGTGATCACAAATATGAAATTATTTTGCTCAATGGATGCCAAAATAATGATTTGCGATTTCAAGAAGAAGGTGGATCCGTGAAATACTTACAATGCTTTAGGATGCTTGAAAACGCGTGGTTTGGATTGGGTTAGCTTCTGGAGATGGCCAACAATCGATTGAGACAACTTTCAAGCCCTGCAAACGCCTCTATGAATGATTTCGATCTCAAGCTTTTTTGTGATTTTATCAACTTTGGTTCTGCCTCTACCAATGCTCTCTAACCCTGATTTTCGTGCCTGTAGCCTCCTTATGTATTGCACATTGGATTAGGTTAACAAGCTTTGTCCAAATCTCTCCATATTGATGATTGCATATTTGATTTGATCTTCCATGAAAACCTTTCCAAATTTGATCCAAATCATATATTCTTGTGCATAAAGACCCTGATACGAATTCAATTGCCATGATAGCTGTATTTGGAGCCTGAAATAGCCAAAAAATCATGTGTTATCAATGCTTTAGATTTTATATGATTTTATTTTATTTAAAATGAATTATTTCAAATAAAAATCAAATTAAATAATAAAAATGTGATATGGACACATGGATGGAGCTAGGGAACGTGGGCAATAATGCAAACTCAAATCAAGTGAAAAAGAATGGGCCCATTTGGCAAAATTTGAAGTTTTGGGGATAGTTGACTTTTGGCAATTTTGCAAAAAGGTCCAACTTCAAAAATGCATAACTTCTTCAATTTTGAACTTTTGGAAGTGTTCTTGGACTTTTTAGAAATCTTGAGATGTCCTATAATCAACCATTTTAGTCTCATCTCATTTTGATATTCCATGATCAAGTTATAAGCTTTGGAAAAAAAAGGTGTTTTTGTTGACTTTTCAAAATGACCTATAATGTCCAAATTCATAACTTCTTATGAGTGAATTTTTTTAACTTGGGGTATGAAGATGGATTGTAGGGAATTGCATCCTATTAAAAATGAGCTTTGGATGGGTCATTTCTCATAAAGTATGAAAAAGTTATGCTTGGTCAAAGTTGGGTTGACTTTTCCTGCAAAACCCTAATTTAGCAACTTTTGAATCTTGATGAATTTTGAGCAATCCTTGATGAATCATGATCAACCCTTGATAAAATGATGAAATATCATTAAAAATGAGGATGTTGACAAAAAATCTTGAAGTTTGACTGTATTTGGGTCACAGTTGACTTTTGCCCTATCATAATCGACTTTTGGACCTTTTGAGCAATTGACTGAGCAAACTTCCTCTGCAAGGCCTGAAATTTGACATGGATGATCTTGAGGACATATTAGGACATTGGTGAGAACTTGGGGTCATTCGTACTCAAAGGTTTTGATGCAACACAAAACCCTAATTTGGGGTAGACTAATTTAGGAGATAGCTTGTCTGACCAACTCTTGAGCAACCTTGAGCCACTTGGAGATTTTTCTTGAAATATTTTGAGAAATATGGGAGGGAAAATTTTAGAATACAACATCTTCCCCTGTTCAATCTTCTTAAACCTGAGGATGTAGATTGGCTTTAGAGCCTTTCCTGATCCGAAGGTGGAAGAGGATTGAACACTAGAGTGCCCAGAAATTTGCACTCGCATGAAGTGGTAGTTGTCTTGTGATGTCCGGAATGGGATTACAGATGCCATTTGGAGAAGTGTCGATCGCATAAGAGATTCCTTAGAGAGAGCTTGTATACTTGTTGTTATGGAAGATTCTGCTGGGGAAGTCTGATTTTTGTTGAGATTTAGGAACTTCCCGTAATTCAACTAAGGGGGAAACATCTTCATCGAGATTTAAGAACTCTCCCATAATTCAACTGAGGAAACTCTTCTGAGATTTAGGAACTCGTCTGTAATTCAATGGAGGAACTTTGTCGAGATTTAGGACCTTGTCTATAATTTAACCGAGGATAATTCTGTTGAGATTTAAGAACTGGTCAGTAATTCGAACGAGGGAAACATCTTCATCGAGATTTAAGAACTTGCCCGTAATTCAACTGAGAAACTCTGCTGAGATTTAGGAACTCGTCTGTAATTCGACGGAGGAACTTTGTCGATATTTAGGACCTTGTTTGTACTTCAACGTCTCTGTTGAGTTTTAAGATTTTGTCAGTAATTCGACTGGAGGAAATTTGTAGAGATTTAGGACCTTGTCTGTACTTCAACGTCTCTATTGAGTTTTAAGAACTTGTCAGTAATTCGACTGGAGGAACTTTGTCGAGATTTAGGACCTTATCTGTACTTCAACGTCTCTGTTGAGTTTTAAGAAATTGTCAGTAATTCGACTGGAGGGAAACATCTTCATCGAGATTTAAGAACTTTCCCGTAATTCAACTGAGAAAAATCTGCTGAGATTTAGGAAATCATCTGTAATTCAATGGAGGAACTTTGTCGAGATTTAGGACCTTGTATGTAATTCAACCGAGGATAATTCTATTGAGATTTAAGAACTGGTCAGTAATTCGACCGAGGGAAACATCTTCATCGAGATTTAAGAACTTGCCCGTGATTCAACTGAGAAACTCTGCTGAGATTTAGGAACTCGTCTGTAATTCGATGGAGGAACTTTGTCGAGATTTAGGACCTTGTCTGTACTTCAACGTCTCTGTTGAGTTTTAAGAACTTGTCAGTAATTCGACTGCAGGAACTTTGTCGAGATTTAGGACTTTGTCTGTAATTCAACTGAGGATAATTCTGTTGAGATTTAAGAACTTGTCAGTAATTCGACTGAGATAAAAGCTTCATAGCTTTGAATTTTGTGAGAATTTAACTGCATCCTTCCTGAAAGGTAAAGGTTAGTTGTATGTAATGAATGATATGTATCAAACAATGATGTTATCAAAATAAATGAGATTGTGTTGTATGATGCGTATATGCACGTGTCATGATGTATGAGAATGTGATGTTTTTAGCTGGAGAAAATAAATCCTGGGTAGCTGCTGGAGAAAAGAAATGAATTCTTCGCTTCCACTAGGGAAGGCAGATGAAGATGACTGTGAGAATAAACCTGCAGGAGAGGATAACTCCGTTGGGGAATAAACTTATGAGGAGATTACTCTATGGGGAAGAGATGCTCTGTAGAGGATTCCACTGATAAATTCCGCTGGGGATGAATTACCGTTGCTGGTGATACTGGATCCTGTTGGGGATTGAATCCCTGTTTGCGAAGGGAATGAACTCCGCTGGGGGTGATTTTTCAGTTGCGACTTCACTGGGGATAACCTTTTAGGCTCTAATGGGGATAATCCTTTGAGCTATGTTGGGGATAATCTTCCAAAGTCTACTGGGGATGATTATCCAAACTCCACTAGGGAAGCTTTTTCAGACTGCGCTGGGAAAAATTTCAAACTCCACTGGGGATATTTTGTATTCTGCCGGGGAATATTCTTATACTCCGCTTAGGAATATTAAGACCTTTCAGTGCTGATGGTAAATAAATTCTGCTTGGGGATAATATTACTGATTCATTCACAGTTGCAAGTCTCAGCTGGGGAGAGCTATCATTACTGTCTTACTCTGCGGGGAGTGAAAGTACCTTTAGCCATATTCTTCAGCTAAATCTACCTTGTACCTGGTGGACAGAGCAATTGTACAGTTTGGACAATTCTTATTTTCCCCTGTTTCTGATATTACGAGTAATCGTCTTTTGTTTCACATGTAAATATTCATGAGCAACAATTAATGTCAAATGCATATATCAAATATGAACATTGGACGTTCTTTGCAAAACAAAACAGATAAGGAAAAACAGTTTGAAATTTCTCTGAAAATGAGTTGTATTGATTTTGAAGTTTGGCCTGTAAATAGGCGTTTTTGTACAAGAGGCTGACGTCCTAGTAAGAGAACACCGCCGAACAAATAGATTTTATACAATTTGTGAAAATACAAAGAAAACAACTATGTGAATAATCCCACTGGGTTCAACTCTGCTATTGCCTTTATGTCCTCGAGCATCTCATCACTTTTCTACTTGGTTGAAGGTAGATCAAATTGATTAATGTCGTTCGAGCTTGATAGTCGATACCGAAGTCTGGTCGTAAGTGATCCAATGAGACATAGTGTTACACTTTGATCCCTAATTTTTGCCTGGACCGCCCTTTCGGGTTTTCAGTCCATCGGGATACCCTTTTTGCCCAAGCCGCCTTTTCAGGTTTTCGACTTGCCGGGTGTAATGTTTTTTTTTTCATTTTCATCCCTTATTTTTGCCCGAACCCTTTTGGTTCGCCGGGAAACCCTTATTTTTGCCTAGGCCAGTCAACCTAGCGGGTCTTTGATTATGCGTAGTATTTTTTTCACTATGTCTGCATTGACGGGGTGAGGAAGGTCATCACCATCCATGGTGGTTAGAATCATAGCTCCTCCTGAGAAAATGTTCTTAACCACAAATAGCCCTTCGTAAGTAGGGGTCCATTTTCCAATGGGATCACCTTGAGGTAAGATAATGCACTTGATTACTAGATCCCCAACTTAATATTCTTGTCGTCTGACTTTCTTGTTAAATGCCTTGATCATCCATTTTTGATACGTTTGACCATGACAAATAGCCGTAAGTCTCTTTTCGTCGATTAAATTCAGCTGATCAAGCCGGGTCTGGATCCAGTCATCTTCGCTCAAACCTGCATCCTTCATAATCCGAAGAGGGGGTATCTAAACTTCAATGGGCAAGACAGCCTCCGTGCCATAAACCAAGGAATAGGGTGTTTCCCATGTTGACGTCCGCACTGAGGTACGGTACCCATGAAGAGCAAATGGTAACATCTCGTGCCAATCTTTGTACGTCACCATCATCTTCTGCACAATTTTCTTAATGTTCTTATTAGCCGCTTCTATGGCCCCATTCATCTTCGGCCGGTAAGGAGAAGAGTTGTGATGCTGTATCTTGAACTGCTTGCAGAGCTCGATGATCATCTTATTATTGAGATTTGTGCCATTGTCCGTAATGATCCTCTCTAGTACTCCATATCGACAGATCAGGTTGTGCCGAATGAACCGTTCCATGACGTTCTTGGTTACGGTAGCAAAGGAAGCTGCTTCAACCCACTTTGTAAAGTAATCAATAGCTACCAGAATGAAACGATGCCCGTTAGATGCCGTAGGTCTGATTTCGCCAATCATGTCGATGCCCCACATTGCAAAAGGCCATGGAGCCATCAAGACGTTCAGAGGAACTAGAGGTATGTGCACCTTATCAGCATAGACTTGGCACTTGTGACAGGTCCGAGAATGCTGATAACAATCGACTTCCATTGTGGACCAAAAATATCCTTTCTGAAGGATTTTCTTTGCCATGGTGTGTCCACTAGAATGAGTTCCGAAAGTACCTTCATGTAACTCTACCATAATCTTTTCTGCTTAGTTTTTATCCACACAATGCAGTAAGGTTGAATCATGGTTACGCTTGTAAAGAATGCCATTGCTAATGAAGAACTTCGCCGCGAACCTCCTCAGAAACTTCTTATCATTAACAAATGCACCTTCGGGGTATTCCTGAGCCTCAAGATACCTCTTCACCTCATGAAACCAGGGTTTATCTATTGCCTCTTCAGTCTCAATATCACAAGAATGTGCAGGTTCGTCTAACCTTTCAATGGTAATCCGGGGAGCTTTGTTGTCCCAATTGACTTTGAACATAGAATACATCGTAGCTAGCGCGTCCTCCAACTGATTCTCCTTTCTCGGGAAGTGTTCAAAGGTTATCTCCTTGAAATATGGAAGTAACGTCAATACATACTCCTTGTAAGGAATAAGATTTGGGTGTTTCATATCCCACTCGCCTTTGATCTGGCTGATCACGAGAGCGGAATCTCTGAAAACACTTAAGAACTTAATCCTTAGGTCAATAGCTACTTGAAGACCCATAATGCATGCTTCATACTCCGCCATGTTGTTGGTGCAGTTGAAACATAGTCGGGCGGTAAACGAAGTATGAGAGCCTTTAGGAGATATGATCACGGTGCCAATGTCATTGCCCAAAGCGTTTGAAGCTCCATCAAAGTACATAGACCAACGGGATCCTTCCTCAGGTCTTTCATCCGGTCCAGGTTCCTCAAAGTCAGTCACCAACATGATATTCTCATCCGGAAATTCAAAGTTCATAGACTGGTAATCGTCCACTGCCTGATGTGCCATATGATCTGCCAATACACTTCCCTTGATTTCCTTTTGGGTTGTGTACTGGATGTCATACTCAGTCAAGATCATATGCCATCTGGCTATTCTTCCAGACAAGGCGGGCTTCTCGAAGATATACTTGATTGGAGCCATCTTTGATATCAATAGAGTAGTGTGAGTTAGCATATACTGTCTCAACCGGCGAGCATCCCATGCCAAAGCGCAATAAGTTTTCTCAAGCAACGTGTATCGGGTCTCGCAGTCGGTAAACTTTTTGATAAGGTAATAAATAGCATGCTCTTTTTGGCCAGACTCGTCATGCTGCCCCAGCACGCACCCCATTGAATTGTCGAGTACTGTCAAGTATAAGATTAAAGGTCTCCCTTCCACTGGCAGCATCAGAATGGGTGGCTCTTGGAGATATTCTTTAATCCTTTCGAAAGCGGCCTGACATTCATCGTTCCATCTTACCACTTGATCTTTCTTCAGTAACTTGAAGATTGGTTCACAAGTAGCAGTCAGGTGCGAGATGAATCATGCAATATAGTTCAAACGTCCCAGAAAGCCTATGACTTCTTTTTCTGTTCGGGGAGCTGGAATTCCTTGTATAGCCTTCACCTTTGCAGGATCCACTTGAATACCTTTATCACTTACGACGAAACCCAGCAGCTTACCAGATCTCACCCCGAAGGTGCACTTGTTCGGGTTTAACCTTAGCTTGTACAACTTTAACCTGTCAAACAACTTCTGAAGATGGTCTAGATGTTCTTCCTCAGTCTGGGATCTTGCAATCATGTCATCGACGTATACCTCAATCTCATGATGGATCATGTCGTGGAACAAAGCGACCATGGCGCGCTGATACGTTGCCCCAGCATTCTTCAATCCAAAAGGCATGACCTTGTAGCAAAAGGTACCCCATTGAGTAACAAAGGTTGTCTTCTCCATGTCTTCAGGAGCCATTTTAATCTGATTATAACCGGAGAAACCATCCATAAAGGAGAAGACCTTATGTTGTGCGGTGTTGTCAACCAGAACATCGATATGAGGTAGAGGGAAGTCATCCTTGGGGCTCGCCCTGTTCAGATCCCTATAGTCGACACACATTTGAACTTTACCATCCTTTTTCGGCACTGGAACCACGTTGGCCACCCACTGAGGGTAAGAAGTAACTGCTAGAAAACCAGCGTCAAACTGTTTCATAACTTCAACCTTGATTTTCTCAGACATTCATGGGCGCATTCGGCGGACTTTCTATTTCACTGGAGGACAGTCTTCCTTGGTAGGCAACCGGTGAACCACAATATCGGTATCCAACCCAGGCATATCTTCATAAGACCAGGAAAATGTCTCAATGTAGTCACGCAACATCTGAATCAATCGTTGCTTAACACTAGCTTCCAGATTTGCACCGATCTTGACCTCTATCTTGTCTTCCTCTGTACCCAGATTCACTGTTTCCACTGGCTCTTCGTGCGGTTGTATAGCCCTCTCTTCCTGAAGTAAGAGTCTAGCAAGTTCACCAGGCACTTCACAATCATCTTCACCTTCGTCTTCGGCTAAGTTGATCGGACTTTCGAAGTCATAACTGGCAGTAGTAGAGTCGTTATCAGTGGGATCCAGAGTGGATGTAGACCTGTATACGTGAGTGTGTGTAAAATAGCAGTTTTACAAGATATAATAAAAGAAAAACAAGGAGCGCAAAATTTGAAATCCAAGAAAACGTCCAATGCTTTTATTAATGATATATGAAAATCACACACATAATGCCCTTACAAACAAAGCCACGGTGTCTCGGGTAAGGCACCGGACCGTAAAGTTTAAAAATTGTCTGTTACAAATTCAAAATAAAAATCTCATTACTGGGTGATAAAAGAAATTGGGATGAAGTCCTTTGCTGTCCAGTTGCTTAGTCCGCCATCAGTAGTAGGATAGATCCAACTGTCGAACTCAGATTCTTTAACATCGTCTTCAATGGCATTTACTCCTGAATTGCTGATAAACAAGGGAGGTCTTCCGATCCATACACTCTGAACAGCCCTCTAAGCTTCTGCAGTGAAACCTAAACCAAACTTGTTAGTCTTATGTGCAAAATCAGGGAGTTGGCCCCAATTTGCACACCCACCTTTCTCAACAACAGCCCGGACATCCTTGAGGGAAGCCATCTTCATTGGAGGATCTTCAGTAATAGTTTCAGCTGACGCCAATGTCTGGGGTACTTCTTCAAAATGTTGAAACGGGGTCTCAATGAATTCCCCGTCTATATCTACATACCGGAAAGAGTTGAGGTGGCTCACCATGTACTCCTCTTCTCCTCGCACTGTCACAATTTTCCCCTTTACTGGGTACTTTAGCATCTGGTGGAGCGTAGAAGTGACTTCCCCAACTTTGTGGATCCACGGGCAACCCAGCAAATAAGAATAAGATGGCCGGATGTCCATCACATAGAATGTAGATGCGAAAATCTGAGAACCAACCTTCACTGGAATATCCACTTCTCTGTGTACCATTCTCTTGGACCCGTCAAAGGCCCTAACAACAATGTTACTCGGCTTCAGCTCCAACCCTTCACAGTCTAACTGGTCCAAAGCTTTCTTAGGTAAAACGTTCAACGAGGAACCAATATCCACCAATACATGAGCTAGAGTAGTTCCCCTGCATTCAATGGAGACATGCAGGGCGTCATTGTGATTCTTCCCCTTAGCAGTTAAGTCGGCGTAGGAGAAACCCAAACTGTTATCAACAGTCAGACTAGCCACGCAATCTTTAAATTGATCAGCTGATGTCTCCTGCGGCACGTGCGCATTTTTCAGGAAAGCAATCAGAGCCTTGGCATGGGCTTCTGAGCATAGCAACAGAGACAACATAGAGATTTTGGACGGGTTTTGCCCCAGCTGTTCGACTACATTGTAGTCGCTCTTTTTGATGATCTTCAAAATTTCTTCCATCTCTTGTCTAAAGGCTTCAACAGTAATCCTCTTCGGTGCCTTCGTCCGAGCAGGCTCATCAATGGTCCCTTTTCCCCGAGTGTCAGATGACTTGGCAACAGGGGTAAGAATTGGAACTTGAATAGGGACAGTAGCAGGTGTACTGGATGGTGTAATAACAACGGGCTTTCGAACAACTGGTGGAGAGATCTCAGGGGAGAAAAGCCTTCTGCTGCGGGTAACTTTGGTAGGTCCAACAATATTGCTGACATCAGTATCAACCTCTTCAGCACTCAAGTCTTGCTTAACTCCGTGATAATATACGTCAGCCCCGTAGTGCCATGGGACAGATTTATCTGATGTATAGGGGATAGGCCCAGAAATAGTGATGATCTAGGGAGCGATTCTTGGAACAGATGTAATTCTAACAGGCTTTCTCGAGGAAGCCTTGGAAGAATTGTCGAAAATGGTGATTATAGCAACTTCTTCAGTAGGAACCAAAGGAACAAAAGTCTTCTCAAACAGAATTTCTTTATTATCCATCAGGCGTTGGACACCTGACTTCAAAATATGGAAACCAGTAGGTAGGACGACACACAGATGGCAACCTTCGCCACAACCCAGAAATAAACCGGCTAACAGAAGGTTCTTCTTCACAGTCATCAATGGAGTAACAATGTCTTTCACAGAAACCATAAACGAGTCTTCCTCTATAGCATTCACTCCATGCTTGGGCATAGGAGCAGTCATAACATTAGGCCTTTCTGGCGCTTCGAACTCAATATCTTTAGCATCAATCAAGTCCTGTACCTTATTCTTCAGGACCCAATAATCATTTGTATCGTGCCCCGGGCTATCAGAATGAAAAGCGCAGCGGGCATTCGGATTATACATGGGTGATGTTGTATTGGGATTCTTCGGGACCTTCTTCGGAATCACCAAGTTGGTCTTCAATAACTGTGGAAGAATCTGAGACAAAGTCATGTTGAGCTGAGTGAATTGTCTTTGCGGCCTCTCGGCCCGTGGCTGATTGTTGCGCTGAGGAGCAACAACAGGTCTTGATATAACAACTGCATTAACAGCTTGGCGGCGTCCAGGTCTATTATGGCTCTTTGAACTGTAAACAACACTGGACTCCTTCTTAAAAGGATTCTTCTCGGTGCCTGATGAAGCACCCTTCTGTATCTTACCACTCTTGATACCAGCCTCAATTCTTTCCCTGGTCATAGTCAGCTCAGTAAACCCGGACGATGAACTTCCAATCATATGGTTGAAATACGGACCAGACAAGGTCCCAAGAAACATATCTACTAACTCCCTGTCAGCCAGCGGGGGTTATACTCTTCTAGCAAGGTCCCTCCATTTCTGAGCGTAGTCTTTGAAACCTTCGCTCGCACCCATAAACATACCCTGAAGTTGGGTACGCGTCGGAGCGAGGTCGGCATTGTATTGGTACTGCTTGTAAAAAGCAGCAGCAAGGTCTTCCCAATTACGAATACTAGCTCCTTCCAGCTGGTAAAACCATTCAAGTTGAGTCCTTGAGAGACTATCTTGAAAGAAGTGGATCCAGAGGTTCTTATCAGCAGTGTATGGCTGGATCTTTCTAACATATGAGCGGAGGTGTAGCTTTGGACAAGAAACCCCGTCGTATTTAGCAAAGATTGGTGCTTTAAATTTGTGGGGAATCACCACCCCAGATGACAAACCTAGATCACCAAAGTCCAACCCAGGGACCTTCTGAATCTCCATCACACTGAACCGGTCTTCAAGTTGTTTATACTTATCCTCAGCCGGAGGATACTGGTCTTCATCAAAGTCAGTCTCGTTGTCTGAAACCACAGGGCTAGGAGCCCTCCTTTCTTCTTGGTTTTCTCCCCCTCCAGATGAGTGGCATAAATTGACTTCATCTCGCAAATTGTTACCAAATCTACGACCCATGTTCAGGAGGACCGTCTTCTTCTTCTTCTTCTTCTTCTTCTTCTTCTTCTTCTTATCCTTCAAGATAAGAGTCTTCAGATCTTGCTGACCCTTAGCCAAATTCATGAACATTTCCTGAAATTGAGTGTTTTGAGCTTGTAGAGCCTTGATAGCTTGATCAGTTGATGTTTCAGCAGACATGATGTGCTAAAATAAACAGCGAAGAAGATGAGAAAACTTGTAAGGGTACCTGTGATGAGGTGCATGGAATGAAATGCGTATGATATGATTTCAAAGACGTCGAGAGATTTAAATTCGTAAACCAAAATGAAACACACTTTTATTAGATAAATCTGAAACAATGTTTGACAAATTCCCTTAAGGCATTACAAGAAAGAAAAATTAAAAAGTAAATCAAAACTAGAAATAATCAAAAGACATCAGCGCTCCCATGGTCGTTTCCCTTTGGTGCTGACATAGTCGTTGAGGACCTTCTCATTCTCCAGCTGTCTTATAAGCTTTATAATCTTCTGCTCCTGCTCGTGATACTTTTCTCTGTAAGTATCCCGCTCTTCTCTTAGCTGCATCCAAGACCTCTTTAATGCCCCAATGTCAGTAGGCATGTACGGGTGGAGGATGGTAGGTGGAACCCCTTCTTCATTGACAACCTCAACAATCACAGGCAAGACAGCTTCGTACGACATTCCCAGCTTTTGAGCACGTATACGAACCCATCGGAGATATGGTTCCATCGGAAGAGAGGTCTTCATCCCTAACTCATGTGGATCAGACCGGTGTACCCTGTCCCAAGCTCGTACGAACCTGCGGCGATGCTCGTCACTATTCCCTTGGAAGTCAAAGACAATACTTGGCATTAGCAAATCATAAGGTCCGTCCCTCCTAGCTTGTCCAAACTGACGTAAGGCCAAACAAGGGTTATAGGTAATCCCTCCTCGAACTCCAAGTAGTGGAACATTGGGGTACTCCCCACATCGATCAATAATAGCCACTTCTTCCATGTCCTTAGTACTCCAGATGATGTCATTATGAGAGAGAGACATAATCCTGTAGGCCCAACCCATGCCTTCCTTGTTCTTCAAAATTGATTTAGGGAGGTGAGAAATAAACCACCTCGCCAGCAATGGTGCACAACTCATAAGGGTTCCCCGTTTCCGAGCAGTACGGGCATAAAGAGAGTGCAGAATGTCACCTAAGAGAGTGGGCACAGGATTACGGGATATGAAAATCTTCACTACATTCACGTCGACGAAAGAATCTGAGTTAGGAAACAACACCAAACCATAAATGAGAAGAGCCAGAATGTCTTCAAATGCCTGAAAGTCTAGACTGTCCCAAAACTGATTAGCCCGATCAACCAAGAACTTAGCCAAGAAGCCCTTTGTCCCACTTCTAGTCTCCCAGTTAGACATTACCTCAGCCTTTGTCAGATGGAGGGCTGAAGCAATCTCTTCCAGCCTAAGGACTTTCTCCCAACCTGTAAACGGGGTATGCTCTAAAATAGAGATACCAAGTAGATCAGAGAATTCCTCCAGAGTAGGGACTAACTGATAGTCCAGGAAAGTGAAGCAGTAGTATAGTAGATCAAAGAACTGGCATAAAACACTCATCATCTGTTCATCTAATCTGGAAGTGACCAAACCAAGGAGGTGACCATGTCTTCTGATGAAGGAGGAAGTATCTGGAACCTTTGCAACCAAATCTCTAAGCTGAGTAGGAATATGTACAAAGCTGATCCGAATAGTGTTTCTATGCATAGAGCCCATGACCTACAAAACAGAACAAAGATGAATCCCCTCTGTCTTTGAAATAGGTTAGTCTGATGCAAGATGTATGCAATGTCATGATGTCATGATGTCATGATAGAAACACACCACAAGTATTCACAGATAGCAAACATGGTAAGGGCGAGCAAGTCACACAGATAGCCCTTAGATTTCAGGCTAGCAAGGAGTTTAGGTATTACCCTCTTTCAGTTTAGTTGGTTCAACCTGTCGTAGAAATAGTAACCGGGTTCTAGAGGATCTCAATATCACTGACCACCCTCGATCGGTCATAATTCCAGTTTGGAAACCTTTTCTTGCAGCCGGAATCATCGCGAGAGTTTGGTCTCAATGAGTGTAGCATACTGCTACTGTTCTATGGCCAAGTTGGTCAATTATAGGTTCTAAGGTCAGTTGGTGCTTAATGACCCCTTAAAAGACCCATATTCTCCTTATTCCACTACAAGGGATATCAGTACAAACTAAAGTGCCACACCAACGTAGCTACTACTTCAACCGTATCGGTCTACGCCGTACAGTTCCCTCACAGTCTATTGCTACTTACCTAAATAGTATCCCCAGATCCGAGTTAGGATCTATAGTAACTCTGATTCAAACCCATAAAGATAAAGCATACAAATCAAGCAATTGAAAACATTATGATGAACTATTCCTAAGGTACACCCCACTTATAAAGCTTCCCCAGCAGAGTCGCCAGTTCTGTGATACGGTGGGAAGAACTGGCTGTTTTTTGGAATGCTGGTTTGCGTTTTGCGTTTGTTTTTGCAAAATGTCGCGGTAAGCAAGAGTCGCCACCGTCTTTTATTTTATCCAACAAGGAAAGCAAAAAAGCACAGAAAAATTCCTTTTTTTGAGATATTTCTGAGTACAGGGGGTAGATTATAGAAAGGGAAGGTATTAGCACCCTTTCATCCGTGGTTATCCACGGGCTCTTAGGTACTTGCTCAATTATTTTCAAAGTTGTTTTCTTTGTTCTTGTGGGTTTGAAAAAGTTTTTGTTTTGAAAACTTCGATATAACTCTTGCTTCTGTCCTCAAGAGTGTAATGAAGTGTTTTGAAAACTTTGTTCGAAAAGGAGTGTAAGTGTGAAAAAGTTTTTTTTTTAAATGAGCAAGTATCTAAGAACTATCTACCTACTCGAAAAAGGAATCGTTCTATGCTGATTTCCTTTAGACAATACTATCCCACTATTAATGAGTAGGTAGCACCGTCGTTGGAGTTTAAGGGTCAATTCGAATGAGGGACATACGGTCACTAAAGCAATGTTAGGATGCCTTAGCGGTAACCCTAATGTCTTAGATAATTTGTTTTGAGGCAACAATATATGAGGCAACCGTTTCGAGGCGACTATGATCTTTTAGACAAGAGGGCGACCTCTAAAACGACCTATACTCGATGACCGTGTACGAAGGCAACCAAGTGGGGTGTACCCTAAGAGTGAGCATGTGCGAGTGTGTCGTTTTAAGATTAAACATTCAGTCTTGTTATGCAAACCCTATTATCAAACATCTAGCAGTTATAATTTGCAGAAATTAAAGTGCGGAAATTAAATTACAAGGCGTCGGGTATTTACATCGCCAAAAGCAACCCTTTGAAAATAAAACAAAGCAGTAAATAAATAAAATGTCCTAATTATCTATTACATACCGGAAGCAGATACATAATTGGATAAAAATAAATAAAGCGCGCGGGTAATTACATCGAATGCGAAATTTAGGGTTTTGACCCTTTTGAAAGAAAGTGTTTTTTTTTTGTTTTTTATTTTTAGAAAAGAAATTAAATTCTAAATTAAATAAGTAAATTAATATTAAATAAATTAAATGGAAAAAATAATTAATGACATATTTTGGGTTTTTGTTATTTTAAGAAAGAAAATAAAAATAATTAAATTAGTAGTTAAAACCTAATTAAGTCTAATTAATTTTATTTATTTACAAAATAGGTTAAAGTTATTCTAGAATTAAAAACCTAAATTAATTAATTAGTATTTATTAAAAAAAATAATTCTGAAATTTATGGGATAAAAATATTTTTTGATGATTTTTGATAAAAAGGAAAAATTATGATTGGTTAATAATTAATTAAAATAAAGCAATTAAATTAAATAAATAAAATAAATAATAATATAAAGTAGAAGAAATGGGTCTGATTAGGAGGTGTAAGTAGAAATTCTGTAGGCCCATTAGAGGCTGGTCCGTTTGACCTTCTGAATCTGGTACACACACGTTGACCAGCACTTTGGTGGACCTTCAGCATTTGACCACCAGATCTGGCCCTTTGGCCATCTAGCACTTTGAGAATGAACGTCCATGGTGGAAATCTGGCTTGACCCTGCATGTGATTATCTGCAAGGAATTAGAAAAATGCAAATTGCTGGAGGCAGGGATCGAACCCCTGACCTCCAGCCTTTGGGTCCTTTATGGCCTATGTGGCAAGCACTGAAGCATGTTGTTGTTTTGTTAATAATAATGCAAATAATATATTATATAAAAAAACGAATCAAATGCCATAAAAAACAAAAAAGGCGCGCTTCGTTTGAATGGCCTAATGGACGGATGACACGAGTTCATCCCTGTCCTCCAAAACCTGTAAAAATTACCTGCGGATTTTTATCCCCAGCTAAAAGCGCAGGTTCGTTCTAAAACTTTCTCCAGGCCATAGAAATGCATTCCAAGAATATGTTTGAACTCGTCATAACCTCCTGGTCACAACCATGTCCTTCATGTGGACCAATTGTACCTGGAACAAAAAACCCCAAAAAAACTCCAAGAACCCTAACTATGGTGATTCTTGTTACAGATCATATAAATAAAATTCGTTAATACCAAAAGCTTGCAAATGTTCTTGTGATCACAAATATGTAATTATTTTGCTCAATGGATGCCAGAATAATGATTTGTGATTTCAAGAAGAAGGCGGATCCGTGAGATACTTACAGTGCATTGGGATGCTTGAAAACGCGTGGTTTGGATTGGGTTAGCTTCTGGAGATGGCCAGTAATCGATTGAGACAACTTTCAAGCCCTGCAAATGCCTCTATGATTGATTTCGATCTCAAGCTTTTTTGTGATTTTCTCAACTTTGGTTTTGCCTCTACCAATGTTCTCTAACCCTGATTTTCATGCCTGTAGCCTCCTTATGTATTGCACATTGGATTAGGTTAACAAGCTTTGTCCAAATCTCTCCATATTGATGATTGCATATTTGATTTGATCTTCCATGAAAACCTTTCCAAATTTGATCCAAATCATATATTCTTGTGCATAAAGACCTTGATACGAATTCAATTGCCATGATAGCTGTATTTGGAGCCTGAAATAGCCAAAAAAAATCATGTATTATCAATGTTTTAGATTTTATATGATTTTATTTTATTTAAAATGAATTAATTCAAATAAAAATCAAATTAAATAATAAAAATGTGATATGGACACATGGCTGGAGCTAGGGAACATGGGAAATAATGCAAACTCAAATCAAGTGAAAAAGAATGGGCCCATTTGGCAAAATTTGATGTTTTGGGGATAGTTGACTTTTGGCAATTTTGCAAAAAGGTCCAACTTCAAAAATGCATAACTTCTTCAATTTTGAACTTTTGGAAGTGTTCTTAGACTTTTTAGAAATATTGAGATGTCCTCTAATCAACCCTTTTGGTCTCATCTCATTTTTATATTCCATGCTCAAGTTATAAACTTTGGAAAAAAGGTGTTTTTGTTGACTTTTCAAAATGACCTATAATGTCCAAATTCATAACTTCTTGTGAGTGCAATTTTTGAACTGGGGGTATGAAGATGGATTATAGGTAATTGCATCATATTCAAAATGAGATTTGTATGGTTCATTTATAATAAAGTATGAGAAAGTTATGCTTGGTCAAAGTTGGATTGACTTTTCCTACAAAACCCTAATTTAACAACTTTTGAATCTTGATGAATTTTGAGAAATCCTTGATGAATCATTATCAACCCTTGATAAAATGATGAAATATCCTTCAAAATGAGGATGTTGACAAAAAATCTTGAAGTTTGACTGTATTTGGGTCATAGTTGATTTTTGCCCTAGCACAATCGACTTTTGGACCTTTTGAGCAATTGACTGAGCAAACTTCCTCTGCAAGGCCTGAAATTTGACATGGATGATCTTGAGGACATATTAGGACATTGGTGAGAAATTGGGGTCATTTGGACTCAAAGGTCTTTATGCAACACAAAACCCTAATTTGGGGTAGACTGCCTTAGGAGATAGCTTGTTTGACCAACTCTTGAGCAACCTTGAGCCACTTGGAGATTTTTCTTGCAATATTTTGAGAAATATGGGAGGGAAAATTTTAGGGTACAACAAGGACCATCCCTTCTAGCATAACCAAAATGTCGCAGCGCCAAGCAATAATTATAAGTGATTCCTCCCCTAATGTCTAAGAGAGGGACATTAGGGGATTCCCTACAGCGATCAATGATGGTGATACTCTCGAAGGGCCGGGAGCACCAATGAATATCTGAATTTATAAGGGACATCAGCCTATGAGACCATCTCATACCCTGCTCATTCTTCAAGACAGACCGGGGTAGGTTTGAAATAAACCACCTAGCCAATATAGGAGTGCAACACAGAAGGGTCCCTCTTCTCTTTAGAGTGTGAGTATGCAGAGAGTGTAGAATATCCCCAAGTAAGGTAGGTACCGAGTTATGAGACAGAAAAATCTTGATCGCATTCACATCTATAAGTTAATTCGTGTTAGGGAATAGTACTATCCCATAGATGAGAAGGGCCAACACCTCTTCAAAAGCTTGTAAATCCAGGTTATCCCAAAAAAAGCGAGCTTTCTCAAATAGAAACTTAGCTGGAAATCCTTGGACACTTCTTTTGGTTTCCCAATTTTCCACTACATCAGACCGTTGTAAAGATAAAGCTTGAGCAATCTCTTCGGGATTTGGGTCTCTTTCTGTACCGTTGAATGGTAGCTGATTAAGGATAGGTACCCCTAATAACTGAGAAAACTCCTCCATAATAGGCACTAACTAGTAATCAGGAAAAGTGAAGCAGTGGTGCAACGGGTCAAAGAACTGAAAGAGCACCTTTAATATTTCTTCATCTGGGATTGCAGTGACCAGGTTGAGAAGTCGGCCATGTTTTTCAGTGAAGGGAGATCTTTCAGGAATCCTTGATGCTAAGTCCTTGAGTTGAGGAGGTACTTTCACAAGGTTGATTTGGATAGTGTTCCTGCGAGCGGATGTCATGTCCTACAAAATAAGACAAAGATAAGCCCTAAAAATCCTTGAAACGATTAGTATGATATGCCATGTTACGATGTCATGATTATGCTAAGAAATCACAGATATAGAAAGCAATATGCAAATCACACAAAGACCTTAGGTTAAAGGCTTGCATGGGTTTTAAGGCAATACCCTCTTGAAGTTGGATTGGTTCAACTTGTCTTATAAATAGTAATCGGGTTCTAAGGGATCTCAATATCACTGACCTTTCCCACAAGCTTCATTCGATCGGAGACTGACTCGCAACCAAACAAAACTCAAGAGTCAAGTCTCAATGAGTGTAGCATCGAGTATCTGCCGGCTTTGGCAATACTCCAAAGACGGCCATCTCACTACGTCCTAATGGCCAAGTTGTTCATTTAAAGGTTCTAAGGTCAGTTGACGCTTTATGACACCATGCGGCGGCCCCGTATTCTCCTTGATTAACTCAAGGGCTACCGATACCAACCAAAGTGTCGCATCAACGTAGCCATCGCTTCAACCGTGTAGGTATACCCCATAAAATTTCCATGATCTATTACTACTTACCTAACAGGTTTCCCCAGATCCGGGTGTAGGATCTATAGTAACCCAAACAATCCCTTAAAAGTAAATCAAACAAACAAGAAAACAATTTAGAAATGATCTAGACCCTAAGGTAAACCCCATTTTTATAATAATCCCCAGCAGAGTCACCAGTTCTGTGATACGGTGGCAGAACCGACTATTATACTGGTTTACATTTGTATTCGTAAATGTTGTGGTAAGCAAGAGTCGCCACCGACTTTTCTTTTATCCAACAAAGGAAAGGGTGAAAAGAACAGAAAAAGACATTTTTCGAGATTTTCCGAGTAAGGGGGGTAGATTATGGAAAGGGAAGGTGTTAGCACCCTTTCTATCCGTGGTTTTCCACGGGCTCTTAGGTACTTGCTCATTTGAAAACTATTTGTGTGTTTGTGTATTTTGAAATTTTTTTGTTTGCTTTATGGTAACTCTTGTATTAGTCCTCAAGAGTGTGATAAAGCGTTTTTTGAAAGTAGTTTCTGAAAGTGTGTAAGTGTGAAAAAGTTGTTCTTGAGCAAGTACCTAACAATTATCTACCTACTCAAAAAAAAGGATGTTCTTTTCCTCCTTTCCTTTAGACAGTACTATCCTACTATTAGTGAGTAGGTAGCCCTATCGTTGGATGTTGAGGGACTATCGAAAGGGACACTATGGTTATTGAAGGAAACATATAAAGATATCTTAGAATTTTGAAGGGACTATTATCATATAGGAAACATCGAGGGACAAGATCATTTACCGAAAGGCAACTCGAGGGACGTTTAGGGACCATGATCTTTTATGATGACCTTTATACCGAGGGTCTTTGCTAAGATATCCCTACGTTCGAGGAATACCTAAGGATGCAAGTGTGAGAAGTGTATTTTTTCAGTTATATTTTCTTGAGATTAGTGATTGAATGGTTAATTGACTTTATCATGGCATGCACTCCTAATTTACTAGCAGTTAATATTTAGCAGAAATTTAAAGTGCAGGAATTTAAATCTACGCTATTACAACGTTTTCAGAGAGGGGGCATTTACATGTCCAAATGGGGGAAAAAACAAAGAAAAGCAGTAAAGTCCTATTTTAATCTATTACATTCCATTAGCAGGTACAATATTATAAAAGATGCGAAAATAAGATAAACGCGTGTGAAAATGGAAAGAAACGTCTAACAACCTAAAAAAGTCTAGGTAAAAAAATATTTTTGTTTTGTTTGTTTTAAGAAAATAATTAAACTAAACTAACTAAATAAAATAAAATCCTATTTAATTAAAAAAAAGAAAAAAAAAGATTGTTGATTAAAAAAAATTAATTATAATAAAACTACTTATATTATTTTTGGTATTTTTGTTAAGAAAATATTTGAGTTATAAAAACCTAGCTCTAATTATTTTTAAATTAATAAAATGATGTCAAAAATAGTTAAATTAATTAAATTAAATTAATTGAAAAAAACTTAAATCTATGATTATTAATTTTTTTGATTTTTTTATAATTTAAAAAAGATTAAAAATAAGTAAATGACAAAATAAAAATAAATAGGGAAGCTAATGGGCCTGGAGCTAATTAGTAAACAGGGGGTGTTATTCTAAAAAAAACGTTGGGCCCAGTAGATAGCCCAGGTTGGCTTTGGATCCTGTGTGGAAGCTTTTGAGTATCTATGGTGGTCCACACATTTGGGATCCTTGGATTTGGCCTCATCATTATCCACTAGCTGGAGCTGGAGGGAGTATGGTAAGCGCTTGAGATGAGGAGTACTGGATATGCAGTCAACAAACGTTAAATAAACAAAATGCTGGACCTGGGGTTCGAACCCAGGTCCCTTCCCTCACAAGCGCGATGCTTCACCATTTGAGCTACATGATCATTCGTTAATCCAAACAACAAGATAATATTATATATAAAAATTAGTCAGAAGCATTAAAAAAAACAAAAAAAATGCGTGTTGGATTTGAACGAGCCAATGGGGGGCTGCCAACACGTTGTCATCTTCCTTCCTTCGTCGTATTAGACCTAAACCTATAGTGACAATTTTATGTCTGTCACTACAGCCTTTGCATCCTGAAACAACCCAAATATGCAATAGAAATTATATGCGAGGCCATGAATCGACTGACCTCACTCTCCTGAGCATGATGGTGCCCCTGTTTAAGCTTAATTTTGACTAATTTAAAAACACCCAAATCTAAGCTTTAAACCCTAAAAATGGTAACGCATAGTTCCTGCATCAAAAACTCAATCCAACCATATAGGAAGCTTGCAAATGAATAATAAACCAGAAATGCATGGTTAAATCACATGGAAATTACATGAATTGTACAAAACAAAATTTGAAAATGGAGCAAACCGTGGATGTTGGTGGACGCGTTAGGCGATGCTTCCAGGCTTGATAATGGCTGCAAATGATTCAAGGGATCTCTAGGAGTGGATTAGAATCCTTGGTTTGGAGCAAGGGAGGCTGGAATTTGAAATCCGAGTTTGACAACTTTGAATTTTTTTCAAAATGGACAGGGGTTCTATAGGTTCTGTGTGCGTGTCTTTGGCTTGACAATGTGTTGTTCTTATAGTATAGAAGGAGGGGACACCATTGAATATGAAAGATTATGGCCATAACTCAAGTTTTCCAATAAGAATCCAACCAATTCAAGGCCTTCCAAATTTGTCAAAACATGCCTTATCTTTACTTGGATGAACCTGGTCACTTGTGAACGAAATCTTGGGCCTCTAAGCAAGCCAAGACATTATCCCACATGCCTAAGCCCATTTCCAAATATTTTATACAATTTATTTTATATTTACTTGAAATAAATTAAAATAAATATGTAAAAATAGGTAGAAAATACAAGGACATGCAAATATAATATTAGAGGTTCTCTATGACCTTAGGAATATATTTGAATCTTAAAAAGTTTGGCCATTGACCCAAAGATTCAAATTTGCTCAATGCACCAATCTTGAGATTTCCAAAACTTTCCCAACTTGGGCAAGCCATAACTTGCTCAGTTTTTATCTCATGATGATTATCATGTACTTTTTGGAAATCCCAAGGTGTCTACTTCAATCCCTCTGTTGATCAATTTTGCATTTGAAGATGTTATCTTGATGTAAAAGGTCTTGGCAAAAAGTGGCTTTTGTTGACTTTCTAAAAATGACCTGTAATGTATGAACTTGTATCTTTCAAATGGTGTATTTATTCAAATTGAGAAATAAAGATAATTTGTCGGGCATTGAATTCTATTCAAAATGAGCTTTGGTTGGAAAATTTATGATAAAGTATGAGCAAGTTATGCTTGCTTAAAGTTTGGTAGACTTTTCCTATAAAAACCCTAATTTGCCATTGTGATACGGTGGGAGAACTGACTTGATTGTTTTGCGTTTGATCGCAAATATTGCGGTTAGCAAGAGTCACCACCGACTTTTCTTTTATCCAAAAGGAAAGGTGAAAAAGCACATGAAAGACCTTTGAGATTGTTTCTTGAGTTTGAGGGGTAGATTATGAAAAGGGAAGATATTAGCACCTTTTCATCCATGGTTTTCTATGGGCTCTTAGTTACTTGCTAGATCACTTGCTTTTGTTTGAAATTGTGCTTTGTGTGGTTTTTTGAAAGTATTTTGTAAAAGAGGCCATTGTTTAGGAACTCTTTGTAATGATTCTCGTTCATAAGAATGCATACAAAGATGTTTGTCTTTTTGAAAATGTCTTCAATGTTTATAAGATGTTTGAAAGTGTGTAGATGTTTGTTTTGAAAATAGCAAGGATATTTGTTTTGAAATGGAGTGTTGTACCCCAAAATTTGCCCTCCCATATTCTTCGAGAAATTGCCAAGTCATGCTTCAAAATTCCCCAAGGGTTGCACAGTGTAAGGGCCTCATAAACAGTCAAAATTAGGGTTTTGCTTCTGATCAAGAAAATGAAGTTTCCAAAGGTCCAATAAAGTCTCACATGCCTACAAATATGGTCAAGCATCCTCATATCAAGTTTCAAGACTTTCAGCTCAAAATTACACAGTCAAAAACCCTAATTGCACTACAGTCAACTGTAGGGGCAAAATGGTCATTTGACAGTCAAAAGTTCAAATTTTTGGTCAACATATCATTTTGAAGCCATAAACATCATTTGATCAATGATTGATCATGATTCTCAAAGCTTGGCTCAAAAATCATCAAGATGTAAAAGTTTCCTTATTTGGACAGTTGAAAAAGTCAACTGTAAATTGACCAGGGCATAACTTTCACATGGATTATCAGAAAAATTCCATCCAAATCTCATTTTGAAGAGAAAGACATTTCCTATAACTCATCTTCATACTTCAAGTCCACGAAATGCTCTCACAAAAAGTTATCAATTTCAACATTATAGGTCATTTTCAAAAGTCAACAAAAAGGGACTTTAAGTCAAAGGCCATAACTTGATATTGGTACATCAAAACGACATGGGACCAAAGAAATTGTTTAGAGGACTCAAAGACCTTTCCAAAATGTCCAAGAACATGAGGAAAGCTTACAAATTGAGCAAGTTATGCCTTGTGAAATTTGGGAAATTTTTGGATATTTTGAAAAGTCAACATTGATTCAAATGACCTAAAATTGCTAATGGGCCCATTTTTCTTCCATAATTCATCATCCATGGCATGTGCACGACCATTTGGCCCAAAGGGAAGTATTTCTTCATTTTTTATTTATTTATTTGAATTTTTATTAATAATAATTCATTTAAATCAAATTAAATACATGAAAAATATTTAACCTAAGTTTTACAATCTTTTTGTGCATGAAATCTACTCAATAATTCGTGCATAATTAAATATGGAAAGATTTGGATTGATTGGATCATGATTGGTACAAAATTGCATGAAAAAGATTGAAGAAAATATGATTGAAAATCAAATCTCATAAACCATCAATGAAAGAGATTTTGATCAGAATTGTTGACCTAATTTATTCATACATAAGCATAGAACGAAAACCTAATCAAAGAGACCACTGAGCTGCGCAGGAACTCCATTGACAACCTTGAAATTTTGGTTTAAAAACTCAAAACTGAAAACCTAGTTCTAGGTCGTTTCAACCCACAAAATCCATCCTATTGTCTTCCAAGGACATCAAGCAATCTTTCTGGATCAAAAGCATCAATCCTAACCTCTTGAATCGTTGTACAGAAGCTAACTTTTCTCACTTTTTTTTCATAATCGTGCATCCCAATTCATGCGCATTTAGCCTTTTTTAATGTTTGATTCATGTTCCTTGTGTGATTCTAAAGCTAACCATGTGATTTGATTGAATTATTATGCATTGTATACGATTCTACCATTGTCAATTTTTAGGGTTTACAGGATTCCAAATTAGGGATTTTAAAACAAGGAAAAATTGGAGCATAAGAATTAGACCATTCACTTCAGCATACTCAGACGATCATGAACCTATACTCGCGCTCAATTTATGAGCACCTAATGGCTAATCGCTATTTTTCCATAGATGGCCTAAAAGAACATTTAAAAAACCGTCGCCTAATCTGTTTGTGTTTCAGGAACGAGGAAGAAGATGACCTCGTGGCGTCAGTGGATTGGTTCTTTTAAATTTTCGCGCGAAGACTCAGCAGTAACTCTTGTTTTATTTATTATATTTGTTATTCATTATATATTAACACGCGTGAATTGGTTCAGCTGGCAAGCATAGTTGTTGGTAAAGTACATGACCTGGGTTCGAGCCCCAGGTCTTCACCCTCTTCATATTATTTTGTACTTAGTGATTCCATGCAGGTTCAACATCAAAGCACATCATGCGCTCTCAAAATCAAACCATTCACAAAGCCAGGGAGATCAAATCAAAGGCTCAGATCTAAGGAACACAATGCACCCTAGTCAACACGCCAGCATGCTACCTGGAAAAGGTCAAACGGACCAAGGTTAATGGGCCAGATTTCTAAAGATTCACCTCCATGTTGGGGACTACAACCCCCCTTGGTTTGCAAGTTCTTTTAACTTTCTTTATTTTCTTTATTTTTTATAAATTGCTTGTTTAATTAATTTAATTATATTTTCATAAAATCACAAAATACCATAAAAATCAGAAAAGACCAAAAATTAAATATATTTAATTAGTTAATATTTTGTAAATAAATTCCTAAATTATTTAGTTTTAAATTAGGGTTTAATTTAATATTTTCATAATAAAATCCAAAAAACATAGAATTAGGTTTAATTAATTTTCATCTTTTTATTTTTCTTTCATGATAATCAAATATTTAATATTATTTATTTTATTTATTTTTAAATTTGTATATAAAAATTAGGGTTAATTTAGGTTAAAATTCAATGTTTTCCTAATAAATTAAAAGCCACTAGAATTAGGGTTAGTATTATTTTAATTAATTCTTTTTTCATTTAAATCCTAAAATATTAAAAAATACCAAAAACATCTCCTTTTCTTTTTCTTTATTAATTAATTCCATGTAATTTTAATTTTGCAAAAAGGGTCCAACGCCCTCGTTTCGATTTAATTTTAATTCGCATATTTATTTTATTTTATTATAATATTTATGTATCTCTCCCAAAGCCATGTAACCTTTTAATTTTCTCGCACTTTTCTTTTATTTCTTTATTTTTCTGTCAAATCGGGTCCTGGAAGTTTTGGCGATGTGGACCCGCGCCTTTTGTAATAGCTTAGAATTTTTACTTTCCCGCAATATTTTTAACTGTTAACAAATGGCATGAAAGAATGTATGGACAAAAATAAAAACAAGCGTAGAACACCAATAACATGACAAGATAAATGAAAATGAAAACGATACACAAATCGCACACACCACCCTTAGGGTGCGCCTCACTGTTGCCTTGCCTCGAAAGGTGATCGTCGAGTAGAGGATGTCTTAGTAAGTCCTCATGATCCGGGAACCTGGCATGAGGGTAGCTTCTAAGGTGTCTTCCTATTGCTCCGGTGATCACCATGTCCCGAACCTCGAATTGACCCGAACACCTCCAACGGTGGTGCTACCTACCTCTCAATGGTGGGATGGCACTACTTTAAAGGACATTTACACAGACGAATTCCTTAGGGTAGGTAGACGATTCTAGATACTTGCTCTAAATTTCAAAACAAATCAAAAATACTTTTCACACCGACACCTTTTCAAAAAGCTTTCGAAAGCAATTTTTCAAACACTCTTGAGGACCGATACAAGAGTCGAACTGGAATTTTCAAAGAAACTTTTTAAAACCCACAGTTGAAAAGCAAACAAACCATTTTTTAAAACACAATGAGCAAGTATCTAAGAGCCCATGGATAACCATGGATAGAAAGGGTGCTAACACCTTCCCTTTCTATAATCTACCTCCCGAACCGAGAGCAATCTCTTTAAGGAATTTTTCTGTGCTTTTGTCCTTTCCATTTGGAGAAAATAAAAGACGGTGGCGACTCTTGCTTCCGCGACATTCCGCGAACCAGTGTTAAACAGTCAGTTCCAGATCCACCGATCACAGAACTGGCGACTCTGCTGGGGACTTAAAATTAAAGTGAGGTGTACCTTAGGACTAAGATCACTGTGTTTTCAATTGTTTTCCTTGTGTGCTTTAAATTGTGGGTTGCTTGGGAGTTCTATAGATCCTAACCCGAATCTGGGGGATACCTTTCTTAGAAAGTAGCAACAAGGCTGTGAGGGAACTGTGCGGGGTATACCGACATGGTTGAAACAGTCTGCTACGTTGATGTGGCACTTTGGTGTGTACCGGTAACCCTTGAGTTCAGTCAAGGAGAGTACGGGGCCTTCGCGTGGTGTCATGAAGCATCAACAGACCTTAGGAACCTTAATTGAACTATCTTGGCCTCTTTAGGGTAGTGAGATAACTGACTTTGGTGCAGTCCGAGGTTGGTTGATACTCGATACTACGCTCAATTGAGGGTTGCTTTCCTGGAATATTTCGGTCGCCAGTTCAGTGGCTAAATCGAAACGATGAACAACGAAAGCAATCCCGTGATATTGGGAACCTTAGAACCCGGTTACTTTGATAGGACAGGTTGAACCCACCAACTTCAAGAGGGTACTACCCAGACCCCATGCTGGCCTTAAACCCTAAGGGCTTGTCTTGTGTGCCTTGTGTGCCTTACATGTTTGTCTTTGTAAATATCTGTGGTGTGTTTAATCATAGCATCATGACATCATCCAGCATCATATGCATTGACTAACCATTTCAGGGGTTCGAATTTTCATCTTTGTTCTTGTTTTGTAGGACTACGAAAGACAATTCAAATCAGTCTTGTAAGGATTCCTCCTCAGCTTAAGGAACTCATATCCAGGATTCCCGAGAACTCTTCATTCAGTGAAAGACATGGAAGTCTCATCAGCTTGGTCAATACCAACATTGAGGAAGATATGATAAAGGTCCTGTTCCAATTCTTTGACCCTCTGCATCACTGTTTCACCTTCTTGGACTATCAGTTGGTACCTACATTGGAGGAGTTCTCCCGGCTCCTGAAGATCCCTATCCTTGATCAGCTACCCTTCACCGGTACAGAAAAGGAGCCTAAGCTTGAAGAGATTGCTAAAGCCTTGCACCTACAGTCATCTGACCTCAAGGGACATTGGGAAGTTAGAAGTGGTATCAAAGGGTTCTTAGCCAGGTTTCTGTTTGAAAAGGCCCATGAATGTTGGAACTCCCTTGACTTGCAAGCTTTTGAAGAAGTGGTGGCCCTCCTTGTCTATGGTTTGGTGTTGTTCCCTAACCCAGATCAGCTTATTGATATCAGTGCTGTCCAGATATTTATGTCCAGGAATCCCATACCTACGTTGCTGGGGGACATCCTTCACTCATGTTACACTCGAACCATGAGAAAAAGAGGTGTCCTTATGTGTTGCACTCCTCTCCTGGGAAGGTGGTTTATTTCGCACCTTCCACAATCAGTTCTGAAGAATGAGTGGGGTTTGAGATGGTCACAATGGTTGATGACTCTTACACATGCAGATATACATTGGTGCCCTCGGTCCAGAGAAGATGTCACTATCATTGATCGTTGCAGGGAGTACCCTAATGTTCCTTTACTTGGAATCAGAGGAGGTATTACTTACAGTCCATTCCTGGCTTGGAGACAGTTTGGTTATGCTCGGAGGGATGGTCCTCATGACATGTTAATCCCTGACATAGTTTTTGACTTCGACAATGATACTCAAGGACTTCGCCAGAGATTTATCAGAGCCTGGAGGATGCCCAGTAGGATAGACAGCAAGACACTGGGGCACAGGAACTCCATCCCGTTGGAACCTTATCTCAAGTGGGTACGAGCCCGCTCCCAGAAGTTGGTAATGCCTTATCCCCATATGCTCCCTGTGATCAAAGAGCCAGTCTTGGAAGGAGAAGCGTCCTACATTATTCAGCACCCTGACATGCCCACATCCTGGGAAGAGATGCAGAAGAGCTGGATCCAGCTTAAGGAGGAACGGAATTCTCTTGAGACCAGTCTACATGCCAGTGAAAAGAAGGTCTTGGAGCTCACCCGCCTGTTGCATGAGGAGAGGAATCTCAACACTTACATAGCTCCAAAGAGGACGCGTAGTATATTCTGGGATTGATTTGATTTTTTGTATTATTTGCCCATGAGGCTTTGATGTACTAAACAGTTATTTCCTTAATGATAACGTGTGTTCCTTTTTGTCTACAACAAAGTTGAATTTTCAAACCCTTGAATGCATTGCATAAACACATCTCATTCATCATGTGCATAGCAGGTTTCTCCTTTTCAGGTTGCTTACAGTTCTTCGCTGTTTATTTCAGCATCATGAATCCCGACTCGTCATCAACCGAGACATCCATCAAGGCTCTTCAGGCGCAGAATGCGCAGTTTCAGGAATTAATCAAGGGTCTGGCTCAAGGCCAAGAAGAGCTGAAGGCTCTGCTCCTGAAGAAGGAGAAGAAGAAGAAGCGAAGAACTGTTCTGTTTAACTCGGGCCGAAGGTTTGGCAATACTCTGCAGCAGGAAGAGGCTGGTTCTTCTGTTGGCAAGAGTACTCCTCAGGCAGAAGCAAGGGTTCCTAGTCCGGTAGTCTCCGACAACGAGACCGATTTTGATGAAGAGCAGTACCCTCCTGCAGAAGACAGATACAAGCAACTGGAGGATAGGTTGAATGCTATGGAGATTCAACAGGTACCTGGGCTGGATTTTGGAGATCTGGGTTTGTCTACTGGTGTGATTATTCCCCGGAAGTTCAAAGCACCATCTTTCCCTAAATATGACGGGGCGTCTTGTCCCAAGTTACATCTCAGGTCCTATGTTCGGAAAATTCAACCATACTCTGCGGATAAGAATTTGTGGATCCACTTCTTCCAGGAGAGTCTTTCAGGGACTCATCTCGAATGGTTCTATCAACTGGATGGGACCAAAGTTCGTAACTGGGAGGAGTTGGCTACTGCTTTCTACAAGCAGTATCAATATAATGCCGACCTTGCCCCTACATGTACCCAACTCCAGGGTATGTCGTTAGGTTCAAGCGAAGGTTTTAAGGAGTACGCTCAGAAGTGGAGAGACCTGGCTGGCAGGGTGCAGCCACCATTGACTGATCGGGAGTTAGTAGACATGTTCTTGGGGACCCTATCTGGGCCATCTTTCAACCATCTTATCGGGAATTCATCTGCAGGGTTCACTGATCTAATTCTGACTGGGGAGAGAATTGAGGCTGGGTTAAAGTCTAGTAAAATTCCGAAGGGCGCATCGTCTAGTGCTGAGAAGAAACCCTTCAAGAAGGAGGCTAGTGCCGTGTATGGTTCCAAGAGATCAGAGAGACCTGAGCGTCGCCAATCTGTCAGTGCGGTAATGATTGCTAAGCCTGCTGCCGCTCCTCGGCCGACCAATCCTCAAAGGGCTGAAAGACCCCGGAGAGAGTTTACCCGGTTAAGCATGACCCTATCGCAGATCTTGCCACAGTTGCTCTCAACCAACTTAGTGACTGTCCGAGAGGCGCCGAAGTTTCCAAATACTGCATCTCCTAAGTACAACCCAAATGCTCGTTGTGCTTACCATTCAGATAGCCCGGGGCATTCCACTGATGACTGTTGGGCTTTAAGGAGCAAGCTGCAGGATCTTATTGACACCAAGGAAGTACAGTTTGAGGCATCTGAGAAGCCTAATGTAGTGACAACTCCCCTGCCTGCTCATGGAGTGAATGCTATTGGGGACGAGGATGAAGTGGATGAAGCTGAGTTTGATAGCTGGATTTACCCTGCAACCGACAGTGGACTCAACAATTGGAGTGCGAAAGACAACCTATCTGTTTCTCTTGTTACTAAGTAATGAATTCCTATGTTTTTGGCATTTGTAATAAACAATAATAAACTCTATGGCCCGGTGTCTTACCCGAGGCACCGTGGTTTCATTTGTGAGGGCATCTAAATTGTCATTTCATATATCATGAATGAAAATCTTGGACGTTTTCTCGCATTGCAAATCTTATGCTCCTTTTCTGTCTTTCTTTCCTTTACATATTTTTCAAAACAAGCTGTATTTACACACACACTCACTCATACAGGTTTCAATCCACTCTGGATCTTACTGATAACGACTCTGCTACTGCCAGTTATGACTTCGAAAATCCGATCAACTTAGCCGAAGACGAAGGTGAAGATGATTGCGAAGTGCCTGGCGAGCTTGCAAGACTGTTACTTCAGGAAGAGAGGGCAATTCAACCCCATGAAGAGCCAGTGGAAACAATAAACCTGGGTACAGAGGCAGACAGGAAAGAGGTAAAGATTGGTGCCAACCTAGAGCTCAGCGTGAAGCAACGGTTGACTAAGATGCTACATGATTATATGGAGATCTTTGCCTGGTCCTACAAAGACATGCCCGGGTTGGATACCGATATTGTGGTCCATCACTTGCCAACTAAGGAAGATTGCCCTCCGGTAAAGCAAAAGGTCCGTCGGATGCGTCCAGAGATGTCTGAGAAGATTAAAGCCGAGGTCATGAAACAGTTTGACGCCGGGTTTCTTGCAGTGACTTCTTACCCTCAGTGGGTTGCTAATGTGGTGCCGGTACCTAAGAAGGACGGTAAGGTCAGAATGTGTGTCGATTACAGGGATCTGAACAGGGCCAGCCCCAAAGATGACTTTCCCCTACCTCACATTGATGTCCTTGTTGATAATACAGCTCAGCATAAAGTATTCTCTTTCATGGATGGTTTCTCAGGTTACAATCAGATCAAGATGGCACCTGAAGACATGGAGAAGACTACCTTTGTTACTCAGTGGGGCACCTTCTGTTACAAGGTCATGCCATTCGGGTTGAAGAACGCTGGGGCAACCTACCAACGTGCCATGGTTGCTTTATTTCATGACATGATCCATCATGAGATAGAAGTGTATGTTGATGACATGATCGCAAGGTCCCAGACTGAGGAAGAACACCTAGATCATCTGCAGAAGTTGTTTGACCGGTTGAAACTGTACAAGCTAAGGTTGAACCCGAACAAGTGCACCTTCGGGGTAAGATCTGGAAAGTTGCTAGGCTTCGTCGTAAGTGACAAGGGCATTCAAGTGGACCCCGCTAAGGTCAAAGTTATTCAAGAGATGCCAGTTCCTAGGACAGAGAAGGAAGTCAGAGGCTTTTTAGGACGCCTGAATCACATTGCTCGGTTCATCTCGCACTTAACTGCTACCTGTGAGCCAATCTTCAAGCTGCTGAAGAAAGATCAGGTAGTACGTTGGAATGATGAATGTCAGGCTGCTTTTGACAGAATCAAGGAGTATCTCCAAGAACCACCCATCCTTATGCCACCGGTTGAAGGGAGACCTCTGATACTATATCTAACAGTGCTTGACAACTCAATGGGGTGTGTGCTGGGGCAGCATGACGAGTCTGGCCAAAAAGAGCATGCCATTTATTACCTTAGCAAAAAGTTTACCGACTGTGAGACCCGACACTCACTGCTTGAGAAAACTTGCTGCGCTTTGGTATGGGCTGCTCGCCGGCTGAGACAGTATATGCTGACTCACACTACCTTGTTGATCTCAAAGATGGATCCTATAAAGTACATATTCGAAAAGCCTGCTCTGTCTGGGAGAATTGCAAGATGGCAGATGATCTTGACGGAATACGACATTCAGTACACAACCCAAAAAGCCATCAAAGGAAGTGTACTGGCAGACCACTTGGCACATCAGGCCGTAGATGACTACCAATCAATGAACTTCGAGTTTCCGGACGAAAGCATCATGATTGTGACTGACTGTGAAGTACCTGGACCGGATGAAGGACCTGAACCAGGATCCCGATGGTCTATGCACTTTGACGGAGCCTCCAATGCTTTGGGAAACGGTATCGGCGCCATAATCATATCACCTCAAGGCACTCATACTCCACTCACTGCCCGACTATGTTTCAACTATACCAACAACATGGCGGAGTATGAGGCGTGCATCATGGGTCTTCAAGCTGCGATCGACCTAAGGATCAAGTTTCTGAGTGTCTTCGGAGATTCCGCTCTTGTGATCAATCAGATCAAAGGAGATTGGGATACGAAACATCCAAACCTGATTCCTTACAGAGAATGTGTGTTGACCCTGATCCCCCACTTTACAGAGATAACCTTTGAACACTTTCCAAGAGAAGAGAATCAGCTGGCGGACGCGTTAGCTACAATGGCTTCTATGTTCAAAGTTAAATGGGATAATGAGGCTCCCCGGATCATCATCTGGAAACTGGACGAACCGGCATACTGTTGTGATCTCGAGACTGAATTGGTGACTGAGAAGCCTTGGTACCATGAAGTGAAGAGATATCTGGAAGCTCAGGAATACCCTGAAGGTGCATCTGTCAATGATAAGAAGTTCCTAAGGAGGTTCGTAGCCAAGTTCTTCCTTAGCAACGACATCTTGTACAAGCGAAACCATGATTCAACCTTACTGCGCTGTATGGATAAGACTGAAGCAGAAAGGATCATGGAAGAGCTACATGAAGGAACCTTTGGTACACATTCCAGTGGGCACACTATGGCTAAGAAGATCCTTCGGGCAGGGTATTACTGGTCCACGATGGAAGCTGACTGCTACCAACATTCTAGGACATGCCATAAATGCCAGATTTATGCAGACAAGGTGCATGTGCCTCCAGTTCCTCTGAATGTTCTGACTGCGCCTTGGCTGTTTGCAATGTGGGGCATAGACATGATTGGTGAGATTAAACCTACGGCATCTAATGGGCATCGCTTCATCCTAGTGGCGATTGATTACTTCACGAAGTGGGTTGAGGCAGCTTCCTACGCTACGGTAACCAAGACTATTGTGGCACGATTCATTCGGCATAATCTGATCTGTCGATACGGCGTCCCTGAAAGGATCATTACAGACAACGGTACCAATCTGAATAACAAGATGATCGCTGAGCTCTGCGAGCAGTTCAAGATACAGCACCACAATTCTTCTCCTTACAGACCGAAGATGAATGGGGCTGTAGAAGCAGCAAATAAGAACATCAAGAAGATCGTGCAGAAGATGACAGTGACTTATAAAGATTGACACGAGATGTTACCGTTTGCTCTACATGGGTACCGTACCTCAGCTAGGACGTCAACCGGGGCAACTCCTTTCTCTCTGGTTTATGGTATGGAGGCAGTCTTACCGATCGAAGTGCAAATACCCTCTCTCCGGATAATGAAGGATGCAAATCTGAACGAGGATGATTGGATCCAGACACGACTTGATCAGCTCAACCTCATTGATGAAAAGAGACTTGCTGCTATCTGCCATGGTCAGACATATCAGAAACGGATGATCAGGGCATTTAACAAAAAGGTCAGACCACAGGAATATCAAGTTGGGGATCTGGTAATTAAGCGAATCATCCTTCCTCAGAGTGATCCAAGGGGCAAATGGACCCCTACGTACGAAGGGCCATTTGTGGTTAAACATGTGTTCTCAGGAGGAGCAATGATACTAACCAATATGGATGGTGACGACCTTCCTCACCCCGCCAATGCAGACATAGTAAAAAGATACTACGCATAAAAAAGACCCGCTAGGCTGACATGCCTAGGCAAAAATTAGGGCTTCCCGTCGAACCAAAAGGGTTCGGGCAAAATGAAGGGATGAAATGGAAAAATCTGTACACCCGGCAAGTCGAAAACCTGAAAAGGCGGCTTGGGCAAAAATGGGTATCCCGGTGGACTGAAAACCCGAAAGGGCGGTCCAGGCAAAAATTAGGGATAAAAGCGTAATACTATGTCTCATTGGATCACTTTGCATCCAGAATCCGGTATCTACATCAAGTTCAGACGGCATCAATCAGTCAGCTTCACCTTCAACCAAGGTCATCAAGTGATGAGACGCTCGGAATTATAAAGGCAATAGCAGAGTTGAAACCCAGTGGATCATTCATTTCACACAGCTGTTTTATTTTCTTTTGTACAAAATTTGTATAAACTCTTTTATTCGGCAGCGTTCTCTTACTAGGACGTCAGCCTCTTGTACACAAAACGCCTATTTCCAGGCCATTCAAAATCAATACAAATATACTTTTCAGTTAAACGTGCCAACTGTTTTTCTTTTTCTGTTTTGTTTTGCGAAGAACGTCCAAGGTTCAATTTGTGATATATGCATTGACAATAATTTGCTAACTCATAAATATTTGCAAAGGATTAATTACAGGTAACATCAGAAACAGGGGCAATAAAGAGTTGTCCAAGCAATCTAATTGTTCTATCCTCCAAGGTACCAAGGTAGGTTCAGCTAAAGAACATGACCAGTACATCTTAATTCCCCAGAGAGTGAGCCAACAAGTCAGTGCACTCTTCTCCAAGCAAAGTTATCAAGTCTTAAGGAAGTTGAGTATCCTCCAGCAGATCTCAACATTCCCCAGCAGCAATATACATATTCCTAACAAGCATCCCCGGCAGTCTTGGCCTAAAGATTGTTCCCCGGCGGTATATCAACATTCAAAGGAATCACTTCCCCCGCAGTTCAAAACTTCCCAGGAGAGTCCAATCCAGTTCCCCAGGAAAGTTGGAATTCATCTCCCCCAAGCAGTAAGCTTATCCCCAGTAGATTCTGGAAGCTTATCCCTCGCAGAGAACGAACGCGTCGCCCGACCATATTTAAAGAGTTATTTCCTTAACAGGATATAACTGGGTTATCCTCAGCCAAAAGCCATGGAAAGAGCGTCCCCGACGAAGTTCTCTTACCCCCCCAGCGAAATCTATTAACACTTCCGATACAACAAGGATATCCCCAGCAAATTATTATCAACAACTCAGCAAGATACCCCTCTCCCCACACAGTATCGCTCCCCAACATGGTCGCTAGAGTATTTTTCTCCCCGCAGAATCTTCCATTTTGCCAAGTTTATTCCTCAACGGAGTCATCTTCTCCTACCGGTATTCTTGCAGTTATCATCCCCAGCGGAAGCAAAATCTATTCTTCAACATCAGCCCAGGAGTGACTTCCCGGCACCCGTCAAGGATTTACTTTCCTAGACGAAAGCATACATAAACATCACATACATCATTATAGCATGCATAGACGCATCATATCTTACAAATCTCATTTATGTTGAGAACATCATTGCTTGATCCATATCATGCATTGCATATGACTGACCTTTACCTTTCAGGAAAGATTCAGTTAAGTTCTCCGCTATTTCAAGACCTAGACCGGTTCAGTTAATCGACTCCAGAGATTTCTTATCCAGTCCAAGGCCTTCTCTAGTCCAGCTAAATCGACTCCCAACAGATTTTTCTGATGAAGACTTAGTAGAAGTTATCAGGTTTTTCTCAGACGTTCGCTTTTGAGATTATAATTTCCTATGGTTCCCTCCCCGACGGTGCGTGAGGTGATAATTCCATTTTAGGTTATAATTTCCTATGGTTCTCTCCCCGACGGTGCGTGAGATGATAATTCCATTTTAGGTTATAATTTCCTATGGTTCCCTCCCCGACGGTGCGTGAGGTGATAATTCCATTTCAGGTTATAATTGCCTATGGTTCTCTCCCCGACAGTGCGTGAGATGATAATTCCATTTCAGGTTATAATTTCCTATGGTTCTCTCCCCGACGGTGCGTGAGATGATAATTCCATTTTAGGTTATAATTTCCTATGGTTCTCTCCCCGACGGTGCGTGAGATGATAATTCCATTTTAGGTTATAATTTCCTATGGTTCCCTCCCCGACGGTGCGTGAGGTGATAATTCCATTTCAGGTTATAATTTCCTATGGTTCTCTCCCCGACAGTGCGTGAGATGATAATTCCATTTCAGGTTATAATTTCCTATGGTTCTCTCCCCGATGGTGCGTGAGATGATAATTCCATTTCAGATTATAATTTCCTATGGTTCTCTCCCCGACGGTGCGTGAGATGTTAATTCCATTTTAGGTTATAATTTCCTATGGTTCTCTCCCCGACGGTGCGTAAGATGATAATTCCATTTTATGTTATAATTTCCTATGGTTCTCTCCCCGACGGTGCGTGAGATGATAATTCCATTTTAGGTTATAATTTCCTATGGTTCCCTCCCCGACGGTGCGTGAGGTGATAATTCCATTTCAGATTATAATTTCCTATGGTTCTCTCCCCGACGGTGCGTGAGATGTTAATTCCATTCCAGGTTTTTCCCAAACGTCTGCTTTTGAGATTATAATTGCCTATTGGTTCTCTTCCCGATACTGCGAAGATGGTAATTCCCACCAAGATTTTCTCAACGAGCGTTGTTGAAGTTAAAGTCACCCAAGGTTCTCTCACCGTTCCTGCTGAGGTAGTAACCACCCCTGGTTCATTCATCATCTTGTGAAGCTCCAGAATCAGCTCCTGTAACCAGTCATGACACATCTATACCAAGCATCTGAAAACCAGTTCTTGCAACATGTCAGGTACTCATTTTTCTGTTTTGCAGGTACGCAAGTTCTCGCTAAGGAATCTCTTACGCGATCAACATCCAGATTGCATCTATAAGCCCATCATCCTATCCATCAATCTCCAAATGGCATCTGTAAGCCCATTCCCACCATCACTGCTACTATGTGAGCGCAAATTTCTGGGCACTCAGTGTTCAATCATCTTCCACCCTCGGATTACGAAAGGCATGTCATCCAATCTGCATCCTCAGGTCTAAGAAGATTGAACAGGGGCAGCTGTTGTACCCCAAAATTTGCCCTCCCATATTCTTCGAGAAATTGTCAAGTCATGCTTCAAAATTCCCCAAGGGTTGCACAGTGTAAGGGCCTCCTAAACAGTCAAAATTAGGGTTTTGCTTCTGATCAAGAAAATGAAGTTTCCAAAGGTCCAATAAAGTCTCACATGCCTACAAATATGGTCAAGCATCCTCATATCAAGTTTCAAGACTTTCAGCTCAAAATTGCACAGTCAAAAACCCTAATTGCACTACAGTCAATTGTAGGGGCAAAATGGTCATTTGACAGTCAAAAGTTCAAATTTTTGGTCAACATATCATTTTGAAGCCATAAACATCATTTGATCAATGATTGATCATGATTCTCAAAGCTTGGCTCAAAAATCATCAAGATGCAAAAGTTTCCTTATTTGGACAGCTGAAAAAGTCAACTGTAAATTGACCAGGGCATAACTTTCACATGGATTATCAGCAAAATTCCATCCAAATCTCATTTTGAAGGGAAAGGCATTTCCTATAACTCACCTTCATACTTCAAGTCCAAGAAATGCTCTCACAAAAAGTTATCAATTTCAACATTATAGGTCATTTTCAAAAGTCAACAAAAAGGGACTTTAAGTCAAAGGCCATAACTTGAGATTGTTACATCAAAACGACATGGGACCAAAGAAATTGGTTAGAGGACTCAAAGACCTTTCCAAAATGTCCAAGAACATGAGCAAAGATTAAAAATTGAGCAAGTTATGCCTTGTGAAAGTTGGGAAATTTTTGGATATTTTGAAAAGTCAACATTGATTCAAATGACCTAAAATTGCTAATGGGCCCATTTTTCTTCCATAATTCATCATCCATGGCATGTGCACGACCATTTGGCCCAAAGGGAAGTATTTCTTCATTTTTTATTTATTTATTTGAATTTTTATTAATAATAATTCATTTAAATCAAATTAAATACATGAAAAATATTTAACCTAAGTTTTACAATCTTTTTGTGCATGAAATCTACTCAATAATTCGTGCATAATTAAATATGGAAAGATTTGGATTGATTGGATCATGATTGGTACAAAATTGCATGAAAAAGATTGAAGAAAATATGATTGAAAATCAAATCTCATAAACCATCAATGAAAGAGATTTTGATCAGAATTGTTGACCTAATTTATTCATACATAAGCATAGAACGAAAACCTAATCAAAGAGACCACTGAGCTGCGCAGGAACTCCATTGACAACCTTGAAATTTTGGTTTAAAAACTCAAAACTGAAAACCTAGTTCTAGGTCGTTTCAAGCCACAAAATCCATCCTATTGCCTTCCAAGGACATCAAGCAATCTTTCTGGATCAAAAGCATCAATCCTAACCTCTTGAATCGTTGTACAGAAGCTAACTTTTCTCACTTTTTTTTCATAATCGTGCATCCCAATTCATGCGCATTTAGCCTTTTTTAATGTTTGATTCATGTTCCTTGTGTGATTCTAAAGCTAACCATGTGATTTGATTGAATTATTATGCATTGTATACGATTCTACCATTGTCAATTTTTAGGGTTTACAGGATTCCAAATTAGGGATTTTAAAACAAGGAAAAATTGGAGCATAAGAATTAGACCATTCACTTCAGCATACTCAGACGATCATGAACCTATACTCGCGCTCAATTTATGAGCACCTAATGGCTAATCGCTATTTTTCCATTGATGGCCTAAAAGAACATTTAAAAAACCGTCGCCTAATCTGTTTGTGTTTCAGGAACGAGGAAGAAGATGACCTCGTGGCGTCAGTGGATTGGTTCTTTTAAATTTTCGCGCGAAGACTCAGCAGTAACTCTTGTTTTATTTATTATATTTGTTATTCATTATATATTAACACGCGTGAATTGGTTCAGCTGGCAAGCATAGTTGTTGGTAAAGTACATGACCTGGGTTCGAGCCCCAGGTCTTCACCCTCTTCATATTATTTTGTACTTAGTGATTCCATGCAGGTTCAACATCAAAGCACATCATGCGCTCTCAAAATCAAACCATTCACAAAGCCAGGGAGATCAAATCAAAGGCTCAGATCTAAGGAACACAATGCACCCTAGTCAACACGCCAGCATGCTACCTGGAAAAGGTCAAACGGACCAAGGTTAATGGGCCAGATTTCTAAAGATTCACCTCCATGTTGGGGACTACAACCCCCCTTGGTTTGCAAGTTCTTTTAACTTTCTTTATTTTCTTTATTTTTTATAAATTGCTTGTTTAATTAATTTAATTATATTTTCATAAAATCACAAAATACCATAAAAATCAGAAAAGACCAAAAATTAAATATATTTAATTAGTTAATATTTTGTAAATAAATTCCTAAATTATTTAGTTTTAAATTAGGGTTTAATTTAATATTTTCATAATAAAATCCAAAAAACATAGAATTAGGTTTAATTAATTTTCATCTTTTTATTTTTCTTTCATGATAATCAAATATTTAATATTATTTATTTTATTTATTTTTAAATTTGTATATAAAAATTAGGGTTAATTTAGGTTAAAATTCAATGTTTTCCTAATAAATTAAAAGCCACTAGAATTAGGGTTAGTATTATTTTAATTAATTCTTTTTTCATTTAAATCCTAAAATATTAAAAAATACCAAAAACATCTCCTTTTCTTTTTCTTTATTAATTAATTCCATGTAATTTTAATTTTGCAAAAAGGGTCCAACGCCCTCGTTTCGATTTAATTTTAATTCGCATATTTATTTTATTTTATTATAATATTTATGTATCTCTCCCAAAGCCATGTAACCTTTTAATTTTCTCGCACTTTTCTTTTATTTCTTTATTTTTCTGTCAAATCGGGTCCTGGAAGTTTTGGCGATGTGGACCCGCGCCTTTTGTAATAGCTTAGAATTTTTACTTTCCCGCAATATTTTTAACTGTTAACAAATGGCATGAAAGAATGTATGGACAAAAATAAAAACAAGCGTAGAACACCAATAACATGACAAGATAAATGCAAATGAAAACGACACACAAATCGCACACACCACCCCTAGGGTGCGCCTCACTGTTGCCTTGCCTCGAAAGGTGATCGTCGAGTAGAGGATGTCTTAGTAAGTCCTCATGATCCGGGAACCTGGCATGAGGGTAGCTTCTAAGGTGTCTTCCTATTGCTCCGGTGATCACCATGTCCCGAACCTCGAATTGACCTGAACACCTCCAACGGTGGTGCTACCTACCTCTCAATGGTGGGATGGCACTACTTTAAAGGACATTTACACAGACGAATTCCTTAGGGTAGGTAGACGATTCTAGATACTTGCTCTAAATTTCAAAACAAATCAAAAATACTTTTCACACCGACACCTTTTCAAAAAGCTTTCGAAAGCAATTTTTCAAACACTCTTGAGGACCGATACAAGAGTCGAACTGGAATTTTCAAAGAAACTTTTTAAAACCCACAGTTGAAAAGCAAACAAACCATTTTTTAAAACACAATGAGCAAGTATCTAAGAGCCCATGGATAACCATGGATAGAAAGGGTGCTAACACCTTCCCTTTCTATAATCTACCTCCCGAACCGAGAGCAATCTCTTTAAGGAATTTTTATGTGCTTTTGTCCTTTCCATTTGGAGAAAATAAAAGACGGTGGCGACTCTTGCTTCCGCGACATTCCGCGAACCAGCGTTAAACAGTCAGTTCCAGATCCACCGATCACATGGAGCAAGTAACTAAAAGTAATCTACCTACTCAAATATCTTTCTTGTTCATTTTCTTTTCCTTTGATATTGTTGTCTTACCATTGATTTGGTAAGCAAACCTATCTTTGGATATAAACGGGACGGGTGTGGGTCATCGTATAATCATGATTAGCAATGTTGCAAAGTATCTTAGCATTTTTTTGAGGGACTAAGATCATTTGAAAGGAAACTTAGATAGCGTCATCGAGGGACTATGATCTTATATTTTCTTGTTTTTTCTAAAATACCTCACATGCGTAATATGGTCATTTTGTATAAGGCAACCAAGTGGAATAACCCTAGGGGTGCTTGTGTGCAAGTGTATTGTTTTCATGCTTGTTTATTTGTCTTGAATTAGGGTTTTCTAAGTGTTGGTTTTAGTCTTTCCATACAAATCCTAATTACTAGCATTTGTATATAAAAGCGATAAATTGCGGAATTTAAAGTTACTACGCTATTACAACATTGGTGGGGAGGGGGAGTATACAAATTTTCAAATGGGGATTGCGAGAAAATTATAGCTAATTAACTGTTACAACCATATCGAATTTGTACAAAAATTTAAACAAATAAATAACCATAATAATGTAAATAAGTATGCATAGGATAATGAAAATGATTTTTGTTTGATTTTTATATAAAGGTAATTTTGATTTATTTTTGTCCTAATTTATTTAAGAAAATAATTTTAATTATAAACAAAATAAATTAAACCTAAACTAGTTAGAAATTATTTAGGTTTTTTTTTCTAGAAAAAAGAATTAAATTCTAAGTTTTTTTTAAGAAAATAAAAGTAGTTAAATTAAAGACCTAAATTCAAGATTAATTTAACTCATGAAAAACGAAATAAAATCCTTAAGTTTATCTATTATGTTTTTAAGAAAGGAATTTAACAAATAAAATTGTTTGTCTTTTTTTATTTTAAGAGAATATAATATAAATTATATTTTTACCTAATATAATAATAATAAATATTTTTGGTTTTTAAATGATAAAAATAAAATAATATTAATTTTGAACAAAAAAACAAAAATAAAATGAAAATGAAAATAGAAATATAAAAATAAATTAATCAGGGGGGTGAAAAAACAATTTTGGGAGTTTGTAGCAAAAACAAACAAATATGTATGAGCTGATGTGGTGCAATAATAATGCAGGGGTGTATTGGAGCAAAAATGACCAAACTCAAGTCAGGAGGCCCAACGTGCTGGAAGTTGGCAAAAAGAAAATGTTCAGAAAACAAAAGGTAGCGCGCTGGTTCGAACCCATGCCCTCTTGGTTACCAGCGTGCTGCCTTGCCATTGAGGTAGATGTACATCCGTTAGTCTAAATGAAAATACAAATACATAACACAAAACATTGCCTTGCCCTGTACTTCATCTTCAACCTCTAGCCAGCCGGACCGCTTGTAACTTTTTCATTTCTCAACAAAAATGGAAAGTGATAACATAAACATTATAGCATTTTGCTTCACGATTCTAACCATGTGCATAACTAAAACTATAAGTCCAAGATCAGAGAGAATTGTGTTGGCCCTAATTCTTAACCTAATTTTTTCAGAAACTTCAAACTTAAAATTCTCTAAACTCAAGCCAAATAAATGCAAGCTATGGATATGCACAACTTCATAGCAATGATGACTACATTTTATATTCACAAATGGAAAGCTAACTATGCCTATATTAAGAGTTAGAAAAACAGAAAACTCACCTTGAAAATGGAAATCGTGTTTTGAAAATGAGCTTGCTTTAGGATGCTGTGATGACCAGGTTAGCTTCCTTGAACCTCTAGGAAGCTAATGCAATGCTTAGCTTGTTTTGAGGGTGGCTGAAATGGTCTGGAGAAGTCCACATGTGTTGCTCTGTTTTTGAACTTCAATAATGGGGAAGATGGAGTTACAGTGATGTTTCAGGGTGTGGGATGGTTTACTTGTAAGGTAAGGAAGCTTGGGAAAGCAAAAGGCCTGAAAATGCACGAGTGAAATGGAAGATTCAGTTCACAAGTCAGAAATGGCAAGTTTGGAGGCTTGGTATGTAACTTCTGATTCTAGGGTGTTTCAAAGCTTGGGCATTCGTGGTTTTTGTTGCAAAATGATGGCTTTATATAGAGAAAAAGGTTGGAGGACTTGTGCTTGCTCATAAGTAAAAGATCACATGTCTTTCTATATTTCTTGTTTTTGAAGCAAGTGTGAGAAGTGACTTCTTAAGGTATGATTCTGATCTTTTAGGGTGGCTTGAAGCTTTAAACATGTTTTGTTCAGGGTTAGAGGCTTGGTTTGTGCAGAAAGAACAAGTCCAAGGCTCAAGAAATGGAAAAATGCAAAAAGCATGCTTTTCCAAAATGGCAATGTTGCCTTTCTTCCAAAAATGGTTATTTTCTTGTACAATGCATTAAATGCTTGGCTTTAGGGCATGAAACCTTGTGAAATCCATTAATGGGGGAGTGACAAACGAGTTTAAGGCCTGAAAAGTGAAGATTTTACAGCCAATTTGCAAATTTGAAAACTTGTTCTTCATGAAAATGACATATAATCAAAGTGATAAAACCCTAACTTCATCTCTTCGATTCTCCCTACTCAAGAATGATCACAAGGAGTTCTTGGATATTTTGGAAAGCTTGTAATGTTCTATACAACCCATTTTTGAAATTCTTTTGAAAATTCCTCTTGGAACTAGGTGAAAAGTTGCCATGAAGTAAGGTCAAAAATCTGCCTAACTAGGGCAAAATTTCACTAAGTTATTTTAGTTCATGAGCATGTATTCACAAAATTATATCTTGAGATCCAAGCATCTTTAGGAGAAATTGTGTGAAGAAAATATGTATATTTCATGGAGATCTACAACTTTCATGTTGGGAACTTCCTTTGAATCATTTTGTATCATGGTGAAAATTTGGCCTAAATTTGAGAAAAAATAAGAAATTTTCTATACTTAGAAAAATTTCTAAGTTAAGAAATTTCAAATTTCAAAACAAGATCTTCAATCCTTGATTTCTTGATGAAAAAGTTTCACATTTTGACATGTTTTGATCAATTGTGATCCTTGGCACTTGAATTTGACCAAAAAGTCAAAGTTTGACTTTTCAATATACAGTTGACTTTTGATCAATTGATTGAAAAATTCATCTGTCAATCCAATGAATTTGTAATGTTTTGAATCATGTCATTAGATCAAGATTATGCAATTGAACTCTTGAAATCATACTTCAAATCAATTTATCATTTGCTAGGTCAAAAATCAGAAATTGCCCCTTCTCAGTCAAAACCCTAATTTTGACCATTTTGCCCTTTTGATGATTTGATCAAATTTCTTGTGGAATTGTGGTCCAAACTTGATCAAATGATACATATGAGTCTAATATGTTTATGTGGATAAAAAATTATGAAGTTTAACTGAAAATTGGCCATGGTTGACTTTTTCCCCAATACAACTAATTTTTAGGTCAACTGTCCTATTGACTGATCAAAAGTGTGGTTCAAGGCTTGAAACTTGACATGAGTAATCTTGGGGGTCCCTAATGATCCTTGAAAGTCATATGAAGCATTGATAGTTCAAAAATCCTTGTGCAAACTCAAACCCTAATTTTGGTCATCAATGCATGAGGAGGTGTCTTGAGTTGGTCAAACCCTAATGCAGTCTTGAGTCAAAGAGATCTTGTGAGAAAATTCTTGATAAGTGAGAGGGAAAATTTTGGGGTACAACAGCTTCCCCTGTTCAATCTTCTTAAACCTGAAGAGTTAGACTGGCGAGTTCTGCCATTCGTGACTCGAAGGTGGAAGATGATTGGACACTAGAGTGCCTAGAAATTTGCACTCGGCGATGCGATGATAGAAGGAATGGGCTTAAAGATACCATCCAAAAGTGATTGTTGAATTTTAATTTGTAAGCTGGAAGAATGAGTATCAGAATGGCGTCCGTGTCTGGAGCGTATCTGAAATTCAAATCCGAATGAATAAAAGAATGGCATCCGTGTTTGGAGCGTATCTGTATTGTATCTGAAAGTTGAATCTGAATGAATATCAGAATGGCATCTGTATCTGGAGCATATTTGTACTGTATCTGAGAGTTGAATGAGTTTCAGGATGGCATTCGTGTCTAGAGCGTATCTGAACTGTATCAAAAGGTTGAATCTGAATGAGTATCAGGATGACATCCATATCTGAAGCGTATCTGAACTGTATCTGAAAACTCTGAACATTGTTAATGATAGCTGTTAATCTTATCCTGAAAAGGGTAAAATGTTAGCTTAAAATGCCAAGTCATGATACATGAAATGTATGCATAATGGGATTATGTTGTATGCATTCATGTTTATCAATGTTTATAATATATGAATGCGATGTATGCGTATGTGAGTTAATTTGCTGCTTTGCTGTTTGATTTAGGGAAAATAAATCCCTGACTGCTGCTGAGGATATGTAAGTCTTCACGTCTTGAAGTTGAAGTATTGGTGAGTTTCTTCCGAGAAAAATAAACTCTGCCGTAAGGGCAATGCCATGTACTGCTTGTAAAATCCTATTGGGGAATCCTGAGAAATTTGATGACTTCTACTGGGGATCAATAATTTGAAACTTTGTTCCGCTGGGGATTTAAATGGCGTACTGTAGGGGATTACTTATGGAATAGCCTAGAGACATTTTCCTATTCTTTTAACCTATCAGTAATTGTCTTTCCCATTTTGTTTATTTGTAAACAGTAATTATGTTCAAATGCATATGTTCAAAAATAAATCATTTGACGTTTTTGGAAACAAAACACAAGCGTAAAGAAAATAAAGACCAATAGTTTTTGCACTTTCAAAGGGATATCTTTGTATTGACTTTGAGTAAAATATTTTTGTACAAAGGGGACAAACATTCTAGTAAGAGAATGTTGTCATAAAAAAAAGAAAAATTTGATACAAAGAAGGATAACTCTGTGTAATAATCCCATGGGATTCCCATTCTGCTATAGCCTTCATATCTCTGAGCATCTTGTCTATCTGTCGCCTCGTTAGAAGATGATTGAATTTATCAGAACCTCTGAGTTTGCTAGTGGAAGCCAAAGGTTGTTTGTAAAGTGATCTGATGGGACATAGTCATACACTTTAATTCCCTAACTTTTGCCTAGACCGCCCTTTCAGGTTTTCAGTCCAACGGGAAACCCTTTTTTGCCCAAGTCGCCCTTTCGGGTTTTCAACTTGACGGGTATATAGATTTTTTTTGTTTTGTCCCTAACTTTTGCCTGAACCTTTTTGGTTCGCCAGGATGCCCTTGTTTTGCCTAGGTATGTCAATCTAGCGGGTCTCTTATGCGTAGTATCTTTTGACTATGTTAGTGTTCGCAGGGTGTGGCAGGTCGTCACCATCCATGGTGGTCAAGATCATTGCCCCACCTGAGAATATGTTTTTGGTTACAAATGGTCTTTCATAGGTAGGAGTCCATTTTCCCCTGGGATCACTTTGTGGCAAGATGATGCGTTTGATCACTAGATCCCGAACTTGATACACTTGGCGTCTAACTTTCTTGTTAAAAGCCTTGATCATCCGTTTTTGATACATTTGACCATGGAAAACAACAGTAAGTCTCTTCTCATCAATCAAGTTTAGTTGATCAAGTTGAGTCTGGATCCAATCGTCTTCGTTCAGTCCTGCATCCTTCATAATCCTTAGAGAGGGGATCTGGACCTCGATAGGTAAGACAACTTCCATGCTGTAAACCAAAGAATAGGGTGTTTCCCCAGTTGATGTGCGAGTCGTGGTACGGTACCCGTGGAGAGCGAATGGTAGCATCTCATACCAGTCTTTGTATGTGACTGTCATTTTCTGTATGATCTTTTTAATGTTTTTATTTGTAGCTTCGACAGCATCATTCATCTTTGGCCGATAGGGAGAAGAATTGTGATGCTGAATCTTGAATTTCTCACACAATGCGGTGATCATAGTGTTGTTGAGATTTGTACCATTGTTAGTGATGATCCTTTTCGGGATACCGTACCGGCAAATAAGGTTTTGCTTGATGAAGCGGGCAACAACATTCTTGGTAACAGAGGCGAAGGAGGCTGCTTCAACCCATTTTGTAAAATAGTCAATGGCCACTAGGATGAAGTGATGTCCATTGGAGGCTGTCGACTTGATTTCCCCAATCATATCAATTCCCCACATAGCAAAAGGCCAAGGAGCTGTCAAGACATTCAGAGGAACCGGGGGTACATGCACTTTGTTAGTATAAATCTGGCATTTATGACAGGTTCGAGAGTGTTGATAGAAATTTGCTTCCATGGTAGACCAATAATAGCCTGCCCGTAGGATTTTCTTCGCCATTGCATGCTCAGTGGAATGGGTGCCAAAAGTACCTTCATGTAATTCAGCCATGATCCTTTCATCTTCAACCTTATGTAATTGCAAGCTTCTCAAGTCATATTTAAAGTATGTGTTTTGATGAAGACAACATGGATATCAACATTCAAAGGATGTGCAAAAAGCTTATCAACATCATATAAAAGTCTTGAAGATTATTGAAGAATTATTGAAGAATCATCAAATGTCAAATGGTATAAATAATTCTTAAAATCTTGAATATAGATGTTCACAATATGCATTCATCAACATATACATATTCCATAATTTTAACATCAAGAAAAACTTTGTTTGAAATATTTTTCAAAAAGAATTTTTGAAAATAACCCTTTAGGAACCGGTTCTTCCCTAACAGGGAACCGGGTTCCAAACCTTGTTCAAAAACATGTCCCTGGTTTTTGTACCAGGAATCGGGTTGTACCAATAGGGGAACTGGTTCCTGCGTGATATTTTTGAATTCCAACTTATAAAGTTCACTAAGAACCGGGTTCTGTCAATGTCGGAACCGGTTCCTAGCGAACCAGTACAACTTTTCTTTTGGTTTTTAAACATTTTTCAAGTGGTATCTTTTCATGAATGCATTGCAACTTTTCATATGAATTGGCATGAATGAAGAGGTTCTTATGACTTTATAAAATGCAGATTTTTCAGTTTTTAAATAAGAACACATATAAAATTTTCATACAACAAAAATCCTTCTTCATATTAACAATTTTCTCATTCATTCAAATTTGCACATAAACTTTCATGTGTTCATAATTTTGTAAAACTTGCCATATACACTTTCATTATCATTACAAGTTTCATACATACATTGTGAACATTTATATACATTGTTGAGAATTGTTTTTATCTTGAAGAAGAAGATCAATTGAAGATTGATAAAGCTCTCCATATACTTCAAATAAATCATTGTATTACTTAAAGAAATTATTCCCTTACTATCCAGGATTGTTGGAAGTAAGTGTTGTGATTTGAAGAGGATTGTTCTTCATTCACATTAGTGTTTGTTTGGTCTTAAAGGTGTTAAGAACCTTTGATCACCCTATAGGTTAGATAGTAAGCATAGGCTGTACAATTATTCTAACTATAGTGAAATCTCTTTCGTGTTGGAAAGGGGACTGGAGTACTCTCGGATTGTGAGGGGAACCAGGATATATCACTGTGTTCTTTACTTTTCTGCATTTATCGCTTTCATCACCATAATCAGGAAAAGATAAAGATATAATCAAAACCTTCAAACACTTAACCAAAAATTACTACCAAGCATTCTCATAAAACCGAATAAATTTTTATAAGACCTAATTCACCCCCCCCCCCCCTCTTAGGCACTCTGAGACTTACAATTGGCATCAGAGCAAGTTATAGGTAACTTGTTCCTAAAGATCCAGAATGGCTTCCGCAAATCATCAACCAGTTTTCAGAGATGGTGGTAGTAACAACAAGCCTCCTCTATTCTGTGGTGAATATTTTGACTTCTGGAAAATACGCATGAAGGCGCATTTAGAAGTGCAAGGAGAGGAAGTATGGGATGCTGTTGAAAATGGTCCATTTATCCCGATATCAGTAATCAATGGCATTGGTTCTGTGAAGCCCAAGACTGCATGGGACGACGATGATAAAAAGAAAGTTCTCTATGACAAAAAGGCAATAAACCTTCTTCAAGGTTCACTCAGTATGGACGAATTTTTCCGTGTCTCGAACTGCAAAACAACAAAAGAAATATGGGATACCCTGGTTCAAACTCATGAAGGAACGGATGAAGTAAAAAGATCAAGGCTAAATACCTTGAGTCAAGAATATGAACTATTTCGAATGTAGCCCGGAGAATCCATTCTTGACTTACAAAAGAGATTTGTGCATTTGACAAATCACTTAAATGCTCTTGGTAAAACCTTGACAAATGATGAACTCAACTTGAAAATCCTTAGATCATTGACTAGGGAATGGCAACCAAAGGTAACGGCAATCTCGGAAAAGAAGAGTCTCTCTGCAATGACTTCCGCTACATTATTTGGCAAACTTCAAGAATACGAAACGGAACTCGGTAGACTTGAAAAACATGAAAATTTAGAGAAGAAATCCAAAGGAATTACTTTGAAAGTTGATTCAAAAGAAAGTCAAGATAAAGATGCATCGGAGGAAGATGAAAACTTCTTGCTTCTTGTAAAAAGGTTAGGAAAATATTTTGGTCATAAAAATAATCTTCATAACGCTAACTTTGTCAAAAGGAAGAAATTTTATAATCATAAAGACAAAGAAGCCTCCACATCAACACAAGATGTCACATGTTATGAATGTGGAAAGCAAGGTCACATAAAGCCGGATTGTCCAAAACTCTCCAAGAAAAATGGATTCAAAGGCAGAAAGGAGTTCAAGAACAAAAAGGCTTATGTTGCATGGGAAGATAATGAGATAAGTTCTTCATCCGATTCAGAAAACGACGAATGTGCAAATCTAGCATTGATGGCTTCACATCACTCCGACAATGAAGAAGAGGTTAGTAATGAATTTAATCTTTTTAATGATGATGTTCAAGATGCTATTGATGAACTCTTGAAAGAATGCAAAAGTTTATACAAAAAGGTGTCAAATCAAGAAAAAGAACTTCTAAGTTGTTTAGAAAAAATTGACACCATGACTAAAGATTTTGATCTTCAAAAACAAAATTTTATTAAAGAAAAGGAAAACTTTGCATGCTCCAAGTGTGAATCAAATGTCTTTCAAATTGTTCAATTGAAAAGAGTCATTGAACGATATGAGAAAGGACAAATAGGATTGGAAGGATTACTAAGCCAACAACGTTATCCAAATGATAAAAGGGGTCTTGGTTATGTGAATTCTAAGAAACCAAGTAACAATCCCACTGTTTTTGTAAAGGCTAGTAATAGTTCCAATCCCAAGAAAGTAGAAAAGAAGCAAGTTGTTCATAATCATCAAAAGAAAAAGGCTAATGTATCGAAAAAGAAAACATTTCCTAAGAAGAAATCTTATCCTTCTAGATATAGAAGTAACTTTGAACCTACTTGTTTTTATTGTGGTATTAAAGGCCATACACCTAATGCTTGCTATGTTAGAAACTTTAGTATAGCAAGTGGGCATTATGTGTGGGTGAAAAAGGGAACTAACTATGAAGGACCCAAGGCAACTTGGGTACCTAACAAAGAATAATTTGTTTGTGTAGGTATGCTTGAAATCCACATCAAATGTTTGGTATCTTAATAGTGGATGTTCAAAGCATATGACAGGAGAATTACACTAATTTTCATATCTAGTACATAAAGCCAAAGGGTATGTCACCTATGGAGACAACACCAAAGGAAAGATTCTTGGCGTTGGAATAGTTGGCACACCTCCATCCATTCAAATTGAGGATGTTCTCTCTGTTGAAGGATTAAAGCACAATCTTCTTAGCATAAGTCAACTTTGCGATAGAGGGTTCAAGATCAAATTCAACAAAGATGGATGTCTCATTATGGATGAGGCAACCAATGAGGTAAAACTCAAAGGTATAAGAACTAACAATATTTTTATGATTACTTTAGATGATTTGTCTCTGAAGGTACAATGTCTTATGGTAAACAACAATGACGCTTGGTTATGGCACAAGAGGATTGCTCACATTCACATGGAGCACTTGAACAAATTGGTTAAGCATGACTTAGTTATTGGTCTACCAAAGATGAAGTTCATCAAAGACAAATTATGTAATGCATGCCAAAAGGGCAAACAGACCAAAACAACTTTCAAATCTAAAAATGTGGTGTCTACTACAAGGCCACTACAATTGTTACACATGGATCTCTTTGGTCCATCAAGAACAAAAAGCTTCGGAGGTAATGTATACGCTTTAGTCATTATTGATGATTTTTCTAGATATTCTTGGACTTTGTTTCTTGTGCAGAAAAGTGATGCTTTTAAAGCTTTTAAGAAGTATGCTAAGCAAATCCAAAATGAAAAATCACTAAAGATTGTATCCATATGAAGTGATCATGGTGGAGAATTCCAAAATGCACAATTTGAAGAATTTTGTGAAGAACATGGTATCTCTCATAATTTTTCAGCACCAAGAACTCCACAACAAAATGGAGTAGTTGAAAGAAACAATAGGTTTCTAGTGGAACTTGCAAGAACAATGCTTAGTGATGCAAATCTTCCTAAATATTTTTGGGCGGATGCGGTTAGTACGGCATGTTATGTTGGAAATCGAGTTATCATTAGACCTATAATAAAGAAGACTCCATATGAACTCTTCAAAGGAAGAAAGCCAAATATTGCTCACTTTCACATTTTTGGATGCAAGTGCTTTGTTCTTAATAATGACAAAGATAATCCCGGAGGAAGTAGTTGTTTGTGATGATGATGATCCTATAGATTTACCCCCGGAAGAACTTTCAAATGATCAAGTTGTGAAATCACCGGAAAATCAAGAAAACATTGTACAACAAAATTCAAACATCAATGATCTACCAAAAGAATGGAGAACTCATAGAGACCATCCTATTGACAAAATTATTGGTGACATTAGCCAAGGAGTATCAACAAGATTAAATCTAAAAGATGCTTGCTTAAACATGGCGTTTGTTTCTCAAATTGAACCTACCAAAGTTGATGAAGCCTTAGGAGATGATCAATGGATTATTGCTATGCAAGAAGAATTAAATCAATTCGAGAGAAATCAAGTTTGGGAACTTGTTCCTAGACCAAGTGGTAAACACATCATAGGTACCCGATGGGTGTTTAAGAACAAACTTGATGAGAATGGTCTAATTGTTCGAAACAAAGCAAGATTGGTTGCCCAAGGCTACAATCAAGAGGAAGGAATCGACTTTGAAGAAACATTTGCTCCGGTTGCAAGGTTAGAAGCTATACGTCTTTTACTTGCTTATGCTTGTTCATTAAATTTTCAGCTTTTTCAAATGGACGTCAAAAGCGCATTCTTGAATGGATACATCAATGAAGAAGTCTATGTCAAACAACCCCCGGGATTTGAAGACTTCAAACATCCTACACATGTCTTTAAGTTGAGAAAGGCTCTTTATGGCTTAAAGCAAGCACCAAGAGCAAGGTATGATAGACTTAGCAATTTTTTGTGTGAAAAAGGTTTCGAAAAGGGTAAGGTTGATAAAACCTTGTTCATTAAGAAAATCCAAAGTAACACTTTATTGGTTCAAGTCTATGTTGATGATATCATTTTTGGATCGACTAACAAAGAAATGTGTGAGGAATTCTCATTGATGATGCAAGGAGAATTCGAGATGTCTATGATGGGAAAGATGAACTACTTTCTTGGACTACAAATTAAGCAACTAGAAGATGGAATCTTCATCAACCAATCTAAGTATTGCAAAGAATTATTGAAAAAGTTTGATATGGACAATTGTAAAGCAATGAATACTCCAATGGGCTCCGATACATATGTTGATCAAGATGAATCTGGTACTCCAATTGATATTACAAAGTACAGAGGTATGATTGGTTCTTTATTGTATTTGACGGCAAGCCGTCCTGACATCATGTTTAGTGTTTGTCTTTGCGCTCGCTTTCAAGAAAATCCAAAGGAATCACACCTCATGGCTGTTAAAAGGATCATGAAGTATCTAAAAGGAACAACTAATGTCGGCTTATGGTATCCGAAAGGTAGTATTTGCACTTTAATTGGTTATTCTGACGCGGATTATGCAGGTTGTAAAACTGATCATAAAAGCACAAGTGGTACTTGTCACATTATTGGAAATGCATTAGTATCATGGGCTTATAAAAAGCAAGCATGTGTTGCTCTTAGCACGACCGAAGCAGAATACATAGAAGCGGGTAGTTGTTGTGCACAAATTCTTTGGCTCAAGCAACAACTTCGTGATTACGAACTTGATCTCGGATGCATTCCTCTTCGATGCGATAATACAAGTGCTATCAATATTACAAAGAATCCGGCCATGCATTCAAGAACCAAACATATAGATATTCGACATCATTTTCTCCGTGATCATGTACTTAAAGGAGATGTTGAAGTCACTTTTGTGGATACTCATAACCAACTCGCAGATATCTTCACTAAACCGTTTGCTCGAGAACCTTTCTTCAAAATCCGAAGAGAACTTGGTATTTTGGATGAAGGTGATATCTAATGTTTCTCTTAAGATGCACGTCTTAATTCTTTTATATGTATTTATTTCACTCTTTTTCCCCATCCTTTTTGATGTTAACAAAGGGGGAGAAGAATATGCATATGTGTTGTTTTGTTTCAAAGAAATTGCAGGCCCAAATAAATATCAAACTCACTCCAAAATTCAAAGAATCATCGACTTAGGGGGAGCATACAATTTAGGGGGAGCCTTGCATTTGCTCAACATGTTTGCTATACAAAACAACATAAACATTTCAAGAAATCGTTTTCAAGAATTGGTTGTCATCATCAAAAAGGGGGAGAATGTAATTGCAAGCTTCTCAAGTCATATTTAAAGCATGTGTTTTGATGAAGACAACATGGATATCAACATTCAAAGGATGTGCAAAAGGCTTATCAACATCATATAAAAGTCTTGAAGATTATTGAAGAATTATTGAAGAATCATCAAATGTCAAATGGTATAAATAATTCTTAAAATCTTGAATATAGATGTTCACAATATGCATTCATCAACATATACATATTCCATAATTTTAACATCAAGAAAAACTTTGTTTGAAATATTTTTCAAAAAGAATTTTTGAAAATAACCCTTTAGGAACCGGTTCTTCCCTAACAGGGAACCGGGTTCCAAACCTTGTTCAAAAACATGTCCCTGGTTTTTGTACCAGGAATCAGGTTGTACCAATAGGGGAACCGGTTCCTGCGTGATATTTTTGAATTCCAACTTATAACGTTCACTAAGAACTGGGTTCTGTCAGTGTCGGAACCGGTTCCTAGCGAACCAGTGCAGCTTTTCTTTTGTTTTTTAAACATTTTTCAAGTGGTATCTTTTCATGAATGCATTGCAACTTTTCATATGAATTGGCATGAATGAAGAGGTTCTTATGACTTTATAAAATGCAGATTTTTCAGTTTTTAAATAAGAACACATATAACATTTTCATACAACAAAAAACCTTCTTCATATTAACAATTTTCTCATTCATTCAAATTTGCACATAAACTTTCATGTGTTCATAATTTTGTGAAACTTGCTATATACACTTTCATTATCATTACAAGTTTCATACATACATTGTGAACATTTATATACATTGTTTAGAATTGTTTTTATCTTGAAGAAGAAGATCAATTGAAGATTGATAAAGCTCTCCATATACTTCAAATAAATCATTGTATTACTTAAAGAAATTATTCCCTTACTATCCAGGATTGTTGGAAGTAAGTGTTGTGATTTGAAGAGGATTGTTCTTCATTCACATTAGTGTTTGTTTGGTCTTAAAGGTGTTAAGAACCTTTGATCACCCTATAGGTTAGATAGTAAGCATAGGCTGTACAATCATTCTAACTATAGTGAAATCTCTTTCGTGTTGGAAAGGGGACTGGAGTACTCTCGGATTGTGAGGGGAACCAGGATATATCACCGTGTTCTTTACTTTTCCGCATTTATCGCTTTCATCACCATAATCAGGAAAAGATAAAGATATAATCAAAACCTTCAAACACTTAACCAAAAATTACTACCAAGCATTCTCATAAAACCAAATAAATTTTTATAAGACCTAATTCACCCCCCCCCCCCTCTTAGGCACTCTGAGACTTACACCTTATCTATGCACCGAAGCAATATGGAGTCATGATTGCGTTTGTACAGGATGCCATTACTAAGGAAGAATTTAGAAGAGAATCTCCTTAAGAACTTCTTATCATTGATTGAAGCTCCTTCTGGATATTCTTGAGCCTCAAGATACCTCTTGACTTCATGAAACCAAGGCTGGTCCACTACTTCTTCAGTATTAATCTCGTGATAGTGTGCTGGTCCATCCATTCGTTCGATGGTGATCTGGGGAGCCTCGTTATCCCAATTAAGTTTAAACATAGATGACATTGTGGCTAGAGCTTCTGCTAGCTGATTTTCTTCTCGTGGGAAGTGCTCGAAGGTAATCTCCTCAAAATGTGGTAGCAATGTCAAAACATGTTCTTTGTAAGGGATAAGGTTAGGGTGTTTGGTGTCCCATTCCCCTTTGACCTGACTGATGACCAAGGCTGAGTCTCTGAATACATCCAATGATTTGATCCCCAAGTCTATGGCAGCTCTGAGACCAAAGATGCACGCTTCTTATTCCTCCATGTTATTCGTACAATTGAAGCAAAGTATGGAAGTAAAGGGAGTATGACACCCTTCCGGAGATATGAGTACAACATCGATACCATTACCAAGTGCATTGAATGCTCCATCAAACAACAGGGTCCATCGGGATCCTTGTTCAGGTCCGTCATATGGCCTGATTTCTTCGCAGTTGTCTAATGTCATGATGTCTTCATCCGGGATTCAAACTTCATGGACTGATAGTCTTCTACAGCTTGGTGAGCAGGGTGATCAGCTAGCACAATGCCCTTTATAGCTTTCTGGGTAGTATACTGTATGTCGTACTCTATCAGGATCATCTTCCATCTAGCTATTCTCCCAAAAAGAGCAAGCTTCTCGAAGATATATTTTATCAGGTCCATTTTAGATATCAACACGGTAGTATGAGTTAACATATACTGTCTTAGCCGGTGAGCAGCCCATGCCAGAGCGCAACAAGTTTTCTCGAGCAGTGAATATCTGGTTTCATAGTCGGTAAACTTTTTGCTCCGGTAGTAAATAGCGTGCTCTTTTCGGCCAGACTCGTCATGCTGCCCCAATACACACCCCATTGAATTTTCTAAAACAATCAGATACATGATCAATGGTCTCCCCTCGATTGGTGGCATCAATACAAGAGGCTCTTGTAATTATTCTTTGATTTTATCAAAAGCAACTTGGCATTCACCATTCCATTTGACTACTCGATCTTTCTTCAAGAGCTTAAAGATTGGCTCACAAGTAGCTGTCAGGTGAGAAATGAATCTGGCAATATAGTTCAAACGTCCCAAGAATCCTCTAACTTCCTTCTCAGTAAGGGGAGTAGGCATCTCTTGTATTGCTTTAACTTTGGCAGGATCGACCTCAATACCTTTGTTACTGACGACAAAGCCTAGGAGTTTACCAGACCGTACCCCAGATGTACACTTGTTTGGATTCAACCTCAGCTTGTACTTCTTCAGTCTCTCAAACAGTTTTTGTAAGTGGTCAAGATGCTCTTCTTCTGTTTGCAATCTGACTATCATATCATCTACATAGACCTCTATCTCATGATGTATCATGTCATGAAATAAAACTACCATGGCGCGCTGATAGGTTGCCCCAGCATTCTCCAGCCTGAATGGCATCACCTTGTAGCAGAATGTGCCCCACTGTGTGACAAATGTTGTTTTCTCCATGTCCTCAGGTGCCATTTTGATTTGGTTGTAACCTGAGAATCCATCCATGAAGGAAAACACTTTGTGTTGTGCCGTATTTTCAACTAGGATATCAATGTGGGGGAGTGGAAAATCATCTTTAGGGCTTGCCCTATTCAAATCTCTGTAGTCCATACACATTCGTACTTTGTCGTATTTTTTAGGTACGGGAACAATGTTGGCAACCCATTGAGGGTAGGAAGTGACAGCCAAGAATCTAGCATTGAATTGCTTCATAACCTTTGCTTTAATCTTTTCTGAAATATCAGGTCTCATACGGCGAACCTTTTGTTTTATTGGCGGACAATCTTCTCTTGTAGACAAACGATGTACCACAATGTCTGTATCAAGTCCCGGCATGTCTTCATATGACCAGGCAAAGATTTCAACATAGTCATGTAACAACTAAATCAGATGCTCCTTGACACTGGGTTCCAAATTGGCACCTACCTTAACATTTTTTTTGTCTTCTTCGGTACCCAGGTTGATTGTATCCACGGGTTCCTCATGAGGTTGAATGGTTCTTTCTTCTTGTTGTAGCAGTCTAGCCAGTTCCCCTGGTACTTCACAATCTTCCTCACCTTCGTCTTCAGCTTGGTAGATTAGATTCTCAGAGTCACGAAAGGCCATAGCAGTATCGTTACCCATGGGATCTAGAATGGATGGATACATGCATTGTGAGTGTGGGTGTATGTAAGGGTATATCTATCTTTGAAAGAAAATAAAATGTAAAAGAAAAACAATGAGCACAAAAGTTTGTATGCGAAAATGTCCATAATTCATTGATGTTATATGAAGATGAAATAATAACCCCTACAAATGTGTTGTACCCCAATTTTTGCCCATAAGATCCCTTCATCATACCATTTTGTTTTAATTACAACAAAATCATATTAGGGCTTTTGGTTCTTCTCCCTACCTTTAGCCTTGCTCTTCTGAGGAATTACCAAGCACCTTAACTTGTTTCCTTTCGTGATCATGGATATTTTGCTTTTATTTTATCTCTAATTAACAAAATGCAATATTGGTTTGTCTTACTTGTTAATAATGTAGGTAAAGGCAATGAGGTTTAGCAAGTTGCTTCATGGGTTTATGCGTTTATTTCCATGCCCTAGTCAAAAGCTTGAGAAATTCAAACCTCACCATTGAAGTTGTTTTGAAGTTGGTATGGAAGTGATTTAGGTGGCCATGAGTCCTCATCTTCCTCAACAATCTCTATTCACAAAGGAATAATATTGGCACAAAAATTTTGTTCAAACTTGGCAAAGTTCCACCAAGCATTTTCTTGATCTAGAGGCTAGGGTTTTGGACTTCAAAGGGGCATATCTTGCTCATGTTTTGGTATTTTTGAGTGATTCCAAAATCATTCTTCTCTTCAAAGAGTTACCAACAAATCACTTCAAAAGTTCCAAGGATTTTTCATGTGGAAGGAACTTGGTGAAGAGGGAAGATTACAAGTCATCTAGATGAATCCCCAATTTTTCATATGTGATTTCAAATGGTCATAACTTGGTCAATTTTTATCACCTTGAGCCCATTCTTTTTTCATGATGATCTTAAATATGTGAACTTCATTCCTTCTTTTATATGCAAAGTGAAAAAATGGATGGAAGTTGCCTTAAGAATGCAAAAGATTATAGGTCATTCCATGATTTTTAGCCAACTTCAACAAGTCATAACTTGCTCAATTTTTTGATATTTTGAGTGGTTCAAATTGAAAAATGTCATTCAAGAGATCTACTTCATTCCATCTTTTTTGGTCAAGAGAAAATTCTATGTGGAAGGCCATGTTTGGATGCAAGAGATTATAGGTCATTTTTAAAGAAGAATTTGAAATACTTCTAAGTATGGAAAGTCAACTCTTTTTCTTCAACTTTGACTCCATGTAACTTTCAGCTCAAGCATCCATTTTATTCCATTCTTTTTCCATTGCAAAGCTTGTTACCTCATCTTTCCAAAGCATCAATAATTTTGCCCTAAGACCCTTTGAGGTGGAAATGCCATTGGATTGAACTTGATAACTTGGAACTGAAGTTTCTCCATAAGTCAGAATTTGAAATTCATGTTTTGGCCTTTAAACATAAAATTAGCACGCGCTTGTGATCTAAACATGTTTAAATAAGTTGCCAAAGTGGATTAGAGCCTTGAAACGGAAGGATTAGATGAGTTTTGATGCAAATCAGATCACACTTTGCTCGTGTATCAGGTTTACACGATTTCCCTCCAATTTGCATCATTCCACACGCTTGAAAATTCCATTTGATTCCCTATAAATAGAGGGTCATTCCCCATTCAATTTCCCAAGCTTAGATAGCCAGAATCACCCTGCCAAACTTGCTTCACAACTCAGAATTCATCTACTTCGAATCCTATTCTCAAGCCTTTTTCAATCCATTTTTTTCATCAATTCACCTTCCTTGATCTTCCCTGATGCTAACCATATAATCACATTCAAGAATCGTGCCCTATATTGCTCCATAGAAGTCTAGTTTCAGAGCTCTGCAACTCAACTTCAATAGGTAGATTCCTTCATCAATTCTTCAAAACTTTGGTATCATTGTGTTGCTCTCATTTCCCTGGTTCTAGTCGCAACACTTACTTTCATCTGGAAGCACGTTTTGACCATGAATTTTCAAATCCCTTTTCAAAACTTTCTTTCCAAATTGCTTGAGTTACAGTTTATATAAATTTGGCGCGAGGGTGTTGTTGTCTTCGTCTTGAAGAGACGAAGCGAATGGCATAGGCCTGAGCTTATGATTTTATAGTTTGAGAGACCTGCAATTCGTGAAGGCTGGAGGTTGAAGATGACCAACGTGTCATCTTCTAACCAATGAAAGCGTGACATTTGTTATTTTCAAATTCTGATTTATTTAATGATTTTGTACATTATTCATTAAAGACCATGATATGCACAGCGCGCCAGATCATTTAGATTTGATTACTAACGCATTTTGACTCTCATCCAATGGTTCACATCTTTTTCTTTTATTTTCTTTTTCTGATTTTTATATTTTAATTGTTTTAAATTTCAAAAAATCATAGAAAATTCATTTTTAGTCCAAAAAATCTGAAAAAAATATGAAAAATATTTTTGATTATTCTCTTTCTGATTTTTATTTTTTTCACAATTTAATTTTGTGTTTTGGTATTTTTTATGAATTTTACACTTATTTGATTTGTCTAAAATGTTTAAAAATACTTTTACACATTTTTAAATTCTGAAAAAATTATGGAATGATCCAATAATTTTGTGACAAATATTGGTGACCTTATTTTATTTTTGTTTCTGACTTTACTATTTTTTACTATTTTTGTTTAATTTACCCATTTAATTTAATTTTTAAAAATAGTTTCTGACTTTTAAAAATTCCCAAAAATTTTGTAAAATTATTTGGCCTCTTTTCTGATTTTTCTATTGTCTTATTTTTTATTTCTTGATTAATTTGAATATAATTAATATTTTCCTCATTATTTTCTTTTTAAAAAAAACATTTTTAAACCTTTTAATGTACATATTAAATATATATAATTTTGTGATTATTTTCTAGCAGTCTTGGGTTGATTTTTTTATCATGGCTTTATTAACATCATTGGATCATAGGTGTTGAGTTCAACTCCACCAAAATGGATGAATTATTTTAATAATAGTTTGATTAAATTTTTAATTCAAATGCGATTTCTCTTTTTACCCTAATTCCTCTTCATCTCATCCTCTTCTCATTGCACTAAATGTTTTCGGTTAAAGATCTCTATATCATGTCTCAAAACAAATGGTGCATAGATTGTTATTGACCAACCTCAAAATAGGTGTGACTTCTATATAAGTCCACTTACGATTGCTTAACATAGCGTTAAATTTTGTCCCGATTCGAATAAATGATCATTCGTGGCCCAAACTTATGATTGCAAGCCCAAGTATGTTAATTTGATCTCTTTGATCCAATAACCTTGAGATTAATTGTGTGGAGGCTTTAGTTCTACCAATCCTCTAATGGATCTACAACACCTTTGGTCAACGCGGATCACTTAAACACCGTTGATCATTAAATGGTACTTGTGAGAATTCCAAATGGATGATATACTTGACAAAAATAAAAAGCAACTTATTGTGTGGAGGCTTTGGTTCTACCAATCCTCTAATGAGTTCCAAATGCAAGTTTCAAGATGGTCATCCAACTAACCACTAATTATTGACTTGTTTTATTTTATGCTTTTATTCTTTTATGCTTTATGCACTATTTATTTTTTAGCATTTTTTATTTCATGCCATTTTCATCTTTGCTCATTTGAGCATTTATATTCTTGTCATTTTTACTTTGCTCACTTGAGCTTTTCTTTTTCTTTTCCTAAGACACTTAATAATCAACATAAACCCTAAAAAACTCTTAATGGTACTTGGACTATTTGGTTACTATCCTTGGCATTATGGAGCATTGGACTTTTTCTTGGACTTAGGATTAGAAACCTTGGCCTATCTTGAATACCTTATGATCTTATCTGATTATTTTGTCTGGAGCTATTGAGGTTTACCTCAAGACATTGGGTTGCTTGTTTGTTTTTGTGTGTAGGTTTTTGTGATTACACTCTTTGTTTGTAATCTGGAATTCACCCATATACAGCCATTACTCTGCCCAATTTTTGTGAAGACTTAATACATTTGAAGAGATCTAGTATCTTTGCTTGCTTGGTTTCACTCCAAAGAATGGGAATTATATCTTGGCTCATAATGTCAAGTTTTGGCTTCTTGTTGGTTAGATGGTCCTTATCCTTAGCTTTTACCTTATGTTTTAGGATAGCCTCTTCTTCTCCTCCCATCTTCTTTAATTTAAAAAATCTTCTCCCTCCTTTTGAAAACCCTTATTGTTTTGAAACTTAAACACTTTTACAATTGTTGTACCCCAAAATTTGCCCTCTCATGTTTTCCAAAGTCTTACCCCTGCATGGTTGATCACAAACTCTTGCCTAAGGAAAAGGAAAATTTTTGAGTGGTGCTTTAAGTACATTTCGATTGGCATTCTGTCAAGCATTTCGATTGGCATTATGCCAAGGCTTTCGATTGGCATTCTGAAGGAGCACTTCGGTTTGCATTCTGAAAGACCTTTCGATTGGTGTTCTGAAGGACCCTTTCGATTGGCAATCTGGACAAGCCTTTCGATTGGCATTATGGACAGGTACTTCGATTGGCATTATAACAGTGTCCTTCGATTGGAATTCCAAAAAGGTCCATTCGAAGGAGCATTCAAAGGGTCCATTTGAAGAAGCTTTGGAAAGCATTCGAAGGAGGCCATCAGCTCATTCGAAGGGGAGTATTCGAAGGGGGCCATCAGCTCATTCGAAAGGGAGCATTCGAAGGCCAGTTCAAAAAGGGACAAGATCCCATGTGTTTAGCCAATGTTACAAACTCTCATTCATGGCTTTCAAAACACATAATTAACGTTACAAATGCTCATTCATGGTTGTCAAACACATAATCAAGGTCATTTAAACCTTTGTCTTCCTGTCCCCTCCATCCCACTCCTATAAATACAAGGGCCATTGGCACATTTCAAAGGGTGAACAACAGACACACACGAAAATTATACAACGAAAAAACACACAACAGGAACATTGGAGTTACGCTGCCAAAAGTTCTCAACATTGTCAGAATTTTCCAAACCAAAGCAGTCCTTCAGATCGAAGGTGCCCACGCCCAGAAGCCCTCCGATCAAAAGTGCCTACATCCAGGAAGTGCCCAGATCGAAGGTTCCTACATCCAGGAAGCACCCAAATTAAAAGTCCAATCTGTTGGTAAGAAAGGGTAAATTATCCAACCTTGTTTTTTGCATAACATATCATTATTGGTTGTTACTTTCGATTTGCCATCCTAGACAGGATCAAAGGGTCTGGGTTTGGCACCCAGGTCATGTTTTTTTGTTTGCTAACATTTGCTGCATACATAGCCTGAAGAGACCCAGCAAGCGCAAGATCGAAGGGCCTGGGGTTCGATACCCAGGCCCCTACATTTTATTTCGCTCACATACTTTTGAAGGTATAACAGCCCAGATCGAAGGAGACACCTTCTCTGGATCGAACCCATTAGCATGTTGGATCGAAGGAGGCATCTCATTCCTGGATCTAAAGCCATGACCTCTATGATCAAAAGACAATCCTCTTCCCTGGATCGAAAGCTACTCATGCCATTTCCTGGCCCAATCGAAGAGCCATGACCCTGTCTGGATCGAAGCTTCCATTCCCTCCCTGGGTCGAAACTCCCTTTTTTCCCCCTGGATCGAAGGATTCCCCCTTGTATTTTATTTTTGTTTTCATTGAAATCTTTTTATCTTTTTTAATTAACATTAAAATCAAAAAAACACAAAAACATTAGGCTAGTTTTTTTCTATTAAAATTAACTTTGTTAATTAATCTCTTAATTACTTTAACATTTTCTCAAAAACTAAAATTAAATAGATTTAGATCATTTTCCCACAATAAAATAAAACAACAAAAAAGATTTTATTCTTAGAATTTTGTTAGAGTTTATTTTCAGATTCACGCGCGTTTATTGTAACTGCTTACTGGGATGTAATAGCTTAAACTAAGACCTTTTTTTACTGCTTTTATTTCCCTAATTTTTGGACATGTAAATAATCCCCCTCCCCGAAGCCTTGTAATAGCGTAGGATTTACAATTTCCGCACTTTAAATTCCTGTACATATATTAACTGCTTAGATGTATGCTAACTAGGATTGTATGACAAGATTAACTCTTAATTTAAAATTGACAGTAGCTCACCATAACATGTACAAAGATAATATAACTGAAAATTGACACACTTGCACATGCCACTCCTAGGATACACCTCACTTGGTTGACTCGAACGTGGTCATTAAGTATAGGATGTTTTAGAGGTCGTCCTTTTGTCCCAAGATCATAAGTTGCCTCGAAATGGTTGCCTCGATAAAAATGATCTAAGACATTAGGATTACCACTAAAACGTCCTAACGTTGCTTTAGTGACCACACGTCCCTAAAATCGAATTGACCCGAAAACTCCAACGACGATGCTACCTACTCCTCAATAGTGGGATGGCATTGTCTGAAGGACATTAGCACAATTTAATTCCTTTTTGAGTAGGTAGAGGTTCTTAAGTACTTGCTCCTTTAAAAAACAAAACAAAACTTTTCGCACTTACACTTTTCGAACAAAGTTTTCAAAAACACTTCATACACTCTTGAGGACAGAAACAAAAGTTAAATTGAAGTTTTCAAACAAAAACTTTTTCAAACCCACAATCACAAAGAAAATCAAACCTTTTGAAAACATAGTGAGCAAGTACCTAAGAGCCCGTGGATAACCACGGATAGAAAGGGTGTTAACACCTTCCCTTTCTATAATCTACCTCCCGAACCCGAGAAACATCTCGAAAAGGAATTTTTCTGTGCTTTTGTCCTTTCCCTTGTTGGATAAAATAAAAGACGGTGGCGACTCTTGCTTACCGCGACACTTTGCAAAAACAAACGCAAACGCGAACCAGCATTCCAAAACAGTCAGTTCTCGTTCCCACCGATCACAACAATAAACTTGGACTTATATCCATGCCTTTTCAAAAACATTTTCATAAATATACTTCAATCAATTTAATAATACTTTGACATTTTTTTATGAGAAGACTAAAAGTCAACCAATCCCATTTCAAACCATTTTGCCACTTTGGCTTTTATCTTTAAACTTTTCTCAAAAGATTAGACTCTTGTCAATCCTTGTAGTGATGCAAACAACTATACTTCTACAATATGTAGTGAAGTGATATATTTTCCACTTGGGCGTTGAGTGAGGCATTGTTGATTTTAAAATCCAAGCCATTATCCTCCACTTTGAGATGATGCAAATTTTCCTTTCTCATGATTGTGGGTAGTAAGTATGTTTTCCACACGGACAATGACGATGATGTCTTATCTCATAAAATTAACCAACACACTTGTGTTTCAAATTTTTAAAAGAGGAACTACGTGTACCCTGATCCCCTATTGCACGAAAGGTGGTACGTAGGTGTTGTACCCCAAAATTTTCCCTCCTATTTTTCCACAAGAAATCACAGCTTCGGGTTTTCCCTGACTTTTCAGATTGGCGTAAGAATCAGTCAAACTGACTTTTTCTTATCAGTCTATCCAAATTAGGGTTTTCATGGCTCTGGAACAGTTCAAGCAGATTATTAGGGTTTGGTTGAGTTTGGCTCAGGGTTTGATCAGGCGGACGTTTCTTTGACAATAAATCAAGAACTAGGGTTTGTGCGCGCAGAAAGAATTAATTCTACAGTTCTTTTCAATTTACTTTGGGATGTGAGTTGAGGCTGTTGATTGAGAATTTGCAGTGTTTGGTTTAATCAGTAAAGGCAAAGGAATAGGGATGTTTGTTGGATTTGACTGTGCATTGCTTATGTTTAATTGGGACGCCAGGTTATTATCGATTGCAAGGCTACAGTGTTTGTTAACTATTTATTTTATCTAAGTTAGAATAATTGGATTTACTTCCAGTTATTTTAATTCAAGAAAGCTTAAATAATTAAATAGACAGCTGAGATAAAAGAGATATCTGACAATAAAAAGACTTTTCTTTATTTTTAATTATTTGTACAAATGTTATTTAAATACAGTAATTATTTACAAGTATTTATAATAATATTTATTACAATGATTAAAAGTAAAATAAAATTGCATCCTAATTTTACTAAGTCTTCATCTTCTACTGATGCTCCCCATTGCTCAATTGATTTTCATCTGCAAAAACAAAAGAAAAGAAAAGAAGTCAAATGCAGAAGAAATAAAAAAGGCAGACAGTTAATTTAAGACTCGTCATTAAAAGTGACTGGCCGGAATCAGTTGTTCACCCTCTTTGTAAATCACAAGAAAACTCTTGGTTCACAAAGAGGGATAGAAATATGCTTGCAAAAGATATGAATTGCACAAATTCAAAATATCAAACAGGCTGCATAATTCCAAAAATCCAAACCAAAGTCCAAACTGATGCACAAAGGCAAACTGAACAGCACATAACCAAACTAAGCCAAAGATGTCAACCAAACTGTCCAAAGATATCAAAAGATATCAAGCTATCAACAAGTAAAAAAGGCTGTCAAAAAGATATCAAGAAGTACACAATATGCAGGAAATCTGGAAAGTATGCAGAGGAAAACTAACAATGCAAACATATTCAAAAAAGATCATCATTTTCCAGCCAGTCACCTTTTCAGAATAGTACAGATTTAAACAATATAATATGTTTTTCTGTGGAGAGAGAAGAGAGGGAGAGAAGAGGCTTACAGGGCTGAGGCTAAAGATATAAGACAAACATATCAGAACAAGAAAAGAAGAGGCAGAATATCACAAAAAACAAGTTCACACAAACTGTAACATTGCTCAAACATTGCAAACTGCCTCCAACACAAACAAACAATACCAAACCTGTTACAGTTTCAAAGTTGTTTGCCTGCATAGAGCTTGCTTCAAGCAAGCCTGTAACAAACCAGAGCTGCCTCGAGCTGGTTTGAAGCTCAAGCCAAGCCTGTAACCTGACTTCAAACAACAAAGCCCTGCATCCTGTAAAACATTCAAACTACCTGCTAAGCATAAACCTCCTGCCTTTCTAAAATCTCAAACACAAGCCTAAAGCTTCAAACTTGTTCAAGCCTGTCAAACAACAAAGAGCACAAGCTTGAAGCCTGTCAAAACTCAGTTTCAAAAGCCAACATATCACAAAAAATAATATAGCCCTTTCAAAACCTGTCAAAACTAGGACATCAAACCAGAAAAAGCCTTTACCAATAAGCTTACCTACAATATCCAAACCATTTCAAAGTCTCCAACATATCCAAACAAAGCTCTCAGAACTGGAAAGTTCATCATTGAGCAAGCATATCAAAGATATCAGAATCAATATCATTAGCAATCAGAAGCTCACTCAAAGACAAAGAGAAGGACAAAGCAGGCAAGCTCAGATTCAGAAAATCATCATTACAAAACCTTAAGCAATAACCAACAAGGCAACTCAACAATCAACATCATTAAGCAAGTATTTCAGGAGCAAGCAAAAGAGAAGAAGAAAATAAGTTTCAGAAGTGTTTGAGCTAGGGTTTTCAAGGCAATCATCATAAAACCCATAAAAGAAAGATACCAGGAATACCAGAACAAGCCTTGTCATCGCACTCCCTCCGCCCGGCCGCCTAGGACGCCGTCGTCCTCCTCCGTCTCCTCTCCAAAGGTAGTACTTTTCCCCCTTCCTCTTTTCAACTTCACACCTCACATAAACATGCATAATATAAAGGTCAGAACACCACAAAGCTAAAACACGAGCAAGACAAAATACGAAACCCTAAGACGTAAAGAAGGGGAAGATGTTACCTTTTTTGTCGCTGTTATGCTCGACCATGGAGGGAGAAGGAGTCAGAGGTGGCGCTTGGTGGCCATAGGCGGAGAAGAATTTTGTTTAGAGACCATGGCTCAAGAACGAAGAAGACAATGTTAGAAACGGCACCGCTCTAAGCCTGTAACCCTAATCCAGTTCTGAGACTAACTCAATGAAACCCTAACAAATGTGTAAAATGCGTTTGGGCCTTTCCCCACAAAAGCCTAAGCCCATCAGAATTCCAGCGTGCATACCCCCCCCCCCCCTTTTGCTTAAAACCGTTCGCTTGGGCCTGCCCCTCTTACTAGACTAAAGCCCATTCTTTTTTTGTTTTGTACATAAACTAATATCTTTTTTACTTATCATTTTATTTTTCTTTTTATAATTTAAACTAATATATTTTATTTATTTTGTTAAATAAAACAATACATTATTTTTATACAAAACTTTATTTTATTTTATTATATTTGAAAAATACATGAATATTAGATTTAATTAGGTTAATAGACTTTTATCTTAAAATTCTTTTTCATAAATCTTTTTCATACATAAAGACATTAATACATAAACAATGGATTTTTATTAAGTTAATATTTTTCTTTCATTAAACCTTTTGTATATAAAACATTAACAAAATACATAAAAAATAGATTTTTTAAGTTAAATACTTTTCTATAACTAAAACATTTGTTTGTACATAATTAACAAAAACACAAAAAAAAAAAATACTTAATATTGCATTAAATTAACATACTTTTCTCATCTTGTAAATAATCACATGCACTTTCACCAATACATTTGCTTATCTTTTATTCTTGTACATTGATATATATTACATTTGAGAATGCGATTCGATTTGGTTGTAAATATATTTGGACACTACTATCCTGATAAGTCTCATCCCCATTTGTAAATATTTGTACCCCTATTCCCGGATACTTATTTGTAATAGCTAGACTTTAAATTCCCGCAATTTATCACTTTCCATATACTGTATAGTAATTAGGGTTTGTATGCGAAGATTTAAAATCAACCGCTAGATAACCTAAATACAAGACAAATGCATGACAATCAATACACAATTCACACTTGCACCCCTAGGGTAATCCCGCTTGTTGCCTTCCAAAATGGGCCATGCTTGCATGTTGAGTTTCTTTGGCAAAACAAAATGAATCAAATGATCATAGTCCCTCGATGACGCTTTCGAAGTTGCCTAAACAAAATGATCATAGTCCCTTCAAGCAAAATTTCCAAATACACTTGGCACCATTGCATTCATGGTCCATACGATGACCCGCGCCTGTCCCGTTAACATCCTAACACAAGATTGTCCACCAAATACAATGGTGGAACAATACTGTTAAAAGGGTTAAAACATGAGAAAAATCTTTGAGTAAATTTAGGGGTAGACAACTCTTAGTTACTTGATCAAACTTGCAAAACACACTTGCCTCTTTTTCAAAACGCACTCCACAACACAACTTTCAAAAACAACTTTCAAAAACTTTGAAACATCTTTTCGAAAAGACAAACACCTTTGTAAAACATTCGAGTAAAGAATTGTTACAACGATTGCCTAGACAAGGCATCTTTTTCAAAACATTTTCAAACACACACACACACCACCATTTCAAGCAATTGAAAATCAAGGCAAGTGATCTAAAACAAGTAACTAAGAGCCCATGGATAACCATGGATGAAAAGGGTGCTAATACCTTCCCTTTTCATAATCTACCCCCCGAACCCACGAAACATCTCAAAGGTTTTTCCTGTGCTTTTTAACCTTTCCTTTAGGATAAAATAAAAAGTCGGTGGCGACTCTTGCTAAACCGAACAAGTGCGAATACAAATGCAAAACCTCAAGTCAGTTCTCCCACTGTATCACAGTAGGTACTAAAGGTTCGCAACCGCGGCGGGTGCAAAAATCATACAAAAATACTTCTCTTCTCACCTCCACTACCCATTTTATATACAACACATTTTTTATAGGCAAAATATACAGATTTTACAAAGAGGTTCCTGCGAAGTACCGTAGATGTTTAGGGTGCTAATACCTTCCCTTTGCATAACCAACCCCCTTACCTTGAATCTTTCCCCCTTTTTTGGGTTATTCACTCTTTTCTCATTCCCTTGGAAACAATAAAGCGCGGTGGCGATTTTTATTTTGATTTGTATAAAGTCTAGTCAATCCAATGGCTTAGTCTTGAACATTTTTACCGCTACAGAAAAATGGCGACTCTGCTGGGGACAGATTGACCTCTTGCTGGTCCATCCCTAAGTGGGTTGAGCCTATCTTTGTTTATTATCTGTATATATGCTATTGTTGTTTATGTGTTATATTTTGTATATATGTTTGTCTGGATTTTCCTGGTTTTCAGGGTGCTTGGTGATTACTCATAAGTAATATACCCGGACTTGGGCAAACTTCAAGATAGGACGGGCGATATAGTCATGTTAACTTTGAGGGAGTAATCCCAAAAATAGAGGCATGAGATCCCCCACTCAGTGGAGGCCCCTTTGGTTGTAGTTTCGTTTACCGAGTAATCAGGAAGACATATTGCTTTCGACCTGGGAGCCTGATGAAACTGAGGACCGTAGAATACCAAACCCATCTTGGCCTTTTAGGCGTAGTGCGGAAGCTATGACGGAGTAATCCATAAATAGTTGTCACGCGATACTACGCTTGGACGAGTCTTTCTTGAGAATATTACTAATTACCGAGTTGATCGGGAAGTTGGTAATATCCGAAGGAATGATGTAGACTCTGGGAACCTCTAGAACCTTGTTCAGCAGGTGATAACTTTTTAGACCAACACCTTATAGGTAGTACCTTCGACCTCATGCTCGTGACGTTGAACCTATGAACCCTATATGTGTGATTTTGTGTGTGATTTCTGCATCATGCACCCATGCACTCATAAGCATCTTTTGAAGAAAACAATATTTCAAGGGATTTAAAGGTTGGCTATTTGCGAATATCTTAGGTACTATTAACCATGGATTCTGGAAAGAGAAAGACTGGGAAATACAGTTTCAAGGATCCCAAGATAGATGAGCTGATCAGTCTAATTCCAGAGATCGAGTGTTCTACAGACTTTCGGAAGAAGTATGGATCCATTATTCCTCTCATGAAGCTGAAGATGAAGGAGGGTATTCTCTCGACCTTGATCCAGTTCTATGATCCGGTATATCACTGCTTTACTTTTCCCGATTATCAGTTGATGCATATCCTGGAGGAGTATTCTTATCTATTAGATTTACCCGTTAACGATCATGTTCCTTTTACTGGTTTGGAGGGTGAGCCTAAACCACGTGAAATAGCTTCTTTGATTCATTTGGGGAAGCCTGAGGTGGAAGCCCATATGACTACCAAAGGAGGGATTAGAGGATTACCAGCTCAATTCTTATTGGAGAAAGCTCGTTACCTTGCCAGGACGAAGAGTATGATTGCTTTTGAGGCCATCTTTGCTTTACTTGCTTATGGATTATTCTTATTTCCTAATGTGGACAAGTTTGTCGACATTAATTCTATCAGGATTTTCATGATTGGAAACCCAGTTCCTACATTGTTGGGTGATGTTTCTTACTCTGTTCATCTTCGGAGTTCTTATCATGGGGGAATGATTATCTGTTGCACGCCTCTGTTGTACTTGTGGTTCATCTCTCATATGCCTCAGTCTGATGCTTTTTGGGATGTCAAGAAGGAACCCCGTTGGGCTCCTAAGATCATGGAACTTACTCACTCGGATATTAATTGGTATCATCGAGCTTATTAGGATGTGGAGATTATTCACAGTTGTGGTAGTTTCCCCAATGTACCACTTCTTGGTACAAAGGGAGGAATTAACTATAACCCTGTTCTTGCACGGTGACATCTTGGTTATCCGATGGGGGATAAACCGAATAGTACTCATTTAAGTAGTTTCATTCTGAATGAAGGAGAAGACAATAGGGAAGCCAGGGAGAAGATTGCGAAGTCCTGGCGTCACATTCATAAGAAGAGTAGGAAGGATTTGGGACCTAGGGGTGTTGTTTCTTTGGAGCCTTATCTTCAGTGGGTCCAAACGAGAGCCATTCAGTTGAAGATGCCGTATACTCGGGAGACACCCATGCTTGATCTATTTGTGAAGACCACTCCTCCCTTATTTGATGATCTAGAAGAGTTGCAACTCGCTTTGGTTAGGATGCAACAGGAAAGGGATGATTGGAAGAACAAGTTCCAGACGTTAGAGAGTTCCTATAGAGCAGACCTGAAGGAGAAAGACGATTTGATCGAGATCCTTGAGAGTCGAGCAGTAGAGTCTATGGAGAGGCAAGGGGATTTATTTTCCCCTAAGCCTCAAACAGGTGTTGATTACTCACTTTCTGATCCAGATGATTGGAAGGAGGTTACCATCAGACATGTGGAAGAAAACCAAAGGTTGAGGGCTCAGATTGCCAGGCTCACAAGGAAGCGCCAGCGTACAGATTGATCTCTTTCAGTTCTTTTTCTCAGGATTTTAGATTGTATTTTCATCTTGTAATTGGGATCATTGAAACTTGTAATCCATTTTGAAGTTATTATAATAAAAAATTTCAGTATTTCAAAAGCTTTATTATTTTGATGTTTGCAATATGTCTATAAATCTTAAATCCCTTGAAATATTAAATAATAAAGCAAAAATAATCATGTGCATTGCACGTCATGCATCATATTGCACATATTTGTTAAATTTATTATTCATATCCAGATGCCTTACCCAGCTTTTTACTTCGTTCAGCAAGCTGACTCATCACTACAACACTCGGGCTAACTTCCAAAAGAAGATGGACAACTTGGAACAGGAGAATCACGAGCTACGCAAAGAAGTTTCTGCTTTGAAGGCCGACTTGGCCAATTTGACTACTCTGATGGAAGCTCTGATGGTTACTCATAATCATCCACCGAGTGCTCAACCTCAACCAACAAGGGCAAATGCTGAAGTTCCTACTGTTCCTGTATCCGCTACTCCAACTGTTGTTCAAAACTGCATGCCTCAAGGTTATCCGTGGGGAATGCCAGAGAATTTTGCGCCTGAAGGTTTCAATTTGGTCCCCCAAGATGCTCCAGTGGTTCAAAATGTTGTTACTCCAGCACCTCCTGTGATGCATATTGGTCCTGCTGCACCTCCTTCAGTGAATTTGGTTCCGTTTGTTAATGAAGATGTGTGTCGTCCTTTCCCTCTGCCGAGTGAAGACTTGGGTCTTTATGACAGAATGGGTGATTTCCAAGAGCAATTTGATATAATGCAAAGAGAAATGAAGGCTCTTAGGGGAAAAGAGCTATTTGGGCTGAATGTGAATGAGCTGTGTTTGGTCCCGAATGTTAAAGTGCCTGCTAAGTTCAAAGTCCCGAAGTTTGAGAAGTACAAGGGCAACACTTGCCCTCGTGCTCACTTGGTGATGTACATGAGGAGAATGTCTACCCAGACCGATGATCAGCGTCTGCTGATTCAGTTTTCCAGGATAGTCTGACCGGCACAGTGTTGAAATGGTACATGAGTTTAGACAACGCCAACATCCATATCTTTAATGATTTGGGAGAAGCATTCATTAAACAATACAAGTACAATGTGGACATGGCACCTGACTGTGACCACCTTAGGGCCACGGTTCAGAAAGACAGGTAATCATTTAAAGAGTACACGCAGAGATGGCGTGAAGTGGCTGCACAAGTGATTCCTCCCATGGAGGAGAAGGAAATGACTAAAAATTTTCTGAAGACGCTAGGCACTTTCTACTACGAAAGAATGGTAGCAAGTGCCCCAAGTGATTTTATAGAGATGGTAGGAATGGGTGTCCGCCTAGAAGAGGCAGTAAGAGAAGGTCGTTTGACAAAGGGTGAAGGATCCGGAGGTGTGAAGAAGCTAGCTTATGGGTTTACAAAGAAGAAAGAGGGGGATACAAATGTTGTCATACAAGAGAGTAGAGTGAATGCTCCTAGAAGGAATTATCAGTGTCACCAGCAAGTTGCCCCAGTGACTCCTGTTATGAATTCCACTTCGACTACCGTTGCTTATCAAAGACAGTTCTAGCAGGGGAACCAAGGGAATAATCAGAGAAGGGATAACTACGACCCTATTCCCATGAGTTATGCAGAGCTACTACCAGCATTGATTCAGAAGAAGCTGGTCCAGACACGACCACCTCCAGCAGTACATCACCATTGCCTTGGTATTACAAAGCAGACCAGACGTGTGCCTTTCATCAGGGAGAACCAGGGCATAGTGTTGAAAATTGTTATCCTTTGAGGACTGAAGTGCAAAGGTTGGTGAAGTCTGGAATTTTATCTTTCAAAGACATGGGACCTAATGTGAAAGACAATCCTCTACCCAAGCACAGGGGAGTGAATGTTGTGAATATGGTGGCCGGGTGTCCAGGTGACTTCCGGATTTTTGACATTAATCTGGTTAGAGGGGATTTGGTGAAGATGCATGCAGACCTCTGTGAATTCAGTTATTATTCACATGACCATGCCGGTTGTGCTATTTGCAGTACAAACATACAGAGTTGCAAGAAGATAAAGGCTGATTTACAGGAGATGATGGATGAAGGTCTAATTCATATAATCAGGCCTAGGGCAGAATATGAAGAGGAAGTGAATATGGTTTCTGGATGTCCGGGTGAATTCATAATTTTTGAAGTAGAGCATTTGAATGAAGATCTCGTACAGTTGCATGCTACTTTCTTCCGTACTGCTGGTCAGGTGGAACACCAATATGGGTCTTGCATAGTTTGCTGTCGAGACCCCCGAGGATGTTCTATTGTGAGAGAGGGTGTCCAGCTGCTGTTAGATAATGGAACTATCAAGATAACAGGTCAGAGAGATCATTATCACGAGATTGATATGGTTGAAGTTTGTTTGACAGAAGAGGGATCAGAGGAAGAGTATGCCTCCGCGGATGAGTATTTCTCTTCAGACAAAGATTTGTTTGCCGGAAATGACCTTTTGAGGGCTGATTGTGTCGAGGAAGGTGTAAACGTCATTGTACCTTGTTTTGGTGCACCCGCTCATCTTGAGGTGGAGTACCATAGCAAACCAGCTGTTACCCCATTGGTAATTAGTCTGCCAGGACCTGTTCCCTATAAATCAAATAAGGATGTGCCTAACAAATACAACGCTACAATCTTAGAAGATGGGGTGGAATTGGAAATATAGCTGATAATAGCAGGGTGACCCGTAGTGGTCGTGTGTTTGCGCCGGTTATTCGAAGAGATGTTGTTGCTAGAAAGAAAATTGCTGAGAACAATGAGCCTAAGAAGGCTGCAGGAGAGACTAGTGGAGCTACAATAGAGAAAGAAGTGGATGATATCTTGAAGATGATTAAAATGAGAGACTACAAAATTGTAGACCAGCTATTGCAAACTCCTTCAAAGATATCCATTCTAGCTTTATTGATGAATTCCTCCGCTCATAGAGAATCACTAATGAGAGTACTAGACCAAGCCTTTGTAGAGAATCACATGCCGTTAGATCAATTCAGCAGCGTAATTGGAAACATTATGTCATGTAATAACTTGAGTTTCTGCGATGATGAGTTACCAGATGAAGGGGGGAATTACAACCCGACCCTCCACATATCTATGAACTGCAAGAATGACTCGCTATCCAATGTGCTGATTAATAACGGATCCGCATTAAATGTTATACCGAGAAGTACCCTCATGAAGTTAAAGTATCAAGGAACACCTATGCGCCCGAGTGGCATCATTGTGAAGGCTTTTGATGGGTCGAGGAAATCTGTCATCGGTGAAGTGGATTTGCCCATCCACATAGGACCACATTTGTTCTTGATAACTTTCCAGGTAATGGACATTATTCCCATGTATAGTTGTTTGCTAGGACGGCCATGGATACACGAAGCAGAGGTTGTCACTTCAACTCTGCATCAGAAGTTAAAGTTTGTGCATGAAGGGAAGGTAGTGATCATAAATGGGGAGCAGGCGTTGTTGATATCCCATCTATCCTCTTTCAGTATTGTAGAAGCGGATGAGGCTGCTATTGGAACCCAGTTCCAAGACTTATCCATTGACAACATAAGGAAGAATGAGAATTTTGTGGTTTCCCTGAAGGACACGCAGCAGGTTGTGCGCAATGGTCATAATGCAGTTTGGGGATGACTTGTGGATCCACCTGTGAACAAGAACAGAACTGGTTTGGGTTTCTCTTCGAGGAATGGCAAAGGAGAAAACTTGAAGTCAAAGTCTTATGTGAACAGTTATCATGATGTTTTCTACAGCGGAGGCTACCTCCATCTAACTGGTTCTGGAATTAATGTTGTTGAAGAGGATGAAGCAGAGCAGGAAGTACCGAATTATGTGACGCATGGAGTCCGAGTTCAGAACTGGGTCACCATTGATGTTCCTTCTTGCATACATGTTTCAAAGTAATTTTTTTTGTTAATCTGTTTCTTTCTTTTGAAAAGCTTTCACTCTGCCCAAGGTGGAAGTATTAATGTTTTAGGGCTTATCTGTTTGCTATAACTGTTAAGATCATTAATAAAAATTGTCTTTACTTCCAAATTATGTCTTTTATTTTCTACTTTTTCTTGGGAAATGGTAATAAAAAAACCTTTCAAAATAAATAATAACTAAAAATTAATCTGCATGATCACTTGTTATATATGTCAGTTTCTAAAAGTAATCATAAATCATATGTGCAGATTAATTAAAAAACCTGTTGAATACAATGACCCTGCACCCTCTCCCAACTTTGATTGTCTTGTGTTTGGGGCTGAAGAAGAAGATTATGATGAGATTCCAGAAGAGGTCTCATAGTTACTTGAGCATGAGGAAAATACCATTCAGCCATATAAATAGCCTTTGGAAGTGGTTAAGTTGGGTTCAGAAGAAGATCTGAAGGAAGTTAAGATTAGAGCATCTTTGCATCCTGATGTAAAGAGCGGGTTGATTGAGCTATTAAAAGAGTATGTGGATATTTTTGCTTGGTCTTATCAAGATATGCCTGGTCTAGATACAGACATTTTCGAGCATCATTTGCTGTTGAAGCCAGAGTGTCCGCCAGTTAAACAAAAGTTGAGAAGAACCCACTCGGATATGGCAGTAAAGATCAAAGAGGAGGTCCTAAAGCAGATTAATGTTGGTTTTCTTGTGACATCAGTGTATCCTCAATGGATTGCCAATATTGTCCCAGTACCGAAAAAAGACGGAAAAGTCTGCATGTGCGTAGATTACAGAGATCTAAATAAAGCTAGTCCAAAAGATGATTTTTCATTGCCTCACATTGACATGTTAGTGGATAGCACAGCAAAATTCAAGGTATTCTCGTTCATGGACGTATTTTTTGGGTATAATCAAATAAGAATGGCTCCAGAGGACATGTAAAAAACAATGTTTATCACACCCTGGGGAACATTCTGTTACAGAGTGATGCCCTTCGAGTTGAAGAACGCTGGTGCAACGTACCAGAGGGCTATGACAACCCTATTCCATGATCTGATGCACAAAGAAATCGAAGTATATGTTGATGATATGATTTCCAAATCCCAAACTGAATATGGGCATATAACAGATTTGTTGACGTTATTTCAGTGTTTGAGGAAGTATTGTCTCTGCCTGAATCCAAATAAATGCACCTTCAGAGTTAGATCGGGGAAATTGTTGGGTTTTATTGTTAGCCATAAAGGAATTAAAGTTGACCCTGACAAAGTCAAAGCAATTCAAGAAATGCCAGCACCAAGAACTGAAAAGCAAGTCAAAGGTTTCCTCGGGTGTTTGAATTATATCTCCAGATTTATCTCCCACATGACTGCAACGTGTGAACCGATATTTAAGTCGTTAAAGAAAGATCAAGGTTGTGTGTGGACGGATGACTTCCAAAGGGAATTTGAAAGTATTAAAGAGTATATGCTTGAACCTCCTATCTTGCTCCCTCCCGTAGAAGGAAGACTGTTGATTATGTTCTAACAGTGTTAGATAAATCTATGGGTTATATTCTGGGACAACATGATGAAACAGGAAAGAAAGAGTACGCCATTTATTATCTCAGCAAAAAGTTCACTGATTGTGAGTCGCGGAATTCTATGCTAGAAAAAACATGTTGTGCTTTGGCCTGGGAGGCAAAGCGTTTGCGGCAATATATGTTGAATCATACTACTTGGTTGATCTCCAAAATGCATCCAATCAAGTATATTTTTGAGAAGCCTGCTCTTACTGGGAGAATTGCCCGCTGGAAGATGTTGTTATCTGAATATGATATCGAGTACCGCACTCAAAAGGCTATCAAAAGTAGTATGTTGGCAGATTACCTTGCTCACCAGCCGGTGGAAGATCATCAGTCTGCAGAATATCAATTCCCCGATGAAGATGTGATGTTCTTTAAAGTGAAAGATTGTGATGAACCATTGCCTGAGGAGGGCCCTGACCCTGAATCTCGTTGGAGTATGGTATTTGATAGAGCTGTGAATGCTTATGGTAAATGAATTGGTGTTGTGATTGTTACACCTCATGGATCACATATTCCTTTTACTGCGAGGTTAACATTTGATTTCACTAATAATATGGCAGTATATGAGGTTGCATCATGGGTCTTGAGGAAGCTATTGATCTCAGAATCAAGATTCTAGATGTGTATGGTGATTCAACTTTGGTAATAAATCAGATTAAAGGAGAATGGGACACTCGTCACCCTGGCTTGATCCCTTACAAAGATTATGCTAGAAGATTACTACCCTTCTTCAATAAAGTTGAATTCCATCACATTCCTAGGGATGAAAATCAAATGGCAGATGCTCTGGAAACTCTGGCTTCCATGTACCAAGTAAATGCTTGGAATGATATACCCCGAATTACAGTTCGACGGTTAGATAGGCCCGCTCATGTGTTTGCGACAGAGGAGGTAGCAGATGAAAAACCTTGGTATTATGATATCAAGCATTTTCTTCAGACTCAGGAATACTCGTTTGGTACGTCAAAGAAAGATAGAAAGACACTGAGAAGATTGGTAGCAGTTTCTTCCTCAGTGAAAATGTGTTATACAAGAGAAATTTTGACATGGTCTTGCTCAGATGCGTGGATAGACACGAAGCTGACATGTTGATGCATGAGATCCATGAAGGTTCATTTGGCACTCATGCTAACGGACATTCAATGGCTAAAAAAATGCTAAGGGCAAGTTATTATTGGTTGACAATGGAATCTGATTGTTACAAATTTGCAAAGAAGTTCCATAAATTCCAAATTTACGCAGATAAGATCCATGTACCTCCGACACTTCTCAATGTGATTTCCTCCCCGTGGCCTTTCTCTATGTGGGGTATTGACATGATCGGGATGATAGAACCCAAAGCTTCGAGTGGACACCGTTTCATCTTGGTAGCAATTGACTACTTTGCCAAATGGGTAGAGGCTGCTTCATATGCCAATGTTACCAAACAGGTGGTTGTGCGTTTTATCAAAAACAATCTTATATGCCGGTATAGTGTGCCGAGCAGAATCATCACTGACAATGGCTCGAATTTGAACAACAAGATGATGACTGAACTTTGCGAAGAATTCAAGATTGTCCATCACAATTCATCTCCATACAGGCCAAAGATGAATGGGGCTGTTGAAGCTGCTAATAAGAATATCAAGATAATTATCCATAAAATGGTTGTCACTTATAAGGATTGGCATGAAATGCTCCCTTTTGCTTTGCATGGATATCGAACACCTGTTCGCACTTCAACAGGAGCAACCCCGTTTTCCCTAGTGTATGGAATGGAAGTTGTACTCCCTGTCGAGGTAGAGATTCCCTCGTTGCGTGTGATAATGGAAGCCAAATTGACAGAGGCTGAATGGGTCCAGAACATGTTTGACCAATTGAATTTGATTGAAGAGATGAGAATGACAGCTTTGTGTCATGGGCAGTTATATCAGAAAAGAATGAAGAAAGCATTTGACAAAAAGGTCAAACCTCGTGAATTCAGAGAAGGCGACCTCGTGCCCAGGAAGATCATGTCTTTCAACATTGATTCTAGGGGCAAGTGGACTTCCAATTTTGAAGGCCCGTATGTTGTCAAGAAAGCCTTCTCTAGTGGTGCATTAATTCTTGAAACTATGGATGGCGAGGAGTTCCCACGTCCCATGAATGCTGACGCAATCAAGAAATACTTCGCCTAAAGAAATAAAAGAACAACTCGCTAAGTTGAAAACCCGAAAGGGCGGCTTAGGCAAAAAGGAGCGTCTCGGTAGGCCGAAAACCCAAAAGGGCGGTCTAGGCAAAAATTAGAGACATAAACAGAATAAATTTCCCGCTAAGTTGAAAACCTGCAAGGGCATCTTAGGCAAAAGTTAGGGATTTTCTTGGCAAGTAACTACGTCAGACAAGACTTGATCATTGAAGCAACAATCTTCTCGGATCCTTACCATACTTCAACAAAAGCTGCTGCTCAGGATTTCAAAAGTTGTTAGGGGGGATAGTGGGAATTTTTTTTATTAATAACCATGTATTAAAATAATATTTCGCAAATAACCGGGTTTCGGAAAAAATTACGCAAATAACCATGTTTCAGATGACTCCTCAAAGGAGGAGCCATCTCACTTGGCGCCTCCCTTGGCTTTAAGCCAAGTGAGATGGCGCATGCTCCTTAAAAGTGAGAGGAGGCGCCATCTCACTTGGCTCCTAGGGCAAAACTAGGGTAAAATGTTGTTTTATAAATAATTCGTCTGTTTCTCCGAAATTTCTCACACTTTCTCGCACTGTATTTTTATTTTGTACTCCGTTATTTGCGTCATGGCGTCGCCTATGATTTTTAGCAGAGATGGTTACGTTATCTTCTCCGCCACGAAACCTGCGATGAAAATGAAATTCTAGCACATTCACTCCATGGAGCGTCTGAAGCGGGAGTTGATACGGTGGCTAGATGGAGACATTGCGGAGGGGGAAAAAATTCGAAGGATCCAGCGAAAACGAACAACAACCTCACATGCGACAGGAAGACCTAATGTGTGGTTGGAGGAAGTCAAAACAGACAGTGATGTAATGTTGATGATGCATGGGTCAGATGAAATTGTGTTAACAGTTGTAATTTCATAGATTGAATATCGTTAATTATTGTTGTATGCGTTTTATTAATTGTAGCAAAATCTATTAACGGAAAACACAAATGTTTAAAACACAATTATGAAAAGATTTTATGTATTACAATATTTATGTGGTCGAGCCAGACGCCCAATTCGGACAGTTTTTGCGATTGTGTCCGACCTGACGGCATAAACCACACTTTATTTCCAACCTGTCAAGATCGTCCATTTCTGTTGTGATGCGCCTACTTTTGGGACGACCCTTCTTGTTCCTTCGCATTTGGTCATTGTGCCAAACTATATCACCGCCGTATTCAGGCCAATAATCTGGTTTTGCCACCAAAGGAAAGTTGTTGTTGTAAACAGTGAGCAACGTTTCAGATTTGTAAACGTTTGACAGCAGTTGAAGCGCGTCTTGATGGGTATGAGCACAAGCGGTAATGACATGAGAGCAAGGCATATGAAATGCTTGAAACCTGCCACAATCGCACCATTGAGAAGGTAAAATGACCCTGTATTCTTATCTTGGCAGGCCTTCATTATGGTCGATTGTCTCTTTCACAATGAAGTTGTGGCTGTGTCGGTCAAACCGTATAACCATGTGAGTGTTGGCTTTAGCACTTTCAGCCTTAATGTATTTCATGCAGCTTTCACTCCATAGTTGTCCAGATTGCAACACCGCATTCCACATTTCACCTCTTTTTGTAAATAACGCAGCCATCCTAAAATACGTAGATTTTACCAAGGCAGTGATTAGGAGGTTTCGTATGCCCTTGAATACCCCATTCATTGATTCAATAAGATTCGTTCATATGCCCCCATCTTTGGCCATTGTCGTATGACCTAGTCCATTTTTCCACCAGAATATTATCGATCCACCTATCGGCTTCCGGATTAGACAAACGGATCTCGTTGCGGTAATATTTGAATGTGGGTTGTGTCAATGCATATCCCGCATTCATAACCGCTTTCCTCAATGTTTTGTCCTTGACCTCCCTCGAGAAATTCTGGACGATATGCCTAACGCAATAGACATGCGTAGAAGGAGGGTCATGCCAACCATTTGCTGGATTATTGTAGGCACTTTCAATGGAAGCATGTATGTCTGAGATCAAACAGAGATCTGGTTGAGGAGCCACGTGTGTCCGAAGATTTTTCAGGAAAAAGCTCCAAGCACCACCGATCGCCCCCTCGACAAGGGAAAACGCAATGGGGAAAATGTTGTTGTTGCCATCTTGTGCAACTGCCATCAATAGCGTGCCTTTGTACTTCCCATACAACCAAGTCCCATCAATTTGTAAAATTGGTTTGCATGATGCAAACCCTGTGATGCATGGTTGAAATGCCCAAAACACGCGACTGAATATTCCGTTGCCATGCAGTAGACTACCATCTTGGGCGTACGCTGGCAATGTTTCCAGAACGTAAACACTACCTGGAGAATACGTCTTGAGTGCATTCAGGTAGCGGGGAAGTTCTCGGTATGACTCCTCCCAGTTTCCGTACACCCTTTCAATCGCCTTAGTCTTTGCTAACCACGCCTTACGGTAAGACGGAGTGTAGTTAAAAACCATGGTGATGTGGGAGATAATTGTTTTCACCTTCAAAGATGGGTCGTTGTTGACCAGGGGTAGGATTTCTTGACAGATTAGATCATAGTTGAGTTTTCGGTGGTCCTGTGATTGAGTGGAACTTACACAAGTATGGGTAGTCATGGAACCTATGACCCAGCAGTCACCCCTTAATTTGTATGATGCGGTCAGCTTGAACATACAGTCAGGGTGGACACACTTAATCTTGTACCTTTCCGGGTTGACACGATCCACCTTAAAATCAACCGAGTTGAGCATGTGAAATTTTTTAATGGCCCTGATGCATTCCTCTACGTTACGAAACTTGTCCTTCTCTTTTAAATTTTAATCCGACTGCATATACGGATTGAAAAATAAGTCAGTAGAAGGTTCATCTCCGCCCATGTTGAAGTTTGTCATGTGCGGAGGTGGTGTGTAGATTTTGTCTATAGAAATACTAAGGATGCCATCATCGTCAGAATCATTGTTCACCATTTCATCAAACTCTAACTCGTTATCTTCTTCTTCATCATCAACTGCATCTACCTCATCTTGTTCATTCTCCAAAGGATCAACCTCCTGTGTCACCTGAGGCTCTTGTAGCAAAACGTACAACTCAATAGAGTCGTATCCAGAATAGATATGGTTGGAAATCATATTCTGGAGATCCTCGTCATCTTGAACTTCAACCTTATAAAAAATTACTTGGTTGTTTCCAAAGAAAACTGGATTCTGATAAAATATCTGGGACACCGGGCCTCGTTCAAGTTTGGCCTCCAATCTTTTTTTGAAGTACGAGAAATTGGCTTTCCCGTTTAAGAGAAATTGAATGTTGTCTGTGTCTCTAAACAAAAACCCAGCTGTGGGACAAATGTATGTCTCACCGTTGAAATGTGCTTTGACGACAAATTGTGGTGAAGAGGCCATTGCGTAGAATTGTTTTAAGGTTTGAAGGTTGGAATGTTTGAGGTTTATTGATTGTATGAAGGTATGAATGATGTAATGTTTGAAGGTTGGAATGTTTGAATTTGATGAGTGATTCGAAGGTTGGAATGTTTGATTGTTTGCAGGTTTGAAGGTTTGGTTGTAAGAACGTTTGAAGGTTGGAAGATTTGACAGATTATGTAAATCAATGTTATGATAAACGTAAGGCTAAAAATTTCAATTAAGTAAGGATGCAACCCCCCAAGGCTGCCAATAATATTACATGCAATAATGAAACCCCCTAGGCTACCAATAATATTACATGCAATAATGAAACCCCCTAGGCTGCCACCTAGCCTGGCCCTATTCTGCACATATACATTTATTTTGTAAGACTTCTCCCATCAACTCCAATGGGCTTACATGCAATAATGAAAGGAATCCCAAAGGCTGTCACGTAGCCTGAGCCTAGGCTGTAACAAAGGACACCTCTTATTCGCCAATTGGGGTGGCGACACCATTCATTTTTGTACTCTTTCGCCAAGTCCAATGGCGCCTCCCTTACTGTCCAATCGTGATACATGCATGGGCTTATGTAACCCCCTAGGCTGCCACCTAGCCTGGCCCTATTCTGCACATATACATTTATTTTGTAAGACTCCTCCCATCAACTCCAATGGGCTTACATGCAATAATGAAAGGAATCCCAAAGGCTTTCACGTAGCCTGAGCCTAGGCTGTAACAAAGGACACCTCTTATTCGCCAATTGGGGTGGCGACACCGTTCATTTTTGTACTCTTTCGCCAAGTCCAATGGCGCCTCCCTTACTGTCCAATCGTGATACATGCATGGGCTGCCACCTAGCCTGCAAGAGTGACACCTTTCATTTTTTGTACATGCATGCATGCATATGTGTAACCCCATAAGCATGCAAATGTGACACTTCGCAGGCATGCAAGCACAAGCAACCACTATATCAAACTTATTTGCCTATAAATACATACCATATCATACATCTCTCACACCCACACAAGTCTCACTCTCTGCTACGAAATATTTCATAAGTCTATCATACTCTCTATCTCTTCCTAAGTCTTTCATACTCTCAAGCATTTTAAATAATGGCTCTTCTAACAATGGGTGATACTCACAGAGGCACAAGGGAAAACATTGCTGCATTTGTAAGTTTCTTTTTTGGTTATACATTTTTCATACTTCAAATAACGCGTTGTTCATCTTAATTAATCTTACACATGTTACATTATGAACTCAGGACACAAAAAGATTCAAAATCCGTTCGCACAACTACCTGGCTCCCGACCCATTTATCATCCCATATCTGGAATACGCAGGTTTTGGGCATGTCATAAAGATCTCCAACTGCACCATTGACTCGAAGTTCATTCTTGCAATGTTGGAAAAGTGGAGACCGGAGACCCATACATTTCACCTACCAATAGGTGAATGTACCATAACGCTAGAGGATGTGTACATGCTACTAGGTCTCCCTGTCGACGATAAGGCCGTGAACGGGTCCGTTCAACAACCCAACTCTCAGTGTGAAGAACTGTTGGGCAGGGATATGGTAGAAGGTGGTGGTGCAAGAGGGCAGGGAATACTACTCACTGAGCTGAAACGTCATTATGCAAGTTTGGAATTAAATGAAAATTCCTCAGAGAATGACAGGGTAGTAAAAGCCAGAACTTATCTTATGATACTTTTTGGTACATTTTTATTTCCCGAAAGTACGGGAAATAGTGTAAATATGTACTTACATTTACTAACAAATTTTGAAAAAACAAGAAAATATAGTTGGGGTTCTGCAGTTTTAGCCCACCTATACAGTTCCTTGTGCAAAAACACAGTCAAGGAAAAATGTACATTTTATGGGTGCGCTTTTTTACTACAAGCCTGGGGTTGGTGGAGGATGGAGTCCTTAAACCCCGTCAACAACAACACTTTCGGTTTCCCGTACGCAACAAAGTAAGTATTCAAGTTATAGTATTTATAACTATTCTGCTCTTCCCAAAATATATGCTAAGAATAAAATGTTTCTCATTTCCTTTAGGTACTGTGTGAGGGGTATGATTACGGCAAGAATCCAAGATTCAATGTCGCACTCTACCGCAACCTGTTGGATCACTTAGGCCCGAATGACGTACGTCGTAGCTTTTAACTTTTGTTCAACTAAATTATTTATACATTACTTTTGCATTAACCTGATTTACATCTTATCACAATTCGTCTGGAGACCATATTTGGGTTTGGGCCATGTTCCAAACCCGAAGGATGCAGCAACTTGGACCGCGAAGACTGCAATCATTCGGTTCAACATTGTGGAGATGCACCACAGCGACCGTGTGAAGATGCAGTTCGGAATGCATCAAGAGATACCAAGTGATCCAACTTGTTTGTCCCCATGGCATCTTAAAAGGGTCGACGCCCAGTGGGGTCTCACCAACTGGAAAGACTTCGCTCCGGAATGGTGTAAGATGTGGAAGAGGCGTCACCGCTACGTCTTGCAATTCCCGGTTTTCCTTACTCAAGGTAATATGCGACACACGGATAAATATTTGTCTTGGTACAGGTCGGTTAGTAACCCAGAAATGCACGTGTCTCATCCAAGGTACTTGGTTGACCCACGCACACAATGGGCACAACCCTCGATTCCCCATCAACAAACCCAAAACCCATCAACCTCCCACCAACCCCCAAGAAGAAACAGACCCACAAACACCTAACCACATTCCCCACCACAACACAACTACAATCAAATTCCGCACAACCAACCACAATCACCACCAAACTACCAATACCCCGATATGCCTCAAACCCAACCACAATACCAATCCCAATACCAGCACACCCACATACCCCACACATAATTTCAGTCTTCCACATATCCCAATATGGCACCCTCAACATCCAGCCTTAGCCCTGATATGGGAATGTCGGAAGATTACGAACAAGCCGACCCAACCTACCATCACCCACAATATCACCAAACCACCCAACATCCTCAATACCAAACACCCCAAGATCCATTTCCTTTCTACCCCCCGTACTCAAACGACCAATGCTACAGACCAACCATGGAACCCCACCCACCGCCAACACGACCAAACTTTGAGGGTATGGGTAACCGACTGTACCAGAGAGGATCTTCTAGATATGGAGATCTGACTGATTTTATGGATTCGGACCGCATTGACTTCGCTGGGCCATCGACCTTGCCGCAGCAGGAAACGCGACGACACCCAGCACGAGAAAGGCGAGGACGGGGATACGGAACTGGGGGTCATTACCGGGTTCCGGGGGATCACTGATGTATCTTTTTTTTTCCAGTATTTTTGTATCCATTTTTTTAATCTATCTTTTTTACTGTTATTTTAATGTAATACAGTTGGATGTAATTATTTTTTTTTTAATAAAAAGTCCATTTTGTTGATCTCTGTCCAACACGTAACTCACCAGGAAAAAAAATATATTTTTTTGCCCTAAAAATACACCTAGGTGCCATCTCACTTGGCTTAGGGCATGCCATAAGCACATAGGCGCCAAGTGAGATGGCGCCTCCCTTAAAAATATAGGTGCATGCGCCATTTCAGATGTCTCCTCCTTTGGGGAGTCATCTGAAACATGGTTATTTGCGTATTTTTTTCCGAAACACAGTTATTTGAGAAATATTATTTTAATACTTGGTTATTAATAAAAAAAATTGGGATAGTGGTCATTGTATCTCAATGTATCTTTTCCATTATGTATTACCATTTCCCAAACTTTGTAATCATCCATGGAGTCTCGCCATTCACAGACTACCATTCTATTAATGAAATTCGATCTTTTGCCCAATTCTTTGTGTTCTTATTTTTATTTAGCTTGCAAAGACTTCATTTATTACTGATAATAACTGTTAAAGCAAAAATATTAAAAGAAGAAAAATTAACTTTTCAAAAAAAAGAGAAGAGATCTTTACAATTCAATTTACTTTGGGATTTGTGATGAAACAATGACAACAAAAATGGTGATCCCAAGAATGAACAAACTCCGTTTGTTTAAGAGGATTTACTTCTTTCATAAAGGTTTTCTCAGGTCACTTTGTTGGTGTGCACAATCTTTGTGTGTTTCTCAGATAGTTAAAGACGATATCAGTGGGTACAAGGTACAATATTGGGTTTGTGACCCCACTATCCCCAGTCAAGTCTTGGTTAGTTTTTTACGGGTTTGCATGATCAGAAGCCTCTGTCCCAGATTCCCCAGCGAAGTCTTTCCTCATATTATGAAAGGTTTTATTCCCTTAGTATCCTGGGATGTCGCTCTTTTTGCAGTTTTGGCATTAATATTGACTTCTTGACTTCCCGGGAAGGTTATCCCAGGGCATCTCTTGTTGGAATGAGTATTCATGATGAAAGTTTCAATCCGCAGTTTTTCTCCAGAAAGTTAGGCTTGAATCCCCCAATAAGGCTTGGTTGTTTCGGTGTCAGTCTGCTTTATTTGAGGTTGATCTTGCAATCTCCAGTAGGCATGTTGCTTTTGGAAACCCTTTTTCTCCCATGAAACCGGAAGAAGGATGTTCTATCCCGGTATTTGTTTGATTTAGCTACATCCGGATTATGGTTCTCCTCAGTGAAGTTAAAGCAATAGGTTTGGTTTCTGCAGTTGCTTTTACCTTTCTTGGATTGATCTTTCTGGTTGAAGCTTAGCCCAATGTTGTTAGTACCTGAGGCGGTTTTGTTTGTCTGCGCTGATTATGTATCCTTTTTACCAGCATATGCAAAATAGCACTCATACATTCATACATACATCATGCATTGCTAAAAATCATCATTCATTGACATTGTGTTCTGACCTTTCCGACAACGCTCTTTGCTTAGTTGAATTTGGTTTTCCCTCTTGAGTTTATTTCTCAAAGGATGAATCTACATTGGTCGTCTTGCTCTAGCTTATTTCTGAATTGGATTTATGGCTACATGACAATATCATTTATTATGGATTTCTGAAAACTTTGAGTTTTGGTTTGCGCATTTATTTTGCACAGGAAGACTTCATCTCCTCAGCAGGAATATCGTGGCATTTCCCCGGGAAGTCATATTTCTATCCCTAGAAAGTCATTTCTCTTTGCAATTCCTCTTGACAATAAGTGGAAGTCTCTTTATTTGAGATAGATTACGTATTACCCTTTCCATGCAAATTTCCTTGGTTAAAGAAGAAGTTGAGACCCGTTCTTGGAAAAACACCAGAGTCTTGGAGAAACTTGATATATTTTCTCTTTATACCTTCAGTGAACGTCGATAGTTCATCGTCAGTGAACGATGGTGGTATGATATATTTAGTGAACATTGATATTACATTGGTAGTGAACGTCGATGCTTGTTATCTTCCTCTCTGATTCTGTTCTCGTGGTTTACCAGTGATTTATTTTCCTGGTGGGGTTGCTCCTTTGTTTCTACGTTTTTTATTTCATCCCCAATGCTACTTTGCGTTTCTTTGGTCCTGTTCATATGCACTCATATGCATAAGCATTTGCATGGCATCTTAGGTCCAAAAATAGGGTTTGTTTTATATTTAAGTGTCTTCGATCACGTCGACACGAAGATTTTTAACCTTTGTATCTCTGGATAGAAGAAACTTAAATAAGGGCAGCTGTTGTACCCCAATTTTTTCCCCTAAGATCCCTTCATCATACCATTTTGTTTTAATCACAACAAAATCACATTAGGGCTTGTGGTTCTTCTCCCTACCTTTAACCTTGCTCTTCTGAGGAATTACTAAGCACCTTAACTTGTTTCCTTTTGTGATCATGGATATTTTGCATTGATTTTCTCTCTAATTAAAAAAAATGCAATATTGGTTTGTCTTACTTGTTAATAATGTAGGTAAAGGCAATGAGGTTTAGCAAGTTGCTTCATGGGTTCATGAGTTTATTTCTATGCCCTAATCAAAAGCTTGAGAAATTCAAACCTCACAATTAAAGTTGTTTTGAAGTTGGTATGGAAGTGGTTTAGGTGGCCATGAGTCCTCATCATCCTCAACAATCTCTATTCACAAAGGAAGAATATTGGCACAAAAAGTTTGTTCAAACTTGGAAAAGTTCCACCAAGCATTCTCTTGATCTAGAGGATAGGGTTTTGGACTTCAAAGGGGCATATCTTGCTCATCTTTTGGTATTTTTGAGTGATTCCAAAAACATTCTTCTCTTTAAAGAGTTACCAACAAATCACTTCAAAATTTCCAAGAATTTTTCACGTGGAAGGAACTTGGTGAAGAGGGAAGATTACAAGTCATCTAGATGAATCCCCAATTTTTCATATGTGATTTCAAATGGTCATAACTTGGTCAATTTTTATCACCTTGAGCCAATTCTTTTTTCATGATGATCTTAAATATGTGAACTTCATTCCTTATTTTATGTGCAAAGTGAAAAAATGGATGGAAGTTGCCTTAAGAATGCAAAAGATTATAGGTCATTTCATGATTTTTGGCCAACTTCAACAAGTCATAACTTGCTCAATTTTTGGAGATTTTGAGTGGTTCAAATTGCAAAATGTCATTCAAGATATCTACTTCATTCCATATTTTTTGGTCAAGAGCAAATTATATGTGGAAGGCCATGTTTGGATGCAAGAGATTATATGTCATTTTTAAAGAAGAATTTGAAATATTTCTAAGTATGAAAAGTCAACTCTTTTTCTTCAACTTTGACTCCATGTAACTTTCAGCTCAAGCATCCATTTGATTCCGTTCTTTTTCCGTTGCAAATCTTGTTACCTCATCTTTCTAAAGCATCGAGAATTTTTCCCTAAGACCCCTTGAGGTGGAAATGCCATTGGATTGAACTTGGTAACTTGGAACTGAAGTTTCTCCATAAGTCAGAATTTGAAATTCATGTTTTGGCCTTTAAACATCAAATTAGCACACGTTTGTGATCTAAACATGTTTAACCAAGTTACCAAAGTGGATTAGATCCTTGAAACGCAAGGATTAGATGAGTTTTGATGCAAATCAGATCACACTTTGTTCGTGCATCAGGTTCACACGATTTCCCTCCAATTTGCATCATTACACACGCTTGAACATTCCATTTGATTCCCTATAAATAGAGGGTCATTCCCCATTTAATTTCCCAAGCTTAGATAGCCAGAATCACCCTGCCAAACTTGCTTCACAACTCATAATTCATCTACTTCGAATCCTATTCTCAAGCCTTTTTCAATCCATTTTTTTCATCAATTCACCTTCCTTGATCTTCCCTGAAGCTAACCATATAATCACTTTCAAGAATCGTGCCCTATATTGCTCCATAGAAGTCCAGTTTCAGAGCTCTGCAACTCAACTTCAATAGGTAGATTGCTTCAAGAATTATTCAAAACTTTGGGATCATTGTGTTGCTCTCATTTCCCTGGTTCTAGTCGCAACACTTACTTTCATCTGGAAGCACATTTTGACCATGAATTTTCAAATCCCTTTTCAAAACTTTCTTTCCAAATTGCTTGAGTTACAGTTTATATAAATTTGGCGCGAGGGTGTGGTTGTCTTCGTCTTGAAGAGACGAAGCGAATGGAATAGGTCTGAGCTTCTGATTTTACAGTTTGAGAGACCTGCAATTCGTGAAGGCTGGAGGTTGAAGATGACCAACGTGTCATCTTCTAACCAATGAAAGCGTGACATTTGTTATTTTCAAATTCTGATTTTATTAATGATTATGTACATTATTCATTAAAGACCATGATATGCACAACGCGCCAGATCCTTTGGATTTGATTACTAACGCATTTTGACTCTCATCCAATGGTCCACATCTTTTTCTTTTATTTTCTTTTTCTGATTTTTATATTTTAATTGTTTTAAATTTCAAAAAATCATAGAAAATTCATTTTTAGTCCAAAAAATCTGAAAAAATTATGAAAAATATATTTGATTATTCTCTTTCTGATTTTTATTTTTTCACAATTTAATTTTGTGTTTTGGTTTTTTTAAATGAATTTTACACTTATTTGATTTGTCTAAAATGTTTAAAAATACTTTTACACATTTTTAAATTCTGAAAAAATTATGGAATGATCCAATGATATTGTGACAAATATTGGTGACCTTATTTTATTTTTGTTTCTGAATTTACTATTTTTTACTATTTTTGTTTAATTTACCCATTTAATTTAATTTTTAAAAATAGTTTCTGACTTTTAAAAATTCCCAAAAATTTTGTAAAATTACTTGGCCTCTTTTCTGATTTTTCTATGGTCTTATTTTTTATTTCTTGATTAATTTGAATATAATTGATATTTTCCACATTATTTTAAAAAAAACATTTTTAAACCTTTTAATGTACATATTAAATATATATAATTTTATGATTATTTTCTGGCTGTCTTGGGTTGATTTTTTGATCATGGCTTTATTAACATCATTGGATCTTAGGTGTTGAGTTCAACTCCACAAAAATGGATGAATGATTTTAATAATAGTTTGATTAAATTTTTAATTCAAATGTGGTTTCTCTTTTTACCCTAATTCCTCTTCATCTCATCCTCTTCTCATTGCACTAAATGTTATTGGAACATGATCTCTATATCATGTCTCAAAATAAATGGTTCATAGATTGCTATTGACCGACCTCAAAATAGGTGCGACTTCTATATAAGTCCACTTATGATTGCTTAACATAACGCTAAATTTTGTCCCGATTCGAATAAATGATCATTCGTGTCCCAAACTTATAATTGCAAGCCCAAGTATGTTAATTTGATCTCTTTGATCCAATAACCTTGAGATTCATTGCGTGGAGGCTTTGGTTCTACCAATCCTCTAATGGATCTACAACACCTTTGGTTAACGCGGATCACTTAAACATTGTTGATCATTAAATGGTACTTATGAGAATTTCAAATGGATGATATACTTGACAAAAAGCAAATGCAACTTGTTATGTGGAGGCTTTGGTTCTACCAATCTTCTAATGAGTTCCAAATGCAAGTTTCAAGATGGTCATCCAACTAACCACTAATTATTGACTTGTTTTATTTTATGCTTTTATTCTTTTATGCTTTATGCACTATGTATTTTTTTAGCATTTTTCATTTCATGTCATTTTCATCTTTGCTCATTTGAGCATTTATATTCTTGTCATTTTTACTTTGCTCACTTGAGCTTTTCTTTTTCTTTTCCTAAGACACTTAATAATCAACATAAACCCTAAAAAACTCTTAATGGTACTTGGACTATTTGGTTACTATCCTTGGCATTATGGAGCATTGGACTTTTTCTTGGACTTAGGATTAGAAACCTTGGCCTATCTTGAATACCTTGTGATCTTATTTGATTATTTTGTCTGGAGCTCTTGAGGTTTACCTCAAGACATTGGGTTGCTTGTTTGTTTTTATGTGCAGTTTTTTGTGATTACACTCTTTGTTTGTAATCTGGAATTCACCCGTATACAGTCGTTACTCTGCCCAATTTTTGTGAAGACTTAATACATTTGAAGAGATCTAGTATCTTTGCTTGCTTGGTTTCACTCCAAAGAATGGGAATTCTATCTTGGCTCATAATGTCAAGTTTTGGCTTCTTGTTGGTTAGATGGTCCTTATCCTTAGCTTTTACCTTATGCTTTAGGATAGCCTCTTCTTCTCCTCGCATCTTCTTTAATTTCAAAAGTGTTCTCCCTCCTTTTGAAAACCCTTCTTGTTTTGAAACTTAAACACTTTTACAATAAACTTGGACCTATATCCATGCCTTTTCAAAAACATTTTCATGAATAAACTTCAATCAATTTAATAATACTTTGACATTATTTTATGAGAAGACTAAAAGTCAATCAATCCCATTTCAAACCATTTTGCCACTTTGGCTTTTATCTTTAAACTTTTCTCAAAAGATTAGACTCTTGTCAATCCTTGCAGTGATGCAAACAACTATACTTCTACAATATGTAGTGAAGTGAGATATTTTCCACTTGGTTGTTGAGTGAGGCATTGTTGATTTTAAAATCCAAGTCATTATCCTCCACTTTGAGATGATGCAAATTTTCTTTTCTCATGATTGTGGGTAGTAAGTATGTTTTCCACACGGGCAATGACGATGATGTCTTATCTCATAAAATTAACCAACACACTTGTGTTTCAAATTTTTAAAAGAGGAACTACGTGTACCCTGATCCCCTATTGCATGAAAGGTGGTACGTAGGCACTAAAGGTTCGCAACCGCGGTGGGTGAAAAAATCATAAAAAATACTTCTCTTCTCACCTACACTACCCATTTTATATACAACACATTTTTTATAGCCAAAATATACAGATTTTACAAAGAGGTTCATGCGGAGTACCATAGATGTTTAGGGTGCTAATACCTTCCCTTTGCATAACCAACCCCCTTACCTTGAATCTTTCCCCCTTTTTTGGGTTATTCGCTCTTTTCTCATTCCTTTGGAAACAATAAAGCACGGTGGCAATTTTTATTTTTATTTGTATAAAGTTTAGTCAATCCAATGGCTTAGTCTTGAACATTTCTACCCCTACAAAATGGACCATTGTGCCTCGGGTAAGACACAGGGTTTTAAGAGTGCGAATTGTTTTTGAATATTACAAATCCAACAAAATGTAAAGATAAATTACTGTGGGATAAAAGTGATTAGGACGAAGTCTCTAGCCTCCCAATTGTTGAGTCCTCCATTGACAGTCAGAAAGATCCAATCCTCCAGGTTGCAATCATCTTCACCATCTTCTACCGTGTTGACCTCACGGTTGCTAATCTTCAAGGGTGACCCTCCAGCACGGGCACGACGTACAGCATTTTGAGCACTTGAAGTGAAACCTAGGCCAAACTTGTCAGACTTATACGGGATATCTGGAAGTTGCCCCCAGATGGTGCATCCACCTTCCTCTACCACTGCTTTAGCATCCTTTAGTGATGACATCCGGAGTGGAGGTCTTGTAATCTTGGGAATCTGGGACACAGTCTTGGTCACTGCCACCTCTTGGAGGGCCTCTTCGAAGTGTTGAAATGAAGTTTCAATGAATTCACCATCCAATTCCATATATCTGAAGGAATTGAGATGGCTGATCATGTATTCTTCCTCTCCATGGACAGTGATAATCTTCCCTTGAACCGGATACTTCAGCATCTGGTGCAATGTAGAGGTAACAACGCCAACATTGTGGATCCATGACCGTCCTAGCAGACAGGAGTAAGAAGGGCGGATATCCATTACATAAAAGGTTGAATTGAAAGTTTGAGTCCCAACCTTTATGGGGATATCCACTTCCCCGTGCACCATCCTCTTCGAGCCATCAAATGCCCTTACTACTATGTTGCTTGGCTTTAACGTTAGCCCCTCGCAGTCAAGTCTGTCAAGAGTTTTTTCGGTAATACATTCAAAGATGAGCCAGTGTCCACCAAAACATGGGCCAGAGTTTTTCCCCTACATTCCAAAGACAAGGCCTCTTTGTGCTTTCTTCCCCTTGGTGTCAAATCAGCATCCGAGAAGCCTAGGCCGTTATCCGCTGTCAAGCTGGCCATGCAGTCTTGAGATTTATCAGCAGACGTCTCTTGAGGCACATGGGTTGTTTTTAGGAACTTCACCAAGGCTTTCGCATGTGCCTCGGAACACAGTAGTAATGCTAGCATGGAGATTTTGGAGGGAGTTTGCCCCAATTGTTCAACTACATCGTAGTCGCCCCTCTTTATAATTTTTAGGATCTCCTCCATTTCTTTCTTGGAAGCCTCTGGGATAGTCAGTGATTGAGCCTTCGTCTGGATAGGCTCCACTTGAATACTCTTTCCTCGAGTCTCGGCAGCAGGAGTGTTGGTAGGAATGATAACAGGAGTTGTGACGGCTTTGTCAATAAGAGAACTTGCAGAGATGATTATGGGTACGGAAGTAACCTTTGGAGCAGCCACGGGTATGATCACGGGTCCAGAAATTGCTTTTGGGGGAGCAATTTCTGGAGAAAAGATCCCATCGCTTCGGGTAATTTTACTAGTTCCGGTAATATTGCTGATGTCGGAATCTTATTCTTTGGAGTTTATCCCTTTGGTGGCCGGCCAGTCTTGTTTGATGCCATGATAGTAAATGTCCCCTCCGTAATTCCACGGTACAGTTTTGTCTGATTTATATGGGACTGGCCCAGGCATTGTGATTATTAGAGGAGTTGCTTTCGGAACTGATGAAATTCTAACGGGTCTTTTGGTGGAGACCCTGGAAGAATTGGCGGAAATGGTAATGATTGAAACATCTTCAACATGAATAGGTGAAACAGGAGTACTTTCAAACAAAATCTATTTGTTATCTACCAGGCACTGAATGCCTGCTTTCAACAAAGGGCAATCAGTTGGTGAGGACAAGCAGAGATGGCAAACTTCATTACAGCCCGGGAACACACCGGCTTTCAACAAGTTTATCTTAATGGTTGGAAGTGGATTCATGAGTTCATCAAATGTGGTAACAAAGAAATATTCTTCAATAGCATTGGTATTGTGACCATGTCTAGGCATAGGAGCAGAAATGACATTAGGCTTCTCGGGCGCATCAAACTCAATTTCTTTTGCTTCAATGAGGACTTGTATTTTGTTCTTCAAGGCCCAACAATTATTAGTATCGTGACCAGGACTTTCAGAGTGATATGCGCAACAGGCATTGGGATGATAATGAGGGGATGTTGTATTGGGGGTTTTCGGAGCTTCTTTCAAGGTTACCAAATTGGATCTCAGAAGATGCAGTAATACTTGAGACAGAGTCATGTTAATTTTGGTGAATTGCCTGACTGGCCTTTCCACCCTTATTTGATTACTTCTTTGTTGATCAGATGTAGGCTTGGGAATCATAACAACCCCCACCGTTGGTTAGAGTTCGGCCCTATCTTGGTTCCTTTGCGGATATACAACAGCTGCCTCTTTCTTCTTGATGAAAGGCTTCCTTACAGTTGTAGAAGAAGATGAATCCTTCTGAATCTTTCCACTTTTTATGCCAGCTTCTACCCTCTCTTCGGTTAATATTAGTTCAGTAAAGCCTGCAGATGAACTTCCAATTAAATGGTTGAAGAAGGGGCCAGATAAGGTGCCTAAGAACATGTCCACCAATTCCCTTTCAGACAGATGGGGTTGAACTCTTCCAGCCAAATATCTCCATTTTTGTGTGTAATCCTTAAAACCTTCATTGGAAGCCATGGCCATACTCTGGAGTTGAGTACAGGTAGGCGCCAAATCAGCATTGTATTGATATTGCTTGTAGAAAGCTACGACAATATCTTCCCAATTATGGACGTTGACTCTTTCTAGTTGGTAAAACCAGTCGAGTTGTGTTCCAGACAGACTGTCTTAGAAAAAGGGCACCGATAAGTCTTTATCAGCGGTGTGGGGTTGGATTTTTCTCACATATGACCAGAGATGCATTTTAGGGCATGACACTCCATCATATTTTACAAACATAGGCACTTTGAATTTTGGAGGAATCACAATCCCCGACACTAGTCCCAATTCCTCAAAGTCTAAGCCCGACACCTTCTGTATTTTCATCGCGCTCAAACGCTCTTCGAGATGTCTGTACTTGTCATCAGCTGGAGGATACTGTTCCTCATAGTAGTCTTCCCCTTCTTCCTCCTCTTCTTCCGATTCTGACGGGATAGCTGTTTCCTTGCCTTTCCCTTCTCCTTCACGGGATGTTGTTGCAAAATTCAAAGTCCTTCATGTCTGGCCCTGAAATCTTCTTCCCATGTTTAAGACTCCGGTTACCTTATTTGTTTTCTTTTTCCTCTCTTCAGCTAGAAGAGTCTTCAATTCTTCTTGCCCCTTGGCTAGGGTCATGAGAAATTGTTGAAACTGCGTATTCTGGGCTTGGAGATCTTTCACTGTTTGCTCGAGATCCATCTTACTGAAACAAACAGTAGAGAGATGAGGAGGCTTATTGCAAAAGACCTGTTTATTCTATGATGAATGATATGTGTATATGCGATGTTTTCAAGGATTTCAAAGATTCAAGTTTGTTTTAGATAAAAAGAAACATACGTTATATTAATAAGATAAAGTTTGAGTACATCAATTCCCCTTGGACAAAATAATACAAAACTCTAAGATAAAAAAGTAGTGCGCATCCTCTTTGGTGAAATGTAGGCATTTAGAGTCCGCTCCTCATGAAGTAGCCTAGTGAGTTCTAAAACCTTCTTCACCTTCTTCTCGCTTGCGTAGAATTGGGCTTCGAAAGTATCTCGCTCTCCTTTGAGTTGTATCTAATCCCTTTGTAGGTCTTCAAGAGATGTGGGCATGTCAGGATGTAGGATAATGTATGGAACATCTCCTTCTTTAATAGTGTGATACGGTGGGAGAACTTACTTGAGGTTTTGCGTTTGTATTCGCACTTGTTCGGTTTAGAAAGAGTCGCCACCGACTTTTTATTTTATCCTAAGGAAAGGTTAAAAAGCACAGGAAAAACCTTTTGAGATGTTTTCTTGGGTTCGGGGGGTAGATTATGAAAAGGGAAGGTATTAGCACCCTTTTCATCCATGGTTATCCATGGGCTCTTAGTTACTTGGTTTAGATCACTTGCCTTTGATTTTCAATTGCTTGAAATTGTGGTGTGTGTGTGTGTTTTGAAAATGTTTTGAAAAAGAGGTCTTGTCTAGGCAACCATTGTAATGACTCGTGTTTGAGTATATACGAAGGTGTGTATCTTTTCGAAAAGATGTTTCCAATGTTTTTGGAAGTTTTTTTTTTGAAAGTGTTTGTGGAGTATGGTTTTGAAAAGTAGGCAAGCGTGTTTTTGAAATTTGTCAAGTAACTAAGAGTTTGTCTACCCCTAAATTTACTCAAGGGTTTTTCTCATGTTTTAACCCTTTTAACAATTTTGTTCCACCATTGTATTTGGTGGATAATCTTGCGTTAGGATGTTAACGGGACAGGCGCGGGTCATCGTATGGACCATGAATGCAATGGTGCCAAGTGTCTTTGGCAATTTTTCCTTTAAAGGACTTGATCATTTTTTAGGCAACTTTTGAAAGCGTCATCGAGGGACTATGATCATTTGAATTGTTTTGTTTTTGCCAAAGATACCTAACATGCAATATGGCCCATTATTGAAGGCAACAAGTGGAGTACCCTAGGGGTGCAAGTGTGATTAGTGTTGTCCATTTTCATGCTTGTTTATCTTGAATTTAGGTCAAACTATTTGTTGTTTTTGATTTGCATACAAAACCCTAATTCTAACATGGCATATTTAGAAAGCTTTTAAATGCGGAATTTAAAGATCCTAAATTATTACAACACAAATTATGGGATGGGGGGTACAAATGTTCAAATGGGGATATTTTAGAAAGAAATTTAAATCTAACTATTACATCCAAATTGAATTATACAAATTAATTAATTGCACAATAATTAAATAAATAAGATAAATATGCAAGATGCAAAAAATGATTTTTGTATGTATGTAAAAAGGTATTTTTTATGTGTCAAATAAACAAAAATAAAAAGGTTTAATTTTTGGATTTTTTAGGTTTAGGGTAAAACCCTAATTTTGCTAAATAAAATGTATTAATTATTTATTATATGCAATATTTATTAATTATGTATAAAAAATAAATAAAAATAAAGTATATTGTCAAAAAGTGATTTTTTAAGTTAAATATTAATAAAAAATAAAAATGTATTATTTTTATGTTTTTAACCTAAATAGACTAATAAATATATAAGTATTTATATTATTTATTAAATATATTAAATATGTACAAAAATAAAATATTTAATATTTAAAAAAAAGTATATTTTTTATAAGATGTTTTCAAAGGTAAAATAAAATAAAAAATCAGAAAATAAAAGTCTTTGTATTATTTTTTGTATTTTTAAATAAAAGGTATTATGTATTTATTTACACATAAAACTAAATGAAACCAAATAAATATCAAATAAAATGTAAAAGATGTGAGAAAAATATTTTTTATATTTTTTATATTTTAATAAAAAATAACAAATCAGAATCAAAAAGAAAAAGTTAAAAATGACAAATAAAACTCAAAATGGGCCAGGGGGGTGCATGTGAAATGCAGTGGTGCAAAAAGGAAAAACAATACAGGCCCAGCCCAAAGAGGTTGTCTTCAACCTCCAGCAACAAAAATGTCAAAAACGCGTGCCTTTCCCACCTTGTTCAAACATCCTGATTCCTGGACTTTTAGCACAAACTTATAACATCAAAAATATCAAGCATCAAGCCACGATTCGATACATACCAAGAACTTGATCTAACTCTCAGAAATGAGAGAGAATTTCTCCATCCCTAATTCTTAACCTAAGTTTTTTCTAATGTTCAGGTTCCAAATTCTCTCAGCACATGCAATATAAATGGAAAGTAAATATATGTGTAGCTTCAGGGCCATGAGTAGAGCATTTTTCATTCATAAACCTAAAGCTAAATCTTCCTAGATTGAGAGATAGAAGTCCATGAACTTACCTGTTCAGCTTCGATCGTGACTGGCAATGGAGGTACTTTCAGTGCAATGTGAGGACTTGTACAGCTTGCTTGAAGGTCAAGGATGCTTCTCCAACCTTTAGCTTGCTTTGAAACCAAATGAATCAAGCTATGGAAGTCAACCTGCAAAACAGAAAAAGTGAAAATGGTGAAGTTGGTTAGAGGTGTTACAGGTCGTGTCCAATGCTTGGGATAGTTTGTATAGGTGGTATGGAGTGTGTATGAAGTGGTTTTGGCCAAGGCGCACGAATGGATTGAGTTGTAGAAGTCCAACTGCAGAAGGGACTCTGTTTTTTGCAGTAGGATGATGTTTTGATGGATGATAAGGTTTGGAAGGTGGTTAGCTCGTGCCTTAGCTCAGTGATGATGTTTGTAATGTGTTTAACAAGTTTGTCTAAGCTTGTGGTTGCAGCAATGTGAGTTGTGTTAAGTTATGCAATGTTTCTTCTCATGTAAGCAAAGTTTGGCAAGTTGGTTTCTAGACTTATGCAGGCCCCCTAAACATGATGCCTCAATCCCTCTTGATCAGTGTGTTATGTCCTTGAACTTGTGCCAAAAATATTTGCATTGTACTTCTTGATTTGCAAACTTGACATAAAGCCATACTTTTCAAAAATGGATAAAGTGCTTTTTCTAATTAAGGCTTAATTCTTCATACAATGACCAAATGCACAAAATAATGCCTTGGCACAATAGATTGACATTTAATTATTGAGTAAGAAAAGGATTAGAGGCCTGTAACTAGCTTGCTCATGTTGATTTGAAAAATTGCACAAGTTATGAACATGGAAATGGCTCATGAACAAAGTGATTTTTGCCCATATTGCCAAATTCGATTCTCCCTAACCACAAGGGTGTTTGATGAGTTCTTGGATATTTTGGAAAGCTTGGAATGTGTACTACAATCCATCTTTGTAATGCAAGTTAAAATTCCAAGTGGAAGCATGTGAAAAATGGCCAAGAAGTTAGGCAAAAATCCTGCCTAGAATAGGTCAAAATTTTTCTAAGTTAAGAATGTTTTGCACCCTTGTTCCAAAAATCATAACTTGAGCTACAAGCCTCTTTTGAGGAAACTTTGTGAATAAAAGTTGTAGATTTTGCAATGGACTACAACTTTCATGTTTTGAGTTTTCCTTTAATCCAAATGTATCTTGATGAAAAAGTTGGACAAAGTTAGGAAAAAATTAGGTATTTTCATAACTTAGAAAAATTCTAAGTTATGAAAATTCTTCATTTCAAACCCTAATTTGTGATTTTTGATTTCTTGGTGAATAAGTTTCATAATTTGACATGTCTTGATGAAAAATGAATCTTGACACTTGATTTTGACCAAAAAGTCAAAGTTTGACTTTTCAGTATACAGTCAAAAATTGATCAATTGACTGGAAAATTCATCTGTCAATCTTATGCATTTGGGATCTTTTGAATTTGTTGAACATGTCAAGACAATTCCATTGGGTCCTTGAGTCCATATATGAGCTTGGTTTGCCATTGGTTAGGTCAAACAGTCAAAAATTGTCTTTGTGCAGTCAAGACCCTAAAAATGACCATTTTGCCCTTTTGGTGATCTGATCAAATTTCTTGTGGAATTGTGATCCAAACTTGATAAAATGGTTCATATGAGTTCATAATGTTGATGTGGGTCAAAAATTATGAGGTTTGACTGTCAATTGACCACAGTTGACTTTTTCCCCAATACAGCTGATTTCTAGGTCAACTGTCCAATTGACTGGGCAAAGATTGGAATCAAGGATTGAAACTTGGTATGGATAAACTTGGGAGTCCAATATGAAGCATGAAAGTCATCTTAGGCATTTTAGGTCAAAACATCTTTGTGCAAACTCAAACCCTAATTTGGGTCAACAATGCAAGGAGAAGTCTTGAGCAGAGGAAACCCTAACTGGATCTTGAGCTCCAAGGGTCTTGTGGTGAGAAAATATTGAGGAAATGGGAGGGCAAATTTTGGGGTACAACAGTTGCCCCTGTTCAATCTTCTTGAACCTAAAGAGTTAGATTGGCAAGTTTGCCTTTCGTGACTCGAGGGTAAAAGGAGATTGGACACTAGAGTGCCCGGAAATTTGCACTCGCATGGTAGAGTATCAGCAATGTGATGGCAGGAATGGGCTTATAGATGCCATTTGGAGATAGGATAGATAGGAGGATGGGCTTATGGATGCCATCGGGAGGTGTGACAGAACCTTGTCGGGAATGGGCTTATAGATGCCATTTGGAAGTGTTGATCGCGTAAGAGATTCCTTAGCGAGAACTTGCATACTTTGAGAAAGGAAGATGTTTCCTGGCCTGTTACAGGTGTTGATCTTCAAAATCTTCATGCAGATATGCCCTGGTTAGATACAGGTATCGAATCTACAATTAGTTGCTCACAGATGTGCCCTGGCTAGATACAGGAATCGAATCTGGAACTTCAAAAGGTTGTTTATAGACGTGCCCTGGCTAGATACAGGTATCGAATCTCTAAATTGTTCATGCAGATGTGCCCTGGCTAGATACAGGTATCGAATCTGGAATTTTCGTCTACAGATATGCCCTGGCTGGATACAGGAATCGAATCTGGAATTAGTTGCTTACAGATGTGCCCTGGCTGGATACAGGTATCGAATCTGGAATTGCAAAAGGTTGGTAGAGATAGATTTACTGGCTGGATACAGGTGTAGACCTCTGACCTGAGAATGAAAGATAATTTCCTGGCCTGTTACAGGGGTTGATCTTCAAACTTTCATGTAGACATGCCCTGGCTAGATACAGGAGTCGAATCTACAGTCAATCGCTCACAGATATGCCCTGGCTAGATACAGGAATCGAATCTGGAATTGCGATAGTTGATAGTAATCATCCTTTGATTGACTTTTCCTGAAAAGGCAAAACATTAGTTGTATGCAATGTCATGATGTGCATGATGTCATGATGCTCAAAATGAGATAGTGTTGTATGCACTTTATCATGTATGTAAGCATGATGTATGAAATGTGAAATGTCTATGAGCGTATTTTTGTCTAGGAAAATAAATCCTTGACGACTGGCCGGGGAATCAAATCCTGGGCTGATGTTGAAGAGTAGAGTTCTTCGTTTCCGCTGGGGATGATGGTTGCAAGAATAAACCGGTAGGAGAAGATGACTCCATTGGGGAACAAACTTGTTGGAGAGATTACTCTGAGGGGAATTACTCTGTGGGAAGAGATACTTTGCTGAGGTTTTGATGAGAGCTCCGATGGGGATTTCAACGATAAAATCCGCTGGGGATTCCGCTGATAAGTTATGTTGGGGAACTTGATGAACTCCGCTGGGGATAGGAAGAACTTCGCCGAGGACGATCTTTCTGTGGTAATTAGCTGAGGATAACCCAGTTATACCCTGGTGGGGAAATAACCTTTGAACAAAGTCGGGGAGAGACGTACTCTGCAGGGGATAAGCTTCTAGAATCTACTGGGGATAAGCTTCAGAAACTGCTGGGGATATGGATTCCACTTTCCTGGGGAAACTTTTCAGGCTGTACTGGGGAGGTTCCACCGGATGTCTGTATTCCGCCGGGGAACAATCTTATGCTAAGACTGTCGGGGATGCTTGCTGGGGAATGTTTATACTCTGTTGGGGCATTGAGGTCTTCTGGGGATACCCAACTTCCTTAAGGCCAATAGTAGACTAACTCTGCTTGGGGCGAGTATGGCTGACTTGCTAGGGGAATATTTTGCCTTTTCAGGGCTGATAGGAAACCAACTCTACTTGGGGAAAGTATTGTTGAATCTTGCCTTACTCTGTGGGGAGTTAAGGTGACTTGATTACGTTCTTCAGCTGAACCTACCTTGGTACTTTGGTGGACAAAGCAATTAGACTGCCTAGACAATTCTAAATTGCCCCTTGTTTCTGATGTAACATGTAATTAGTCTTTTGTTTCGCATGCAAATATTCATGATTAGCAATTAATGTCAAATGCATATATCAAAAATGAACATTGGACGTTCTTTGCAAAACAAAACAGAAAAAGGAAAAACAAAGGATAATTTGTCTAAAAAATTGTACTTGTATTGATTTTGAAATTTGCCCGTAAATAGGCGTTTTTGTACAAGAGGCTGACGTCCTAGTAAGAGGATGCCGCCGAGCAAAATAGAGTTTATACAATTTTGTGAAAAAGAAAACAAAACAGCTATGTGAAAAATAATCCCACTGGGTTCCAACTCTTCCATCGCCTTTATGTCTTCAAGCGTCTCATCACTTTGCTGCTTAGTTGAAGATGAAGCTGATTGATCGATGCCGAAGTCTGATAGTTGATGCCGAATTCTGGATGCAAGGTGATCCAATGAGACATAGTATTACGCTTTATCCCTAACTTTTGCCTGGACCGCCCTTTCGGGTTTTCAGTCCACCGGGATACCCATTTTTGCCCAAGCCGCCTTTTCAGGTTTTCGACTTGCCGGTGTACAGATTTTTTATTTCATCCCTTATTTTTGCCCGAACCCTTTTGGTTCGCCGGGAAGCCCTTATTTTTGCCCAGGTGTGTCAACCTAGCGGGTCTTTAATTCATGCGTAGTATCTTTTTACTATGTCTGCATTGGCGGGGTGAGGAAGGTCGTCACCATCCATGGTGGTTAGGATCATAGCTCCTCCTGAGAAGATGTGCTTAACCACAAATGGCCCTTCGTACGTAGGGGTCCATTTGCCCCTGGGATCACTTTGAGGAAGAATGATGCGCTTGATTACCAGGTTTCCGACTTGATACTCTTGTCGTCTGACCTTCTTGTTAAATGCCCTGATCATCCGTTTTTGGTAGGTCTGACCATGACAAATAGCAGTGAGTCTCTTTTCGTCAATTAGGTCTAATTGATCAAGCCGAGTCTGGATCCAGTCATCTTCGCTTAAGTCTGCATTCTTCATTATCCGGAGAGAGGGTATCTGGACTTCAATAGGCAAGACTGCCTCCATGCCATAGACCAAGGAAAATAGAGTTTCCCCTGTTGACGTCCGTGCTGAGGTACGGTACCCGTGAAGAGAAAACGGTAACATCTCGTGCCAATCTTTGTAGGTCAATGTCATCTTCTGCACAATCTTCTTGATATTCTTATTCGCTGCTTCGACAGCTCCATTCATCTTCGGTCGGTAGGGAGAAGAGTTGTGGTGATGTATCTTGAATTGCTCGCAGAGCTCAGTGATCATCTTGTTGTTAAGATTGGTACCATTATCCGTAATGATCCTTTCAGGTATACCGTATCGACAGATCAAGTTGTGCCGAATGAACCGTGCCACGACGCTCTTGGTTACGGTGGCGTAGGAAGCTGCTTCAACCCACTTCGTGAAGTAATCAATCGCGACTAGGATGAAGCGATGCCCGTTGGATGCCGTAGGTCGGATCTCGCCGATCATATCAATGCCCCACATTGAAAAAGGCTAAGGTGCCGTTAAGACGTTCAAAGGAACCGGAGGAATGTGCACTTTATCAGCATAGATCTGGCATTTATGACAAATTCGCGAGTGTTGATATCAGTCGGCTTCCATTGTGGACCAGAAATATCCTGCCCGAAGGATTTTCTTAGCCATGGTATGTCCACTGGAATGTGTCCCGAAGGTACCTTCATGTAGCTCTGCCATGATCCTTTCTGCTTCAGTCTTATCCATACAACACAGCAAGGTTGAATCATGGTTTCGCTTGTACAGAATGCCGTTACTGAGGAAGAACTTTGCCGCAAATCTTCTCAGGAATTTCTTGTCATTAACAGATGCACCCTCGGGGTATTCTTGAGCTTCCAAGTACCTCTTCACTTCATGATACCAGGGTTTTTCTGCTACCTCCTCGGTCTCGAGATCGCAGCAATATGCAGGTTCATCCAATTTCCAGATAATGATCCGGGGAGCCTCGTTATCCCATTTGAATTTGAACATGGAAGACATCGTAGCTAGTGCGTCCGCTAACTGATTCTCCTCTCTTGGGAAGTGTTCAAAAGTAATCTCCTCGAAGTGGGGAAGCAATGTCAGCACATACTCCTTGTAAGGAATAAGATTTGGGTGTTTCGTATCCCACTCGCCTTTGACCTGATTGATCACGAGAGCGGAATCTCCGAAGACACTCAGAAACTTGATCCTTAAGTCAATTGCAGCTTGAAGACCCATGATGCATGCCTCATACTCCGCCATGTTGTTGGTGCAGTTGAAACATAGCCGGGCGGTGAGTGGAGTATGAGTGCCTTTAGGGGATATGATCACAGCGCCGATACCATTACCCAAAGCGTTCGAGGTTCCGTCAAAATGCATAGACCATCGGGATCCTTCCTCAGGTCCTTCATCCGGTCCAGGTACTTCACAATCAGTCACTACCATGATATCCTCGTCTGGAAATTCAAAGTTCATCGATTGATAGTCGTCCACTGCCTGGTGTGCCAAATGGTCTGCCAATACACTTCCCTTGATTGCTTTCTGAGTCGTGTACTGGATGTCGTATTCCGTCAAGATCATTTACCATCTTTCTATTCTTCCAGACAGAGCAGGCTTTTCGAATATGTACATGATTGGATCCATTTTTGAAATCAACAGAGTAGTGTGAGTCAACATGTACTGTCTCAGCCGGCGAGCATCCCATACCAGAGCGCAGCAAGTTTTCTCGAGCAGTGAGTACCGGGTCTCACAGTCGGTAAACTTTTTGCTCAGGTAATAAATGGCGTGTTCTTTTCGGCCAGACTCGTCATGCTGCCCCAACACACACCCCATTGAGTTGTCAAGTACTGTCAAGTATAGTATTAGAGGTCTCCCTTCAACCGGTGGCATAAGAATGGGTGGTTCTTGGAGATACTCTTTGATCTTTTCGAAAGCGGCCTGACATTCATCCTTCCAACGTACTACTTGATCTTTCTTCAGTAGCTTGAAGATTGGTTCACAGGTAGAAGTTAAATGTGAGATGAATCGGGCAATGTAATTCAGACGTCCTAGAAAGCCTCTGACTTCTTTCTCTGTCTCGGGAACTGGCATCTCTTGTATGGTTTTCACTTTGGCAGGGTCCACTTGAATTCCTTTGTCGCTTACGACGAAGCCTAGCAATTTTCCAGATCTCACCCCAAAGGTGCACTTGTTCGGGTTCAACCTCAGCTTGTACAACTTCAGACGGTCAAACAGCTTCTGTAGATGGTCAAGGTGTTCCTCCTCAGTTTGGGACCTTGCAATCATATCGTCGACGTATACTTCTATTTTGTGATGGATCATATCATGAAATAAAGCAACCATGGCACGTTGGTAGGTTGCCCCAGCGTTTTTCAACCCAAACAGCATGACCTTGTAACAGAAGGTGCCCCACTGAGTGACGAAAGTGGTCTTCTCCATGTCTTCAGGAGCCATCTTGATCTTATTATAACCGGAGAATCCGTCCATGAAGGAGAATACCTTATGCTGAGCGGTGTTGTCAACCAGAACATCGATGTGAGGTAGAGGGAAATCATCCTTGGGGCTCGCCCTGTTCAAATCCTTGTAGTCAACACACATTCGGACCTTACCATCTTTCTTCGGTACTGGAACCACATTGGCGACCCACTGCGGGTAAGAAGTGACTGCTAGAAAACTGGCGTAGAATTGTTTCATAACCTCAGCTTTGATTTTCTCGGACATCTCTGGACGCATACGGCGGACCTTCTGTTTTACCGGAGGGCAGCCTTCCTTGGTAGGCAGGTGATGAACCATAATGTCGGTATCCAACCCGGGCATGTCTTCGTAAGACCAGGCGAAGATTTCCACATAGTCATGCAGCATCTGAATCAATCGTTGCTTCACACTGAGCTCTAGATTGGCACCAATCTTGACCTCCTTTCTGTCTGTCTCAATACCCAGATTTACCGTTTCCACTGGCTCTTCATGTGGCTGAATGACCCTCTCTTCCTGGAGTAGTAGTCTTGCAAGTTCACCAGGCACTTCGCAATCATCTTCACCTTCGTCTTCGGCTAAGTTGATTGGATTTTCGAAGTCATAACTGGCAGTAGCAGAGTCGTTACCAGTGAGATCCAGAGTGGATTGGAACCTGTATAAGTGAGTGTGTGTAAATATAGCTGTTTTGCAATATATAATAAAGAAAGAAAAGGAGCACAAGATTTTTGAAATGCAACAAACGTCCAATGTTTTGATTAATGATATATGAAAATGTCATACAAAAAGCCCTCACAAATGGAGCCACGGTGCCCCGGGTAGGACACCGAGCCATAAAAGTTTCAACATATTGTTTGTTACAAATTGAAAACAAAAGAGTTCATTACTGAGTGACAAAAGTAATAGGTTTGAAGTCTTTGGCAGTCCAGTTGCTTGGTCCACTGTCGGTTGTTGGGTAGATCCAGCTGTCAAATTCAGATTCCTCCACGTCGTCTTCAATAGCATTCACTCCTGGGTTGGTGATGAACACAGGAGGTCTTCCAATCCTTGCTTTGCGAACAGCCCTCTGAGCCTCTGCAGTGAAGCCCAAACCAAACTTGTCAGTCTTCGGAGTAAAGTCAGGGAGTCGGCCCCAGTTTGCGCACTCACCCTTCTCAATCACAGCTCGGGCATCCTTTAAGGAAGCCATCTTCAAAGGAGGGTCTTCAATCACAGTTTCAGCCGACGCCAATGTCTGAGGCACTTCTTCAAAGTGTTGAAAGGGGGTTTCGATGAACTCCCCATCCATTTCTATATACCGGAACGAGTTTATATGGCTGACCATATATTCTTCCTCCCCCTGAACTGTGACAATCTTTCCTCTGACTGGGTACTTAAGCTTCTGATGTAGTGTGGAGGTCACAGCTCCAGCCTTGTGGATCCATGGACGACCCAGCAAACAAGAATATGATGGACGGATGTCCATCACATAGAAGGTAGAATCAAAAACTTGAGAACCAACCCTGATTGGAATGTCAACTTCACCGTGTACCATCCTTTTCGAACCGTCAAAGGCTCGGACAACAATGTTACTAGGCTTGAGCTCCAAACCCTCATAATCTAACCTGTCCAGGGCCTTCTTGGGTAATACATTCAGTGAAGAACCGGTGTCTACCAACACATGGGCAAGAGTAGTGCCCCTGCATTCAATGGAGACATGCAAGGCATCGTTATGGTTCTTTCCTTTAGCAGTCAAATTGGCGTCAGAAAAGCCCAACCCATTATCAGCAGTCAAGTTGGCCACACAATCAGTAAATTGATCAGCAGATGTTTCTTGTGGCACATGGGCCGTCTTCAGGAAGGAGATCAGGGCCTTGGCATGGGCCTCTGAACACAACAACATCGATAGCATGGAAATTTTTGATGGGGTGTGCCCCAACTGCTCAACTACATTTAAATCACTTTTCTTGATAATCTTGAGGATCTCCTCCATCTCTTGCTGGGAGGCTTCAACAGTGGTTGTTTTCGGTGCCTCCGTCAGGGCAGGAAAATCAGTAGCAATCCCTTTGCCCCGAGCGTCAGAGGACTCGGCAGCAGGGGTAGACATAGGAACTTGATTAGGAAGTGGAACATGCACACTTGCAGGTGTGATGATAAGGGGTTTCTGAATAGCTGGTGGCGAAATATCTGGTGAAAACAGCCTACCACTGCGAGTAATTTTGGCAGGCCCGGTGATGTTACTGACACCAGTACTTGTATCAAACTCTTGCTTTACTCCAAGAACATAAACATCTTCCCCATAGTGCCATGGGACAGCTTTGTCGGACGTATAGGGGAGGGGCCCCGGAACAGTGATGATGATAGGAGCAATCTTCTGAGTGGACATGATTTTGACAGGCTTCTTTGAAGGAGCCTTGGGAGGTTTGTTGAAAATAGTGACAATAAAAACTTCTTCGCCAGGGACAGCAGGAACATCAATCTTCTCGAACAAGATTTCTTTGCTATCCATCAGGCTTTGGATACCTGATTTCAGCATAGGACAACCAAAAGGCGAAACAGCACATAGAAGGAAATCTTCACCATATCCCGGAAATAAACCGGCTAGCAATAGATTCCTTTTGACAGTCAACAACGGGGTAACAATATGTTCCACAGAGGATACATACAAGTCTTCTTCCACAACATTCACTCCATGCTGGGGCATGGGAGCAGTTACCACATTGGGTCTTTCGGGCGCCTCAAACTGTATTTCTTTAGCATCAATAAGGTCTTGAACCTTATTCCTCAAAGCCCAGCAATCGTCCGTAGTATGCCCGGGGCTATTAGAGTGATAAGCGTAACGGGCGTTGGGGTTGTACTTTGGAGAAGTTGTGTTCACTACCTTCGGAGCTTCCTTGGCAATCACCAGATTGGTTGATAGTAGTTGCGGCAAAATCTGAGACAGGGTCATACTGAGCCGAGTGTACTGCCTTTTGGGCCTCTCACCCCTTGGTTGGTTGAATTGCTGAGGAGCAGCAGCAGGCTTAGAAATTACCAATGCATTGACAGCTTGGCGGCGTTCCGGTTTAACTTGTCTTCTGGGACCATAAACAGCACTAGCTTCCTTCTTGAAAGGCTTCTTCTCAGTACTCGCGGAGGCACCTTTCTGTATCTTCCCTGACTTGATACCAGCTTCTATCCTCTCACCAGTCAAGATCAAATTTGTAAACCCAGCAGAAGAATTACCAATCAGATGATTGAAGAATGGACCAGACAGGGTCCCTAGGAACATGTCAACAAGTTCACGGTCAGTCAAAGGTGGCTGCACCCTGCCAGCCAGGTCCCTCCACTTTTGCGCATACTCCTTGAATCCTTCGCCCGTCCCCAGTGACATACCCTGAAGTTGGGTACGCGTGGGAGCGAGGTCAGAATTGTACTGATACTGTTTATAAAATGCGGTGGCCAAGTCTTCCCAGTTTCGGATACTGGCTCCATCCAGCTGATAGAACCATTCGAGTTGAGCCCCTGAAAGGCTATCCTGAAAGAAATGGATCCAAAGGTTCTTGTCTGCAGTGTAAGGTTGGATCTTCCTTACATATGATCTGAGATGCATCTTCGGGCAAGATAGCCGTCATATCTTGCAAAGGCTGGCACTTTGAACTTCGGGGGGATCACAATTCCAGCAACTAATCCCAAGTCTTCGAAATCTAAATCGGGAATTCTCTGCAGCTCCATAACTGCCAACCTGTCTTCCAAGACTTTGTACTTATCATCGGTGGGCGGGTATTGTTGATCAGAGTAGTCTTCGTCCTCTTCAGCCTCCTCTTCTTCAACCTCGGATTCGGAAGGTACTGCAGCCGCATTCCCTTTACTGGTTCCCTCTTCAGATGTAGGGGGAAATTCAAGCACTCTTCTGGCTTCACCCTCAAACCTTCTCCCTAGGGTAGCCACCCCGATTCTCTTCTTCTTCTTTTTCACTTGTTCTTTGTTCCCCAGGAGGGCTTTCAGATCTTCCTGACCCTTAGCCAAGGTCATCAGGAGTTGTTGAAACTGTGAGTTCTGAGACTGCAAGTCCTTGACCGTCTGTTCGAGATCCATCTTACTGAAATAAACAGCAGAAAGATAAGGAAACCTGGTGTGGAGACCTGCTTATGCGTATGATGAATGATATGCTTATGTATGCAATGCATTCAAGGATTTAGAACATTTAAAATTGTTGCAAACAAAAAGAGCGCACGTCATATTAATAAGAAGAAATTTGTCAGTACATAAATGCCCCGTGGGCCAAATATTACAAAAAAAACTTCTCAAGGTAAAAATACGTTGCGCATCCTCTTTGGTGCGATGTAGGTGTTAAGGGTCTCTTCCTCATGGAGTCGACGGGTAAGCTCCAAAACCTTCTTCTCACTGGCGTAGAAGCTGGCTTCAAAAGTGTTTCGTTCCTCCTTGAGTTGGATCCAACTCTTCTGCATCTCCTCCCACGATGTAGGCATGTCAGGATATAGGATGGTGTAGGGAACCTCTCCTTCCTTAACGGGCTCTTTAATCACATGGAGAACATAAGGATAAGGCATCATTAGACTCTGGGCTCGGGTTCATACCCACTTGAGGTAAGGCTCAAGAGGGATGGAGTTCTTGTGCCCCAGTGTCTTGCTGTCAACCTTGTTACACATCCTCCAAGCTCTGATGAATCTTTGGCGAAGTCCTTGCGCATCGTTGTCGAAGTCAAAAACTAGGTCAGGAATCAACATTTCGTGAGGGTCATCTCTTCGTGCATATCCAAATTGTCTCAAGGCTAGACAAGGGTTGTAGGTAATGCCTCCCCTAATGCCAAGTAATGGAACATTAGGGAACTCTCCACAATGATCGATGATGATGACATTTTCTCTAGACCGAGGACACCAATGTACATCAGAGTGAGTAAGGGTCATCAACCGTTGTGACCACCTTAAGCCTTGGTCATTCTTTAAGACAGATTGTGGAAGGTGCGAAATAAACCATCTTGCAAGGAGAGGAGTACAGCACATGAGAACACCCCCTCTTTCTCATTGTTCGTGTGTAAAATGAGTGAAGAATGTCCCCAAGCAATATTGGTATTGGATTTCTGGATAAGAAGATTTTGACGGCGTTGACATCTACAAGCTGGTCAGGATTTGGGAACAAGACCAACCCATAGATGAAGAGGGCCACAATTTCTTCAAAGGCTTGTAGGTCCAATAAATTCCAACATTCTTGTGCCTTCTCAAACAAGAATTTTGCCAAGAAACCTTTGACACCGCTTCTAGTTTCCCAATGCCCCTTGATGTCAGATGGCTGTAAGTGTAGTGCTTGAGCAACATCTTCAGGATTTGGTTCCTTTTCTGTACCGTTGTAGGGTAGTTGATTAAGGATAGGAATTCTCAGGAGTTGAGAAAATTCCTCCAAAGTGGGCACCAATTGATAGTTGGAGAAAGTGAAACAGTGGTGAAGGGGGTCAAAGAACTGGAACAACACCTTTACCATGTCCTCTTCAATGTTGGTGCTGACTAGGCTGAGCAGTCTACCATGTCTTTCACTGAAGGGAGAGCTTTCCGGAATTCTTGATGTGAGCTCTTTGAGTTGAGGAGGGATTCTCACAAGGTTGACTTGGATAGTTTTCCTGCGAATAATTTCCATGACCTACAAAACAAGAACAAAGATGAAGATCTAAACCCTTGAAATGGTTAGTGAATGCATATGATGCTTTATGATGTTTATGATGTATGCACAAACATATGTACAAGCAAATCACACAAAACCCTAGTTTTAGGCTTGCATGGGGTTTCATAGGTAAGTACCCTCTTGAGTGTAGTTGGCTTAAAAACCTGTCCTATAAATAGTAACCGGGTTCTAAGGAGCTCAATATCATTGGATTGTTTTCCATGTTCATTGTTTTGGTTTAGCCACTTAACTAGCGACCAAAATATTCCAAGAAAACAACCCTCAATGAGTGTAGTATCGAGTATCTACCAACTTCGAACTGCACCAAAGCCGGTCATCTCACTACCCGTAATGAAAGGCCAAGATGGTCAAGTAAGGTTCTAGGTCATTAGTGCTTAGTGACATCACTCAGCGGCCCCGTACTCTCCTTGATTGAACTCAAGGGTTACCGGTACTCACAAATATGTCGCACTAATATAGCTATTGCTTCAACCGTGTCGGTATACCCCGCACAGTTTCCACAACGTATTGCTATCTATGAATGTTTCCCAAAATCCGGGTGTAGGATTGTAAACCCAAACAAGAGAGCCAAGATGTAAAGCAATCAAAGCAAACAATTAGTCATGCAAGAGGGTGATCTAAGCCCTAAGGTTACTCCACTTTTAAGTTCTCCCCAGCAGAGTCGCCAGTTCTGTGATACGGTGGGAGAACTGACTTGAGGTTTTGCATTTGTATTCGCACTTGTTCGGTTTAGCAAGAGTCGCCACCGACTTTTTATTTTATCCTAAGGAAAGGTTAAAAAGCACAGGAAAAACCTTTTGAGATGTTTTCTTGGGTTCGGGGGGTAGATTATGAAAAGGGAAAGTATTAGCACCCTTTTCATCCATGGTTATCCATGGGCTCTTAGTTACTTGGTTTAGATCACTTGCCTTTGATTTTCAATTGCTTGAAATTGTGGTGTGTGTGTGTGATCGGTGGATCTGGAACTGACTGTTTAGCGCTGGTTCGCGAAATGTCGCGGTAAGCAAGAGTCGCCACCGTCTTTTATTTTCTCCAAATGGAAAGGACAAAAGCACAGAAAAATTCCTTATAGAGATTGCTCTCGGTTCGGGAGGTAGATTTATAGAAAGGGAAGGTGTTAGCACCCTTTCTATCCATGGTTATCCATGGGCTCTTAGATACTTGCTCATTGTGTTTTCAAAATGGTTTGTTTGCTTTTCAACTGTGGGTTTAAAAAAGTTTCTTTGAAAATTTCAGTTCGACTCTTGTATCAGCCCTCAAGAGTGTTTGAAAAATTGCTTTTGAAAGCTTTTTGAAAGATGTCGGTGTGAAAAGAAGTTTTTGATTTGTTTTGAATTAGAGCAAGTATCTACGAGTCATCTACCTACCCTAAGGAATTCGTCTGTGTAAATGTCCTTAAGGTAGTGCCATCCCACCATGGAGAGGTAGGTAGCATCACCGTTGGAGGTATTCGGGTCAATTCGAGGGTTCGGGACATTGTGGTCACCAGAGCAATAGGAAGACACCTTAGAAGCTACCCTCATGCCATGTTCATGGACATGAGGACTTACTAAAACATCCTCTATTTGACGGCCACTTTTCGAGGGGCAAGGCAACAGTGAGACGTACCCTAGGGGTGGTGTGTGATTTGTATGTCATTTTCAGTTATGTTTGTCTTGTTCATGTATTGGTGATCTACGCTTTGTTTTTATTTTTGGCATTCATTCTTTCATGCAAGTTATTAACAGTTAAAAGATGCGAGAAGGTAAAAGTCCTACGCTATTACAAAGGCGCGGGTCTACATCGCCAAATTAATCCAAGACCCGATTTGAAATAAAATAAAATGCGGAAAATAAATACCCTAATTAATCTATTACAAGGCTTTGGGGTAATTACATGAAATTTACAAAAAAAGAAATAAAAATAAGCGCGCGAAACGAAATTATAATCGAAAGCGAGGGCGTTGGACCCTTTTAAAGAAATTAAATTGAAACTATGAAATTAATTAAATTAAATAAGGGAAAAAGACTTATTTTTTGATATTTTTTGTATTTTATGAAATTAAGAAAATTAATGGAATTAAAAAACCCTAATTCTAAACTATTTTTAATTTATTAAAAAAATTTTGTTTAAGTTGTATCTAGTTTTAACCTAATTATTTAATTATAAATTTATTTACAAAAATAATTAATTATTAATAATAATAAGAAGAAATTTTAATTGTTGAAAAAAAAAGAATAAAAAGCTAGAAACCCTAATTTTTATGTTTTTTAATTTATTAAGAAAACATTAAAATTAAACCTAAGATTAAAACTAAATTAGTTAACAAAATTTATTTACAAAATAATATTAAATAAAATATATTTTAATTTTTTGACTTTCTGAATTTTTTTGGTATTTTTATATTAAAAAGATTAATTTTATGGAATTAAATAAAATAAACAATATAATAAAAATAAAAGAAGAGAATAATAAAAAAGATAGAGAAAAGAAAGGCAAACATGGGGGGTTTGTTGACCCTTTTGGAGGTATTCTCAGCAGGAATTTGGCCCATTGAAGCTTGGCCTGGTTGACTTTTGATGGTCACGTGTGCATGGTTGACTGAGATGTATGATGGACCTTTCATCCTGGCCCTTAGATTCATCGCCTGGGACATTTGGCAAGCTATGGCATTGAGTGTATGGTGGACTTCTGGACATGCTGGGTACCTAATCACGTTATGAGAAAAAATAGAAAGAAATATGGGGGACCTGGGAATCGAACCCAGGTCCTAATGCTTGCAAATGTTCCTCTCCACCAACTGTGCCAGCGCGTTTATTCATAAGCCTAATGGAATGTAATTATTATAAGAAAAGATAAAAGTTAGTGGTTTGAACCAATAAAAACGCGCGCCAACTTTGAATAGCCCAATGAACTCTAGCCACGCATGCTTCTTCTCCATGTTATACCTGCAACTAGAACCAAATAGCAGGGGTTTTAAACCCCCACTAACCCTGGACCTGGAAAATAGCGATTAGGCCATACAAGCATATAAAAAGGGCGCGATGTGGTTGTTGTGTTCGTATGAATGTCGTGAATTCAATGGTACCAGTCTTATAGCCTAATTTTTCCAGAGGAACAAAGCCCTCTTTTAAAGTCTCTGCAACCCTAAAGGGCTCCCATGGTGGATTCGTGCACAGGCCTTAAAAACTCAATTGAATAACACTGTTAGCTTTAGAATGATTAAATTAGTATGAAACAACAAGAAAAATGCATAGATGATACGTATAAATCACAACATGAATATGAGAAATATTAAGAACATGACGGTTTCGTTCTACCGTTTCTTGAGGTTAGAAGTTGTGGTTTTGATCCAGAAAGTTTCCTTGAGGCCTTGGCAAGCTATTGGAATGATTATTTTGCTTTGAATTGCGCTGGAACTGTGTTTTCAGTTTTGAAGTTTTTTCACAAAAAATGCAAAGTTTGTCTATGGTTTGAGGCGCAACTTGAAGGTTCTGAGCATTAGGTTTAGGTTTGTACTTATGTGTGGAATGAATTAGGGTAGAAATTTCAACCAAAAACCTTTGCATTCAATATTTTTGAGATTTGATTTCCATGGATCTTTTTCAATCTTTTCCATGCCCTTTTGATATCAATCATGGACAAATCTTTCCAAATTGAGTGTGCACGAAATCTTGGAGTTATGATAGACCTATTAGCTGCATAAAAAGATTTAAAATCCATGCTTGAGTATTTTTGTCATATTTTATTTAATTAAATGAATTAATGGTGATAAAAATTCAAATAAATAATAAAAAATGATGAAATAAATCCCCTTTGGGTCAAATGGTCGTGCATAGCTCTTGGATGATGATTCTTGGAAGAAAATGTGGCCCATTAGCAATTTTGAGGCCTTTGAAGCAAAGTTGACTTTTCAAAATTCCCAAAAATTTCCCAACTTCCACAAGGCATATCTTGATCAATTTTTAAGCTTTGATCATGTTCTTGGACATTTTGGAAAGGTCTTGAAGTACTCTAACCAATGCCTTTGGTCCCAAGTCATTTTGATTTACAAATATCAAGTTATGGTCTTTGACTTAAAGTCCCTTTTTGTTGACTTTTGAAAATGACCTATAATGTTGAGATTGATAACTTTTTGTGAGAGCATTTCTTGGACTTGAAGTGTGAAGAGGAGTTGTAGGAAATGTCTTTCTCTTCAAAATGAGCTTTGGATGGAATTTTTCTGATAAACCATGTGGAAGTTATGCCTTGGTCAAGTTACAGTTGACTTTTTCAACTGTCCAAATATGGAAACTTTTGCATCTTGAGACTTTTTGAGCCATACCTTGAAAATCATGATCAAGAATTGATCAAATTATGTTTGTGGCTTCAAAATAAGATGTTGACCAAAAACTTGAACTTTTGACTGTCAAATGACCATTTTGCCCCTGTAGTTGACTGCTGAGCAATTAGGGCATTTGACTGTGCAATTTTGTGCTGTGAGTCTTGAAACTTGTCATGAGGATACTTGACAATGTTTGTAGGCATTTGGGACTTTGATTGGACCCTTGGAAACTTCAACTTCTTTGTCAGAACAAAAACCCTAATTTTTGACTGTTAGGAGGCCTTTGAACTGTGCAACCCTTGGGGAGATTTTGAAGCATGTTCTTTGCAAATCTTGAAGAATATGGGAGGGAAAATTTTGGGGTACAACAGTTGCCCCTCTTCAATCTTCTTAGACCTGAGGATGTAGATTGGCTGACGTTCCTTTCGTAATCCGAAGGTGGAAGATGATTGAACACTAGAGTGCTCAGAAATTTGCGCTCACATGGTAGTGTGATGGTGGGAATGGGCTTATAGATGCCATTTGGAGATTGATGGATAGGATGATGGGCTTATAGATGCCATTCTGAGAGGTGATGGATAGGTGGATGGGCTTATAGATGCCATCAGGGTGTCGATCGCGTAAGAGATTCCTTAGCGAGAACTTGCGTACCTGAAAAAAGAAAGATGATTACCTGGCCTGTTACAGGAGTTGATCTTCAAACTTTTTATGTATACGCGCCCTGGCTGGATGCATGTATCGGATTTTTTGAACTCTTCAGACGTGCCCTGACGAGATACAGGAATCGAGTCCGGAGCTTCAAAGGTGATGAATGAATCAGGGATGGTTACTATCTCAACGGGACGGTGAGAGAACTTTGGACGATTACTACCTCAACAGGAACGCTGAGAGAACCTTGGACGATTACTACCTCAACAGGAACGCAGAGAGAATCTTGGGTGATTACTACCTCAACAGGAACGCTGAGAGAATCTTGGATGTCTTCTACTGGGATAAGAATCAGGGAGATCTTAGGGTCGATCTGACTGAACCAGAGAAGGCCTTTGACTGGATAAGAATCAGGAAAATCTTAGGGTCGATTTAACTGAACCGGACAAGGTCTTGGAATATCTTCAACTGGATAAGAATCAGGGAGATCTTAAGGTCGATCTGACTGAACCGGAGAAGGCCTTTGACTGGATAAGAATCAGAAAAAATCTTAGGGTCGATTTAACTGAACCGGACAAGGTCTTGAAATCTTCAACTAGATAAGAATCAGGAAAATCTTAGGGTCGATTTGACTGAATCAGAGAAGGCCTTTGACTGGATAAGAATCAGGAAAATCTTAGGGTCGATTTAACTGAACCAGACTAAAGTCTTGAAATGTAGCTGAGAACTTAACTGGATCTTTCCTGAAAGGTAAAGGTCAGTCATATGCAATGCATGATATGGATCAAGCAATGATGTTCTCAACATAAATGAGATTTGTAAGATATGATGCATATATGCATGCTATAATGTATGGAAATGTGATGTTTATGAATGTATGTTTTTGTCTGGGAAAATAAATCCTTGACGGGTGCCGGGAAGTCAACTCCTGGGCTGATGTTTTGAAGAAAAGAATATTTGTCTCCGTTGGGGAGTGATGGTTGCAAGAATACCGGTAGGAGAAGATAACTCCGTTGGGGGATAAACTTGGCGAATAGAACCCTCTGCGGGGAGAAGATTACTCTAGCGACCTTGCCGGGAAGCAATACTCTGTGGGGAGAGAGATACTTTGCTGAAATGTTGATGGTAACTTCGCTGGGGATACCATTGTTGTGTTGGAAGTGTTAATGGACTCCATTGGGGATAAGAAGACTTCGCCGAGGCCGATATTCTCATGGATTTTGGCTGAGGATAACCTAGTTATATCCTGGTAGGGAGATAACCTTTGAATAAAGCCGGGGGACGCGTTCATGCTCTGCGGGGATAAGCTTCCAGAATCTATTGGGGATAAGCTTACTGCTTGGGGAGATGGATTCCAACTTTCCTGGGGAAACTGGATTGGACTCTCCTGGGGAAGTTTTGAACTGTATCGGGGATAACTCCACTGAATGTCTGGTATACCGCCGGGGAACAATCTTTAGGTCAAGACTTTCGGGGATGCTTGTTAGGAATGTTCGTATATCGTGCTGGGGAATGTTGAGATTTGCGGGGATAACCAACTTCCTCAAGGCTGACTGTATAACTTTGCTTGGGGAGAGTGTATTGACTTGCTGATTCACTCTTTGGGGAATTAAGATGTACTGGTTATGTTCTTCAGCTGAACCTACCTGATACCTTGGCGGACTGAGCAATTAGATCGCTTAGACAACTCTTTATTGCCCCTGTTTCTAATGTTACCTGTAATTAATCCTTTGTTTCGTATGCAAATATTCATGAGTTAGCAAATTATTGTCAATGCATATATCACAAATTGAACCTTGGACGTTCTTCGCAAAACAAAACAGAAACAGAAAAACAATTGGCAATTTTAACTGAAAAGTGATTTTTGTATTGATTTTTTTTTAATTTGCCTGTATAATAGGCGTTTATGTACAAGAGGCTGACGTCCTAGTAAGAGAACGCCGCCGAACAAAAGAGTTTATACAAATTTGTACAAAGGAAAATAAAACAGCTGTGTGAAAAGCATGATCCCACTGGGTTTCAACTCTGCTATCGCCTTTATATCTTTGAGCATCTCATCACTTGATGACCTTAGTTGAAGATGAAGCTGATTGATCGATGCCGTCTGAACTCGCTGTAGATACCGGATTCTGGATGTAAGGTGATCCAATGAGACATAGTATTACGCTTGATCCCTAACTTTTGCCTGGACCGCCCTTTCGGGTTTTCAGTCCACCGGGATACCCATTTTTGCCCAAGCCGCCTTTTCAGGTTTTCGACTTGCCGGGTGTACAGATTTTTTTATTTCATCCCTTCATTTTTCCCGAACACTTTTGGTTCGCCGGGAAGCCCTAATTTTTGCCTAGGTATGTCAACCTAGCGGGTATTTTTTTTCATGCGTAGTATCTTTTTACTATGTCTGGATTGGCGGGGTGAGGAAGGTCGTCACCATCCATGTTGGTTAGAATCATGGCTCCTCCTGAGAACACATGTTTAACCACAAATGGCCCTTCGTACGTAGGGGTCCATTTTCCCCTTGGATCACTCTGAGGAAGGATGATGCGTTTGATTACCAGATCCCCAACTTGATATTCTTGTGGTCTGACCTTTTTGTTAAATGCCCTGATCATCCGTTTTTGATACGTCTGGCCATGACAAATAGCAGCAAGTCTTTTTTCATCAATAAGGTTTAGCTGATCAAGTCGTGTCTGGATCCAATCATCTTCACTCAGATATGCATCCTTCATTATCCGGAGAGAGGGTATCTGCACTTCAATCGGTAAGACTGCTTCCATACCGTAGACCAAGGAGAAAGGAGTTTCCCCAGTTGACGTCCTGGATGAGGTACGGTACCCATGTAGAGCGAACGGTAACATCTCGTGCCAATCTTTATAAGTCACTGTCATCTTCTGCACGATTTTCTTGATGTTCTTATTTGCTGCTTCTATAGCCCCATTCATCTTCGGCCGGTAAGGAGAAGAGTTGTGGTGCTGTATCTTAAACTGCTCGCAGAGCTCAGTGATCATCTTGTTATTGAGATTGGTACCATTGTCTGTAATGATTCTTTCAGGGACACCGTATCGACAGATCAGTTTGTGCCGAATGAACCGTGCCACAACGTTCTTGGTTACTGTGGCGTAGGAAGCTGCTTCAACCCACTTCGTGAAGTAATCAATCGCTACCAGGATGAAGCGATGCCCATTGGACGCTGTAGGTTTAATCTCGCCGATCATATCAATCCCCCACATTGAAAAAGGCCAAGGTGCAGTCAAGACATTCAGAGGGACTGGAGGAACATGCACCTTGTCTGCATAAATCTGGCATTTGTGACATGTCCGAGAATGTTGGTAGCAGTCGGCTTCCATTGTGGACCAGAAATACCCTGCCCGAAGGATCTTCTTTGCCATAGTGTGTCCACTGGAATGTGTTCCGAAGGTCCCTTCATGTAGCTCTTCCATGATCCTTTCTGCTTCAATCTTATCTACACAATGCAATAAGGTCGAATCATGGTTTCGCTTATACAGGATGTCGTTGCTAAGGAAGAACTTCGCTGCGAATCTTCTTAGAAACTTCTTGTCATTGACAGATGCACCTTCAGGGTATTCCTGAGCTTCCAAGTATCTCTTCACCTCGTGGTACCAAGGCTTCTCAGTCACCAATTCAGTCTCGAGATCACAACAGTATGCCGGTTCGTCCAGTTTCCAGATAGTGAACTGGGGAGCCTCATTGTCCCATTTGACTTTGAACATAGAAGACATCGTAGCTAACGCGTCCGCCAGCTGGTTCTCCTCTCTCGGAAAGTGTTCAAAGGTTATCTCTGTCAAGTGGGGGATCAAGGTCAACACACATTCTCTGTAAGGAATAAGATTTGGATGTTTCGTATCCCACTCTCCTTTGATCTGATTGATCACGAGAGCGGAATCTCCGAAGACACTCAGAAACTTGATTCTTAAGTCGATCACAGCTTGGAGACCCATGATGCATGCCTCATACTCCGCCATGTTGTTGGTGCAGTTGAAACATAGCCGGGCAGTGAGTGGAGTATGAGTTCCTTGAGGGGATATGATCACAGGCCCGATACCGTTACCCAAAGCATTGGAGGCTCCGTCAAAGTGCATAGACCATCGGGATCCTTCCTCAGGTCCTTCATCCGGTCCAGGTACTTCACAATCAGTCACTATCATGATACTCTCGTCTGGAAACTCGAAGTTCATTGACTGATAGTCGTCTACTGCCGGATGTGCCAAGTGGTCTTCCAATACACTTCCTTTGATGGCTTTCTGGGTTGTGTACTGGATGCCGTATTCTGTCAAGATCATTTTCCATCTTGCTATTCTCCCAGACAGAGCAGGCTTTTCAAATATGTACTTTATTGGATCCATCTTTGAGATCAACAAGGTAGTGTGAGTCAGCATATACTGTCTCAGCCGGCGAGCAGCCCATACCAAAGCGCAGCAAGTTTTCTCGAGCAGTGAGTATCGGGTCTCACAGTCGGTAAACTTTTTGCTAAGGTAATAAATGGCGTGCTCTTTTCGGCCAGACTCGTCATGCTGCCCCAGCACACACCCCATTGAGTTGTCAAGTACTGTTAGGTATAATATCAGAGGTCTCCCCTCAACCGGTGGCATAAGGATGGGTGGTTCTTGGAGATACTCTTTAATTCTGTCAAAAGCAGCCTGACATTCATCATTCCAACGTACTACCTGATCTTTCTTCAGCAGCTTGAAGATTGGCTCACAGGTAGCCGTTAGGTGGGAGATGAATCGGGCGATGTAATTCAGGCGTCCTAAAAAGCCTCTAACTTCTTTCTCTGTCTTAGGAACTGGCATCTCTTGAATGGCCTTAACCTTGGCAGGGTCCACTTGAATACCCTTATCACTTACAATGAAGCCTAGCAACTTCCCAGATCTAACCCCGAAGGTGCACTTGTTCGGGTTCAACCTCAGTTTGTACAACTTCAGACGGTCAAACAATTTCTGCAGATGATCAAGGTGTTCTTCCTCAGTTTGGGACCTTGCAATCATGTCGTCAACATACACTTCTATCTCATGATGGATCATGTCATGAAATAAAGCAACCATGGCACGTTGGTAGGTTGCCCCAGCATTTTTTAACCCGAATGGCATGACCTTGTAACAGAAGGTGCCCCACTGAGTAACAAAGGTAGTATTTTCCATGTCTTCAGGAGCCATCTTGATCTGATTGTAACCTGAAAAACCATCCATGAAAGAGAACACCTTATGCTGAGCAGTATTGTCAACAAGGACATCAATGTGAGGTAGGGGGAAGTCATCCTTGGGGCTGGCCCTATTCAGATCCCTGTAATCGACACACATTCTGACCTTACCATCTTTCTTTGGCACCGGCACCACATTAGCAACCCACTGAGGATAAGAAGTCACTGCAAGGAACCCGACATCAAACTGTTTCATAACCTCGGCTTTGATCTTCTCAGACATCTCTGGACGCATACGGCGGACCTTTTGCTTGACCGGAGGGCAGTCTTCCTTGGTAGGCAAGTGATGGACCACAATGTCAGTATCCAACCCGGACATGTCTTCGTAGGACCAGGCAAAGATTTCCATGTAATCATGTAACATCTGAGTCAACCGTTGCTTCACGCTGAGCTCTAGGTTGGCACCAATCTTGACCTCCTTTCTGTCTGTATCAATACCCAGATTTATTGTTTCCACCGGCTCTTCGTGTGGTTGAATTGCCCTCTCTTCCTGGAGTAACAGTCTTGCAAGCTCTCCAGGCACTTCGCAATCATCTTCACCTTCGTCTTCGGCTAAGTTGATCGGATTTTCGAAGTCATAACTGGCAGTAGCAGAGTCGTTACCAGTGAGATCCAGAGTGGATTGAAACCTGTATGAGTGAGTGTGTGTAAATACAGCTGTTTTGCAATATATAAAGAAAGGAAAGAAAGAAAAGGAGCATAAGATTTGAAATGCGAGAAAACTTCCAAGGTCTTTATTCATGATATATGAAATGACAATTAATATACCCTCACAAATGAAGCCACGGTGCCCCGGGTAAGACACCGGGCCATAGAGTTTCAAATCATTGTTTATTACAAATAACAAAACAAAGGAGTTTATTACTGCGTAACAAAAGTAACAGGAGTATGATCCTTGGCAATCCAATTGGTCAATCCGCCATCAGTCGTCGGGTAGATCCAGCTATCGAACTCTGATTCTTCCACCTCATCCTCATCCTCAATGGCATTCACTCCTGGATTGGTAATGAGCACATGAGGTCTTCTGGTCTTTTCCTTGCGCACAGCCTCTGACCCTCTGCAGTAAAACCCAGTCCAAACTTGTCAGTTTTAGGTGTAAAATCATGGAGCCTGCCCCAGTTAGCACATTCACCTTTCTTGATTACAGCCCGGGCATCCTTTAGGGAAGCCATCTTCAAAGGAACATCCTCTTCAACCATTGTTTCTGCCGCTGCCAACGTTGGAGGTACCTCTTCAAAATGCTAAAAGGGGGTTTCAATAAACTCCCCGTCCATCTCAATATACCTGAAGGAATTCAAATGACTAACCATATACTCCTCCTCTCCCTGCACAGTGACAATCTTCCCTCTGACAGGGTACTTGAGCTTCTGGTGTAGGGTAGAGGTCACTGCCCCAGCTTTGTAGATCCAAGGTCGACCCAGTAGACAAGAATATGATGGACGGATATCCATCACATAGAAAGTAGAGTCGAATACTTGAGAACCCACACGAATAGGAATGTTTACCTCTCCATGAACCATCCTCTTAGAACCGTCAAAGGCTCTGACAATGATGTTGCTAGGTTTCAGCTCCAGGCCCTCACAATCCAAACGGTCTAAGGCCTTCTTGGGTAGCACATTCAGGGAAGAACCAGTGTCCACCAACACGTGCGCAAGAGTAGTGCCCCTGCATTCAATAGAGACATGCAGGGCGTCATTGTGGTCCTTTCCCTTAGCAGTAAGGTCAGCATCCGAGAAACCCAAACCATTGTCGGCTGTCAAATTGGCTACGCAATCAGTAAACTGGACTGCAGATGTCTCCTGTGGCACATGGGTCGTCTTTAGAAATGAAATCAAGGCCTTAGCATGGGCCTCTGAGCACAGCAGTAAGGAGAGCATTGAGATCTTGGAGGGGGTATGCCCCAGCTGTTCAACAACATTAAAATCGCTCTTCTTGATTATCTTCAGGATTTCCTCCATCTCCTGTTGGGAGGCCTCAACATTCATAGATTTTGGTGCCTCCATCCGGGCAGGCTCATCTTCAATCCCTTTGCCCCGAGCATTAGATGACTCGGCAGCAGGGGAAACAACTTGATTAGAACTGGGAACAGGTACACTTGCAGGTGTTATAGTGAGGGGTCTTCGAATAGCTGGTGGCGCAATGTTAGGCGAGAAGAGCCTGCCACTGCGGGTTACTTTGGCTGGACCAGTGATATTGCTGACGCTGGTACCAGTGTTGAATTCTTGCTTTATTCCATGTACATACACATTTGCCCCATAGTGCCATGGGACAGCCTTATCAGATTCATAGGGGAGAGGCCCCGGAACAGTAATCACAATGGGTGCGACAGTCATGATTTTAACCGGCTTCCTCGGGAGAGCCTTGATTGGATTATTAAAGATCGTAACAACAGAAACTTCTTCCACCGGAACAAACTGAACAGCAGTCTTCTTGAACAGAATCTCTTTGCTGTCCATCAGGCTTTGGATGCCCAACTTCAGCAAAGGACAACCAGAAAGGGAAACAGCACAGAAAAGGCAACCTTCACTACAACCCGGAAATAAACCGGCCAGCAGTAGGTTCCTCTTAATAGTCATCAGAGGAGTAGCTACATCACTCACAAAAACGGCATACACATCTTCATCAACAGCATTCACTCCATGCTGGGGCATAGGAGCAGTCACCACATTTGGCCTCTCAGGCGCTTCAAATTGTATCTCTTTTACGTCAATAAGGTCTTGCACCTTATTCCTTAAGGCCCAGTAGTCATCAGTGGAATGCCCGGGGCTATCGGAGTGATAAGCACAGCGGGCATTTGGATTGTACTTCGGAGAGGCAGTATTCACAACTTTCGGGGCCTCCCTGACAGTCACTAAGTTGGTGGACAGCAACTGCGGCAAGATTTGCGATAGGGTCATACTTAGACGGGTAAACTCTCTTCTAGGTCTTTCAGCCCTTTGTGGATTGGTTTGCCGAGGAGCGGCAGCAGGCTTGGCAATCATCACCGTGTTGACAGACTGGCGGCGTTCTGGTTTCTCTTGCCTTCTAGGCCCATATACAGCACTGGCCTCCTTCTTAAAGGGTTTCTTCTCAGAACTTGCAGATGCACCCTTCTGAATTTTTCTGGACTTCATTCCAGCCTCTATCCTCTCTCCAGTCAAAATAAGATCAGTGAACCCTGCAGATAAATTCCCGATAAGATGATTGAAAAATGGCCCAGATAGGGTCCCCAAGAACATATCCACCAGCTCCCGGTCAATTAACGGAGGTTGCACCCTGCCAGCCAGATCCCTCCACTTTTGTGCATACTCTTTGAAACCTTCACTTGATCCTAGCGACATACCCTGGAGTTGGGTACGTGTAGGAGCAAGGTCGGCATTATATTGATACTGCTTATAAAAATCAGTAGCCAACTCCTCCCAGTTACGAACTTTAGTCCCATCCAGCTGATAGAACCATTCGAGATGAGTCCCTGAAAGACTCTCCTGGAAGAAGTGGATCCACAAGTTCTTGTCCACTGTGTACGGTTGAATCTTCCGCACATAAGATCTGAGGTGTAGCTTGGGACAAGACGCCCCGTCATACTTGGTGAAAGATGGTGCCTTAAACTTGTGAGGAATAATCACACCAGTAGATAAGCCCAAGTCTCCGAAATCCAGCCCAGGTACTTGTTGGATCTCCATTGCATTCAGCCTGTCTTCCAACTGCTTGTACCAATCTTCAGCATGAGGATACTGTTCCTCATTAAAGTCAGTCTTGTTGTCAGAGACTACTGGACTTGAAGCCTTTCCCCCCTAGGGACTTCCTTTGCCTACAGAAGAACCAGCTTCTTCATTCTGCAGAGTGTTGCCAAACCTTCGGCCCGAGTTGAAAAGAACAGTTCTCTTCTTCTTCTTCTCCTTCTTCAGGAGTAAAGCCTTCAGCTCTTCTTGGCCTTGAGCCAAACCCATGATCAGCTCATGAAATTGCGTGTTTTGCGCCTGAAGGGCCTTGATAGACATCTCGGTTGATGATGAGTCAGGGTTCATGATGCTGAAATAAACAGCGAAGAACGATAAGCAACCTGAAAAGAAGAATACCTGCTATGCACATGATGAATGGAATGCATATGATTTATGTTTTCAAAGACAATCGAGAATCAACTTTGTAAACAAAAAGGAACACACTTCATTAGATTCAATTTTGAAACTTAAATTGTTCAACAGATTGCCCTTAGGCGTTACATGAAAGGGAAATACTAAAAAGGGAAATAAAATTGTAAAAGAACATCCAGAGCTCTTCATTGGTCCCAGGGTCTCCTCTTCTCAGTATGGATGTAGTCATTCAGAGCTCGCTCATTCTCCAGCTGCTTTGTCAACTTCTGGATCTTCAATTCCTGCTCATTGAACTTTTCCCGATACGAATCCCGTTCTTCTCGCAGTTGCGACCAAGACCTCTTTAATGTCTCATAATCAGTAGGTATCTGAGGAGGGAGGACAGTTGGAGGAGCCCCATCTTTGTCAGGATACTCAAGAATGACGGGTCTGACAGCTTCGTATGGCATACCTAACTTCTGAGCACGGATGCGAACCCATTTGTAGTAGGCTTCCATAGGTAGAGAAGTCTTTGGCCCCAACTCTTGTGGGTCAGCTTTATAAACTCTGTCCCAAGCCTTGATGAACCTACGACGCAGCTCGTCACTATCCACTTGAAACTCAAAACTGATGTGAGGCACCAACATCTCATGAGGCCCTGCTCTTCTGGCTCTTCCAAACTGACGGAGAGCTAGACATGGATTATAAGAGATTCCTCCCTGAGTACCAATCAAAGGAACATTAGGGTATTCTCCACAACGATCAATAACAGCTACCTCATCCAAACCTCTGAGAGTCCAAATGATGTCCTTGTCAGTGAGAGACATTAACCTATGAGCCCAACCTCTTCCTTCTTGGTTCTTCAGCACGAACTTAGGGAGGTGCGAAATAAACCACCTCACCAACAAAGGGATACAACACCACAAAGTTCCTCGTCTTCAGGAAGTACGAGCATAAAGTTATTGCAGGATGTCACCCAAGAGAGTGGGCACAGGATTCTGAGACATGAAGATCCTTATGGCAGTGGCATTGATGAAGTTGTCAGGATTAGGAAACAAGACTAGCCCATAGATTAAGAGAGCTAGGATGTCTTCATATGCCCTAAAGTCCAAGTCATTCCAGAAACTGTTAGCTTTACCAATCAGAAACTTGGCCAAGAAACCCTTAACTCCGCTTCTAGTCACCCAATTGTCCATTACTTCTTGATGGGTCAAAGGAAGAGCTGCAGCAACCTCCTCAAGCCTGAGGGTCTTTTCCCAACCAGTATAAGGAATCTGATCCAAGATGGGGATACCAAGCAAATCAGAGAATTCTTCCAGGGTAGGGACCAGCTGGAAGTCTTGAAAGGTGAAGCACTGGTACAGAGGGTCATAGAACTGGGTCAGAACACTCATCAACTGTTGATCCCGCTTTGCAGTGACTAAACTGAGAAGAGAACCGTGCCTCTGAATGAAGGAAGTGGTATTTGGAATTCTGCTAACCAACTCTTCAAGCAAATCAGGTGAGTGAACAAAGTTGAACCGGATAGTATTCCTTCGCACGGGCATCATGGTGTCCTACAAAACAGAGCAAAGGTGAAACCCTCTTGTCTTTGAAATGGTCAGTCCTTATGCAGGATGCATGCAATGCTCATGATGTTATGATGTTATGATAAAGCACACCACAAATAGATACAAAGGCAAACATGGTAAGGCACACAAGTCACACAAGACAAGCCCTTAAAGTTTAGGCCAGCATGAGGTCTAGGTACTACCCTCTTTCAGTTTGTTGGTTCATACTTGTCCTATCAAAGTAACCGGGTTCTTAGAGGATCCCAATATCATTGACTACCCTCAATCGGTCATAACTCCAGCATCGCAATCTTTTCTTGCAGCCAGAACCATCACGAGAGTTTAGCCTCAATGGGCGTAGCATACTGCTACTGTTCTAATGGCCAAGTTGTGTCATTTAAGGTTCTAAGGTCTGTTGGTGCTTAATGACTCCTCAGAAGACCCATATTCTCCTCGTTGCAACACAAGGGATATCAGTACAGACCAAGGTGCCACACCAATGTAGCCACTGCTTCACCCATGTCGGTCTACGCCGGACAGGTCCCTCACAGCTTATGCTAACTAAACAGGGTATCCCCAGATCCGGGTTAGGATCTATGTAACTCCCATGCAACCCACAATTTAAAGCAAACAAGTCAATACAATTAAAAACACAGTGATCTTAGTCCTAAGGTACACCTCACTTTAAAATATCCCCAGCAGAGTCGCCAGTTCTGTGATCGGTGTATCTGGAACTGACTGTTTAACGCTGGTTCGCGAAATGTCGCGGTAAGCAAGAGTCGCCACCGTCTTTTATTTTCTCCAAATGGAAAGGACAAAAGCACAGAAAAATTCCTTATAGAGATTGCTCTCGGTTCGGGAGGTAGATTTATAGAAAGGGAAGGTGTTAACACCCTTTCTATCCATGGTTATCCATGGGCTCTTAGATACTTGCTCATTGTGTTTTCAAAATGGTTTGTTTGCTTTTCGACTGTGGGTTTAAAAAAGTTTCTTTGAAAATTTCAGTTCGACTCTTGTATCAGTCCTCAAGAGTGTTTGAAAAATTGCTTTTGAAAGCTTTTTGAAAGATGTCGGTGTGAAAAGAAGTTTTTGATTTGTTTTGAATTAGAGCAAGTATCTACGAGTCATCTACCTACCCTAAGGAATTCGTCTATGTAAATGTCCTTAAGGTAGTGCCATCCCACCATGGAGAGGTAGGTAGCATCACCGTTGGAGGTATTCGGGTCAATTCGAGGGTTCGGGACATTGTGGTCACCAGAGCAATAGGAAGACACCTTAGAAGCTACCCTCATGCCATGTTCATGGACATGAGGACTTACTAAAACATCCTCTATTCGAAGGCCACTTTTCGAGGGGCAAGGCAACAGTGAGACGTACCCTAGGGGTGGTGTGTGATTTGTGTGTCATTTTCAGTTATGTTTGTCTTGTTCATGTATTGGTGATCTACGCTTTGTTTTTATTTTTGGCATTCATTCTTTCATGCAAGTTATTAACAGTTAAAAGATGCGAGAAGGTAAAAGTCCTACGCTATTACAAAGGCGCAGGTCTACATCGCCAAATTAATCCAAGACCCGATTTGAAATAAAATAAAATGCGGAAAATAAATACCCTAATTAATCTATTACAAGGCTTTGGGGTAATTACATGAAATTTACAAAAAAAAGAAATAAAAATAAGCGCGCGAAACGAAATTATAATCGAAAGCGAGGGCGTTGGACCCTTTTAAAGAAATTAAATTGAAACTATGAAATTAATTAAATTAAATAAGGGAAAAAGACTTATTTTTTGATATTTTTTGTATTTTATGAAATTAAGAAAATTAATGGAATTAAAAAACCCTAATTCTAAACTATTTTTAATTTATTAAAAAAAATTGTTTAAGTTGTATCTAGTTTTAACCTAATTATTTAATTATAAATTTATTTACAAAAATAATTAATTATTAATAATAATAAGAAGAAATTTTAATTGTTGAAAAAAAAAGAATAAAAAGCTAGAAACCCTAATTTTTATGTTTTTTTAATTTATTAAGAAAACATTAAAATTAAACCTAAGATTAAAACTAAATTAGTTAACAAAATTTATTTACAAAATAATATTAAATAAAATATATTTTTATTTTTTGACTTTCTGAATTTTTTTGGTATTTTTATATTAAAAAGATTAATTTTATTGAATTAAATAAAACAAACAATATAATAAAAATAAAAGAAGAGAATAATAAAAAAGATAGAGAAAAGAAAGGCAAACATGGGGGGTTTGTTGACCCTTTTGGAGGTATTCTCAGCAGGAATTTGGCCCATTGAAGCTTGGCCTGGTTGACTTTTGATGGTCACGTGTGCATGGTTGACTGAGATGTATGATGGACCTTTCATCCTGGCCCTTAGATTCATCGCCTGGGACATTTGGCAAGCTATGGCATTGAGTGTATGGTGGACTTCTGGACATGCTGGGTACCTAATCACGTTATGAGAAAAAATAGAAAGAAATATGGGGGACCTGGGAATCGAACCCAGGTCCCAATGCTTGCAAACGTTCCTCTCCACCAACTGTGCCAGCGCGTTTATTCATAAGCCTAATGGAATGTAATTATTATAAGAAAAGATAAAAGTTAGTGGTCTGAACCAATAAAAACGCGCGCCAACTTTGAATAGCCCAATGAACTCTAGCCACGCATGCTTCTTCTCCATGTTATACCTGCAACTAGAACCAAATAGCGGGGGTTTTAAACCCCCACTAACCCTGGACCTGGAAAATAGCGATTAGGCCATACAAGCATATAAAAAAGGCGCGATGTGGTTGTTGTGTTCGTATGAATGTCGTGAATTCAATGGTACTAGTCTTATAGCCTAATTTTTCCTGAGGAACAAAGCCCTCTTTTAAAGTCTCTGCAACCCTAAAGGGCTCCCATGGTGGATTCGTGCACAGGCCTTAAAAACTCAATTGAATAACACTGTTAGCTTTAGAATGATTAAATTAGTATGAAACAACAAGAAAAATGCATAGATGATACGTATAAATCACAACATGAATATGAGAAATATTAAGAACAGGACGGTTTCGTTCTACCGTTTCTTGAGGTTAGAAGCTGTGGTTTTGATCCAGAAAGTTTCCTTGAGGCCTTGGCAAGCTATTGGAATGATTATTTTGCTTTGAATTGCGCTGGAACTGTGTTTTCAGTTTTGAAGTTTTTTCACAAAAAATGCAAAGTTTGTCTATGGTTTGAGGCGCAGCTTGAAGGTTCTGAGCATTAGGTTTAGGTTTGTACTTATGTGTGGAATGAATTAGGGTAGAAATTTCAACCAAAAACCTTTGCATTCAATGTTTTTGAGATTTGATTTCCATGGATCTTTTTCAATCTTTTCCATGCCCTTTTGATATCAATCATGGCCAAATCTTTCCAAATTGAGTGTGCACGAAATCTTGGAGTTATGATAGACCTATTAGCTGCATAAAAAGATTTAAAATGCATGCTTGAGTATTTTTGTCATATTTTATTTAATTAAATGAATTAATGGTGATAAAAATTCAAATAAATAATAAAAAATGATGAAATAAATCCCCTTTGGGTCAAATGGTCGTGCATAGCTCTTGGATGATGATTCTTGGAAGAAAATGTGGCCCATTAGCAATTTTGAGGCCTTTGAAGCAAAGTTGACTTTTCAAAATTCCCAAAAATTTCCCAACTTCCACAAGGCATATCTTGCTCAATTTTTAAGCTTTGATCATGTTCTTGGACATTTTGGAAAGGTCTTGAAGTCATCTAACCAATGCCTTTGGTCCCAAGTCATTTTGATTTAACAATCTCAAGTTATGGTCTTTGACTTAAAGTACCTTTTTGTTGACTTTTGAAAATGACCTATAATGTTGAGATTGATAACTTTTTGTGAGAGCATTTCTTGGACTTGAAGTGTGAATAGGAGTTGTAGGAAATGTCTTTCTCTTCAAAATGAGCTTTGGATGGAATTTTTCTGATAAACCATGTGGAAGTTATGCCTTGGTCAAGTTACAGTTGACTTTTTCAATTGTCCAAATATGGAAACTTTTGCATCTTGAGACTTTTTGAGCCATACCTTGAAAATCATGATCAAGAATTTATCAAATGATGTTTGTGGCTTCAAAATAAGATGTTGACCAAAAATTTGAACTTTTGACTGTCAAATGACCATTTTGCCCCTGCAGTTGACTGCTGAGCAATTAGGGCATTTGACTGTGCAATTTTGTGCTGTGAGTCTTGAAACTTGTCATGAGGATACTTGACAATGTTTGTAGGCATGTGGGACTTTGATTGGACCCTTGGAAACTTCAACTTCTTTGTCAGAACAAAAACCCTAATTTTTTACTGTTAGGAGGCCTTTGAACTGTGCAACCCTTGGGGAGATTTTGAAGCATGTTCTTTGCAAATCTTGAAGAATATGGGAGGGCAAATTTTGGGGTACAACAGTGTGTGTTTTGAAAATGTTTTGAAAAAGAGGCCTTGTCTAGGCAACCATTGTAATGACTCGTGTTTGAGTATATACGAAGGTGTGTATCTTTTCGAAAAGATGTTTCCAATGTTTTTGGAAGTTTGTTTTTGAAAGTGTTTATGGAGTGTGGTTTTGAAAAGTAGGCAAGCGTGTTTTTGAAATTTGTCAAGTAACTAAGAGTTTGTCTACCCCTAAATTTACTCAAGGGTTTTTCTCATGTTTTAACCCTTTTAACAATTTTGTTCCACCATTGTATTTGGTGGATAATCTTGCGTTAGGATGTTAACGGGACAGGCGCGGGTCATCGTATGGACCATGAATGCAATGGTGCCAAGTGTCTTTGGAAATTTTCCCTTTAAGGGACTTGATCATTTTTTAGGTAACTTTTGAAAGCGTCATCGAGGGACTATGATCATTTGAATTGTTTTGTTTTTGCCAAAGATACCTAACATGCAATATGGCCCATTATTGAAGGCAACAAGTGGAGTACCCTAGGGGTGCAAGTGTGATTAGTGTTGTCCATTTTCATGCTTGTTTATCTTAAATTTAGGTCAAACTATTTGTTGTTTTTGATTTGCATACAAAACCCTAATTCTAACATGGCATATTTAGAAAGCTTTTAAATGCGGAATTTAAAGATCCTAAATTATTACAACACAAATTATGGGATGGGGGTACAAATGTTCAAATGGGGATATTTTAGCAAGAAATTTAAATCTAACTATTACATCCAAATTGAATTATACAAATTAATTAATTGCACAATAATTAAATAAATAAGATAAATATGCAAGATGCAAAAAATGATTTTTGTATGTATGTAAAAAGGTATTTTTTATGTGTCAAATAAACAAAAATAAAAAGGTTTAATTTTTGGATTTTTTAGGTTTAGGGTAAAACCCTAATTTTGCTAAATAAAATGTATTAATTATTTATTAAATATATTAAATATGTACAAAAATAAAATATTTAATATTTAAAAAAAGTATATTTTTTATAAGATGTTTTCAAAGGTAAAATAAAATAAAAAATCAGAAAATAAAAGTGTTTGTATTATTTTTTGTATTTTTAAATAAAAGGTATTATGTATTTATTTACATATAAAACTAAATGAAACCAAATAAATATCAAATAAAATGTAAAAGATGTGAGAAAAATATTTTTAATATTTTTAATATTTTAATAAAAAATAACAAATCAGAATCAAAAAGAAAAAGAAAAAGTTAAAAATGACAAATAAAACTCAAAATGGGCCAGGGGGGTGCATGTGAAATGCAGTGGTGCAAAAAGGAAAAACAACACAGGCCCAGCCCAAAGAGGTTGTCTTCAACCTCCAGCAACAAAAATATCAAAAACGCGCGCCTTTCCCACCTTGTTCAAACATCCTGATTCCTGGACTTTTAGCACAAACTTATAACATGAAAAATGTCAAGCATCAAGCCACGATTCCATACATACCAAGAACATGATCTAACTCTCAGAAATGAGAGAGAATTTCTCCATCCCTAATTCTTAACCTAAGTTTTTTCTAATGTTCAGGTTCCAAATTCTCTCAGCACATGCAATATAAATGGAAAGTAAATATATGTGTAGCTTCAGGGCCATGAGTAGAGCATTTTTCATTCATAAACCTAAATCTAAATCTTCCTAGATTAAGAGATAGAAGTCCATGAACTTACCTGTTCAACTTGGATCGTGACTGGCAATGGAGGTACTTTCAGTGCAATGTGAGGACTTGTACAGCTTGCTTGAAGGTCAGGGATGCTTCTCCAACCTTTAGCTTGCTTTGAAACCAAATGAATCAAGCTATGGAAGTCAACCTGCAAAACAGAAAAAGTGAAAATGGTGAAGTTGGTTAGAGGTGTTACAGGTCGTGTCCAATGCTTGGGATAGTTTGTATAGGTGGTATGGAGTGTGTATGAAGTGGTTTTGACCAAGGCGCACGAATGGATTGAGTTGTAGAAGTCCAACTGCAGAAGGGACTTTATTTTTTGCAGTAGGATGATGTTTTGATGGATGATGAGGTTTGGAAGGTGGTTAGCTCGTGCCTTAGCTCAGTGATGATGTTTGGAATGTGTTTAACAAGTTTGTCTAAGCTTGTGGTTGCAGCAATGTGAGTTTTGTTAAGTTATGCAATGTTTCTTCTCATGTAAGCAAAGTTTAGCAAGTTGGTTTCTAGACTTATGCATGCCCCCTAAACATGCTGCCTCAATCCCTCTTGATCAGTGTGTTATGTCCCTGAACTTGTGCCAAAAAGATTTGCATTGTACTTCTTGATTTGCAAACTTGACATAAAGCCATACTTTTCAAAAATGGATAAAGTGCTTTTTCTAATTAAGGCTTAATTCTTCATACAATGACCAAATACACAAAATAATGCCTTGGCACAATGGATTGGAATTTAATTATTGAGTAAGAAAAGGATTAGAGGCCTGTAACTAGCTTGCTCATGCTGATTTGAAAAATTGCACAAGTTATGAACATGGAAATGGCTCATGAACAAAGTGATTTTTGCCCATATTGACAAATTCGATTCTCCCTAACCACAAGGGTGTTTGATGAGTTCTTGGATATTTTGCAAAGCTTGGAATGTGTAATATAATCCATATTTGTAATGCAAGTTGAAATTCCAAGTGGAAGCATGTGAAAAGTGGCCAAGAAGTTAGGCAAAAATCCTGCCTAGAATAGGTCAAAATTTTTCTAAGTTAAGAATGTTTTGCACCCTTGTTCCAAAAATCATAACTTGAGCTACAAGCCTCTTTTGAGGAAACTTTGTGAATCAAAGTTGTAGATTTTGCAATGGACTACAAATTTCATGTTTTGAGTTTTCCTTTAATCCAAATTTATCTTGATGAAAAAGTGGGACAAAGTTAGGAAAAAATTAGGGATTTTCATAACTTAGAAAAATTCTAAGTTATGAAAATTCTTCATTTCAAACCCTAATTTGTGATTTTTGATTTCTTGGTGAATAAGTTTCATAATTTGAAATGTCTTGATGAAAAATGAATCTTGACACTTGATTTTGACCAAAAAGTCAAAGTTTGACTTTTCAGTATACAGTCAAAAATTGATCAATTGACTGGAAAATTCATCTGTCAATCTTGTGCATTTGGGATCTTTTGAATTTGTTGAACATGTCAAGACAATTCCATTGGGTCCTTGAGTCCATATATGAGCTTGGTTTTCCATTGGTTAGGTCAAACAGTCAAAAATTGCCTTTGTGCAGTCAAGACCCTAAAAATGACCATTTTGCCCTTTTGGTGATCTGATCAAATTTCTTGTGGAATTGTGATCCAAACTTGATCAAATGATTCATATGAGTTCATAATGTTGATGTGGGTCAAAAATTATGAGGTTTGACTGTCAATTGACCACAGTTGACTTTTTCCCCAATACAGTTGATTTCTAGGTCAACTGTCCAATTGACTGGGCAAAGATTGGAATCAAGGCTTGAAACTTGGTATGGATAAACTTGGGAGTCCAATATGAAGCATGAAAGTCATCTTAGGCATTTTAGGTCAAAACATCTTTGTGCAAACTCAAACCCTAATTTGGGTCAACAGTGCAAGGAGAAGTCTTGAGCAGAGGAAACCCTAACTGGATCTTGAGCTCCAAGGGTCTTGTGGTGAGAAAATATTGAGGAAATGGGAGGGCAAATTTTGGGGTACAACAAACAGGCTCAATGATTACCGGTAGAATGGAGGGGCAAGGCATTATAAGACTCTAAGCACGAGTTCGCACCCATTTGAGGTAAGGCTCAAGAGGGATGGAATTCTTGTGCCCCAAAGTCTTGCTATCCACCTTGTTTAGCATCCTCCAAGCTCGGATAAATCTCTGGCGAAGACCTTGATCGTTGTTGTCGTAGTCGAATACCAAACCTTGAATCAACATCTCGTGCGGGCCATCCATTCGGGCGTAACCAAACTGTCTTAAGGCTAAACATGGATTGTAGGTGATACATCCCCTAATGCCAAGTATAGGGACATTAGGGAATTCCCCACAACAGTCGACGATAATAACATTCTCTTTGGATCGAGAGCACCAATGAATGTCTGAATGTTTGAGCGTCATCAACCTTTGTGACCACCTTGAACCTTGATCATTCTTTAAGACTGATTGGGGAAGATGAGAAATAAACCATCTTTCCAAGAGAGGAGTGCAACATATAAGGACACCTCTTTTCCTCATTGTGCGAGTGTCAAAAGAGTGTAGGATATCCCCTAGCAATGTAGGCACCGAGTTGCGTGATATGAAGATTTTGACGGTGTTCACATCTATGAGTTGGTAAGGATTTGGAAACAAAACCATCCCATAGATGAGAAGAGCCACAATTTCCTCAAAGGCTTGCAAGTCTAAGGAATTCCAACAGCTTTGGGCTTTCTCAAATAGGAACTTTGCTAAGAAGCCTTTGACACCACTCCTAGTTTCCCATTGAGTTGTGACATCAGATGGGTGAAAGCGTAGAGCTTGAGCAATCTCTTCTGGCTTTGGATCTCTTTCCGTACTGTTGAAAGGTAGTTGATTGAGAATGGGAATCCTCAAGAGTTGGGATAATTCTTCCAAAGTAGGCACACGTTGATAGTCGGGAAATGTGAAGCAATGGTGCAAAGGATCAAAGAACTAAAAGAGCACCTTCATCATATCCTCATCTGTGTTGGAGGTGACCAAGTTGAGTAGACGTCCATATATTTCGGTGAATGGAGAGTTCTCATGAATATTTGAATCTAGCTTATTAAGTTGTGGAGGAATTCTTACAAGGTTGACTTGAATAGTTTTCCTGCGAAGTGAATCCATATCCTACAAAATAAGAACAAAGATGAATCCCCAAAATCCTTGAAATGGTTAGTGGATGTATATGATGTTCATGATGTCCATGATGTTATGTACAAGTATTCATATACAAGCAAAGCAAACAAGTCCTTAGTTTAGGCTTGCATGGAGTTTTATAGGTAAGTACCCTCTTAAAGTTTAGTTGGCTTAAACCTGTCCTAGTAATAGTAACCGGGTTCTAAGGAGCTCAATATAACTGGATTGTTTCCTTGGTCATTGTTTCAGCTCAAGCCTCTTTAATGGTGACCAAAATATTCCAAGAAACTAAACCTCAATGAGTGTAGTATCGAGTATCTACCAACTTCGGACTGCACCAAAGCCGGTCATCTCACTACATCCTAAAGGCCAAGTTGGTCAAGTAAAGGTTCTAGAAGTTCATTAATGCTTCATGACATCACTCAGCGGCCCTGTATTCTCTTTGATTAACTCAAAGGATACCGGTACCCACAAATATGTCGCACTAACGTAGCTATTGTTTAGACCATGTCGGTATACCCCGCACAGTTTCCACAATGTATTGCTACTTACCTATAATGTATCCCAAATCCGGGTAGAGGATTCAAACCCAAATAAAGAACCATAATGTAAAGCATACAAATTAAACAATGTAAGCAAGTAAATGTGATATATCCCTAAGGTAACCCCACTTTTAGAACTTTCCCCAGCAGAGTCGCCAGTTCTGTGATATGGTGGAAGAACTGACTTGATTGTTTTGCGTTTGATTGAAAATGTTGCAGTTAGCAAGAGTTGCCACTGACTTTTCTTTTATCCAAAAAGGAAAGGTTAAAAAGAACATGAAAGATCTTTGAGATTGTTTCTTGAGTTCGGGGGGTAGATTATGAAAAGGGAAGGTATTAGCACCCTTTTCATCCATGGTTTTCCATAGGCTCTTAGTTACTTGCTAGATCACTTGCTTTTGTTTGAAATTGTGCTTTGTGTGGTTTTTTGAAAGTATTTTGTAAAAGAGGCCATTGTTTAGGCAATCTTTGTAATGATTCTCGTTCGTAAGAATGTATACAAAGATGTTTGTTTTGAAAATATCAAGGATATTTGTTTTGAAATGGAGCAAGAAACTAAAAGTAATCTACCTACTCAAATGTCTTTCTTGTTCATTTTCTTTTCCTTTGATATTGTTGTCTTACCATTGATTTGGTAAGCAAACCTATCTTTGGATGTAAACGGGACGGGCGTGAGTCATCGTATAATCATGATTAGCAATGTTGAAAAGTATCTTAGCATTTTTTTAGGGACTAAGATCATTTGAAAGGCAACTTAGATAGTGTCATCGAGGGACTATGATCTTATATTTTCTTGTTTTTGCTAACATACCTCACATGCATAATATGGTCATTTTGTATAAGACAACCAAGTGGAATAACCCCAAGGGTGCTTGTGTGCAAGTGTATTATTTTCATGCTTGTTTATTTGTCTTGAATTAGGGTTTTCTAAGTGTTGGTTTTAGTCTTTCCATACAAATCCTAATTACTAGCATTTGTATATAAAAACGATAAATTGCGGAATTTAAAGTTACTACGCTATTACAACATTGGTGGGGAGGGGGAGTATACAAATTTACAAATGGGGATTGCGAGAAAATTAAAGCTAATTAACTGTTACAACCATATCGAGTTTGTACAAAAATTTAAACAAATAAATAACCATAATAATGTAAATAAATATGCATAGGATAATGAAAATTATTTTTGTTTGATTTTTATATAAAGGGAATTTTGATTTGTTTTTGTCCTAATTTATTCAAGAAAATAATTTTAATTATAAACAAAATAAATTAAACTTAAACTAGTTAGAAATTATTTAGTTTTTTTTTTCTAGAAAAAAGAATTAAATTCTAAGTCATTTTTTAAGAAAATAAAAGTAGTTAAATTAAAGACCTAAATTCTAGATTAATTTAACTTATGAAAAAAGAAATAAAAACCCTGAGTTTATCTATTATGTTTTTAAGAAAGGAATTTAACAAATAAAATTGTTTTTGTCTTTTTTTATTTTAAGAGAATATAATATAAATTATATTTTTACCTAATATAATAATAATAAATATTTTTGGTTTTTAAATGATAAAAATAAAATAATATTAATTTTTAATAAAAAAACAAAAATAAAATGAAAATAAAAATAGAAATATAAAAATAAATTAATCAGGGGGGTGAAAAAACAATTTTGGGAGTTTTGTAGCAAAAACAAACAAATATGTATGAGCTGATGTGGTGCAATAATAATGCAGGGGTATATTGGAGCACAAATGACCAAGCCCAAGTCAGGAGGCCCAACGTGCTGGAAGTTGGCAAAAAGAAAATGTTCAGAAAATAAAAGGTAGCGCGCTAGTTCGAACCCACGCCCTCTTGGTTACCAGCGCGCTGCCTTGCCACTGGGGTAGTTGTACATCCGTTAGTCTAAATGAAAACACAAATACATAACACAAAACATTGCCTTGCCCTGTACTTCATCTTCAACCTCTAACCAGCCGGACCCCCTGTAACTTTTTCATTTCTCAACAAAAATGGAAAGTGATAACATGAAAATTATAGCATTTTACTTCACGATTCTAACCATGTGCATAACTAAAACTATAAGTGCAAGATCAGAGAGAATTTTGTTGGCCCTAATTTTTAACCTAATTTTTTCAGAAACTTCAAACTTAAAATTCTCTAAGCTCAAGCCAAATAAATACAAGCTATGGATATGTACAGCTTCGTAGCAATGATGTCTACATTTTATATTCACAAATGGAAAGCTAATTATGCCTGTATTAAGAGTTAGAAAAACAGAAAACTCACCTTGAAAATGGAAATCGTGTTTTGAAAATGAGCTTGCTTTAGGATGCTGTGATGATCAGGTTAGCTTCCTTGAACTTCTAGGAAGCTAATGCAATGCTTAGCTTGTCTTGAGGGTGGCTGGAATGGTCTGGAGAAGTCCACCTGTGTTGCTCTGTTTTTGAACTTCAACAATGGGGAAGATGAAGTTACAATGATGTTTCAGGGTGTGGGATGGTGTACTTGTAAGGTAAGGAAGCTTGGGAAAGCAAAAGGCCTGAAAACGCACGAGTGAAATGGAAGATTCAGTTCACAAGTCAGAAATGGCAAGTTTGGAGGATTTGTATGCAACTTCTGATTCTAGGGTGTTTCAAGGCTTGGGCATTCGTGGTTTTAGTTGCAAAATGATGGCTTTATATAGAGCAAAAGGTTGGAGGACATGTGCTTGCTCAGAATACAAGATCACATGTCTTGCTACATTTCTTATTTTTGAAGCAAGTGTGAGAAGTGACTTCTTAAGGCATGATTCTGATCTTGTAGGGTGGCTTGAAGCTTTAAACATGTTTTTTTTCAGGTTTAGAGGCTTGGTTTATGCAGAAAGAACAAGTCCAAGGCTCAAGAAATGGAAAAATGCAAAAATCGTGCTTTTCCAAAATGGCAATGTTGCCTTTCTTCCAAAAATGGCTATTTTCTTGTACAATGCATTGAATGCTTGGATTTAGGGCATGAAACCTTATGCAATCCATTAATGGTGGATTTACAAACAAGTTAGAGGCCTGAAAAGTGAAGATTGTACAACCAATTTGCATTGAAAACTTGATCTTCATGAAAATGACCTATAATCAAAGTGGTAAAACCCTAACTTCATCTCTTCGATTCTCCCTACTAAAGAATGATCTCAAGGAGTTCTTGGACATTTTAGAAAGCTTTTAATGTTCTCTACAACCCATCTTTGAAATTCTTTTGAAAATTCCTCTTGGAACTAGGTAAAAAGTTTCCATGAAGTTAGGTCAAAAATCTGCCTAACTAGGGCAAAATTTCACTAAGTTATTTTAGTTCATGAGCATGTATTCACAAAATTATATCTTGAGATAAAAGCATCTTTAGGACAAATTGTGTGAATCAAAGTTGTATATTTCATGGAGATCTACAACTTTCATGTTGGGAACTTCCTTTGAATCATTTTGTATCATGGTAAAATTTGGCCTAAAGTTGAGAAAAAATAAGAAATTTTCTATACTTAGAAAAATTTCTAAGTTAAGAAATTTCAAATTTCAAAACAAGATCTTCAATCCTTGATTTCTTGATGAACAAGTTTCACATTTTGACATGTTTTGATGAATTGTGATCCTTGGCACTAGAATTTGACCAAAAAGTCAAAGTTTGACTTTTCAGTATACAGTTGACTTTTGATCAGTTGACTGAAAAATTCATCTGTTAATCCAATGAATTTGTAATGTTTTGAATCATGTCATTAGGTCAATATGATGCAATTGAACTCTTTAAATCATGCTTCAAACCAATTGATCATTTTCTAGGTCAAAAATCAGAAGTTGCCCCTTCTCAGTCAAAACCCTAATTTTGACCATTTTGCCCTTTTGATGATTTGATCAAATTTCTTGGGGAATTATGGCCCAAACTCTATCAAATGATACATATGACTCTAAGATGTTGATGTGGATAAAAAATTATGAAGTTTGACTGAAAATTGGCCATGGTTGACTTTTCCCCCAATACAGCTGATTTTTAGGTCAATTGTCCAATTGACTGATCAACAGTGTGATTCAAGGCTTGAAACTTGACATGAGTAATATTGGGGGTCCCTAATGATCCTTGAAAGTCATATGAATCAATGATAGTTCAAAAATCCTTGTGAAAACTCAAACCCTAATTTTGGTCATCAGTGCTTGAGGAGGTGTCTTGAACTGGTCAAATCCTAATGCAGTCTTGAGTCAAAGAGATCTTGTAAGAAAATTCTTGATAAGTGAGAGGGAAAATTTTGGGGTACAACAACCATTTTTGACTTTTGATGGGTTAGGATCATTTCTTGAGGAATCATGATCAACCCTTGATCAAATGATGGATATCACTTCAAAATGTTGATGTTGACCGAAAATCTTGAAGTTTGTCTATACATGGGCCACAATTGACTTTTGACCTAGCATAGTTGATTTTCCAATACTTGAGAAATTGACTAAGCAAACTTATTATGCAAGGCGTGAAATTTGGCATAGATAATCTTGAAGACATATTAGGAATATGGAAAGCATTTGAGACCTTTGGAGCTCAACCATCTTGATGAAAATTAAAAACCTAGTTAGGGGTTCATTGCCTTAGGAGGAGAATTGTCTAGTGAATTCTTGGTCAACCCTGAGCAATTGAGAACCTCTAGGAGTATGTCTTGTGTGAGAATGGGAGGGAAAATTTTTGGGTACAACACAGGATATCCCAAAAATAGTGGGCTTTTTCAAATAGAAACTTAGCTGGAAATCCTTGGACACTTCTTCTGGTTTCCCAATTTGTCACTACATCAGACTTTTGTAAAGACAGAGCTTGAGCAATCTCTTCAGGCTTTGGGTTTCTTTCTGTATCGTTGAATGGTAGCTGATTAAGGATAGGTACCCCAAATAACTGAGAAAACTCCTCCATAGTAGGCATTAACTGGTAATTAGGAAAAGTGAAGTTGTGGTGCAACGGGTCAAAGAAATGAAAGAGCACCTTTAACATTTCTTCATCAGGGGTTGAAGTGACCAATTTGAGAAGTCGACCATGTTTTTCAGTGAAGGGAGAGCTCTCAGAAATCCTTGATGCTAACTCCTTGAGTTGAGGATTCACTTTCACAAGGTTGATTTGGATAGTGTTCCTGCGAGCGGTTGTCATGTCCTACAAAACAAGACAAAGATAAGCCGTAGAATATCCTTGAAATGGTTAGTATGATATGCCATGTTTTAATGTCATGATTATGCCAGGAAATCACATATATAGCAAGCACAAGCAAATCACACCAAAACCTTAGGTTTAAGGCTTGCATGGGTTTTAAGGTCATACGCTCTTGAAGTTGGATTGGTTCAACCTGTCCTATAAATAGTAATCGGGTTCTAGGGGATCTCAATATCACTGACCTTTCCCACAGGCTTCGTTCGATAGGCGACTGACTCGCAACCAAACAAAACTCAGGAGTCAAGTCTCAATGAGTGTAGTATCGAGTATTTGTCGACTTTGGGAATACACCAAAGACGGCCATCTCGCTACGTCATAATGGCCAAGTTGTTCATTTAAAGGTTCTAAGGTCAGTTGACGCTTAACGACACCACACAACGGCCCCGTATTCTCCTTGATTAAATCAAGGGCTACCGGTATCAACCAACGTGTCACATCAACATAGCCATCGCTTCAACCGTGTAAGTATACCCCGCACAGTTTCCATGATCTATTGCTACTTACCTAAAAGGTTTCCTCAGATCTGGGTGTAGGATCTATAGTAACCTCAAACAGTCCCTTAAAAGTAAAGCAAACAAACAAGCAAACAATTTAGAAATGATCTAGAACCTAAGGTAAACCCCACTTTATAATATCCCCAGCAGAGTCTCCAGTTCTGTGATATGGTGGCAGAACCGACTGTTTTATACTTGTTTTACATTTTTTCTTCGCAAATGTCACGGTAAGCAAGAGTCGCCACCGACTTTTCTTTTATCCAACAAAGGAAAGGGTGAAAAGAACAGAAAAAGACCTTTTTCTAGATTTTCTGAGTAAGGGGGTAGATTATGGAAAGGGAGGGTGTTAGCACCCTTTCCATCTGTGGTTTTCCATGGGCTCTTAGGTACTTGCTCATTTTTTTAAACTGTTTGTGTTTGTGTGTTTTGAAGGATTTTTGTTTGCTTTATGATAACTCTTGTATCAGTCCTCAAGAGTGTGATAAATTATTTTTGAAAATAGTTTTGAAAAGTGTGTAAGTGTGAAAAATTTTAGGTTTGAGCAAGTATCTAACAGTTATCTACCTACTCGAAAAAAAATGTTCTTTTCCTCCTACCCTTTAGATAGTTCTATCCTACTATTAGTGAGTAGGTAGCCCTATAATCGAATGTTGAGGGACTATCGAAAGGGAAGTTATGGTCATTGAAGGCAACATGTAAGGATATCTTAACATTCGAATGGATTGTCATCATATAGGCAACATTGAGGGACAAGATCATTTTTCTCGTAGGCAACTCGAGGGACGTTAAGGGACCATGATCATTATGATGACTTTAGAATTGAGGGTCTTTGCTAAGATATCCCTATGTTCGAGGGATATGACCATTATTTTCCGAGGCAACAAAGTGAGGAATATCCTAAGGATGCAAGTGTGAGAAGTTTGTTTTTTCAATTATATTATCTTGAGATTAGTGATCTAATGGTTAATTAATTAATCTTGTCATGCACGCCTAATTTACTAGCAATAATATATACAGAAAAATAAAATGTGGAAAATATAAATCTAGACTATTACATGGCTTCGGGAAGGGGATTTACATTCCAAAGTAAATGGGGAAAATAAAATAAAGCAATAAAGTAAATTACATCTCGTATAACAGTTACATGAATATAAAATGTAAAAGGAAATAAATGCGCGGAAAATGAAATACGTTCTAAAACCTAGAGGAAAAATCTTTTTGGTTGTTGGTTTTTATTTTTAATAACAAAAAGTAAGTGAAGTAAATATCTAAAATTTAATTAGAGAAGTACAAAAAGGTTGGATGAAAATAAATCCTTATTCTCATGTTTTTGGTATTTTTTTATTAAGAAAATAATTTAAATTAAAAAGAACCTAAGTCTAATTTGATTTTAAATTGTATTAAAATAATTAATTAACTAATTAATAATTTTAGAAAGAAACTAATCCTAATTATTATATATATTTTTTATTTTTTTTATGATTTATTAAAAAAATGACTTTTGAAAATAAATAAACTAAAATAAAATGAAATTAGAAAACAAATAAAACAAATGGGCCTGGCATCAAAACCCAAATGGGGGTGTTGTTTGGAAAAAATGCTGGGCCCAAATAGAGAATTTTGTATTGGGATCCAGTGGGGAACGTCTGTGATAGCTCATGGTGCACCTGCATATGGTATCCTTTCATTCTAATCAGATGTACATCTGATGGCCAAGATGTGATGAAGTGGGGTAGGCGCTTGAACATGAGAAGATCTGGGTCTGCAGAATAATCATCAGAAAAATATAAAATGATGGACCTGGGGCTCAAACCCAAGTCCTCCCTTTCACATACACGCTTCCTTGCCAACTGAACCAACATGCCATTCGTTACATAAAATGAAACAAGAATATTATATTTAAAAAATGTCAATATCTGAAAAAATAAAAAAAACGCGCGCTCTATTTAAATGGACCAATGGGACAATGCCACGCCTCGTCTTCTTCGTTCCTCCATCGTCTTACATCAAAAACCTATAGTGACATTTTTTCACTTGTCAATATAGCACCTGCAATTTATAAAACTCCTAATATGCAACAAAAATCAAATGTGAGGCCATGGATTGATTGCTTTCAACCTCCTGAGCAAGACGGTGCCCTTGGTTTGGGATAATTTTGGCCAATACAAAAAACCCCAATTTGGAGGTTCAAACCCTAGCTATGGAAAACTGTTATACCTGCACTCAAACCTCAATCCAACTATATAAAAATCTTCCAAACACTTCAACAATCAGTAATGTATGATCAAAACGCATTTATGTTACATGAATCAAGCAGAATGAATGTGGAAACAAATAAAAACCGCGTGAATTGGTTGATGCGTTTGGCAATGTTTCAAAGCTTAGTAATGGTTGCAAATGCTTCAGGGGACCTCCAGGAGTGTGTTTTTATCTTTGTTTGGGACTAAAACAGGCTGGAGATGGAAATTCGAATTTGACAATTTTGGTGTTTTTTTCAAAACTTTCAGGGGTTCCCCAGGTTATGTCTCTGTGTTTGATGTTTGCCAATGGCTTGTTTATATAGAGAATGATAAGGAGACACGAAAAAACAAGCTTGTAACAGCCATAATCAATTGCTTGAATTCCATGAATGTCCATTTGTAACCTTGACCAAAGTTATGAGATTTTGTCCATTTTTGAATTTTGAATGAGTGCAAACATATTGGCCTTGCTGTATACGAAAATTGGGACCCCTCCATGCATTAAAACAAGCCTTAACCATATTATTTGCAATAATATTGATTTATTTGATTTTTAATTAAATAAAATAAATATAAAATGCAAATAAAGTCAAGACTATACAAAAATGGTTTTAGGAGTCCTCTATATTCTTAGAAAGATTTTTGAAGTCCAAGAATTTGAGCCATTGCCTTAAAAACTCAAATTTGCTCAATGCATATTTCTTGAAATTTCCTAAATTTTCCCAACTTGAGTAGGCCATAACTTGCTCAATTTTTATCTCATAATGATGATCTTGGACTTTTTAGAAAGCCCCAGATATCTACTTTAATCCCTCTTTTAATAAATTTTGCATTTGAAGATGTTATCTTGATGTTAAAGGTCTTGGCAAAAAGTGGCTTTTATTGACTTTCTAAAAATGACTTGTAATGTATGAACTTGTATCTTTCAAAAGGTGCATTTCTTGAACTTGAGGGCTGAAGATAAGTTGTAGGGAATTGGATTTTCTTCAAAACAAGCTTTGGTTGGAAAATTTCTGATAAAGTATGAGAAAGTTATGCTTGGTCAAAGTTTGGTTGACTTTTCCTATAGAAACCCTAATTTGCCATTTTTTTACTTTTGATGGGTTAGAAGAATTTCTTGAGGAATCATGATCTACCCTTGATAAAATGATGGATATCACTTCAAAATGTTGATATTGACCAAAAATCTTGAAGTTTGACTGTACATGGGCCACAGTTGACTTTTTACCTAGCACAATTGATTTTCTAATACTTGAGCAATTGAGTGAGCAAACTTGTTGTTCAAGGCATGAAATTTGGCATGAATGATCTTGAGGACATATTAGGACCATGGGAAGAATTCAAGACTCTTAGAGTTCAACCATCTTGATGAAAATTGAAACCCTAGTTGGGGGTTCATTACCTTAGGAGGAGAATTGTCTGGTCAATTCTTGGTCAACCTTGAGCAATTGAGGACTTCTAGGAATATATCTTGTGTGAAAATGGGAGGGCTAATTTTGGGGTACAACATTGTCGAAAAGATTAGATTTTTTTTAGATTTAAATAGATTTTATTTAAGTCTAGAATAGATTAGATTTGATTTAGTAAAAAAATAGATATTTTGGGCTTTGGGCTTAGGGTGCAAGCTCAGTTATAAATAGAGGGAGTAATCCCTATTTTTTCTAAGCAAGTCAAGCAAGTCATTCACAATATTTTGTAGTTGCAAAGTGAATAAGAAAGTTTTCACAGTTTGTGAGCAAATAGAAACTCTGTAGAAATTATTTGTCTTGTCTTCTTTCTTTGTTTGTCTCATAATTAAAGTGTCATTATGGCAGAAATTAATCATAGACTTTGGTGAATTTCCAACAACGTTTAATTTAATTAATTGGATCGAGAATCGGACATGATTTCAGTCCAATCAGATTTGTAAAAGTAATATGTGAGTCAAATCAAGAGTAAAACAAAAAAAAATCCAGATTGAACAGTTTGAAATCATACAAACTAAAAAAAAAACAGAATTGATTTTATAAAACTATCTAGTTTAAAGAAATGTTTGTCATTAGTCAATTTTAATATTTTCTATAAAAAATTAAAAATTATTTATTGTATTAGCATCATGAATTAAAACATTTCCCTGTAAAAAAAAACTATTTTTTAATACAAAAGAGTAACACAAATTTTTAAATTATACTATGTTATAATTTATTTATTTTAACGTACCATTATATTATTTAGTTATATCTCTAATTGATATTATAATATTAAGTTTATAATGAATTTTTAAAATATTTATTTTAAAAATTTATGAAATATAATTACATGATTTATTTATAAAATTTAATTTTATAATATTAATTTATTTAATAAATGATTCAACTATAAATTTAACCGATTTAACTGATTGAAATAAATGAATCTTAAATCAAAATTTTTGTCGATTTAATATTCAATTTGATTTTTAAAATATTAATTTTACATTTAAAAAGATAAATATTTTTTTTTAAGATAAGTCAAATATTCGATTGGCTAAATTAAATAAAACTATTATGGTAGCTGTAAATTAGTTAATTGTAATGTGAGATTAATTGGCAGCTACCATTTAAAAGGATAATTTTTTATAGCTTCTTTAGAGAATAATAAATTGGATTTCCCGGGCCAGATGCACATAATGGATATTTTGTTAGAGAATAACATTATAACTAATTTTACAAAGTCCCGTGAAATTAATTATATATTTACTAAAACTTAATCTTTGTTATAAATAAAAATGTTAATTTAATTAAACTTAATAAGTTAGTATTTTAGGAAAGTTGAATAAGTGTTATGAGTTATTGTAGTTTGTTATTCCTTATAATTCTATGAGCTTTCTATTCAATTTATAATGTTCATATAAAGCCGTCATATTTTTATTTTGTAAGAACAAGAGTAGATCTTACTTGATTAATATTGTTAAAGTTATCATTACTACTTCTTTATTTGGTATCACAACTCCACCGTAGGGCATGATATAGCGAGTAAACATGAGTGTTTGAGAGTAAAATATTAGACTGAGTGAAGGAACTGAAATGGGTGAATCAAGCAATTTTAATGCATCAAGTGTGCTCAAATTTGATGAAGATTATGATTATTGGAGTTTGATCATGAAAAATCTACTTCAATCAAATATGTATTGAGGTGTTATTGAATATGGAACCAAGGAACTAAATGAGAATGAACAGATAAGTGCAGCATCACAAAAAGCAGTAGATGAAGAAAAACTCAAATATTTGAAAGCAATGAACTATTTATTGCAAGTCATTGATAATTTCATCTTAAAAATCATTACCCAAAAAGAAACAGTTAAACAAATGTGGGGACCTATGAAAGTTAAGCACAAGGGAAACATGTTATTTGACAAAAAAAGTACAAGGGAGGCACTAGGGTGAAACAAGGGCAACTGTAGAGAATTTGATGAACATTCGAAACTTTAGAGATGAAGACATGTGAATCAGTGAATTATTATTTTGGAAGAGTGATGAAAACAACAAATGACATGAGTAATTGCATAAATAATATGAACGATGTGAAATCGTTAAGAAAAAACCTAGATCTTTAACAGAAAACTTCAACTTTGTTACATGCTCAATTAAAGAGTCTAAGGACATTAATCTCCTAATTGTGGATGAGTTACAAAGTTAACTACTTGTTCATGAGCAAAAATTAATATAGAAGCAAAGTGAAGAACAAGTTATGCAAGTTGAGCATGACACACATTATGGATGTGGGAGAGGAAGAAACAATTTTCAAAGAGGAAGTAACAATTATGTTAGGGGGCGGGGAAGCGCAAAACTATTTGGAAATAGAAGTGCTATTATATGTTATCAACGTAAAAAACAAGGGCACTACCAATTTGAATGTCAAAAGTCTAGAAAAGGAACCAAATTATGTTGAATTTTACGAGGAAGGAGAGTTACTCCTAATGGCTCATGTAGAAGTTCAAGATATTAAAGGCAAAGGGATATGGCTTCTCGATTCTGGTTGCTTGAATCACTCACATGACAGGAAATAAAAGGTGGTTTATAGAACTAGATGAAAGTTTCAGTTGTACTGTTAGATTGGGAAACAACTCAAGAATGTCTGTAATGGGAAAAAGGAAGCGTTTGGTTTGAAGTGGAAGGAATCATTCAAACTGTGAGTGATGTTTACTATGTGCCAGACTTAACCAACAATTTACTAAGCATAGGCCAACTTCAAGAAAGACACATGGTAATCATAATGAAAAAGGGTATTTGCAAAATTTATCATCCTCAAAGAGGAAAAATTATAGATGTAACACCCATTAAACGCATGTGAAATAATATGGCATAATCAGAGTAAATTAGCATACATATCAAAAGAGGACATCACATATATTTCAAAACCAACACAAATAGATTGGTCGTGCTTATAACACGCATTTAAGATCATATTCCATACACATATGCATATCACAGCGGGATAATTCTCTTTTCAAAATGATACCAATAATTGAATAACATAATAGAAATAATGTATTAAAAAAAATTTGCACTAAAGGCCACTAATCACATAATCTCAAATACAATATAAAATAAAGGTGAGTATATCAAATATCTCTTAAAACAACATGAGTTCAAATGTTTCCCTATGTTACATAATCATAGTATGACTCACTACCTAAAAACGGATAAACAAAGAACTAGCTCCTCCAACAAATCCTTGCAAGAAGCACCACTACATTCGATACCTGAGCGATATTGTATAAAACATCATTCCAACAGAAGGGTGACAATTTATATAATTATAGAAATATATAATAATAAGTAATGCAAAACATACAAACATCAATTGGATTCATCACACTTCACATATTCATGTATTTAACATTTCTTAACACAATTCACATGTTTACATATACAACATTGCTCAATGATTCAAGGTTCAAGATAACCAATCACAAATACCACCAATGCAACATTCACATAAATATCAGATATTGCACACCAATTATACATTTCACAGACATATGTGACTCGAATACAACTCAATGTAATATGCATGTAGTACAAATTATTATCCTTTATGGTTTTTACGTTTAAACTGAGTCCATATCCAAGATAGATAACCACCAAAAAGCCTATCCTCTAGGTTTAGAACAAGTCACTAGCCTCTACAAAACTAGCAAGCATTAGCTCTTGACAATAATGATGCATGTGCAATTTCAACAATCATATACCATTAAGACCAGCTCTCAATCTTAATTATACAAGCATATATCACATAATTCATCACATTCGAATTATCTCACCATTACACAAACATACATATTTCATGTCATCATTTATATATCATGCATCATCATAGAATTAATCAACTCAACACACCATAATAACATATAGCAATCAGTGCCAAACAATATTATTCACATCCAACATCCTTCCACAACATACATATACACAAAATTCAAGTATTATGTGTTCATCAAAAAGTCATTCAAAATCTATCCCATACACATATAATATTATTAAAATTCATGGAAATCCCTTATAAATCATAAGCATACAAGATTCCTAATCAATTAAACAAAATACAAAATTTCACATTGCAGGTCACGCTAAGCGTGCTCTTTGGCGCTAAACACCCTCAAGTCAAAAACATGCTTGCTAAGCAAGGAAATTCGCACTAAGCGTGCTCTGCGATTTTTGCAAAAAAAACCCCCTGCAATTTCAGCAGTACACCAATCTGAGTTTTTCACTCCAAAACACATATTAGTGGTGTCAAGTATACGTCTATGTCATTTCCTGATTGCTTAGGTCCAGAAATTAACATAGATGACATCATGTACTTGCGCTTCATACATAGCCATGAAAGTAGGTTATAAATCATAATAATCACAGGCCATATGGTATGTGAGATACTTTGAAGATCATGCGGGTTCATTCCGTCAGTAGATAATGCCAAGCAAAGGTTTCTTGATTCTCCTCCAAAATCAAGATAATCATTATCAATTTTCGATCACTATGGTGAATCTGCCGAATGTCAAAACTTTCTATCAATAATTCGTTCATCCGCATGCCAAGTTAAGTGTCTTGCATCAGTTTCACTATGAAACATGCGTCTAAATCTCGGAATTATAGGAAAATACCATAATACTTTTGCCGGAGATAATTTTTTCTTATATCGAGATAAAACGCATTTAGGACACTCATTTAACGATGCATATTCGTTTTGAAACAAAATGCAATCATTTGGACAAGCATGTATCATATCATAGCTCATGCCAATAGAGCACAACATTTTTAGCCTCATATGTTCGATCAGGAAGAACATTATCCTCCGGAAGCATATCTTTCATAAGGACTAATAACTCTTTGAAACTTTTATCCGATCATCCATTATCCGCCTTTAAGTTGTACAACTTTAATACCGTAGACAGTCTTGTGAATTTAGTGAAACCTTTATACAACAGGTTCTCTGCATCGCTTAACAACCTCTCAAACATTTTGGGGCAATCCTGAAGATCTTCTTCAAGTGCTTCTACAATCTCTTCGAAACGATCACAATCGTATGTATCTCTTCCATTTTCTTCTGAAGCATATGTTGTACTATCCCCCGACTCAACATTCCCGCTACTTTTCTCACCATGAAATATCCAACATGTATAACTTCGATCAATTCCATTCCTCAGTAAATGTGATTCCAACCCAACTGCGTCAACCCAACCCCCATAACAACAAACCAAGCAAGGACATTTCATTCGACTGGGGTTTTCGGCATGTTCAACAGCAAACTTAACGAATTCTAATACCCCATTCTCGTACTCTTTTGATAATCGATTTTAAGACATCTATTTTTTATCCATGGTTTTACTACTAAGTAAGCTAAACAAAAATACTATAATTAATCACGTATCTATAACAAAAGAACAACTAATTACCTGTAGAGAAGTCAACAACTTCTGGAACCACACAGTGTAAGATTTTGAAAGCGGATATGAAATCAGGCAGCAACCACACATAAACAATTAGGTTCACTAATTCCATTTCAAACATGTTTAAAACAAAACCGGTTTTGAGTGTATCTTGTAATATATTCATGAACCTCACTTTGTAAACTCCTAACTTGAGATACTGATCTTTTAGAAAGCCAAACTATTGAATATCACAACTCATAACTTTATATATGGCCTAGTAACAAATGAAAAAAAAATCCAATATCATTTCTTAAAAAATATTTTTTCAACTTCAGAAAACAAAGGAACCTTTTACATAATGAAAAAGTTGATATTTTTAATCAACCAAAGAAAATGAATGCATTAAAATAACTTATACATAAGAAATGATGATGCATTAAAATAACTTAAACACATTCTTATGTCTAAGTTCTCTTTTCTTTCTTTTATCAAGAAGTATAAATTATAATTTATACTAAAATAATTTGATTTTATACTGAGTTGGATGAAGATTTCGACCAAAGTACCTGGTATTAAGTTGAGCTTATGTGTTGGTTGAGGATTTCAACCAAACTAGCCCTAACAAAAGTGCTACTCCAAGTGCTTGAACTAGTCTTAACTTGTCAAAATAGTCTTTTCTTCTTGACATATGAAAATAATTGTACAACAATATATGAAAACAGAATCGCGTTGAAGAAATTATAGAGGAAAAGAAAACAAAATCGCGGAAATGAATACAGAATTGCGGAAAAGCAAACAAAAATATATGAAAACGAGGAACAGAAAATAGAATCGTGTCTGCTTGAACACAGAATCGCGCATGCATGAAAACAGAACTTACAGAGATCCTGGTGTTGGAGAAAACTGTTTGTAATCCTTGTTGGAGAATCGTTGTTGGAGAAAGTTGTTCGAAATTGCGTTGCAGAGAAACGTTAAAAATATGTTTGAGTAACATTCGAAATCGCGCGTTGTTGGAGAATCGCCGCAGAGAAATCTGTTTTGAGAACAAAACCCTTGAGTTTTAGGGTTTTTTTTTAATCAATTTAGAAATAAGACCTTAGGCATCGCTTTTAAGAAAGTGCTTTCTAAAGTAAGCCTTTAGCAGCACTTTGGGCCTATGACAACGCTTCCTACTGTTGGGCCTATAACATCACTTTGAGTTTAAGCAACACTTCTAGAATTTATTTTTTTTATTTCAATTTTAATTGACCTTAGGCAGTGCTTTCATAAAGGGCTATCTAAAGTGAGGCTTAGGCAACACTTCTTCTTAACTTTAGGCAGTGCTTTGAGTTTAGGCATCGCTTCTAGAATTTTTTTTAATTTCAATTTTAATTAACCTTAGGCAGCACTTTCATAAAGCGCTGCCTAAAGTGAGGCTTAGGCAGCATTTTTTCTTAACTTTAGGCAGTGCTTTTTTCTTATCTTTAGGCAGCGCTTCAATAATTTATTTATTTTATTTCAATTTTAATTGACCTTAGGCAGCGCTTTCATAAAGCGCTGCCTAAAGTGAGGCTTAGGCAATGATTTTTTTTAACTTTAGGCAGCACTTTTTATCAAAGCATTGTCTAATATGTGTAATTTAAAATTTAAAATTTTATCGTGACATATAGCAGCGCTTTGATATACAAGTATTGTCTAAAGTGCGTTGTGTAATAGCTGGTTTGGCGTAGTGTTGTCTTTTTCAAAATATACATACCAAGGAGAAGATTGGCAATGGTAGAAAAAGTGAAGGATTGTATTATCTTAAAAATATTTTACAACAAACTCATAAAGGAGAATTGACTTATTTTGCAAGTGATCACATACAAAATAAAAATAAAATGGAAATTTGAATATGACTTAGAAAAATGATACATCCTTATTTTTGTTATCTAAAGAAATTATTTACATCATTATTTTATAAATATAATATTTTCGATTTTCTTTGTGAAACTTATGTAACAGAAAAAGGCCATCATGTTGTTTATCCCTTTAGCTAAAAAAATATTGATCTTCCTTTTTCTTTAATACACAAATGTTTGGGGTCTGCCTCAGAATCTACACATAATCGGAAAAATTAATTTATCAATTATGTTCATGATTATATTCGGATAACTTGGGTATATTTGCTAAAACATAAAAGTGACATGTATGATGTGTGTCATTCCTTTTATCAAATTATATTTACATAGTTTTGACACATGTATAAAGGCCACCAAATCTAATATTGAAGGGGGATAGTTTAAAACATAATTAATGGAGTTCATAAATTCTAAAGGAATTTTGCATCAAACTACATGCCCTCACTCACCCCAAAAATGGAGTAGTTGAGAGGAAAAATAGACATATATTAGAGGTGGAAAGATCACTCTTAATGGATGATAATATTCCATCTCCTTTGTGGGGCGGGAATGTGAACTCTATAATTTACTTTATTAATTAAATACCTTATAGTGTGTTTTACTTTAGAATATTTTTAGATGTGTCGTCTGATGAATGTGTTCTTCCTTCAATGTTCATTTACTTCCTTATATTTTTGGATGTGTTGTATATGTTTACTTACGCCCACATTAACGTAGAAAGCTTGAAGAATGAGCTTCTCAATGTGTTTATTAGATGTGGATGAACTCAAAAAGATTATCTTGCTCACCATCCCACATCAAAGAAATTTTATGTTTATGTGAATGTGACATTTCATAAGATTACTTTTTTTATGTTGATTTTGCACTTCATGGGGGACAAAAACAAAGTGCAACAGCATGATGTTAATTTGTTGGATATTTCAAATGTAAAATTATCTTGTGAGGATCACTTTATAGGAAGTAAGTCAATCTTAAATATGGGCATTTCACATTTAGATAATACAATATCTTCCGATCATATCCAACTAGCTCAATCTTTTCCAAAGGTTTAACTTAACTCTTCAAAGGTATTTTAGATCTTATCTTTGATAATGCATATATAAATAAATTTGATCTTGTTTTTGATTATGAATTGATTCTACTTTGCATGAATTTAATCATGAATTTAATCCTTGTTTATATGAGACCACCAACACTGACTTGACTACCATCCAATATAATCTTCCATCTCGTTCTAATTGTGGCTAACCTTCTGTCAAATATGAACCAAACATTTAATTCAAAGTTAAATATCTCATTAGTAAATACGTGTCATCTCACAAGTTATATCGGTCATATGCATAATTGTATATCAATTATCCTCAATTTTTATTTGTAGTAATTTACAAGAAGCTTTGGTAGATCCTAGATGGATCGAAGAAATGATTGAGAAAATGGAGGATTTAGAAAAAACAAAAACCATGGATATTATGACTTTACCAAGAGAAGAAAATAGTGGGCTGCATATGGGTTTTTACAATAAAAATATAAGGCTGGTGGAACTATTGAGAGGTATAAAGTACACCTAGTTGCTAAAGATTATACTTAGTCTTATAGTGTAGATTACCAATAGATGTTTATGATGTTAGCAAAGCTCAACACCGTGAGAATACTTTTGTCACTATCATCAAACCAAGATTGCCATATTCTACAATTTGATGTTAAAAATACTTTCTTACATGGAGAAATTTTAGAAAAGTTTATATGGACTCTCTGGCAGGCATGTTAGATTCATATTGAATGAAGGTTTACAAATTAAAGAAAACTCTATATGAGTTAAAACAATCTACAAGAACATGATTTAGAAGGTTCACTAAGTTTCTGGAGGATTTTGGCTATAAAGCAAGTAACTCTATGATCATATCTTATTTTTGAAAAACCAGAAGGTAAAATTACAACCTTAATTATCTATGTAGATGATATGATGGTTATAGGAAATGGACAAGATGAGATTTCTAGTTTACAAAAATACCTAGCATTTAAATTTTAGATGAAAAAACTTGAAAACCTTAAATATATTTGAGTATTGAAGTAGCTAGATCAAAATATGGTATTTTTCTATGCCAAAAAAAGTATACTCTTAACTTACTATTTGGAACTAGGTTGCTTGGGTGTAAACCAGTTGATACCCCAATTGAACAAAACTATATGCTCTTTTAATATTCAAATTCAGCTTACATGGGTAGAGGGGCGTACCAGAGGCTAGAGGGAAAATCAATTTACTTGTCCCATACACGTTCCAATATTACATATACAGTAAATATCATTAGTAAATTTATGCATGATTCACACAAGTCTCATATAGATTTAGTTGAGAGGATTTTGAGATATTTGAAGTCTACTTTCGAAAAAGAAATTTTATTTTCAAGTCATAGAAACTTAAAGGTTGAAGGCTACACTGAAACTTGTTAGGTAAGGTCAAAAAATGATGGAAGGCCTTCCTCTGAATACTTTACGTTTTTAGGGGAAATCTTGAAACTTGGAGGAGTAAGAAACGATTGATAGTAGCAAGATTTAGTGTTGAAGCAGTTTATAGGCATGTCACTTGGGGTATGGGAAATTTTATATATACAAAATGTTTTGTCTGATTTGAGTTTTAAATCAAAGGAAGCTATTAGTTTATATTGTGACAATACATCAGGAATATGAATTGTTCATAATCCTCTCCAATTTGAGAGAACAAAACATGTAGAGATTGATAGAAAATTTTATTAAATAGAAGTTTGAAGTTGGAATAATTTCCTTTCCCTTTGTAAGATCTGAATTGCAGTTAGACGATGTTCTCATTAAAGGAGTGACAAATAAAGTATTTAATGAGTCATTATTCAAATTGGAAATATATGATATTCATGCACCAACTTAAGTGAGGGTGTTAAGATTAATCAAATATTTTGTTAGCTAAATTAGACGTAAAATATTATGTTAGCAGTAATTAATCAATTGTAAAGTGTGAGATTAATTAACAGTTGTGTTTATATATTGTATTACTCTATGAATAAAATACAATTAAAATTATTCTCTAAATTTTTTTTATAATTTTAACTTATTCAAAAAAAAAATTGCTTGAGATAAACCTTATGAACACTCTCTTTAATGCTATTTTTAAGATTTGTTTTTTTGAGAGTTGTTTTTTTTTTTAGGATTTTGGAGGGTGAGCTTTGAAAGGTTACACTTACATTTATATTTTTAATATATATTTAATATTTTAAATTTAAAAAATAATATTATATACTAATATATCATTTAATTTCATTTAATTTTTGTAAAATTTTAAACATGTATAAAAATATATACATAGTCTTCCAAAGCCCTTCTCAAATTTCTCAAAAAAAATCATCTCTCAAACAAAGCATTAAAAGATAAAAGATAGTCAAACACAAAAAAAAAAAAAAAATCATGTTATGAACTTTTAATATATCCTTTTGGTTTTTATTATAATAATTGTATTTTAAATTTATCGAATAATTAATATATTTAATTTATATAATAATTTAAATACAAGATGCATATTAAAAATAATTTATTCTCATTGATTGGTTTATTATATGGATCTGTTTGTTTATGACTGTTTTCCAAATGATTAATAAGGTGTAACATATTTTTGTTAAAAAAAATGAGTAGAAAAACCCGTGCATTCGCATATGTTCTGTAAGGAACGTACATTTTTTTAAATATATATTTTTTAATAAAAAATATTTGATACCGGTAAAAAATAATACTAATTAATATTTATATATAATTATTATTTTTGTTTAGATATCGTTTACAAAAATATTTGAATCAATAATAAATTTTTATATATAAAAATATTTAAATAATAATATATATTTCCTTATATATTATTTTTAGATAAAAAATATTTAAATCAAAAAACATATTTTCCAAAATAATATGTATATAAGAGAATTACTTTTTTTAAATAGCTACAATCCTATTATTAAAAATATTTTCAACAAATTATGATTGGTCTAGTTATATAGTGGTCAGATTGATAGAATGGGATGGGTCCCTAATTTTGTATCTCACACGCATCAAATCATATTATATTAATATGAATTTCATTGTCTAAATGTATCAAAGTGTTGACATGAGTGTATGTATTATTGTAAGATGTGATAAACAGTTTGATGTTTAAAATCAATTGAGTAATTTTATGTTTTTTTTAGTTGAAGACTATATTAATTCAATTTGTATATTTAGAAGACTAAAAATAAATTTAATGTTGTTAAATGATAAAAATTTTCTAAAAGAAATTATTTAATATAATTGATTAAAATTAATTATGTAAAATAATATGATTGATTAAAATTTATATAATATAGTAGAAAGAAAAGATATGATTGATCAAAACTTAATAATAATAACACATGATTAAAACTAATAGCAATAAAATTCATTAAAAACGATTAGAATAATTTAGGTATATTAAAGCTATGTTTTAAAAAGAAGAAAAAAATTTATAGTACATATTTTAATAAGGTTTAATAATTTTAGGTATAGTGGAGAGATATATAGTACATATTTTAATAAGGTTTATATTTTCTTTAAATATACCATTAACTATTTTATAGTTAAAATATAAAAATAATTTTCACTATAGTTAAATTATTTACTAAAATTGTAGTATGATTATAAGTGTAGGAATGGAGGTATTAACCAAATCACCAATCATTCATATTTATATATCTTTCCTTTCCTTTCCTTTTACATTAATAATGATTTAATTAACATAATAATTCAACCAATATTTTAAATGCACATAAAAATGAGATTGAAAAAAAAATTGCATTGATATCTCACATTAATGTTTTTTAACCAAAAGTAAACCTTATTATTGTTATATTTCATTATAATAATTAATATAGAAATAAGAAATTAATAGTAATATAGTATTTATCAGAAATATTTCACTAAATGGGCACCACAAATCACAACATAAATGTACACCACAAGTCTCAACTATTGTAGTTTCAATAAAATTGATGAATCCATTTTACAATATAGGTAATCAAGAACATGAATTTATAAAGTATGTTGTTGTAGAAACTACACATATTATTTCTTCTACTACATGTAATTCTTGTAATAGAGTTAGCAACACAAATTTACAAAGTATATGTTTCAAAATTCACAGAGTTAGTAACACAATTCTTGTAACATGTGTAACTTGCAGTTTCTTCTTTTTAAAAAGAATATTAAATATTTTAAAATAAAATATATGTTTAATGACACTAAAACAAAACAAAAAAATTACAGAGAAAATACAGAAAGTAAAAACAAAAAAAAGAAAATGCAGAGAAAATAGAGGAGTTGAAGATGAGAAGAATAGAAAAAATGACCCCAAAAAAAGTTGGAAGAAAGAAGTGAAAGAGATTGGAAATTCAACATTGTAATGGTGTTTGTTTTCAATGTATTGATAAAATTATCTATTATAGGGATTTTTTTTTTTTAAATTCTCAAATAATTATATTTTAAAATTTTTTATCAAAATAACAACTTTTCAAACAAAAAAATTCGTCACACAGAGAAGGTGTCGCTCTGTGTGGGGCATGTATACAAAATAAATAGGAGGCACCACACTGTATGGTTTGTCTTCATGTGTAATGTCATGCAGTGTGGCGCATGCATGCATTATTAGAGAAGAGGCGCCACCTTGTGTGGTTTGACAGTTGTATATGGTTTTCTATAAATGCAATCACCCATCCTCTTCATTTTTTCAGACCATTTCTCACATCAATCTTAGAAAATGTCTTCCACTCCCTTGCCAAGGTTTTCACCGATCAAAAGAGATGCGCATTTTATTTTTTCGGCGACAAAGTCTCCGATGAAGATCAAACTCTAGAACACGCAGATATTCGAGCATTTTCAGAGACACTTGATTCGCTGGTTGGAAGGAGACATTCCTGAAGGTGAACATATCAGAAAAATTGAAAGACAAATTAAAGTGAGGAACGAAAATGGAGTAAACTGATCATGGAAAAAAATGATATGTGACGCTGATGTCATGATGATGATGCTTGGACCAGACGATATTGTGTTGATGATTTTTATCTCTTAGATATTATGATGTGTTTAGTTGTTTTGTCTGCTTATCATGTTATTGTGTTGTTGTTCTGAGTTTGTCGTGTTGTAATTTTTTGGGTCATTATGTGAAGGTTATTGTGATCGAATGATAAATTGAACACGAAATGAAAACCCGAATATAAATTAAAATTTCTTGCTTACAACAAATTAATTACTCCAGAAAGTTTGCTATAAAAAAATTAGGTTGTAGTGCTAGATCCAATATTCGAACAATTTTTTGATTGTGTCCGATAGACGACATATACTGCATAATCTTATCATTTTATTGGCTGTATCCATTTCAGTTCTAATACGAGTTCTATTGGGGCGCCCCTTTTTCTTCCGTCGGATTTGTTCATTGTGCCAAACAATGTTCCCTTGATAAGCAGGTCAATAATCCTCTTTTGCCAACATGGAGAAGGTAGTGATGTACACACTTAAAATGCTCTTTACTTTGTAAACGGGGGATATATGTTGTATTGGGTCCAAGCGAACATGCGAACATGCCGTTATGACATGAGAGCAAGGCATGCGAAATGCTTGAAACTTTCTGCAATCACACCAAACTCTATCTAGTTCAACCCAATAATATCGCCTTGACCTCCCCTCATTATGATCCATTGCCTCTTGTACACTGAACCAACCTTTAATACGGCCAAACACGGTGACACTATGGGTGTTTGCTTTGGCATCCTCCTCGTTAAATGATTTCATTGTGCATTCATTGAACAACTGCCCTAATTGTAACACTTCCCTCCATTTTTAACATCTTGTGCCGAACAATGACCTCATCCTAAAATATGTTTCTCTAACCAAAGCAGTCATTGGTAGGTTTCAGATACCTTTGAAGATAGAGTTTAATTATTCCACCAAATTTGTTGTCATGTGGCCCCATTGTTGATAATTGTCAAATGCCCGAGTCCACTTCTCCACTGGAATGTTATCGATCCACCTTAATGCTTATGTGTTTATTAACCAAATTTCTTCGCGATAGTGTCGGAATGATGGTTCTGTTAAGGCATACCCTGCATTAACAACTTTCTTTCGAAGTGTCTTGTCTTTGATATGGAGCATGAAGTTTTGTGTAATATGTCTAATGCAATAGACATGTGTTAAAGGGGGATCCTGCCAACAGTTATCAGGGTTATTATATGCACTCACAATCGATGGATGTCTGTCTGAAATCAAACAAAGGTTGGATTGAGGAGCAACGTGTAATCAAAGATTCTTCAGAAAGAAATTTCATGCACCACATGTCTCACCTTCAACTAGAGCGAAGGCAATCGGAAAAACATTATTGTTGTCATCTTGTACCACTGCCATGAGTAATGTTCCTTTATACTTTCTGCATAACCGAGTTCCATCAATTTGTATAATAGGTTTTCAAAATGCAAAACATTTGATGCATGTATCATACGCCCAGAAAAATCAATGAAATATTCTATTTCTACTAACACGAGTTCTGTCTGGGGTAAATACTGGGAGTATCTCCAAAATTATAACAGTTCCCGGAGCATAATATTTGAGTGCCACCAAAAATCTTGGAAGTTCTTTGTACGATTCCTCCCAATTATCGTACATAAGTTCAACTGCCTTAGTCCTCGCGATCCATGCCTTCCTGTAAGAGGGAGTATAATTGAATCTTGTAACGATATGAGAAATAATTTTACTCACCTTTAATGATGGATCCTTGCTAATAAGAGGCAAGATTTCTTGACATATTAGTTGAGAACTAAGTTTCCGATGATCCTGCGTCAGAACGATGGTGATGCAAGTGTGGAGTGGATCAATGGTACATATTTCCCATGAATCACTTCTCTTCTTGTAAGATACAGTTAAACGGAAAAGGCAAATTGGTTTTGAAGACATAAAATATTGTACCTCCCTGAATTAGTTCAATCTACACTGAAATCAACTAAAATTTCCATGTGATATTTTTTGATAGCTCTAACACACTCTTCTTTTGTACAAAATCTGTCTCCAACTTTCAAGGCCCTTTTGGTCTGCATATAAGGATTGTGAAAGATATCTGAGGCTGGTTCTTCTTCCCTCAAATTCAAGCTTGTCATGTGAAACGGAGGGTCGTACACATGACTCGTAGGTAGAGGTTGATGCTCTTGATCTGCGTCAACATTATTAACCATAAAATCAGTCATTGCCTCATCATCTTCTTTTTCTTGGTCAAAAACATCAACTTTGGGGTGGTTTTCCTCGTTAGATTCATCCTCTTCTTCAAAATCTTGAGAAGGATCTACCACCTGAGATTGATCAGGTTGTTGAAATAAAATATACAGCTCAATCTCATTGAACCCAGATTGTTCATGAGTTCGAAACATGTTTCGAACATCATCATCGTCGTGCACCTTTAGTTGATAAAATCTGACTTGGTTGTTGTCAAATAGAAATGGAGACTTGTAAAGAATTTGGTAAACTTGACCACACTGCAATTTTTCTTCTAGTCTATCTTTGAAGTGTGCAAAACTTGATTTCTTTTTGTCCGAAAGCAGATAAAATCGGTATTATGGAAATTAAGATCGAAGTTATCGCAGTTGAACGTCTCACTGTTAATATGAGCAACAATAGTATAATATTGTGAATAATCCATTTGTTGAGGTTTATTTTTTGTGAGTTATGGATGTATACCAGTAATACGCCTTAAACAGACGCTTAAATAGACTGATGAAAGTACGAGGTGTATACTTTATTTTGTAAGCATGGGCCACCTAAGATGGCTTGTTCTCTTTATTTTGTAAGCATGTGCCACCTAGGTTGGTTGGTCCTCTTTATTTTGTAAGCATGTGCCACCTAGGGTGGCTTGTCAGGTGAACAATAGGCTTGCATGCATGTCATCTGATCACTGCCACACTGCAACTTTGCATGCATGCAAAAAGTAACAAGCCATGTTGAATGGCGCCTCAGTGTAAAAAACAAAAGCATGTGCCACCTAGTGTGGCACCTATGTGTAAATTGCATGCAAAAGGGTTCTCACGTGAATGCATAGTATTCCTTAATATTTTCTTATAAATACGTATAGCATTCACCATATATGTTCATCACAATCATAACTCACACACTATTTATTTCAAACATCAACAATAACACAAGAGTAACCAAGAAAAAATGGCTCTCTTGACCATGGGTCATCAATATAGAGGAAATCTTAACAACATTGAAACCTTTGTAAGTTTATTTTCTTCAATACCTGTTAATTGTCGACAAATTTGACTTGCGTGGTTCTTATGATTGTTATACGTGAATCTTATATTTCTTATGCGTAATTCATGTTTTTAATAGGATGTTAAAAGATTTTGTTGTCGTGTCCATGAGTGTGTCTCTTATGACGTATAAATTGAACCGTACTTACGACAAGCCAATTTTGGTCCATTACTCAACATAGTCAATTACCATGTTGACTAGAAAATTATTCTTGCATTAGTGGAAAGATGGAGACCCGAAACTCACACCTTTCATCTTTCATGTGGTGAATGTACCGTCACACTAGAGGATGTGTACATGATATTCAGTCTAGCAATTGATGGTAAGGCTGTCAATGGCCGAGTCAACCAAGACAACGCCATATGTGAGGAACTCTTGGGAGTCTGTTTATTTGAACAAGGGTCTAGAGGCCAAGGTATTAATCCCCGTCTTCTTAGAGAATATCATAGTAGTCTCGTAATAACCGAAAACTCTACCAAGCAAGAAAAAATTGTGAAAGGTCGGTGTTACATAATGATATTATTTGGCCACTTTTTATTTCCTGAAACAACGGGTAATACTGTTAATATCATGTATTTACCTTTGTTAAGACATTTTGATAAAATAAACACATATAGTTAGGGCTATGCTGTTTTGGCCCATCTGTATAGTTCCTTATGTAAAAACGCATCGAACGACAGCTGTTCTTTCTATTCCTACGCCTTTTTTCTCCAGACAAGGTGCTGGCCAAGAATATTGGCACTCGCCCCCCACATTACAAGGCCATTCGTCTTCCCCTTTGCTACAAAGTAAGATTACAAAAACACCAATTTTACATACTATATACTATAACCAACATATATTAATTTATTACCCATTTTTTCTATGCAGGTGGTCTGTTCCTGAGATGAATTACAATAAATCCCCTAAAAACGCAATAGTAGTCTACCTAAATTTTATTAATCATGTTGGACCAGAAGTGGTATTGTGATACGGTGGCAGAACCGACTGATTTTACTGGTTTGCGTTTTGCGTTTTTTTGTTTGCAAAATGTCGCGGTAAGCAAGAGTCGCCACCGAATTTTATTTCATCCAATCATGGAAAAGGAAAAAGAACAGAAAAAACCTTTTTTTGAGATATTCTGAGTACGGGGGGTAGATTATAGAAAGGGAAGGTGTTAGCACCCTTTCTATCCATGGTTTTCCATGGGCTCTTAGGTACTTGCTCATTTTTCAAATTGCTTGTGTGTGTTTGTTTTGAAAACCTTTTGCTTCGTGATAACCCTTGTATCAGTCCTCAAAGGTGTGACGAAGTTTGTTTTGAAAATTTGTTTTGAAAGGTGTTTGTGTGAAAAGTTTTTACTGAGCAAGTACTTAAGATTCTACCTACTCAAAAAAAGATTGTTCGTTCTCATTTCCTTTAGACATTGCTATCCTACTATTAAGGAGTAGGTAGCACCGTCGTTGGAGTTGTAAGGGACATTCGAAAGGGACAAATACAATCACTAAAGCAATAGTTATAAAACCTTAGTAGTAACCCTAGAGTCTTTAAGATATTTTCGAGGCAACATTTCCGAGACAACATTTTTGAGGCAACATTTCCGAGGCAACATTCGAATGGGACATTTGATCTTTTAGACAGGAGGGCGACAACTAAAATTTCCTATACTTAATGACTGTTTACCGAAGGCAATTGGAGTGAGGAAAACCCTAGGAGTGAACATGTGCATGTGAACTTTTTTCAGTTATTTAGTCTTTGCACATTAGGTGATCTACCGTTTTAAATTTCAAGCATTCTTTTCATACAATCCTATTAGTCATGCATCTAGACAGTTAAAGATTGTAGGAATTTAAAGTGCGAAAAATAAAACCTAGCTATTACAAGGCTTTAGGGAGGGGTTAATTACATAACCAAAAATCGGGGATTAAACAGTAAATAAAAGTCCTAGGTCAACTATTACAAACCCTTAGCAGTCACAAAATAATGGTCAAATAATTAACAAGCGCGCGGCAAATTAAATGGGAGGACGATTGAAATAACCTAAAACCCTAATTGAGAGAGAAAATATTTTTTGTGGATTTTTATTGAAGAAAACAATTTAATTGCAAATTAATTAAACCTAATTTCTAATTGTTTTTAATTATGAAGGAAATTAAATTAACCTAATTTTCTAATTAATTAATTAATTAATTAATTAATTAAAGGAATAAATATTTTATGAGAAAAATGATCTTGGTGTATTTTTGAAGAAAATTAATTAAGTTATGTATAATTTAAAATCCTAAGTCTAATTATTTTTAATTATATAAAAAGATTAAATTGCCCTAAGTTAAATTAAACTAACTAATAAAAATATTATTAAAAAAAAGATTTTTGTGATTTGTTAATTTAATAAAAAAAATATTTTTGTGTTAATTAAAAGAAAAAAGAAATAATTAAAGAAAATAAACAAAGAAATTAAAAAAAAAGAATAGAAAAAATAATAAAATGGGCCTATTGTTGAATTGCTGAAGGGAGTGTGAAGCTGAAATTCCAAGCCCAATAATGCTGAGCCCGGTCAGCCACGCTGGATCCTGTGCAGCATTGACTTGAGGTGCATCATTCCTTCAGGCTGGGATGCGTTGGATTTAATGCTATGCTGATTAAGTGGTTGGGTGCTGATGACACATGGTAGGCGTGTGAGAGAGCACTGCATGGGATCTGCTGAATGAAAATAAAATAAATGAAACGCTGGGACCTGGGATCGAACCCAGGTCCTTATGCCTTGAACCAATGATGCGCTGCCAGCTGAGCTGTTGTTGTTAGTTATTATTACAGTAATAATAAAACATAATATAATGAAAACAAAAGAGCAGATCCCAAAGCGCGCGAAATTCAAATCAGCCAGTCATGGGCTGCCACACATCGCTGCAACCGTCGTCTTAGGTTTATGAACTTTTACCTACAGACACAAGCATGTAGCTACAACCCTATGAAATTCAAAATCTCATACGAGCATGATAAATTAATTGTGATGGTACCAATCAACTCGTCTTGGCCTCACGAGCATCATGGTACCTGATTCATAGCCTAATTTAACCTGTACTAGGAATCCCCAAATCGTGACCCCAAACCCTAACAATGGTAAGTACTGATTCCTGCACTGTTAATACAATTAAAGGATATAGAAAGCTTGCAAACATGGTTATGAACAAGGATATATGAATAGAATGGATTTATGATGCGTAAAACATGGAAATCGAATTTGAGTTTGGGATGCAAACTGTGATACTTCTATGCGAGGATTCTTGATGTTTTGGAGCCTGCAAATGGTTGGGAGTGCTTCCTGAGATGCCAAGGAATTGATTTCTGGCTTTGAATCGTCTTGAATAGCCCTCTATCCCAGAATTTGAACCTCACTTTTTGTAAAAAAATTGAGTTTTCTTTTGGCTTTTTCGCGACTGCAACCCTTGTGCCTTTGATCTGCAATTGTTATGCACTTATAGTAGACTGAATTAGGTCAATAAAATTGGCATTAATCTTGAGAAATAATGGAAATTGGATTTGATTTTCTCTTGTATGATATATTTCTAAAACAAGCTTCGATCCAATCTTTTTCAATCCAAATCCACTTTACATGAATTGGCTGGCATGTTAGTTGTACATGGACTCAAAATGTGCATAAAAAATCAAGGCTTTGATTTTATTTCATTATTTTACTATTTTATATTGATTTGTTTTGATTTAAATGAAAAAAAATCAAAATAAATAATAAAAATAATAGAAAAATAGGTGGAAAAGCTCAGGGGTCGTGGGTCCTATTAGAAACATGTTTCAAACAAGAAAACATGGGCCCCTTTGGAAAAAAATGCAAATTTGATCAATGTTGGCTTTTGACAATTTTCTAAAAATTGCCAACTTTGTCAATGCATATCTCTCTTAATTTTGACCCTAGGAGGGTGTTCTTGGACTTTTTAGAAAGCTTATGATGTCCCCTAACCAACCCTTTTGTTTTCATTTCAATTAGGTCTTCCATGTTCATGTAAGAAGCTTTGACCCAAAAGGTGTTTTTGTTGACTTTTCAAAAGGACCTATAATGTAGAAATTCATATCTTTTGATGAGTGCATATTTTGAACTTGTGGATTAAAGATGAATTGTAGGGAATTGCATCCTCTTAAAAATGAGCCTTGGATGGAAATTTTCTGATAAAGTATGAAGAAGTTATGCTTGGCCAAAGTTTGGTTGACTTTTCCTAAGAAACCCTAATTTAGCAACTTTTGGGTTTTGATGAATTTGGAGCATTCCTTGGGGAATCATGATCAACCCTTGATCAAATGATGAAAGTCATTTCAAAATGTTGATGTTTACCAAAAATCTTGAGGTTTGACTGTATGTGGGCCACAATTGACTCTTGACCTAGTACACTTGATTCTCAAGTATCTGAATAGTTGACTGAGCAAACTTCTTATGCAAGGCCTGAAACTTGGCATGGATGATCTTGGGAACATATTAGGACCTTGGAAATCATTTTATTCCTTTGTGGTTCACGCATCTTGATGAAAATGGAAACCCTAATTTGAGGTATACTGCCTTAGGAGAGAGTTTGTATGGTCAACTCTTGGACTTTCTTGAGCAACTTGGGGACCTCAATTGACATTTGTTGAGTAAAATGGGAGGGATAATTTTGGGGTACAACAGCTGCCCCTGTTCAATCTTCTTAAACTTGAGGATGTAGATTGGTTGCTCTGCCTTTTGTGATCTGAAGGTGGAAGATGATTGAACACTAGAGTGCCCAGAAATTTGCACTCGCATGAAGTGGCACTTGATTTGTGATATCGGGAATGGGCTTACAGATGCCATTTGGAGGTCGATAATAGAAGATTTCCAGAGATGGGCTTAAAGATGCCATCCTAGATAGACGGATAATTTTCGGAGATGGGCTTAAAGATGCCATCTAGAGAATGTAGATTTCCTGAGATATTCCTTTGACGAGAGTCCCTGTTGTTGTTGTTGATGAGGAATCTGCTGAGGAATGTTGGTGTCTGTGATACGGTGGCAGAACCGACTATTTTAAAAATGTTGGTTTGCATTTTGCATTTTTTGTTCGCAAAATATCGCGGTAAGCAAGAGTCGCCACCGAATTTTATTTCATCCAACCGAAAAGGAAAAAAGCACAGAAAAATCCTTTTTTGAGATTTCTGAGTACGGGGGTAGATTATAGAAAGGGAATGTGTTAGCACCCATTCTATCCATGGTTTTCCATGGGCTCTTAGGTACTTTCTCATATTTTAAAATAGCTTGTGCGTGTGCTTGCTTTGAAAAGTTTTGTTTTAACTCTTGTTTCTGTCCTCAAGAGTGTTACGAAGTTGTTTTTTAAAAATGTTGTTTGCAAAGTGTTTGGTGTGAAAAAGTTTGATTTGAGCAAGTACCTATTAGCATCTACCTACTCGAAAAAGGATTGTTTCTATCTTCGGTTCCTTTAGACAGCACTATCCTACTATTGAGAAATAGGTAGCACCGTTGTTGGAATTGTAAGGGTCAATTCAAAAGGGACGTACGATCACTAAAGCAATATTAGGACGTCTTAGTAATAACCCTAGAGTCTTAAGATCATATTCGAGGCAACATTTTCGAGGCAAAATTTCCGAGGCGACGTTTCCGAACGGGACTTTTGATCTTTGTTAGACAGAAGGGTAACCACTAAGACACCCTATACTTAATGATCATTTACCGAAGGCAACCGAAGTGAGAGTATACCCTAGGAGTGCACATGTGCGATTGATTTGATTTCAGTTATTATCTTTGCACATTAGGGTTTTCTAGCCGTTTTAAATTATCATGCAATCTTGTCATACAATCCTATTAACATACATCTAAACAGTTAATATTTGCGGAAATTAAAATGCGAGAAAATAAAACTACGATATTACAAGGCTTTGGGGTAGGGATTAATTACATAGCCAAAAAACCCGCAAAAGACGATAAATAAAGAACATCCTAATTTAAACTATTACATACCGTGGACAGTTACATCAATATTGCAAAAATAATAAACGCGCGCGATGAATCGAATGCAAAATAATTAGGGTTTTGACCCCAACAATACCTAATTGTAATTTAAAGGAAAATCATTTTTTTTGTTTTTGTGTTTATTTAAGAAAATAAAGCTCAATTGAATAATAACAAAAACCTAATTACTAATTTAATTTTAACACTACAAGAAAAATGATAGATTGGGACGGTTATTTTGGCTGATTACGACGGTTAAAACCGTCGCAATTTACAATCTACGACGGTAGAAGTACCGTCGCAGAATCGTGCGTCCCCAGCCTATTTCGCGACGGTTGCAAAAACTGTCACGCACAACAGATAGCGACGGTTATATACCGTCGTGAATTTGACTTTATTTTTTGTTTTTGTTGTTGTTTGCGACGGTTACTCTACCGTCGTAGGTTAGAAATTGCGGCGGTTTTAACCGTCGTAATCTGATTTATAAATTTCAAATAATATTTTTATTTAAATTATTATTTAGTAAAATAATTTTAAATATAATATTATTTTACTATAATATTTTACTATTATATTTAAATTATTATTTACTTTAATATTTTTTTATTTATAGTATTTTTATTTTATTTTCTATCACTTTTCAACATAATAAAGTTAATTACAATAAAAACATTTAATATCAAATAATCATCAATAATATCAAAAAAATGTGATCAAAGGTAAAAAGAAGTGCAAATTTTACCAATAAACAAGAAAAATTCAAATATCATCAAAGGCCAAATTTCATTTTAATATTTACATTGGTTTGCTACAACTTGAGAGAATTACAAAAAATGTTACAATATTCTACAAAATTACATAGATTCAGTCAATCACATAGATTCAAGTCAATTTAAATATCCACTTCACAAACCTAATCCCTCACATAACAATTTCTAACAACTTTAAGCTAACAGTTATCCATTTCAATTGATATTCCTAACAGTCAGGCCCTAATAATATTGACGATTTTAACTCTTTTTCACACTAACAATTAGCTAACTCAAATTACAATCAGCAACTAACTCTCAGTTTCATTCAAATCTAAAGCCATCCCATCCTAATAGCCAACTATACACAACCTCTCTACAATATTCTACACAGCTTCGTCAACCTTCATCATCAATGGCATCATCGCGACTTCAAGCTTGAAGCATTCCCTCTATTTCAACACCAATCACAACAACAAACTTCAATAATTGAATTGTACCGAATCAATAGAAAATACGTGTGAATCGGAAATAATAGAAGAATGAGGAATTAAGAATGCATACCTGAATCACGATTGAAGCGTTGGCGGAGTGACTCCGACGTGTAAGTATTCTTTCTTCTCTCATCATTTTTGTGATGAACTCGACTAATCAAATTAACCTCATTGAAGAAATGATCCACCCATTGCGTCGAGTTAAAACTAAGCCTTTTAACAGCCACAGTATTACCATCTGGCATAACTCCCTAAAATGAAAGGAAAAATCTATAAGCACTTAACAACAATAAGGTTGTAAGAAGTTACAATAAGATAAGATCAGAATATACTTTATAAACTGAACCTGATCCTCCTTGTCCTAGCTTATTGTCATCATTGAAGTAATTTGTTGCTTTTTCAAGAATTTCATATGGAACATTTAGCTTGGATTTATTCACTGTATCCAAAAGTGTCCCAAATTGTTTTCTCTCTAGTAAAAAAAAACACACACATAGCAATAACTTTTAGCACAAGTATTTTGGAAAAAAGTAATTCCAGTCTTTAAATATTAAACATGTGTACCTCTTCTTTTCCTCATTACATTCTTTCTTATAAAGAAACCCATTGTTGCAGTAACCAAAAGAAGAGCCAAGACAGCAGAAGATGCAGCCAATATTATAGCCATTTTTCGGTGTCCTAAAACACAGTTTCAAGCTTCAATCATGTTCTTATCATAATACTGACCATGGTTATAAATTGCGGTCCGCAACGCAATTGCGGCTGTAATATTGCTAATGCAGTAGCTTCCACAACCGTATTGGACTGCAATTGCAGTGTGATTTAAAACCACGCGTCCGACTATATTATGAACCGCATCTAACAATGTCGCTCAAGTTTTATCACAAAATGTCGCATCTTCACTTTCTTCTTTTTTCTTCTTTTTATCTTTACCCTCTTCCGCCTAAATGTGAAGAATCGTCAACATAGAATTTCACTAGATAAAATGTAGGTAAGCCAACAATGTAAATCAAACAAGAAAATATTTCCTGCTAAAACTAATGAGTTAACCCTGCCTTGTTAACAAGAAAAAATAAAAGAAAGAATTGTAGGCATAGGTTCTCTACCAGGAACTTTTTCTCTAGTTCTTCAAAGAATGCCAGTTTTTTCGCATCTGCCACACAAATATCTTAATCAGTATAAAGTAAAAATAACAAGGCTTCATCATTATTATGAGTAAAACAGAGATTCATATCATAACTAGACTAACATTTACAGATAATTAATAGATTGATAAAATAAAAAGAAAAAGTTCATAAGAAATCACCAGCTTCAGGGTTCCATCGAAACTTTTTCCGGCTCAGCATCTGCTTAGATTTACCTGAAATCAACTTTCGGACTAAATTACTTGTTACCAGGAACCGCAAATGCATAACGAAAAGTAGAAGCATTTTTCTACAATAAAATAAAAACACAACCACTGCCTTAAAAGCCTATCCCATTATTCACACCTGGAACCAACTCCTTAACAAATTCGTCGTAATATAAAACCTGAGACAGCGAATCACGAGTGAACGCGATCTTCTTCTTGTCAGAAAATCTTTCTACGTGCATCCTTTTGCGCCCTGACAATGAAACAATATGTATTGGAAATCTCAGATTTTGTAATGACAATCTGCCAATATGTATCATGTAAAGGCAATTGAATTCGAACCTTTTGATTCGGTGTCGTCCAAGAGATAAGGAGCCGCTTTAAAATAACTATCAAAACTCAAATCCCATTTAATCAAATGTTTCATACTAGCAACATTTTCGCCGAGTTTTGCATCAGGCAAATTAATATCCTGTAACATCAGATTGTTAAAGACGAGCATTAAGCAGCAAAGAGTTAATTACGAAGTGTGAATAGAAATACATACTCGGAAAAGATGCACAATATGTTACCTCGGGAAAAAGTACAAATGGCTCTGGTCGTGCATAATTTTGAAATCCGCCGCGTCCTCGTCCTCGTCCATATCCTCTGCCAGCCATTTAAGCTGAAATTCGACAAAAAGCTGTTGAAGAAGCGACGTAGCAGTGCTGAGTTCGGTGGCTCCAACATATTCCTATAAGATCGTGTATGTTCTGTTCTCTCCAACAACAAAATAGGTTCACAAAGGCGTTTCTAGTGAATAGTAATCAAGAGACATCATATTCATATCTATAATACACTATGACAATGTAGTAAGCTAGTCGTTACACTGTAATTAGATATAACTTATCCATGCCTTCGAATACACATGACTTTGCCATGCCAAAGACTTGATTTGACATTTTTAATTAACAATCAACTAATAGATAGCAACCTATACATAAACTATTCAACAGAAAAACTTCAAAACAAATAGAGGAACTAAACTGAACTCATTGGACACCTAACTAAATAATTCACTTACCTCACAAAGTAGGGATATACCCAGCAAGATTATAAACACTCAGTGACAAAGATCAAATGGAATTAAACACTCAGTCACAAGATTATGAACACTCAGAACCTATAACCTTGTTAACACAGACCTGTCATTCAGGTTTACTGCTCAAGTTTGAATTCCAACTCAAATCATTTCTCTGCTCCCTTAATCAATCTATGCAAAACTATTTATCAGAATTTAGAATTTAGAAGACATCATATACCTGTACATACTCTTCCAGACTTCCAGGTAAACTGTAATGAATTACCTAAACACAGTTATGACAATGGAGTTTCAATAAGAATTATTGTAACACACAAGACCATTCACATTTCAAAGCAAATGAGGTAGTGTGAAAAACAAAGATAAAAGTGACTACAGATTGCAGAGTGGTTCTAAGAAAAACAGCCTTACGTAAAATGTGGCTATCAGAACATTTGCATTAACAGAGACGAAGTAAAGAGCTCAGTTCTCCATTACCAGCTGGTAGATCTTAAGACACGTCACAACTTCCAAAGTAGTTCAATATAAAAATACAGAATGGAACTACTTCTAAGTCCAATGTAGAGTATTATAGGTACTGTTGATACTTGGTACTACTGTCATACGCATTTCTAAGATTAGACAGAACAACACGCTTAAGCAATTTATGTAACCTTTTTTTATATATCCAAAAAATAGGATTTACTTGAAGTTTAAAACTTATCTGTGCTCACTAAAAATGAAAAATAATCATTATTAAAAGATAAAAGGAGCTAATATTACGGATAAACCATCTTCTGCACTGTTGGGTCCTCCATCATTTTCTCTAAAGCATCCACCGATAAGACTGATTTTTCTATCCAAAAAAAAACAAGGTCATTAAGAACATTTGGTTAATTCATACAGGCACAGAAGCTCATTTATGACAACTTTAAAAGAACAAATATTACAAACACAATGTGTTATATGATAAAAAAAAAGGTATAACTTAAAAGGTATAGCTAAGAACACAGTCATTCCAGGTGAATTTAAAAGTAAATATATGAACTCTTCAAGTTAAAATTAAAACCACAACCATTTCATTCAAATTCAATTAGGGAATTTTATTCCCCTGCATCACATGGGAACTAGTAAGAAAGACATACTGGCCTATTCTAGTCCAAATATATCAACATTTTCACGGCTCCTATGTTTGAGATGCAGTACATAATCAATCAGGTCCCTGCATACTATGTTTAGTTTATAATAATAATTGTACAACATTTGAGAACTCGTGATTCCCACTAGTGCATCGTGGTTTTACTATTTCTCTGTATTTTGATAAGGCCAGCAGCAATGGTTTGAGTCCAAGCAACTAGAACTTATTATTACTTCTATTCTTATCCAGTTTATAAATAAATTGACTTTTGGGGTAAATACTACACCTTAAAGCTAACTATTCCCATCAAATTCGAACTAAAACTGGCTTTGGCCTTTACCAGTTTCCAAATGCCACATGATATCCACCTGAAATATCTCAGTTGTCAACAAGGGTTTGAAACTTGACTCTCTTTTTAACGCTCCGCATTCGATCATATCCAATACCAATCTTGCTATGCATCAACTTGATAGCCAAATCAGCATTCCCAGCTTTTCTTAAGGAATGAATCATCACAATTCTAATCTTCCCAGGTATTTCTCTACCCCTATCCACAATTCCATCAGCCAACTTACAAGCCTCCTTCACACGACCAGCTTTACACAGCGCTCCAATCATATCTTCATAAGCTGTTTCAAGAACAACCCCCATAGGTGCAAGCTCGTCCAGCACTTTACAAGCCCTCGCAACTTTTCCTGAAAGACACATTCCAATTGAAAGAGCCCTAAAACAAGCAACGTTCGGCGTTATCCCTTTGTCAATCATCAAATCCCACATCTTGACGGCTTCTTCATTCCTATGCACCCTGAAAAGCTCACTGATAAGTATAGTAAACGTATACACAGTATGCTCACAACCATCACACTCCATCCTCTTAAACAGCACTAAAGCATCGGCTATCCTCCCACACTTACAAAGTCCATCGATGAGCGCATTGTAGCAATATGAATCCGGCAGACACCCCTTCTCAGCCATTTCATCAAACACCTTCTCAGCTTCATCCACCCTTCCCGCCTTTCCAAGTCCATCAATCAAACTAGAATAAAAAACAGCATTGACAACAACAGCATTCTCATTACAAAACCGAAAATAACCCAAAGCTTCCTCTAGTCTCCCACTCTTACATAACCCATTAACAATAGCACCATAAGTAACCTCATCAGGCTCAATCCCATCCATTTTCATCCTCTCAAACAACCTTAAAGCCCCATCAGAATTCCCACTCTTCCCATAACAATCAATCAAAGCAGTGTAAACAGCCTTATTACCCTTACAACCATTTCTAAGCATATTCTCAAACAAAGCATAAGCTTCTAAAACCTTCCCCGTCTTACAAAGCCCGCATATGAGCAAAGTATAACAATGAGAAGGAACTTGAAATCCCTTATCCTCCATCTCATGGTAAAGACTCAAACAACAATCAACATCCCCTTCAGAATAACAAGCCTGCATTATTGTCATATAAGTAACAACATCAGGCTCCAAATTAATTACCTCCATTTCGCGAACCATCTCGGTCGCCTTTCGTGTTTTCCCAATCTTACAATACCCTTTGATCAAAGTATTGTAGGTTACAACATCAGGCTTTATTCTTCCTTCTTTCATGGCGACAAAAACACGCTCGGCCGATTCGATAAAAGAGGAACCAACGAGTCCGTTAAGAAGGGAGTTGTAAGTGAAAAGAGTCGGGTGGATGTTTTGTTCATTCATTCCACGCCAAACTAATAGAAGTTCATTGACCAGGCCGGCGTTACCGAAGCTTTTGATGAGGGAGTTGGCGGATGGGGATGTTAAGGGGAGGCGGCTACGTTGAAGTTCTGCAAAAACATTTAATGCGGCGGAGGTGGTGGTGGTTGAGGGGGATAGGAGTAGGTTGATTAGTGAAACGTAGCAATCGAGGGAATGTGAGTAGTTACGTTGGTGGGAAGCCCAGGTGAAGAAACGGAGGGCGGTGTGGTGGTTGTTGAGGGAACGGAGAGCGTGGGCGACGAAGGAGGGGGAGAGAGTGATGAGAAATTGGCGGCAGAAGGAGTCGAGATTTGATTCCATGGTTGGGGAATTGTCGAGGAGGTTGAGGATTTGTGTGAACCATGGAGAGGGCTGGAGGTTTTGTTTGGAGGAGATGACGTCGGAGAGGTCGCAGAAAGGTTCGACGAGTTCTGGGGGAGGGAGAGGTAGGGTTTTGAAGGAGCGGGAGAATGAATTGGCATTGTGGTGGTGCGGGGGAAAGGAGAAGTGGATGTGTGTGATTGAAGGAGAAGGTTGTTTCAGTAGCAGACAGGAGATTCTTCTCATCACTCCTCCGGGTTTGGTTGATTTTCGAATGAGAATAACCGTTTCCCCTGATTCTGCCACTTTATTATATCATTTCCCCCTCTAATACCTCCATTGTCTTTCATATTATTTCTAGGCTAAATAATCATTTTGCTGGGAATTCTAAAAAATCCTTAAGATAATCAAGAAACAAAACAGGATAAATTATATTTTAATTTTAAACTTTTTTAAAGGTTTTGGGTGCGACGGTTGTTTTACCGTCGTGAAATGAATTTTAGGACGGATAATTTTACCGTCGTGAAAGGTTTAAGTGTGCGACGGGTGCTTTACCGTCGTGATATGCCTTTTAGGACGGTTAATTTTACCGTCGTGACTAGTTGTTGGTGAAAAATCAATGTTAAAAGTGTTAAATGGGGGCCGACGGTTGTTTTACCGTCGTAATAATAATATTATGATGGTTAAATATACCGTCGCAAAATAAATATTAGGGACGGTTGGTGTCAACTGTCGTAAACACTGTCTCTATATGTCAATTACGACAGTTATCACATAACTGTCGCAATTTTTGTGTCGTTAAACACTAATTTTCTTGTAGTGTAAATAAGAAAAATAATTAAATTAACCTATTTTTGTATTTTTTATTTTTGAGAAAGCAATAAAAATTAAATCTAGAGCCTAACCCTAATTTTTTCTAATTGGTTTTAATTATATAAAAAATAGGTTAGAATTTCCCTAAATTAAATTAAACTAATATTAGATTAAATTTGATAAAATAAAAACCTAATTCTAATTTTTATGAAACTCTTGATTTTATGATTTTGTGAAAAGGAAATTAATTTTGGTTAAAAGTAATTAAGCAAATTAAACTAAATAAAAGAAATAAATAGAAAAGAAAGAAAAATGGGTCTGATGTTGTTTTAGCAAGGGGGGTGTGAATCTGATCTCTTGGTTCAACAATTCCTGGCCCTTTTTGACTTTGCCCGGTCCTGTGTGCATGCTTGACTCAGGCGCATGGTGGACCTTCATTGTGGGCACATTGGATCTGGACAGGAGTACATCAGGTGGCTGATGTGGAGAGTGCATGGCATACGCTTGGGAATGTGAACCACTGGATTATCCTGAAATTGTTGAGAAAATAATAAAATGCACACGCCTGGGATCGAACCCAGGATGTGTGCATCAAAGGCCAACCTCCTCACCATCTGCGCTACCATGTTAGTTGTAATAATAATGAAATAAATAAACTATAATGCAAACAACGTGCCACACTTCCCAAAACGCGCGAAATTCAAACTGACCATTCACAACCTGCCACGCCATTGTCTTCTTCATTGATTCTGTCGTTTTAGATAAAAGACTTTTACCTACGGACATCAAGCGTAGGTGTAGCCCCTGTGCATTTCCAAAATCTCGTACACGCATCATAAATGAAAACCAATGGTACCAATCAACTCGTTTCAACCACACGAGCATCATGGTACCATTATTAATGTCCAATTTTCCCTGTACAAGAAACCCCTAAAAACAAAACACGAACCCTAGCCATGGCAGTTTGATGTACAGTCAATAAAAATGCAATTGAATACAATCGTTAGCTTGCAAACATCTCAAGGATTATAACTATGACAATCAATCATGCTAAATATGCCAAAACCAATATATTTGAATTCAAGAAAATATGCAAATCGTGTGACTGCTACGTTGCGTTTCAAGGCGTGGGGAAGCTTTCTAGCGATTGAAACACGATCCTGGGGCATCCAACAATTGATTAGTATGGTTAGAATGGCTTGAGATGGTCTGGAACTTGGAAATTGGTTTGCACTTTTTTCTTGAGTTTTTTCAATTTGTTATCTGCCTTTGCACGCCTCTAGCCTCCTCCTTTTGATCTTCTTTTGTTCCTTATGTATAATAGAGTGCATTAGGGTTACAATTTGTATCAAATCTTTTCCAATTATGAATATTGATCCATGATTCAATCCTTGCACAAAATCTTTCCAAAACAAGAAAATTCAATCTTTTTGTGTCCATATGAAGCCTTGCACGATTTGATCTTGTCTCCAGCTGTATAATGGACCTAATCATGCACAAAATCTCAAGATTTAATTTGTTTTTGATATTTTCATTATTTTATATTGATTTTACTTGATTTAAATGAAATAAAATCAAAATAAATAACAAAAATAGAAGAATAACAAGTGGAAGGGCTCATGGGTCGTGGGTCACATTACAAACTGAGTGCAAGCATAAAAAGTTGGGCCCATTTAGCAAAAAAATGCAATTTTGGACACATTTGACTTTTGGCAATTTTGCAAAAAGGGTTAACTTGGCCAATGCATAACTCTTTCAATTTTGGCCTTAGAGATGTGTTCTTGGACTTTTTAGAAATCTTAAGATGTCTTCTAAGCAACCCTTTTGGTCTCATCACAATTGAGTCTTCCATGTTCATGTATAAAGCTTTGACCTAAAGGGTGTTTTTGTTGACTTTTTAAAATGACCTATAATGTCCAAATTGATATCTTCTTGTGAGTACATATTTTGAACTTGTGAGATGAAGATGAATTGTAGGTAATCACATCCTATTCAAAATTATCTTTGGATGGGTCATTTTTGATAAAGTATAAGAAAGTTATGCTTGGTCAAAGTTGAGTTGACTTTTCCTACGAAACCCTAATTTAGCAAATTTTGGGTTTTGATGAATTGTGGCAATCCTTGAGGAATCATGATCAACCCTTTATCAAATGATGAACAAAACTTCAAAATGATAATGTTGACCAAAAATCTTGAAGTTTGACTGTATGTGGGCCACAGTTGAATTTTGCCCCAACATAATCGATTTTCAGGCATTTGAGCAATTGACTGAGCAAACTTCCTATGTAAGGCTTGAAACTTGACATGGATGATCTTGAGAACATATTAGGACAATGGTGAGAATTTTGTATCCTTTGGATTCAAACATCTTGATGTAAAATGAAACCCTAATTTGAGGTAGACTGTCTTAGGAGAGAGTTTGTCTGGTCAACCCTTGGACTTCCTTGAGAAATTTGAGGACCTCACTTGAAATGTATTGACAAACACGGGAGGGCATATTTTGGGGTACAAAATATGCTCCTGTTCAATCTTCTTAAACCTGAGGATGTAGATTGGCTTGTCTACCTTTCGTGATCTGATGGTGGAAGATGATTGAACACTAGAGTGCCCAGAAATTTGCACTCGCATGAAGTGGTACTTGTCTTGCGATATTGGGAATGGGCTCATAGATGCCATTTGGAAGTCAATGATGGAAGATGGGCTTAAAGATGCCATCCGAAGAAGTGTCAATCACATCAGAGATTCCTTTGCGAGAACCCGTATACCTGTTGTTGAGGAGGATTTCGCTGGGACACACTGGTCTCTGTCTTGAGAGAAGTAGAATTTTAGGAGCATCAGTTGTCCGTTACTATACTGGGGAATCATCTCTTAGTTGAGGAGGTGAAAATGCACTGCTATCTAGTCGTGCTCCAGGCCTTACAATATTTTGCTGAGGATAATAAGACTAACTGATATCTGGTCGTGCTCCAAGTTTTGCAATTTCTCAATTCTTATCTGGTCGTGTTACAGGCTTCAGAAGGAATTAGGTGGTTATCTGGTCACATATGGGTTTCAACTTGAATCTAAAGCATACTGATATCCGATCGATTTCCGGGCATCATAGTAATTTGCCGAGTAAACTGCTATTTGGTCGAATTCCAAGCTTCGCAGTACCTTATACTGTTATCTGGTCGTGTCCCAGGCTTCAATGTCCTTTGCTGCTATCTGGTCGTGCTCCAGTCTTCACAGCGTCTTATACTATTATCTGGTCGTGCGCCAGGCTTCACGGTGTCTTATACCACTGTCTGGTCGATTCCAGGCTTCATGGTATCTTTTATTACTTATTTGGTTGATTTCCAGGCTTCACAATAAATTGCTGAGGGTTAAGCTATTTTCTGGTCGATTTCCAGACTTCATAGCTTGAACTGGAATAGAAATCTTAGTATCGATTTAACTGAACCAGGGGAAACTTGTGGGAACTTCAACTGGGAGAGAAATCTTAGTGTCGATTTGACTGATCCCGAGAGAGGTCTCGGATTAACTTTGATTGGCATAGAAATCAGGGGAATCTTAGCAGCGATCCGGCTGACCCAAACGAAAGTATTAAAATGTCTTCAAATAGAAAATAAACCTTAGTGTCAGTTTGACTGAACTAGAGAAAATTTTTGTCAGAACTTGATTGCATCTTTCCCTGAAAGGTAAAGAGTTAGTCGTATGTAATGTCATGATGTATGAAATGTATTGAGTAATTATGTTCTCTAAATAAATGAGATTGTTCTGCATGATGCGTATGCGCATGCCATGATGTATGGATATGCAATGTTCTTGTGATATTCTCTGGCTTGGGAGAATAAATCCTGGACTGCTGTTGGAGAGTACAAGGAGTTGAGTTCTTTGTTCTTGCTGAGGATAGATAAACTCTACTTGGGGAGAGTTTTGCCGACTCATTCGCGATTATGAACCTCGGCTGGGGAGAGCTAACACCACTGTCTTTGGATACTTCCTACTCTGCGGGAAATGTACGTACCTTTATTCATATTCTCAAGCTGGCTCTATCCCTGTACCTGGTGGGTAGAGCAACTGTAAGGTTTGGACACTTCTTGTTTGCCCTTGTTCCTGGAATTATGAGTAATTGTCTTTTTTGTTTCTTATGTAAATATTTATGAGCAACAATTATTTTCAAATGCATAATTCAAAAATGAATCATTGGACGTTCTTGCAAAACAAAACAGAAAAAGAAAAATAAGTTGAAATTTCTTGTGAAAATGAATTGTATTAATTTTGAAATTGGCCTGTAACAGGCGTTTTGCACAAAGAGGCTGACGTCCTAGTAAGAGAACACCGCCGAGGGAACAGAAATTATACAATTTGTGTAAAAGAAAGAAAAACAGCTATGTGAAACAATCCCATTGGGTTCCAACTCTGCTATTGCCCTTATATCTTCGAGCGTCTCATCATTTTGCTACTTGGTGGAAGGTAGATTAGATTGATTGGCGTCGTCTGAGCTTGATAGTCGATACTGAAGTCTGGTCGCAAGATGATCCAATGAGACATAGTGTTACGCTTTGATCCCTATTTTTTTCCTGGACCACCCTTTCGGGTTTTCAGCCCACCGGGATACCCTTTTTTTCCCAAGCCGCCTTTTCAGGTTTTCGACTTACCGGGTGTACAGTTTTTCATTTTCATCCCTTACTTTTTCCCGAACCCTTTTGGTTCGCCGGGAAGCCCTTATTTTTGCCTAGGCCAGTCAACCTAGCGGGTCTTTGATTAGGCGTAGTATTTTTTCACTATGTTTGCATTGACGGGGTGAGGAAGGTCGTCACCATCCATGGTGGTTAGAATCATAGCTCCTCCTGAGAAAATGTTCTTAACCACAAAATGGCCCTTCGTATGTGGGGGTCCATTTGCCCCTGGGATTACCTTGAGGTAGTATGATGCGTTTGATCACTAGATCCCCAACCTGATATTCTTGTCGTCTGACTTTCTTGTTAAAAGCCTTGATCATTCACTTTTGATACGTCTGACCATGACAAATAGCAGTAAGCCTCTTTTCATCAATTAAATTCAGCTGATCAAGCCGGGTTTGGATCTAGTCGTCCTCATTCAAACCCGCATCCTTAATGATCCTGAGAGAGGGTATCTGGACTTCAATGGTAAGACTGCCTCCATGCCATACACCAAGGAGTAGGGTGTTGCCCCTGTCGATGTCCTTGCCGAGGTACGGTACCCATGAAGAGCAAATGGTAACATCTCATGCCAGTCTTTGTATGTCACTGTCATCTTCTGCACAATCTTCTTGATATTCTTGTTAGCCGCTTCAACAACCCCATTCATCTTCGGCCGGTAGGGTGAAGAGTTATGATGCTGTATCTTAAACTGTTTGCAAAGCTCGGTGATCATCGTGTTGTTGAGATTTGTACCATTGTCTGTAAGGATTCTCTCTGGTACAACATATCGACAGATCAAGTTGTGTCAGATAAACCACGCCACAACATTCTTGGTTACCGTAGCAAAGGAAGTTGCCTCAACCCACTTCGTGAAATAATCAATAGCTACCAGAATGAAACGATGTACGTTGGACACAGTAGGTCTGATCTCGACGATCATGTCGATGCCCCACATTGTGAAAGGCCAGGGAGCTGTCAAAACATTCAGGGGAACTGGAGGTACGTGCACCTTATCACCATATACTTGGCACTTATGACAGGTACGAGAGTGTTGATAACAATCGGCTTCCATAGTGGACCAACAATATCCTGCCCGTAGGATTTTCTTTGCCATGGTATGTCCACTGGAATGAGTTCCGAAGGTACCTTCATGTAACTCAGCCATGATCCTTTCTTCCTCGCTTTTGTCCACACATCACAGTAAGGTTGAATCATGGTTACGCTTATAGAGGATCCCATTACTGATGAAGAACTTCGCAGCGAACCTTCTCAGAAACTTCTTATCATTAACAGATTCCCCCTCGGGGTATTCTTGAGCCTCAAGATATCTTCTTACCTCGTGAAACCATGGTTTATCTACTACCTCTTCAGTCTCGATGTCACAGCAATGTGCGGGTTCGTCCAACCTCTCAATGGTAATCTGGGGAGCTTCGTTGTCCCACCTGACTTTGAACGTAGAAGACATGGCAGCTAACGCGTCCGCTAACTGATTCTCCTCTCTTGGGAAGTGTTCAAAGGTTATCTCCTTAAAATGTGGGAGCAATGTCAGTACGTATTCTTTGTAAGGAATAAGATTTGGGTGCTTCGTATCCCACTCGCCTTTGATATGACTGATCACTAGAGCGGAATCCCCGAATACCCTCAAGAACTTAATCCTCAGGTCAATGGCAGCTCGAAGACCCAGGATACATGCTTCATACTACGCCATATTGTTGGTGCAGTTGAAACATAATCAGGCGGTGAACAGAGTATGACAACCATCAAGAGATATAATTACAACGCCAATGCCATTACCCAATGCGTTTGATGCTCCATAAAAATACATAGACCATCAGGATCCTTCCTCAGGTCCTTCATCCGATCTAGGTTCTTCACAGTCAGTCACCAACATGATGTTCTCGTCCGGGAACTCGAAATTCATGGATTGGTAGTCATCCATGGGCTAATGCGCCAAATGATCCGCCAATACACTCCCCTTGATTTCCTTTTGGGTTGTGTATTGGATGTCATACTCAGTTAAGAACATCTGCCATCTTGCTATTCTTCCAGACAGGGCAGGCTTTTCGAAGATATACTTGATTGGATCCATTTTTTATATCAATAGGGTAGTGTGAGTCAGCATATACAGTCTCATTCGGTGAGCAGCCCATGCCAAAGCGCAGCAAGTTTTCTCGAGCAATGATTATCGGGTCTCACAGTCGGTAAACTTTTTGCTAAGGTAGTAAATAGCGTTCTCTTTTTGGCCAGACTCGTCATGCTGCCCCATCACACACCCCATTGAATTATCCAGTATTGTCAAATATAAAATCAAAGGTCTTCCTTCAACTGGAGGCATCAAAATTGGCGGTTCTTGAAGATATTCTTTGATTCTTTCGAAAGCGGTCTGACATTCATCATTCTATTTTACCACTTGATCTTTCTTCAGTAGCTTGAAGATTGGCTCACAAGTAGCAGTTAGGTGTGAAATGAACCTGGTGATGTAATTCAGACGTCCCAAAAAACCTCTAACTTCCTTTTCTGTGCAGGGAGTTGGCATCTTCTGTATGGCTTTTACCTTGGCAGGGTCCACCTGAATACCTTTATCACTGACGACGAAACCCAACAGCTTACCAGACCTTACCCCGAAGGTACACTTGTTCGGATTCAACCTCAGCTTGTACGTCTTCAACCTGTCAAATAGTTTCTGGATATGATCTAGGTGCTCTTCCTTAGTCTGGGATCTGGCTATCATATCACCAACATAAACCTCAATCTCACGGTGAATCATTTCGTAGAACAAAGCGACCATGGCGCGTTGATAAGTTGCTCCAGCATTCTTCAACCCGAAAGGCATTACCTTGTAACAGAAGGTGCCCCACTGTGTAACGAAAGTTGTCTTCTCCATGTCTTCAGGAGCCATCTTGATCTGGTTGTATCCAGAAAAACCATCCATGAAGGAGAAGATCTTATGCTGCGCGATGTTGTCGACCAGAACATCGATGTGAGGAAGTGGGAAGTCATCCTTGGGGCTTGCCCTGTTCAGATCTCTATAGTTCACACACATCCGTACCTTACCATCCTTCTTAGGCACCAGAACAACATTGGCAACCCACTGCGGATAAGAAGTGACAACTAAAAATCCCGCGTTGAACTGTTTCATGACCTCAACTTTGATTTTCTCAGACATCTCAGGGCGCATACAGCAAACCTTCTGTTTTCTTGGAGGGCAATCTTCTTTAGTTGGCAAGCGATGAACCATAATATCAGTGTCCAAACCAGGCATATCTTCATAAGACCAAGCGAAGATCACAACATAGTCATGTAGCATTTGTATCAACCCTTGCTTGACACTGGGCTCCAGATTCGCACCTATCTTAACCTCTTTCCTGTCTTCCTCTGTACCCAAATTCACTGATTCAACTGGCTCTTCATGAGGCTGTATGGCCCTTTCTTCCTGTAGTAACAGTCTAGCAAGTTCTCCAGGCACCTCATAATCATCCTCACCTTCGTCCTCAGCTTGGTTGATCGGATTTTCGAAGTCATAACTGGAAATAGAAAAATTGTTATTAATGGGATCCATAGTGGATATGGATCTGCATTATGATACGTGAGTGTGTGTAAGAGAATAGTTGTTTTGATAAAGCGAGAGACAGAAAAAGAAAAACAAAGAGCGCAAAATTTGTAATGCAAGAAACGTCCAATGTTTTATTAATGATATATGAAATGATAAATAATAAGCCCTCACAAGAAAAGCTAAGGTGCCTCGGGCAAGGCACTGGGCCGTAAAGTTTCAAACTTGTTTATTACAACTCTTAAAACAAAAGTCAATTACTATGGAATAAAAGAAACAGGTACAAAGTCCTTTGCTGTCCAGTTGTTCAGTCCTCCGTTGGTTGTAGGGTAGATCCAGCTGTCGATATCTGAATCTTCTTCACCATCTTCAATTGCATTAACTCCTTGATTACTGATGTGCAGAGGAGGTCTTCTGATCCGTGCGTGCCTAACAACCCTTTGAGCCCCTATAGTAAAGCCCAAACCAAATTTGTCAGTTTTGTGCGTGAAATCAGGGAGTCGACCCCAATTGGTACACCCGCCTTCTTCGATTACAGGCCTGGAATCCTTGAGAGAAGCCATCTTCATCGGAGGTTTGTCGGTAGCAACTTCCGTTGACGCCAAAGTCTGAGGGACCTCTTCAAAGTTCTGACAAGGGGTTTCAATGAACTCCCCATCCATCTCCACGTAGCGAAAGGAATTGAGATGACTCACCATATACTCCTCTTCACTTTTTACCGTGACAATCTTCCCCTTCACCGGATATTTCAGCATTTGGTGGAGCGTGGAAGTCACTGCCCCAGCCTTATGAATCCAAGGGCGACCCAGCAAATAAGAATATGATGGTATGATATCCATCACATAGAAGGTGGATGCAAAAGTCTGAGAGCCAACTTTAACAGGGATGTCCACCTCCCCGTGCACCATCCTTTTTGACCCGTCGAAAGCCCTGACCACAATATTGCTCGACTTTAGAATCAAATCTTCACAGTCCAGATGGTCTAATGCTTTCTTTGGCAAAACATTCAATGAGGACTCGGTATCCACCAGTACATGGGCCATAGTAGTGCCCCTGCACTCGATCGAGACGTGCAGAGCGTCATTATGATTTCTTCCTTTAGCATTCAGATCTGCATCTGAGAAACCCAACCCATTGTCGGTAGTCAGGCTAGCTACGCAATCTTTGAATTGATCAACTAAAGTTTCCTGCGGCACATGTGCAGTTTTGAGGAATGCAATTAGAGCCTTTGCATGGGCTTCATAACACAACAACAAGGATAACATGGAGATTTTTGACGGGGTCTGCCCCAGCTGCTCGACTACATTGTAATCGCTCTTCTTAATTATCTTCAAAATTTATTCTATCTCTTGCTTAGAGGTTTCTATAATGACCTTTTTAGGTGCCTCCGTCCGGGCAGGCTCACCTATGATTTCTTTGCCCCGAGTCCCAGATGGCTCGGCGACAGGGGTGATGACTGGAATAGGAACTAGGATAGTGGTTGATGTACTAGCAGATGGAATGACAACAGGTTTATGGACAGTCGGAGGGGAGATCTCAGGAGAAAAGAGTCTTCCGCTTCTGGTGACCTTGCTAGCCCCGACAATATTGCTGACATCAACATCAGCTTCCTCACTTTTTAAGTCTTATTTAACTCCATGGTAATACACTTCAGTACCATAGTGCCAAGGGACAGCCTTATCCGAAGTGTATGGGATAGGACCAGGGACAATAGTTATTAACGGACCAATTCTTGGAACAGGTGTAATCCTAATAGGTCTTCTCGAGGAAACCTAGGAAGGATTGGCGGAAATGGTTATGATGGCAATATCTTCAATTAGAACCAACGGAATCATAGTCTTTTCGAACAGGATCTCTTTGTTATCCATCAGGCGCTGAACACCTGATTTCAATAAGCGGCAACCAGCAGGTAGAATCGAGCATATGTGGAAACCTTCCCCACAACCTGGAAATAAACCGGCCAACAACAAATTCTTCTTAACCGTCATCAAAGGAGTAGAAATTTCTTCCACAGAGGTCAGAAATAAATCATCGTCCACAACATTTACTCCATGACCATGTTTGGGCATGAGAGCAGTTATGACGTTGGGCTTCTCTGAAGCGTCAAACTCAATCTCTTTGGCTTCGATACCGTCTTGCACTTTGTTTTTCAAGGCCCAACAGTTGTTTGTATCATGACCTGGACTTTCGGAGTGATAGGCACAGCGGGCATTCGGGTTATAGTGGGGAGATGTGGTGTTGGGGTTCTTCGGAGCTTCCCACAGAGTTACCAGATTGGCCTTCAATAATTGTGGTAGAATTTGAGACAAGGTCATATTGAGCCGGGTGAACTTCCTCTGTGGTCTTTCCACTCTTTGTTGATCATTGCATTGTGGAGCAACTGTGGGTCTTGATATCACTATTGCATTTACTGCTTGACGGTGTTCAGGTCTGCTTTTCCCCCTCGGGCCGTAGAATGCACTAGCTTCTTTCTTACCAGTGAAAGGCTTCTTTGCTGCACTTGATGATGTATCCTTATGTATCTTACCGCTTCGGGTACCAGCTTCTACTCTCTCTCCAGTCAAGACCAACTCAGTAAACCCAGATGACGAACTGCCGATCAGATGATTGAAAAATGGACCAGATAGCGTCCCTAGGAACATGTCAACCAACTCCCTATCAGACAAAGAGGGCTGGACTCTTCCAGCTAAGTCTCTCCACTTTTGAGCATAGTATTTAAAGCCTTCACTTGCACCCATAGACATACCCTGGAGCTGAGTATGAATGGGAGCAAGGTCGGCGTTATACTGATACTGCCTGTAAAAAGCAGCAGCAAGGTCTTCCCAGTTTCGGACACTGGCTTCTTCTAATTGATAAAACCATTCAAGCTGAGTCCCTGACAGACTATCTTGAAAGAAATGCACCCACAAATTTCTATCAGCAGTGTGGGGTTGGATTTTCTGGACGTACAAGCGGAGATGGAGTTTTAGACAGGATACTCCATCGTACTTGGCAAAAACCAGAGCTTTGAACTTATGAGGGATCATCACTCCCGATACCAATCCTAGTTCTCTGAAATCCAAACCAGGGATCTTCTGAATCTCCATAACACTCAGACGGTCTTCTAGCTGCTTGTACCTATCCTCGGTAGGAGGATATTTCTCATTATCATAATCTGTATCGTTATCAGAAACTGTTGGACTAGGGTCCTTTGTCCTTTCTTGGTTCTCCCCGTCTTTGGATGAGGAGGTCAAATTAGCTGATTGTCTTATCCTTTCTCCGAATCTTCTACCCATGTTCAGAATACCAACCTTCTTCTTCTTCTTCTTCTCTTTCAGAATCAGGGTCTTCAGATCCTCTTGCCCTTTAGCCATACTTAAGAACATCTGTTGGAATTGGGCGTTTTGTGCCTGAAGACCTTTGATGGCTTGATCAGAAGACATCTCTGCTGAAATAAACAGCGAAGAAGATGAGAAACCTGTAATGGTACCTGTAATGGTGTGCACGATAATGGGATACGCATGTAATGATTTCAAAGACTTTGGGAAATTTAAATTTACAAACCAAAAATAAACAAACTTTATTAGATTAACTTGTAAAAGGTTCGAAAATGCCTTTAAGGTGTTACAAAGAAATAAATGGAAAACAAATCTAAAACTAGAAAAGAAAAATCAAAAGTCCCATGGACGCTTCCTCTTTGTGCTGACGTAGTCATTGATCACTCTTTCTTCCTCGAGTTGCCTGGTGAGCTTCAAATTCTTCCTTTCTTGCACATGGTACTTTTCCCGGTAAGTATCCCTCTTCTCTTTCAACTGAATCCAAGACCTCTGCAACGCCCCAGGATCAGTGGGCATGTAAGGATAAAGAACTGTGTAAAGAACGCCTTCTTCATTAGTGGGCTCCATAATTACTGACAATACAGCTTCATAAGGTATCCCAAGCTTCTGGGCACGAGCTCGGACCCAATAGAGGTAAGGCTGCATAGGAAGGGAAGTACTTGGTTCCAACTCTTGAGGGTCAGATATGTTCACCATGCCCCAAGCTCGTATAAACCACCGACGATGCTCCTCAACGTCTTCCTTGTAGTCAAATGCAATATCCTCAAGAAGTAGCTCGTGGGGACCATCTCTCTGAGCACGACCAAATTGTAGCAAAGCTAAACAAGGATTGTAAGTTATTCCCCCTCTGATTCCAAGCAATGGGACATTAGGGTATCCCCCACAACGATCAATAAGAGCAGTGTCTTCCATAGCCCGGGAACACCAAAGAATGTATGTATGGGCAAGTGACATTATTCTATAGGACCATCCCAAACCCTCTTCGTTCTTCAACACAGACTTAGGGAGGTGCGAAATAAACCACCTTGACAGCAACGGCATGCAACACATAAGAGTCCATCTTCTTCGCACAGTACGAGTGTAGAGGGCATGGAAGATATCACCCAGTAGAGTAGGCACAGGATTGCGAGAAAGGAAAATCTTGAAAGCATTTACATCTACAAAAGAATCCAGATTTGGGAAGAGAACCAAACCATAGATAAGGAGAGCCAAGACATCTTTAAAAGCCTGAAAATCCAAATTATCCAAAAATAGCTGAGCCTGGTCTATCAAAACTTTTGGCTAGAAAACCTTCGACCCCGCTTCGTGTTTCCCAATTGGATACTACATCAGCCCGTTTCAGATGCAGAGCTGAGGCAATGTCTTCTGGTCTATGAACCTCTTTTATACCTGTGAAGGGCACTGTTGTACCCCAAAATTTTCCCTCTCATTTATGGCGCCATTCTCTTACTAGAATGTTTGTCTCCCTTGTACAAAATACTTATTCAAAGTCAAAATACAAAGATATCTCTTTGAAAGTACATAAAACTATTTGTCTTTTTCTTTACACTTGGTTTTATTTGCAAAAACGTCCAATGATTCATTAATGAACATATGCATTTGAACATAATTACTGTTTACAAATAAACAAAATGCGAAAGACAATTACTGATAGGTTGAAAGAGCCGGAAAACGTCTCTAGGCTATTCCATAAGCAATCCCCACAGTACGTCATTTAGATCCTCAGCAGGACTAAAACTCCAAATTATTAATCCCCAATAGAGGTCATCAAATTTATCAGAATTCCTCAAGCAATATATGGCATTACTCTCACAACAGAATTTTGTCAGTACTTCAAACTTCAAGACATGAAGAATCCATATATCCTCAGCAGCATTCAAGGATTTATTTTCCTCAACCATACAGCAATACAACAAATCAACTTACATGCGCATACATTACATCCATATATCATAAACATTGATAAAACAAATACATTGCATCACACAACATAATTTTGTGTTTTCAGCTAACATTCTACCCTTTTCAGGATAAAATTAACAGCTACCATTAACAATATGCAATCATGATACAGTACGAATACGCTCCAGACACGGATTTCATTCTAATACTCATTCAGATCTCAAGTTCATATACAGTACAGATACGCTCCAGACACGGATTCCATTCTGTTACTCATTCACATTCAACCTTCAGATACAGTACATATACGCTCTAGACACGGATGCCATTCTGATACTCATTCAGATTTCAAGGTTCAGATACAGTATGGATACGCTCCAGACACGGATGCCATTCTGTTACTAATTCAGATTCAACCTTCAGATACAACATATATACGCTCCAGACACGGATGCCATTCTGATACCCATTCAGATACATTATGGATATGCTCCAGATACGGACGCCATTCTGATACTCATTTTTTCGGCTTACAATTTACAATTCAACAAAAATTCTTGGATGGCATCTACAAGCCCATCTTCAACAAGATTCGATCACTTCTCTATGGCATCTTTAAGCCCATTCCCTCAACTACACATTGTCGAGTGCAAATTTATGGCCACTCTAGTGTCCAATCATCTTTCATCTTCGAGTCACGAATGGCAAAATTCGCCAATATAACTCTTAAGGTTTAAGAAAATTGAATAGGGGTAGCTGTTGTACCCCAAAATTTGCCCTCTCATTTATCAAGACTTTTCTCACAAGATTCCTTTGACTCAAGACTGGATTAGGGTTTGGTCAGCTCAAGGCATATCATCTTGCACTGATGACCCAAAATTAGGGTTTGAGGTTGCACAAGGATTTTTGGACTATCAATGCTTCATTTGACTTTCAAACATCATTATGGATCCCTAAGATCACTCAGTACAAGTTTCAAGCTTTGAACTATATTTTGATCAGTCAATTGGACAGTTGACCTAAAAATCAGCTGCATTAGGGAAATAGTCAACCATGGCCAATTTACAGTCAAATTTCATAATTCTTGATCCACATCAACATTTTAAGCTTATATGTATCATTTGGTCAAGTTTGGATCACAATTCCTCAAGAAATTTGATCAAATCACCAAAAGGGCAAAATGGTCAAAAATTAGGGTTTTGACTAAGGAAGGGCAATTTCTGATTTTTAACCTAGAAAATGACCAATTGAGTTAAAGCATGATTTCAAGGATTCAATTTCATCATCTTGACCTAATGGCATGGTTCAAAACATTGCAATTTCATTGGATTAACAGATGAAATTTGCAGTCAACTGATCAAAAGTCAACTGTATACTGAAAAGTCAAACTTTGACTTTTTGGTCAAAATCAAGTGCCAAGGGTCACAATTCATCAAAACATGTCAAAATGTGAAACGTTTTCATCAAGAAATCCAAGTTTGAAGATTAGGTAAAAATTTGAAAATTTTCTAAGTATAGAAAATTTCTTATATTTTCTCAACTTTAGGCCATTTTTTCACCATGATGCATAATGATTCAAAGAAAGTTCCCAACATGAAAGTTATAGACCTCCATGAAATCTACAACTTTTCTTCACACAATTTTCCATAAAGATGCTTGGATCTCAAGATATAAATTTATGAATACATGCTCATGAACTAAATAACTTAGTGAAATTTTGCCCTAATTTAGGCAGGTTTTGGACCCAACTTCATGGCAATTTTTCACCTAGTTCCAAGAGGTATCTTGAAATTCATTTCAAAGATGAGTTATAGATCACATTTAAAGCTTTCCAAAATTTCCAAGAACTCCTCAAGATCATTTTTAAGTAGAGAGAATTGAAGAGATGAAGTTGGCAATTTCTTACTTTTTGTCCAAGCCATTTCATGAAGAACAAAGTTCCAATCAACACCTATGCTGCCTAATCCATGCTTTAAAAGTCCCAAACTTATTCCTTAATCCTTAATTTAATGCTTACTCAGTTGACAAAACTTTGATCCAATCCCTAGAGCCATTACCTAACTTATAATTCCATAAATGGCATAAAGTGACCATTGCCATTTTGAAAAAGCTCAACTTTTGCCACTTTCCAATTCTTGAGCATTGAACCTGTCTCCATTTCACATATAAGTCTTGAAGACCTAAAGCAAATTGTACAAGTATATACCAACCCTAAGAAAGCCAATACAAGCATGGTAAGCCTTGTCCCTTCACTTTACTTTAAAAGCAAGAAAGGTTGCAAAAAGGTGAGAATTGGCACATCTGTTGGAGGGTTGACATGAAACTAATTCCATACTAATATACAAACATAATACAATACAACACATGATGACTTGAAGCCTGAAACACTCCCAAACTAAAAAACACCAGAAAACTGTCAAGACTTGCAGTTTTTGCTTAAGCATACCAATCTCTTATTTGGCTTGTGCGTTTCAAGTTTTGATCATCAAAACACCTTACATACTTGATATCTAACTAATCCAGACCTTTATCCCTGTACTGTAACCCCTTCTCCATCATCTGCCATTATTATTTTCAAAGCTTGCAGGTTGACTTGGACAAGGAGTTTCAAACACTTTCAAAGTAAGGCAAGGGTTGGAACACATTCAGGGAGGTTCAAGGAAGCTCAAGCAAGCATCAGGCCTCCATTAAACTCACTCCAGTTCCATCCATGATTTCAACTGAAGGAGGTAAAATCTCAACTTCTATATCCTTGTACAGGCAACCATTGGCCATGATTTGTGAATAAATAATGTAGTCCTCATTGCAACGAAACTGTACATATCTTTATCTTGCATTTATTTGACCTGAGTTGAGAGAATTTAGAACTTGAAGTTTCTGAAAAAATTAGGTTTAAATTTAGGGCTTTTAAAATTCATTTTGATCTTTGATTGTTAGCTTACATAACTTATATGGTTAGAATCGTGAGACCAAATACTACAACTTTTATGTTATGAGTTTTTATTTTCATGGAAGAATGTGAGAGTTATAGGTCATCTGGCCAAGCTTGGGGAAGAAGATGAAGTATAGGGCAAGGACTTTGTTCATGTTATGTTATTTTTGTTTCACTTGAATGAACGGATGTATATCCACCCAAATGGCAAAGTAGCGCGCTGGTGAGACCCATGTCCTGGGTTCGAACCTGGGCGCTACTTTTGTTTTCCATATTTTTTCCATTTTTCAGCTTTGTTATCTTTTTGTAGGATGGGCCTCCATATTTGGGCCATAGTTTTTTTTTTGCTAACATGATGTCTCTAGTTTGCTTGCTATACCCCTGGCCCTTTATTTTCCATACATTTTTATTTAATTTATTTTTGTTTTCATTAATATTTTCTTTAATGTATAAAAATCCAAAAAAATATAAATTTCATAATATTGCATTTTTATTTATTTTTTAGTTTATTTTTCACAATAGAAATATATTTTATCTTCAATATATATTGTTTGTTTTTCTTAATAAACTTGTAAATTAATTAAGATATGTTTAGTTTAACTTATTTATTTCCTTTTCATCCCATACTTATAAATATTCATTTTTGCATATATAAAAACTTTATATTTTTATATACAATATTATTTATTATTTTAAACATAAAAAATACATAAAAAAATAGTACATAAGAACTTTATTTTCTTTTAAAATAGTAATTAGGGTTAAGCCTCCCTTCTAAAAATTAATTTATTTTCCTTATATTTTTAGGTTTAGATTAAAATTTCTTTTACATAAAAACAAAACAAAAATCTTTTCTTACATGTACATTATATTGCATCTTTAAATATTATATTTTATTTATTTATTCTAATATTCGTAAAAATTCAATTTGGTTGTAATAATTTATTTAGGTTTACATTCTTGCAAATCTCCATTCAAATTTGTATTCCCCCCTCCCATAAAATTGTTGTAATAACTTAGTAATATTTACATTATGCAATTTACCGCTTTACATGCCATGATTAGTAATTAGGGTTTGTATGATAAGATCAAAACAAAGTAAAATAGAAAACCCTAAATACAAGATAAAATCAAAGCATGAAAATGATACACTTGCACACAAGCATCCTTAGGGTTCCTCCACTTGGTTGCCTTATAAAAAAATAGCCATGTTACGCATGCGAAGTATCTTGGCAAAACAAACAAATATAAAGATCATAGTCCCTCGATGACGCTATTCAAGGTTGCCTTACAAAAATGGTCTTGGTCCCTCAAAATGCTAAGATACTTTGCAAACATTGCTAATCATGGTTATACGACGACCCACGCCCATCCCGTTTACATCCAAAGATAGGGTTGCTTACCAAATTAATGGTAAGACAACAATGTCAAAGGAATAGAAAATGTACAAGAAAGACATTTGAGTAGGTAGATTACTTCTAGTTACTTGCTCTATTTCAAAACAACTATCCTTGATATTTTCAAAACAAACACACATTTCAAAAACATCTTACAAACATTGAAAACATTTTCAAAAAGACAAACATCTTTGTATACATTCTTACGAACGAGAATCATTACAAAGATTGCCTAAACAAATGGCCTCTTTTACAAAATACTTTCAAAACCGCACCAAACACATTTTCGAACAACAAAAGCAAGTGATCTAGAAAGTAACTAAGAGCCCATGGAAAACCATGGATGAAAAGGGTGCTAAAACCTTCCCTTTTCATAGTCTACCCCCCGAACTCAAGAAAACATCTCAAAGGTCTTTCCTGTGCTTTTTCACCTTTCCTTTTGAATAAAAGAAAAGTCGGTGGCGACTCTTGCTAACCGCAACATTTGCGATAAAATGCAAAACTCTCAAGTCAGTTCTCCTACCGTATCACAGAACTGGCGACTCTGCTGGGGAATTAAATGAAAGTGGGGTTACCTTAGGGCTAGATCACATTTATTTGCTTACATTGTTTGACTTCTTTGATTTACATTATGGTTCTTTGTTTGGGTTTGAATCCTCCACCCGGATTTGGGAAACATTATAGGTAAATAGCAATACATTGTGGAAACTGTGCGGGGTATACCGACATGGTCTAAGCAATAGATATGTTAGTGTGACATATTTGTGGGTACCGGTAGCCTTTGAGTCAATCAAAGAGAATACGGGGCCGCTGAGTGATATCATGAAGCACTAATGAACTTCTAGAATCCTTTACTTGACCAACTTGGCCTTTAGGATGTAGTGAGATGACCGACTTTGGTGTAGTCCGAAGTTGGTAGATACTCGATACTACACTCATTGAGGGTTGGTTTCTTGGGATATTTAGGTCGCCATTAAAGAGGCTTCAGCTGAAACAATGACCAAGGAAACAATCCAATGATATTGAGCTCCTTAGAACCCGGTTACTATTATTAGGACAGGTTGAGCCAACTAAAACTTCAAGAGGGTACTTACCTATAAAACCCCATGCAAGCCTAAACTAAGAACTTGTTTGATTTGCTTGTATATGCATACTTGTGCATAACATCATGGACATCATGAACATCATATGCATCCACTAACTATTTCAAAGATTTTGGAGACTCATCTTTGTTCTTGTTTTGTAGGATATGGATTCACTCCGCAGGAAAACTATCCAAATCAATCTTATAAGAATTCCTCCACAACTCAAGGAGCTAGCTTCAAGGATTCCTGAGAATTCTCCATTCACCGAGAGGCATGGTCGTCTACTCAACTTGGTCACCTCCAACACAAAGGAGGATATGATGAAGGTGCTCTTCCAGTTCTTTGATCCTTTGCATCATTGCTTTATATTTCCCGACTATCAACTTGTGCCCACTTTGGAAGAATTCTCTCAACTCTTGATGATTCCCATTCTCAATTAACTACCTTTCAACGGTACGGAAAGAGATCCAAATCCAGAAGAGATTGCTCATGCTCTGCACTTGCACTCATCTGATGTCACAACTCATTGGGAAATTATAAGTGGTGTCAAAGGCTTCTTAGCAAAGTTTCTATTTGAGAAGGCTCAAAGCTGTTGGAATTCCTTAGACTTGCAAGCATTTGAGGAAACTTTGGCTCTTCTTATCTATGGGATGGTCTTGTTCCCCAATCCTGACCAACTCATAGATGTGAGTGTCGTCAAAATCTTCATGTCACGCAATCTGGTGCCTACATTACTAGGGGATATCTTGCACTCTTTTCACACTCGTACAATGAGGAAAAGAGGTGTCCTTATGTGTTGCACTCCCCTCTTGGCAAGATGGTTTATTTCTCACCTTCCCCAGTCAGTCTTAAAGAATGAGCAAGGATTAAAGTGGTCACAAAGGTTAATGACGCTCAAACATTCAGATATTCATTGGTGCCCTCGATCCAAAGAGAATGTTATCATTGTTAACCGTTGTGGGGAATTCCCTAATGTCCCTCTACTTGGCATTAGGGGAGGCATCACCTACAACCCATGCTTGGCTCTAAGACAGTTTGGTTATTGCCGAAGGGATGGCCCACATGATATGCTGATTCAAGGCTTGGTATTCGACTATGACAACAACGATCAAGGTCTTCACCAGAGATTCATCCGAGCATGGAGGATGCTAAACAAGGTGGATAGCAAGACTTTGGGACACAAGAATTCAATCCCTCTTGAGCCTTACCTCAAGTGGGTACGGACCCGCGCTCAAAGTCTTATGATGCCTTATCCTTCCATTCTCCCGGTGATTATTGAGCCTGTTAAGGAAGGAGAAGTTCCATACACTATCCTACATCCTGACATGCCCACATCTCTTGAAGACCTACAAAGGGACTGGATACAACTCAAAGGAGAGCGAGATACTTTCGAAGCCCAATTCTACGCAAGCGAGAAGAAGGTTTTGGAACTCACTAGGCTACTTCATGAGGAGGAGGCTCTAAATACCTACATAGCACCAAAGAGGATGCACACTACTTTTTTATCTTAGAGTGTTGTATTATTTTGCCCAAGGGGCATTGGTGTACTCAAACTCTATCTTATTAATATAACGTGTGTTTCTCTTTTTTTTGAAAACGAACTTGAATCTTTTAAAATCCTTGAAAACATTACATATGCACATATCATTCATCATAACATAAACAGGTCTTTTGCAACAAGTTTCCTCATCTCTCTATTGTTTATTTCAGTAAGATGGATCTCGAACAGACATTCAAAGATCTTCAAGCTCAAAACATGCAGTTTCAACAGTTACTCACAACCCTGGCCAAAGGACAAGAGGAGTTAAAGACTCTATTGGCCAAAGAAAAAAAGAAGAAAGAGAAGAAACCAACTGGTGTTGTAATCATGGGGAGAAGGTTTCAAGGGAAAACTAGGAGAACCTTGAATCTCACAGCAACATCTGATGAACGGGAAGGGAAAGGAAAGGAAATAGCAGTTCCGTCAGAATCTGAAGAGGAGGAAGAAGAGGAAGACTACTCTGAGGAACAGTACCCTCCGGCTGATGATAAGTACAGACATCTTGAAGAGCGTTTGAGGGCTATGGAAATACAAAGGGTACTAGGTCTAGACTTTGAAGAATTGGGGCTAGTGTCGGGAATTGTGATCCCACCAAAGTTCAAAGTGCTGTTGTTTGCAAAATATGATGGGGTGTCATGTCCTAAAATTCACCTCCGATCATACGTGAGAAAGATTCAGCCACACTCTGCCGATAAAGACTTATGGGTCCATTTTTTCCAAGATAGTTTATCCGGAACACAACTCGATTGGTTTTACCAATTAGAAAGGGACGACGTCCACAACTGGGAAGATCTTGCCGCAACTTTCTATAAACAATACCAGTATAATGCAGATTTGGCGCCTACCTGTACTCAACTTCAGAGTATGGCTATGGTTTCAAATGAGGGTTTCAAAGATTACGCGCAGAAATGGAGAGATCTAGCTGGGAGAGTGAAACCCCCTCTGTCTGAAAGGGAGTTGGTGTATATGTTCTTAGGCACTCTATCGGACCCTTTCTTCAACCATTTGATTGGGAGCTCATCTGCTGGATTTACTGAGTTAATACTAACCGGAGAGAGGGTGGAAGCTGGCATAAAAAGTGGAAAGATTAAGAAGGATTCGTCTACCTCTACAGCCGTGAGAAAGCCTTTCACCAGAAAGAAAGAAGTATCTTCTATTTACCCACAAAGGAATCAAGGGAGAGATGAACGCTGACCAATGGTAGGGGTCGTTATGATCCCAGAGCCTACATCTGATCAAACAAGAAGTAACCAACCGAGGGTGGAAAGGCCAGTCCGGCAATTCACCAGAATTAATATGACTCTAGCCCAGGTTTTACCACATCTTCTGAAATCTAATTTGGCAACTTTAAAATAAGCTCTAAAGAATCCCAACACGGCGTCCCCTCATTATCATCTGAATTCCAGATGCGCATATCATTCCGAAAGTCCGGGTCACGACACTAACAACTGTTGGGCCTTGAAAAACAAAATTCAAGACCTTATAGATGCAAAAGAAATTGAGTTTGATGCGCCCGAGAAACCAAACATCATTTCCGCTCCTATGCCTAGGCATGGTCACAACACCAATGCTATCGAAGAAGATTTGTTTGTTACCACAGTGGATGAACTCTTGACTCCGCTCCCAATCATTAAGATAAACTTGTTGAAAGCTGGTATATTCCCAGGTTGTAATGAAGACTGCCATCTTTGCTTATCCTCACCAACTATTTTCCCTCTGTTGAAGACAGGCATTCAATGCTTGATAGACAACCAAGAGATTCTGTTTGAAAATGCTCATGTTTCACCTGTTCCTGTTGAAGACGTTTCAATCATAACCATCTCCGCCAATCCTTCCAAGGTCCCCAAAAGACCCGTTAGGATTACATCAGTTCCAAAAACTGCGCCTCTTATAATCACAATGCCGGGGCCGGTCCCGTATGAATCAGACAAGACAGTACAGTGGAATTACGGTGGAGACATCTACTACCATGGTATCAAACAAGATGGGTCGGCCTCCGTAGAAGTGAGCTCCGAAGAAGAAGACTCTGACATTAGCAATATTGTCGGAACCAACAAGATTACCCGTAGCGGTAGAATCTTCTCTCCAGAAATTGCCCCTCCGAAGGCAGTTTTTGGACCCGTGGTTGTTCCAAAGGTTACCTCCATACCAATAATCATATCTGCAAGTGCTCCTACTGGCAAAGACGATACAACCCCTACTGTTATCCCTACCGACACTTCTACTGCTGAAATTCGAGGAAAAGGTATTCAAGAAAAGCCTGTCTGGACGAAGGCTCAACCATTGACTATCCCCGAAACCTCCAAGAAGGAAATGGAGGAGATCCTGAGTATAATAAAGAAGAGTGACTATGACGTGGTTGAACAGTTGGGGCAAACTCCCTCAAGATCTCCATGCTAGCATTGTTGTTGTGTTCTGAGGCACATGCGAAAGCTCTGGTGAAGTTTCTGAAGACAGCCCATGTGCCACAAGAGACATCTGCTGACCAATTCCAAGATTGTGTGGCCAGTTTGACAACTGATAACGTCCTAGGCTTCTCTGATGCTGATTTGACACCAAAAGGGAGAAAGCACAACGAGGCATTACATGTATCTGTGGAGTGTAGAGGAACAACTCTGGCCTATGTCTTGGTGGACACTGGCTCATCTTTGAATGTTTTATCGAAGAAAGCTCTCGACTGATTAGATTGTGAAGGACTGACATTAAAACCTAGTAACATAGTCGTAAGATCATTTGATCGCTCAAAGAGGATGGTCCATAGGGAGGTGGACATCCCCATAAAGGTGGGTACTCAGACTTTCAACTCAACCTTCTATGTAATGGACATCCGCCCCTCTTACTCCTGTCTGTTAGGACGGCCCTGGATCCATAATGTTGGTGCTATCACCTCTACACTACACCAGATGCTGAAATACCCGGTCCATGGAAAGATTATCACCGTCCACGGAGAGGAGGAGTACATGATTAGCCATCTAAATTCTTTCCGGTATGTGGAGTTGGATGGCGAGTTCATTGAAACTCCTTTTCAACATTTTGAAGAAGTCTCTCAAGAGGTAGCAGTAACCAAGACGGTATCCCAAATCCCCAAGATCACAAGACCTCCGCTTCATATGTCATCTCTAAAGGATGCCAAGGCAGTAGTAGAGGAGGGTGGATGCACCATCTGGGGGCAGCTTCCAGACATTCCGTATAAATCTGACAAGTTTGGCTTAGGGTTTACTTCAAATGCTCAGAAGGTTGTGCGCCGTGCCCGTGCTGGAGGGCCACCTCTGAAGATTAGCAACCAAGAGGTCAACGCAGTGGGAGATGGTGAAGAAGATGGCAGCTGGGAGGATTGGATATTTCCTACTGTCAACGGAGGACTTCGCAATTGGGAAGCCAGAGACTTTGTCCCAATAACTTTCATCTCTCAGTAATTTATCTTTTACATTTCTGTTGGACTTGTAATATTCACAAACAATTCGCACATTAAAAATCTCGTGTCTTACCCGAGGCACAATGGTCCATTTGTAAGGGTTTTTATTTCATCTTCATATGACATTTAATGAATCATGGACGTTTTTTTCACATGCAAACCTTTTGTGCTCATTGTCTTTCTTTTACATTTTATTGTTTAAAGATGGCTATACCCTTACACACACCCACACTCACAAATGCAGGTACCCCTCCATTCCGGATCCCATGGGTAACAATACTGTTATGGCCTTTAGTGACTCTGAAGATCTAATCTACCAAGCCAAAGACGAAGGTGAGGAAGATTGTGAAGTACCAGGGGAATTGGCCAAACTACTACAACAAGAGGAAAGAGCTATTCAGCCTCATGAGGAACCGTTGGATACAATCAACTTGGGTACCGAGGAAGATAAAAAGGAAATCATGGTGGGTGCCAATCTAGAGCCGAGTGTCAAGGAGCGTCTAATTCAACTATTGCATGATTATGTTGAGATCTTTGCCTGATCATACAAAGACATGCCATGACTTGATACAGACATCATGGTACATTGTCTACTCACAAGAGAAGACTGTCCACCAGTGAAATAAAAAGTAGGTCGCATGAGACCTGACATGTTAGAGAAGATCAAAGAGGAAGTCATGAAATAGTTCAATGCTGGATTCTTGGTTGTCACTTCCTATCCTCAATGGGTTGCCAACATTATTCTCGTGCCTAAAAAGGACGACAAAGTACGAATGTGCATGGATTATAGAGATTTAAATAGGGCCAGCCCTAAAGACGATTTTCCACTTCCCCACATTGATATCCTGGTTGACAATACAGCCCAGCACAAAGTATTTTCCTTCATGGACGGATTCTCAGGTTATAACCAAATCAAAATGGCACCTGAGGACATGGAGAAAACTACATTTGTCACACAGTGGGGCACATTCTGATACAAAGTAATGCCATTCAGACTGAAGAATGTTGGGGCAACCTATCAACGCGCCATGGTAGCCTTATTTCATGATATGATACATCATGAGATAGAGGTCGATGTAGATGACATGATAGCCCGATCACAAACTGAAGATGAGCACCTTGATCATTTGCAAAAGTTGTTTGAGAGGTTGAAGGAGTACAAACTAAGGTTGAATCCAAACAAGTGCACATTCGGAGTCCGGTCCGGTAAACTCTTAGGTTTTGTTGTCAGCAACAAAGGTATCGAGGTTGATCCTGCCAAGGTTAAAGAGATACAAGAAATGCCTGCTCCTCGTACTGAGAAGGAAGTCAGAGGATTCTTGGGACGCCTGAACTATATTGCCAGATTCATTTCTCACCTAACAGCTACTTGTGAACCAATCTTCAAAATATTGAAGAAAGATCAAGTAGTCAGATGGAATGATGAATGTCGGATTGCTTTTGACAAGATCAAAGAGTACTTACAAGAGCCTCCTGTTTTGATGCCACCAATCAAGGGAAGACCACTGATCATGTATCTGACCGTTTTAGATAACTCAATGGGGTGTGTATTGGGGCAGCATGACGAGTCTAGCCAAAAAGAGCACACTATTTACTACCTGAGCAAAAGTTTACCGACTGTGAAACCAGATATTCACTGCTCGAGAAAACTTATTGCGCTCTGGCATGGGCTGCTCACCGGCTAAGACGGTATATCTTGACTCATACTACTTTGTTGATATCTAAGATGGATCCGATAAAGTACATATTCGAAAAGCCTGGTCTGTCTGGGAGGATAGCTAGATGGCAGATGATCCTAACAGAATATGACATACAGTACACTACCCAGAAAGCTATAAAGGGAAGTGTGCTAGCTGATCATCTTGCTCATTAAGCTGTAGAAGATTATCAGTCCATGAAATTTGAATTCCCGGATGAAGACATCATGACATCAGACAACTGTGAAGAAATCAGATCATATGACGGACCTGAACAAGGATCCCGATGGACCCTGTTCTTTGATGGGGCATCCAATGCACTTGATAATGGTATCGGCGCTGTACTCATATCTCCAGAAGGGTGTCACACTCCCTTTACTGCCAGACTTTGCTTCAACTGTACGAACAACGTGGCGGAATATGAAGCATTCATCTTTGGTCTCAAGGCTGCCATAGACTTGGGAATCAAATGTTTAGATGTGTTTGGAGATTCAGCTTTGGTTGTCAGTCAGACCAAAGGAGAATGGGACACTAAGAACCCAAACCTTATCCCTTACAAAGAACATGTTTTGACATTGCTACCACATTTTGAGCAGATTACCTTCGAGCATTTCCCGCGAGAAGAAAACCAGCTAGCAGATGCTCTAGCCACAATGTCATCTATGTTTAAACTTAATTGGGATAACGAGGATCCCCAGATCACTATCAAACGAATGGACGAACCAGCACACTGTCACGAGATTAATACTGAAGAAGTAGTGGACCAGCCTTGGTTTCATGAAGTCAAGAGGTATCTCGAGGCTCAAGAATATCCAAAAGGAGCTTCAATCAATGACAAAAAGTTCTTAAGGAGATTCTCTGCTAAGTTCTTCTTGAGTAATGGTATCCTATACAAACGCAATCATGACTCCATTCTGCTCCGGTGTGTGGATAAGATTGAGGCTGAAAAGATCATGGCTGAATTACATGAAGGTACATTTGGAACTCACTACAGTGGGCATACGATGGCGAAGAAAATCCTACGGGCAGGCTATTATTGGTCTACAATGGAAGCAGACTGCTATCAACACTCTCGAACCTGTCATAAGTGTCAAATTTATACTGACAAGGTGCACGTACCTATGATTCCTATGAATGTCTTAACGGCTCCTTGGCCCTTTTCTATGTGGGGAATCGACATGATTGGAGAGATCAAGCCTACAGCCTCCAATGGACACCTCTTCATTCTAGTGGCCATTGACTATTTTACAAAATGGGTTAAAGCAACTTCCTTCGCATCTGTTACTAAAAATGTTGTTGCCCGCTTCATCAAGCAGAATCTCATTTTCCGGTACGGTATCCCATAAAGGATCATCACTGATAATGGTACCAACCTTAACAATACCATGATCACCACCTTGTCCGAGAAGTTCAAGATTCAGCATCACAATTCATCCCCCTATCGGCCAAAGATGAATGGTGCCGTTGAAGCTGTAAATAAAAACATTAAAAAGATCATACAGAAAATGACAGTCACCTAAAAGGACTGGCATGAGATGCTAGCATTTGCTCTCCACGGGTATCGTACCACGACTCGCACATCAACTGGGGCAACACCCTATTCTTTGGTTTATGGCATGGAGGTTGTCTTGCCTATTGAGGTTCAGATCCCCTCTTTGAGAATTATGAAGGATGCAAGTTTGAATGAGGACGATTGGATCCAGTCTCGACTTGATCAACTAAACTTAATTGATGAAAAGAGACTTATTGTTGTTTGCCATGGTCAGATGTATCAAAAACGGATGATCAAGGCTTTCAACAAGAAAGTCAGACGCCAGGTATATCAAGTTGGAGATCTAGTGATCAAACGCATTATCTTACCACAAAGTGATCCCAGGGGCAAATGGACTCCTACCTATGAAGGACCATTTGTAATCAAGAACATAATCTCCGGTGTGGCATTGATCTTAACCACCATGGACGACGACGACCTGCCACACCCTGTGAACACAGACATAGTCAAAAGATACTACGCATAAGAGACCCGCTAGGTTGACGCACCTAGGAAAATAAAGTGCATCCCGACAAACCAAAAGGGTTTGGGAAAAAATTAGGGATAAAATAAAACATTTGTACACCCGGTAAGTTGAAAACCCGAAATGGCGACTTGGGCAAAAAGGGGTTTCCCGGTGGACTGAAACCTGAAATGGCGGTCCAGGCAAAAGTTAGGGAATTAAAGCATATGACTATGTCCCTTCGGATCACTTTGTGGACAACCTCTTGACTTCCAATGACAAACTCGGAGTTTCTGATCAATTCAATCATCTTCGGATGAAACAACAAATAGACAAGATATTCGGAGATACGGAGGCTATAGCAGAATGGAAACCCCATGGGATTATTACACATAGCCGTCTTTCTTTGTATAAATTTTTCTTGTTTTATGGCGCCATTCTCTTACTAGAATGGTTGTCTCCCTTGTACAAAATACTTATTCAAAGTCAAAATACAAAGATATCTCTTTGAAAGTACATAAAACTATTTGTCTTTTTCTTTACATTTGGTTTTATTTGCAAAAACCTCCAATGATTCATTAATGAACATATGCATTTGAACATAATTACTGTTTACAAATAAACAAAATGCGAAAGACAATTACTGATAGGTTGAAAGAGCCAGAAAACGTCTCTAGGCTATTCCATAAGCAATCCCCACAGTACGTCATTTAGATCCTCAGCGGAACTAAAACTCCAAATTATTAATCCCTAGTAGAGGTCGTCAAATTTCTCATAATTCCTCAAGCAATATATGGCATTACTCTCACAACAGAATTTTATCAGCACTTCAAACTTCAAGACATGAAGAATCCATATATCCTCAACAGCATTCAAGGATTTATTTTCCTCAACCATACAGCAATACAGCAAATCAACTTACATGCGCATACATTACATCCATATATCATAAACATTGATAATATAAATACATTGCATCACACAACATAATTTTGTGTTTTCAGCTAACATTCTACCCTTTTCAGGATAAGATTAACATCTACCATTAACAATATGCAATCATGATACAGTAAGGATACACTTAAGACATGGACTCCATTCTAATACTCATTCAGATCTCAAGTTCATATACAGTACGGATACGCTCCAGACACGGATTCCATTCTGTTACTCATTCACATTCAACCTTCAGATACAGTACAAATACGCTCTAGACACGGATGCCATTCTGATACTCATTCAGATTTCAAGGTTCAAATACAGTATGGATACGCTCCAGACACAGATGCCATTCTGTTAGTAATTCAGATTCAACCTTCAGATACAACACAGATACGCTCCAAATACGGATGCCATTTTGATACCCATTCAGATACAGTATGGATACACTCCAGATACGGATGCCATTCTGATACTCATTTTTTCGGCTTACAATTTACAATTCAACAAACATTCTTGGATGGCATCTACAAGCCCATCTCCAATAAGATTCTATCACTTCTCCATGGCACCTTTAAGCTCATTCCCTCAACTACACATTGTCGAGTGCAAATTTATGGGCACTCTAGTGTCCAATCATCTTTCACCTTCGAATCACGAATGGTAAAACTCGCCAATCTAACTCTTCAGGTTTAAGAAAATTGAACAGGGGCAGCTGTTGTACCCCAAAATTTGCCCTCTCATTTATCAAGACTTTTCTCACAAGATTCCTTTGACTCAAGACTGGATTAGGGTTTGGTCAGCTCAAGGCATATCATCTTGCACTGATGACCCAAAATTAGGGTTTGAGGTTGCACAAGGATTTTTGGACTATCAATGCTTCATGTGACTTTTAAACATTATTATGGATCCCTAAGATCACTCAGGACAAGTTTCAAGTTTGAACTATATTTTGATCAGTCAATTGGACAGTTGACCTAAAAATCAACTGCATTAGGGAAAGAGTCAACCATGGCCAATTTACAGTCAAATTTCATAATTCTTGATCCACATAAACATTTTAAGCTTATATGTATCATTTGGTCAAGTTTGGATCACAATTCCTCAAGAAATTTGATCAAATCACCAAAAGGGCAAAATGGTCAAAAATTAGGGTTTTGACTATGGAAGGGCAATTTCTGAATTTTAACTTAGCAAATGACCAATTGAGTTAAAGCATGATTTCAAGGATTCAATTTCATCATCTTGACCTAATAGCATGGTTCAAAACATTGCAATTTCATTGGATTGACAGATGAAATTTGCAGTCAACTGATCAAAAGTTAATTGTACACTAAAAAGTCAAACTTTGACTTTTTGGTCAAAATCAAGTGACAAGGGTCACAATTCATCAAAACATGTCAAAATGTGAAACTTGTTCATCAATAAATCCAAGTTTGAAGATAAGAGAAAAAATTTGAAAATTTTCTAAGTATAGAAAATTTATTATTTTTTCTCAACTTTAGGCCATTTTTTCACCATGATGCATAATGATTCAAAGAAAGTTCCCAACATGAAAGTTGTAGACCTCCATGAAATCTACAACTTTGCTTCACACACTTTTCCATAAAGATGCTTGGATCTCAAGATATAAATTTATGAATACATGCTCATGAACTAAATAACTTAGTGAAATTTTGCCCTAATTTAGGCAGGTTTTGGACCCAACTTCATGGCAATTTTTCACCTAGTTCCAAGATGTATCTTGAAATGAATTTCAAAGATGAGTTATAGAGCACATTACAAGCTTTCCAAAATGTCTAATAACTCCTCAAGATCATTTTTAAGTAGAGAGAATCGAAGAGATGAAGTTGGCAATTTCTCACTTTTTGTCCAAGCCATTTCATGAAGAACAAAGTTCCAATCAGCATCTATGCTGCCTAATCAATGATTTAAAGGTACCAAACTTGTCCCTTACTCCTAAATTTAATGCTTACTCAGTTGACAAAGCTTTGATCCAAGCCCTAGAGCCATTACCCAAGTTGTAATTCCATAAATGGCATAAAGTGACGATTGCCATTTTGAAAAAGCTCAACTTTTGTCACTTTCCAATTCTTGAGCATTGAACCTATCTCCATTGCACATATAAGTCTTGCAGGCCTAAAGAAAATTGTACAATTATATACCAACCCTAAGAAATCCAGTACAAGCATGGTAATCCTTGTCCCTTCACTTTACTTCAAAAGCAAGAAAGGTTGCAAAAAGGTGAGAACTGGCACATCTGTTGGAGGGTTGACATGAAACTAATTCCATACTAATATACAAACATAATACAACACAACACATGATGACTTGAAGCATGAAACACTCCCAAATTCAAAAACACCAGAAAACTGTCAAGACTTGTAGTTTTTGCATAAGCATACCAATCTCTCATTTGGCTCGTGCGTTTCAAGTCTTGATCATCAAAACACCTTACCTACTTAATATCTAACTAATCCAGACCTTTATCCATATACTGTAACCCCTTCTCCATCATCTTCCATTTTTGTTTTCAAAGCTTGCAGGTTGACTTGGCCAAGGAGTTTCAGACACTTTCAAAGCAAGGCAAGGGTTGGAACACATTCAGGGAGGTTCAAGGAAGCTCAAGCAAGCATCATGCCTCCATCAAACTCACTCCAGTTCCATCCATGATTTCTACTGAAGGAGGTAAAATCTCAACTTCTATCTCCTTGTACATGCAACCATTGGCCACGATTTGTGAATAAATAATGTAGTCCTCATTGCAACGAAACTGTACATATCTTTATCTTGCACTTATTTGACCTGAGTTGAGAGAATTTAGAACTTGAAGTTTCTGAAAAAATTAGGTTTAAATTTAGGGCTTTTAAAATTCATCTTGATCTTTGATTGTTAGCTTATATAACTTATATGGTTAGAATCGTGAGACCAAATACTATAACTTTCATGTTATGAGTTTTTATTTTCATGGAAGAATGAGAGAGTTACAGGACATCTGGCCAAGCTTGGGGAAGAAGATGAAGTACGGGGCAAGGACTTTGTTCATGTTATGTTATTTTTGTTTCACTTAAATGAACAGATGTATAGCCACCCCAGTGGAAAAGTAACACGCTGGTGAGACCCATGTCTTGGGTTCGAACCTGGGCGCTACTTTTGTTTTCCATATTTTCTCCATTTTTCAGCTTTGTTATCTTTTTGCAGGATGGGCCTCCATATTTGGGCCATAGTTTTTTTTTTGCTAACATGTTGTCAAAGATTGCCTAAACAAATGGCCTCTTTTACAAAATACTTTCAAAACTGCACCAAACACATTTTCAAATAACAAAAGCAAGTGATCTAGCAAGTAACTAAGAGCCCATGGAAAACCATGGATGAAAAGGGTTCTAAAACCTTCCCTTTTCATAATCTACCCCCCGAACTCAAGAAAACATCTCAAAGGTCTTTCCTATGCTTTTTCACCTTTCCTTTTGGATAAAAGAAAAGTCGATGGCGACTTTTGCTAACCGCAACATTTGCGATAAAACGAAAAACCCTCGAGTCAGTTCTCCCACCGTATCGCAGGCACTTGTTCAAGGATGGATATGCCCAATAAGTGAGAGAACTCTTCCAAAGTGGGAACCAACTGGTAATCTGGAAAGGTGAAGCAATGATGAACAGGATCGAAGAACTAGAAAAGTACACTCATCATCTGCTCATCAAGTTTTTAAGTGACCAAGATAAGAAGCTAACCATGTCTCTTAATGAACATAGAAGTCTCAGAAACTCTTGAGGATAACTCCTTAAGTTGAGAAAGTATTTGCACAAATTTAACTCGGATGGTATTTCTGCGCACGGAAGCCATAATCTGCAAAACAGAACAAAGATAAATTCTCTTGGTCTTTGAAATGGTTAGTGTAATTAAGTATGAATGCCATGTTATGATGCATGATGTCATGATAAAAAGAACAACAGGTATAGTAGATAACAGGCATGGCAAAGGCAAACAAGTCACACAGAGCCCTTAAGTTTAAGGCTTGCATGAGGTCAAAAGTAGTACCCTCTTGAAGTTTAGTTGATTTCAACCTTTCCTAGCAAAAGTAACTGGGTTCTAAAGGATCTCAATATCACTGACCATCCTCCATCGATCATGGTTTCAGCTCACGCAATCTTTTCTTGTGGCCGGAACTATCTCGAGAGTATGGTCTCAATGAGTGTAGCATCGAGTATCAACCAGTTCTCAGCTTTACACCGAGGCCGGCTATCTCACTACTTTCTAATGGCCAAGTTGGTCAATTAAAGGTTTTAAGGTCAGTTGATGCTTAACGACACCACGCAGAGGCCCCGTATTCTCCTCGTTTCTTCACAAGGGATACCGGTACCAATCAATATGCCACATCAATGTAGCTACTACTTCCACCGTATCGGTCTACGCCGTACAGTTCCCTCACAATTTATTGCTACATACCTAAAAGGTGTCCCCCAGATCCGGGTTAGGATCTATAGTAACTCCCAAACAAAAACCCTTAAAAGTAAAGCAACCAAAACAAACAAGAGAAGCAATTATAACGAACTAGATCCTAAGGTATACCCCACTTAACATTCCCCAGCAAAGTCGCCAGTTCTGTGATACGGTGGCAGAAACGACTATTTTGAAAATGCTGGTTTGCATTTTGTGTTTTTTTCTTTGCAAAATGTCGAGGTAAGCAAGAGTCACCACCGACTTTTATTTCATCCAACCGGAAAGGAAAAAAGCATAGAAAAAAAATCCTTTTTTGAGATTTCTGAGTACGGGGGGTAGATTATAGAAAGGGAAGATGTTAGAACCCTTTCTATCCATGGTTTTCCATGGGCTCTTAGGTACTTGCTCATCTTTTAAAATTGCTTGTGTGTGTGCTTTCTTTGAAAAGTTTTGTTTTACTTCGTTTTAACCCTTGTTTCTGTCTTCAAAAGTGTTATGAAGTTGTTTTTTGAAAACGTTGTTTGAAAAGTGTTTGGTGTGAAAAAGTTTGATTTGAGCAAGTATCTACTAGCATCTACCTACTCGAAAAACAATAGGTAGCACCGTCGTTGGAATTGTAAGGGTTAATTCGAAAGGGACGTACGATCACTAAAGCAATATTAGGACGTCTTAGTAATAACCCTAGAGTCTTAAGATCATAATTGAAGCAACATTTCTGAGGCAACATTTCCAAGGCGACGTTTCCGAACGGGACTTTTGATCTTTGTTAGACAGGAGGGCAACCACTAAGACACCCTATACGTAATGATCGTTTACCGAAGGCAACCGAAGTGAGAGTATACCCTAGGAGTGCACATGTGCGAGTGATTTGATTTCAGTTATTATCTTTGCACATTAGAGTTTTCTAGCCGTTTTAAATTATCATGCAATCTTGTCATACAATCCTATTAACATACATCTAAACAGTTAATATTTGCAGAAATTAAAATGCGAGAAAATAAAACTACGCTATTACAAGGCTTCGGAGTAGGGATTAATTACATAGCCAAAAAACCTGCAAAAGACGATAAATAAAGAACATCCTAATTTAAACTATTACATACCATGGACAGTTACATCAATATTGCAAAAATAATAAACGCGCGCGATGAATCGAATGCAAAATAATTAGGGTTTTGACCCCAACTATACCTAATTGTAATTTAAAGGAAAAATCATTTTTTGTCGTTTTTGTGTTTATTTAAGAAAATAAAGCTTAATTGAATAATAACAAAAACCTAATTACTAATTTAATTTTAATTAAGAAAAATAATTAAATTAACCTATTTTTGTATTTTTTATTTTTGAGAAAGCAATAAAAATTAATCAAGAGCCTAACCCTAATTTTTTCTAATTGGTTTTAATTATATAAAAAAAGGTTAGAATTTCCCTAAATTAAATTAAACTAATATTAAATTAAATTAGATAAAATAAAAACCTAATTCTAATTTTTGTGAAACTCTTGATTTTATGATTTTGTGAAAAGGAAATTAATTTTGGTTAAAAATAATTAAGCAAATTAAACTAAATAAAAGAAATAAATAGAAAAGAAAGAAAAATGGGCCTGATGTTGTTTTAGCAAGGGGGTGTGAATCTGATCTCTTGGCCCAACAATTCCTGGCCCTTTTTTACTTTGCCCAGTCCTGTGTGCATGCTTGACTCAGGCGCATGGTGGACCTTCATTGTGGGCACATTGGATCTGGCCAGGAGTACATCAGGTGACTTATGTGAAGAGTGCATGGCATACGCTTGGGAATGTGAACCACTGGATTATCCTGAAATTATTGAGAAAATAATAAAATGCACACGCCTGGGATCGAACCCAGGACGTGTGCATCAAAGGCCAGCCTCCTCACCATCTGTGCTACCATTTTAGTTGTAATAATAATGGAATAAATAAACTATAACGCAAACAACGTGCCACGCTTCCCAAAACGCGCGAATCTCAAACTGACCATTCACAACCTGCCACGCCATTGTCTTCTTCATTGATTTTGTCATTTTAGATAAAAGACTTTTACCTACGGACATCAAGCGTAGGTATAGCCCCTGTGCATTTCCAAAATCTCGTACACGCATGATAAATGAAAACCAATGGTACCAATCAACTCGTTTCAACCTCACGAGCATCATGGTACCATTATTAATGTCCAATTTTCCCTGTACAAGAAACCCCTAAAAACAAAACACGAACCCTAGCCATGGCAGTTTAATGTACAGTCAATAAAAATGCAATTGAATACAGTCATTAGCTTGCAAACATATCAAGGATTCTAACTATGCCAATCAATCATGCTAAATATGCTAGAATCAATATATTTGAATTCAAGAAAATATGCAAACCGTGTGACTACTACGATGCGTTTCAAGGCGTGGGGAAACTTGCTAGCAATTGAAACACGATCCTGGGGCGTCCAGCAATTGATTAGTATGGTTAGAATGGCTTGAGATGGCCTGGAACTTGGAAATTGGTTTGCACTTTTTTCTTGAGTTTTTGCAATTTGTTCTCTGCCTTTGCACGCCTCTAGCCTCCTCCTTTTGATCTGCTTTTGTTCCTTATGTATAATAGAGTGCATTAGGGTTACAATTTGTATCAAATCTTTTCCAATTATGAATATTGATCCATGATTCAATCCTTGCACCAAATCTTTCCAAAACAAGCAAATACAGTATTTTTGTGTCCATATGAAGCCTTGCACGATTTAATCTTGTCTATAGCTGTATAATGGACCTAATCATGCACAAAATATCAAGATTTAATTAGTTTTTGATATTTTCATTATTTTATATTGATTTTACTTGATTTAAATGAAATAAAATCAAAATAAATAACAAAAATAGAAGAATGACAAGTGGAAGGGCTCATGGTTCATGGGTCACATTACAAACTCAGTGCAAGCATAAAAAGTTGGGCCCATTTAGCAAAAAATGCAATTTTGGACACATTTGACTTTTGGCAATTTTGCAAAAAGGGTCAACTTGGCCAATGCATAACTCTTTCAATTTTGACCTTAGAGATGTGTTCTTGGACTTTTTATAAAGCTTAAGATGTCTTCTAAACAACCATTTTTAACTCATCTCAATTGAGTCTTCCATGTTCATGTATGAAGCTTTGACCTAAAGGGTGTTTTTGTTGACTTTTCAAAATGACCTATAATGTCCAAATTCATATCTTCTTGTGAGTGCATATTTTGAACTTGGGAGCAGAAGATGAATTGTAGGTAATCAAGTCTTCTTCAAAATGATCTTTAGATGGGTCATTTTTGATAAAGTATGAGAAAGTTATGCTTGGTCAAAGTTGAGTTGACTTTTTCCTGTAAAAACCCTAATTTAGCAACTTTTGGGTTTTAATGAATTGTGAGTAATCCTTGAGGAATCATGATCAACCCTTGATCAAATGATGAACAAAACTTCAAAATGAGAATGTTGACCAAAAATCTTGAAGTTTGACTGTATGTGGGCCACAATTGACTTTTGCCCCGGCACAGTCGATTTTCAGGCATTTGAGCAATTGATTGAGCAAACTTCCTCTGTAAGGCTTGAAACTTGACATGGATGATCTTGAGAACATATTAGGACAATGGTGAGCATTTGGGATCCTTTGGATTTAAACATCTTGATGCAAAATGAAACCCTAATTTGAGGTAGACTGTCTTAGGAGAGAGTTTGTCTGGTCAACCCTTGGACTTCCTTGAGCAATTTGAGGACCTCACTTGAAATGTATTGACAAAGATGGGAGGGCAAATTTTGGGGTACAACAGTGTGTGTCTTGGGAGAAATATAATCTTAGGAGTTTCAGTTGTATGTTACTCTACTGGGGGAAATAACTCCTGCTTGAGGAAGCGGAAGTGATCTGCATGCATGGTCAGGGTACAAGCTGCACCACGACTTACTGGGGAAATGCGAAACCAATCGTGTTTGATTAGGTCCAGGTCTTACAGTGTTGTGGACTTCTGTCTGGAGATAAGAGAGAAGGAACCTGGATAGTAAGGTTATGAGAAGGAACCTGGATAGTAGGGTTGCTTCGAAATGAAAGCCTGGATAGTAGGGCTGTGAGAAGGAACCTGGATAGTAGGGTTACTTCGATATGAAAGCCTGGATAGTAAGGTTGTGAGAAGGAACCTGGATAGTAGGGTTACTTCAATATGAAAGCCTAGATAGTAGGGCTGTGAGAAGGAACATGGATAGTAGGGTTACTTCGATATGAAAGCCTGAATAGTAAGGCTATGAGAAGGAACCTGGATAGTAGGGTTACTTAGATATGAAATCTTGGATAGTAGGGTTGTGAGAAGGAACCTGGATAGTAGGGTTACGTCGATATGAAAGCCTGGATAGTAGGGTTGTGAGAAGGAACCTGGATAGTAGGGTTACTTCGATATGAAGGCCTGGATAGTAGGGTTGCTTCGAAATGAAAACCTGGATAGTAGGGCTGTGAGAAGGAACCTGGATAGTAGGGTTGCTTCGAAATGAAAACCTGGATAGTAGGGCTGTGAGAAGGAACCTGGATAGTAGGTGTGATACGGTGGCAGAACCGGAACTGTTTTGGATGCTGGTTTGCGTTTTACGTTTGTGTTCGCAAAATGTCACGGTAAGCAAGAGTCGTCACCTACTTTTATTTTATCCAACAAGGAAAGGAAAAAAGCACAGAAAAATTCCTTTTTTGAGATTTTCTGAGTACGGGGGGTAGATTATAGTAAGGGAAGGTATTAGCACCCTTTCTATCCATAGTTTTCTATGGGATCTTAGGTACTTGCTCATCATTTTCAAAATTGCTTCGTGTTTGTGTGATTTGAAAAGTTTTTGTTTCACTTTGTTTTAACTCTTGCTTCTGTCTTCAAGAGTGTTACAAAGTGTTTTTGAAAGCTTGGTTTTGAAAGGAGTGTAAGTGTGAAAGATTTTTTGTTTTGAGCAAGTACCTACTAGCATCTACCTACTCGAAAAAAGAATCGTTCTATGTTCGTTTCCTTTAGACAGCGCTATCCCACTATTAGTGAGTAGGTAGCACCATCGTTGGAGTTTTACGGGTCAATTCTAAAGGGACGTAAGGTCACTAAAGCAATGTTAGGACATCTTAGTAATAACCCTAATGTCTTAAGATCAATAATCGAGGCAACAATTATGAGGCAACCTTTCTGAGGCAACTTTGATCTTTGAGACAAAAGAGCGACCAATAAAATACCCTATACTTAATGACCGTTTACCGAAGGCAACCGAAGTGTGAGTATACCCTAGGAGTGCGCATGTGCGAGTGATTCAATTTCAAGTTTATTATCTTTGCACATTTAGGGTTTGCTAATTGTTTTAAAGTTACTCATACATTCTTGTCATGCATCCCTATTATTCATACATCTAACAATTAATATTTTGCGGGAATTAAAGTGCGGAAAGTAAGCTACGCTATTACAAGGATTCGGGTATTAATTGCGTAGCCAAAAACAACCCGTAAAAAAATAGATAAATGAAAATAAAAGCTCTAATTAATCTATTACAATTTGTGAGAAATTACATCAATATGGTAAAAAATAATAAAGCGCGCGCGAATGAATTAGGAATGAGAAAAGTTAGGGTTTTGACCCCGTCTAACCTAACCGAAAGAAAAAATTATTTTTTGTTGTTTTTAATTATTTTTAAGAAAAAGAACAAGGTTTTTAAAATAAATACAAAATTAATTAGTAATTGAATTAAATTAAAGAAAATAATTTACATGGCCTATTTTTATATTTTTGTTACTTTTAAGAAAAAGAAAATAGAATTTAGTTAGAAACAAAAACCCTAATTGTTATAATTAATTTTAATTTATTTACAAAATTATTAAAGTTACCCTAAAATTAAGTAAACTAATTAAATTAATTTTTGTATAAAAAATAAATATCCTAAATCTAATTGGGTGAAAAATATTATTTTTATGATTTTTTGATAAAAAGAATTAGTTTTTTATATGAATAAAATTAACATAATGAATTAAATAAAAGAAATATAAAAGAATAGAGAAAAGAAAGTTGGGCCTGGAAAAGTAATTTGGTGAGGTGTGGATATCAATTCTAGCCCAAGAAGCAATTGATCCATGTTAACTTGCCCAGATTTCCTGTGATGCATTGACCATGGCCTATGATGCTCCTTCATCTGATGGCCTTCAGATCTAGCCATCTGGAGATCCAATGACTGGATCCTAAGGGCGCATGGTGGTCCTTAACCTTGTGTGCGCGCCTGAACCTGGAAAGAAAAATAATGTGAAAGAATGGGGGGACCTGGGATTCGAACCCAGGCCCCAAAGCACTTTCCACCTGCACCAATGCCAGCTGAGCTATGCGCTTGTTTTGTACATAAAATAATAATAATTGATAATATGCAATAATGTGAAAAAGGCGCCAGAATTCAAATCAGCGAATGAGATGATGCCACGCCAGTCATCCCTGACCTCGTTCCATTGGTAAAAGTCATAAACTTTTACCTACAGACGAATGTCCGTAGCTACATCCCTGGCTTATCTCAAAATCCTCCATGGGCATGATAAATAACATCTAATGCAATGAATCGAACCGTCTTGACATTCTGAACATCATGATGCCCTTCATGGGGGCCAATTTTGCCTGCACACAAAAACCCTAAAACAAGACCAAGAACTCTAACAATGGCAAATCTTGCTACAGTCCATAAAAACGAAATTAAATGTTACAGATAGTTTGGAAATGTTTCAAGAAGAAAGAATATATAATTATTTCATGCTATAGATGCCAAAATTATGCAATTCGAATTCAAGAACAAACCAAAGTCGTGGCTGACTTACAGTGTGTTCTAGTGCTGGAAACTCCTTGTTCTTGATTGGTACAGCCTCCTTTCAATCCCAGGAATCGAATGAGATGATTAGGGGACCTTGAAAATGCCTGAAAGTACAAAATCGAATCACCACTTTTCCTTGTTTTTTCAAGTTTGGTTTTGTCTTGTGCGCCTCTCTAACCTTGTCCTTTAGGTCTGCAATTGTATACTATATACTGAGGAATGAATTAGGTTTAAAATTATGTTCTCAATCTTCCTCCATTATAGCTTTTGATTTGGATTTGATTCACTTGAAGATCTTTCTAAAAATAGGTCAAAACTAATCTTTTTGTGCACACAAAGGCTTTGCACGATTTCAATCACTTGCCAACTGGATATAGGACCTGAAACATGCACAATATCTTGAGGTTTCAATGTTTTAGGTTTTTTCATGATTTGTTTTGATTAAAATTGATTTAATTCAAATGAAAACCAAAATAAATAATAAAAATAAGATAAAGACAAGTGGCAAGAGATAGGGCTCGTGGACCATGCTACCAACTCAAGACAAGTGCAAAAAGTTAGGCCCATTTAGCAAAAATTGCAATTTTAGGCATAGTTGACTTTTGACAATTTTGCAAAAAAGGGTCAACTTATCCAATGCATAACTTCCTCAATTTTGACTCTTTGAAGGTGTTCTTGGATTTTTTAGAAATCTTGAGATGTCATCTAAGCAACCCTTTTAGTATCATATCAATTTGGTATTCCATGTTTGTGTATGAAGCTTTGACAAAAAAGGTGTTTTTGTTGACTTTTCAAAATGACCTATAATGTCCAAATTCATAAACTCTGGTGAGTGCATATTTTAAACTTGGGAGATGAAGATGAATTGTATATAATTTCATCCTCTTCAAAATGAGCTTTGTATGGGTCATTTCTCATAAAGTATGAGAAAGTTATGATTGGCCAAAGTTTAGTTGACTTTTCCTACAAAACCCTAATTTAGCAACTTTTGGTTCTTGATGAATTGTGAGCAATCCTTGATGAATCATGATCAACCCGTGATCAAATGATGAATAATACTTCAAAATGAGGATGTTGACCAAAAATCTTGAAGTTTGACTGTATGTGGGCCACAGTTGACTTTTGCCCTAGCACAGTCGATTTTCAGGCCTTTGAGCAATTGACTGAGCAAACTTCCTATGCAAGGCTTGAAACTTGACATGGATGATCTTGAGAACATATTAGGACAATGGTGAGAATTTTGGATCCCTTGGACTCAAGTATCTTGATGCAACATGAAACCCTAATTTTAGGTAGACTTCTTTAGAAGAGAGCTTGTCTGGTCAACCCTTGGACTTCCTTGAGCAATTTGAAGACCTCACTTGAAATATGTTGAGAAATATGGGAGGGAAAATTTTGGGGTACAACAGCTGCCCCTGTTCAATCTTCTTAAACCTGAGGATGTAGATTGGCTTGTCTGCCTTTCGTGATCCGAGGGTTGAAGATGATTGAACACTAGAGTGCCCAGAAATTTGCACTCGCATGAAGTGGAACTTGTCTTATAATGTCAGAAATGGGCTTATAGATGCCATTTGGAGGTCGATGTCGGAAGATGGGCTTAAAGATGCCATCCGAAGAAGTGTCGATCGCACAAGAGATTCCTTAGCGAGAGCTTGCATGCCTGTTGTTGAGGAAGATTCCGCCGGGAATGCTGGTCTCTGTCTTGAGAGAAAGTTGAATTTTAGGAGCTTCAGTCGTCCGTTATTCTACTGGGGAATCATCTCTTGGTCGAAGAGGATAAAATGAACTACTATCTGGTCGTGATCCAGGCTTCATTGTGATAATATCGGTTGTTATATGGTCGTAATCTAGGCTTCACAGTGACTTACTGGGGAGATGATATTAAACTTGATATCCGGTCATAATCCAGGCTTTGCAATCTCAATTCTTATCTGGTCGTAATCCAAGTTTTAGAAGGAATTCAGTTGTTATCCGGTCGCATCCGGGCTTTAACTTGAATTTAGGGTACACTAATATTCGGTCGACTCCGGGCTTCTTAGTAATTGTCCATGTAAAATTGCTATTTGGTCGAAATCCAAGCTTCCCAATGTCTTGTACCGCTATCTGGTCGTAATCCAGGCTTCACGATGTTTCATACCATTATCTGGTCGAATCCAGGCTTCATGGTGTCCTGTACTGCTATCTGGTCGAATCCAGGCTTCACAATACCTCACTTCTTATCTGGTCGAAATCCAGGCTTCAGAAGAAATCAAGTGGTTATCCAGTCGCATCTGGGCTTCCATTTGATTTTAAGGCCTACTAATATCCGGTCGACTCCAGGCTTCATAGTAATTGGCCGGGTGAACTGCTATTTAGTTGAAATCCAAGATTCTTAGTGTCCCTTACTGTTATCTGGTCGTAATCCCAGGCTTTAGTGTTCTTTACCGCTATCTGGTCATAATCTAGGCTTCACGATGTATCATACCGCTATCTGGTCGTAATCCAGGCTTCACGATGTCTCATACCATTATCCGGTCGAATCCAGGCTTCATGGTGTTCGGGGAATCCAAGGTATTATCCAGTCGAATCTGGGCTTCATAACTTGCATTAAAGATATACCACTATCTGGTCAAATCCAGGCTTCATAGTATTTTTGGCTGCTATCTGGTCGTAATCCAGGCTTCACAACATCTTCTACCATTATCTGGTCGTAATCCAGGCTTCATGGTCTTGTTTTGCTATCTGGTTGTAACCCAGGCTTCACAATAACTTGTTGAGCTGCTATCCGGTCGAATCCGGGCTTCACAACTTATGTTTATGATATACCACTATCTGGTCGAATCCAGGCTTCATGGTGTCTTTGTATTGCTATATGGTCGTAATCCAGGCTTCACAAAAACTTGCTGGGGGTTAAACTATTATCCGGTCGAATCTGAGCTTCATAGCTTGTTTAAAAGATACCACTATCTCATCGTAATCCAGGCTTCGCGGTATTATGATACTGTTATTCGGTCGTTCTCCGGGCTTCACAATATGATGGAGGAATCAAGATAATATCCGGTCGTACCCGGGCTTCATAGCTTGAACTCTGAGAATTTGATTATATCTTTCCTGAAATGTAAATAGTTAGTCGTATGTAATGTCATGATGTATGACATGTATTGAGTAATGATGTTCTCAAAATAAGTGAGATTGTGATGTATGATGCGTATGCATGTCATGATGTATGGATGTGCAATGCTTTTATGATGTTCTCTGGTTAGGGAAAATAAATTCCGGATTGTTGCTGGAGAATATGAAGAGTTTCGCTCGCTGGGGAAAATTACCGAAGATGATTGGGAGAATAATCCTGCTGGAGAATACATTCACTACGCCAAAAAAGACCTTTAAAAGCGCTTTTTTTGGCCTTTAAAAGCGCTTTCTAAGGTGGCGCTGCTAAAGGTTTTAGCAGCGCTTTTTGTTTAATGAAAAGCGCTCTCATAGGTCTACTTATGACAGCGCTTTTTCTAAAAAGCGCTCTCTTAAGTACCCTTATGGCAGCGCTTTTTCAAAAAAGCCCTCTCTTAGGTAGACCTATGACAGCGCTTTTTTATGAAAAAGCGCTTTCATTGGTGGCGCTTTTTTTGGGAAAAAGCTTCCATAGGTCTACCTATGAAAGCGCTTTTTGGAGAAAAGCGCTGTCATAGGTCTACCTATGAAAGCGCTTTTTGGAGAAAAGCGTTGTCATAGGTCTACCTATGAAAGCGCTTTTTGGAGAAAAGCGCTGTCATAGGTCTACCTATGAAAGCGCTTTTCTCCAAAAAGCGCTTTCATAGGGTGTTTTTTTTAGAGGTATTATTTATATCATTCATATACCTGCATTGTTTGCCATAACCTGTAATTCATAAATAGTGGTAATGCATTGTAATTCCGATACCCCGTTCTCGTACTCTTTCGACAATCGATTGGAATACAACCGTGTCTTATCCATGGTTTACGGTTTCTGAGTCAAAACCAATACTCAATATAACAAAACCAATACTCAATACTTTTCACTAAATTCGTTTTATTCTATCAACTACTTTAGTACACAAGTATAACACAAGAAACCATAAACAAGAAACTATCATTGCTCAAAATCAATCATAAATTATGTTTGCATCTCAAATTATATATAAACCATTGTTATCTGTATTCTAACTCAAAGTCAGTATTACAAAATCAACTCTAACAACAACTAAACCAGTCCTTATATTATTCTCTGCTCAATAAAATATTGACACAACTCTTCTTTGGTTTCTTCCAACTGAAGTTTCATGTAATATGGACATTTGTACTCATTGAAGTACTACATAAGAAAACATAATATGCATGATTTAGTTAAAAGTAAAAAATTATATGGAATATCCGAGAAATAATAAAACAAATTCTAAGTTATAAATTCATACAGTGACTGGAATCTCTATTTGATTCAGTTGAATGATTTCTTTGATAAACCGCATAACGAAGTATCCGCAATCTATACCGTTTTGTTGTTGAGGACACTACATAGAAAAACAAATAAGAATATATAGTTGTATTGTTTTATCAAATAGCGTAAATATTATAATCAAAATAGTGGAAATTAATATACCTGCACTTTGATCCAATTAATGTAGTTTGCTTTAGACCGTCGTATCCGAGCTTCTCTTTGACACCGGAATACTTGTATCGCTCTAACAAAATTAAAAATATATATTTAGAACAATGTCACAGAAATAATTAAATACATAAATACACATAAATATTTAGAATAATCTCACTTACGTATCAATCATTAACTTCATATCCGGATAATTGGTCCAATCACCGTCAACCGAATTCAGATAATAGACCACTTCTTTTACTGGATCGATAGCAACCAACAACCAGTGACGTCTATAAATTAAAACAACAGTTTAGAAGAAATTTTTCTACGCAAAAATTACAAATATTAAAATGAATTTAGAATGAAAATCTAACCCTGTAGGAATAGTATTATACGCCCAAAGATATAAGCTTTCTGTACTGCCAGTTGCCATGAATCTTTCGACTAAGTGATCTCTTACTGAATCCGGTTCCCTACCAATTATCGCTCCGCTGACACGGGAGGAAGACACAAAATGGAATCTGTTTGACAATTGATTCCCGCGCATCAATTTGTCATATAACAGCCTTAAATAGAAACATAATTAATATTAGAGCATATTCATTGAAAATGTTTAAAAAAGATTTCAGCTAATTACATAATATAAAGATGGGGTTACCGGATGTATGCGTGCATAATACTGACGCCCAATTCTTTATGACGGAAAATCTGTTCCACGTCCTCATGTCCAATTATTTCTGTGCAAGGAAAACCAAAAATACCTTGATCCATATCAATTTGACGAATACCACCATCCATCAAATTTGTTGTTCCCACTATTGTTTCCAGACACTGCCGGTATCGAGGGAAAAATCTAGTGGGCACCCTTTTCTTGGGTGGTACGCCAACGATTTTCTGGCTCACTTGTTGTGACCCATGAAAAGGTACCTAAAAATCATATAAACTCGGTTAAATTATAAAATTATGCAATTTTTTATTCGGATCATATAATTAACACTTTAAACGTACCTCTTTTGGTGATACGTCAGACTCGTCGTGCCGCAAAATCCCTTTACCCTTAGATGCGGGTGTTGTAGGAGTCTATAATTACCGTGGAAATAACTGATCAGAACTGACAGTTGAAGACTTAAAGATTCATAATTGTTTTCAACATACCTGATCATCTATGAAAATGAGGTCGGATGGCCATGCAACAAAAGATCCAATTGCATCTCGCAGCAATGTGGTCTCAGCAAAAATGTCAGGTACCGGCAGCAATGCATCCATATCTAAAGCAATGTCAACCGATACTTTCATGTGACCATCCGGAAGCGGTCTATTATGAAGTAAATCTCCCGAACTATTATGGATTTTTCCCTTGCCAACTAGTCGATAAGTCGGTGACGATAGGTAGAGCTGGCAAGATGAAATGCCCTAAACCAATAATAACCGTTAGAAGTGACTAAAAATATTCTATAGTAATAACGGATATATATTGAAAATTACCTCGGGAAATTTATACTGAAAGTTGATACTAGCTTTGTCACTAGTTTCTTTCAAGTGTGAACTGCTCTTTTCCGCCATATACCTCTCTTTATCCTTCTGCAATTCACGAACTTAAGCTTGTAAATCCTGCAATGTTTGCATCACTTCTGCATTGCTAGGATTTCTTCTCCTTGGATGCTTATACAAAGAGGTTGGAGTCACACCATGACTTTACCCCTCACCCGACCCGGATACTCAGAAATATTTAGTGCTCAACTAAGTACGCTCCTGGTATCGTGAGGATCCTCACTTGGGGATACCGATTGGGACAAGGTCTCCTGTAATTCAATTACATATAAAAAATTATTAGTGGAGATAAAAAATTACTTAAATATTAATAAACATTAATTGATTTAACTAAAGACACAATCTTATACTTACACATTCATCATACACATGTTGAATATCGGGATTAACAGCTTGATCCTTGCCCACACGGGCTTCCTTCCACAACAAATGTGCCGGTAGTGATGTTGCGTCACTTTTCGTCTCTTCTAACTACACAATGACGGAGGTCTTAAGATCATCAACTATATAACACATTGAGAGAATTAATAAGATCGTAGAGTTTATATTTACTTACAATTTTTTCCTCTAAGCGAGCATATCCCAAACGCCCTTTTTTGTATGGATATGCGGGTTTTGACGCTCTCTCGCGATTTATAGCACTCACTTTCTTGAAATTCTCATCTCTTCTTTGGCCTACAAAACCAACCCATTCTTCAGGTGTAATGAAGTTCTCATACTTCTTTGGACGTTCCGGATCCTCTTCAAGAAAATTTCCTTCATCATCTTTAAGATACTTGTTGGTTAAAAATGTTCTCCACCCTCTGTGTCTTTTTCCAGCCAAACCCATTATATACTTTTTACGGGTATCTTCAATGTTAAAAGACCTCTACAAAAAAACATACGCATAAAGTGTGTTAGTAAAAGAAATTTAAACACATATTATCGTCAAGATAAAGCAAATAACAAAAACCATATATGTACCTTTATCTCAGTCCAAACTTTCTCCTTAGCCTCATCCAACTCTCCTCTTTTCCATCTAGGAGTGGTGATCGGAATGTGTATACGAACAAGCGTACCAATGTAGCTTGTCAACTTTGCAGCATTAGACCCAATTAATTGGTCATTATCATTCCATTCTACATTATAGGTTACTCCTCTATCTCTATCACGTATGATTCCCCTCATAATAGTAATACCTCGTGTAATATCTTTTTCTGAAGTATTTTCTTGAGTATTTTCAGGAGCATTTTCAGGAGCATTTGCATTATCTTGATTACTAGCCATTTGACCTGTAATAATGAAAAAAAATAAACATGAAATGTCAAATAAAAATGAAATGACAAATATAAAAAAGAAATGACAAATAAAAATGAAATGGCAAATTAAAATGAAATGACAAATATAAATGAAATAGCAAATAAAAATGAAATGACAAATATAAAAATGAAATGACAAATAAAAATGAAATGGCAAATTAAAATGAAATGACAAATATAAAAAAGAAATGACAAATAAAAATGAAATGGCAAATTAGAATGAAATGACAAATATAAATGAAATAGCAAATAAAAATGAAATGACAAATATAAAAATGAAATGACAAATTAAAATGAAATGACAAATATAAAAATGAAATGGCAAGTTATATATATTATTACCCTTTTCACTAAGGTCTCTTTCTTTTCTTGGTAGGAATGTGTTCTACTCGTCTCTTAACAACGCGGACAGTTGGATTAATCCAAATACCCTCATTATGATCGTTTCTAATACATGATTCATTATCATTTTGATCAGTTATGGTTAAAGATTCAATGTCAACACCAATATCACTTTGATCTCCAATGCTTTCATCAATTACTTTATTAGATAGTAGCACTATAGACCATTTCGTACTTGTCGGATCATTGACATAGAACACTTGTTTAGCTTGAGAGGCTAGAATAAAAGGCTCATCTTTGTACCCCACCCTATTAAGATCCACTTGCAAAAAACCTGACTTATCCATTCGTATGCCATTATTATTTTCAACCCACTTGCAACCAAATATAGGAATCTGAAACTTCTCGTAATCAAACATCCAAATGCGCTCGATAACCCCAAAATATGACAGGTTTGAAAATTTTGGGTTTAAGTCCTTCACACTTGATATATGCATTGCTTCAGCGATCAAGGTGACACCACTATTTTGCATAGTACTTTTGTCATCCTGTTCTTTGGTATAAAATGTGTATCCATTAATTGCATATGCGCTATAAGAAAACACAATTAAACTTGGACCGTATGCTAAACATCTCAATCTTTATGTTACTGAATCATGATCTGAACGATACTTTGAATAAATATGTTCCTTAAACCATGGTATGAAACTTCGATTGTGCTCTCGTACAATCCAATTCTCATTTCTATTCGGATTTAAACCTCGAAGAACACCCTTGTGAATTTCAACATACGGCTCAACTTCAAGCTCATTATGTAGAACATACAAATGCACTTGATCCCGTTCGACCATTGATACTGTCACAACTTTATTTCCAATTAGCTTCTTACCTTCTTTTTTTTCAACAATGAGAGATTTGGGGAGTCCAATTGATTGAACATTTGACAGATATTCAGTACAAAACTCAATCGCTTCTTCAACAATATATCGTTCAGCAATACAACCCTCTGGTCGACTTCGGTTTTTCACATACCCTTTTAATATTTTCATATAACGTTCAGTAGGGTACATCCATCTCATATAAGCTGGTCCGCACAGTTGTGTCTCTTTGACAAGATGAACGACAAGATGAACCATTATGTCAAAAAACGAGGGAGGGAAATACATTTCAAGATCACACAAAGTAAGAACTATTTATTTTTGCAATGTTGGTAAGATCTCAGGATCGATCACCTTGCTGCAAATTGACTTGAAGAAAAAACACAGTTTAGTTATTGCGCTTCTTACTTTTTCTGGAAGAATAGAACGTATACCTATCGGTAGAAAATGTTCCATTATAACATGGCAATCATGCGTCTTTAAACTCTTTAACTTGAGGTCTTGCATAGACACAAGTCTTCTAATATCTGATGAGTAGCCTTCTGGAACTTTAACCGCACTTAGGAACTTACACAATATTGTTTTCTCCTTTCTGGATAGAGTGTAAACAGCAGGTGGTAGATATGTTCGTGTTCCTTTTTTCACGGGTCCCAATTCAGTTCTTATTCCCATCTCTACCATATCCTCCCTTGCTTTAAGACCATCCTTAGACTTCCCTTTTATATTGAGTAAAGTACCAATAACACTGTCAAATACATTTTTTTCAATATGCATAACATCAAGAAAATGTCTTACGTACAAAGATTTCCAATATGGCAATTCAAAAAAAATCGACCTCTTCTTCCACCCACCTGTAACAACTTTATGTGCAAAAGGCTTGCCAAACTGAATACTCACATCTTTCACCTTTTCAAATAATTGATCACCTGTCAATCCAGGCGGAGCACTACGTTGTTCGGTATCTCCGTTGAACGCTTTTCTCCATCCACGATATTGATGTTTAGAATTTAAGAATCTACGATGACCGAGAAAGACATTCTTCTGACAAAGTTTCAATCGCATCGTATCGGTTCCATCTTCACATATAGGACACGCTTTTTCACCTTTAATGCTATACCCGGATAGATTTCCGTAGGCTGGAAAATCGTTAATTGTTCCAAACAACATCGCCCTCAAGTTGAAACTTTCTTTCCTATACCCATCATAAACCTCCACACCGTTCTCCCACAAAATCTTCAAATCTTCGATTAAAGGTTCCAAATATACATCTATGTCATTTCCTGGTTGTTTAGGCCCAGAAATTAACATAGATAACATCATGTACTTACGCTTCATACATAGCCAAGGAGGTAGGTTATAAATCATAAGAATTACAGGCCATGTGCTATGCGAGATACTTTGAATACCGTATGGGTTCATTCCATCAGTAGACAATGCCAAGCGAAGGTTTCTTGCGTCTTTTCCAAATTCAGGATAATCATTATCAATTTTCATCCACTGTGGTGAATCTGCCGGATGTCGAAACTTTCCATCAACAATTCTTTCATCTGCATGCCAAGTTAAATGTCTTGAATCGGTTTCACTACGATACATCCGTCTAAATCTCGGAATTATAGGAAAATACCATAAGACTTTTGCCGGAGACAACTTTTTCTTATATCGAGGGGCACCGCATTTAGGACACTCATTTAACGATGCATACTCGTTTCGAAACAAAACGCAATCTTTTGGACAGGCATGTATCTTGTCATAGCTCATGCCAATAGAGTACAACATCTTTTTGGCCTCATACGTTCGATTGGGGAGAACATTATCCTCTGGTAGCATATCTTTCATAAGGGCTAATAACTCTGTGAAACTTTTATCCGACCATCCATTTCCCGCCTTTAAGTTGTACAACTTTAATACCGCAGACAATCTTGTGAATTTTGTACAACCATTATACAACGGTTTCTCTGCATCGCTTACTAACCTCTCGAACATTTTGGGACAATCATTAAGATCTTCTTCAAGCGCTTCTGCAATCTCTTCAACTCGATCATAATCGTATGTATCTGTGCCATTGTTGTTTGAAGCATAGGTCCTATTATCCCCCGATTCATCATTCCCATCACTTTTCTCACCATGCATATTCCAACATGTATAACTTCTATCAATTCCATACCGTATTAGATGCGATGCCAACTGAACCCGTCAACCCGATTCCCATAACAGCAACACAAACAAGGACATGTCATTCGACCGGGGTCTTCGGCGTGCGCAACAGCAAACTTAACGAATTCCGATACCCCGTTCTCGTACTCTTTCGACAATCGATTGGAATACATCCATGTCTTATCCATGGTTTACGGTTTCTGAGTCAATCTGAGCTAAACAAAAACTTAACTTAATCAATTTGTCGAACACTTGGTGTGAAATCAATTTTAATTAGATTTTTCTTTGGTTTTGTTGATATGAAAAATTAATTGCAATTTTATAGATTACAATCAACTCAACAAAAAATTGTTTAAAATATTATTGATAAGAAAATTATCTCAATATGTTGATTGCACAATCAATGAATTCACAATTTACAATAAAAATGAGTGAAAGAGAAGGAGAGATAAATGTGTTTAAGGAGTTCTCCTATCGATCTAAGGGCACACCTTCCCTTAATTTCAATGAAATTGAGATAATAACTTAAATGAAATTTCTACGACGATTTTTGCGGCCGTAAGAGCCAACCGTCGTCAATTTTTTGGTTATGTAAAGGCAAAATATATAGAATCCCTTTGGTGGAAGGTACAAGTCACATTTCATGTCTTACGGCGGTCATAAGAACCGACCTCGCTCAAATTCCACGACCGTTCTCCACCAGCCACCATGTTCCTATATACCCATTTTCCAATTTACGCGGCTATGTTTTCCAAATTCTATCGCGTTTTCATTTTCTTTCAGAATCGTAAACCCTTGTACTTTTTCCATCCAAACTGAACCGTATTCCATTTTCCTAACCTAAAATTGCAAAAATTTCTTGATCTATCTAATAATATCAAATCTGCATAATCATTTTTCTCTCACATCTCATGTACAAAGAAATTCAGTGAAGGTAAAAAGATGCAACTTTATTATATTAATTCATTGACAAGGTAAAAAGATTTTATACAATAATATATTTCGTAGATGCAACTATATTGTATTAATTCGTAAAACCTCTACAATATCTCTATGATTTGATTTAATGCCCATGGAATCATTTGTTGATTATGTTTGTGTTGCGTTAGTATAAAATTGGTAACTTTCCTAAGTGTCTAATCAATTGAAGAAAATATTTTGTATAGATTGAAAAGAAGAAACAATCACCTGACGGTTCTCTTGTTTTCAGACGATTTGACACGTTTGAGTTCTCCGGTGAGATATCTAGCTCTGAACCGGAAGGTCCTGAAGAAGTTAAAGAAACCGATTAATTTCCAAAACACATTAAACAAACATCAAAAGACAGAGAGCCTTAATCGGGAATCACAATTACCTGCCGTCCAACTAGTGCCTGCTAATCAATAATAAAAACAAGAATTCTTTGGTCTTGAGAAACACTAACTGTGCCTGCTAATCAATGAAACAAGAATTTTGTATGTCACTATTGCTTCCAAGAATATATTTCGTGCCCGATTATTCAATAAACGCTCAATAACGTTTAAAATATAATCACCTAACGGGAACCAAAAATTCAACCAATACCTGCTTATTTGAAAAAAAACAACAAGAATGGCACTACAAACCCATTCTACAAACCCACAAACCTCAATGGATTTCATGAAACCTACAAACCCAATCAGCTCTAAAGATATTTACTATCCTTAATCACATTTTAATGGCACTACATTCATGTCTTCGATAAAGGAAATAACAGACAAAGCATTTACCGTTTCAACATACACAAGCAATACACTGTAAATGAGAAGAAAATAATAATCAACGAACCTTGTGAAGAGATGGACGACTCGTGCGGCGGCGATGAGGGTTGACGATGGTGGCTACCGTGAAAAATCGCTTTGGACGAAGAAGGAACAGTAACGAAAAATCGCTTTGGGACGTTGAAGAGTGGAGGAAACACAAGAGTCACGTACAGTACCAACACAAAGCTTTAATCAAAAACATTAAAATTTATTATAAAACAACCTAAGAAAGCGCTTTTAAAAGCGCTTTCTAATGGTCATGTATAACAGCGCTTTTTCATAAAAAAGCGCTTTCGTAGCATACCCTATAGCAGCGCTTTTAAAAGCGCTTTCTAAAGGCCAGGTTTAGCAGCGCTTTTGAAAAGCGCTTTCTAAGGCTGACCTTTAGCAGCGCTTTTGAAAAGCGCTTTCTTAGGTTCCCTCTGAAAGGCACCCTTTAGCAGCGCTTCTCAAAAAGCGCTGTCTAAGGGTGACCTTTAGCAGCGCTTTTGAAAAGCGCTTTCTTAAGGTACCCTATGAAAGCGCTTTTTTAAGCGAATTTTTTTTAATACCTACAGCAGCGCTTTTTCCTAAAAGCGCTTTCGTATGTGTGATGCTAAAGCTTATTTTTGGCGTAGTGATTAGTGAGAGAACGACTCTTGTGAGGAAGAGATACTCTGTCAGAAGATCCGCTGATTTGGAGCAATAACCTCGGCTGGGGATGAATTACCGCTGCTGGCGATGATAAACTCTATCGGGGATAAAGTTTCTGCTTGTGGAAGAAATAAACTCCACTAGGGATGGTCTTCTAGTGTTGGCAATAGATAAACTCTGCTTGGGGAGAATTCCGCCGACTTATTCGCGCTTACGAACTTCAGCTGGGGAGAGCTAACACCACTGTCTTTTGGGTATCTTTTACTCTGCGGGGAGTGTATGCACTTTTAGTCATATTCTTCAGTTGGGTCTATCCCTGTACCTGGTGAATATAGCAACTGTAAGGTTTGGACATTTCTTGTTTGCCCCTGTTCCTAGTATTACGAGTAATCGTCTTTTGTTTCGCATGTAAATATTTATGAGCAACAATTATTTTCAAATGCATATATCAAAAATGGATCATTGGACGTTCTTGCAAAACAAAACAGAAAAAGAAAAAAAAACAATTTGGAATTTCTTTGTGAAAATGAATTGTATTGATTTTAAAGTTGGCCTGTAATAGGCGTTTTTGTACAAGAGGTTGACGTCCTAGTAAGAGAACGCCACCGAAATGATAGAGTTTATACAATTTGCGAAAAACAAAGAAAAATAGCTATATGAACAATCCCACTGGGTTCCAACTCTGTTATTGCCTTTATATCTTCGAGCATCTCATCACTTTGCTACTTAGTTAAAAGTAGATCAGATTGATTGGTGCCGTCTGAACTTGATAGTCGATACCAAAGTCTGGTTGCAAGATGATCCAATGAGACATAGTGTTATGCTTTAATCCATAATTTTTGCCTGGACCGCCCTTTCGGGTTTTCAGTCCACCGGGATACCCCTTTTTGCCCAAGTCGCCTTTTCAGGTTTTCGACTTGCCGGGTGTAAAATTTTTTTCCATTTTCATCCCTTATTTTTGCCCGAACCTTTTTGGTTCGCCGGGAAGCCCTTATTTTTTCCTAGGCCAGTCGACCTAGCGGGTCTTTGATTATGCGTAGTATTTTTTCATTATGTTTGCATTGACGGGGTGAGGAAGGTCGTCACTATCCATGGTGGTTAGAATCATAGCTCCTCCCAAGAAAATGTTCTTAACCACAAATGGCCCTTCGTAAGTAGGGGTCCATTTGCCCCTGGGATCAGCTTGCAGCAGTATGATACGTTTGATTACCAGATCCCCGACTTGATACTCTTGTCCTATAACTTTCTTGTTAAATGCCTTGATCATTCGCTTTTGATACGTCTGACCATGAAAAATAGCAGTAAGTCTCTTTTCATCGATTAAGTTCAGCTGATCAAGCTGGGTCTGGATCCAATCGTCTTTGCTCAAACTTGCATCCTTCATAATTCGAAGAGAGGGTATCTGAACTTCAATGGGCAAGACTGCCTCCATGACATACACCAAGGAATAGGGTGTTTCCCCTGTTGACGTCCGCGCTGAGGTACGGTACCCATGAAGAGCGAATGGTAACATCCCATGCCAGTCTTTGTATGTCACTGTCATCTTCTGCACAATCTTCTTGATGTTCTTATTAGCTGTTTCAACAACCCCATTCATCTTCGGCCGGTAAGGAGAATAGTTGTGATGTTGTATCTTAAACTTCTTGCAAAGCTCGGTGATCATGGTATTGTTGAGATTTGTACCGTTTTCCGTAATGATCCTCTCTGATACACCGCATCGACAGATCAGATTGTGTCGGATGAACCACGCCACGACATTCTTGGTTACTGTAGCAAAGGAAGCCGCCTCAACCCACTTCGTGTAATAATAAATAGCTACCAGAATGAAACGATGCCCGTTAAATGCAGTAGGTCGGATCTCGCCAATCATATCGATGCCCCACATTGCAAAAGGCCAAGGTGCTGTCAAGAGGTTCAGAGGAACTGGAGGTACATGCACCTTATCAGCATAGACTTGGCACTTATGACAGGTCCGAGAATGCTGATAACAATCGGCTTCCATAGTAGACCAATAGTATCCTGCCCGTAGGATTTTCTTCGCCATGGTATGTCCACTGGAATGAGTTACGAAAGTACCTTCATGTAACTCTGCCATAATCCTTTCTGCCTCGTTCTTGTCCACACATCGCAGTAAGGTTGAGTCATGGTTACGCTTGTAAAGGATACCATTAGTTATGAAGAACTTCGCAGCGAACCTCCTCAAGAACTTCTTATCATTAACAGATGCACCCTCGGGATATTCCTGAGCCTCAAGATACCTCTTTACCTCGTGAAACCAGGGTTTATCCGCTACCTCTTCAGTCTCAATGTTGCAGCAATGTGCGGGTTCGTCCAACTTCTCAATGGTAATCCGGGGAGCTTCATTGTCCCACCTGACCTTGAACATGGAAGACATAGTAGCCAGCGCGTCCGCTAACTGATTCTCCTCTCTGGGGAAATGTTCAAAGGTTATCTCCTCGAAGTGTGGGAGCAACGTCAATACATACTCTTTGTAAGGAATAAGATTCGGGTGCTTCGTATCCCACTCGCCTTTGATCTGACTGATCACGAGAGCGGAATCTCCGAATACACTCAAGAACTTAATCCTCAGGTCAATAGCTGCTTGAAGACCCATGATGCACGCTTCATACTCCGCCATATTGTTGGTGCAGTTAAAACATAATCGGGTGGTGAACGGAGTATGACATCCTTCAGGAGATATGATCACGGCGCCAATGCCATTACCCAACGCGTTTGAAGCTCCGTCAAAATACATAGACCATCGGGATCCTTCCTTAGGTACTTCATCCGGTCCAGATTCTTCATAGTCGGTTACCAACATGATATTCTCATCCGGGAACTCGAAATTTAAAGACTGGTAATCATCCACGGCCTGATGCGCCAAATGATCTGCCAATACACTCCCCTTGATTGCTTTCTGGGTTATGTATTGGATTTCATACTCAGTTAAGATCATCTTCCATCTTGCTATTCTTCCGGACAAGGCAGGCTTTTCGAAGATATACTTGATTGGATCCATCTTTGATATCAATAGGGTAGTGTGAGTCAGCATATACTGTCTCAGCCGGCGAGAAGCCCATGCCAAAACTCAGCAAGTTTTCTCAAGCAGTGAGTATCGGGTCTCACAGTCGGTAAATTTTTTATTAAGGTAGTAAATAGTGTGCTCTTTTCGGCCAGACTCGTCATGCTGCCCCAACACGCACCCCATCGAATTATCCAGTACGGTCAAGTATAAGATCAAAGGTCTTCCTTCAACTGGAGGCATCAGAATAGGTGGCTCTTGGAGATATTCTTTGATCCTTTCGAAGGCGGCCTGACATTCATTATTCCATTTTACCACTTGATCTTTCTTCAGCAGCTTGAAGATCGGCTCACAAGTAGCAGCTAGATGTGAAATGAATCGGGCAATGTAATTCAACCGTCCCAAAAAGCCTCTAACTTCCTTTTCTGTTCGGGGAGCGGGCATCTCCTGTATAGCCTTCACCTTTGCAGGATCCACTTGAATACCTTTATCACTAACGATGAAACCCAGCAGCTTACCAGACCTTACCCCGAAGGTGCACTTGTTCGGGTTTAACCTCAGCTTGTACGTCTTCAACCTATCAAATAGCTTCTGAAGATGGTCAAGGTGTTCTTCTTCAGTCTGGGACCTTGCAATCATGTCATCAACGTAAACCTCAATCTCATGGTGAATCATGTCGTGGAACAAAGCGACCATGGCACGCTGATAAGTTGCCCCAGCATTCTTCAACCCGAAAGGCATTACTTTGTAACAAAAGGTACCCCACTGCGTAACGAAGGTTATCTTCTCCATATCTTCGGGAGCCATCTTAATCTGATTGTAACCGGAAAAACCATCCATGAAGGAGAATACCTTATGATATGCGGTGTTGTCAACCAGAACATCGATATGAGGCAATGGAAAATCATCTTTGGGGCTTGCCCTATTCAGATCTCTATAGTCCATACACATACGTACCTTACCATCCTTCTTCGGCACCGGAACCACGTTGGCAACCCACAGCGGGTAAGAAGTAACTTCTAGAAATCCGGTGTCAAACTGTTTCATAACCTCAGCTTTGATTTTCTCAGAAATCTCGGGGCGGATACGGCGAACCTTCTGCTTTACCGGAGGACAGTCTTCTTTAGTTGGCATACGGTGAACCACGATATCAGTGTCTAAACCCGGCATATCTTCATAAGACCAAGCGAATATCTCAACATAGTCGCGTAACATCTATATCAACCATTGCTTGACACTAGTTTTTAGATTCGCACCTATCTTGACCTCTTTCTTGTCTTCCTCCGTACCCAAATTCACTGATTCCATTGGCTCTTCATGCGGCTGTATGGCCCTCTCTTCCTGAAGTAATAGTCTAGCAAGTTCTCTAGGAACTTCACAATCATCCTCACCTCCGTCCTCGGCTTGGTTGATCGGACTTTCGAAGTCATAACCGGCAGTAGCAGAGTCATTATCAGTGGGATTCAGAGTGGATATAGATCTGCATTATGATATGTGAGTGTGTGTAAGACAAATAGATGTTTTAATAAAGTGCAAGATAGAAAAGAAAAACAAAGAGCGCAAAATTTGTGATGCAAGAAAACGTCCAATGCTTTATTGATGATATATGGAAATGACACATAATAAGTGTGATAGGTGGATCTGGAACTGACTGTTTAACGCTGGTTCGCGAAATGTCGCGGAAGCAAGAGTCGCCACCGTCTTTTATTTTCTCCAAATGGAAAGGACAAAAGCACAGAAAAATTCCTTAAAGAGATTGCTCTCGGTTCGGGAGGTAGGTTATAGAAAGGGAAGGTGTTAGCACCCTTTCTATCCATGGTTATCCATGGGCTCTTAGATACTTGCTCATTTGTGTTTTCAAAAATGGTTTATTTGCTTTTCAACTGTGGGTTTTAAAAAAAGTTTCTTTGAAAATTCCAGTTCGACTCTTGTATCAGTCCTCAAGAGTGTTTGAAAAATGGCTTTCGAAAGCTTTTTGAAAAGGTGTCGGTGTGAAAAGTATTTTTTGAATTTGTTTTGAAATTAGAGCAAGTATCTAGAGTCGTCTACCTACCCTAAGGAATTCGTCTGTGTAAATGTCCTTTAAGGTAGTGCCATCCCACCATTGAGAGGTAGGTAGCACCACCGTTGGAGGTGTTCGGGTCAATTCGAGGTTCGGGACATGGTGATCACCGGAGCAATAGGAAGACACCTTAGAAGCTACCCTCATGCCAGGTTCCCGGATCATGAGGACTTACTAAAACATCCTCTACTCGACGATCACCTTTCGAAGGCAAGGCAACAGTGAGGCGTACCCTAGGTGTGGTGTGTGATTCGTGCGTCAGATTCATTTATTTTTGTCTTGTCATGTCATGGGTGATCTACGCGTTATTTTTATTTTGTCATTCATTCTTGCATGCCATTATTAACAGTTAAAAGTTGCGAGAAATATAAAATTCCTAAACTATTACAAAGGCGCGGGTCCATATCGCCAAATTAGAATCCAGGACCCGATTTGACATAAAATAAAGAAATAAAGTGCGAGAAATATAAAATGTCCGAGTTACATGGCTTTGGGAGAATTACATTAATATTTAAAAGAAGAAATAAAAATGCGTGAATTGAATTAAAATTGAAAGCGAGGGCGTTGGACCCTTTTTAATGAAATTAAATTATACTATTAAGTTAATTAAATTAAAAAAAGAAATTATTTTTGAGGTTTTTTGTATTTATGGTTTTTTATGTGAATTAAATGAAATTTAAACCTAATTCTAGCTATTTTTTAATTTATTAAGAAAATATGAAAATTACCTAAAATTAAACCTAATTAATTAATGCAATTTGATTTATAAAAATAAATAATTAATTATTAGAGATGATAAAAGAAAATAAAAAATGATAAATAGTTAAAACCCTAATTCTACACTTTTTAAGTTTATTATGAAAAAGCTAAATTAATCAATGATATTTATTTACAAAAAAATAACATAAAAATACTTATTTTTGTCTTTTTCTGATTTTTGTATTATTTTTATATTTTATGAAAATAAATTAATTTAAATATTTAAATAAAAATTAAACAAAATAAATAAAATAGAACAAATATGAAAAAAGAATAAGAAAGCAAACCATGGGGGGTTCTATCCCCAAATTGGAGGTATAGCTTAGCAATTAGACCCATTAAGCCTTGGCCTTATTTGACTTTTCATGCCAGCGTGTGTTTGCATTGACTGAGGCCTATGCTACTCTTCAAATCTGGACCTTTGGATGGGGATCATGGGGCGCGTGGCACATCTGGATCAGGGGTTGCATGGTAGGCCTTTGAGGGGAAATTGCATGAGATTATGCTGAAACAAAAAATATTGAACAAGGTGAGGGACCTGGGAATCGAACCCAGGTCCCAGTGCTCATGTGACAACGCATCCACCATCTGCGCTATTGGCTTTCTTTGTAGTATTAGTGGACAACAAATAATGTATATAATAAAACACGTTAATAACATTAACTCAAAAACGCGCTAAAATTTTAAATGGACAAACCATCGCCTTACACCTCATCTTCTTCTTCCTTGTTGCGCTTTTGCCTGAAACATAAAAAAGAGTTAGCGGGGGTTTTGAACCCCCCAAAAATACGTCCTTTTCCAAAATAGCGATTAGGCTATGGTGCTTCATAAATTAGGCGCGAGGGGTGTATTAGAATCGTCCAAGCTCCCTGAGTTCAGTCATGGTATTGGGAAGTCCCAATTTTACAGTATTCAAGAATGCCCAATTTAGAGCTTGAAGAACCCTAACTGGCTTTAATGGTGAAATCACGTACAATGCATAAAAACTCAATCAAACTATAGGGTTAGCTTCAGAATCAATCAATTAGTGTAAATCAGTAAAGAAAACACATGAAAAATGCATAGAATTCATGATGCGATTATGAATATTTTCGTGAAAAGTATGACTTTGATATACCAATTCCTTGAGTATGGGACAATATTCTTGATTGGAATAGTCTCCTGGTAACCTTGGCAAGCTAATGGAGTGGTTATTTGATCTTGAAAAGCCTTAGAAACGTGTTTTCAGTATTTGAGTTTTCTTGAAAAAATGCAAGGTTGGTTATGGTGTTCTTGCGCAGCTTAGAGGTCATGAGCACTAGGGTTTGCATGAGTATATATGTGTGAATGATTAGGGTTGAGTTTTTGGTCCAAAGAATCTTTGCAATGATGGAATCAATATTTGATTTTCATGCCATAATTTTTCAATCTTTTTTCATGTAAATTTGATACAAATCATGTTCAATTATCTTTATTCTTTCCAAATCTGATCATGCACGAAATATTGAGTGTATTTCATGCATAAAAAGATTTAAAAACTTAGGTTTGGTATTTTTCATATATTTTAATTAATTAAATGAATTATTAGCAATTAAAAATTCAAATAAATAAATAAAAATGATTAAAAACTTCCCTTTGGGCCAAATGGTCGTGCACATGCTTTGGATGATGAATTTTGGAAGAAAATGAGGCCCATTAGCAATTTTAAGGCATTTGAGGCAATGTTGACTTTTCAAAATACCCAAAAAAGTTTCCAACTTCCACAAGGCATATATTGCTCAATTTTTAAGCTTTGCTCATGTTCTTGGAAATTTTGGAAAGGTCTTGAAGTCCTCTAACCAATGCCTTTGGTCCCATGTCATTTTGATTTACCAATCTCAAGTTATGGCCTTTGACTTAAAGTCCCTTTTTGTTGACTTTTGAAAATGACCTATAATGTTGAAATTGATAACTTTTTGTGAGAGAATTTATTGGACTTGAAGTGTGAAGAGGAGTTGTAGGAAATGTCTTTATCTTCAAAATGAGCTTTGGATGGAATTTTTCTGATAATCCATGTGGAAGTTATGCCTTGGTCAAGTTACAATTGACTTTTTCAACTGTCCAAATATGGAAACTTTTGCATCTTGAGACTTTTTGAGCCAAGCTTTGAGAATCATGATCAAGCATTGATCAAATGATGTTTGTGGCTTCAAAATTAGATGTTGACCAAAAATTTGAAATTTTGACTGTCAAATGACCATTTTGCCCCTACAGTTGACTGTAGTGCAATTAGGGTTTTTGACTGTGCAATTTTATGCTGTAAGTTTTGAAACTTGGTATGAGGATGCTTGACCATGTTTGTAGGCATGTGGGACTTGATTGGACCCTTGGAAACTTCATTTTCTTTGTCAGAACCAAAACCCTAATTTTTGACTATTAGGAGGCCCTTGAACTGTGCAACCCTTGGGGAATTTTGAAGCATGCTCTTTGCAATTCTTGAAGAATATGGGAGGGAAAATTTTAGGGTACAACAATAAGCCCTCACAAACAAAGCCACGGTGTCTCGGGAAAGGCACCGGGTCGTAAAGTCTCAAAATGTCTATTACAAATCTCAAAACAAAAGTCTATTACTGTGTAATAAAAGAAACGGGCACGAAGTCCTTTGTCGTCCAATTGTTCAAGCCACCGTTGGTAGTCGGGTAAATCCAGCTTTCGAAATCTGACTCTTCTTCATCATCTTCCATTACATTCACTTCCGGATTATTGATACGCAGGGGAGGTCTTCCAATTCGCGCACGCCGAACAGCCCTTTGAGCTTCTGCCGTAAAACCCAAACCAAATTTGTCAGTCTTGTGTGCAAAGTCAGGGAGTTGTCCCCAATTCGCACACCCACCTTTTTCAATCACAGCCCTGGCATCCTTGAGGGAAGCCATCTTCATCGGAGGTTTTTCAGCAGCAATTTCAGTCGACACCAGTGTCTGGGGGACTTCTTCAAAATTCTGACATGGGGTTTCAATGAACTCTCCATCCATCTCCATATAAAGAAAGGAATTAAGATGGATTACCATTTACTCCTCCTCACCTTGTACCATAAAGATCTTCCCTTTTACTGGATATTTCAACATCTGATGGAGCGTAGAAGTCACTGCCCCATCCTTATGGATCCATGGGCGACCCAACAAGCAAGAATAAGATGGTCGGATATCCATCACATAGAACATAGATGCAAAAGTCTGAGAGTCAACTTTAATAGGGACGTCCGCCTCCCCGTGCACCATCCTTTTGGACCCGTCAAAGGCCCTAACCACAATATTACTTGGCTTCAGAACCAGCCCTTCACAATCCAGCCGATCTAATGCTTGCTTGGGTAAAACATTCAATGAGGACCCAGTTACCACCAGCACGTGGGCCAAAGTAGTGCCCCTGCACTTGATCGAGACATGCAAAGCATCATTATGATTTCTTCCCTTGGCAGTAAGATCTGCATCAGAGAAACCCAACCTGTTGTCAGCGGTCAAACTAGCTACACAGTCTCTGAATTGATCAGCAGATGTCTCCTGCAGCACATGCGCAGTTTTAAGGAATCAATTAAATCCTTTGCATGGGCTTTCGAGCATAACAATAAGGATAACATGGAGATCTTCGACGGGGTTTGCCCCAGCTGTTCGACTATGTTGTAGTGGCTGTTCTTGATAATCTTCAAAATTTCCTCTATCTCTTGCCTAGAGGTTTCAACAATGAAACTCTTAGGTGCCTCCGTCCGGGCAGGCTCACCTGTAACTTCTTTACCCCAAGTTTCAGATGACTCGGTGATAGGGGTGATAACTGGAGTAAGAATCGGGACAGTAGCTGACGTACTGGCGGATGGAATGGCAACATGCTTTTGAACAGTCGGAGGAGAAATCTCGGGAGAGAAGAGTCTTCCACTTCTAGTAAATTTGCTAGACCTGAAAATATTTCTGACATCAGCATCAGCCTCTTCAATCTTCAAGTCTTGTTTGATCCCATGATAATACACATCGGCCCCATAGTGCCACGGGACAGCTTTATCTGAAGTGTATGGGATAGGACCAGGAATAGTAATGATCAATGGAGCAACTCCCGGAACAGATGTGATCCTAACAGGCTTTCTCGAGGAAGCCTTGGAAGGATTGGTGGAAATGGTTATGATGGAAATATCTTCAACAGGAATCGATGGAATCAAAGTTTTCTCGAACAAGATCTCTTTGTTATCCATCAGGCGCTGAACACCTGATTTTAGTAAATAGCAACCAGCAGGCAGGATGGAACATAGGTGGCAACCTTCGCCACAGCTCAGAAATAAACCAGCTAACAATAGATTCTTCTTAACAGTCATCAACGGAGTAGAAATGTCTTCCACGGAGGTCACAAATAAATCATCGTCCACATCATTCACTCTATTACCATGCTTGGGCATGGGAGCAGTTATGACGTTAGGTTTCTCTGGAGCGTCAAACTCAATTTCTTTAGCCTCAATCAAGTCTTGCACCTTAATCTTCAAGGCCCAATAATTGTTCGTATCATGACCCGGGCTATCACAGTGATAGGCACAGCGAACGTTTGGATTATACAGCGGAGATGTGGTGCTGGGATTCTTCGGGGCTTCCCTCAGAGTTACCATGTTGGTCTTCAACAATTATGGTAGAATTTGAGACAAGGTCATATTAAGCCGAGTGTACTGTCTCTGCGGCCTCTCCATTCTTTGCTGATTGTTGCATTGTGGGGCAACTGTAGGTCTTGATATTACCACCACATTCACCACTTGACGGTGTTCAGGTCTATTTTGGCTCCTCGAACTGTAAACTGCACTAGCTTCTTTCCTGAAAGGCTTCTTCTTTGTACTTGATAACGCACCTTTCTGTATCTTGCCACTTTGGATACCAGCTTCTACCCTCTCCCCAGTCATAATCAATTCAGTGAACCCTGACGATGAACTACCGATCAAATGATTGAAAATGGACCAGACAAGGTCCCTAGAAACATATCAACCAACTCCCTATCAGACAGAGGGGGTTGGACTCTTCCAACCAGATCTCTCCACTTCTGAGCGTAGTCCTTAAAACCTTCGCTTGCACCCATGGACATACTCTGAAGCTGAGTACGAGTGGGAGCAAGGTCGGAATTATACTGGTACTGTTTGTAGAAATCAACAGCAAGGTCTTCCCAGTTGCAGACATTAGCTCCTTCCAATTGGTAAAACCATTCAAGCTGAGCCCCTGACAGACTATCTAGAAAGAAATGGACTCACAGATTCCTATCAGCAGTGTAGGGTTGAATTTTTCTGACGTATGAGCGGAGATGGAGTTTTGGACAGGACACTCCATCGTACTTAGCAAAGACCAGAGCTTTAAACTTGTGAGGGATCACCACCCCCGATGCCAGTCCCAAATCTCCGAAGTCCAAATCGGGAACCTTCTGAATCTCCATAGCACTCAGACGGTCTTCAAGTTGTTTGTACCTATCCTCAGCAGAAGGGTACTGTTCATCATCAAAATTTGTGTCATTATCAGAGACCACAGGGCTAGGACCCTTTCTTTCCTCTTGATTCTCTCCTCCTCCAAATGAATGAGACAGATCAGCTTCCTGTCGTAACCTATTCCCAAATCTGTGACCCATATTCAGCAGAACCACCTTCTTCTTCTTCTTCTTCTTCTTCTTGTCCTTCAAGATGAGAGTCTTCAGATCATGTTGTCCTTTTTCCAAGTTCAAGAACATCTCCTGGAATTGAGCATTCTATGCTTGAAGAGCTTTGATGGCTTGATCGGTAGGTGTTTCAGAAGACATTATGTGCTGAAATAAACAGCGAAGAAGATAAGAAACCTGTAATGGTACCTATAATGATGTGCATGATAATGGAATGCATATGAAATGATTTCAAAGACTTTGGAAGATTCAGATTTGTAAACCAAAATAAAACACACTTTATTAGATTAAACTGGTAACAATGTTTAACAATGCCTTCAAGGCGTTACAAAATAAATAAAGTGAAAAGCAAATCTAAACTAGAAACAATAAAAGACATCAGAAATCCCATGGTCGTTTTCGCTTCGTGCTGACATAATCGGTGATTGTCCTCTCATTCTCAAGCTGCCTCGTGAGCTTTAAGATCTTCCTTTCCTGCTCATGATACTTTTCCCGATATGTATCCCTTTCTTCCTTCAACTGGATCCAAGATCTCTTCAATTCCCCAAGATCAGTAGGCATATAGGGATAGAGGACTGTATAAGGAACACCTTCTTCATTAGTATGCTCTACAATCACCGGCAAAACATCTTCATAAGGCATCCCCAGATTTTGAGCACGGGCTCGAACCCACTGGAGATAAGGTTGCATATGGGGAGAAGTCTTTAGTCCTAGCTCTTGAGGGTTGGACCTGTTCACCATACCCCAGGCCCGTATAAACCTTCGACGATGCTCATCCACATCCCCCTTGTAGTAAAAGACAATATTTGTAAGAAGCAGCTCATGGGGACCGTCTCTCCGAGTGCGTCCAAACTGTCATAAAGCCAAACAAGAACTGTAGGTTATTCCCCCTATAATTCCCAGCAACGGGACATTAGGGTATTCACCACATCGATCAATGACAGCTACTCTTTCCATATCCTTAGAACTCCAAAGAATGTTCGTATGAGCAAGGGACATGATTCTGTAAGCCCAACCTACACCTTCCTCATTCTTCAATACAGACTTGGGGAGGTGCGAAATAAACCACCTCGCCAGCAGCGGCGTGCAACACATGAGGGTCCCCCTTCTTCTCACATTACGAGTATAAAGGGCATGCAAAATATCACCCAAGAGAGTAGGCACTGGATTACGAGACAAGAAGATCTTGACCGCATTTACATCTATGAAGGAATCTGGATTCGGGAAAAGAACCAAGCCATAGATGAGGAGAGCCAAGATGTCTTCGAAAGCTTGAAAATCCAAGTTATCCCAGAACTTTTGATCTTGATCCATTAGAAACCTAGCCAAGAAACCTTTAACCCCACTCCGCGTCTCCCAGTTGGATACTACATCAACCCTTTTTAGATGTAGGGCTGAAGCAATACCCTCTGGCCTAGGAACCTCCTCCAAACCTGTAAAGGGTGTCTGCTCGAGAATGGATATACCCAATTGTGATTCGGTGGGAGAACTGACTGTTTTTGGAATGCTGGTTTGTGTTTTGCGTTTGTGTTTGCAAAATGTCGCGGTAAGCAAGAGTCGCCACCGACTTTTATTTTATCCAACAAGGAAAGGAAAAAAGCACAGAAAAATTCCTTTTTCGAGATATTTCTAAGTACGGGGGGTAGATTTATAGAAAGGGAAGGTATTAGCACCCTTTCTATTCGTAGTTATCTACGGGCTCTTAGGTACTTGCTCATCATTTTCAAAATTGTTTTCTTTGTGCTTGTGGGTTTTGAAAAGTTTTTGTTTTAACTTTAATTTAACTCTTGCTTCTGTCTTCAAGAGTGTAATGAAGTGTTTTTTGAAAACTTGTTTGTAAAAGAGTGTAAGTGTGAAAAAGTTTTGTTTTGGATGAGCAAGTATCTAAGAACTAATCTAACTACTTGAAAAAGGAATCGTTCTATGTTTGTTTTCTTTAGACAACGCTATCCCACTATTAGTGAGTAGGTAGCACCGTCGTTGGAGTTTGAGGGTCAGTTTGAAAGAGGGACATACGGTCACTAAAGCAATGTTAGGATGTCTTAGTGGTAACCCTAATGTCCTAGATCATTTGTTCGAGGCAACAACATCCGAGGCAACCATTTCGAGGCAACTATGATCTTTTAGACAAGAGGGCGACCTCTAAAACAACCTATACTCAATGACCTTTTACGAAGGCAACCAAGTGGGAGTGTACCCTAGGAGTGCGCATGTGCGAATGTGTTGATTTCAGTTATTTTTATCTTTGCACATGTTTAGGGTGATCTAACTGTTTTAAATTAGACATTCATTCTTGTCATGCAAACCCTATTATCAAACATCTAGCAGTTGAATATTTGCAAAAATTAAAGGTGCAGAAATTAAACTAAATTATTACAAGGCGTCGGGTATTTACATCGCCAAAGACAAACCCTTTTGAAATTTAAAAGCGGAAAAAATAAATAAATGTCCTAATTAAAATTATTACAAGCCGGGAGCAGATACAAAAATTTGGATAAAGAAAAATAAAGCGAGCGAGAGAATTGAATTGAATGCGAAACTAGGGTTTTGACCCTCCTAATTAAAAGAAAATATTTTTGTTGTTTTTATTTTTTTTAAGAAAAGAAATTAAATCCTAAAATTAAATGCTAAATTAATTAGTTGATTAAGTTAATTAATGAAAAATAATTAATGACATATTTTTGGATTTTTGGTTATTTTAGGAAAAGAAAAATAAAGTAATTAAATTAATGTTAAAACCTAATTATTCTAATTGATTTTTAATTATTTACAAAATAAATGAAAGTTATCTAAAATTAACCTAATTACATTAATTAATATTTATTGATAAAAAAATAAAAATTCTGATTTATTTGGACATAAAATATTTTTGTGATTTTTTTATAAAAAAAAGAAATTATTTTATTGGTTAGTAAATAAATAAGAATAATTAAAATAGAATAGTAAAATAAAAAAAAGATGAAAAATGGGCCTGATTTATGGGTGTGAATAACAAGAATTCTGGTCCAATGATGCTGATCCATATTAACTTTTCTGATCCCATGCATGTGCGTTGACTTGGCCTATGGTGTGCCTTCAATGGTGGCCACCAGATCTGGCCATCTGGCCATCTGGAGCGTTGATGCTGGAGGAGTATGATGGACATCAAGCTTAAGCGTGCACTGGATTTCCTGTAATAAAATGAAATAGAGAAATAGGGGGACCTGGGATTTGAACCCAGGTCTTGAAGGCAATTTCCATTGTCTTGTAACCAGCTGGGCTGCTAGTTGTTTTTGTACATATGCCAAGAATCAAGTATAATATAAGAAAAAAAAGTTAGTGGACAATTGTAACAAAAAACGCGCCAGATTTGAACAATCCTATGGGGGAGTGACACGCCTGCTTCTTCTTCCCTGCACTATGGCTAAAAATTCAAAGACCTATATCCACGGGCAGTGTCTGTCGCTACAAGTCATGCTCATTCCAAAATCTTCTACATGACATATAAATGGAATCTAACACCATGGTTAGACTCGTCTCGTCCTCCTGATCACAATCATACCCATCATGAAGGCTAATTGTCCCTGAAACTGAAAGCCCTAAAACCAAGCTTGAAAACCTAACAATGGTGAGTTACAGCACAGGCCATATAAATGAAATTGGCTATTGTAGAAAGTTTGCAAACATCATGGTGATCAAGAATATGCAATTATTTTACACTATGGATGCAAGAATAATGTTAATCGAATTCAAGAACATAGTGATACCGTGACGGACTTACAGCGCGTTGTAGGGCTTGAAAACACTTGCTTTTGATTGCTTTCGCTTGTGGAGACTTCCAGGAAGCGATTGGGACAGATACCAAGCCTTGAGGATGCCTCTAAGTGGGATTTTAATCTCAGACTTTTTCCTTGATTTTTCAGTTTTTTTTCTTGCTCTCACGCTTGATCTCCAACTTTCTTTTTGATCTGCACGCAGTCCTTATGTATCACACAATGCATTAGGGTTGATTATTGTGTCCAAATCCCTCTCCATCAATGATTTTGATATTTGATTTTATTCTTCTTCAAAGCTTTCCAAAATTGGTCCAAATCCAATCTCTTTGTACACATATGCCTTGATACGACTTTTATTGATCCTAGCTGTGTAATAAGACCTGAAATGATCACCAAATCCTTTGTTATCAATATTTTTGGATTTTATTTGATTTTATTTGATTTAAATTCAAATAATTCAAAAAAAATCAAAAAAAATAATAAAAATAAGATATGGACAGGTAGAAAAAGCTAGAGCACGTGGGCTATGATGCCAACTCAAAACAAGTGAAAAAGATTGGGCCCATTTGGCAAAATTTGAAGTTTTGGGGATAGTTGACTTTTGGCAATTTTGCAAAAAATGTCAACTTCAACAATGCATAACTTCCTAAATTTTGACTCTTTGGAGGTGTTCTTGGACTTTTTAGAAAGCTCGAGATGTCCTCTAATCAAAACTTTTGGTCTCATATCATTTTGATATTCCATGATAATGTATGAAGCTTTGACAAAAAAAGTGTTTTTGTTGACTTTTCAAAATGACCTATAATGTCCAAATTCATAACTTCTTGTGAGTGAATATTTTGAACTTGGGAGCTGAAGATGGATTGTAGGGAATTGAATCCTCTTCAAAATGAGCTTTGGATGTGTCATTTCTCATAAAGTATGAGAAAGTTATACTTGGTCAAAGTTGATTTGACTTTTCCTACAAAACCCTAATTTAGCAACTTTTGAGTCTTGATGAATTATGAGCAATCCTTGATGAATCATGACCAACCCTTGATCAAATGATGAAATATACTTCAAAATGAAAATGTTGACAAAAAATCTTGAAGTTTGATTGTATGTAGGTCACAGTTGACTTTTGCCCTAGCACAGTCGATTTTTGGACCTTTGAGAAATTGACTGAGCAAACTTCCTCTGCAAAGCTTGAAACTTGACATGGATGATCTTGAGAATATATTAGGACATTGGTGAGCCTTTGGGACCACTTGGAATCAAGGATCTTGATGCAACATGAAACCCTAATTTGAAGTAGTCAGAATTTTTGGTCAACATCTTATTTTGAGTTCACAATCATCATTTGATCAAGTCTTGATCATGATTCCACAAGAATAGCTCAAAAATCATCAAGGTGCAAAAAGTTACTATTTTTGGACAGTAGAAAAGTCAACTGTATCTTGACCAGGGCATAACTTTTTCATGGTTTATCAGAAAAATTCCATCCAATGCTCATTTTGAAGGGGATACAATTTCCTACAATCCATCTTCACACTCCAAGTCCAAGAAATGCTCTCACGAGAAGTTACCAATTTTTACATTATAGGTTAATTTCAAAAGTCAACAAAAGTACACTTTGAGTCAATGGCCATAACTTGAGATTGGTAATTCCAAATGACATGGGACCAAAGGCATTGGTTAGAGGACTTCAAGAGCCTTCCAAAATGTCCAAGAACATGGTCATATGATCAAAATTGTGCAAGTTATGCATTGGAGAATTTGGGAAATTTTCATGAATTTGCAAAAGTCAACTTTGCTCAAAACACCTTCTTTTTACTAATGGGCCTCAAATCTCTTCTTGAAACTTCACCCATGACTTATGCATGACCCATCAAGATTAATTGGATTTATTTTCTTATTTTTATTGATTAATTGGATTTTTAATTGATATTAATTCATTTAATTAATTTAAATTGTAGGAAAATAGAAGATTTGATTTTTTAAATTAACTTGTGAAGCAAATCTGATCAAAACATGCTGGCAAATTCGTGCACAAGTCAAAGATATAAAAAAATCCAAAATTGGCAAGTTTGTTCAATCATGAAAATCAAGAATATTTGATTTTTCAATCAAGGATTCAATCATCAATGCAATGGATATTAGCCCAGCTTTTTGACCTAATTCAATTGCCTTATATACAAGATAGCAAACCCTGACCTAAAGGACGATTGGAAGCTGCAGAAAAGACCCTGCCCAATTCAAGAATTTCAAAGAAAAGTGAAAACTAATTTTTGCATCCTAGGCTAATTCAAGGTGTTTTGACCATTCTAATACATTGCAGGAAGTGTCAGGAACGTTTTGCAATTGAATTCACGCATCAAAGCTTAAAGAATCACCATATACAGATTCATGGTTTGCAGCTTTTATCCAAAATCGTATTGCTTAATTCATGCATATTTAACATGTTTTCTTGATTGTTTTGCATTGCTAAAGGTCATACCAAGCTGATGGAATGGTTTAATTAAGTTATAATGCCCTGGATCGAAGAACGCCATGAATGAATTTTTAGGGTTCTTGAGCTTCAAATTAGGGCTTTCTAAACCAGGAAAAATTGAGACTATTAAGATACATGACTGAACTTGTGAGAACAAGACGAACCAAACCAACACCTCGCGAAATATTTATATCCACTATGCTTTTAATCGCTATTTTTGATTGCAGGAATTAGTGGGGGTTAAAAACCCCCGCTATCTAATTCTAGTTATACAGGAAAACGAAGAAGATGATGAGGTGTTGATACCTCATTGGCGTGTTTGAAAACGCGCGCGTATTTTTTGTGTTTTACAGCATAATATTAGTTTTTGTATATAATATTCATTGTCCATATACTTAACAAACGCGCGCTACAGTTCAGTTGGTAAAGGCATTGGAGTATTATCCCTTGGGACCTGGGTTCGAATCCCAGGTCCCTCCAAAACATTGTTGCTTTTATTTTTCAGGTGTTCACGTGCAAGATTCAAAGTGAGGTCCACCATACACCTCAAACCTCAGTGCGCCAGTTGTCTTCATACTGAAATCCAATGGCCAGGATGGAATGACTACCATAGTCCTTAGTCAACCAGCGCATGGATCATTGCCAAAGTCAAACAGGCTGGAAGCGTTTTGGGCTTCAGATTTCCAAACACACCTCCTAACTTGGGCCATCACCCCCTGGGTTTATTCCTTTTTCCTCTTTTTATATTTTCCATTTAATTGTTTTATTATTAATAATTATTATTATTATTTAATTAACCAAATTAATTTTTCATAATAAAATCAGAAAACTAAAATATAATATTTTTTATTATTATTTATTAATTTCACCCTTAATTTATTATTTTTGTAAATAAATACTAACATAATTAATTTAGTTTTTTAATTAGGTTAATTTCAACATTTTCACAACAAATAAAATTAATATAGAATTAGGGTTTTTGATGACTTTTGATCATGTTATTTTTTTATTTATTTCCTTAAAAAAAACATAAAAAACAAAAAAAAAAAATCTTTCTTTTATTTAATTAATTAATTAGTTTAGGATTAATTTAATTAAGTGCAAGATAACAAAAAACTCTTTCTTTCTCAAAAAAGGGTCAAAACCCTAAAAAATCTCCGATCCAATTTTTCTCGCGCATGTGATTATTCTTGATTCGTATTTTCATCATATAATTAGGTATTTGTTCCGAGGATGTAATACCTTTAAATAGGACCTCTTTTTATCGCTTTTATATATTTTCCCGCCATTTACTTTTTCAAGGGTTTGTTTTTGGTGATGTAAATACCCGACGCCTTGTAATAGCTTAGTTTTATTTTCCGCAACCATTAACTGCTAGATGTATGTTAACTAGGCTATGCATGACAAGACTTATTCTCAAAATAAAATCAAAACGTAGCTCACCATAACATGTTCAAAGATAACTTAACTGAAACCTGACACACTCGCACATGCCACTCCTAGGGTACGCCTCACTTGGTTGCCTCGACGTGGTCATTGAGTATAGGGTGTTTTAGAGGCCGCCCTCCTGTCTAAAGATCAAAGTTGCCTCGAAATGGTTGCCTCGGATAAAACGATCTAAGACATTAGGGTTACCGCTAAGGCGTCCTACCATTGCTTTAGTGACCACATGTCCCATTAATCGAATTGACCCGAAAACTCCAACGGCGGTGCTACCTACTTCTCAATAGTGGGATAGTACTGTTTAAAGGACATTTACATAGCTTAATTTCTTTTGAGTAGGTAGAGGTTCTTAGATACTTTCTCTTTCAAAACAAAAATACTTTTCGCACCTACAGTTTTCTGACAAAAGTTTTCAAACAACACTTCATACACTCTTGAGGACAGATACAAGAGTTGAATCGAAGTTTTCAAACAAACTTTTTTTTTCAAAACCCACGAACACAAGAAAAGCAAAACTTTTTGAAAACATAGTGAGCAAGTACCTAAGAGCCCGTGGATAACCACGGATAGAAAGGGTGCTAACACCTTCCCTTTCTATAATCTACCTCCCGAACCCGAGAAACATCTCGAAAAGGAATTTTGCTGTGCTTTTGTCCTTTCCTTGTTGGAGAAAATAAAAGACGGTGGCGACTCTTGCTTACCGCGACATTTTGCGAAACGCAAACGCAAACCAGCATTCCAAAACAGTCAGTTCTATTTCCACCGATCACAGAACTGGCGACTCTGCTGGGGATAATATATAAGTGCGGTGTACCTTAGGATTAGATCACTATGTTTTCAATTGTATGCCTTGAATGCTTTAATATTGTGGGCTTGCATCGGAGTTTTATAGATCCTAACCCGGATCTGGGGATACCCTTTAGAAGTAGCAACAAACTGTGAGGGAACTGTGTGGGGTATACCGACATGGTTGAAGCAGTAGCTACGTTGATGTGGCACTTTGGTGAGTACCGGTAACCCTTGAGTCAAGTCAAGGAGAGTACGGGGCCGCCGCGTGGTGTCGCGAAGCATCAACTGACCTTAGAACCTTACTTGAACATCCTGGCCTTTTTTAGGGGTAGTGAGATGACCGACTTTGGTGCAGTCTGAAGTTGGTAGATACTCGATACTACACTCATTGAGGGTTGTTTTCCTGGAATATTTTGGTCGCCAGTTAAGTGGCTAAATCAAAACAATGAACATAGAAAACAATCCAATGATATTGAGCTCCTTAGAACCCGGTTACTATTCATAGGACAGGTTTTGAGCCAACTAACTTCAAGAGGGTACTTACCTACGAACCCCATGCAAGCCTAAACCTAAGGACTTGTTTGCTTTGTATGAATATGACTGTCTGTATATACACTTGCTTACTTTTGCATCCATGTACATAACATCATAAAGCATCATATGCATCTGCTAACCATTTCAAGGGTTCGGATCTTCATCTTTGTTCTTGTTTTGTAGGACATGGAGTCTCTCCGCAGGAAAACAATTTAGGTCAACCTTGTAAGGATCCCTCCTCAGCTCAAGGACCTTACATCCAGGATTCCCGAGAACTCTCTCTTCAGTGAAAGACATGGTAGACTCCTCAGCTTGGTCAACACCAACATTGAAGAAGATATGATAAAAGTTCTCTTCCAGTTCTTTGACCCCCTACACCACTGTTTTACATTCCCTGATTATCAATTGGTGCCTACTTTGGAGGAATTTTCTCAACTTCTGAGAATTCCTATTCTTAGTCAACTACCCTACAACGGTACGGAAAAGGAACCAAAACTTGAAGATGTTGCTCAAGCATTACGTCTGCAACCATCTGACATCAAGGGGCATTGGGAAATCAGAAGTGGTATCAAGGGATTCTTGGTAAAGTTCCTGTTTGAGAAGGCACAAGAATGTTGGAATTCTCTCGACCTACAAGCCTTTGAAGAGATTGTGGCACTCCTTGTCTATGGGTTGGTGTTGTTCCCAAATCCTGATCAACTCATAGATTTGAATGCTGTCAAGATTTTTATGTCCAGGAATCCCATACCTACATTGCTTGGGGACATCCTCCACTCATTTTACACACGAACAATGATAAAAAGAGGTGTTCTCATGTGCTGTACTCCTCTCCTGGCAAGGTGGTTTATTTCTCACCTTCCACAATCAGTTTTGAAGAATGAGCAGGGTTTAAGGTGGTAACAACGATTGATGACCCTCACACATTCTGATATACATTGGTGTTCTCGGTCCAGAGAAAATGTCACTATCATTGATCGTTGCAGAGAATTTCCTAATGTTCCTTTACTTGGAATTAGAGGAGGCATTACCTACAACCCCTGTCTGGCTTTGAGACAATTCAGATATGCTTGGAGGGATGGCCCTCATGACATGCTGATTCCTGACATAGTTTTTGACTTCGACAACGATGCGCAAGGACTTCGACAAAGGTTCATCAGAGCTTGGAGGATGCCTAACAAGGTAGATATTAAGACACTGGGGCACAAGAATTCCATCCCCCTTGAGCCTTACCTCAAGTGGGTACGAACCCGCTCCCAGAAGCTTATGATGCCATATCCTCACATTCTCCCCTTGATCAAAGAGCCTGTTATGGAAGGAGGGGTTCCATACACCATTCTACATCCTGACATGCCAACATCATGGGAAGAAATGCAAAAGAGCTAGATCCAACTCAAGGAAGAACGGAATGCTTTTGAAGCCAGCTTACATGCCAGTGAGAAGAAGGTTCTGGAGCTCACCCGCCGACTTCACTAGGAAGAGACCCTCAACACTTACATCGCTCCGAAAAGGATGCACAATGTCTTTTTACATTAAGTATTTTGTAATATTTCGCCCATGAGGCACTGATGTACTAAACAAATTACTTCTTAATATGATGTGTGTTCCTTTTTTGTCTACAACGAATTTGAATTTTCGAACCCTTGAATGCATTACATAAATAGCATACCATTCATCATATGCATAACAGGTACCCTTTTTACAGGTCACTTATCTTCTTCGCTGTTTATTTCAGCAATCATCATGTCTACTGAACCTTCCACTGAACAAGCTATCAAGGCCCTCCAGGCCCAGAACGCCCAGTTCCAAGAGTTAGTTATGAGCCTAGCCAAAGGTCAATAGGAGTTGAAGACTCTGATTCTGAAGAAGAAGAAGAAGAGGACCGTCTTGTTCAACACTGGACGCAGGTTTGGAAATGGACTGCAAAATGAGGTTGAGCTGACTACCTCATCTGTAGGGAAAGACAGTCCCCAAGAGGGAAGGGTTCCTAGTCTCGTGGTCTCCGACAACGAGACGGATTATGATGAGGAACAGTGCCCTTCTGCTGAGGATAGGTATAAACAGTTGGAGGACCGCTTGAGCGCCATGGAGATACATAATGTGCCCGGGTTAGACTTTGGAGACCTAAGCTTATCCTCTGGGGTGGTGATTCCCCATAAGTTTAAGGCACCTGCCTTTGCCAAATATGATGGAGCCTCCTGCCCAAAGCCGCATCTCCGGTCGTATGTAAGTAAGATCCAACCTTACACTGCTGACAAGAATTTGTGGATCCATTTCTTTCAGGATAGTCTTTCAGGGACTTAACTCGAATGGTTCTATCAGCTGGATGGGGCCAGTATCCGCAACTGGGAAGATTTGGCTACTGCGTTCTATAAGCAGTATCAGTATAATTCCGACCTCGCTCCTACGCGTACCCAACTCCAGGGTATGTCAATAGGGACGGGTGAAGGATTTAAAGAATATGCTCAAAAATGGAGAGATCTTGCTGGAAGGGTGCAGCCACCTTTAACTGACCGTGAGCTTGTTGATATGTTCTTGGGGACCCTGTCTGGTCCGTTCTTCAACCATTTGATTGGAAATTCTTCAGCCGGGTTTACAGACCTTATCTTGACTGGTGAGAGAATTGAAGCTGGTATCAAGTCTGGGAAGATACAGAAAGGTGCCTCCTCGAGCACTGAAAAGAAGTCGTTCAAGAAGGAATCCAGTGCTGTCTACGGTTCAAGGAGACAGAATATATCGGAACGCCGCCAAGCTGTCAACGCGGTGGTTATTTCAAAACCTGCTGCTGCTCCTCAGCATCATAACCAACAAAGGAGTGAGAGACCCTGAAGGCAGTTCACTCGCATCAGCATGACCTTGTCCCAGATATTGCCGCAGTTACTGACAACCAATCTGGTGACTATAAAAGAAGCTCTGAAGGTTGTAAACACAACATCCCCAAAGTACAATCCTAACGCCCGTTACGCTTATCACTCTGACAGCTCGGGGCATACTACGGATAATTGTTGGGCTCTGAAGAATAAGGTTTAGGACCTAATTGATGCTAAAGAGATAGAGTTCGAGGCGCCCGAAAGGCCCAATGTTATGACTGCTCCCATGCCCAAGCATGGAGTGAATGTTGTAGAGGAAGACCTGTTTGTAGCCTCTGTGGATGATTTTGTTACTCCGCTGTTGACTATCAAGAGGAACCTGTTGCTAGCCGGTTTATTTCTGGGATGTAGTGAAGGTTGCCATCTGTGTTCTGTTTCACCTACTGGTTGCCCATCTTTGAAGTCAGGTATCCAAAACCTGATGGATAATAAAGAAATCATGTTTGAAAAGATTGTTGTTCCTGCTACCCCTACTGAAGAAGTGTCCATTGTTACTATTTTCAATAGTTCCCCCAAGGCTCCCTCAAAGAAGCCTGTCAAAATTATGCCTGCTCATAAGATTGCACCTATAATCATCACTGTTCCGGGGCCCGTCCCCTATACATCCGACAAAGCTGTCCCTTGGCACTATGGGGCAGATGTTTATGTGCTTGGAGTGAAACAAGAGTTTGATACTAGTACCGGTGTCAGCAACATCACCGGGCCTTCTAAAGTCACCCGCAGTGGCAGACTTTTCTCACCAGATATTGCGCCACCAACTATCCAAAGACCTATTGTCATCACACCTGCAAGTGTGCCTACTTCCCTTCCTGATCAAGTTCCTATTTCTACCCCTGCTACCGAGTTATCTGACGCTCGGGGCAAAGGGATCGCTACTGATATGCCGGCCCAAACGGAGGCACCGAAGACAACCACTGTTGAAGCTTCCAAACAGGAGATGGAAGAGATCCTGAAGATCATTAAGAAGAGTGATTTTAACGTAGTTGAGCAACTGGGGCACACCCCATCTAAAATTTCTATGCTATCACTGTTGTTGTGTTCAGAGGCCCATGCCAAGGCTCTGATTACCTTCCTGAAGACGGCACACGTGCCACAAGAGACGTCAGCTGATCAGTTTACCGATTGTGTGGCCAACTTAACTGCTGATAATGGTTTGGGTTTCTCCGACGCTGATCTGACTGCTAAAGGGAAGAACCATAACGATGCCTTGTATGTCTCCATTGAGTGCAGGGGCACTACTCTTGCACACGTGTTGGTTGACACTGGTTCCTCATTGAATGTATTGCCCAAGAAAGCTCTAGACAGGTTAGATTGCGAGGGTTTGGAGCTAAAGCCAAGTAACATTGTTGTCCGGGCCTTTGACGGGTCTAAAAGGATGGTGCATAGTGAAGTCGATATCCCAATTAGAGTTGGTTCTGAGGTCTTTGATTCTACATTCTACGTGATGGATATTCGACCATCCTATTCTTGTTTGTTGGGTCGTCCATGGATCCACAAGGCTGGAGCAGTGACCTCTACACTACATCAGAAGCTGAAATACCCGGTCAAAGGGAAGATTGTGACAGTTCAAGGGGAGGAGGAATACATGGTTAGTCACCTCAACTCGTTCCAGTACATAGAGATGGATGGGGAGTTCATTGAGACCCCATTTCAACACTTTGAAGAGGTCCCTCAGACACTGGCATCAGCAGAGACTGTGGTTGAAGATTCTCCGTTGAAGATGGCTTCCTTAAAGGATGCCCGGGCTGTTATTGAGAAGGAAGCTCAGAGGGTTGTTCGTAGTGCAAGGATTAGAAGACCTCCTGTGTTCATCAGCGACTCGGGAGTAAATGCCATTGAAGGTGATGTGGAGGAATCCGAATTCGACAGCTGGATCTACCCTACGACCAACGGTGGACCAAACAACTGGACAGCGAAAGACTTCGTCCCTATTACTTTTGTGACTCAGTAATGAACTCCTTTGTTTTGAATTTGTAACAGACAATATTGTGAAACTTTATGGCCCGGTGTCTTACCCGGGGCACCGTGGCTTCATTTGTGAGGGCTTTTGTGTGTCATTTTCATATATCATTAATAAAAGCATTGGACGTTTTTTGCATTTCAAATCTTGCTCTCCTTGTCTTTCTTTATTATATATTGCAAAACAACTATTTACACACACTCACATATACAGGTCCCAATCCACTATGGATCTCACTGGTAACGACTCTGCTACTTCCAGTTATGACTTCGAAAATCCGATCAACTTAGCCGAAGACGAAGGTGAAGATGATTGCGAAGTGCCTGGTGAGATTGCAAGACTGCTACTCCAGGAAGAGAGGGCCATTCAGCCACATGAAGAGCCAGTGGAAACGGTAAATCTGGGTACTGAGACAGACAGAAAGGAAGTCAAGATTGGTGCCAATCTGGAGTCTAGTGTGAAACAACGGTTGATTCAGATGCTGCATGGCTACGTGGAAATCTTCGCCTGGTCTTACGAAGATATGCCTGGGTTGGACACTGACATTGTGGTTCATCATCTGCCTACCAAGGAAGAATGCCCTCCGGTAAAACAGAAGGTTCGCCGTATGCGTCCAGAGATGTCCGAGAAAATCAAAGCTGAGGTTATGAAACAGTTTGACGCCGGTTTTCTAGCAGTAACTTCTTACCCTCAGTGGGTCACCAATGTGGTTCCAGTGCCGAAGAAGGATGGTAAAGTCAGAATGTGTGTTGACTACAGGGATTTGAACAGGGCGAGCCCTAAGGATGACTTCCCTTTTCCTCACATCGATGTTCTGGTTGACAACACTGCTCAGCATAAGGTATTCTCCTTCATGGACGGTTTCTCCGGTTATAATCAGATAAAGATGGCTCCCTAAGACATGGAGAAGACCACTTTTGTTACTCAGTGGGGCACTTTTTGCTACAAGGTCATGCCGTTTGGGTTGAAAAATGCTGGGGCAACGTATCAGCGTGCCATGGTTGCTCTGTTTCATGATATGATCCATCATGAGATTGAAGTATACGTCGACGATATGATTGCAAGGTCCCAAACTGAGAAGGAACACCTCGACCATCTACAGAAGCTGTTCGACCGGTTAAAGTTGTACAAGCTGAGATTAAACCCGAACAAATGCACCTTTGGGGTGAGATCTGGAAAATTTCTAGGTTTCGTCGTAAGCGACAAAGGTATTCAAGTGGACCCTGCCAAAGTGAAAGCCATACAAGAGATGCCAGTTCCCAAGACAGAGAAAGAAGTCAGAGGCTTTCTAGGATGGTTGAACTACATTGCTCGATTCATCTCACATCTAACTGCTATTTGTGAGCCAATCTTCAAGCTACTGAAGAAATATCAAGTAGTACGCTGGAACGATGAATGTCAGGCCGCTTTCGAAAGAATCAAAGAGTATCTCCAAGAGCCACCCATCCTTATGCCACCGTTTGAAGGGAGACCACTAATCTTATACTTGACAGTACTGGACAACTCAATGGGATGTGTGTTGGGTCAGCATGACGAGTCTGGCCGAAAAGAGCATGCTATTTATTACCTTAGCAAAAAGTTTACCGACTGTGAGACCCGATACTCACTGCTCGAGAAAACTTGTTGCGCTTTGGTATGGGCTGCTCGCCGGTTAAGGCAGTATATGTTGACTCACACTACTCTGTTGATTTCAAAAATGGATCCAATCAAGTATATCTTCGAAAAGCCTGCCTTGTCCGGAAGAATAGCAAGATGGCAAATGATCTTGACTGAATATGACATCCAGTACACGACTCAAAAAGCAATCAAGGGAAGTGTGTTGGCATACCATTTGGCACATCAGGCAGTGGATGATTACCAGTCCATGAACTTTGAATTTCCAGACGAGAATATCATGGTAATAACCGATTGCGAGATACCTGGACCGGATGAAGGACCTGAGGAAGGATCCCGATGGTCTATGCACTTTGACGGAGCCTCAAACGCTTTGGGTAATGGCATTGGCGATGTGATCATATCCCCTAAAGGCTCTCATACTCCACTTACCGCTCGACTATGCTTCAACTGCACCAACAATATGGCGGAGTATGAAGCGTGCATCATGGGTCTTCGAGCTGCAATTGACCTAAGGATCAAGTTTCTGAGTGTCTTCGGAGATTCCGCTCTCGTGATCAGTCAGATCAAAGGTGAATGGGATACGAAACACCCAAATCGTATTCCTTACAAGGAGTATGTATTGACGTTGCTTCCCCATTTCGAGGAGATAACCTTTGAACACTTCCCAAGAGAGGAGAATCAGTTGGCGGACGCGCTAGCTACGGTGTCTTCTATGTTCAAAGTCAAATGGGACAATGAAGCTCCCCGGATCATTATTTGGAAATTGGATGAACCTGCACATTGTTGTGATCTTGAGACCGAAGAGGTAACAAAAAAGCCTTGGTATCATGAAGTAAAGAGGTACCTTGAAGCTCAAGAATACCCCGAGGGTGCATCTATTAATGACAAGAAGTTTCTGAGAAGGTTCGCGGCAAAGTTCTTCCTCAGCAATGGCATTCTTTACAAACGAAATCATGATTCAACCTTACTGCGTTGTGTGGATAAGATCGAAGCAGAAAGGATCATGGCAGAACTGTATGAAGGTACCTTCGGAACTCACTCCAGTGGACATACCATGGCAAAGAAAATCCTTCGGGCAGGATATTACTGGTCAACAATGGAAGCCGACTGTTATCAGCATTCTCGGACATGTCACAAGTGCCAGGTCTACATTGATAAAGTGCACATTCCTCCAGTTCCTTTGAACGTCTTGACAGCATCTTGGCCTTTTGCAATGTGGGGCATTGATATGATCGGTGAGATCAGACCTACGGCATCCAACGGGCACCGTATCATCCTGATAGCGATTAATTACTTTACAAAGTGGGTTGAAGCAGCTTCCTTTGCTACCGTAACCAAGAACGTCGTGGAACGGTTCATTCGGCATAAACTGATCTGTCGATACGGTGTACCAGAGAGGATCATTACGGATAATGGTACCAATCTTAACAACAAGATGATCACTGAGCTCTGCGAGCAATTCAAGATACAGCACCACAACTCTTCTCCCTACCGGCCGAAGATGAATGGGGTTGTCTAAGCAGCAAACAAGAACATTAAGAAGATTGTGCAGAAGATGACAGTGACCTACAAAGATTGGCATGAGATGTTACCGTTTACTCTTCATGGGTATCGTACCTCAGCAAGGACGTCAACAGGGGCAACACCCTACTCCTTGGTATATGGCATGGAGGCAGTCTTGCCCATTGAAGTTCAGATACCCTCTCTCTGGATAATGAAGGATGCAGGTTTAAGCGAAGATGACTGGATTCAGACCCGGCTTGATCAACTAAACCTGATCGATGAAAAGAGACTCACTGCTATTTGTCATGGTCATACGTACCAAAAGCAGATGATCAAGGCATTCAACAAGAAAGTCAGACGACAAGAGTATCAAGTCGGGGACCTGGTAATCAAGCGCATCATTCTACCTCAAGGTGATCCCAGGGGTAAATGGACCCCTACGTACGAAGGGCCATTTGTGGTTAAGAACATCTTCTCAGGAGGAGCGATGATTCTAACCACCATGGATGGTGACGACCTTCCTCACCCCATCAATGCAGACATAGTAAAAAGATACTACGCATGATTAAAGACCCGCTAGGTCGACTGGCCTAGGCAAAAATAAGGGCTTCCCGGCGAACCAAAAGGGTTCGGGCAAAAATAATGGATGAAAATAAAAAAAAAATCTGTACACCCGGCAATTCAAAAACCTGAAAAGGCGGCTTGGGCAAAAATGGGTATCCCGGTGGACTGAAAACCCGAAAGGGCGGTCCAGGAAAAAGTTAGGGATAAGCGTAATACTATGTCTCATTGGATCACCCTTGCATCCAGACTTCAGTATCAACCATCAGTCTCGGACGGCACCAATCAATCAGATTCCTCTTCAACTAAACAGCAAAGTGATGAGACGTTTGAAGACATAAAGGCGATAGTAGAGTTGGAACCCAGTGGGATTTTTCACATAGCTGTTTTGTTTCCTTTTCACAAATTGTATAAACTCTAGTTTGTTCGGCGGCGTTCTCTTACTAGGACGTCAGCCTCTTGTACAAAAAACGCTTATTTACAGGCAAACTTCAAAATCAATACAAGTTCATTTTTCAGACAAATTGCAAATTGTTTTTCCTTTATCTGTTTTGTTTTGCAAAGAATGTCCAATGTTCATTTTTGATATATGCATTTGACATTAATTGCTGATCACAAATATTTGCATGCGAAACAAAGGACTAATTACGGGTGACATCGGAAGTAGGGACAATAAGAATTCTCTAAGCGATCTAGTTGCTCTGTCCACCGAGGTACCAAGGTATGTTCAGCTTAAGAATTTGACCAAGATACCTTCACTCCCCGAGAGTAAGACAGTAATGGTAGCTCTCCCCACTGAGCCTTGCCACAATGAACAAATCAGCAATACTCTCCCTAAGCAGAGTTAGTCTACTGTCAGCCCTAAAAAAGTCGGGTATCCCCAGTAGATTCTAATATCCTCCAGCGAAGTATACAGGTATTCCTCAGCAAGCATCCCCAGCAATCTTAATATTCCTCGACAGAATATAAGAATGTTCCCCGGCGGAATACAAGATACCCCCAGTGGAGCCATTTCCCAGTGCAGTCTAAAAAGCTTCCCCACCAGAGTTGAATCATCTCTGCAGTAGATTCTGGAAGCTTGTCCCCTGCAGAGTGCAAATACATCTCCCCAGCCATGTTCAAAGGTTATCCCCCACCAGAGTCTAATTGGGTTATCCTCAGCAAGTTGCAACTGAAAGATCATCCCCAGCGAAGTTCTTTCTATCCCCAACGGAGTTCATAATCAAAATCCCCAATAGGGCTTATCAACGGAATCCCCAATGGAGTTTATCGTTAAAATCTCAGCAAAGCATCTCTTCCCACAGAGTAATTCCCCGTAGAGTAATATCTTCACCAGGTTTATCCCCCAACAGAGTCATCTTCTCCTACCGGTTTATTCTTGCAATCATCTTCGTTCATCATCCCCAGCGGAAACGAAGAACTCTACTCTTCAACATCAGCCCAGGATTTAACAAACTCCCCGACATTTGTCAAGGATTTATTTTCCCCGAAGAAAATACATTCATAAACATTTCATATTTCATGCATGACAAAATGCATACGACACGATCTCATTTCGAGAGCATCATGCATTTCATACATCATGACATTGCATACAACTAATGTTTTGCCTTTTCAGGAAAAGGTCAATCAAAATATGGCTACCATCAACCCTTTCAAGTCCCAGTTTAATACTTGTAACTAGCCAGGAAATATCTGTGGACGACTGATTGTAGATCTATACCTGTAACAAGCCAGGAAAGTTATCTACATGAAGAGATTGAAGATCAATACCTGTAACAAGCCAGGAAGACTATCTTTCTTTCTCAGGTCAGAGATTAATACCTGAAACCAGACAGGACAACTATCTCCTCGACCAACCTCTCTTAAGTTCCAGATCAACACCTGTAACAAGCCAGGAAAAATTTGTGAACGACTGATTGTAGATCTATACCTGTAACTAGCCAGGAAAGTTATCTACATTAAGAGATTGAAGATCAATACCTCTAACAAGCCAGGAAGACTATCTTTCTTTCTCAGGTCAGAGATTAATACCTGAAACCAGCCAGGACAACTATCTCCTCGACCCACCTCTCTTAAGTTCCAGATCAACACCTGTAACTAGCCAGGAAATATCTGTGGACGACTGATTGTAGATCTATACCTGTAACTAGCTAGGAAAGTTATCTACATGAAGAGATTGAAGATCAATACCTGTAACAAGCCAGGGAGACTATCTTTCTTTCTCAGGTCAGAGATTAATACCTGAAACCAGCCAGGACAACTATCTCATCGGCCAACCTTTTTCAAGTTCCAGATCAACACCTGTAACTAGCCAGGAAATATCTGTGGACGACTGATTGTAGATTAATACATGAAACCAGACAGGACAACTATCTACTTGACCATCATGAAGCAACCCTACACCGGTTCCTTCTCTTTCAGATGCAGTTTTACACGGACTCATCATCAGGCAACCCTACACCGGTTCCTTCTCTTTCAGATGCAGTTTTACACGGACTCATCATCAGGAAACCCTACACAGGTTCCTTCTTTCAACCTACCAAGTTACAACTCAACAAACAATCTCCAGATGGCATCTATAAGCCCATCCTCCTATCCATCATCTCTCCAAATAGCATCTGTAAGCCCATTCCCGACATCACATTGTTGATACTACACCATGCGAGTGCAAATTTCTGGGCACTTTAGTGTTCAATCATCTTCCACCTTCGGATCACGAAAGGCACACAAGCCAATCTACCTCCTCGGGTTTAAGAAGATTGAACATGGGCAACTGTTGTACCCCAAAATTTTCCCTCCCATATTCCTCAAGATTTGTCAAGAATGATCCTCAAATTGTTCAAGATGGCTCAAGAGTTGGACAATCCAAACCATCTCCTAAGCCAGCTGAAATTAGGGTTTTGGTTCTTTCAAGGAATTTGGGGTTTTCAATGGTTCAATTAAGTCTCATAGGCCTATATGCATTCCCAAGCACCTACATGCCAAGTTTCAAGACTCACAGTGCCAATTTGCACAGTCAAAAGCCTCATTTGACCTACAGTCAACTGCAAGGGCAAAATGGTCATTTTGCAGTCAAAAGTCAGAATTTTTGGTCAACATCTTATTTTGAGTTCACAATCATCATTTTATCAAGTCTTGATCATGATTCCACAAGAATAGCTCAAAAATCATCAAGGTGCAAAAAGTTACTATTTTTGGACAGTAGAAAAGTCAACTGTATCTTGACCAGGGCATAACTTTTTCATGGTTTATCAGAAAAATTCCATCCAATGCTAATTTTGAAGGGGATACAATTTCCTACAATCCATCTTCACACTCCAAGTACAAGAAATGCTCTCACAAGAAGTTACCAATTTTTACATTATAGGTCAATTTCAAAAGTCAACAAAAGTACACTTTAAGTCAAAGGCCATAACCTGAGATTGGTAAATCCAAATGACATGGGACCAAAGGCATTGGTTAGACGACTTCAAGAGCTTTCCAAAATGTCCAAGAACATGGTCATATGATCAAAATTGAGCAAGTTGTGCATTGGAGAAGTTGGGAAATTTTCATGAATCTGCAAAAGTCAACTTTGCTCAAAACACGTTCTTTTTGCTAATGGGCCTCAAATCTCTTCTTGAAACTTCACCCATGACTTATGCACGACCCATCAAGATTAATTGGATTTATTTTCTTATTTTTATTGATTAATTGGATTTTTAATTGATATTAATTCATTTAATTAATTTAAATTGTAGGAAAATAGAAGATTTGATTTTTTAAATCAACTTGTGAAGCAAATCTGATCAAAACATGCTGGCAAATTCGTGCACAAGTCAAAGATATCAAAAAATCCAAAATTGGCAAGTTTGTTCAAACATGAAAATCAAGAATATTTGATTTTTCAATCAAGGATTCAATCATCAATGCAATGGATATTAGCCCAGCTTTTTGACCTAATTCAATTTCCTTATATACAAGCAAGCAAACCCTGACCTAAAGGACGATTGGAAGCTGCTGATAACACGATTTTATATCGTATAAATCGACTTAATTAATGCAAATAATTCATGTTTTTATTTATTTTATTTTATTTTATTTCCATATTACGCTGGTATTTCTTTGTTTCAGGTATTTTGCCTTAAATAAGCTTATGTGAAGAAAAATGAAGAAATAGATGCAATTTAGTACAAAAATGAAGATAATTGATTAATGTGGTGCAGAATACTAAATGGGGGTGAAAAGAATGATTTTTCCAAGGCCCAAAAGACCAAGAACGCGCAGAGGCCCAAGGGAACACACGTTCCCCACTTCAGCTTGAAGGGACCGACCGGCCCACTAAGGGGAACGACCGGTCCGGCCCACTTCAGCTGAGTGGAACGACCGTTCCCTCCCCTTTCCTATTTTCACGCCATTTTATCCTCACACGGAACGACCGGTCCCAAGTCAATGAAGAAACCAACTTTTGCTATATTTCCGTACACGTCTTCAGCACGTTATGCAACAAAGTCCACTAGCAATATTTTTTGGATATTCAGTTTTACGTGGATTGGGCTTTTGGGATACAGTTATTTTACAAGCATTATAAATAGAAGTGAAAGCCAAATCCCAAAGGTCGGAGAATTTTTGCAAGATCGTACTATTTTCAGCAGAGCAAATTTCCTTCCATTTTAATTTTTGTTCTGCCTTTTCCTTTATTTTTATTTCATCGCATTGTTTTTATTTTCTTTTTTTCTCCAGTTTTCTGCCTTTATTTTTCGTACAACAATTTCTACACCGGAAATTGTTGTGCAATTTTATCCGGTTTAACCTTACGTTAGATCCGGTATTTTTACTTTCCTTGTTGTTACGAAATTCAAGATTCGAAGGGTAGATCCAGCCGACTTGTGGTGGAATACTCGAAGGATTTGAAGAACGAATATTTAATTGAAGCTATTGAAGTATTTCTACATTTTCATCAGGTTTTCATTCATACGCTTTATTTAATATATTTGTATGATCTTTGTTCTGAGTATGTTTTTATTTCGCCGTTTCCTAATTAATAAACCTTGCATGATTAATTGTATGAACATGTCTGGCTAAACCGATTAAATATCGGTATGTAAATTAACCAAATAACGGGATCCGAAATAAACTGGCTTAAGATTATTTTGTAAAAGAAACTTCTTTCATGGTTTTAATATTCAATTAAATCGTTTAAGATTTTACAAACCAATAGAACGGAAGTGTGAGGTTTTAGAATTGATTAAGGTTTTTACTAATAAAACGGAAGTTTGAGGCTAAAACCAGATAGTGATTATTAGGCATTGTTTTTAAAGAGGCGGAAGCATTTTAAAAACAATTAAATTTTATTCTGTTTTCAAAAATTACTTTTGAATCCGGCGGAGTGACGGAAGCACACGTTAGGGTATTAATCGTATAACCTGAACTAATAGAACGGAAGTGTGAGGGGAAGGTTTTTAGACAAATAAAGTTTGCGTAAAGATAATTTTTGACCAATTTAAGTAAAAGCCAGTGGAAATTCGGAACCCAAAATTTAGGTGAAATACATACCGGTATTTATAATTAAAAATTTTATAACTAAATTTAGTAATTAGATCCCTTTCGTTAATTAAATTAATATTAGCCTTAGCTTTACCCAGTAACCAAAATTACGGTAGATCGATTCATAGTCCCTGTGGATTCGATATCTTTTAAGACTACGCGATAGGACTGTGCACTTGCAGTCTCCAGATTTATAGACATACAAAGTCGCGATCAAGTTTTTGGCGCCGTTGCCGGGGACTATTTAAGTCGATATCGTAACTCTTTTAGTTACATCGTAGAGACTAAGGTCTTCTTCTTTTCATCTCTTTCTGATTTGTATGCCAAACACTCGCTCTCAAGGCGAACCTTTGCATCTACAAATCAACGACATCGAGCGTTATCTTCGATTGAGACGCCGAATTCAGGAATATCGTCTACTAAACAATTTACCCCCGACGAATATCCCTGATATAACTGATCTTAGACGAGCTGAGATGGCTGCGCCACGACCTCTAAAATCTTACGCAATCCCTTCTCAAGACGAACCTCATAACAGTATTGCCGCTCCGGCAATCGAGGCAAACAACTTCGAGCTGAAACCTTCGCTATTATCTGCAGTTCAACAAAACCAGTTTTCTGGAAATCCAACTGACGATCCGAACCTGCATTTATCCGTATTTCTACAATATGCAGATACCGTAAAAGCTAATGGGGTCAGCACGGAAGCTATTCGTTTACGATTATTTCCTTTTTCCCTTAGAGATAGAGCTAGAGCTTGGCTCCAATCTCTACCTTCTAATTCAATCACTACGTGGGATGAATTAAAGAAAGTTTTCCTAACCCGATATTTTCCACCAAGCAAAACGGCTATGCTTCGAGCTCAAATCAACGGATTTAGACAGAAAGACACCGAGTCTTTATTTGAAGCATGGGAACGATATAAAGACATGATAAGACTCTGTCCACATCATGGTCTGGAGGAATGGTTAGTGATACATACTTTCTACAATGGTCTTTTGTACAACACGAGATTAACAATCGACGCTGCTGCTGGAGGTGCGCTAATGGAGAAACCTTATGTAGAAGCCTACGAGCTGATAGATAATATGGCCCAAAACCACTACCAGTGGGGAAGCGAGAGAGCTGCCGTTGAAAAACCTCCGATGAAAGGAGGAATGTACGAAATTAGTAGCCTAGATCAAGTAAACGCTAAGGTAGACGCACTAACTCAGAAAATAGAAAACCTTACGTTAACTCCTGCAGCTACCGTAGCTGCAGTGACTCCTGACTGCGAAATATGAGGAACATCTGGTCACGCTCCCGCCGAATGTCAATTTCTGTTAGGTACTCCGACTGACCAAATAAACTACGCTCAGGGAAACCCTTATTCAAATACGTACAACCCAGGTTGGAGGAATCACCCAAATTTTTCCTACAAGAATAATAACGCATTGAACGCACCTGTTCAAGCGCAAACTGCTCCACCTGGATATCAAAAAGCACCTGCTGCCGCACCGAGCGCACCTAGGAAATCTAATCTCGAAATAATGATGGAAAACTTTATAGCAAGCCAAGCGCAAACTCACAAAGAATTCCTAAACCGAGACATACACACTAACGAGCAAATTAAGCAACTATCGAACAAAATAGATGCCTTAGCCACTCACAATAAAATGTTAGAAACTCAAATCTCACAAGTGGCTCAACAACAAGCGCCTGCTGCCGCACCAGCCGGTACTTTCCCTGGACAACCACAACCTAATCCGAAAGGACAAGCTCACGCAATTATATTACGAAGTGGTAAAGAAATAGAAGAACCATTAGATCCAAGAACCGAAAACCCGGCCATGCACCAAAACTCTGAAAACCAAGCCGAAGAGGATAACGAACCTAAAAGAAAGGAAGATGGAGAAACAATAGAACAATAAAAACCTTATGTACCTCCACCTCCCTATAAACCACCTATTCCTTACCCTCAAAGACTAGTTAAAACAAAAGACATAGGGCAATTTAAGAAATTTGTAGAACTTCTCAAGCAATTAAACGTAACAATTCCTTTCACAGAAGCGATAACGCAAATGACCTCATATGCTAAATTCTTAAAAGAAATTCTATCTAATAAGAAAAAGCTAGAAGAAAATGAAACAGTTACTCTTACAGCTGAATGCAGCGCAATAATCCAAAATAAGATGCCACCTAAACTGAAAGACCCTGGTAGTTTTTCTATACCATGTGTAATAGGAAAATTCGTCATAGACAAAGCTTTATGTGATTTAGGAGCAAGCATTAGTGTAATGCCTTTATCCATCAGTAAGAAACTCGAAATGGGAGAGTTGAGACCAACTAAAATGTCTGTTCAGTTAGCAGATCGTTCTGTCAAATACCCCGTAGGAGTACTTGAAAACGTCCCCGTTCGAATAGGTCAATTCTACATCCCAACCGACTTTATAATAATGGATATTAAGGAAGATACGAACACACCTATCATTTTAGGAAGACCCTTCCTAGCAACTGCCGGTGCCATTATAGACGTTAAAAGAGGAAAACTCACCTTTGAGGTAGGCGAAGAAAAGATTGAATTCATTCTTTCCAAATTTCTAAAAGCACCAGCCATAGATGACAACTGCTACTTTATGGATATGATAGAAGAATGTATAAAAGAAGCAGAAGATCATCCAGATAAAACCTTAGATGAATGCTTAGCAATAACACCCGATCCTACACAAGGTTTACACAAACCAACCATTGAACTCAAAACGTTACCCAAAAACCTGAGATACGAATTCTTAGACCCAGAATTCGAACGACCAGTAATAATCAACGCAAATCTAGGAAAAATCGAGACTGAAAAATTACTACATATACTGAGGAAATATCCAACTGCTTTAGGATACAATTTAACTGATCTTAAAGGAATAAGTCCTTCCATCTGTATGCATCGCATAATGCTAGAGGAAGATAGTAAAACCTCTAGAGAACACCAAAGAAGACTTAATCCTATAATGAGTGAAGTAGTAAAGAAAGAGATATTAAAATTGTTAGAAGCAGGCATCATTTATCCAATATCTGATAGTAAATGGGTAAGCCCAGTTCATGTAGTCCCCAAGAAAGGAGGCGTAACGGTAATCGAAAACGACAAAGGAGAAACCATAACAAAGCGAATCGAATCAGGATGGAGGATGTGCATTGATTATAGGAAACTTAACAAAGCCACCCGGAAGGATCATTTCCCTTTACCATTCATTGATCAAATGCTGGAGCGTCTAGCCAGACACTCATATTTCTGTTACTTGGACGGTTACTCCGGATTCTTTCAAATACCGATACACCCTGATGACCAAGAAAAGACTACCTTCACCTGTTCATTCGGAACCTTCGCATATCGAAGAATGCCTTTTGGCTTATGCAATGCACCTGCAACTTTTCAAAGATGCATGATGGCAATCTTCGTAGACTTTCTTGATAATATTATGGAGGTATTCATGGACGACTTCTCCGTCTGCGGACGTAGTTTTGAAGGATGTCTTGCAAACTTAGAAAAAGTACTAGAAAGATGTGTAAAGGTAAACTTAGTATTAAATTGGGAAAAATGCCATTTTATGGTTCAAGAAGGTATTGTGTTAGGACATATTATATCTAATAGGGGAATCGAAGTAGACAAGGCCAAGATAGAAGTTATCGAAAACCTTCAACCCCCTAGAACTGTCAGAGAAGTAAGAAGTTTCTTAGGACACGCCGATTTTTACCGACGTTTTATTAAAGATTTCTCTAAAATTTCTAAGCCATTAACAGAACTCTTAATGAAAGATGCTGAATTCATATTTAACGAAAAATGCCTTGAAGCCTTTCAATCATTAAAGAAAGCATTAATTACTGCGCCAATCATGAAGACCCCGGATTGGAGTGAACCATTTGAGATAATGTGTGACGCAAGTGACTATGCCGTAGGAGCAGTCCTAGGACAAAGAAAAGATAAAAAATTACACGTCATATATTACGCTAGTAGAACCCTAGATGAAGCGCAAATGAATTATGCAACAACCGAAAAGGAACTCCTGGCTGTAGTCTTCGCACTCGATAAATTCCGATCTTATTTAGTAGGAGCTAAGATAATAATTTATACTGACCACGCTGCCATTAGATATCTCCTAACCAAAAAGGACGCTAAACCTAGACTGCTAAGATGGATCTTGTTGCTACAAGAATTTGATTTAGAAATCAAGGATAAAAAAGGAACTGAAAACGTAGTGGCTGATCATCTATCAAGAATCGAAAATCTAAAACAAGAACGAATTCCAATCAATGATGAATCTCAATATGATAGATTAATCGCCCACTTCGAAGCAAGTGAATCTCAAAACTATTCTGAAACAACCTTAGCAATCTCATCTGTCCCTTGGTATGCAGATTTCGTAAATTATCTAGCTGCCGGTGTATTACCACCAGAGTTAACGTACCAACAAAAGAAAAAATTCTTTCACGATCTCAAACAATATTACTGGGATGAACCTTTGTTATTCAAAAGAGGACCCGATGGAATTTTCCGTCGTTGCGTACCCGAAGAAGAAGTCGAAAGCGTGATTAAACATTGCCACTCCGCACCATACGGAGGACACACGAGTACTTCTAAAACATGTACGAAAATCCTACAATCAGGTCTTTATTGGCCAACACTATGGAAAGATGTTCATGTCGCAGTCACTAAGTGCGACCGGTGCCAACGCACTGGTAACATTTCAAGACGCGACGAGATGCCACAGAAAGGCATTCTGGAAGTAGAGATTTTCGATGTATGGGGTATAGACTTTATGGGACCATTCCCGTCATCTTTCGGTAACAAATACATACTCGTGGCAGTTGACTATGTATCTAAATGGATAGAAGCTATAGCTTCTCCAACAAACGATACCCGAGTTGTATTAAGGCTCTTCAAAAACATGATATTTCTGAGATTCGGTATACCAAGATTAGTAATAAGCGATGGAGGTTCTCATTTTATTTCTAAGATATTCGAAAAAATCCTAAGGAAATACGGTGTGCGACATCGAGTAGCTACACCCTATCATCCACAAACGAGTGGACAAGTGGAAGTCTCTAATCGTGAAATCAAGCAAATATTAGAAAAGACTGTAGCAACTTCGAGAAAGGATTGGTCCTCAAAACTATCTGAAGCTCTATGGGCATATAGGACCGCATTTAAGACACCAATAGGAACCACCCCGTTTAAGCTCATCTATGGAAAATCTTGCCATTTGCCGGTTGAATTAGAACACAAGGCCTATTGGGCTATTAAAAATATAAACTTGAATTACACAACCGCAAGCGAGAAGCGCATCCTTGATATAAACGAATTAGAGGAATTGAGACAAGATGCGTATGAGAACGCCAAGATTTATAAAGAACGAACGAAAACATGGCACAACAAAAGAATAAATAGAAAACATTTTAAAATAGGTGATATCGTACTACTGTTTAATTCAAGATTAAAATTATTTCCTGGAAAACTACGCAGCAGATGGTCTGGTTCGTTCACAATAACAAACACGTTTATTAACGGAGCGGTCGAAATCAAAGGAAAGATTTCCGAACCCTTTATAGTTAATGGACAACGTTTAAAACCATATCACTGCACAGAGAGTAACGAATACTTTCAAGAAATAACTTTAATAGAGCCACCTGCTCAATTAGAAATTTAAAACTTTGATTTTATTTGTCGAGCTTACGACATAAAACAAAGCGCTTAGTGGGAGACAACCCACCTTTTTATGATTAATTATTATATTTACCTTTTTGTTTTATTATTCTTATTATCATTCTTACTATTATTATTATTCTTATTTTTCTCTTTATTCTTCTCATTCATAAACACTTATACACATATCTTCTCTAATATTCTATTTCATCTATATTTCTTCTTCATTCTATCACTATTATGCTTATTCTTATTTTCTTCTTTTCGGCATCTGGCCAAAAAAAAAATCTGATTAAATTTCCTGTATCTAATTAATTTCAGGCTAACTTAATTAATATAAAAATTAAGCTGACCAACTAACAATGGAAGATACTATGGAAATAGCTTTCAGAGGAAGAGGCCAAAGAGGCAGATACAATTTATTAGCTGCAAGGAATATGTCCCTGACATATTATCCTGATCTTTTTGCTATGACTACTTTGGGAATTCATGATAGTGTTTTGTTTCTGCTGAATCAAATTGGATGGGAAGATGCTCATATTTTGAGGCGGTTCAGTACCTACCGCAAATTGACTCTGGAATTTCTGAGCTCATTTAACTACCTCCCACATTATGGGAGGGGCCTGAAGAGAGGTCTTATCTTCTTTAGGCTATTTGGAATGGAGTATAGGTATAATCTTCATGACTTTTCTGCTTTGCTGGGATTCCCAGATGGATTTGATACTTTTACATCGAGGCAGGAAGAATTGTTTGATTTCCGCGAGCTCGACATATTCTGGGAATCATTGACTGGGTTGAGTAGCTTTGAGCATCCTGAGCCACATGCGGATTATATTCATAATCCGGCGTTCCGCTATTTTCACCATATTCTGTCACATACCCTGTTTGGAAAGGAACAGAATAACACTATTGTTTCTCGAGATGAGCTGTTTATTATGCTTTATGCTGTACAGAATCGGCCCGTGAACGGTGTCGCTTTTCTATTAGTTACCATTGAGAAAATGCTTCAAGATGATAATATACCCATCATGATGGGAGGAATGGTAACAATGATAGCGAATGCTTTGGGTTTGCGGCAACCACTGTTGAGTTGCCATCCTTACGGAGGTATCCGACCAATGGACCACAGTTTTTGTTTCAACACAAGATTAATTGGAAACCATGGTCCACGAGAGTTTGAATTGCTGATTAATAATGAGGTAGTTAACCTCTTTACCTTGCCTAGTCCACGCACCAGTGTTCACGATAAAGGTAATTGGCTGTATAATTTGGACGGTTTACCATCTCCTGCTCGCTCCACTGAAACAATCCAGGATTATGAGATACCTGAGATTTATGAAATTGAATCTGATCCTGAGACACCACCTGGGTACCATGACTTTCCTGAGCAACCTTTGTCACCACCTGTAACTCCGGTGATTGAAGAAAATAGGCAAGGATCTGAACCCATGAACCAAGAAGAAACAATTAAGGAATTGAAGGAGGAAGTGAAGAATCTGAAAGAAAACCTCACAGCTGCGAACAATGAAGTTAATACACTCCGGATGGATCATTTTGGATTCGTCGACACGGTAGCTATGCAGTTTGATGAAGTGTTTCAACATATCTATTCCATGCAGAAGAATAACGGAGACGATAATAATAAAAGTGGCTAATGAGAGAATTTATTTAATTAGTTAGTTTTAGTTAGTTATTTATTTGATTTGCATTTGGATTTCATTTGAATTATGTTTTGCAATTTGGTTTATTTTATGTTCTTTGTAGTACAATTTGAATTATGCAATTTAAAGTTCAACATTATTTATCTTCTTGTTTTGTTTCAATGTTATTTATATTAGTTATTAGATTATTAAGTGGTATCAAATAAAGCTGAAATGATACTGTTTGCAAAAACTATGCATTATGTGCCTGAGATATATATTATAACGTACTGTATCAAAAGAAAACAAAAGGAAAAGTTGAATTTCCCACGCAGGCACAGGACCGGACGGTCCCACGCACACCATGCCCCCTGGACCGACCGGTCCCCTTTTTGACTGAAAAGCAGGACCGACCGTCCCCCTGTCCTAGTACAGCGGGGAACGACCGGCCCCCTGTTGCATGCTGTAAAGCGTGTCTCTTTGTCTCCCACGCCAAATTCAATTCATAACTCATTTTCACCATTTATCTTCTCCATAAAACAACTTCCAACCACTCTTAAATTCCCATTACTCCACTATCTCATTTTTTTCAAATTTTTACCCTTTCCAACTCCCCCATTAACTCTCATTAAATTCTCATTATCACCATTCAACCACCCTCACAATATAAATACCCCTCATTTCTTACTATCTCTTCACACCATTTCTTACTTTCTACTATGTTTCTCTCATATTTATCTTCATCTTCTCTAACTTCCTTCTACATCTACCACCATTTTCTTACCATTACCATGCCTCCGAGAACCATCCGTCCCGAAAGGCAACAACCCGACCTTTCAAACATTATCTTCCGTGATGATAAGCAACGCACCATGTATCTCAACTTATACAAACGCTCGGTGGTTCCGACAAAGTATGTAGATATAAATTGTCTACAAACTTTAGGACTCATTGAAAGTGTGTCATGGTTGCTAAATAATACTGTTTTATACAATCTCTGTACCCAACCAAACCCAACCTTTGAACCTCTAGTGTTGGAGTTTTTGAGTTCTTTTTCTTACTCAACAGATATTGAAGATCCATACACTACGGGAACTGCTAGTTTCCGTATGTTCCACCGTGAGTATACGCTAGATCAAGAACAAATTGCTGAGGCACTAGGATTCTCACAAGGGGATGGTATTTATTACAATCCATTTGAAGCGGAAGATGATATTCCAGCCTGGGAGGAGCAAGGTTTACAATTCTGGGAGGAGATAAGTGGGGAAGCCGCAAATGGTTGGAGACTATTATATGCGTCCCACGTTCATAATCCAGCAATACGGTATTTTCACCGTATTTTGGCTCACACTATCTTTGGACGCACCTACAACCATAAGGTAACCCAAAATGAGTTATTTTTCTTATATTGTGCCTTAACTGGGAGCCGTGTCAACGCCGCACCATTTATGCTATCACACTTTCAACTATGTGCTCAAACCGCCGGAAACAACCCTTTTCTTTTCGGTGGCATTATTACCGCGATAGCTTACTCGCTAGGATTGGCTGACGAGATCCTAACTATTGCTCAACACCTCATGCCAGCCCAATTTCTAGATGAGGTATACTGCAGAGACTCCCATCTAATCCTCCCAAGGCAAGGTGAGAACAGATTTACTTTATTGGTCAATAAAGTTTTGGTACCAAGCATTATTCTCCCATGTCCCCATCTTATTAATGTGCAAAATCGAAACCGTTGGTTATTCGATTTAAATGCACCCGAAGCTGAGAATAATGCTCCTGTGGATGAAATGGAAGAAGAAATGAACAACAATCAACAAAACCATCTCACCATGGAAACTCTCTACCAAACCATGCAACAGATGCAAAACCAACAAAACGCAACATTTGCATTGGTACAACAAATGCATAACAACTACAACACCTTGAATGCAAATGTTATTGACCTTGGAGTTTCTATTCACTCACTTCACCTACGCTTGGACGAATTCGAGCCTCCACAACGCCAAGATGAGCGACGTCCAAGAACTCGAGGAAGAGGAAGTCGTCCACATCGTAACGATTAGTTCTTAATATTTCTTTTCTTTTTATTTTTGTATTTTTCGATTCCCCATTTTTAAGCATTGAGGACAATGCTCAATTTAAGTGTAGGGGGTCGAATTAACTATTGTTATCTTTCTTCAAGTAAGCAAATTTCCCTTTTGTACTTTAAAATTTTAATTAATAAAAATTTGTTATTAAATTAAGTCTTATATACATATATAAATTCATGATTATCCGAATTCGCCAAATTCTTGAGCCATAAAAAAAAATTTATGGTCAGACGCACAATTATACACACTCAAAAAGTGTATCAAAGTTGCTTCTTTAGAAGAAAATATTTATAAATTGAACACGATTGAAATAATATCGTCGCCACTTCAACGCTTTAAAATCTCAGGAAAATGAATTAAAATTTTAGTACCCTTTATATACCGAAAATTTAAATTCTAGGTTTTAAAGTAACCTTTAGTAGTTTATACAAGCAGTCAGCACCGTCTAAATAGCAAACTACGTGGAGGATCCATGAATATAAGTGATTGATCGAAAATAAAAAATAAAAAATAAAAAAATAAATAAAATAATTTAAATTTGTAGAAACGCTCTAACTAAGTTAGATAGTCCTTACCAGACTATTTAGCCCAACGGTCGCGAATCTTATAAATTATCAATTAATGAATTCTTTGTAAATTGGTTCAGCGGTTTCTGGTGTTGAACTTGGTAGGGCGAACTACGGTTCGATCCCCCGCAATTTACAAAAGAACAAAAAGGAGTTACCAACTATTAAGTACCAGAACTCCTAGCAGGCTTAAAAGATCAAATTCACTAACCGGTCACTCCACTATGTGCGCGAAAGGGCAAAGGGCTTAATGTGATTGCGCCTGAATGAAAAAGGTGAAACAAAATGTAGGATTTAGAGTTAAGTTATAATGGCGTCACTAGAATTGTTCTTCGAACCTGAGTTTATTTAGTATTGTTACGGTGACTTTAGTATCGAAGTCGAGAGCTCAAGAGCAATGTGCAACTTAATACATTTTTGACTTGTGGCAATTTTTGTTGCGTCTGACCCGCATTTAGAGAGATATATATTTCTTGCTTGAGGACAAGCAAAGGTTCAAGTGTAGGGGAGTTTGATAACACAATTTTATATCGTATAAATCGACTTAATTAATGCAAATAATTCATGTTTTTATTTAATTTATTTTATTTTATTTCCATATTACGCTGGTATTTCTTTGTTTCAGGTATTTTGCCTTAAATAAGCTTATGTGAAGAAAAATGAAGAAATAGATACAATTTAGTACAAAAATGAAGATAATTGATTAATGTGGTGCAGAATACTAAATGGGGGTGAAAAGAATGATTTTTCCAAGGCCCAAAAGACCAAGAACGCGCAGAGGCCCAAGGGAACACACGTTCCCCACTTTAGCTTGAAGGGACCGACCGGCCCACTAAGGGGAACGACCGGTCCGGCCCACTTCAGCTGAGTGGAACGACCGTTCCCTCCCCTTTCCTATTTTCACGCCATTTTCTCCTCACACGGAACGACCGGTCCCAAGTCAATGAAGAAACCAACTTTTGCTATATTTCCGTACACGTCTTCAGCACGTTATGCAACAAAGTCCACTAGCAATATTTTTTGGATATTCAGTTTTACGTGGATTGGGCTTTTGGGATACAGTTATTTTACAAGCATTATAAATAGAAGTGAAAGCCAAATCCCAAAGGTCGGAGAATTTTTGCAAGATCGTACTATTTTCAGCAGAGCAAATTTCCTTCCATTTTAATTTTTGTTCTGCGTTTTCCTTTATTTTTATTTCATCGCATTGTTTTTATTTTCTTTTCTTCTCCAGTTTTCTGCCTTTATTTTTCGTACAACAATTTCTACACCGGAAATTGTTGTGCAATTTTATCCGGTTTAACCTTACGTTAGATCCGGTATTTTTACTTTCCTTGTTGTTACGAAATTCAAGATTCGAAGGGTAGATCCAGCCGACTTGTGGTGGAATACTTGAAGGATTTGAAGAACGAATATTTAATTGAAGCTATTGAAGTATTTCTACATTTTCATCAGGTTTTCATTTATACGCTTTATTTAATATATTTGTATGATCTTTGTTCTGAGTATGTTTTTATTTCGCCGTTTCCTAATTAATAAACCTTGCATGATTAATTGTATGAACATGTCTGGCTAAACCGATTAAATATCGGTATGTAAATTAACCAAATAACGGGATCCGAAATAAACTGGCTTAAGATTATTTTGTAAAAGAAACTTCTTTCATGGTTTTAATATTCAATTAAATCGTTTAAGATTTTACAAACCAATAGAACGGAAGTGTGAGGTTTTAGAATTGATTAAGGTTTTTACTAATAAAACGGAAGTTTGAGGCTAAAACCAGATAGTGATTATTAGGCATTGTTTTTAAAGAGGCGGAAGCATTTTAAAAACAATTAAATTTTATTCTGTTTTCAAAAATTACTTTTGAATCCGGCGGAGTGACGGAAGCACACGTTAGGGTATTAATCGTATAACCTGAACTAATAGAACGGAAGTGTGAGGGGAAGGTTTTTAGACAAATAAAGTTTGCGTAAAGATAATTTTTGACCAATTTAAGTAAAAGCCAGTGGAAATTCGGAACCCAAAATTTAGGTGAAATACATACCGGTATTTATAATTAAAAATTTTATAACTAAATTTAGTAATTAGATCCCTTTCGTTAATTAAATTAATATTAGCCTTAGCTTTACCCAGTAACCAAAATTACGGTAGATCGATTCATAGTCCCTGTGGATTCGATATCTTTTAAGACTACGCGATAGGACTGTGCACTTGCAGTCTCCAGATTTATAGACATACAAAGTCGCGATCAGCTGCAGAAAAGACCCTGCCCAATTCAAGAATTTCAAAGAAAAGTGAAAACTGATTTTTGCATCCTAGGCTAATTCAAGGTGTTTTGACCATTCTAATACATTGCAGGAAGTGTCAGGAACATTTTGCAATTGAATTCACGCATCAAAGCTTAAAGAATCACCATATACAGATTCACGGTTTGCAGCTTTTATCCAAAATCGTATTGCTTAACTCATGCATATTTAACATGTTTTCTTGATTGTTTTGCATTGCTAGAGGTCATACCAAGCTGATGGAATGGTTTAATTAAGTTATAATGCCCTGGATCGAAGAACACGGTGAATGAATTTTTAGGGTTCCTGAGCTTCAAATTAGGGCTTTCTAAACCAGGAAAAATTGAGACTATTAAGATACATGACTGAACTTGTGAGAACAAGACGAACCAAACCAACACCTCGCGAAATATTTATATCCACTGTGCTTCTAACCGCTATTTTTGATTGCAGGAATTAGTGGGGGTTAAAAACCCCCGCTATCTAATTCTAGTTATACAGGAAAACAAAGAAGATGATGAGGTGTTGATACCTCATTGGCGTGTTTGAAAACGCGCGCGTATTTTTTGTGTTTTACAGCATAATATTAGTTTTTGTATATAATATTCATTGTCCATATACTTAACAAACGCGCGCTACAGTTCAGTTGGTAAAGGCATTAGAGTATTATCCCTTGGGACCTGGGTTCGAATCCCAGGTCCCCCCAAAACATTGTTGCTTTTATTTTTCAGGTGTTCACGTGCAAGATTCAAAGTGAGGTCCACCATACACCTCAAACCTCAGTGCGCCAGTTGTCTTCAGACTGAAATCCAATGGCCAGGATGGAATGACTACCATAGTCCTTAGTCAACCAGCGCATGGATAATTGCCAAAGTCAAACAGGCTGGAAGCGTTTTGGGCTTCAGATTTCCAAACACACCTCCTAACTTGGGCAATCACCCCCTGGGTTTATTCCTTTTTCCTCTTTTTATATTTTCCATTTAATTGTTTTATTATTAATAATTATTATTATTATTTAATTAACCAAATTAATTTTTCATAATAAAATCAGAAAACTAAAATATAATATTTTTTATTATTATTTATTAATTTCACCCTTAATTTATTATTTTTGTAAATAAATACTAACATAATTAATTTAGTTTTTTAATTAGGTTAATTTCAACATTTTCACAACAAATAAAATTAATATAGAATTAGGGTTTTTGATGACTTTTGATCATGTTATTTTTTTTATTTATTTCCTTAAAAAAAACATAAAAAACAAAAAAAATATCTTTCTTTTATTTAATTAATTAATTAGTTTAGGATTAATTTAATTAAGTGCAAGATAACAAAAAACTATTTCTTTCTCAAAAAAGGGTCAAAACCCTAAAAAATCTCTGATCCAATTTTTCTCGCGCATGTGATTATTCTTGATTCGTATTTTCATCATATAATTACGTATTTGTTCCGAGGATGTAATAGCTTTAATTAGGACCTCTTTTTATCGCTTTTATTTATTTTCCCGACATTTACTTTTTCAAGGGTTTGTTTTTGGCGATGTAAATACCCGACGCCTTGTAATAGCTTAGTTTTATTTCCCGCAACCATTAACTGCTAGATGTATGTTAACTAGGCTATGCATGACAAGACTTATTCTCAAAATAAAATCAAAACGTAGCTCACCATAACATGTTCAAAGATAACTTAACTGAAACCTGACACACTCGCACATGTCACTCCTAGGGTACGCCTCACTTGGTTGCCTCGACGTGGTCATTGAGTATAGGGTGTTTTAGAGGTCGCCCTCCTGTCTAAAGATCAAAGTTGCCTCGAAATGGTTGCCTAGGATAAAACGATCTAAGACATTAGGGTTACCGCTAAGGCGTCCTACCATTGCTTTAGTGACCACATGTCCCATTAATCGAATTGACCCGAAAACTCCAACGGTGGTGCTACCTACTTCTCAATAGTGGGATAGTACTGTCTAAAGGACATTTACACAGCTTAATTTCTTTTGAGTAGGTAAAGGTTCTTAGATACTTGCTCTTTCAAAACAAAAATACTTTTCGCACCTACACTTTTCTGACAAAAGTTTTCAAACAACACTTCATACACTCTTGAGGACAAATACAAGAGTTGAATCGAAGTTTTCAAACAAACTTTTTTTTTCAAAACCCACGAACACAAGAAAAGCAAAACTTTTTGAAAACATAGTGAGCAAGTACCTAAGAGCCCGTGGATAACCACGGATAGAAAGGGTGCTAACACCTTCCCTTTCTATAATCTACCTCCCGAACCCGAGAAACATCTCGAAAAGGAATTTTGCTGTGCTTTTGTCCTTTCCTTGTTGGAGAAAAGACAAGACGGTGGCGACTCTTGCTTACCGCGACATTTTGCGAAACGCAAACGCGAACCAGCATTCTAAAACAGTCAGTTCTATTTCCACCGATCACAGAGAACATCTGTCGAGATTTAGGAGCTCGTCCGTAATTCAACAATTTTGCTGAGATTTAGGAACTTGTCTGTAATTCAACTGGGAAAATATCTGTCGAGATTTAGGAGCTCGTCCGTAATTCAACAACTATGCTGAGATTTAGGAACTCGTCCGTAATTCAACTGGGAAAATATTTTTGCTAAGATTTAGGAACATCGTCCGTAATTCAACTGGGGTAATATCTGCTGAGATTTAGGAGTTCGTTCGTAATTCAATTGAGAAACATCTCTGTTGAGATTTAGGAACGTCATCCGTAATTCAACTGAGGAAACATTTCTGCTGAGATTTAGGAGCTCGTCCGTAATTCAACTGAGGTAATATCTTTGTCGAGATTTAGGAACTCGTCCGTAATTCGACTGAGGAAATATCTTTGTCGAGATTTAGGAACTCGTTCGTAATTCAACTGAGGAAACCTCTCTGTCGAGATTTAGGAACTCATCCGTAATTCAACTGAGGAAACATCTCTGTCGAGATTTAGGAACTCGTCCATAATTCAATTGAGGAAACGTCTCTGTCGAGATTTAGGAACTCGTCCGTAATTCAACTGAGGAAAAAGCTTCATAGCTTGAATTTTGTGAGAATCTTTCTTGAAAGGTAAAGGTTAGCTGTATGTAATGCATGATATGTATCAAGCGATGATGTTCTCAAAATAAATGAGATTTTGCTGTATGATGCGTATATGCATGTGTCATGATGTATGGAAATGTGATGTTTTTAGCTGGGGAAAATAAATCCCGGATTGCCGTTGGGGAAATGAATTGAATTCTTCATTTCCGCTGGAGATAGTGGATGAAGATGTTTCTGAGAATAAACCTGCGGGAGAGGATGACTCCACTGGGGAATAAACTGATGAGAGAATGCCTCTGTGGGGAAGAGATTCTCTGCTGAGGATTCCGCTGATAAATTCAACTAAGGATGAACTACCATTGCTGGTGATGATGAAGCCTGTTGGGGATTAAATTTCCGTTTGTGAGAGGAATAAACTCCACTGGGGATGATTTTCCAATGGCGACTTCACTGGGGATAATCCTTTAGACTCTACTGGGGATAATCTTCCAGACTCCACTGGGGATAATCTTCCTGTGCTGGTGATAAATAAACTCTGCTTGGGGAGAATCTTACTGACCCATTCGTGGTTACAAGCCTCAGCTGGGGAGATTTAACACCACTGTCCTTTTCTTACTATGTAGGGAGTGTAGATGTTACTGGGACGCGGGCTGAGGATATGTCAATGACTTTGCATCGATACTTTTTTGCCCCTGTATCTGCGGGAGAAGGTGTCTGCGGAGGCCTTGTGGATCGAGTATTATTCCAATCTATGAGGTGCTTGGTAATTGCCGGTTGAAATGACAAATCTTCTTCTGGTAGGCAAGTGACGAGATGACGGGACATAGTCGTACGCTTTAATCCCTAACTTTTTCCTGGACTGTCTTTTCAGATTTTCAGTCCACCGGGATACCCTTTCTTGCACAAGCCGCCTTTTCAGGTTTTCGACTTGCCGAGTGTACAAATCTTTTTGTTTTTATCCCTAACTTTGCCCGAACCTTTTTGGTTCGCCGGGATGCCCTTATTTTTGCCTAGGTGTGTCAACCTAGCGGGTCTTTGTTCATGCGCAGTATTTTCTGACCATGTCCACACTCTTAGAGCGTAGGGAGTTGTCACTGTCGGTAGTGTCGTGTTGCCATACTACCAGAAGATATTTGTTTGATCATGCAAGATTCGTTGCGGGAATCCATGTCTAATGCCCCAAGTGACTCAGATGGAGATTTGCCCCTGGCTATTTGGCATCTTTGAGAGATTCTCTGAATCTTTACTTGACTATCCCAGATGATGGACAATGATCATGCCGTGCACCTTGGTTGGAAGTGTTTTTCCATTTGAGGTGATCTTTTTTATTGAGAAGGTTTTTTGTTCACTAGATATTCGTCGTGCGAATTTCTCTGTTGTTGAATAAATAGTCATATGCAAACAATGTTATTTTAAGAATGCAAAGCTTATGTTTGTCTTGAAATTTTTTTGAAAATGCATTTTTCAGTAAGACAGGAAAATTTTGTAAAATGTGATGTCAACTCAGGATTTACAGCAAGCCCTATAGGAGTCAGGATACCTTTTGTAACAGTATGCTTTCGAACTAACCCATGCTTCAGCTAGGACTTTTTAAGGGTTATAACGTGGCCTAGTTCACGGTTTAAGAAACAAAGGATAAAGGCTCAAATTTTATTTGTACCCACCCGTTCTTCGTGATGTTCTTCGATCCTAAACTCAGCTAATTGTGTATTTAGATCCCATTTGAGTCTTTGCTCTGATATTCCAATGATGGTTCGGATACTGACAATTTATTTTGAACAGGCAGTCATTTTTGTTGAGAGTTTGTAGGATCTCTTTCTTTTTTATTTTATTATCCCTTTCTTTTGCCTGAATTGTTTCTTTTGTGATTACAGTCAGCGAGATGCCCCAGTTTTGTAAGTCTCCTTCATAGGTTTTGACTTAATGGGCTTTTATTTCTAAGAGAAAATGACTGTCTGTCCTGACGATTATAAGGAACCATCACCGTCTTTTATTTTGGAAGGACCTCTTTGATGCCATTCATTGTGCACCCGAATTAACTGAGAAACTACCCTGCCCCAGGTTGTGATTAAGGGTTTTAATTTGTGTGAAAAGAAAAACTCCAACTTCTTTGGCTCAAAGGGGTTGACTAGGGATTATCTTCCTTATAACTCCACTGTTTAGGATTTGAAACAACACCTGTACATCGTCAGCGGGGTCTGTTCAAAAGCATACTGTAGCGATTTTGATATCATTTTCGTCATCCTCCTTCTAAAGGCTTAGAATTTTTTAATCGAGGGTTGAACATCACAAAAAATGAAAGCAATTTGAATATAGTGAATACGAATGGATTGATTCAAAACAGACATATGCAATGCATTGATGAAGTAACAAAATTTGACATGAATAAATGTTTGAACAATCAAAAGAAAATTACAAATTGAAAATTCTAATGAACAAAAAGTCTTCTCGTCTGAACTTGTCGCTTCAAATGGTGAGCCTTGGAGGATTGACAAAAACATTCCAGTTGACCATCTTGTGTGAATTCCAATGCTCCTTCATCAATCAGGTTTTGAATTTTGTACTTCAACTTCCAACAGTCATCAGTATCATGCCCCGGGCTGTTGGAATGGTATGCACACCTTGCATCAGGATTGTAGTAAGGAGAAGAAGTCTTAGGATTCGGATGAGGTCCTACCAACGTCACCAGATTCAATCTCAACAGGTGTTGCAAAGCTTGGGACAACGGCATGTTGAGCTTGGTAAACTGCTTCTTGGGCCTATCCGGCTTACTCTGATTAACCGGTTGTTTATGGCGAGGTTGTTGTTGGACCCGTGAGGTAGTAGCAACCTGGAGAGGTCCATTCTTTACCAAACCAAATGTTTGTCTTCTTGGAGGCTGATCAATGACTTGGTCCCCGGTCTCGACTGTTTGCTTCATATTGTTGTATCTATCTTGATGAAGCTGGTTGATAATGGTTCTCAACTCTTCTTGTTCCCGGGCTAAGCCTTGGATAAGAGCCATCTGCCCCAGCATCTGGGTTTCATGGCACTTAACTCAGCTTGCATTTGTTCCAGCAGTTCGTCCTTATTGTCTTCAGGACTTTTCTTGACCAAGTTCCCGACGAGGAGTATTTTCAACTCTTCCTGTCCCTTGGATAGGTTTAGGAATACGTCCCTGAACTGAGCTTCTTGAGTATGAAGATCTTGGTTGTCTTGTTTGAGAGCCATTGCTGAAATAAACAGCGAGAACATGAGAGACCTGTAATGGGAGACCTGTTATGCAATGATATGTATGATATATGTATGCAATGTTTTCAAGGATCTCGCGGGGTAAACAAGAAACTGTTAGATTTTGAATTTTGCAGCTTTGATTGAAGAAACTTCGTGTCGTCAAGAGTCCTTCTTCAAGAGTCAAGCTCACCATATCGAGTGGGTCATAACCCCCGACTCAAGTCATCGTGTTTTGATCTCTAGACGACATTGGCTAGAGGAAAATAAATCCCCTTTGCCCCTTGCTAGACGTTTGATTTACCATAACCTGCATCACAAACATTTGAGATCCTTGAAATGGTTAAGGAAATGTTAAGGCATGATGTTATGATGTGTATGCTATGCGTTTAAGCAAAAGTGCAAGGTGATGTAAACAAGTAAACTCGGCAAGAAATCCAAGTTATTGGATAAGGACTGTAAACAAGACCTGCAAGGAACTCATGTTGTCAGACGATAAAAATGTGAAATTAGTTCAAATTGAAGGCACGCAAGTCACACAGTAGCCCTTAAATTTCAGGCTGGCATGGAGTTTAGGTATTACCCTCTTTCAGTTTAGTTGGTTCAACCTGTCCTAGTAATAGTAATCGGGTTCTAGAGGTTCTCAATATCACTGACCATCCTCGATCGGTCATAATTCCAGTTTAGCAACCTTTTCTTGCGCCCGGAATCATCGCGAGAGTATGGTCTCAATGGGTGTAGCATACTGCTACTTTTCTATGGCCAAGTTGGTCAATTATAGGTTCTCAGGTCAGTTGATGCTTAATGACCTATTAGCAGCCCCATACTCTCTTTGTTATTCCACAAGGGATATCAGTACCAACTAATATGTCACACCAACGTAGCTACTGCTTCAACCGTATCTGTCTACATCGTACAGTTCCCTCACAGTCTATTGCTACTTACCTAAAAGGTATCCCCAGATCCGGGTTAGGATCTATAGTAACTCTGATACAAAGCCCATAAATATAAAGCAAACAAATAAAACAATTGAAAACAATATGATGAACTAATCCTAAGGTACACCCCACTTATAATTATCCCCAGCAGAGTCGCCAGTTCTGTGATTCGGTGGGAGAACTGACTGTTTTTGGAATGTTGGTTTGCGTTTTGCGTTTGTGTTTGCAAAATGTTGTGGTAAGCAAGAGTCGCCACCGAATTTTATTTTATCCAACAAGGAAAAGAAAAAAGCACAGAAAAATTCCTTTTTCGAGATATTTTTTAGTACGGGGGGTAGATTTATAGAAAGGGAAGGTATTAGCACTCTTTCTATCCGTAGTTATCTACGGGCTCTTAGGTACTTGCTCATCATTTTCAAAATTGTTTTCTTTGTGCTTGTGGGTTTTGAAAAGTATTTGTTTTAACTTCAATTTAAATCTTGCTTCTGTCTTCAAGAGTGTAATGAAGTGTTTTTTGAAAACTTGTTTGTAAACGAGTGTAAGTGTGAAAAAGTTTTGTTTTGGATGAGCAAGTATCTAAGAACTAATCTACCTACTCGAAAAAGGAATCGTTCTATGTTTGTTTCCTTTAGACAATGCTATCCCACTATTAGTGAGTAGGTAGCACCGTCGTTAGAGTTTGAGGGTCAATTCGAAAGAGGGACATACGGTCACTAAAGCAACGTTAGGATGTCTTAGTGGTAACCCTAATGTCCTAGATCATTTGTTCGAGGCAACAATATCCGAGGAAACCATTTCGAGGCAACTATGATCTTTTAGACAAGAGGGCGACCTCTAAAACAACCTATACTCAATGACCGTTTACGAAGGCAACCAAGTGGGAGTGTACCCTAGGAGTGCGCATGTGAGAATGTGTTGATTTCAGTTATTTTTATCTTTGCACATGTTTAGGGTGATCTAACTGTTTTAAATTAGACATTCATTCTTGTCATGCAAACCCTATTATCAAACATCTAGCAGTTGAATATTTGCAAAAATTAAAGGTGCGGAAATTAAACTAAATTATTACAAGGCATCGGGTATTTACATCGCCAAAGACAAACCCTTTTGAAATTTAAAAGCGGAAAAAATAAATAAATGTCCTAATTAAAATTATTACAAGCCGGGAGCAGATACAATAATTAGGATAAAGAAAAATAAAGTGCGCGAGAGAATTGAATTGAATGCGAAACTAGGGTTTTGACCCTCCTAATTAAAAGAAAATATTTTTGTTTTTATTTTTTTTTAAGAAAAGAAATTAAATCCTAAAATTAAATGCTAAATTAATTAGTTAATTAAGTTAATTAATGAAAAATAATTAATGACATATTTTTGGATTTTTGGTTATTTTAGGAAAAGAAAAATAAAATAATTAAATTAATGTTAAAACCTAATTATTCTAATTTATTTTTAATTATTTACAAAATAAATGAAAGTTATCTAAAATTAACCTAATTACATTAATTAATATTTATTGATAAAAAAATAAAAATTCTGATTTATTTGGACATAAAATATTTTTGTGATTTTTTGATAAAAAAAGAAATTATTTTATTGGTTAGTAAATAAATAAGAATAATTAAAATAGAATAATAAAATTAAAAAAAAAAAGATGAGAAATGGGCCTGATTTAGGGGTGTGAATAGTAAGAATTCTGGCCCAATGATGCTGATCCATAATGACTTTTCTGATCCCATGCATGTGCGTTGACTTGGTCTATGGTGTGCCTTCAATGGTGGCCACCAGATTTGGCCATCTGGCCATCTAGAGTGTTGATGATGGATGAGTATGATGGACATCAAGCTTAAGCGTGCACTAGATTTCCTGTAATAAAATGAAATATAGAATAGGGGGACCTGGGATTCGAACCCAGGTCCTGAAGGCAATTTCCAATGGCTTATAACCAGCTGGGCTGCTAGTTGTTTTTGTACATATGCCAAGAATCAAATATAATATAAGAAAAAAAAGTTAGTGGACAATTGTAACAAAAAACGCGCCAGATTTGAATAAGCCTATGGGGGAGTGACACGCCTGCTTCTTCTTCCCTGCACCGTGGCTAAAAATTCAAAGACATATACCCACGAACAGTGTCTGTCGCTACAAGTCATGCTCATTCCAAAATCTTCTACAGGACATATAAATGCAATCTAACACCATGGTTAGACTCGTCTCGTCCTCCTGATCACAACCATACCCATCATGAAGGCTAATTGTCCCTGAAACTGAAAGCCCTAAAACCAAGCTTGAAAACCTAATAATGGTGAGTTACAGCACAGGCCATATAAATGAAATTGGCTATTGTAGAAAGTTTGCAAACATCATGGTGATCAAGAATATGCAATTATTTTACACTATGGATGCAAGAATAATGTTAATCGAATTCAAGAACATAGTGATACCGTGACGGACTTACAACGTGTTGTAGGGCTTGAAAACACTTGCTTTTGATTTCTTTCGCTTGTGGAGACTCCCAGAAGCGATTGGGACAGATACCAAGCCTTGAGGATGCCTCTAAGTGGGATTTTGATCTCACACTTTTTCCTTGATTTTTCAGTTTTTGTTCTTGCTCTCACGCTTGATCTCCAACTTTCTTTTTTATCTGCACGCAGTCCTTATGTATCACACAATGCATTAGGGTTGATTATTGTGTCCAAATCCCTCTCCATCAATGATTTTGATATTTAATTTGATTCTTCTTTAAAGCTTTCCAAAATTGGTCCAAATCCAATCTCTTTGTACACATATGCCTTGATACGAGTTTTATTGATCCTAGCTGTGTAATAAGACCTGAAATGATCACCAAATCCTTTGTCATCAATATTTTTGGATTTTATTTGATTTTATTTGATTTAAATTCAATTAATTCAAAAAAAATAAAAATAAATAATAAAAATAAGATATGGACAGGTGGCAAAAGCTAGAGCACGTGGGCTATGATGCCAACTCAAAACAAGTGAAAAAGATTGGGCCCATTTGGCAGAATTTGAAGTTTTGGGGATAGTTGACTTTTGGCAATTTTGCAAAAAAGGTCATCTTCAACAATGCATAACTTCCTCAATTTTGACTATTTTGAGGTTTACTTGGACTTTTTAGAAATCTTGAGATGTCCCCTAATCAACCCTTTTGGTCTCATCTCATTTTGATATTCCATTATCATGTATGAAGCTTTGACAAAAAAGGTGTTTTTGTTGACTTTTCAAAATGACCTATAATGTCCAAATTCATAACTTCTTGTGAGTGCATATTTTGAACTTGGGAGATGAAGTGGATTGTAGGGAATTGCATCCTCTTCAAAATGAGATTTGGATGGGTCATTTCTCATAAAGTATGAGAAAGTTATGCTTGGTCAAAGTTGAGTTGACTTTTCCTACAAAACCCTAATTTAGCAACTTTTGAGTCTTGATGAATTATGAGCAATCCTTGATGAATCATGATCAACCCTTGATCAAATGATGAAATATACTTAAAAATGAGAATGTTGACAAAAAATCTTGAAGTTTGACTGTATGTAGGTTACAGTTGACTTTTGCCCTAGCACAGTCGATTTTTGGACCTTTGAGCAATTGACTGAGCAAACTTCCTCTGCAAGGCTTGAAACTTGACATGGATGATCTTGAGAATATATTAGGACATTTGTGAGCCTTTGGGACCACTTGGACTCAAGGATCTTGATGCAACATGAAACCCTAATTTGAAGTAGACTGCCTTAGGAGAGAGCTTGTCTAGCCAACCCTTGGACTACTTTGAGCAATTTGGAGATCTTTCTTGCAATGTTTTGAGAAATATGGGAGGGAAAATTTTGGGGTACGACACCAATAAATCAGAAAACTCCTCCAAAGTAGGGACTAGCTGATAATCTAGGAAGGTGAAACAATGATGCAACGGATCAAAGAACTGGAACAACACGCTCATCATCTGCTCATCCAACTTTGAAGTGACCAAGCTAAGGAGATGACCATGTCTTCTAACGAATGAAGAAGTATCAGGAACTTTTTGAGACTAACTCTCTAAGTTGAGCAGGTATTTTCACGAAGTTGACTCGAATGGTATTTTTGCGCATGGAAGCCATAATCTGCAAAACAGAACAAAGATAAATCCCCTCGGTCTTGTGAAATGGTTAGCGTAATGAAGTATGCTTGCTATGTTATGATGCATGATGTCATGGTAAAAGAACACAACATGTATAGCAAGTAACAGACATGGTAAAGGCAAACAAGTCACACAAGAGCCCTTAAGTTTCAGGCTTGCATGGAGTCTAGGTACTACCCTCTTGAAGTTCAGTTGGTTCAACCTGTCCTAATAATAGTAACCGGGTTCTAGAGGTTCTCAATATCACTGACCATCCTCCATCGGTCATGGTTTCAGCTCACACAATCTTTTCTTGCAGCCGGAACTATCTCGAGAGTATGGTCTCAATGAGTGTAGTATCGAGTATCAACCAGTTCTCAGCGTTATACCGAGGCCGGATATCTCACTAATTCTTATGGCCAAGTTGGTCAATTATAGGTTCTAAGGTCAGTTGATGCTTAACGACACATATAGCAGCCTTGTATTCTCCTCGTTTCTCCACAAGGGATACTGGTACCAACCAATGTGCCACATCAACGTAGCTACTGCTTCAACCGTATCGGTCTACGTCGTACAGTTCCCTCACAGTTTATTGCTACTTACCTAAAAGGTGTCCCTCAGATCTGGGTTAGGATCTATAGTAACTCTGATACAAAACCCACAAAGATAAAGCAATCAAATTAAACAATAGAAGCAAATATGATGAACTATTCCTAAGGTATACCCCACTAGATTCTCCGCAGCAGAGTCGCCAGTTCTGTGATACGGTGGCAGAACCGGAACTGTTTTGGATGCTGGTTTGCATTTTGCGTTTGTGTTTGCAAAATGTTGCGGTAAGCAAGAGTCTCCACCGACTTTTATTTTATCCAACAAGGAAAGGAAAAAAGCACAGAAAAATTACTTTTTTGAGATTTTCTGAGTACGGGGGGTAGATTATAGAAAGGGAATGTATTAGCACCCTTTCTATCCGTAGTTTTCTACGGGCTCTTAGGTACTTGCTCATCATTTTCAAAATTGCTTCGTGTTTATGTGATTTGAAAAGTTTATATTTAACTTTGTTTTAACTCTTGCTTGTGTCTTCAAGAGTGTTACAAAGTGTTTTTGAAAGCTTGGTTTTGAAAGGAGTGTAAGTGTGAAAGATTTGTTGTTTTGAGCAAGTAACTACTAGCATCTACCTACTCGGAAAAAGAATTGTTCTATGTTCAATTCCTTTAGATAGCACTATCCCACTATTAGTGAGTAGGTAGCACGATCGCTGGAGTTTTACGGGTCAATTCAAAAGGGACGTACGGTCACTAAAGCAATGTTAGGACGTATTAGTAATAACCCTAATGTCTTAAGATTAATAATTGAGGCAACAGTTCCGAGGCAACCTTTCCGAGACAACTTTGATCTTTGAGACAAAAGGGCGACCACTAAAATACCCTATACTTAATGACCGTTTACCAAAGACAATCGAAGTGTGAGTATACCCTAGGAGTGTGCATGTGCGAGTGATTTAATTTCAAGTTTATTATCTTTGCACATTTAGGGTTTGCTAACTGTTTTAAAGTTACTCATACATTCTTGTCATGCATCCCTATTATTCATACATCTAACAATTAATATTTTGCGGGAATTAAAGTGTGGAAAGTAAGCTACGCTATTACAAGGCTTCGGGTATTAATTACATAGCCAAAAACAACCCGTAAAAAAGCGATAAATGAAAATAAAAGCCCTAATTAATCTATTACAACTTGTGAGCAATTACATTAATATGGTAAAAAATAATAAAGCGCGCGCGAATGAATTAAGAACGAGAAAAGTTAGGGTTTTGACCCCGTCTAACCTAATCGAAAGAAAAAATTATTTTTTGTTGTTTTTAATTATTTTTAAGAAAAAGAACAAGGTTTTTAAAATAAATACAAAATTAATTATTAATTGAATTAAATTAAAGAAAATAATTAACGTGGCCTATTTTAATATTTTGGTTATTTTTAAGAAAAAGAAAATAGAATTTAGTTAGAAACAAAAAACCTAATTGTTCTAATTAATTTTAATTTATTTACAAAATTATTAAAGTTACCCTAAAATTAAGTAAACTAATTAAATTAATTTTTGTATAAAAAATAAATATCCTAAATCTAATTGGGTGAAAAATATTATTTTTATGATTTTTTTATATAAAGAATTAGTTTTTTATATGAATAAAAATAACTAAATAAATTAAATAAAAGAAATATAAAAGAATAGAGAAAAGAAAGTTGGGCCTGGAAAAGTAATTTGGTGAGGTGTGGATATCAATTCTAGCCCAAGAAGCAATTGATCCATGTTGACTTGCCCAGATTTCCTGTGATGCATTGACCATGGCCTATGATGCTCCTTCATCTGATGGCCTTCAGATCTGGCCATCTGGAGATCCAATGACTGGATCCTAAGGGCGCATGGTGGTCCTTAACCTTGTGTGCGCGCCTGAACCTGGAAAGAAAAATAATGTGAAAGAATGGGGGGACCTGGGATTCGAACCCAGGCCCCAAAGCACTTTCCACATGCACCAATGCCAGCTGAGCTACGCGCTTGTTTTGTACATAAAATAATAATAATTGATAATATGCAATAATGTGAAAAAGGCGCCAGAATTCAAATCAGCGAATGAGATGATGCCACACCAGTCACCCCTGGCCTCGTTCTGTTGGTAAAAGTCATAAACTTTTACCTACGGACGAATGTCCGTAGCTACATCCCTGGCCTATCTCAAAATCCTCCATGGGCATGATAAATGACATCTAATTCCATGAATCGAACTGTCTTGACATTCTGAACATCATGATGCCCTTCATGGGGGCCAATTTTGCCTGCACACAAAAACCCTAAAACAAGACCAAGAACCCTAATAATGGCAAATCTTGCTACAGTCCACAAAAACGAAATTAAATGTTACAGATAGTTTGGAAATATTTCAAGAAGCAAGAATATATAATTATTTCATGCTATAGATGCCAAAATTATGCAATTCGAATTCAAGAACAAACCAAAGTCGTGGCTGACTTACAGTGTGTTCTAGTGCTGGAAACTCCTTGTTCTTGATTGGTACAACCTCCTTGCAATCCCAGGAATTGAATGAGATGATTAGGGGACCTTGAAAGTACCTGGAAGTACAAAATCAAATCACCACTTTTCCTTGTTTTTTCAAGTTTGGTTCTGTCTTATGCGCCTCTCTAACCTTGTCCTTTAGGTCTGCAATTGTATATTATATACTGAGGAATGAATTAGGTTTAAAATTATGCTCTCAATCTTCCTCTATTATAGCTTTTGATTTGGATTTGATTCACTTGAATATCTTTCTAAAAATAGGTCAAAACCAATATTTTTGTGCACACAAAGGCTTTGCATGATTTCAATCACTTTCCAACTGGATATAGGACCTGAAACATGCACAATATCTTGAGGTTTCAATGTTTTAGATTTTTTCATGATTTGTTTTGATTAAAATTGATTTAATTCAAATAAAAATCAAAATAAATAATAAAAATAAGATAAAGACAACTGGAAAGAGATAGGGCTCGTGGACCATGCTACCAACTCAAGACAAGTGCAAAAAGTTAAGCCCATTTAGCAAAAATTGCAATTTTAGGCATAGTTGACTTTTGACAATTTTGCAAAAAGGGTCAACTTCACCAATGCATAACTTCCTCAATTTTGACTCTTTGAAGGTGTTCTTGGACTTTTTAGAAAGCTTGAGATGTCCTCTAAGCAACCCTTTTGGTCTCATCTCAATTTGGTATTCCATGTTCATGTATGAAGCTTTGACAAAAAATGTGTTTTTGTTGACTTTTAAAAATGACCTATAATGTCCAAATTCATAACTTCTGGTGAGTGCATATTTTGAACTTGGGAGATGAAGATGAATTGTAGAGCATTGAATCCTCTTCAAAATGAGATTTGGATGGGTCATTTATCATAAAGTATGATAAAGTTATGCTTGGTCAAATTTGAGTTGACTTTTCCTATAAAACCCTAATTTAGCAACTTTTGGTTCTTGATGAATTGTGAGCAATCCTTGATGAATCATGATCAAACCTTGATAAAATGATGAATAATACTTCAAAATGAGGATGTTGACCAAAAATCTTGAAGTTTGACTGTATGTGGGCCACAGTTGACTTTTGCCCTAGCACATTCGATTTTCAGGCCTTTGAGCAATTGACTGGGCAAACTTCCTCTGCAAGGCTTGAAACTTGACATGGATGATCTTGAGAACATATTAGTACAATGGTGAGAATTTTGGATCCCTTGGACTCAAGTATCTTTATGCAACATGAAACCCTAATTTGAGGTAGACTGCTTTAGGAGAGAGCTTGTCTGGTCAACCCTTGGACTTCCTTGAGCAATTTGAAGACCTCACTTGAAATGTGTTGAGAAATATGGGAGGGAAAATTTTGGGGTACAACAGTAGGGTTACTTCGATATGAAAGCCTGGATAGTAGGGATGTGAGAAGGAACCTGGATAGTAGGGTTACTTCGATATGAAAGCCTGGATAGTAGGGCTGTAAGAAGGAACCTGGATAGTAGGGTTACTTCAAAATGAAAGCCTGGATATTAGGGTTGTGAGAAGGAACTTGGATAGTAGGTTTACTTTGATCTGAAAGCCTAGATAGTAGGGCTGTGAGAAGGAACCTGGATAGTAGGGTTACTTCGATATGAAAGCCTGGATAGTAGGGCTGTGAGAAGGAACCAGGATAGTAGAGTTACTTCGATATGAAAGCCTGGATAGTAGGGCTGTGAGAAGGAGTTTGGGTAAAGCTGTATCTGAACTAAGAAGGAACCTGGGTAAGGTTGCTTTGTTAGGAGTTTGGGTAAAACTGCATCTGAACTGAGAAGGAAACCTAGGTAAGGTTGCTTCAGGATAAGTCCAAGTGAAACTTCAGAAGGAACCTGGGTAAGGTTGCTCATGATGAGTCTGTGTAAGGCTTTAGGAGGAACCTGGGTAGGGTTACTTCGGGATAAGTCTGTGTAAAACTTCGGCAGGAACCTGGGTAAGGTTACTTTGGGCTAAGTCTGTGTAAAACTTCAAGAGGAATCTGGGTAAGGTTACTTTGTGATAAGTTCGTGTAAAACTTCAGAAGGAACCTGGGTAAGGTTACTTTGTGATAAGTTCATGTAAAACTTCAGAAAGAATCTGGGTAAGGTTACTTTGTGATAAGTTCGTGTAAAACTTCATTCGGAAATGTATGAGAAAAGACCCGTGTAATATTTTTCAAGATAAACCCGTGTGAAGCTGCATTTAGGAGAAACCCGTGTAAGATTACTTCGTGACGAACCCGTGTAAAGCTGAATTTGATTGTGCAGATAATTACTCTATTTAGTTTCAGGAGCTAATCTTAAACTTGCTGGAAGTTGTTGATGATAACCATCTTTCCTGAAAAGGTACATGATTAATTGTATATGATGCATGAAATGTGTTGTATGATGACGTTCTCAAAATAAATGAGACTATGTTGTATGTGATATGTATGCGCACGTCACGATATATGAACATGAAATACTAGTGTGACATATTCGAGTGGGAAAATAAATCCCTGACTGCTGCTGGAGAGTAACAGAAATTAAGTTCCTGACAGTCGTAGAAAAAGTGGTTCTTCTACTTCCGCTGGAGATGGTGAACCGGAGATGACTATGCTGGGGATTTGCCCTTTGTTTACGGATATTCTGCCGAGGAGAGACCCTGCTTGAGAACAACTCTGCGGGGTAATAATTATGTTGGAGATGTGTTGTACCCCAATTTTTCCCCCTAAGATCCCTTCATCATACCATGTTGTTTCAATCACAACAAGATCACAATAAGGCTTTTAGTTTTTCTCCCTATCTTTAGCTTTGATCTTTTGAGGAGTTACCAAGCACCTTGACTTGTTTTCTTTTGTGATCATGAATATTTTGCTTTAATTTTCTTTCTACTTAATAAAATGCAATGTTGGTTTGCCTTACTTATTAATAATGTAGGTAATGGCAATGAGTTTTAGCAGGTTGCTTCATGGGTTCATGAGTTTATTTCCATGCCCTAGTCAACATAGCTTGAGGAGTTCAAACTTCAATATTGGAGTGGTTTTGGAAGAAATGGTATGACAAGTCTTACTTTGGTTCAACATATTCCAAAGTTATCAAAATTGATTCAAAAGTACAAAGGGTTGAGGGAAGAAGTTGTCATGATTGGACAAGGTCTTGTTCCTGTTGGTCAAGAGAGCACATTTCTCTCAAATTTCAAGATATGGAAGTGGTTTTGGTGTCTATGAGTCCTCATAATCATCCTCAACAACTTCTATTCACAAAGAAATAATATTGGCACAAGAAGTTTGTTCAAACTTGTCAAAGTTCCTCAAAGCATTCTCTTGATCTAGAGGCTAGGGTTTTGAACTTCAAAGGAGCATATCTTGCTCACCTTTTGGTATTTTTGAGTGATTCCAAAGACATCGTTCTCTCCAAAGAGTTACCAACAAATAACTTCAAAAGTTCCAAGGAGTTTTCATGTGGAAGCAACTTGGTGAAGAAGAAAGATTACAAGTCATCCAGATGAATCCCCAATTTTCCATATGTGACTTCAAATGGTCATAACTTGGTCAATGTTTATCACCTTGAGTCCATTATTTTTCCATGATGATCTTAAATATGTGTACTTTATGCCTTCTTTTATGTGCAAAGTGAGAAAATGGATGGAAGTTGCCTTAAGAATGCAAAAGATTATAGGTCATTTCATGATTTTTGGCCAACTTCAATAAGTCACAACTTGCTCAATTTTTGGAGATTTTGAGTGGTTCAAATTTCAAATTGTCATTCAATAGATCTACTTCATTCCATATTTTTTGGTTAAGAGAAAATTCTAAGTGGAAGGCCATGTTTGGATACAAAAGATTATAGATCATTTTTGAAGAAGAACTTGAAATATTTCTAAGTATGGAAAGTCAACTCTTTTTCTTCAACTTTGACTCCATGTAACTTTTAGCTCAAGCATCCATTTGATTCCATTCTTTTTCCATTGCAAAGATCGTAACCTCATATTTCCAAAGCATCAAGAATTATGCCCTAAGACCCCTTGAGTTGGAAATGCCATGGATTTGAATTTGGTAATTTGAAACTGAATTTTTCACAAAGTTAGGATTTTTAAATATTTATTTTGGCTTCTAATCACAAGTTTTTCACGCGTTTTTGTTTCTAATCATGATTAGCAACTTTCCAGAAGTTATTAGCATCATGAAACACACGATTTGGTTGTGTTTTGATCAAGTTTGAGTCACACTTTCTTCATGATGCAGACCCACACGAATTCCCTCCAAAACGCATCATTCACTCTTCCTTTTTATCCCATTTGCTTCCCTATAAATAGAGGGTCATCCCCCACCCATTTGGCCAAGCTTAGAGAGCCAAGAACACCATGCCAAAACCTCACACGAACCCACTTTTTCTGAATTCAGTTTTTGAAATTTAAGCTTCTTTTTCCAAAATTCTTTGCGCATTCATCATCCTTGAACTTCATACAAACTCTCCAGCACTTAAACCAATCAAAACGACCCATTATTCAAGCTACAGAAGTCCAGTTTCATAGCTTCTTACTTGAACTTTGAAAAGGTAGAATTCTCCACCAATTGAATCCAAATCAAGAACTAATCTATTCTACTCCTTTGTCTGATTCTAATGCTGCTTACAATTTTTAAATCCATTGAGAATTGAGAGAGAAATCCCAAATTGAAGGTGCTCGCTATTTTCTGAGTTTTTGATTCGTATCTCTCTCCATACTTTATATAAATTTGGCGCGATGGTTGTGTTAGAATCATCTTGAAGAGACGAGTTCAATGATGCTAGCCAGGGATCCTAATTTTTCCATTTGAAGGATCTCACAAAATCCCCATTGCAGGGTGTTTGGAGGTTGAAGACGATGACATGTCTCGTCTCAGCCAATGATAGCGTGTCAAGCATTTTAATTTCATTGATTACCCTTTTTCTGATCACATGTGTGTTTCACTAAGGTTCATATCAAGCACAATGCGTCTGGTCCATTGGATTAGCTTACTAACGCATTTTAACTTTGATCTGATGGTCCACATCTTTTTGGTTTTATTTTATTTTCTGATTTTATATTTTATTTGATTAAATTTTCAAAAATTTATAACTCTTTTATTTTTTATCCAAAAATTATGAAAAAATTCACAAAAATACATTGAATTATTTCTGATCTCATGAATATTTTTTTACATTTTTGTATTATTTGCTTTCTTTTAATTACTTAAAAAATACTTTCTGACATTTTTTAATTCTGAAAAAATTCATAAATATTATTTTGCATATTTTTGACTTTCTGGAAATTTTCTGGAATTTTATGTTGAGGTTTACTATTTTTTATCTATTTTATGTTTGTTTTAGAAATTTTAAATAGTTTAAAAATAGTTTATGACTTTTAAAAATTACCAAAAATTTTATAAAAATATTTGGATCCATTTCTGATTTTTCTATGGCCTTATTTTTCATTTCTTGATTAATTTGAACATAATTGATATTTTCCTCATTATTTTCCATTTTTTAACATTTTTTTAACGTTTTAATGTATATATTAAATGTGATATTATTTTGTGATTATTTTCTGGTTGTCTTGGGTTGATTTTTTTGATCATGACTTTATTAACATCATTGGATCCATGGTGTTGAGTTTAACTCTACAAAAAATGGATGAATGATTTTAATAATAGTTTGATTAAAATATTAATTCAAATGTGGTTTCTCTTTTTGCCCTAATCCCTCTTCATCTCATCATCTTCTCATTGCACTAAATATTGTTGGAGCATGATCTATATATCATGTCTCAAAACAAATGGTGCATAGATTGCTATTGACCGACCTCAAAATAGGTGCGACTTTTATATAAGTCCACTTACGATTGCTTAACATAGCGCTAAATTTTGTCCCGATTTGAATAAATGACCATTCGTGGCACAAACTTATGACTGCAAGCCTAAGTATGTTAATTTTATCTATTTGATCCAATAACCTTGACATCAATTGTGTGGAGGCTTTGGTTCTACCAATCCTCTAATGGGATACAACACCTTTGGTCAACGCGGATCACTTAAACATTGTTGATCATTAAATGGTACTTATGAGAATTCCAAATGGATGATATACTTGACAAAAAGCAAATGCAACTTGTTGTGTGGAGGCTTTGGTTTTACCAATCCTCTAATGAGTTCCAAATGCAAGTTTCAAGATGGTTATCCAACTAACCACTAATTATTGACTTGTTTATCTTATGCTTTTATTCTTTTTATGCTTTATGTACTATTTATTTTTTAGCATTTTACATTTCATGCCATTTTCATCTTTGCTCATTTGAGCATTTATTTTCTTGTCATTTTTTCTTTGATCACTTGAGCTTTTCTTTTCTTTTCTTAAGATACTTAATAATCAACATAAATCCTAAAAAACTCTTAATGGTACTTGGACTATTTGGTTATTATCCTTGGCATGATGGAGCATGGGACTATTTCTTGGACTTAGGATTAGAAACCTTGGCCTATCTTGGAGACCTTGTGATCTTATCTGATTATTTTGTATGGAGTTCTTGAGGTTTACCTCAAGACATTGGGTTGCTTGTTTGTTTTTGTGTGCAGGTTTTTGTGATTACACTCTTTGTTTGTAATCTGGAATTCACCCGCATACAGCCGTTACTCTGCCCAATTTTTATGAAGACTTAATACACTTGAAGAGGTCTAGTATCTTTGCTTGCTTGGTTTCAATCCAAAGAATGGGAATTCTATCTTGGCTCATAATGTAAAGTTTTGGCTTCTTGTTGGTTAGATGGTCCTTATCCTTAGCTTTTACCTTATGCTTTAGGATAGCCTCTTCTTCTCCTCCCATCTTCTTTACTTTCAAAAATATTCTCTCTCCTTTTGAAAACCCTTCTTGTTTTGAAACTTAAACACTTTCATAATAAACTTGGACTTATGTCCATGCATTTTCAAAAACATTTTCATAAATAAACTTCAATCAATTTAATAATACCTTGACTTTTTTTTGTGAGAAGACTAAAAGTCAATCAATCTCATTTCAAATCATTTTGCCACTTTGGCTTTTATCTTTAAACTTTTCTCAAAAGGTTAGACTCTTGTCAATCCTTGTAGTGATGCAAACAACTATACTTCTACAATATATAGTGAAGTAAGATATTTTCCACTTGGGTGTTGAGTGAGGCATTATTGATTTTAAAATTCAAGCCATATCCTCCACTTTGAGATGATGCAAATTCTCCTTTCTCATGATTGTGGGTAGTAAGTATATTTTTCCACACAGACAATGACGATGATGTCTCATATCTTAAAATCAACTAACACACTTGTGTTTCAAATTTTTAAAAAGAAGAACTACGTGTACCATGATCCCCTATTGCACGAAAGGTGGTACGTAGGCACTAAAGGTTCGCAACCGCGGCGGGTGCAAAAATCATAAAAAATATATTTCTCTTCTCACCTCCACTATCCATTTTTTATATACAACATATTTTATAGCATAAATATATAGATTTTACAAAGAGGTTCCTACGGAGTACCGTAGATGTTTAGGGTTCTAATACCTTCCCTTTGCATAACCAACCCCCTTACCTTGAATCTTTTCCCCTTTTTGGGTTATTCGCTCTTTTCCCATTCCTCTGGAAACAATAAAGCGCAGTGGCGATTTTTTATTTTGATTTGTATAAAGTATAGTTAATCTAATGGCTTAGTCTTGAACATTTCTACCGCTACAGGATGAGCTTCCGTATAAACTCTGCTTGGGAGAAAACTATATGAACCGCTTGTGATTACAAAATTCGGTGGGGGAATATAGATGTCAGCTTTCCGAAGGAACCTGTTGGGGAAGGAATTCCTGCTTGGGGATACGGAGGTCGGACTTTGGTTGTCTTGGCCCTGTGGGGAATATAGGTATCACTGGCTTGTATGTGATAGTGACTTTGCTTCCAACTGTCTCTTCCCCTTGTACCATGCTGGAAAAAGTACATGCGGAGATTTTGTGGATGGATCTATGTCGTGATTGTACTTGAACATGTATTTAATGAGTGTCATGATGACATCCGTCTCTGGATTGTATCTGAACTGTACTTGAAACATGTGTTGAATGAGTGTCAGAATAACATTCGTCTTTGGATCATATCTGAACTGTACTTGAAACATGTGTCAAATGAGTGTCAGAATGACATCCGTCTCTGGATCGCATATGAATTATACTTGAAACATGTGTTGAATGAGTGTCAGAATGACATCCATCTCTGGAGCATATCTGAACCGTTTCTCGATTCTGGTGCTCTTGATGAATGTTGACTAAGGTATAAGTCTTCCACTGATAGACAGGTGACGGGACGTAGTCGTACTCTTCAAATCCCTAACTTTTGCCTGGACAACCCTTTCGGGTTTTCAGCCCACCGGGATACCTTTTTTTGCTCAAGCCGCCTTTTCAGGTTTTCGGCTTGCCGGGTGTACATTATTTTGTTTTTATCCCTAATTTTTTCCCGAACCTTTTTTGGTTCGTCGGGATTCCTTTATTTTTTCCTAGGCCAATCAACCTAGCGGGTCTTTGTTCATGCGCAGTATTTTCTGACTATGTCCATGCTCTCAGGGTGTAGGGAGTTGTTATTGTCGGTTGTGTTGTGTTGCCACACTACCAAAAGATGTTTGTTTGATCATACATGATTCGTTGCTGGAATTCATGCCTAATGCCCCCAAGTGATTCAGATGGAGATCTGCCCCTGGCTATTTGGCGTCTTTGAGAGATTCCTTGAATCTTGACTTGACTGCCCCAGATGATGGACAATGATCATGCTGTGCCCCTTGGTTGGAAGTGTTTTTCCACTTGAGGTGATCCTTTTTATTGAGAAGGTTTTTGTTCACTAGATATTCGTTATGCGAATTTCTCTACTGTTGAACAAATAGTCATATGCAAACAATATTATTTTAAGAATGCAAAGCTTATGTCTGTCTTGAAGTTTGAAAATTCATTTTTTAGTAAAATAAGTTTTTTTGTAAAAGTGTGATGTCAACTCAGGATTTATAGCAAACCTTATAGGAGTCAGGATACCTTTTGTAACAATATGCTTTTGAACTAACCCATGCTTCAGCTAGGACTTTTAAGGGTTATAACGTGGCCTGGTTCACGGTTCAAGAAACAAATGATAAAGGATCAAAATTTATTTGTACCCACCCGTTCTTCGTGATGTTTTTATATCCTATACTCAGTTAATTATGCATTTAGATCTCGTTTGAGTCTTTGCTCTGATATTCCAGTGATGGTTCGGATACTGACAGTTTATTTTGAATAGGCAGTCATTTTTGTTAAGGATTTGTAGGACCTCTTTCTTTTTGACTTTATTATCCCTGTCTTTTTCCTGAACTGTTTCTTTTTGTGATTATAGTCAGCGGGATGCCCCTGTTTTTTCTTAAGTCTCCTTCATAGGTTTTGACTTAATGGGCTTTTATTTCGAGAGATAATGGCTGCCTGTCTTGACGATTATAGGGAACCATCACCGTCTTTTTTTTGGAAGGACGTCTTTGATGCCATTCATTGTGCACCTGGATTAGCTGAGAAAACTACCCTGCCCCAGGTTGTGATTAAGGGTTTTGATTTTTGTGAAAGAAAAACTCCTACTTCTTTGGCTCAAAGGGGTTGACTAGGGATTATCTTCCTTATAACTCCACTGTTTGGGGTTTGAAAAAAAATGCATGTACATCGTTAGCAGGGTTTGTTCAAAAGCATATCGTAGAGATTGTGGTATCATTTTCGTCATCCTCCCTCTAAGGCTTAGAGTTTTTAGTCGAGAGTTGAATATCACGAAAAGGAAGTATAAAGCAGTTTAAGCATAATGAAAACAAATTAATTCAAGACAAACATGTGTAATGCATTAATGAAATAATAAAGTTTGACATGACAATAATTGTTCGAATAAGCAAAGAAAATACAACTTCAAAATTCAAATGAACAAAATGTTTTCAATCCTAGCCGTGTTTTGACAAGGGAGCGGTGATCACGTTGGGAGTCTCAGGAGGGTCGAATTCGATCTCCTTGGCGTTAATCATATTCTGAATCTTGTATTTCAGCGCCCAACAATTATTAGTATCGTGCCCCGGGCTACCAGAATGATAAGCACACCTTGCATCCGGGTTGTAGTTAGGAGAAGAAGTCTTAGGGTTCGGATGAGGGTTTATCACCATAATCAGATTCATCTTTAATATGTGTTGCAATGCTTGTGATAATGGAATGTTGATTTGGGTGAACTGCCTTGGAGGTCTTTCCACCCTTGGCTGATTGTTTCGTTGTTGTGGTCGTTGTGTGCGTGTCGAATTAGAGATCAACACTGCCCCCACATATTGGTGGTAGTCTGCCTTGCTACAACCCTTCTAGCCGTGCACAGCATTGGCTTCCCTCTTGCCACCAAATGACTTCTTATTCGTACTCGAAGAGGTATTTTTCTGGATCTTACCACTCCGGGTCCCAGCTTCTACTCTTTCTCCTGTCAGAATCAGCTCAGTGAAACCCGCTGACAAGCTGCCGATCAAATGATTAAAAAATGGATCAGATAGCGTCCCCAGAAACATATCAACCAACTCCTTATCAGACAATGGGGGTTGGACTCTTCCAGACAAGTCTCTCCACATCTGGGCATAGTCTTTAAAGCCTTCACTTGCATCCATGGACATACTCTAGAGTGAGTACGAGTGGGAGCAAGGTCGGCATTATCTTGATACTGCTTGTAGAAAGCAGCAGCAAGATCTTCCCAGTTTCGAATATTTGCTCCCTCTAGCTGGTAGAACCATTCAAGCTGTGTCCCTGACAGACTATCTTGAAAGAAGTGAACCCACAGATTTCTATCAGCTGTGTAGGGCTGGATCTTCCTGACATAAGAACGGAGATGGAGTTTTGGGCATGACACCCAATCATACTTAGCAAAAACTGGAGCTTTGAACTTCTGCGAGATGACTACTCCCGACACCAATCCCGGTTCTTCGAAATCTATTCCAAGTATCCTCTGAAGTTCCATGGCACTCAGACGGTCTTCTAGTTGTTTGTATCTATCCTCAGCAGGAGGATATTGCTCATCATTGTAATCAGTATCATTATCAGAAACTGTAGGACTGGGGTCCTTCTCTTCTTCTTGATTCTCCCCTTCCTTGGATGAAGAGGTCAGATCAGTTTGTCGCTTCAACCGCTCTCCGAACCTTTTGCCCATATTCAGAATACCGACAACCTTCTTCTTTTTCTTCTTCTCTTTCAGAATGAGGGCTTTCAGATCCTCTTGCCCTTTTGCCAGACTTATGAACATTTGTTTGAACTGGGCGTTCGGTGCCTAAAGGTCCTTGATGGTTTGTTCAGAATACATTTCTGCGTGATAAACAGCGAAGAAGATGAGAAACCTGTAATGGCACCTGTTTATGCAATGCTTATGGATGGGTGTTGTACCCCAAAATTTGCCCTCCCATATTTCTCAAAACATTTCAAGAAAAATTCACAAGTCCAACCCGGCGCTTCATATTCAGGTGTTCTTTCACCAAGATATCTCTGATAACGTATTCTCAAATTCAGGTTCGGCTCAAGAGTCAATTCTTTAAAGAAGGTATCCGAATGTGTGAGTTTTCTTGAAGAAATATGGTGAAAAAGTGTGCTGAAAGTGCAGTTTTTACGCGCTAAAAAATTCATAACTTGAAGATCGTGGCGTGTTTTGAACCCGTTCTGGTGGCCAAAATTCCGTCTTGACGTCATCTACGTTTTCATCTCTCACGGCTGGAAGCCAATTTCGATCAAAAGGTCTTCAAAAATGTGAATTTATCAAGTATTTTCATACAGAAAATTTGTGACAGAAGTTTATTTGCGTCATGTTCAGAAAATCATAACTTGGTCGATTTTCAGCGTATCGAGCTGGTTCCGGCGCCAAAATTTCACAAATTGAGTTGGCTACATTTTCACATAAGGTATTAAGTTCAAACGGTATTCAAAAGGCCTTCTTTTTTTGCTCAGAGTGCGTGACACGCTGAAAATCCTGAATGCTGAATATTATTTCATCTGGGCCGAAACTTCGAAAATTCATAACTCGGTCAATTTTTATCGGATTGGGCTCATATTTTTACACAAGGTCACTGACTCATAGATCTACAACTTTGCTTCAAAAGTCTAGACCGGATTATACTCCGATCAATACCAGTTTTTTATTGAAGAACGTGTCAGAGTCGACACTGGAGCCCAAAATAAGTTTGTCTGAGCTGAAACTTCAAAAATTCATAACTAATTCATTGTTTATCCGATTGAGCCGATTTTCGGACAGAAGTTAGTTATCGATGTCTGCTACATTTTGTTTTCACATTTTAACATCAAAAATTGCACTTAAGTCCCTGCGATTTAGCCTGGAAAGTGACGAACTCAAGTGAACATTGGAGGCCCAATTGCACATTCAAAGTCCATTTTCTTTACCCTAATTTCCATTATATAATCACATTCTTTTCACACAAACCGGAGGAGAAAAAAACCTTGCCACAACACTGTCAGAATATCAAATTCTTTCAAGAATCCTAAAACCTTGAAATCCTTATTACAAATCCCTCTCTCACTACAAACAAGCCATCTCAGTTACAAACCAACATCTCACTACTTCTTCAGTAAGGGTAAGGCTGGCTTGATCTCCATGATCAAAAGGGCATAAAAGCATTTATGTCACTACTTTTCCAGTAAGGGTAAGGTTGATTTGATCTCCATGATCAAAATGGTATAATCATTCATACATGCCATATTGACCTAAACATTAAATTTCTTCATATATTGGTTTTATTTGTATTTTATGATATATAGTAATTTATTTAATGTGTTCATGAGATTCAACACTGCAGATTTAGATAGGATCTCATGCAGGTTCATTAAGGAACGTTGAGGCTAAAACACAAATGGCCAAAAGCCAAAAGCAATGGCCAAAACAGAACAGTTTACACATGACACCAATACATGGCGAGGCAGACATCCTGAGAAGGTTAAGGAACGTTGAGACCAGAACACAAATGGCCAAAAGCCAAAAGCCAAATGGCCAAAACAAAACAGTTTACATATGACGCCAACAGCTGTTTCACCCCTCCAATCAGGCCCGTATACTCCTAAACTCTCTCTCTATTTTTATTATTTTCCTTTAATTAATTAATCGTTATTCTTTTTATAAATCACTAACCAATTAACATTTTTTCCTAATAAAATCAAAAACACAAAAAATATTTTATTTATTGAAATTAACTTCATCACTTTTATTTTTGTAAATAAATTAATTTAATCAATTTAGCTTTAATTAGATTTAACTTTTAATATTTTTTGCAATATTTAAAATCAATTTAGAATATTAGGTTTTTATTAGCATTAATTCAATTTATTTTATTTCTTTAAAAACTCAAAAATCCAAAAATATTTTCATTATTTAATTTAATTTAATTGTTCATTTAATTTAATTCCATTTAATTCAAAAATAAACAAAAATCCTTTCTTTAATAAAAAAGGGTCAAAACCCAAAAAACTCGCATCTAATTTAATTTCCCGGACGCGATCCATTTTATCATATTATTGTATCTGTTTCCCGGAATGTAATTAGGAATTTAATTATTTATCGCTTTATTTTACTTTCCGCATTTTAATTTCAAGGGTTGTTTTTGGCGATGTAAATACCTGACGCCTTGTAATAGTTTAGATTTAATTTCCGCAATTTAAATTCCGCAACTATTAACTGCTAGATGTATGAATAATAGGCTATGCATGACAAGATCTTCTCTTAAATTAAAATCAATCGTAGCTCACCACAACATGTACAAAGATAACATAAACTGAAACCTGACACACTCGCACATGCCACTCTTAGGGTACGCCTCACTTGGTTGCCTCGATGTGGTCATTGAGTATAGGGTGTTTTAGAGGTCGCCCTCCTGTATAAAGATCAAAGTTGCCTCGAAACGGTTGCCTCGGATAAAAAAAGATCTAAGACATTAGGGTTACCGCTAAGGCGTCCTACTATTGCTTTGGTGACCACATGTCCCTATAATCGAATTGACCCGAAAACTTCAACGACGGTGCTACCTACTTCTCAATAGTGGGATAGTATTGTCTAAAGGACATTTACACAGCTTAATTTCTTTTGAGTAGGTAGAGGTTCTCAGGTACTTGCTCTTTCAAAACAAAAATACTTTTCGCACCTACACTTTTCAGACAAAAGTTTTCAAACAACACTTCATACACTCTTGAGGACTGATACAAGAGTTAAATTGAAGTTTTCAAAGAACTTTTTTTCAAAACCCACAAACACAAGAAAAGCAAAACATTTTTGAAAACATAGTGAGCAAGTACCTAAGAGCCCGTGGATAACCACGGATAGAAAGGGTGCTAACACCTTCCCTTTCTATAATCTACCTCCCGAACCCGAGAAACATCTCGAAAAGGAATTTTGCTGTGCTTTTGTCCTTTCCTTGTTGGAGAAAATAAAAGACGGTGGCGACTCTTGCTTACCGCGACATTTTGTGAAACGCAAACGCGAACCAGCATTCCAAAACAGTCAGTTCTATTTCCACCGATCACAGAACTGGTGACTCTGCTGGGGAAACACTTATAAGTGAGGTGTACCTTAGGATTAGACCACTCTTATGTTTTCAATTGAATGCTTTGTTTGCTTTATATTTGTGGGCTTGCATCGGATTTTCATAGATCCTAACCCGGATCTGGGGAATACCCTTTAGGTAGCATAAGCTGTGAGGGACCTGTCCGGCGTAGACCGACACGGGTGAAGCAGTAGCTACGTTGGTGTGACACCTTGGTCTGTACCGATATCCCTTGTGTTGGAACGAGGAGAATATGGGTCTTCTGAGGAGTCATTAAGCACCAACCAACCTTAGAACCCTAAAATGACCCAACTTGGCCATAGAACAGTAGCAGTATGCTACACTCATTGAGGCTAAACTCTCGCGATGGTTCTGGCCGTAAGAAAAGATTGCGACGCTGGAGTTATGACTGATTGAGGGTAGTCAGTGATATTGAGATCCTCTAGAACCCGGTTACTATTTTCTAGGACAGGTCTTAACCAACGAAACTGAAAGAGGGTAGTACCTAAACTTCATGCTGTCCTAAACTCTAAGGGCTTTCTGGTGTGACTTGTGTGCCATGAAACTTGAACTACGTGCATATTCTTATCTGACACATGAGTTTCTTGCAGGTTTTGTTTACAGTCCTTGATCGGGACTTATAACAGGGTTTACTTACATCACCCCACGCATAGCATAACATCATACCATCATACCATTGCATACATCCTGCATAAGGACTAACCCATTTCAAGGATCTCAAGGGTTTGTGGTGCAGGTCATAATGAACCAAAAGTCTAGCAAGGGGAAAAGGGGATTTATTTTCCTCTAGCCAAGGTTGTCTAGAAATCCAAGCACGATAACTTGGGTCAGGGGCTATGACCCACTCGATATGGTGAGCCTTGACTCTTGAAGAAGGACTCTCAACAACATGAAGTTCCTTCAATCAAGCTACCCAGATTCAAATTCTAACAATTTTTCTTGTTTATCCCGCGAGATCCTTGAAAACATTGCATACATACATATCATTGCATTACAGGTACCCTCTTTACAGGTCACTTATCTTCTTCGTTGTTTATTTCAGAAATCATCATGTCTTCTGAACCTTCCGCTGAGCAAGCTATCAAGGCCCTCCAGGCCCAGAATGCCCAGTTCCAAGAGTTGGTTATGAGCCTAGCCCAGGGTCAACAGGACTTGAAAACTCTGATTCTGAAAGAGAAGAAGAAGAAGAAGAAGAGGACTGTTTTGTTCAACATTAGACGCAGATCTGGGAATGGACTACAGAATGAGGCTGAGCTGACTACCTCATCTGTAGGCAAAGACAGTCCACGAGAGAGAAGGGTTCCTAGTCCCGTGGTCTCCGACAACGAGACGGATTATAATGATGAACAGTATCCTCCTGCTGAGGATAAGTACAAACAGCTCGAAGACCGGTTAAGTGCTATGGAGATACAGAAAGTGCTCGGCCTGGACTTCGAAGATCTAGGTCTATCCTCTGGGGTGGTGATCCCACATAAGTTCAAGGCGCCTGCCTTTGCCAATATGACGGAGCTTCCTGTCCTAAGTTGCACCTCCGTTCATACATAAGGAAGATCCAGCCCTACACGGCAGACAAGAATTTGTGGATTCACTTCTTTCAGGACAGTCTGTCAGGGGCTCAACTCGAGTGGTTCTATCAGCTAGAAGGAGCCAACATCCGCAACTAGGAGGACCTTGCTGCTGCCTTTTACAAGCAATATCAGTATAATTCCGACCTCGCTCCTACGCGTACCCAACTCCAGGGTATGTCACTGGGGACAGGTGAAGGATTCAAGGAGTATGCACAAAAGTGGAGAGACCTGGCTGGAAGGGTGCAGCCACCCTTAACTGATCGGGAACTTGTCGACATGTTCTTGGGGACCCTGTCTGGTCCATTCTTCAACCATCTGATTGGAAATTCCTCTGCTGGGTTTACAGACCTTATCTTGACTGGTGAGAGGATAGAAGCTGGTATCAAGTCTGGAAAGATACAAAAAGGTGACTCCTCGAGCACTGAGAAAAAACCATTTAAGAAAGAATCTAGTGTTGTCTATGGTTCAAAAGGGCAGAATAGGTCCGAACACCGCCAAGATGTCAACGCGGTAGTTATTTCAAAACCGGCCAGTGCTCCTCAACATCGCAACCAACAAAGGGAAGAGAGACCTAGAAGGCAATTCACTCCCCTCAGCATGACCTTGTCCCAGATATTGCCACAGTTGCTGGAGACTAATCTGGTAGCTCTAAGGGACCCTCCTAAGAATCCCAACAAGACACCTTCAAGGTATAACCCCAACGCCCGCTGCGCTTATCATTCTGACAGCCCGGAGCATGCTACAGATGATTGTTGGACTTTGAGGAACAAGGTTCAGGACCTAATCGACGCAAAGGAGGTCAAGTTCGAGGCGCCCGAGACTCCCAATGTGATCACGGCTCCCTTGCCAAAACATGGCTAGGACTGAAAGACTTTTGTTCATTTGAATTTTCAAGTTGTATTTTTCTTTGCTTATTCAAACAATTATCATGTCAAACTCTCTTATTTCATTAATGCATTACACGTGTCTGTTTTGAAGTAATTGTTTTCACTATGCTTAAAATTGCTTTCATTTTTGTGATGATTCAACTCTCGATTAAAAAATTCTAAACCTTTTGAGGGAGGATGACGAAAACGATACCACGATCTTTACAGTATGCTTTTGAACAGACCCCGCTGATGAGGTACAAGCATTGTTTCAAATCCTAAACAGTGGAGTTATAAGGAAGATAATCCCTAGTCAACCCCTTTGAGCCAAAGAAGTTGGAGTTTTTCTTTTCAAAAATTAAAACCCTTAATTATAACCTGGGGCAGTGTAGTTTTCTCAGTTGATCCAGGTGCACAATGAATGACACCAAAGGAGTCCTTCCAAAATAAGAGACGGCGATGGTTCTGAATAATCATAAAGACAGGCAGTCATTATCTCTCCGAAATAAAAGCCCATTAAGTCAAAACCTATGAAGGAGACTTACAAAACTGGGGCATCCCGCTGACTGTAATCACAAAAGAAACAGTTCAGGCAAAAAAACAGGGATAACAAAGATCGAAAAGAATGAGGTCCTACAAACCCTCAACAAAAAAGAAATGACTGCCTATTCAAAATAAACTATCAACATCCGAACCATCACCGGAATATCAGAGCAAAGACTCAAACAAGGTCTAGCGCACGATTAGCTGAGTTTAGGATTGAAGAACATCACGAAGAACGGGTGGGTACAAATATACTTTGAGCCTTTATCCTTTGTTTCTTAAACCGTGAACCAGGCCACGTTATAACCCTTAAAAAGTCCTAGCTGAAGCATGGGTTAGTTCGAAAGCATACTGTTACAAAAGGTATCCTGACTCCTTAAGGCTCGCTGTAAAATCTTGAGTTTACATCACATTTTACAAAATTTGCTTGTTTTACTGAAAAAACTGCATTTTCAAAAACCTCAAGACAGACATAAGCTTTGCATTCTTGAAATAATATTGTTTGCATATGACTATTTGTTCAACAGCAGAGAAATTCGCACGATGAATATCTGGTGAACAAAAACCTTCTCAACAAAAAAGAGTCATCTCAAGTGGAAAAACACTTCCAACCAAGGGGAAGACATGATCATTTTCCATTATCTGGGGCAGTCAAGTCAAGATTCAAGGAATCTCTCAAGATGCCAAATAGCCAGGGGCAAATCTTCTCCTGAGTCACTTGGGGCATTGGACATGAATTCCAGCAACGAATCTTGCATGATCAAACGAAGATCTTCTGGTAGTATGGCAATACAACACTACTGACAGTGACAACTCCCTACACCCTGAGAGTGTGGACATAGTCAGAAAATACTACGCATAATCAAAGACCCGCTAGGTCGACTGGCCTAGGCAAAAATAAGGGCTTCCCGGCGAACCAAAAGGGTTCGGGAAAAAATAAGGGACGAAAAATGAAAAAATTTGTACACTCGGCAAGTCGAAAACCTGAAAAGGCGGCTTGGGCAAAAAAGGGTATCCCGATGGACTGAAAACCCGAAAGGGCGATCCATGCAAAAGTTAGGGATCACGGCGTACGACTATGTCCCGGCATCTCGTCACTTGCCTACCAGAAGAAAATTTGTCAAATCGGCAGTTATCAGCACCTCCACAGGTACCTTCTCCCATAGAAGCTGGGGCAATAAGAATTGTCTGAACTGTACAAGATGCTCTGTCCACCAAGGTACTGAGGTATATATTCGGCTGAAGAATGTAACCAGGATACCTTCACTCCCCGCGGAGTAAGACAAGATTCAGCGATACTCTCCCCCGAGCAAAGTCAGTCTCCCATCAGCCCTGAAAAGGCACAATATCCCCAGCAAGTCAGCAACACTCTCCCCAAGCAGAGTTAGTCTACTGTCAGCCTTAAGGAAGTTGGATATCCCCAGAAGATCTCGATATTCCCCAGCAGAATATACAGATGTTCCTAAGCAAGCATCCCCGACAGTCTTAATATAAGATTATTCCCCGGCGGAGTACCAGACACCCCAGTGGAACCATTCCCCAGTACAGTTCAAAAGCTTCCCCAGAAGAATTGAATCATCCTCCCCAGTAGATTCTAGAAGCTTATCCCCAGTAGATTCAGGAAGCTTATCCCTGCAGAGTACATACATCGCTCCAGCCATATTCAGAGGTTATTCCCCACCAGAGCCTATAACTGGGTTATCCTCAGCTAATTGCAACGGAAAGATCATCCTCAGCGAAGTTCGTCCTATCCCCAGCGGAGTTCATCAAAATCCTCAACAAAACTTATCAACGACATCCCCAATGGAGTTATCATCAAAATCTCAGCGAAACATCTCTTCCCCACAGAGTAATTCCCCACAGAGTAATCTCTTCACCAGGTTTATTCCCCAACGGAGTCATTCTCTCCTACCGGTTTATTCTTTCAACCATCCTCCCCAGCAGAAACGAAGAACTCTACCCTTCAACATCAGCCCAGGATTCAACGAATTTCCCGGCATTTGTCAAGGATTTATTTTCTCAGACGAAGATACATTCATAAACATCACATTGTCATACATCATGATACATGCATATACGCATCATATCATACAATCTCATTTATGTTGAGAACATCATTGCTCGATCCATATCATGCATTGCATATGACTGACCTCTACCTTTCAGGAAAGATGCAGTTAAACTCTAAATTCAGCAAAAGAGACCAATCCAGTCAAAGAAGACAAGTCCAGTTACATTAATTCCTAAAGTCAAAGAAGACAGCCTGTCATTATAGACACCCGTCATTATAGACACCCGTCATTATAGAAACCCGTCATTATAGAAACCCGTCATTATAGACACTAATCATTATAGACACCCGTCATTGAAGACAACCCGTCATTATAGACACCCGTCGTTGAAGACAACTTGTCTTTAAAGACAATCCGTCATTGAAGACATCCCGTCATTAAAGACAATCCGTCATTAAAGACAATCCGTCATTGAAGACATTCCGTCATTATAGACAACCCGTCATTATAGACAACCCGTCATTATAGACAACCCGTCATTATAGACAACCCATCATTATAGATAACCCGTCATTATAGACAACCCGTCATTATAGACACCCGTCATTATAGACACCCGTCATTATAGACACCCGTCGTTGAATACAACCCGTCATTATAGACACCCGTCGTTGAAGACAACCTGTCTTTGAAGACAATCTGTCATTGAAGACAACCCGTCATTAAAGAGAATCCGTCATTGAAGACATCCCGTCATTAAAGACAATCCGTCATTAAAGACAATATGTCGTTGAAGACATCCCGTCATTATAGATAACCCGTCATTATAGACAACCCGTCATTATAGACAACCCGTCATTATAGACAACCCGTCATTATAGACAACCTGTCAATGAAGACAGCCTATCAATGAAGACAACTTGTCAATGAAGACAACCTGTCAATGAAGACAGCCCGTCAATAAAGACAACCCGTCCAAAGAGACAACTCGTCAAAGAAGACAAAACCTTCCCTGGTTCAGTTAAATCAATTCCTAAAGATTTTTCTGAGATAACCTGTCAGTAGAGACAACCCATCAACCTTTTGAAGTTCCAGATTCGATACCTGTATCTAGCCAGGGCATATCTGTTAGCGATTGATTGTAGGTCTACACCTGTATCTAGCCAGGGAAGTATCTGCATGAAGAGTTTCAAGATCAACACATGTAACAGGCCAGGAAATTATCTTTCATTCTCAGGTCAGAGATCTACACCTGTATCCAGCCAGGAAAGCTATCTCGACCAACCTTTTTTTAAGTTCCAGATCAACCCCTGTATCTAGCCAGGAAATATCTGTGAGCGACTGATTGTAGATCTATAACTGTATCTAGCCAGGAAAGTTATCTACATGAAGAGATTGAAGATCAATACCTGTATCTAGCCAGGAAAACTATCTTTCTTTCTCAGGTACGTAAGTTCTTGCTAAGGAATCTCTTACGCGATCAACACCCCTGGATGGCATCTTTAAGCCCATCTCCACAACTATCCATTACATCTCCAAATGGCATCCATAAGCCCATTCTCGACAAGATTCTGTCACATCTCCAGATGGCATCTATAAGCCCATCTCCACTCCTATCCATCATATCTCCAAATGGCGTCTGTAAGCCCATTCCCGACATCACATTGCTGATACTACATCATGCGAGTGCAAATTTTTGGGCACTCTAGTATTCAATTATCTTCCACCTTCAGATCATGAAAGGCTCGAAAGCCAATCTATATCCTCAGGTTTAAGAAAATTGAACAGGGGCAACTGTTGTACCCCAAAATTTGCCCTCCCATATTTCTCAAAACATTTCAAGAAAAATTCACAAGTCCAACCCGGTGCGTCATATTCAGGTGTTCTTTCACCAAGATATCTCTGATAACGTATTCTCAAATTCAGGTTTGGCTCAAGAGTCAATTCTTTAAAGAAGGTATCCGAATGTGTGAGTTTTCTTGAAGAAATATGGTGAAAAAGTGTGTTGAAAGTGCAGTTTTTACGCGCTAAAAAATTCATAACTTGAAGATCGTGGCTTGTTTTGAACCCGTTCCGGTGGCCAAAATTTCGTCTTGACGTCATCTACATTTTCATCTCTCACGGCTGGAAGCCAATTTCAATCAGAAGGTCTTCAAAAATGTGGATTTATCAAGTATTTTCGTACAGAAAATTTGTGACTGAAGTTTATTTGCGTCATGTTCAGAAAATCATAACTTGGTCGATTTTCATCGTATCGAGCTGGTTCGGGCGCCAAAATTTCACAAATTGAGTTGGCTACATTTTCACAGAAGGTATTGAGTTCAAACGGTATTCAAAAGGCCTTCGTTTTTTGCTCAGAGTGCGTGACACACTGAAAATCCTGAATGCTGAATATTATTTCATCTGGGCCGAAACTTCGAAAATTCATAACTCGATCAATTTTTATTGGATTGGGCTCATATTTTTACACAAGGTCACTAACTCATAGATCTACAACTTTGCTTCAAAAGTCGAGACCGGATTATACTCCGATCAATACCAGTTTTTTATTGAAGAACGTGTCAGAGTCGACACTGGAGCCCAAAATAAGTTTGTCTGAGCTGAAACTTCAAAAATTCATAACTAATTCACCGTTTATCCGATTGAGCCGATTTTCGGATAGGAGTTAGTTATCGATGTCGACTACATTTTGATTTCACATTTCAACTTCAAAAATTGCACTTAAGTCCCTGCGATTTAGCCTGGAAAGTGACGAACTCAAGTGAACATTGGAGGCCCAATTGCACATTCAAAGCCCATTTTCTTTACCCTAATTTCCATTATATAATCACATTCTTTTCACACAAACCGGAGGAGAAAAAAACCTTGCCACAACACTGTCAGAATATCAAATTCTTTCAAGAATCCTAAAACCTTGAAATCCTTATTACAAATTCCTCTCTCACTACAAACAAGTCATCTCAGTTACAAACCAACATCTCACTACTTCTTCAGTAAGGGTAAGGCTGGCTTGATCTCCATGATCAAAAGGGCATAAAAGCATTTATGTCACTAATTTTCCAGTAAGGGTAAGGTTGATTTGATCTCCATGATCAAAAGGGTATAATCATTCATACATGCCATATTGACCTAAACATTAAATTTCTTCATATATTGGCTTTATTTGTATTTTATGATATATAGTAATTTATTTAATATGTTCATGAGATTCAACACTGCAAATTTAGACAGGATCTCATGCAGGTTCATTAAGGAACGTTGAGGCCAAAACATAAATGGCCAAAAGCCAAAAGCCAAATGGCCAAAACAGAACAGTTTACACATGACACCAATACATGGCGAGGCAGACATCCTGAGAAGGTTAAGGAACGTTGAGGCCAGAACACAAATGGCCAAAAGCCAAAAGCCAAATGGCCAAAACAAAACAGTTTACACATGACGCCAACAGTTGTTTCACCCCTCCAATCAGGCCCGTATACTCCTAAACTCTCTCTCTATTTTTATTATTTTCCTTTAATTAATTAATCGTTATTCTTTTTATTAATCACTAACCAATTAACATTTTTTCCTAATAAAATCAAAAACACAAAAAATATTTTATTTATTAAAATTAACTTCATTACTTTTATTTTTGTAAATAAATTAATTTAATCAATTTAGCTTTAATTAGATTTAACTTTTAATATTTTTTGCAATATTTAAAATCAATTTAGAATATTAGGTTTTTATTAGCATTAATTAAATTTATTTTATTTCTTTAAAAACTCAAAAATCCAAAAATATTTTCATTATTTAATTTAATTTAATTGTTCATTTAATTTAATTCTATTTAATTCAAAAATAAACAAAAATCATTTCTTTAATAAAAAAGGGTCAAAACCCAAATAACTCGCATCTAATTTAATTTCCCGCACGCGATCCATTTTATCATATTATTGTAACTGTTTCCCGGAATGTAATAGCTTTTAATTAGGACTTTAATTATTTATCGCTTTATTTTACTTTCCACATTTTAATTTCAAGGGTTGTTTTTGGCGATGTAAATACCTGACGCCTTGTAATAGTTTAGATTTAATTTCCTCAATTTAAATTCCGCAACTATTAACTGCTAGATGTATGAATAATAGGCTATGCATGACAAGATCTTCTTTTAAATTAAAATCAATCATAGCTCACCACAACATGTACAAAGATAACATAAACTGAAACCTGACACACTCGCACATGCCACTCTTAGGGTACACCTCACTTGGTTGCCTTGACGTGGTCATTGAGTATAGGGTGTTTTAGAGGTCGCCCTCTTGTCTAAAGATCAAAGTTGCCTTGAAACGGTTGCCTCAGATAAAAAAAGATCTAAGACATTAGGGTTACCGCTAAAGCGTCCTACTATTGCTTTGGTGACCACATGTCCCTATAATCGAATTGACCCGAAAACTCCAACGACGGTGCTACCTACTTCTCAATAGTGGGATAGTACTGTCTAAAGGACATTTACACAGCTTAATTTCTTTTGAGTAGGTAGAGGTTCTCATGTACTTGCTCTTTCAAAACAAAAATACTTTTCGCACCTACACTTTTCTAACAAAAGTTTTCAAACAACACTTCATACACTCTTGAGGACTGATACAAGAGTTAAATCGAAGTTTTCAAACGAACTTTTTTTCAAAACCCACAAACACAAGAAAAGCAAAACATTTTTGAAAACATAGTGAGCAAGTACCTAAGAGCCCATGGATAACCACGGATAGAAAGGGTGCTAACACCTTCCCTTTCTATAATCTACCTCCCGAACCCGAGAAACATCTCGAAAAGGAATTTTGCTGTGCTTTTGTCCTTTCCTTGTCGGAGAAAATAAAAGACGGTGGCGACTCTTGCTTACCGCGACATTTTGCGAAACGCAAACACGAACCAGCATTCCAAAACAGTCAGTTCTATTTCCACCGATCACAATGGGATGTGTATGCAATGATTTTAAGGATTCTTAAAGGCTCAGATTTGTTTAACCAAAAGAAACACACATTAATTGCATTAATAAGTTCAAATTGTTACAAAGAATGCCTTTTAGGCTTACAATTAAACAAAACAAAACTTAAAGAAAGAAACTAGGTCTCCCAGGAGCGCATCCTCTTTGGTGCGATGTAGACATTTATGTTCCTTTCTTCATGAAGTAGCCTAGTGAGCTCCAGGACCTTCTTCTCGCTGGAATAGAACTAAGCTTCAAATGTGTCCCTCTCTTCTTTGAGTTAAACCCAAGACTTCTATAATTCTTCATAATCAGTTGGCATGTCAGGGTGATGAACAAAAGAAGCAATGTCTCCTTCAGTAACTGGCTCCATAATTATTGGTAGGACAACAGGGTAGGGCATCATCAGACTTTGGGCGCGAGCTCGTACCCACCAGAGATAAGGCTCAAGAGAAATGGAATTCTTGTGCCCTAGCGTCTTGATATCAATTTTATGTACCATGCCCTAAGCTTTTATGAACCTTCTACGATAGCCTTGAATGTCGTTCTCATAATTGAAGGCGATTCCTTGGATAAGCGTATCATGAGGACCATCTCTTCTCGCATAACCAAATTGACGCAGTGCCAAATAAGGGTTGTAAGCGATTCCTCCCCTAATGCCTAAGAGGGGGACATTAGGGAATTCACCACAGCGATCGATGATGGTAATATCTTCCGAGAACCGTGAACAACAATGAATGCCTGAATGCTTAAGGGACATCAGCCTGCGAGACCATTTCAAACCCTGCTCATTCTTCAAAACAAACATGGGTAGGTGCGAAATAAACCACCTAGCCAATAGAGGAGTGCAACACAGGAGGGTTCCCCTTCTCTTTAGAGTGCGAGCATGCAAAGAGTGCAGAATATCCCCGAGTAATGTAGGTACTGGATTATGAGACAGGAAAACCTTGATAGTGCTTACATCTACGAGTTGATCAGCATTAGGGAAAAGTACCGTCCCATAAATGAGAAGTTCCAGCACCTCTTCGAAAGCTTGTAAATCTAAGGTATCCCAAAAATGATAGGCCTTCTCAAATAGAAACTTAACCGGAATTCCTTGGACACTCCCTTTAGTCTCCCAATTTGCCATTGTCAGACCGTTATAAAGATAAAGCTCTATCAATTTCTTTAGGCTTTGGATGTTCTTCCGTACCATTGAAAGGCAACTGGTCAAGAATAGGTACCCCTAACAACTAAGAAAACTCCTTTATAGTAGGTACTAGCTGGTAATTCGGGAAAGTGAAACAATGGTGCACCAGATCGAAGAACTGAAACAACACTTTTAACAACTCTTCATCAGGTTTTGCAGTGACCAGATTGAGCAACTGACCATCCTTTCTAGTTAAATGAGAACCTTCAAGAACCCTTAATTCCAGATCCTTTAGTTGGAGAGACACTTTCACAAGGTTGATCTGTATAGTGTTCCTACGGGCAGATGCCATGTCCTATAAAACAGAGCAAAAATGAGCCCTAGGGAATCCCTGTAATGGTTAGTCATTATATGTTATGCTTATGGTGTCATGATTAGGTTAGAAAATCACAGGTATAGCAAACAACAAACAAGTCACACCAAGTCCTTAGGTTTAAGGCTTGCATGAGTTTTAAGGTCAAACCCTCTTGAAGTTGGATTGGTTCAACCTGTCCTATAAATAGTAACTGGGTTCTAAAAGGGATCTCAATATCACTGATATTTCTCCCAGCTTCGTTCAATAGGCGATTGTAGCATCGAGTATCTGTCGACCTTGGGAATACACCAAAGTTGGCCATCTCGTTACGTCCTACTGGCCAAGTTGTGCAATTAAAGGTTCTAAGGTCAGTTGATGCTTCACGGCACCACGCGACGGCCCCGTACTCTCCCTGATTGACTCAAGGGTTACCGGTACCAACCAAAGTGCCACATTAACGTAGCTACTGCTTTAACCGTGCCGGTATACCCCAACATAGTTGCTTCACAGTTTATTGCTACTTACATAAAAAGTGTTTCCCCGATCCGGGTGTAGGATCAAATAACCCAAACAGTTCTCATAAATATAAAGCAAGCAAGACAATCAAGAGAAAGAAATTAAATATGACCTAGATCCTAAGGTTTACCCCACTTTATATTTTATTCCCCAGCAGAGTCGCCAGTTCTGATACGGTGGCAGAACCGACTGTTTTTACTGGTTTGCGTTTTGCGTTTTTTTGTTTGCAAAATGTCGTGGTAAGCAAGAGTTGCCACCGAATTTTATTTCATCCAATCATGGAAAAGGAAAAAAGAACAGAAAAAACCTTTTTTCGAGATATTCTGAGTACGGGGGGTAGATTATAGAAAGGGAAGGTGTTAGCACCCTTTCTATCCATGGTTTTCCATGGGCTCTTAGGTACTTGCTCATTTTTCAAATTGCTTGTGTGTGTTTGTTTTGAAAATGTTTTGCTTCGTGATAACCCTTGTATCAGTCCTCAAGGGTGTGACGAAGTTTGTTTTGAAAATTTGTTTTGAAAGGTGTTTGTGTGAAAAGTTTTTACTGAGCAAGTACTTAAGATTCTACCTACTCGAAAAAAGATTGTTCGTTCTCATTTCCTTTACACAGCGTTATACTACTATTAAGGAGTAGGTAGCACCGTCGTTTGAGTTGTAAGGTACATTCGAAAGGGACAAATACAATCACTAAAGTAATAGTTAGAAAACCTTAGTAGTAACCCTAGAGTCTTTAAGATCTTCTCGAGGCAACGTTTCTGAGGCAGCATTTCTGAGGTAACATTTCCGAGTCAACATTCGAATGGGACATTTGATCTTTTAGACAGGAGAGCGAACACTAAAATTTCCTATGCTTAATGACTGTTTACCGAAGGCAATTGGAGTGAGGCAAACCCTAGGAGTGAACATGTGCATGTGAACTTTTTTCAGTTATTTAGTCTTTGCACATTAGGTGATCTACCATTTTAAATTTCAAGCATTCTTTTCATACAATCCTATTAGCCATGCATCTAGACAGTTAAAGATTGCGGGAATTTAAAGTTCGAAAAATAAAACCTAGCTATTACAAGGATTTGGGGAGGGGGTTAATCATATAACCAAAAATCGGGGATTAAACAGTAAATAAAAGCCCTAGGTCAACTATTACAAACCCTTAGCAGTTACAAAATAATGGACAAATAATTAACAAGCGCGTGGCAAATTAAAGGCGAGGACGATTGAAATAACCTAAAACCCTAATTGAGAGAAAAAAGATTTTCTGTGGATTTTTATTGAAGAAAACAATTTAATTGCAAATTAATTAAACCTAATTTCTAATTGTTTTTAGTCATGAAGGAAATTAAATTAACCTAATTTTCTAATTAATTAATTAATTAAAGGAATAAATATTTTATGAGAAAAATGATCTTGGTGTATTTTTGAAGAAATTTAATTAAGTTATGTATAATTTAAAATCCTAAGTCTAATTATTTTTAATTATATAAAAAAGATTAAATTGCCCTAAGTTAAATTAAACTAACTAATAAAAATATTATTAAAAAAAAGATTTTTGTGATTTGTGATTTGTTAATTTAATAAAAAATTATTTTTGTGTTAATTAAAAGAAAAAAGAAATAATTAAAGAGAATAAACAAAGAAATTAAAAATAAAATAAAAAGAATAGAAAAAATAATAAAATGGGCTTGTTGTTGAATTGCTGAAGGGGGTGTGAAGCTGAAATTCCAAGCCCAATAATGTTGAGCCCGGTCAGCCACGTTGGATCCTGTGCAGCATTGACTTGAGGTGCATCATAGTCCTTCAGGCTGGGATGCGTTGGATTTAATGCTATGATAATCAAGTGGTTGGGTGCTGATGACACATGGTAGGCGTGTGAGAGAGCACTGCATGGGATCTCCTGAATGAAAATAAAATAAATGAAACGCTGGGACCTGGGATCGAACCCAGGTCCTTATGCCTTGAACCAATGATGCGCTGCCAGCTGAGTTGTTGTTGTTAGTTGTTATTACAGTAATAATAAAACATAATATAATGAAAACAAAAGAGCTGATCCCAAAGCGCGCGAAATTCAAATCAACCAGTCATGGGCTGCCACGCATCATCTTCTTCGCTGCAACCGTCATCTTAGGTTTATGAACTTTTACCTACAGACACAAGCCTGTAGCTACAACACTGTGAAATTCATAAATCTCATACGAGCATGATAAATTAATTGTGATGGTACCAATCAACTCGTCTTGGCCTCACGAGCATCATGGTACCTGATTCATAGCCTAATTTAACCTGTACCATGAATCCCCAAATCGTGATCCCAAACCCTAACAATGGTAAGTATTGATTCCTGCACTGTTAATACAATTAAAGGATATAGCAAGCTTGCAAACACGGTTATGAATAAGGATATATGAATAAAATGGATTTATGATGCGTAAAACATAGAAATTGAATTTGAGTTTGGGATGCAAACCGTGATACTTCTATGCAAGGATTCTTGATGTTTTGGAGCCTGCAAATGGTTGGGAATGCTTCCTGAGATGCCAAGGAATTGATTTCTGGCTTTGAATCGTCTTGAATAGCCCTCTATCCCAGAATTCGAACCTCACTTTTTGTCAAAAATTTTGAGTTTTCTTTTGGCCTTTTCGCGACTGCAACCCTTGTGCTATTGATCTGCAATTGTTATGCACTTCTAGTAGACTGAATTAGGTCAATAAAATTGGCATGAATCTTGAGAAATAATGGAAATTGGATTTGATTTGCTCTTGTATGATATAATTCTAAAACAAGCTTCAATCCAATCTTTTTCAATCCAAATCCACTTTACACGAATTGGCTGGCATGTTAGCTGTACATGGACTCAAAATGTGCATAAAAATCAAGGATTTGATTTTATTTCATTATTTACTATTTTATATTGATTTGTTTTGATTTAAATGAAATAAAATCAAAATAAATAATAAAAATAATAGAATAGTAGGTGGAAAATCTCAGGGGTTGTGGGTCCTATTAGAAATATGTTTCAAACAAGAAAACATGGGCCCCTTTGGAAAAAAATGCAAATTTGATCAATGTTAACTTTTGACAATTTTCCAAAAATTGCCAACTTTGACAATGCATATCTCTCTCAATTTTGACCCTAGGATGGTGTTATTGGACTTTTTAGAAATATTAGGATGTCCCCTAACCAACCCTTTTGGTTCCATTTTAATTGGGTCTTCCATGTTCATGTAAGAAGCTTTGACCCAAAAGGTGTTTTTGTTGACTTTTCAAAAGGACCTATAATGTAGAAATTCATATCTTTTAATGAGTGCATATTTTGAACTTGTGGGATGAATATGAATTGAAGGTAATTACATCCTCTTCAAAATGAGCTTTGGATGGAAAATTTCTGATAAAGTATGAAGAAGTTATGCTTGGTCAAAGTTTGGTTGACTTTTCCTGAGAAACCCTAATTTAGCAACTTTTGGGTTTTGATGAATTTGGAGCATTCCTTGGGGAATCATGATCAACCCTTGATCAAATGATGAAATTCATTTCAAAATGTTGATTTTGACCAAAAATCTTGAGGTTTGACTGTATGTGGGCCACAATTGACTCTTGACCTAGTATAGTCGATACTCAAGTATCTGAACAGTTGACTGAGCAAACTTCTTATGCAAGGCCTGAAACTTGGCATGGATGATCTTGGTAACATATTAGGACCTTGGAAATCATTTGAGTCCTTTGTGGTTCATGCATCTTGATGAAAATGGAAACCCTAATTTGAGGTATACTGCCTTAGGAAAGAGTTTGTATGGTCAACTCTTGGACTTCCTTGAGCAACTTGTGGACCTCAATTGACATTGGTTGAGTAAAATGGGAGGGAAAATTTTGGGGTACAACGGGTATTAAACTTACATATTTATACAATGTTTTCAATAGGTTAATTAAGTTTAATATTAATATTATCTTAACACTCTATTTCCTCTACAATTTATATGGAGGCCATATAAGAATCTCGACCATGAGATTAACCCAGCAGATGCTGAAGTATGAACTACAAAAATAACGCTCATCAAGTTCACTACTATGGAGATGCACCACAATGTTCATGTGAAGCTATAGTTCGGCATGCAACAGGTCTCAGACTCCCTACATGTTTGGGGCAATGGCATCTACTCAGAGTTGACGACCAATGGGAATTTAATGATTTGAGAGACTTCGCTAAAAATCAAATCCGTCAATGTAGGCATCAACACCTAAGACACATATGATACATCTCCTTCCTACCATACCACCCAACCTACATACAGTCAAACATCACACCATCGAAGTACCCAACCATCATACGAATTTCATACACCATAAGAATCATTGCTTCGTTTACACTACGATTCAACATCTCAATACTATCAACCACCCCACCCACACATATCCCAACCAACAAGACCAAACTTCAATAACATGGGCACCAGTCTCTTTAGAAGTATAACATAGTGGAGCGAAATGATCGATGAGATGTATGATCCTGATGTACCAGGACCATCACATCAAGAACCTCATCATTAAGCGAGTTAGAACAGATCCCAAACACCTCAGAGAAATCAACAGAGAGGAGTGAGGCAAGGGGTGAGGCAAAGACCAGGTTGTTTATGTCATACTGGGACCCACTTAGGTTGAGGGGACGTTCAAAAAAATGTATCCATGCAATGTGTAATATAAAATATTTTTAGTTACTTTTATTTTTATTTAAAAAAATTAATAAATATAATTGTCAAGCCGCACAAGGTGACGTCTCCTCTCTAATAATGCATGCAAGCGCTACACTGCATGGCATTACACAAGAGAACAAGTCATGCATTGTCGCCTCCTCTTTATTTTGTATGCATGCGCCACACAGAGTGGCGCCTCTTTTGTGTGGCAATTTTTTTTGTTTGAAAAGTGGTTACTTTGGTAAATTTTTTGAAAATGTGGTTATTTGGGATTTTTTTTTTGAAAAAAGTGGTTATTTGAAAAAAAAATCGATTACAGGTAGGAAACAAAATATAAATTTTTAAATTTACAAATCAAATTAAGAATAAAGACAACGAGTGGAACCAAAAACTTAAAGGAACATGTACCATGATAAAATATTAGAAATTCTTGTAAACAATGAAGGTGAAAATATATCGACCTGGTATATGTGAAAACAGACTTTCCATGTATGTCTCAAGACTAAGGTCAAGATACTCCAACCAGAAATACATCATCCTCAATGTCAATCATTTAAACATCATCCTTAGTATTAATAATTTTTAGCAAACTGTAGGTAATAATAAACAATATAAAAATGATATATGAAAAACTAAAAAATATAGATGAGAGTAAAAATAAAGTTAGAAAGGAAAGAATAAATTTCTTTTCTCCAAATCTCTTTTCTCCATATCTACTTTTCTTCGTACCTACTTTTCTCCATACCTACTTTTTTCTAGATCTACTTTTCTCCAAATCTGCAGAACATAAAACACACAACAAAGTAACATGTCAGATATAAATCACAAAACAAAACACCATCAATGATAAACATTACGAAAAAATAACATAAAACACATAACAAAGCCCCACCAACGACAAACCAGAAAATCATAAACGACAGTAAACACAAAAAAAAAATCAAAAATCAATAAACTATTACTTGCAACTTAATGAAGAAACAGTAAAATGGAACACTTAAATCATACATCCTATTGAAGAAACCTTAAATCTCAAAAACATAAATTGTAGATCACAATTTTTTACCTATATTGTTTTCCTTCTTCATGTCGTTAGATCTAATTACAACCTGAAAAAATAAAAGAAAAAAGTATGTTAAAAAGAAAGTGAAGAGGAGAAAAATGATAAATATATCGGAAAAAAATAAAGAGATGGATTTAGGTTGGAGATGAATCTGTGTGAGAGTTATGAGAAACGAAAAAAATTAGATTAAGGTGAACAACGAGAGAGAAAGGTTTCATAAATTATGAGAGATAAAATGTAAATAATTTATGATGTTGCAATAAGTTATGAAATGTGTTACCTTATTTGTGTGCGGCAAAAATTTTGGTTGCATTGGAAAGATAATTTGAGAAATGTTGAATAAAAAGAACGGCTGGAAGCATACTATAATAATATAACAATCAAACAAAGGGAAAGTTGATGGAGAAGTTGTAACGCTCGTTAATTTAATTAATTATTTTCTAATTATTTGTTGAAAAGTTGTGAGATGTTGAGAATTGTTGGTATAAATTATTAGATTATTATTAATTAATTAATTAGTTGATTAATAATAATAATAATAATAATAATGTTGGAATTAATGGAATAATTGTGTTGGGCTTATGTTATTGGTTGGGAGTAGTAAAGTGGGGGTTGTTGTACCCCAATTTTTGCCCCTAAGATTCCTTCATCATACCATATTGTTTCAATCACAACAAAATCACATTAGGGCTTTTGGTTCTTCTCCCTATCTTTAGCCTTGCTCTTCTGAGGAATTACCAAGCACCTTAACTTGTTTTCTTTTATGATCATGGATATTTTGCTTTGATTTTATCTCTAATTAACAAAATGCAATATTGATTTGTCTTACTTGTCAATAATGTAGGTAAAGGCAATGAGGTTTAGTAAGTTGCTTCATGGGTTCATGAGTTTATTTCCATGCCCTAGTCAATAGCTTGATAAATTCAAACCTCACCATTGAAGTTATTTTGAAGTTGGTATGGAAGTGGTTTTGGTGGCCATGAGTCCTCATCATCATCCTCAACAATATTTATTCACAAAGGAAGAATATTGGCACAAAAAGTTTGTTCAAACTTAGCAAAGTTCCACCAAGCATTCTCTTGATCTAGAGGCTAGGGTTTCGGACTTCAAAGGGGAATATCTTGCTCATCTTTTGGTATTTTTGAGTGATTACAAAAACATTCTTCTCTTCAATGAGTTACCAATAAATCACTTCAACAGTTCCAAGTAGTTTTCATATGGAAGGAACTTGGTGAAGAGGAAAGATTACAAGTCACCCAGATGAATCCCCAATTCTCCATATGTGACTTCAAATGGTCATAACTTGGTCAATTTTTATCACCTTGAGCCCATTCTTTTTCATGATGATCTTAAATATGTGTACTTCATTCCTTCTTTTATGTGCAAAGTAAAAAAATGGATGGAAGTTGCCTTAAGAATGCAAAAGATTATAGGTCATTTCATGATTTTTGGCCAACTTCAACAAGTCATAACTTGCTCAATTTTTGGATATTTTGAGTGTTTCAAATTGCAAAATGTCATTCAAGAGATCTACTTCATTCCATCTTTTTTGGTCAAGAGCAAATTCTAAGTGGAAGGCCATGTTTGGATGAAAGAGATTATAGGTCATTTTTAAAGAAGAATTTGAAATATTTCTAAGTATGGAAAGTCAACTCTTTTTCTTCAACTTTGACTCCATGTAACTTTCAGCTCAAGCATCCATTTGATTCCATTATTTTTCCATTGAAAAGCTTGTTACCTCATCTTTCTAAAGCATCAAGAATTTTCCCTAAGACCCCTTGAGGAGGAAACGCCATTGGGTTGAACTTGGTAACTTGGAACTGAAGTTTCTCCATAAGTCAGAATTTGAAATTCATGTTTTGGCCTTTAAACATCAAATTAACATGCGTTTGTGATCTAAACATGTTTAACCAAGTTGCCAAAGTGGATTAGAGCCTTCAAACGCAAGGATTAGATGAGTTTTGATGCAAATTAGATCACACTTTGCTCGTGCATCAGGTTCACACGATTTCCCTCCAAACTTCATCATTTCACACGCTTGAACATTCCATTTGATTCCCTATAAATAGAGGGTCATCCCCCATTAAATTTCCCAAGCTTAGATAGCCAGAATCACCATGTCAAACTTGCTTCACAACTCAAAATTTAGCTACTTTGAATCCTATTCTCAAGCCTTTTTCAATCCATTTTTTCCATCAATTCACCTTCCTTGATCTTCCCTGAAGCTAATCACATAATTACATTCAAGAATCGTGCCCTATATTGCTCCATAGAAGTCCAGTTTCAGAGCTATGCAACTCAACTTCAATAGGTAGATTCCTTCATCAATTCTTCAAAACTTTGGTATCATTGTGTTGCTCTCATTACTCTGGTTCTAGTCGCAACACTTACTTTCATCTGGAAGCACGTTTTGACCATGAATTTTCAAATCCCTTTTTAAAACTTTCTTTCCAAATTGCTTGAGCTACAGTTTATATAAATTTGGCGCGAGGGTGTGGTTGTCTTCGTCTTGAAGAGACGAAGCGAATGACATAGGTCTGAGCTTCCGATTTTACAGTTTGAGAGACCTGCAATTCGTGAGGGATAGAGGTTGAAGATGACCAACGTGTCATCTTCTAACTAATGAAAGCGTGACATTTGTTATTTTCAAATTCTGATTTTATTAATGATTCTGTACATTATTCATTAAAGACCATGATATGCATAGCGCGCCAGATCCCTTGGATTTGATTACTTACGCGTTTTGACTCTCATCCAATGGTCCACATCTTTTTCTTTTATTTTCTTTTTCTGATTTTTATATTTTAATTGTTTTAAATTTCAAAAAATCATAGAAAATTCATTTTTAGTCCAAAAAATCTGAAATAATTATGAAAAATATTTTTGATTATTCTCTTTCTGATTTTTATTTTTTCACAATTTAATTTTGTGTTTTGGTATTTTTTTAATGAATTTTACACTTATTTGATTTGTTTAAAATGTTTAAAAATACTTTTACACATTTTTAAATTCCGAAAAATTATGGAATGATCACCAATGAGATTGTAACAAATATTGGTGACCTTATTTTATTTTTGTTTTTGACTTTACTATTTTTTACTATTTTTGTTTATTTTACCTATTTATTTTAATTTTTAAAAATAGTTTCTGACTTTTAAAAATTCCCAAATTTTTAATAAAATCACTTGGCCTCTTTTTTGATTTTTCTATGGTCTTATTTTTCATTTCTTGATTAATTTGAATACAATTGGCATTTCTTCATTATTTTCCATTTTTTAAACATTTTTAAACCCTTTAATGTATATATTAATTATATTATTATTTTGTGAATATTTTCTGGCTGTCTTGGGTTGATTTTTTGGTCATGGCCTTATTAACATCATTGGATCCATGGTGTTGAGTTTAACTCCACAAAAAATAGATGAATGATTTTAATAATAGTTTGATTAAATATTAATTCAAATGTGGTTTCTCTTTTTACCCTAATTCCTCTTCATCTCATCCCCTTCTCATTGCACTAAATGTTGTTGGAGCATGATCTTTATATCATGTCTCAAAACAAATGGTGCATAGATTGCTATTGACCGGCCTCAAAATAGGTGTGACTTCTATATAAGTCCACTTACGATTGCTTAACATATCGCTAAATTTTGTCCCGATTCGAATAAATGATCATTCGTGACCCAAACTTATGATTGCAAGCCCAAGTATGTTAATTTGATCTCTTTGATCCAATAACCTTGAGATTCATTGTGTGGAGGCTTTGGTTCTACCAATCCTCTAATGGATCTACAACACCTTTGGTCAACGCGGATCACTTAAACATTGTTGATTATTAAATGGTACTTATGAGAATTCCAAATGGATGATATACTTGACAAAAAGCAAATGCAACTTGTTGTGTGGAGGTTTTGGTTCTACCAATCCTCTAATGAGTTCCAAATGTAAGTTTCAAGATGGTCATCCAACTAACCACTAATTATTGACTTGTTTTATTTTATGCTTTTATTCTTTTAGGCTTTATGCACTATTTATTTTTTAGCATTTACATTTCATGCCATTTTCATCTTTGCTCATTTGAGCATTTATTTTCTTGTCATTTTTACTTTGCTCACTTGAGCTTTTCTTTTCTTTTCTTAAGATACTTAATAATCAACATAAACCCTAAAAAACTCTTAATGGTACTTAGACTATTTGGTTACTATCCTTGGCATTATGGAGCATGGGACTTTTTCTTGGACTTAGGATTAGAAACCTTGGCCTATCTTGGAGACCTTGTGATCTTATCTGATTATTTTTTCTGGAGCTCTTGAGGTTTACCTCAAGACATTGGGTTGCTTGTTTATTTTTGTGTGCAGGTTTTTGTGATTACATTCTCTGTTTGTAATATGGAATTCACCCGTATACAGCCGTTACTCTGCCCAATTTTTATGAAGACTAAATACACTTAAAGTTTTGGTTCTTTCAAGAGGTCTAGTATCTTTGCTTGTTTGGTTTCAATCCAAAGAATGAGGATTCTATCTTGACTCATAATGTCAAGTTTTGGCTTCTTGTTGGTTAGATGGTCCTTATCCTTAGATTTTACCTTATGCTTTAGGATAGTCTCTTCTTCTCCTCCCATCTTCTTTAATTTCAAAAATCTTCTCCCTCCTTTTTAAACTCTTCTTGTTTCTAAACTTGAAACACTTTCATAATAAACTTGGACTTATATCCATGCATTTTCAAAACATTTTCATCAATAAACTTCAATCAATTTAATAATATCTTGACATTTTTTTTGTGAGAAGACTAAAAGTCAACCAATCTCATTTCAAACCATTTTTCCACTTTGGATTTTATCTTTAAACTTTTCTCAAAAGATTAGACTCTTGTCAATCCTTGTAGTGATGCAAACAACTATACTTCTATAATATGTAGTGAAGTGAGATATTTTCCACTTGGGTGTTGAGTGGGGCATTGTTGATTTTAAAATCCAAGCCATTATCCTCCATTTTGAAATGATGCAAATTCTCCTTTCTAATGATTGTGGGTAGTAAGTATGTTTTATATACAACACATTTTATATATCCAAAATATACAGATTTTACAAAGAGGTTCATGCGGAGTACCATAGATGTTTAGGGTGCTAATACATTCCCTTTGCATAACCAACCCCTTTACCTTGAATCTTTCCCCCTTTTTTGGGTTATTCGCTCTTTTCCCATTCCTTTGGAAACAATAAAGCGCGGTGGCGATTTTTATTTTTGATTTGTATAAAGTCTAGTCAATCCAATGGCTTAGTATTGAACATTTCTACCGCTACAGGGGTGTGTAGGTTAAGCCTAATAGGATTATTGATATAAGGTTAAGCTGACACAAGGATTTGGTTATTTGGTAGAATAAGAAGTCTTGTGTGTGACCGTGTGAAGCTGCGCAGAGGAGGAGCAAGATTGCACGGTTGTCGAGCAAAATTGCACGGTTATCCAGCAGAGCAAGACAAGGATGTCGACTAGAAATTTGGTAGAGCGACCTTCAATCCAGGTAAGGGTGGGGTTCTGGCCTTCTAATGGGATTGATGATGATCGTTATGTGGGAATTGGTCGTTTGTATAACTGTTGTACGTTGATGTTTCTGAATCTGTTATTGAAGTTTCCCGTTTCTTCATGTTGTGGTTATTTAGAGAGTTACCGTATGACTGTCTTGCATGATTAGTGAACCTGTTGTTGAAGTTGCCTGTTAGTCGTGTTGTGGGCATTTTGAGTTGTCAGTATGATTGCCCGGTATAATCGATGAATAGGTTAGTGTAGATTATTGCCTGTTGATGAGGTCATTAGGTTACCGTATCTTCCGAGTGGTTGGCAGGAAATTAGTAAATTGTTGTTGTGGTTGTTTCAGGAAGGTTGTTGCGTGATTATCTTATACAATTATGAATATGCCGATAGGAAATATAGTTGTCCGTTGTTGTGGTATTTCGAGCGATTGAATGGAAATTATAGATTGTATTGATGTGGCTTTTATGACGTTGTGTTGTTCCATGTTGTTGGCCGGAATTAGTGATCAAGGTGGATGTTGATGGTGTTAGGTGCCAAGCGGAATTTAGGCTGCAAGGTGTGTCGGGGAATATATGTGTTGGGTGTCGAGCGGCATTAGGCTACAAGGCGTGCTGAGGAGCACAATATTATTATAGAGCTGCACAAAGTTACAGGTTGTGTCGAGGAGCACAAATTAGTTGTTATTCTGTCTTGGTTACTGTGCATGTCGAGGGGCACGTAGTCTCCCTATCCCTATTGCCCGTGCATGTTTTTTTGGTCGATACCAGTGCTGTGTAAGTTGTTCTGAGTTGAGAAATTGCAGATTGATGATTTTTGTTGAGATGTCTCTAATTACGGGAAGATATAAAGTTGTAGGGTTATGGCCAGTGTTGAATTAAGTTGAATTATTATTGTTGTTGTTGTCATTACGTTTATGTTAATGCATACATAATATATCATGTTGGAGTTGATGCTTATTAAGTTGGCATGTATTGGAAAATATAAAGTTGAAGGCTTATGCCTTGTTGATGCCTCTATTTATTGGCAGATTTCTAAGTTGGGAGTTCTGCTTCATTGGTACCACATGCATGTGCTTAAAAACAAGTCGTATTCTATGTTGCATTTTAAGTTGTCGTGTGGATGAGTTCATGATGATAATGTTGTTAAATAGCTGCGAAGTGGTGTTTTTGTATGAATTGTTTTTAATGTAGTATTTATCATACATCCGATTATATTGTTTGATATCTCACCCCTTCTATTTGAATGTTACTCATATGTTGGTAACGTGCAGGTGATCCAGAGTGAAGGCGGTTTACCTTTAGTAGTTCGAGTCAGTGTCATTGCTTTGATACGTAACACTCCGGGGGATGAATGCTTGTGGCTTTATTGTTGTTATTATTTCAGTTGTTGAATAAGTGGATTTCCGTTAAGTACTTGTTATTTGGAGTTGTTTCAGTTGGATAAAGATATTACATTCTTTTAAGTCGAATTTTATCATTCTGCTGCGTAGTTATGAAAGTTGTTGGTTTTAAAAGATTAATTTATGTTGTTGTTCGTTCATCTAAGTTTAATGTGTTATGTATCTGTAATGAATGTCGTTGTTTTAAGTTGAAATCGTAGTATCCTAATTTGTTTGTTCGAAATTTTATAACTCTGATTTTTATAATAACTGTCGGATAGAATTGGGGTGTTACAAAAACCATTCACGTGACGGGCTGGTAAGTAAAAAGGGTATTTAGGAAATTTCCATATCATACAATTTTCTTATATTATTTTAATTTAAATAAAAAATTGTTTTAAATATTTTTTCATAAAATATTATTTTTAATATTTTATTATAACTTTTTAAGATATCAAAATTTAAAACAAAAATATTATTTTAGATATTTTGTTATTTTATTATAGCTTTTTAAGATATCAAAATTTTAAATAAAATATTATTTAAGACATTTTATTATTTTAGTATAGATTTTAAGATATCAAAATTTTAAAAAATTACTTAATTTAAATAAATTTAAATAAATTTTTATAAAAATTATTTTTGAAAAATTATGTAATTTTGAGTATATTTTAATTTTTAATATTGCATATTTATGTTATCAAGAATCAAAATTAGTCTTCTAATTTATTAAAAAGTTAATTTTAAAAAACCTAAACTATTTTTTAAAAAAATTCATAAAAACATTTTAAAAATATAAAAAATATTATTTTTTTTTAAAATAAAGCAAACGGACCCTATAGAGAGTGTCAAATGAAAAGTTCATTTATTTTGTTTGAAAACTTTCTCATTTAATTATGGACTTAATATTAGTGGTGGGATCTACTAATACACATCAACCGACGTTTAAGAAAGTGAGGTGGAGTTGAACTATTCTTCATTGTATATGATGTAAAATGAAAAGTTAAAGAGAATTTCTTTTTTTATTTGATTGTTTTTTTTTCTTCCATATTTCTAATGAAAAATCTAAAATATTTTTGGATTTTGGATGTGTATATATCTAAATTTATTTTATTCGTTAAGAATAGGTGCGCTTATATGTGTATATCTAAAGTTATTATAATTTATTTTTATTAATTTAATTTATCTATGGGACAGAAGAACCAACACAATTCAACATAATTTATAACATAGATTCAACATAATTAATGGAAATTATATATATAGTTCTACAGAAATTTAAAATTACATATTGTTATAAATGGGTAGTTGAGGACGTTGTAACATTTTGATAATATCTTCTACCGATCTTTGAAGTTTCACATCCACCTCAATCGGACTCTTAGAAGAGTATTGTTGAAAAGTACCCTCTCTTTTACCAACTAAATCGGCCACAGTCCGATCAGACTCCACATCAACGATCCTTTCAATGTGTTCGTGCATAAAAAAAGGCATTCATCAATGTAGATTATCAGTGGTTTTTTTAATCTGAGGTGTTGGTGATTGTTTTTTAATAGGCGGTGTACAAGGTGGTTTGGAAACGCGAGCTCCCGTGTTAACACTTGCTTTGGATTTTGGGATTGGAGAACCCCGGAATAGTGATGGTTATATTGGACGTACCTTCCTTTGTCGGTTCGTAGTCATCAAATCAGAGTCTTTTCTAATGCGCGTAGACCTCATCCATATGTATGGGAGAATTGAGCTTCACTTTTTTAGAAATAAGACAAACACACGAAAGTCTGTAAGTTGTCCTAATTGTACACCCACACTTCAAACTATCTGGCCACATTGTTTCCGCTCGCTTCGCTTCACGATAAATGAAATTCAATCCCGCTCGGGATATATTAAAAACCAATTGTGCATATAGAGTGTTATCTTTGAATCGGTGTTACCATAATTTTTCATCATCAAATCAACATCAATGCAAAGAATATGAAATGAAATGAGGAAAGTTTACTTCAAATTATAACTTTACATGCTCTCTTTACTATGCTCAAACACTTGAAATTTGGTTTGGAGACGAAAAATTAATTGAGAATGATTGAAGTTTTGTTGAGAATTTTGATTATAGAAGAAAGAAAATGAATGAAATAGTGATAGAGATGACCATACAATAATCTAAAATATGGCAATGATAGTTTTGAATATGTATTTTTGAAACTATCTATAAAATTTTAAATTCAATATTTAAATATTAAAATATAAAAAAAATATGATTTCAGATATACATATTCAAAATATACTAAAAAGTACGTTTAAAAATATACATTCAAAAAATATTTTCAATTTTTCAGTAACTGAACATATATACATGTGGAAAAAGAATTCTCAAATTAAATTATTTTGTTTGAAAACATTTATCTTTAAACATGGACTCCATATCAAGTGGTGGACTGGTGGTCACATGATATCAACGTGTAACAAAGTGAGGTAGAGTTGTGTTTTTTCGTCATACGTGATACGTATGATTTTCTCTTTTATAGGAAAATTGTACCAAGTGGGCTGTGTAATCATATTCATAGACAAATGTGCTTTAATCATTATAAAGACAGGATAAATATTTCCAAAAGTGAGAGATACTATTGCAGATTCCCCTGCATGCATTTATTTTTCGTAAGTACGAATCACTTAGGACACAGTATGTAATCTAAAGGTTCAACTCAAGGCCGAAGAGAGGGCAGAGTATAGATAAGATTGTCGAGGATCCAGGTCCCAAACTGATACACAAAATAATATTATATCTTAAAGATAAGGTTTACAAATCCAATGGTGCATGTAGTTTTTAATTTTTTCTATACAATTGTGTTGTACTACCTAAATAGCATAACAGCATCAATATCGACAGTTTTTGCTCGTGTCATCACTGTTCCCGTAACAACCATGTCAGAATTCAATGGTTAATTGGCAGTTCCTGAATTGGATAGCATTGAAAAACTTTCTTTTAACAAAAGTTGGATTAAAAATATACTCCTTTTTTGCACACTGATTAAAAAAAAGAGTAATAATAGTATCTTAAGATATTATATTTTTATTATATTAACTTTAAAAATGTATTACAACTAAATGTAGGGTAAAAAATAATAATTAAATAATATAATTAAAAAATAATTTTTATATTAAAAAGTGAAAATGATATTCATTTGTATCTATTAAAATGACATTATTTTAGAACACAAAAAAATATATTAGTATTAAATCTAAAATTTTAAGCAATTCATTTTAAAGTTTTAATAAATATTGTTTAAGTATTTAAAAAATATAGATGAGTTATTTAAATAATTATGATATATAAAATAATATAAATAATTTAGTAGAATTTATTTAAAAAATTAAAGTGAGTTCTTTGAATATAGATATTAGCGTTCGCACGAATTTTGATATGATTATTCGTACTTTTATATCATACTAGTGTATTACTCGTGCATTTATACGGGTACTGATATGACGCGCATGTTTTTATTTTTAAAATTTAATAAAAATATAAATATAAAAAAAAATTTACCAAAAAAATTTATTATTTTTAAAAGAAAGACGCATGTTAAAAATAAAAACAAAATTATTTTATCTAAATTTTTTTACATCAATAATCTATATTTCAATTTTCAATATATTATCTTTAAAAAAAATTAATAATATAAATAATCAAAAATAATATATTTTTCTCATGTTTGAATTCATACATTATTTTAAATATTTTTATTTTTATTTTCTTTAACTATATAAAAAATGTAATAACTAGTTGGTTCACACGACGAATTATAATTTAGACACTCGTGTGTTCTAACAGTCACTGACCTGTTACACGCATATATTTTTAAAATGTAATAAGAATGAAAAAACAGAAAGACAATTATTTAACAAATAAAATTTATTATATATATATATATATATATATATATATATATATATATATATATATATATATATATATATATATATATATATATATATATATATATATATATATATATATATATATATATATATATATATATATATATATATATATATATATATATATATATATATATATATATATATATATATATATATATATATATATATATATATATATATATATATATATATATATATATATATATATATATATATATATATATATATATATATTTGGAGCATAAATAAGATTTTTTCATATATACAAATATTTTGATCAACAGTATATTTTCACATATGTAAATATTAAATTTTTTTGACATTCTTTTTAAAAATATTTATGCAATTATTTAGTTTTATAAATATCAACTAATAACATAGTATTTAAAAATATTATTTTAATTGTATACATAAATATTAGTAACATAAATAAATATATTTTATCCGTATTTGGTCTCATACATTATTTAAAATATATTTACTTTTTCTTTAATTGTACAAAAAAATATAATAACTCGTGTGTTCCGATAGATTCTGAATACCCGTGTATTTGTATGGGTACTGGTGTGTTACTGGTGTATCCATTTTATTTTATTTGTGTTAAAGTTTATGTAATTGATTTAATTTAAAAAATATTTATTATATAAATTATATATATATATATATATATATATATATATATATATATATATATATATATATATATATATATATATATATATATATATATATATATATATATATATATATATATATATATATATATATATATATATATATATATATATATATATATATATATATATATATATATATATATATATATACACTTTTGGTTTGCTGATCATAAAATAATTATGAATTGTTTATTAATATATAATTTTAATATCATTTATTTTATATGATACTTATATTTTTTTTGTCTAATATTTTTTTATTTATAAATATTTGTCTCATTTATTTCTTTATTATTTTATAACACAAAAAGTATATTACTATTAAATCTAAAATTTTAGGCAATTCATTTTAAAGTTTTACTAAATATTGTGTAAGTATTTAAAAAATATAGATGAGTCATTTAAATAATTAAGATATATAAAATAATATAAATAATTTAGTAGAATTTATTTAAAAAATTAAAGTGAGTTCTTTGAATATGGATATTAGCGTTTGCACAAATTTTGGTATAGTTATATGTACTTTTATATGATACTAGTATGTTACTAGTGCATTTGCATGGGTATTGATGTGACAAACACGTTTTTGTTTTTCAAAATTTAATAAAAATATAAATATGAAAAAAAATTATTTTACCAAAAAAATGTATTATTTTTAAAAGAAAGACATATTTTAAAAATAAAAACAAAATTATTTTACCTAAATTGCTTTACACCAATAACATATATTTCAATTTTCAATATATTATCTTAGAAATAATTCTATTTAAAACTTTAAAAAAAATTCAAAATTCAAATATTAATAACATAAATAATTAAAAAACAACATATTTTTCTCGTGTTTGAATTCATACACTATTTCAAATATTTTTATTTTTATTTTTTTTAACTGTACAAAAAATATAATAACCAATGGTTCACACGAATTATAATTTAGACACCCGTGCGTTCTAATGATTACTGACCTGTTACACGCATATGTTTCTAAAATATAATAAAAATGAAAAAATAGAAAGAAAATTATTTAACAAATAAAATTTATTATTTTTAAAAATATATACATTTATTTATTTATATTTGGAGCATAAATAAGATTTTTTTCATATATACAAATATTTTGATCAACAGGATATTTTCACATAAATACTAAATTTATTTTGACATTCTTTATAAAAATCTTTATGCAATTATTTAGTTTTATAAATATCAACTAATAACATAGTGTTTACAAATATTATTTTAATTGTATATATAATTATTAGTAACATAAATAAATATGTTTTTGCCCGTGTTTGAATTCTTACATTATTTAAAATATATTTATTTTTATTTTCTTTAATTATAAAAAAAATAATAATAATCCATGAATTTCGATGGATTCTCGGTATCTGTGTGTTTATATGGGTATTGATATGATATTGGTGTGTTCATTTTATTTTATTGGTGTTAAACTGATAGACAAAATAATATTATATCTTAAAGATAAGGTTTACAAATCCAATGGTGCGTGTAGTTTTTAATTTTCTTTATACAATTGTGTTGTACTACCTCAATAGCATAACAGCATCAATATCGGCAGTTTTTGCTCGTGTCATCACTGTTCCCGTAACAACCATGTCAGAATTCTTTGGTTAATTGGCAGTTCCTAAATTGGATAGCTTTGAAAAACTTTCTTTTAACAAAAGTTGGATTAAAAATATACTCCTTTTTTGCACACTGATTAAAAAAAAAGAAGTAATAATAGTATCTTAAGATATTATATTTTTATTATATTAACTTTAAAAATATATTAAAACTAAATGTAAGGTAAAAAATAATAATTAAATAGTATAATTAAAAAATAATTTTTATATTAAAAAGTGAAAATAATATTCATTTTAAAATAAATTGTATCTATTAAAATGAAATTATTTTAGAACACAAAAAGTATATTAGTACTAAATCTAAAATTTTAGGCAATTCATTTTAAAGTTTTAATAAATATTGTGGAAGTATTTAAAAAATATAGATGAGTTATTTAAATAATTAAGATATATAAAGTAATATAAATAATTTAGTAGAATTTATTTAAAAAACTAAAGTGAATTCTTTGAATATGGATATTAGCGTTCACACGAATTTTGATATAGTTATATATACTTTTATATGATACTAGTCGATAACTCGTGCTGTCGCACGGGGCCGGTCGAGAATTCATAAAACGTGGAACTAATGTTGTCATGTAACAGTAAATTCGTTTTTATGTAATTCAATAAAAGTTCATCTAATTCGACCAAATTTAGTGTATCAAACTTATTTGACAACATTAAAAAATGTAAACTGAAATCATGATTGTGTAACAAAATAAGAAACTGTGATGACTCTTCAAAATAAGAAACTATCACGAGTCTTCAGATACAACGCAACCAGCTTGGAAACGATGTTTTCAACTTTTTGACCTGCACAATAAATTATGCAAAAATTAGACAGCATTTACGGAAACAATATTTATTAAAGAAAATATTTGTTATTATGTACTTACCGATCAACAAAGAGATTGGAAAACTTCTTTGTATACAACATTTATAGTGATAGATGTTGATACATTCATACTATCATGTATTAAGATCTTTAGACCACTTTTGCTTGTAACTCTTGAAATGGCTACATACAACTGGCCATGACTGAATACAGGAGTAGGCAAATACAATCCAACTGTATCAAGTGATTGGCCTTGAGACTTATTAATTGTCATTGCGTACGACACAATAATTGGGAACTGTCTCCTAATCAACTTAAATGGCCACGGTGACTCGGAAGGTGACATAGACATTCGAGGGATGTAAAAGATGTTACCAACATTCTTACCAAACATGATCTTTGCCTCAATAACGTGATTTGCCAACCTTGTAACAATTAGTCTAGTTCTGTTGCACAAACCATCGTTTTGGTCCAAATTCCTCATAAGCATTATTGGTGTACCAACCTTTAATCTGAGTTTGTGATTTGGGACACCTGAAGTCCTAAGCTTGCTAAGAAATTCTGGAGTAAGACATTCATAGGCTTCGGTGTAACTTGAATCAGTTCTATCAATCGAATCAAAACTCAAATACTCTTTGTCCTCACCTAAGAAATGGGAAAACGCGAATCAATCCATAATGTTTTTTCAAGAATAATTTAATAACGAAACATCTACACGAAAATAAACATCAAAAGAAAAAATAGTTTACCCGGTATCATGTCTAACATGTAATGATTAATTTTATCAACAACTTCAATGGTTGAAGCAAGTATTGCTTTTCCTTGTAGAAATTCTACATTTTGAAAGTCGGCAAGCAAATTTGGGTATGTGCTTTCAACTATAGCTCTTATTGGATCCTCAAAATTGGAAATTAACAAATCCGGAGGAATTTCTATATCAGCTAATCCATCGTTAGGTTCACGTATTTTACCGTCGCCAACATTTAATATCCATTTAGAGAATTCTGCAAGTTCATCAGAAGTTGTAACGTCCCTTCCATTCTTTAGTCTCATGTTTTTGGTTAGTGTTAAGACTTGGCAATAGTCCCACACATAAGAAGAACAAATGGAAGCATGAACAATATCAGAACGGCCTGCTCTTGGAACAACTGGAAGTATCTGTCGAAAATCTCCTCCAAATATAACTACCTTGCCACCAAAAATTGTATTTGCAAAACCCTTATCGCTCATGACATCCTTAAGGGTCTTATCCAAGGCCTCAAAACAATTCTTATGAGCCATGGGTGCTTCGTCCCATATTATGACATCAGTAGCTTCGAATAACTGTGAATGCTCAGAGTCTTTGTCAACATTGCAAGTAGAGTTGTCAAGCGTTGGAATGGGAATTTTGAACTTCGAATGGGCTGTTCTACCACCTGGAAATAATAAGGAAGCTATGCCACTTGAAGCAACAGCCAGAACAATTTTTTTATCTGAACGAAGTGCACTTGATAATGTCCTCCACATAAACGTTTTACCGGTTCCGCCGTATCCATGTAAAAAAAACACCCCTCCGTTTTGTTTCTTGACGGCGTCCATTATGGTTTCAAAGATTGCACGTTGCTCATCTTGACGTTCAAATGAAAAGAATCAATACAACAGTAGTTTAATGAAAACATCGATGATTTGAATAATGAGGAAATACCTGTTAGAGATGAAAATAGATTCTGGAAGTTTTGTCGCTCTAAATCAGCATCGTAATCACGTTCATCAAAAATCAGTCTATTGCCGACATGTCGCGTTATATACAAATCTGGAAACGGCATATCTTTGAATTCACGCAAGCTTCTTCTATTTGATTGCATCATATTCTCAATCTCAATTAATGTGAGGTTTGTCAGTTCTGCAGTTGACAATTGCATGTCTTCCAACACAAATACAAACCAAAAGAAAATATAACTATTTTGTACAATAGAAATCACAGTGTTGATGAAGATAGACATGCAAAAGGATCGTTAACCTTAAAATGGCAGTATCATGGAAAAGTTCAGTATAATGCAAGAGCATCAGACATTCGGGTTCATTAAAAATGTTATGTTTTTGATCAGTAGCTGTGACAAAAGGTGGTTGAAGGTAAAAGATAAATCACATAATTATTCTGTTCTGTGTTGATGGTGAGTAATATCAGATTGCATTAGATATTTTTATTACTGATGAAATAGCAGCATTGAAAGGACTTGCTTACTGGAACTTATGATTCTTTGAAAGGGCAGCATTGAAAGGTGCTGTTGAATGGAAATGATGTGAACCAATTTGGTAACAATTGAAATTCTTAAGTTAAGACCCTATCTACATGAGTTGAAATTACATTACGACAATGAGAACCTGTCAAAAGACTTAAGTATGGTTTGAACTGTATGATATGTAACATATATATGGAAGTATAAAAGGATTGAAATTATTGCATCCAAAGTAGTCTAAAAGGTATTATAAGAAGAAAAACTCATTATAATAGTTTCGTACGGTTTGTAATTGTATGAAATTTAACAGAAGTATTTAGGTATTTGTTAAGTGTACCTCTTATTCCAGTGACAATTCTCTGTTGATGAAGAATACCGTCAGATAGCAACTTCCAAGTCTGTTGCCAAACATGTCGCGGCCGATTAACAGTACCAGACAACAGCATCGTGACAAATAGCTTCCTCAAAAAATTACCGGAACCCCAATCTTTAGCCTCATTTATGGCTGCAACATATTCTTTGTCGTCGTTAAGAAATTCCATCTCAAAGCATGCATCTCTAAAACTGTCGCGGACTACTCCACCAACCCTTTTTATATCGTCATAGCAAGTCGGTCCCTTGACAACCGTCAACATCATTCTAAGGTAATAGAGCTCACCAGTGCTTGGAGGAACCCAAATTAACCGGCCAATCGTACGACCTCTTTTTCGAGGTCTCCATAAACAGTACCTTTTATCGTAAACGAACTTGGAAAGAAACGCAGTGTATGTTAAAGTCTTTGCATCTTCGTATTTTTTGTTTGACTCCATCCAAGCTGTAAACATTGATTCCTTTACAGTTGGTTTTTCAAGAACATTGTCTATGAAATCATAGTCAGTGTAGTAAACCGGATTTTCGCCTTCCAGATGAAAATACAACCTTTCGACAGAAGGAGATCTACCATGGATAGGATATGAAAAAATCCTCCAACACGCCTCACTGGGGGAAACGTACCTGCAATCAAGGTACTGTTTGATTTCATCAACATCTGTACCAAATGAACTTCCGTCTGATTCGGTCCGAACAACCGCTACAGTTATTCTATCGTAACCTTTGTTAATATACTTGAATAAGTACTTGACAGAAGTACCTTGGTTACACCATTCCATATTAATGTGCGCCTGATATTTCTTTAGAAGATATGCATTATAAGGAACTACATACCTATTATCAAGAACAATACTTTTTTTCAGAACAGTAATGCCAGTATCCCTTCTCCTATAGACGGGATAGCCATCTTGATCGACAATGGTTTGAGGCTGCCAATTTTTGGGAAAGAATTTAGAGCATTTACCATTTTTCATGCAAGGGGAAGATCTGTTAGCCAACCCACATGGACCATGAATCATATGTGTCTTTACCAAATGATTTAATTGTTTATCATCCGTTTCTGCCGGTATTTCTGCTGAAATAATGTTGTTGATGTCATCCGGAGTGGGAAACTTGTTCTGGGGATGCATGAAAAGTAAAATGTGTGCATGGGGAAAACCTCTCTTTTGGAACTCAATGGTGTATATATCTGGAAGAAATTAAAATACAGTAAAACATTAATTTAAAATCATTGGTATAGAATAGGGAAGAATTAAGTATTACATATTTAATTTCATGTGGCTCACATGCAACAACTCTGCCCAAGACATGCTTCTTTGTTATATCATACAGTAATTCGTCAAACTTCATTTTAAAAACCCTTGAGATTATATCAGGACGATCTTGAGGTTGTAAATTCATGTTGTTAAGAAACCTCTGAATCTCTGGCCAACATGGATTGCAAGTAAAGGTAATGAATAGATCGGGAAATCCAATTTGACTACAAATTGCCATTCCATCAAAGTATAATTGTTCCATGTATCTGCGACTTCCAACGTATGTTGACGGCAACACCACTCTTTTGCCTTTGTGGCCTCCTTCATTTGAAGATTGTTGGTGTACTCCTGACAAATTGGAGTATTTGGATACTCGTAATTTTTTTTTATGCTTACGTATGTAATTGAGTCGCTGTGACTCCATCATAGTGAATCCATCAACCAAAAATTGCTGAAATAATCTCCTTGACCTGAGCAGTGTGTGAGCTTCACGTTGTCTGGTCTGAATGCGAAAGGCCAGCCATTCTCTAATAGTAAGTTTGTTCATCTTTCCTTTTTTTTGGGAACTGTCTCTCTGTGTAGAACACCAAGTCTAAATCCATCTTCCCCGTACGGAAACAGAAGTGGATATTGTAATGCAAGATAGCTCGGATGAAACTCACTTATTCATTTTAGTCTACCGCTTTGTCTTTCAAGGATAATATCCCTTTTTGAGCCTGTATCAACATCACCAACAATGAGGGCTGCAACCTCAGACACGGTGGGTTGGTTGTAAATTCGTCCGTCCTTTAATGTATCAGATATTAACTTCAACTTGAGGTCAGGTACAGGACAATCCTTTAGTCTAGTTGATGCCATTCTAAAAGATTTAGCATGTGTGTTGAATTCGTCAAGCATGTTCTGTATTCGGCTAACAATTTCTTCAATAATATTTTGGTTGTTGCTGCATTAAAAAATTAGACACATGTCATGCACGATAATAACAAAGGTAATAAAAAGTAGGCATCTCAGTTGGCTTAAGAAACATAACCCTATTCCTTGCATCCTATGATGAATCTCATTGTCAGTGTCGTATATATAAAGCTGAGCGAATTTCGGTTTTTCGCCATGCACAGGCATCATGCTACCAATTCTATGGCAAGCCTGCCCTTGAATTCTCATGTTAGGTGGCCCATTTCCATTATTGAATCTATTGTCAATTTTCATTCCAGGAGACGTAAATGCAAACATTATGTTGTACATTCTGCAATTCTGCTGATAATTTCTACACAGTTCATCATTTTCATTCGACAGAAGATGTTTAAGAAACGGTGGTGGTGTTCTCAGAAGTGGCAACACAACTTTACCCTTCCCACAACATAATTGGAACTTAGGCACTGCACTATGTTTTCTCTTGACAACCTTCTCCTGATACCACATTTGTGCTCCACACTGAGTGCATTCAATGGAAGGATCACCAATATCTGAATATCCTGTATTTATCAGATAGAACAAAACATCATATATCTTATACACATCAGTATATTCATAGACACCAAACTGCATGACAGTGAATTTAAGTTATGGTTTGCTATTAATAATAATTCCAGCAATACATACCAGCATTTGTGCAATCAATTGTTGGGACATTTGCAGAATGATCTTCGTCGTTGTCCAGACTTGAACTTGTATCATAATCCGGATCTTCATTTATGAATTCACACGAACTATCGGTTAAAGATTCATCGGATGAATAGTCTACAACTGATTGTTGAACTGGGTTCACTGAGTCAGCACTTCTGAACAGATTGGTATTAAGGGAAGTTGACGTCGTTTCTGTAACACTTGAAAAGGTTTTTAATAGATTCGCAGTCGTTGAACGAATTAGATTTGGATCAAGATGTTTGTTGGATGAAGATGCATAGGAATTCGGTAGTCCATATGAATTATTTTTGCATTTAATACTTGATGAGGAGGTAACGCCACTCAGAGGTGTGTTAGCATCAAACGGTAAAGGGGAACAAAAGGGCATTCTATCAGCGAGTTTGATCTGCAGATGACCACGATGGCTGTTGTTTTGGGGACTCTTACGCTTCATTATTGACCTCCTTCTTTGACGTGCTGAAGCAGAAATTTGTTTGGGAGAAATTGTATCAGTAGAAATGCATGAGAAGCTGGGGGAAGATACAGGTGTTGGGGTTGTGCACTGGTTAAAACCAACACTCCTTCTCCTTTGTTGGGAATTAAGCATTACGCACTCTGTTCGTGCAGAAACATCTCCATGGCCATTGACAAAAACAGAACTGATATCAGACAGTGGTTGTCTTGTATGATGTCTGCTTACATAACTTGAATTATTTAGGTCATGGTTGTGCTCAGTTGAATTTTCATTAACTCTATTCTTCTGAAATCTTCTTTCATCAAGAACATGCTTCCTCTTTTGTCTTGCAAGTGATGCAGAGTATTTCCTATCTACAAAATGGTTGTTCATAGTTGAAAGAGAATATGGTTGATAACTTACAACTCTTCATAAGTATAACATAATGAATGTAAGAGTAACAAACCTATATGGAATTGTTTGGTTTTGTAGTTCATAACATTTGTATTATAATTTTTAAGTGTACTCAGATACTCTATTTGTACATTGGATATGAGATAGGGTACAGTATATGCTACCAAAGCTTAACAATTATGGGTAGAGGTTAAAAAATTTAATGTCACATGAATACCATATGTTGGCCAAACTTTAAACAATTATTAGAACACCAAATATTATAATATGACATTAAATACTGTTATGTTGGAAACACAAAATTGCCATTGGAAACCAAAGGTTATTCCTATTGTATTCTATACTATATTCATTTTATTTTTTTTGTAATATGTAACCATGGTTTGATGTAAATGTGTAAAATTAAAAGTACTTCCAAAAATATACATTTTCCAAGGGATATAAAATGGAATGATCAGAAACTGTTTGTATTCTACATGTCATGTATAGTGTCTTATGTAACTAATGCTTGCTTGTTGGGCCAACAAAAGATATTGTCTAACGTCTGTTTTACTCCATCTCCCTGTCTCTTCGGTTTTCCATCAGAAACAACATTCCAAGAAGACGGTACACCTTAGAAACAGAGTTTAGCTCCAGACAGCGCCGACCAATCAATACGATGAAGAAAGAGGATCTACGTTGGTGTTCCCGCGGGTAAGTTCTTCCGTTTTGACACACATGTTTCTAAACTTGCAATGAGATTATTTAGGGTTTATACAAAGATGTCTGTGTGCATGATGGGCATGGATGAATTTATATGCAGGGGATTCGTTGGTAGAAGTCACACAACCACGACTCCTAATCATAAATGGAAAAATCTGGCTATCCAAAAGGTTTGGAAGCAATCTGAGGATAAGCGGGACAGAGCAGAAGAATGGAGAAAGTTGCATGCAGAGGCTAAGAGGAGGAAAGAGGAAGCTGAAAGTTCTTCAAGGTAAAACAGTAATCTGGATAGTGAAAAAAACAAAAAACCGAATGCATGATGTTTGTTGTTTTTTTGATTAAGCAGCAGGAGTTGCCAAAAAATTACACGTGCTGAACTTATGGACAAATACTATGAGTATGTCGAAAGAGAGGAATCGTACGAACTGAGAACAGGAAAGGTGAGAAGCTGTCTATCATGGGAAAAGTACTTTGAAATAGCCAGAGAGGAGGGATGGCTTGTTGACATATCAGACGATGAACCTGAACAGAATTCCACTGATGAAGCAATGGAATCAGCGGGCGATGTGTTGGACAGGTAAGGGCTTTTAGGTTACATATATACATTTGAATATTTGACTTTGCAAATTAGTAGTTTAAATAATCGTGTTTGTTAATGCAGCGAGGAGAACAACACTACTGATGCTGCTGATGTTGTACAGCCTCCTGCCATGCAAGAGAAACTTGTTTGCAGATGGCAGAAAGTTGTTAAGAGCAGCAGCCAGATAAAAAATCAAGTTCTTGTAAGCTCTTGATCTGTTTGCTGTTACAGTTCGTAAGGATGCATAACATTGAATGAATAGACATAGCTAATAAAGTTTTAATGTTGCAGCACTTTCCAGCAGCAGTCATCAAGGAAATCTTCATGGAACCAAGATCATATATTGATCTTCATGACACAGACTCGGGTATTACGTACCAATGTGTTTTCAAATCCAGGGAGAACATGACGGAGAAGTTTCTGTCAAGGGGTTGGTTAAAATTTGCAAAGGAGAAAGAGCTGTCGAAAGGTGACGTTCTCTTATTCAGTGTAGAGCATCCTCCTGTGGAACGTATATTGGTCAAAGTTGAGAGAGGGCAGCATTGAAAGGAGTTGTTGATTGGATTACATGGGAAGCATCATGGCAAAAAGGAGGGATTATTTTTGTATGGGCGGAAATGCATAACTATTTGTTTTGAAAATCTATTTGATGCCCACTTGTCTTTGTTATTAGTTTTGTTATATGATATTGTTGGGCTACGGCTCAATGTACAATCTGCTTATGATATGTTAAATGGAATGATACGAAATTAGTTCCATATATTGCGTTGATGAGATAATTGCATATCGTTTCCGGTATTATCCGGTAACAATTTATATTAATCAAGTGTCATGGATTTCTGCTATGCATAATCTGTTATTCATGTATCAGTTTTATAGATTAATGTACAGTATGCTGATATACTACCGTGTATTATGCATAAAGTATGCAAAACAATATGGATTGTCCAGCATCAAGACATAAAGAGAAACATTTTTGTCCATAATAAGTTTATTATATTAAACAAAATAAGGAATTACCAACATCATATTGCTTTTTGTAGTGTAAATTATGCATAGTTTTTTGCAGCTTAAATGACTAAAATCATATCATTCTTTCATATACAATGTCAAAAGGATCAAACAAAAAGCAAGAATGACAAATCAAATCCTCATAAACCAGAATAAACAAAATGTAAACCAGAAATATTTCATTACATCAATCAAAATTAGGTGTGCAATGTTGTCCAAAACAGCTTAAAGTAAAAATAAATCGTCGACGATAATTGACTGCATCATTTCTCCAGCTTGATGTCCCTTATTATCTTGGTGGACGATAGTTGGGCACTGTCGAGTTCTTCAACTGTCTCAAGAATAGATCTTTTTGACGGTGTAAGTGCAGAGTTGGCAACTGAAGGGTCATAATCTGCAGTGATTGATAACGGATCCTGCCATTAAAGAGTCATTACAAAATCAGTAGCATAAAAAAGGAAGTAAGACATTGTTTAATAGGCTAATTTGTTAATGTTGAAAGCTAAAAAAAGACGCACTGAAACTGTTTGTGGATCAGCATGAGACTGTTTTTCCGAGGTGCTGATGGTCGGAGTACACTGCAAGTTAAAAAACGCAAGAAATAAACGTTAGACAATTGTTCAAAATGTGATGGCAAGAGTAATAGGTCATTCCTATTTAAAACATACCGATGCTGTATGCATATCATCCCGAGTGTCATCTGTTGAGACGAAAATCTTTGAAGTGTGCTGCAAGTTTTAAATAATTGTTAAAAAAATCCAATGCACATGATACTGATTTTAACAACAGTAAAACATGAGTACAACAGTACCTCTTCACATTTAAACCTCTCCTTTATTTTGGTACGTAGCACTTCATCTGCCTTAAATCCGATTACAAAAAGACTGGCCTTGTTTGGTTGAAACACTGCTCTTATAGCCAACTCCTTCTTCAGCATCACATCAAGTTCATAAGGGAATTCAAGGGGATCAAAATCTCCAGTCTAAATGATTAAAACAATATATGTTATTTATGTGGTAATTATCTAACTTACATATTAGCCAAATGGAAAATACCTCCATCAAATCCAACTTCATCTGAAGGGCAGACTTCCCAATCAACTTTACACAATCTACATCCCAAAATACGAACTTGTATTTTAACTTTCCATCGGAGGCAAGCACTTCAAGCTTAAACCTGTACCATGCATGATCAAAATAAGAAATTGTCAGTAATGAAGCGTTTGGTTATATGATGATAATCATTGATATGCAATACTTAGAAGTTACCTTGGGACTGGCTCAGAACTGATGTGTTTGGAATAACACATGAATTTTCCATCCTTCAAAGTCACACTTTTGGTACATTCACTACATCCATCATAATACCATCCTGACTGCCCACATTCAAACTTCTCCAGAGTCGCAACAGTCACACATGTAGTTTCCTGAAACAAAAAGATGGGATGATGTCTCAAAAAATGGATTAGAACCCAGTCTGTGTAATTCCTCAATCTAAGACAGTCATGTATTAAAGAGCAACTTACTGTCTGCAGATATGCAATATCAGACAGACTCAACACTTCAGCTTTCCATACAAATTTGTCCAAATCAGAAAAAACAGAGGTATTTGTGGTTTCCATTTGCATGCTCGAGGATGAGAGCGTCGGCAGATCATCTTTAAGTCTGATGATCATAGATCAGAATGAAAACAGGCTGTTAGAAATCATAGGTTGCTAATTCATAACTTCATAATAAAATCACTTACTTCTCTTTAAGGTTTTTAACCTCCTCAATAGACAAATCATTGATGAGCAGTTTTGTGCCGTTCCAAGCATTTGATACATTTAAAGGATAATTTCCTGAAAATTAAGATATTTATAAATGACAACACTTAAAGTTGGATATAATAATTGGATATAATAAGAAATAGTCACATAGCATACCTTGAGGTTCCTTGATCCTTGCATTCATAAGTAGGAGAACAATACTACCATCAGCCTTATGAGTCGTATAATACTCATTCAGTTGCACAGCTAATTTACCCCAAAGAGTACATTGCACATGATGTTTGCTGATTGACAGGAATTACAAAACAAACAACATGAACATGTTAGACTTTTATATTTATCAGCATCAATGTTAACAAACAAAATGAAACACCTACCTCAGATCAGTTAATGAAAACACAATCTTGCTTTTGTTGTTATCAGGAATTATCTGGGCTTGGGATATTTCAGTAACCCCATCAATTATATCTGCACAAAAGTTCACCACAGACAGTTATGGATAACGGAAAAGTCACAATACAATGCGTTCTATTATAACAGTAAAAAGGTAACTCACCATATAACAAATTCGTTCTGTATTTACCCTCAATAATAACATTTATTCCAATTAACTTGAGGTGGTTCAGAGGTATGTCAGCAAGTTAGACCTTTTTGACGGAAGTTGAACCACAGAAAATCAATTTGAACTTATGATCAGTGGATTTGAAGGAGTAATCATTGTTGGAAACTTTGAAATTCTGCATTATGTAGGAACAACCAAGTTCAAGCTGTGTTTTGAATTTTGATACCAAATAAGATGGCACAATGGCTTGAATCAAATCCAACTGTGAAAATACAAACATCTTGAAATCAGTATCATATACCAGTACTGTTACAACAAAATCAGAATGGCAAAGCAGAAACGTTTAGATTGTATTATACATTTGAATCAAACATAATAAGCTCTAAGTGCTCTCTATTCTGAGAACTGGTAACAGACCACATATGCTTACATCTAACAGCAACCTTCCACAAATCCTTCGAATCGTCAATGCTACTGATATACTCGATTGGGCGCGCCATCCTCACGCAACAATTCGTAACAGCGCAGAGACAGGAAGGTGTTAAGCAATGGAAAACGACTGGAACGTCTGTAGCAATGAAGAAAGAGTGAAAAACTTTTGGGGTTCCATTTGAATTTGAATTCTGATTAAGAGAGGCATAATGGTTTGGCATGGGGAAGAGGAAGAGAGGCACAATGAATGGAAAGGAATAATGGTTTGGCATGGGGAAGAGGAAGAGAGGCATAATGGTTTGGCATGGATTTATTTGAAAAACAAAATTTGAAAATGTGGTGAAAAATTGTGGGAGTGCCACATCAGATTCAAATGAATGTGGTGCAAGATATTTTTGAGTTTCCAATTTTACCCCAATACAATAGACCAAGAATGGATTTTATCAGCTTTGGTTTTGTGGTAATTTCCAGGGACATAGATTTTTATAGATAGATAATAGATTAGTGTGTTACTCGTGCATTTGCATGAGTATTGATGTGGCACACACGTATTTGTTTTCAAAATTTAATAAAAATATAAATATAAAAAAAAAATTATTTTACCAAAAGAGTTTATTGTTTTTAAAAGAAAGACGTATTTTAAAAATAAAAATAAAATTGTTTTACCTAAATTATTTTACATCAATAATATATATTTCAATTTTCTATATATTATCTTAGAAAATATTGTATCTTGAATTAAAAAAAATCAAAATAAAAATATTAATAACATAAATAATTAAAAAATAACATATTTTTCTTGTGTTTGACTTCATACATTTTTTAAATATTTTTATTTTTATTTTTTTTAACTGTATAAAAATATAATAACCAGTAGGTTCACACAAATTATGATTTAGACACCCGTGCGTTCTAACGATTACTGATCTGTTACACGCATATGTTTCTAAAATATAATAAAAATGAAAAAATAGAAATACAATTGTTTAACAAATAAAGTTTATTATTTTTAAAAGAAAAATATATTTTTATTTATATTTGGAGTATATATAGGATTTTTTCATATATACAAATGTTTTGATCAACAGTATATTTTCACATATGTAAATATTAAATTTTTTTGACATTCTTTATAAAAATATTTATGCAATTATTTAGTTTTATAAATATCAACTGATAACATAGTATTTAAAAATATTATTTTAATTGTATACATAAATATTAGTAACATAAATAAATATATTTTGTCCGTGTTTGGATTCATACATTATTTAAAATATATTTACTTTTATTTTGTTGATCATAAAATAATTATGAATTGTTTATTAGTATATAATTTTAATGTCAATTATTTTATATGATACTTATATTTTTTTTGTCTAGTATCTTTTTATTTATAAATATTTATCTCATTTATTTCTTTATTAGTAACATAAATAATTGTAAAAAATAACACATTTTTTCCTTGTTACGTTTAAGTATATTTTTAAACTTCTATTTTTGGAGAAAAAGAAATATATTAATCCAAAAAACAGATACGATACAAAGTCGATCCAAAGATCCAGACCCCAATGAAACAACCGGCTGAAAATCATCAAAACAATGAAGTCGTCATCGAACGTCTTTTATCCCAATGTAGGGAAAGGTAAACATCGAGAAAACCTGAGAAGGGAGAAGTCACGGTCTTGCGACCGAGAGATCGGGTAAGGGAGTCTGTTACGCGAGGGGAAGGTATTAGCACCCCACACGCCCGTAGTACTCTACGGTATCCACTCTTGTTATCTATCTTATGGGTGTGTTTAATCTATGCTTATTGTCTATTATACTACTGGAAGGAATGCATGCAAAAGAAAAGAGAAAAGAATGTAGGGAAAATAAAATTATGCTCGCCTGGGCCCTACCCCAATGCCTACGTATCCTTTTTGAGGAATCAGAGCTACCGTAGTTCGACTCATATGTTTTTGTTTGTTTGTGTTTTTATGGACGAAGTTAATTTCGCCTTCTGTCGCAGCTCGACCTTTGGAGACTTATGCGTTGGCACAAAAGTAAATTAATCGTGTCCTTACTTGAAAAGGGTTTTTTAAGAAAGTGCTCGAGCGCACAAAATGGTTTGAATTTGTTTTGTATTTTCATTGCAGATGATGACTGATTGACCTCAAGAGAGAGATATTAGCCACTTTTATACTTAGCTATGAAAGGAGTCTTTGAGAATTGAACCACACATATGCTTGAGATGAAGAACAATAAGATCGAGAAGAGACCCGCTTATCATTTCTCGTACTAAGCAAGAGCGTGATTCTCATCACTAGTTTTAAAGTGTTTTGAATTTTGAAAGAAAAGAAGTTATTGTTTTAAATGCGTATGCGAAAAGGGAAAGAAAAGTTAAAGGGGGATTAGCCTATTTCTAAACCTAATGTTATTATGCATTGTTAGACCTAAAGTTTAGAATTTTGAGGGAATTCTACCTAATGTTAGCATGCATATGGATTGCGATAAAGTACGAAAATGAAGAATAAAATAGATTTGTGACGATACCAAACGGAGGAGGTCCGTTGCCTCTTCAAAATTGTGCAACCGGTAAGAGAATTCTATCAAAGTTTCCTTGGGCGAGTAATTGAAGAATTCACCCCGAGCATTCCATATTGCAAGAGTTATATTGATGCTATCACAAAAATCTTGACTAAAAAATGGCAATAAAAATGATTACCAAATATGAAAAATAAAATAGTAAAAAACTCTAATCGAAATTCTAAAAGAAATTCCAAAGAATTCTAAAATATTCTATCGTTTTGTATCATTTTATTATCAATTGAGAGAGAAAAAATTAAACTAAAAGAAAAACTAAAATAATAAAAGAAAAGAAAAAAATTAGAAGAGTCAGGGGGTATGAGCTGGATTCAGGGGTGTAGTGCAGTAACGGACCTCAGACACTAGGCCCAAACAGCAAGGGTCCAGAAGCTGTTTGTTTTTGTCCAAACATCCAGTTTTCACCAAAAATAGAGGTATGCGGGCCTAAGTGGGGGGTGGATGGCAGCAAAGCCCAATGAATTCAAGATCTAATCTCAATATTCATGTTTTCTTTTTCAGCATATTTTTAATTAACAATTTATATTTATCATTATTAGAAAAAATAAAAACAAAAATGTGAGAAAATTGAAAATGGGAAAAGGGTTAGGGATTGCAATTGCCGGCGGCGGAAATCCTTTGAAACAAACTCCATTTTTCTCTCTTCTCTTACGGCGACGGAAACCTCTTCCTTCAATCTTCCGTTTTCCCCATCCTTTCGCAACCATGGCGCCACCGTGGACCATCGTTCGTCCACCATGAAAATGCTCTTCAAACTTTTCTTCTTCTTTATTCTGATTTCGTCTGCTTTCCTTGTTTCATATTCTTCTGATGAGTTCCGACACAGATCCGGTAAGCCTTCTGACTTTGCGTTCAACCTTTACTTCTTCTTTTTAGGTTCATGATTCCGATAACTTCTTCTGCTTTTGTGCTTTCGCGTGTGTCAGCATTACGAACTGTTGTTGCATGAAATCTTGAACGCAAATGATGGTGATGACTGAAACGGAGATGTAGCGATATGTTGCAGAGAAAGATACGAAGGTGTGAAAGTGATAAAGGTTGAAGATGGAAGCATGTTGATGTGAGGACTCAATGATGTTGTGCATTGAAGGGACGATTTCGTTGAAGATTGGAGTGATAACGATTGAAGGTTGTGCGTAGAAGAGAAAGTGAAGCAAGGTGATGAAGATTTCATGATTTTTTCAGAGAGAAAGATTGAAGAGTTTTCTGGTTTTTGGTAATTCTCCAAGGTGAAGAATTAAGATGAGAGGAGAAGGGAGAATTTTGGTGTGGTTCTTATAACGATGAAGAATGAATCATGAAGTGGTGAGTTTCTCTTAACTTATTTTTCTGTGTTTTCTGATGAATGGCCTCGTGAATTTTTTCTGCATTCTGTTATATGTGTATTCTTATGCTGGAAGTTTGTTACAGTTAGGATTGGTTAGAAGTTAGTTAGGCTGTTTGTTATTCTGTTATGCAGTTGGTTACTGAATGTTAGTTATGGCCAGGTAAGCATTAGGATTGTTAGTTGTTATGGTTTGCTTGGTTATAGAATTCTGTTAGGAGTTTGAGAAGTTAGTTATGAATTGGTTATGGATACGGTTTTGACAGTTGGTTGGTTTTTTTGATTTTCTGTTTGGCTTTTTATAAAAATGGTTGAGAGTTTGAGAAGGTTAGGGAATGGGAAGTGTAGTGTATGTATCATGATTTTGATAAATTGGTTTGATTTAAGTACATAACACTTGGTGTAATTGCTGATTTTTGTACTTCAAATTGAATTAACTTGAATATACATTGGCACTGAACTGGCTTGGAAAATGGTTGTTTATGCAGGTTTCCTTTTGGTATGAAACATGGACTGAGGCTTGGACATAACCAGGTTGGAATGGGGCAATCTTGGAAGATAGTGGCTTGAAGATAAATAAGTTTAGAAATGATGGAGACCTCGATTTAGAATTCTTTAGCCTTAGACCACTTGAATATTTAATGTAAATTCTTGTTTTTGATTTAGTAATCTTGGATGTAAACGCCCTTTTGAAATCTTCTCTTGTAATGTTCTAATGACACTGCTTGTAAATTGCATGGTTATGACCTCGAATGAACGAGAATCAATTTGGATAACCCTTTGACAAATCATGCGTAATGCTTAGAACTTGTAAAGATCATATCATTGAATGAATGTGAACCCTTGAATTTTAATGATGTAGCCCAAATATTCCAAGTAGTTTTCTCTTCCAAATTGTCTTTTGTACCTCCAAGATCTTTTAATTTTGTGTTACATATAACTCCATGGTTGTGATATGAATTTAATAAGAGCCTCTTCCAAGAACAAACTTGTAGTGTTGAGTTTCTTTGCTTTTGAATGAAAACATGCCTAAATACCTTCAAACGAATGAACGAGCCTTGCATCTTTCTTAATCTTCACTTCAAAACCATAATTGAAGAAGCTTTAGATTTTGATCTTGATATATTCTGAAATGAAGTCCCCCGAAGCATATTATACCCCTGTAGTTTAATGATAAAGAAGTCCAGAAAACAAAACCCTAGCTTTAAACAAATTATTAATGGAGAAATCAACCGAAACAAGCTTGTGCGAAGATGGGAGCCTTAAAGCCATACACCAACCCTTATTCCTCGAAATCCATGATCTTATGCCAATTTATTGATTAATGATGCATGATGTGTTAGATGACCTAATGGAAATTATATATGTGAGAAAAATGCAAAAATGTGTAAGCCAGATAGGAAGTAAAAGGGTAGGACAAATTTGGGGTATTACACCCAAACAACAACTAGCTACTAAAAAAAAGCTAACAAACAAAACTAGAAACAACCTCCCCAGTCATGCTTTAGTCTTTTTTCTATTCTTCTCCATGCAGATAGACACTGTATCTTTTAATTCCCCAATACTCAAGTTATCTTTGGTGTTTCTCTAGAATATCATCATATTCCGGTTAGTCCAGATGCTATATAAAGTTTTAGCAAAGATCACATTGATCTTCTTGCACTTCAAAGATTTCCCCTTTATCATATTAGTAATCCAAACCATATCCATGTTCCAATTCTTGGGCCTCTGGTGTATCTCAATCCAGTCATACAATTGACTCCAAATGTGTTTAACAAATTCACTGTCAAATTAAAGATGTTGTATGCTTTCCTGCTTGCCACAATAGACACATAACCCACCAGTTTGCACACCAAACCTGTTAAGCCTATCCTTGGTAGGAAATCTCCCTAAGAAGGCCATCCACACAACAAAAATGGCCATAGGGCGCGCAAGGTTTCCCAAAATTAATCTTCTCCAGTTAGCTTTAGGCTTATCCCCCCTAAAAATATTACATATTTCTTTAGTACTATAACTTCCCCTGTTAAGAAACCCAAGCCAAACATCCGAATTAATCATAACTTTCTTATGCTTAAAGATGACTTCCAATATCCACGAGGCATGGTTAGGAGGATGGTATGTATTACAATCAGCATCCTTTATATGGTAATGATGGATCCATTTAATCCACATTATATCTTTTTTCGCATTCAAATCCCATAACATCTTCCCAATTGAAGCTTTATTCCACTCAAACAAAGCAATCATGTTGAGACCACCAGCCACTTTAGGCCTACAATCTGGTCCTAGAAAACAAGCGTTTTTCTGCTATTAGAGTCCTTCCTTGTCCAAAGAAATTTTCTATAGAGACATGACCTTCTTAGGAAGGGGAAAAATCTGCATCCAATAATTGGCAATTGAGAAGAGCACACTCTTTACAAGGAGAAATTTGTCAGCATATGACATAAGCTTAGTACTCCAATGATTTATTCTCCCGAGCATCCTGTCAATAAGAGGCTTATAATTAATGATGGAAATGTTTTTACTATCAAGGGGAACTCCCAGATATTTAAAGAGGAGATTGCCTTTGTCAAATCCAGTAGCATGTTGAATAGCCTTGATAGTCTCTTCCTCAATTCCCCCACAATAAAATTCACTCTTAGGAACACTAATATTCAAACATGTGGCTTCAGAAAAATCTTTGATTTTTCGTATCGGGATCTTAATAGATTCCACATCCCTTTTAGTAAACATTAAGATATCATCAGCAAAGCAAAGGTTTATGATTTTCATTTTCTTACATTTAGGGTGGAAGTTAAAGTTGTGATTATCCCTCAACCCTAATAAAATTGTATTTATATATTCCATAATGATCACAAATAAGAGAGGGGAGATATGATCTCCCTGTTTCAAACCTCTTTAAGCATTCAATAACTTAGAGGGAGATCCATTAATTGCAAATTTATAAGAAACAATAGTAAGGCAGATCTGTATCCAATTATCAAAAATCCGGGGGAAGCCCATTTCTCTCATAATCTGGATAAGAGTTATCCACTCTACTATATCGTAAGTCTTCAGGATATCCATTTGGGTCATACATCTCAGGAAAATATTCTTCTTATTATGGCCTCTCACCAGCTCCTGGACAATCATGATTTTATCTTGATTCTTCCTGCCAGAAATGAAAGCAGATTGACTTTCATTGATAACAGAGTTAATCACCTTGCCCAATCTGTTTGCCAGGATCTTGGAAATGATTTTGTAGAACACACAGCGGAAAATCTTTTTACACGCACATGGATTGAACACCTGTCCTAAAAGATTGGGTTGATTTCTCCCACCACTTGTCTTAATTTAAACTTCAAAATAAGACATATAGTTATGTCAATTCCAGAATTTGATAACCATTTAGTAAAAAAAACACAAAAGAGTTGTAGAATCAAATAATACAAATGATACAAAATAATACTAATATCTTACCATATATTATAAATGATACAAAATAATATTAATATCTTACCATATATTTAAAATTTAATACATTAATTTTGTTTAATATCATATAATATTTATAATTATAGTGATAAATATATAACTTTTTGTTTTAATGTCTAATTCAATCTACTTACCACTAAGAAGGTTGAAAAATTGACACATCTTTAAAAAACTATAATCGAATATTCATTTTATTCTACCTAATGAATGTAATTATTTTAAAAAATATCTTAATAAATTAATTAATTAATCATTTCAGAGTTTATTGTTTTAAAAATTAAGACTATACATCCACCTAACCCCTTCCACCTTTCATAGGCCTTAAAGAGCTACTTATCTCCCCCTCTTAAAAAGAAGACAAAAAAATTATATTTGTTTAATAAAAATTTAAAAAGATCATAAATAATAGATATATTTTTTCTAATCCAAGTTTAGTTTTTATGAATTTTTTTACATAAATCTCGTAAGTTGTAACATGCAATTTTAATATATATATATATATATATATATATATATATATATATATATATATATATATATATATATATATATATATATATATATATATATATATATATATATATATATATATATATATATATATATATATATAATTATGATTAAGTGATCATTTTAAAATTAAATAATAAATACATTGATTTTGTTTTCATATAATATAATATTTATAATTACTTATTATAAAACTTTTGTTTATATATCATTGATATTGTAAGAAGTCATATCAACATTTTTGTAATATTGATGTTTTAATTGAAGGCTTCATTGAATCAGATCTTCATAAATAGATAAATTATAATATTGATGTTCAATATCATTGAAGAAATCAGTTCCAGTATAAAGCAATGACACATGATAAACAATTTCTATAAACTATAATATTGATGTTTCAGTTGAAGGCTTCATTGAATCTGATCCACAGTTTTGTAATATTGATCAGAATACTTTGTTTGTTGTTGTGCAACAAAAGCAACAGTAAACAACCAAAAACACTGAAAAAAGATTTCACTCAATCTCAATCTCACATCCATCTTCTTTTCTCACTACCTTCACAGTTGAAACATATGAATGAAATCCAACATTCAATAATTGAATAACTAAACACCTTTTGAATTGAATTAATGAAAAGAAGTTTCTGCTTAGTCCAATTCAAAGATTGTCTACAATGTTCATCTACAGATGCTTAGTCCAATTCAAAAATTATATATACCCATTTAAAATTAATCTCAGTCTAACCAAGTAGAAATGCTTAAAGCTTCGTATACAGAGATATATCAAATATGAAGGAACAACATTAAAAACTCAATAAATCCATCATAGTTACTAGAAAATTATCTATCATAACTCAAAATCATCAAATCCAATTTCTAATCTAAAAACTCTAACCATAAATCATCCCCTTTTTCATTCTCAACACCAACAAAATAAAAACTCTACCTTTCTCTATTATTCTATTTCTCACATAAGCATACATTTTTATTAAACCTGAAGAATCTGAAAAACAAAAAAAAGAGTGAAGTTAAAAATCAAATCGATCTTCTTTGATATCACAGATCTAAAAAACATCACTGATAATTTTCACAGATCTAAAAAATCAAGATCTGAAACATGACTAATCTAAAATTTGAAGTAAAAATAAATTGAAAATGTTAACAGATCTAAAACACCACGTTTTGGTAAAGAGAGAGAAGAATAAAAAGAGGAAGAGAGGTAGAGGAAGACACAAGAAAGAAGAAGAGGAAGAGAGAGATCTTGATTTAATGTTTGGGTTTGTATTAAGTAGAAGAAGGAAAGGGAATTTTTTTTGGAATAACCATGTATTAAAAAAAATTCGCAAATAATCATGTTTCAGAAAAAATTACGCAAATAACCATGTTTCAGAAAACTCCCCAAGGGAGGAGCCATCCCATTTGGCGCCTCCACTCCCATTCTTTCCCTAGGCGTCATCTCACTTGGCGCCTCCTCTCTCTTTTAGCCAAGTGAGATGGCGCATGCACTTTAAAAGTGAGAGGAGGCGCCATCTAACTTGACTCCTAGGGCAAAATGCTGTTTTTATAAATAATTCGTCCGTCTCTCCGTCTCCTCACACTTTCTCGCACTGTTCTCTTATTTTTTACTCTATTATTTGCGTCATGACATCGCCCATGATTTTTACCACAGATGGTTACGTTATTTTCTCTGCCACAAAACCTCCGATGAAAATGAAATTCTGGCACATTCACTCCATGGAGCGTCTGAAGAGGGAGTTGATGCGATGGCTAGAGGGAGACATCGTGGAGGGGGAACAAATTATAAGGATCCAGCGAAGATGAACATCAACCTCACTTGCGACAGGAAGACCTAATTTTTGGTTGGAGAAAGTCAAAACAGACAGCGACGTAATATTAATGATGCATGGGTCAGATGAAATTATTTTAACGATTGTAATTTTGTAGACGGTTTATCGTGTTTTATTTCTTGTTCGCGCAATGTTTATTGTAACAAATATTGTTAGCGAAAAACCCTAATGTTTACAACATAATAAAGGAAAGATTTTTTGTAATACAATTTTTATGTGGTTGAGGCAGTAGCCCGATTTGGACAATTTTTGTGATTGTGTCCGACCTGACGACATAAACCACGCTTTCTTTCCAACTTGTCAAGGGAGTCCATTTCGGTTGTGATGCATTTACTTTTGGGATGACCCTTTTTATTCCTTCGCATTTGGTCATTGTGCCATACTATTTCGCCCTCGTATGCAGGCCAATAATCTGGTTTTGCTACCAAAGGAAAGCTGTTGTTGTAAATGTTGAGCAACGTTTCAGATTTGTAAATGGGAGACAGAAGTTGTAGCGCGTCTTGATGAGTATAGGCACACACAACAATGACATGAGAGCAAGGCATACAGAAGGCTTGAAACTTGCCACAATCGCACCAACGAGAAGGTAGTACAACCCTATATTCTTGTCTTGGCAGGCCCTCATTGTGGTCGATTATCTCTTTGACAATGAAGTTGTGGCTGTGTCGGTCAAACCGTATAACCAAATGGGTGTTGGCTTTGGCACTTTCTGCCTTAATGTACTTCATGCAGCTTTCACTCCATAGTTGTCCAGATTGCAACACAGCATTCCATATTTCACCTCTTTTGGCAAACAACGAAGTCATCCTAAAATATGTTGATTTAACCAAAGCAGTGACCAGGAGGTTTCGTATGCCTTTGAATACCCCATTCATCGATTCAATTATATTTGTTGTCATGTGGCCCCATGTTTGTCCACTAGCGTATGACCTAGTCCATTTTTCTATCGGAATATTATTGATCCACCTATCGGCTTCCAGATTTGATAAATGGATCTCGTTGCGATAATATTTGAATGTAGGTTGTGTCAATGCATATCCCGCATTCATAACCGCTTTCCTGAGAGTTTTGTCTTTGATCTCCCTCGTGAAATTTTGGACGATATGTCTAACGCAATAGACATGCGTAGAAGGAGGGTCATGCCAACCGTTTGCAGGATTATTGTATGCACTTTCAATGGATGCATGTCTATCAGAGATCAAACATAGATCTGGTTGAGGAGCATCGTGTGTTCGGAGATTTTTTAGAAAAAATCTCCAAGCACCACCAGTCTCCCCCTCGACTAGGGCAAAGGCAATTGGGAAAATGTTTTTGTTACCATCTTGTGCAACTGTCATCAGTAGCGTGCCTTTGTATTTCACATACAACCAAGTCTCATCAATTTGTATAATTGGTTTGCATGACGCAAACCCTGTGATACAAGGTTGGAAAGCCCAAAACACTCGATTGAATATTCCATTTCCGTTGAGTTGACTACCATCTGGGGCGTATGCTGGCACTGTTTCCAGAATGTAAACAGTACTCGGAGAATAAGTCTGGAGTGCATTCAGGTAGCGAGGAAGTTCTTGGTATGACTCCTCCCAGTTTCCATATACCTTTTCAATCGCCTTGGTCTTTACTAACCACGCCTTTCGGTAAGACGGAGTATAGTTAAATATCATAGTGATGTGGGAGATTATGGTTTTCACCTTCAATGATGGATCGTTACTAACGAGTGGTAGAATTTCTTGACAAATGAGATCATAATTAAGTTTTCGATGATCCTATGATTGAGTAGAACTGACACAAGTGTTGGTAGACATGGAACCTATGACCCAACAATCACCTCTTAATCTGTATGATGCAGTGAGCTTGAACATACAATCAGGGTGGACACACTTGATCTTGTACCTTTCTGGATTTACACGGTCCACCTTAAAATCGACCGAGTTGAGCATGTGAAATTTTTTGATATCTCTGATACATTCTTCTCTGTTACGAAATTTGTATTTCTCTTTTAAGTTTTCATCCGACTGCATATACAGATTGAAAAATAAATCAGAAGACGATTCATCTCCGCCCATGTTGAAGTTTTTCATGTGCGGAGGTGGTGTGTAGATCTCGTTTGCAGGAATACCAGGTATCCCATCGTCTTCGGAATCATCATTGACCATTTCGTCAAACTCCAACTCGTCATCGTCTTCTTCTTCTTCTTCGTCTTCTTCTTCTTCATCAACGACATCTACTTCTGCTTGTTCGGTCTCCAAAGGATCAACCACTTGTGACAGCTGAGGCTCTCGCAGCATAATGTACAACTCAATAGAGTCGTACCCAGAATACTCATGACTGGAAAACATATTCTGAAGGTCCTCGTCATCTTGAACCTCAACCTTATAAAATATTATTTGGTTGTTACAAAAAAAAACCGGATTCTGATAAAATATTTGTGTCACGGGGCCTCGTCTAAGTTTGGCCTCCAATCGTTTTTTGAAGTACAAGAAATTGGCTTTCCTGTTTAAACAAAATCGAATGTTCTGAATGTCTCTAAACAAAAATCCAGAGGTGGGACAAATGTATGTCTCACTGTTGAAATGTGCACTGATCACATATTGGGGTGCAGAGGCCATTGTGTATGACTGTTTGAAGGTTTGAAGTTTATGAGTTAATTGCTGGAATTTTTGAATGTTCTAGTGTTTTAGAGATTAAATGTATGAGTGTTTTGATAAATGTAAGATTAAATAGGTTGTACTGAATTTGAATAAACCACATGCATTCAGAGATGCCTTCTCCAAGGCTGCCACCTAGCCCGCGCCTACACTGTAACCTCTAAGGCGCCCCCATCACGTCCAATAGTGTTACATGCATTCAGAGATGCCTTCTCCAAGGCTGTCGCCTAGCCTGCGCCTACACTGCAACCCATGCCACCTCTTATTCGCCAACAGGGATGATGACACCTTTCATTTTTGTACTCTTTCGCCAAGTCCAATGACGCCTCCCATCACCTCCAATAGTGTTACATGCATTCAGAGATGCCTTCTCCAAGGCTGTCACCTATCCTGCGCCTACACTGCACCTACACTGCAACCTTTTATTTGCCAACAGGGATGGAGAAACCTTTCATTTTTGTACTCTTTCGCCAAGTCCAATATCGCCTCCCTTCACGTCCAATCGTGTTACATGAATTCAGAGATGCCTTCTCCAAGGCTGTCACCAAGCATGCGCCTACACTACACCTACAGTGCAACCTTTAAGGCGCCTCCCATCACCTCCAATAATGTTACATGCATTCAGAGATGCCTTCTCCAAGGCTGTCACCTAGCCTGCGCCTACACTGCAACCTCTTATTCGCCAACAGAGATGGTGACACCTTTCATTTTTGTACTCTTTCGCCAAGTCTAATGGCGCCTCCCTTCACGTCTAGTCGTGTTACATGCATTCAGAGATGCCTTCTCCAAGGCTGTCACCAAGCCTGCGCTTACACTGCACCTACACTGCAACCTCTAAGGCGCCTCCCATCACCTCCAATAGTGTTACATGCATTCAGAGATGCCTTCTCCAAGGCTGTCACCTAGCCTGCGCCTACACTGCACCCCATGCCACCTCTTATCCCCCAATAGGGATGGCGACACCTTTCATTTTTGTACTCTTTCGCCAAGTCCAACGGAGCCTCCCTTCACGTCCAATCGTGTTACATGCGTTCATAAACGCCTTCTCCAACGCTTCCACGTAGCCTGCACCTACACTGCAAGAGTGACACTTATCATGCATGCATGCACCCACCTACCACCTCACTTACTCTATGAAATTTTTTTGCCTATAAATACAGAGCATTACATTCTTCTCTCGCATCCACAATCGTCTCACTCTCTGCTACAAACTCTTTCATAATCTCTTACAATTTCAAACTCTTTCATAATCTCGGGCATTTTCAACAATGGCTCTTCTCACAATGGGCGATTCTCACAGAGGCATAAGGGACAACATTGCAGCATTTGTAAGTTTCTTACTTCTAGTAATGCTTTATTCATCTTACTTACCTACTCTTACACCTTTTACATTATTAACTTAGGATACTAAAAGATTCATAATCCGGTCACACAACTACCTTTCTCCCGACCCGTTGATCGTACCCTATCTCAATTACGCAGGTTTCAGAAACGTTATAAAGATCTCCAACTGCACAAATGATTCAAAGTTCATACTTGCAATGTTGGAAAGGTGGAGACCAGAGACTCATACATTTCATCTACCAATAGGTGAATGTACCGTCACACTAGAGGACGTGTACATGTTATTGGGTCTCCCTATCGATGGTAAGGAGGTTAACGGGTCGGTTCAACAACCCAATTCTCTGTGTGAAGAATTGTTGAGCAGGGATATGGTTGAAGGTGGTGGTGTGAGAGGTCAGGGTATACTACTTACTGAGCTAAAAAATCATTATGCGACTCTGGAATTGAACGAAAATTCCTCCGAGTTAGCTAAGGTAATAAAATCTAGAAATTATATAATGATACTATTTGGAACCTTTTTATTTCCCGAAAGTACGAGAAATAGTGTAAATTTTATGTATTTAAATTTACTTAGAGACTTCGAAAAAACTAGAAAGTATAGTTGGGATTCTGCTGTTTTAGCCCATCTATACAGCTCCTTGTGTAAATATGCAATCAAGGAAAAATGTATATTTTATGACTGCGCTTTTTTACTTCAAGCTTGGGGTTGGTGGAGGATGGAGTCCCTAAACCCCGTCAACAACAACACATTCGTTTTCTCATACGCAACAAAGTAAGTCATCAAGTTATATCATTTATTACTATTCATCTCTTCACCAAATATATGATAAAAATAAAATATTTTTCAATTCCTTTAGGTATTGCGTGAGGGGTAAGGATTATGGCAAGAATCCAAGATTCAATGTCGCACTATACCACAATCTATTGGATCACCTTGGCCCGGATGATGTACGTCGTACCTTTCAACTTTTCTACTTTTAAATTATTTATATATTACGTTTTCATAAACCTGATTTAATTTTATCTGCAGTTTGTCTGGAGACCATATTCGGGTTTGGACCATGAACCAAACCCCGAGGATGCAGCAATTTGGAGCGCAAAGACTGCAATCATACGGTTCAATGTTGTGGAGATGCACCACAACGACCGTGTAAAGATGCAGTTTGGAATGCATCAAGAGATACCCAACGATCCGACTTGTTTGTCCTTGTGGCATCTCAAAAGGATCGACGCCCAATGGGGTCTTACCAACTGGAAAAACTTTGCTCCAGAATGGTGTAAGATGTGGCAGAGGCGTCACCGACATGTCTTGCAATTCTCAGTTTTCCTCAACCATGGTAATATGCGACACACGGATCAGTATTTATCTTGGTACAGATCGGTTAGTACCCCTGAAATGCATGTATCTCATCCAAGGTATTTGGTTGACCCACTGACACAATGGGCATAACCCTCATTTCCCCAACAACAAACCCAATACACATCAACCTCCCACCAACCCCTCCGACAAAACAGAACCACAAACACCCAACCACAATCACCACCATAATACAATTACACCTACATGCCCCACAACCAACCACAATCACCACCTCAGTACCAATACCCCTATATGCCTCACCCCCAACCATAATTTCAATCACAATACCAACACACCCGCATACCCCCCTGTGATCGGTGGATCTGGAACTGGCTGTTTAACGCTGGTTCGCGAAATGTCGCGGAAGCAAGAGTCGCCACCGTCTTTTATTTTCTCCAAATGGAAAGGACAAAAGCACAGAAAAATTCCTTAAAGAGATTGCTCTCGGTTCGGGAGGTAGATTATAGAAAGGGAAGGTGTTAGCACCCTTTCTATCCATGGTTATCCATGGGCTCTTAGATACTTGCTCATTTGTGTTTTCAAAATTGGTTTGTTTGCTTTTCAACTGTGGGTTTAGAAAGTTTCTTTGAAAATTTCAGATCGACTCTTGTGTCAGAGTGTTTGAAAAATTGTTTTGAAAGCTTTTGAAAAGTGTCGGTGTGAAAAGATTTTTGTTTGTTTTTTGAAGAGAGCAAGTATCTACGAGAACCTACCTACCCTAAGGAATTCGTCTGTGTAAATGTCCTTTAAAGTAGTGCCATCCCACCATTGAGAGGTAGGTAGCACCACCGTTGGAGGTGTTCGGGTCAATTCGAGTTTAGGGACATGGTGATCACCAGAGCAATGGGAAGATACCTTAGAAGCTACCCTCATGCCAGGTTCCCGGATCATGAGGACTTACTAAGACATCCTCTACTCGACGATCACCTTTCGAGGCAAGGCAACAGTGAGGCGTACCCTAGGGGTGGTGTGTGCGATTCGTGTGTCGTTTTCATTTGTATTTGTCTTGTCATATTAAAGTGATCTACGCTTGATTTTATTATGGACATTCATTCTTGCATGCTTTGTTTAACAGTTAATATTTGCGAGGAAAAGTAAATCTAAAACTATTACAAATGGCGCGGGTCCACATCGCCAAAATTAAACCGGACCCGATTTGACAGAAAAGTAAATAAAGCAAAGTAAATAACGAAATTGAAAAGTGCGAAAAGTAAATGTTACAAAGCTTTGGGAGAGGTACATAATTATTTAAGCGAAATAAAATAAATATGTGAAATTAAACAATTAAGTCGAAACGAGGGCGTTGGACCCTTTTGCAAAATATTAAATTACATGAATTAATTAATTAGAATTAATGAGGAATAAAAATTAAAAATTAAAAAAGAATGTTTTTTGGTATTTTTAGTGTTTTTTGGAATTTGATGAAAAAAGAATTAATTAAAACTAAAATAAAATGCTAAACCTAATTCTAATTATTTTTAAGTTATTAAGAAAATATTGAAGTCTTTTAACCTAAACGAAACCCTAATTAATTTACATGCATAATTTAATTATAAAAGTAAATAAATAAATAATATTATGGTAAAAAGAAAAAAAAATTAAAAGGAATAAAAATTATCAATTAAACCTAATTCTACATTTTTTTTAGATTTTATTACGAAAAGAATTAAGATTGTAACCTAATTTAAAACTAAATTTATTTACATGCTAATTTATTTACAAGAAAATATCAAAATAAATAATATATATTTTTCATCTTTTTCTGATTTTTTTGTGCATTTTTATATTTTAGTAAAAATAATTAATTAAATCAAACAAACAAATAAAGAAAAGAAAATAACAATTGAAAATAACATATAAAAATAATAGAAAATGGCAAACCAGGGGGGTTTCAGTCCCAATATGGAGGTATGGGCTCAGCAATCTAGCCCATTTAGCTTTGGATCCATTGACTTTTGCCACTAGTGTATTAACCCTTTGACCAAGCCTATGATGTACATCCAATCTCAGCCTTTGATTTGAATCTGTTAGATACGTGGATGGCTAGATGATGAAGGAACACGGTGTGCATCAATGTTGTGCCTGCATGGGAATTATTGTGGAAAAATAATATTGAAAGTTACACAGACCTGGGGTTCGAACCCAGGTCACTATCATCACCAACCAACGCCTGTACCACTAAGCCATGTCAACGCATTTGATATATCAATAACGAATAAATAATATAAAAGGAAACAAAAGAGTTAGTGGATAGCGCGCGAAATATTCAAACGCTCCAATCAACGCTTTCCACGTGATCGTCTTCTTCACGTGTTTTCTTTTTTTTCTGAAACAAGAACGTATGGCAACGGTTTTAAACGCATGGTTTTAGGCAGGCTATTGGAAAATAGCGAATAGCTCTCAAGCGCTCATAAATTGAGCGCGAGGGTTGATTCTCGTTCGTCCCAAGGCGCTCGTTCTCATGGTCTATGTCTCAGCCTCCAATTTTGCCTTATTGCAAAAGCCCTAATTTAACATCCTGAAAACCCTAGAATCTCAAACATGGTATCATCGTGTATGGCAAATAAAAATACAATTAAAGGTACTGGTTAGCTTCAAAACTTCGTTATGAACATGAATCAAATAATATATTTCACAAATAATGCATAGAATGGAATGTAAGATTATGAAATTTGTTTGATACAGTTGAGGTTCTCGTTACCAATTCCTTGCCTTTTGACGAATGTTCTGGATTGGAATACGATCAGTGAAGCTTCAGGAAGCTATTGAAATAGTTTTTGTGCCTTGAATCAATCTCTAACAATGATTTCAGTTTTGATTTTTTAGAGAATTTTTCCAAGTTTGTCTATGGAATTGCTGCGCAGTTTTCAGTCTCTTAGCATTAGGTTTTCACTCAAGCTTATGTACTGAATAGATTAGGTCAACAAAATTCAACCAAATCTCTTGTAATCATGATTTTTGATAATTGATTTTCTAAGGATCTTTTTGAATCTTCTTCACGTGTTCTTTGTGTCAAAATTATGCCAATCAATCCAATTCTTTCCTAATTAGCATGTGCACGAAATCTTGATGGCAAAACATGTATAAAAAGATTTGTTAGAGCAAGTTAGATATTTTTCATGTATTTAAATAATTTAAATGAATTAATATAAATAATAATTCAAATAAATAAATAAAAAATGAGAAAATACTTCCCTTTGGGCCAAGTGGTCGTGCATATGCTTAGAATGATGAATCATGGAAGAAAAATGGGCCCATTAGCATTTTTAGGTCATTTGGATCAAAGTTGACTTTTCAAAATATCCAAAAATTTCCCAACTTCCACAAGGCATAACTTGCTCAATTTGTAATCTTTTCTCATGTTCTTGGACATTTTGGAAAGGTCTTTGAGTCCTCTAACCAATGCCTTTGGTCCCATGTCATTTTGATTTACCAATCTCAAGTTATGGCCTTTGACTTAAAGTCCCTTTTTGTTGACTTTTGAAAATGACCTATAATGTTGAAATTGATAACTTTTTGTGAGAGCATTTCTTGGACTTGAGGTATGAAGATGAGTTGTAGGAAATGTCTTTCTCTTCAAAATGAGCTTTGGATGGGATTTTTCTGATAATCCATGTGAAAGTTATGCCCTGGTCAATTTCACTTGACTTTTTCAGCTATCCAAATAAGGAAACTTTTGCATCTTGATGATTTCTGAGCCAAATTTTGAGAATCATGATCAAGCATTGATCAAATGATGTTTGTGGCTTCAAAATGATATGTTGACCAAAAATTTGAACTTTTGACTGTCAAATGACCATTTTGCCCCTATAGTTGACTATAGTGCAATTAGGGTTTTGACTGTGCAATTTTGTGCTGAATGCCTTGAAACTTGATATGAGGATACTTGACCATATTTGTAGGCATGTGGGACTTGATTGGGCCTTTGAAAACTTCATTTTCTTGATCAGAACACAAACCCTAGTTTTGACTGTATATGAGACTTTTGCACTGTGCAACCCTTGGGGAATTTTGAAGCTTTGCTTGGCAATTTCTTGGAAAATATGGGAGGGAAAATTTTGGGGTACAACAGTTGCCCCTGTTCAATCTTCTTAGACCTGAGGATGCAGATTGGCTGTCGTGCCTTTCGTAATCCGAGGGTAGAAGATGATTGGACACTAGAGTGCCTAGAAATTTGCGCTCACATAGTAGCAGTGTGATGGGAATGGGCTTATAGATGCCATTTGGAGATTGATGGATAGGATGATGGGCTTATAGATGCCATCTGGATGTTGATCGCATCAGGGATTCCTTAGCGAGAACCTGCATACCTGCAAAAGAAAAAATGAGTACCTGACACGTTGCAGGAGCTGGTTTTCAGATGCTTGGTATAGATGTGTCCTGACTGGTTACAGGAGCTGGGTCTGGAGCTTAGAAAGGTTTTTTTTTGTTGATAATGATGTGATGCATGAATCCGGGGCGGTTACTACCTCAACGGGATGATGAGAAAACCTTGGGCGATTACTACCTCAACGGGATGGTGAGAGAACCTTGGGCGATTACTACCTCAACGGGACGATGAGAGAACCTTGGGAGATTACTACCTCAACGAGACGATGAGAGAACCTTGGGTGATTACTACCTCAACGGGACGATGAGAGAACCTCGGGCGATTACTACCTCAGCGGGACGATGAGCGAACCTTGGGCGATTACTACCTCAACGGGACGATGAGAGAACCTTGGGTGATTACTACCTCAGCGGGACGATGAGAGAACCTTGGGTGATTACTACCTCAACGAGACGATGAGAGAACCTTGGGCGATTACTACCTCAGCGGGACGATGAGAGAACCTTGGGCGATTACTACCTCAGCGGGACGATGAGAGAACCTTGGGTGATTACTACTTCAACGAGACGATGAGAGAACCTTGGGTGATTACTACCTCAACGGGACGATGAGAGAACCTTGGGCGATTACTACCTCAACGGGACGATGAGAGAACCTTGGGCGATTACTACCTCAGCGGGACGATGAGAGAACCTCGGGCGATTACTACCTCAACGGGACGATGAGAGAACCTTTGGGCGATTTCTACCTCAGCAGGACGATGAGAGAACCTTGGGTGATTACTACCTCAACGGGATGATGAGAGAATCTTTGGCGACTTCAACCTCAGCAGAATGATGAGAGAATCTTTGGCGACTTCAACCTCAGCAGAATGATGAGAGAATCTTAAGCGACTTCAACCTCAGCAGAATGATGAGAGAATCTTTGGCGACTTCAACCTCAGCAGAATGATGAGAGAATCTTAAGCGACTTCAACCTCAGCAGAATGATGAGAGAATCTTAAGCGACTTCAACCTCAGCAGAATGGTGAGAGAATCTTAGGCGACTTCAACCTCAGCAGAATGGTGAGAGAATCTTAGGCGACTTCAACCTCAGCAGAATGATGAAGGAATCTTGGACGTCATCTACCTCAAACGGTAAAGACCCTTATCTGTTGATCGTTCTTTCCTGAAAAAGTAACGAGTTAGTTGTATGCAATGTCATAATGTATGACATGCATGATGTTATGATGTTCTCAAAAATAAATGAGATTGGGGTGATATGATGCGTCTATGCATGCCATAATGATGTATGTGATGTTTTATGAATGTGTTTTTTCGTCTAGGAAAATGAATCCCTGACGGGTGCCGGGAAATTAAATCCTGGGCTGATGCTGAATAGATCTTTGTTTCCGCTGGGGATGATTGTTGCAAGAATACCGGGAGAAGAAGATGACTCCGTTGGGGAATAAACTTGGCGAATAGAATACTCTGCGGGGAATTCTCTGTGGGATGAGATACTTCGCTGAGGTTTTGATGATAACTCCGTTGGGGATACCATTGACGAGCTTTGTTGGAAGGTCTGATGAACTCCGCTGGGGATAGGAAGACTTCGCTGAGGACGATCTTTCCGTGGCTTTTGGCTGAGGATAACCCAGTTATATCCTGTTAAGGAAATAACTCTTTGAATAAAGCCAGACGACGCGTTCGTGTTCTGCGAGAATAAGCTTCCAGAATCTACTGGGGATAAGCTTACTGTTTGGGGAGATAAATTCCAACTTTTCCTGGGGAACTAGATTGGACTCTCCTGGGGGAAGATTTGAACTGTATCGGGGAAGTGACTCCACTGAATGTTTGATAGACCGTCGGGGAACAATCTTTAGACCAAGACTGCCGGGGATGCTTGTTAAGAATGTCTGTATGATGTGCTGGGGAATGTTGAGATCTGCTGGAGAATACCCAACTTCCTTAAGGCTTGATAGTAGCTTTGCTTGAGGAGAGTGTACTGACTTGCTGGCTCACTCTCTGGGGAATCAAGATATACTGGTTATGTTCTTCAACTGAACTCGCCTTGATACCTTGGAGGACAGACACAATCAGATTGCTTAGACCACCCGTTATTGCCCCTGTTTCTATGGGGGAGGCACCTGTGGGATGCTGATAGTCGTTGATGGACAAACCTTCTTCTGGTAGGCAGGTGACGAGATGCCGGGACATAGTCGTATGCTTTGATCCCTAACTTTTGCCTGGACCGCCCTTTCGGGTTTTCAGTCCACCGGGATACCCATTTTTGCCCAAGCCGCCTTTTCAGGTTTTCGACTTGCCGGGTGTACAGATTTTTCATTTCATCCCTTACTTTTGCCCGAACCCTTTTGGTTCGCCGGGAAGCCCTAATTTTTGCCTAGGTATGTCAACCTAACGGGTCTTTGATTGTGCGTAGTATTTTTTCGACTATGTCCACGCTCTCAGAATGTAGGGAGTTGCCCCTGTTAAAAGTGTTTTGTCATGCCGCCAGAAGGTGTTTGACCAGGCAAGATTCGTTGCTAGGATGCCCCCAGTGACTCAGGCGGAGATTTGCCCCAGGCTATTTGGCCTTTGAGAGATTCTCCGAATCTTGATTGGATTGCCCCAGATGATGGACCATGATCAGGTCTGCCCCTTGATTGGAAGTACTTCTGTTCATTAGGCGTTCGTCGTGCGAATTTCCCTGCTGTTCAAACAAATAGTCATATGTAAACAATGTTATATCAAAAATGCAAAGCCTATGTCTGTCTTGAAGATTTTGAAAATGCATTCTTTTTTCATAAAACAAATGAATGTTTGTAAAACGTGATGTCAACTCCGTATTTACCGTAGGCCTTAAGGAGTCAGGATACCTTTCGTAACAATATGCTTTCGAACTAACCCATGCTTCAGCTAGGACTTTTAAGGGTTATAACGTGGCCTGGTTCACGGTTTAAGAAACAAAGGATAAAGGCTCAAATTTTATTTGTACCCACCCGCTCTTCGTGATGTTCTCCAAACCTAAGCTCAGTTGATCATACGTTAGACCTTGTTTGAGTTTTTGCTTTGATGTTCCAACGATGGTTCAGAAATGGATGATTTATTTTGAATAGGCAGTCATTTCCTTTTTGTTATTGAGAGTTTGTATGACCTCTTTCTTTTTGATTTCGTTATCCCTATTTTTGCCTGAACTGTTTCCTTTTTGGAATTACAGTCAGCGGGATGCCCCAGTTTCATAAGTCCCTTTATAGGTTTTGACTTCTTGGGCTTTTCGTTTACGGTTTTTTTTTGATAATGACTGCCTTTCTTTATTGATTGTTCGGAACCATCACTGTCTTTTGTTTTTGGAAAAACTCATTTGGTGGCATTCATTGTGCACTTGGATCAACTGAGAAGACTACCCTGCCCCGGGTTATGATTAAGGGTTTCAATTTTCGAAAATAAAAAACTCCTACTTCTTTGGCTCAGAGGGGTTGACGAGGGATTATCTTCCTTATAGCTCCAGTGTTTAGGGATTGAAACAATGCCTGTACTTCATCAGCGGGGTCTGTTCCAAAGCATACTGTAAGAATTGTGGTATCGTTTTCGTCATCCTCCCTCAAGAGGCTTTAGAATTTTAGATCCAGAGTTGACATCAGAAAAAATATGAAAACAGTTTGCATATAGTGAATGCGAATATATTGCTTCAAAACAGACATGTGATGCATTAATGAAATAACAAAGTTTGACATGAATAAAATGTTTGAACAATCAAAGAAAAAATACAACTTGAACATTTGAATGAACAAAAGACATTCTCGATGATTTGGTGTAGGATCAGTGTTCAAACTCGACTTCCTTGGCGTTAATCAAATCCTGGATCTTGTTCTTCAAGGTCCAACAGTCGCCGGTGTCATGTCCAGGACTGTCAGAATGGTAGGCACATCTCACACCCGGGTTGTACTTGGGAGAGGAAGTGTCAGGATTTTGAGGAGGATCCTTTAGTGTGATCAGTTTCGCCTTCAGCAATTGCTGTAATGCCTGAGACAAAGACATGTTGATGTCAGTATACTTCCTATCTTGATACTTTATCCTACGCCTATTGCTCTTTCTTGGTTGAACGGGCGTGGGATCAGAAATCTGGATTATCATCCTTACATCATGACGACCCTTTTTACCATGTATAGTGTTGTACCCCAAAATTTGCCCTCTCATATTCATCAAGAAATTGCCAAGTCAAGGTCACAAAATTCCCCCAGGGTTGTGCAGCTCAACTGTCTCCTATACAGTCAAAACTAGGGTTTGAGTTCTGGTCAAGCAAATGAACTTTTCAGAGGCCCAATCAAGTCTCACATGCTTAAAAAGATGGTCAAGTGTCTTCATGTCAAGTTTCAAGGCATTCAGCTCAAAATTGCACAGTCAAAACCCTAGATTGCACCACAGTCAACTGTAGGGGCAAAATGGTCATTTGACAGTCAAAAGTTCAAATTTTTGGTCAATATATCATTTTGAAGCCACAAACATCATTTGATCAATGCTTGATCATGATTCTCAAAATTTGGCTTAGAAATCATCAAAGATGCAAAAAGTTGCTATATTTGGACAGTTGAAAAAGTCAACTGAAATTGACCAGGGCATAACTTTCACATGGATTATCAGAAAAATTCCATCCAAAGCTCATTTTGAAGAGAAAGACATTTACTACAATTCATCTTCATGTTCCAAGTCCAAGAAATGCTCTCACAAAAAGTTATCAATTTCAACATTATAGGTCATTTTCAAAAGTCAACAAAAAGTGACTTTAAGTCAAAGACCATAACTTGAGATTGGTAAATCAAAATGACATGGGACCAAAGGCATTGGTTAAAGGACTCAAAGACCTTTCCAAAATGTCCAAGAACATGTGAAAAGCTTAGAAATTGACCAAGTTATGCCTTGTGGAAGTTGGGAAATTTTTGGGAATTTTGAAAAGTCAACAATGGTTCAAATGACCTAAAAATGCAAATGGGCCCATTTTTCTTCCAAGTTTCTTCATGCCAAGCCTATGCACGACCACTAGGCCCAAAGGGAAGTATTTTCATATTTTTTAATTATTTATTTGAATTTATATTAATTTATATTCATTTAAATCATTTTAATACATGAAAAATACAAACCTAATGAAAACAAATCTTTTTATGCATGATTTGGACTTAATATTTCGTGCACATGCTAATATAGAAGGTTTTGGCTTGATTGAAACCTAATTGACACAAAAACCATGAAAAAAGATTAGAAAAGATCCTTAACAAATCAAAGATTGAAAACAATTATTGCTTTGGATTTTATTCAATATATTTAACCTAATAGCTTCCCTATATGATCAGAATCAAAGACCTAATCACAAGAGACTGCAAGCTGCGCATAAGAAGCCCTTACCAACTTGAAATTTTCCAGAAAAAAGTCAATTCTGAAAAGCATTCTAGGGGACGATTCAAGCCCTAACCTTGATCTCAATAGCTTCATTGGAGTGTTCTGAACGCGTGCCAATCCAAAACAACCACAAAAACTCCTAGAATTGGTAGACTACGTTCAAACTGTACCACGAATTTTTTGAAATCATAGATCATAATTAACGCATCTCCTTGCATTTTTATTTGTGGATTATTGTTCAGTGCAATGTTTCTAAACTAACCATCATGTTTAATTGTATTTTCGCTGACCATACACGATAATGCCATGGATGGAAGTTAGGGTTGCAGGTTTCATGAATTAGGGCTTTTGACATGGAGTAAAATTAAGCCTCGAGACCGTGATAGCCATACTCAGCGTGCTCCAACGAGCAAGAAACTATAATCGCGCCCAATTTATATTTGCCATAGCGCTAGTCGCTATTTTTCCATAGCCTGCCTAACACCACGGTTGCAAAACCGTTGCCTATATGTTTGTTTTACAGGGATAAGGAAGAAGACAACGTCGTGGCGAAGCGTGATTCGTTCATTTGAAACTTCGCGCGTGTTACCCACTACGCGTTGGTTTTGTCTTTTATTGTTTACGCGTTAATATATATTAAATGTAAATCACATGGTTCAGTGGCAGGTGGAAGTGCTTGCAATGCTCATGACCTGGGTTCGAGTCCCAGGTCTGTATATTTGCCATATTATTTTTCAAACTAAAATCCTATGCAGCGCCAGTGATGATACATGCTATGCATCCTCAAAAATCATCTAGCCACGCGTCCTGGAGAGCAAATCAAGGGCGTAGATCAAAGGTGTACCACATACGCCAGTCAATGCGCTGGCACCCAAGCTGGAAAAGTCAACAACTTCAGATTTAAATGGGCCAAAAACCCAGGCCTGTACCTCACAATCTGGGGCTACACCCCACCCTGGTTTGCATTTTTTATATTTTCCTTCTTACCTTTATTTTTGTTGTTTTATTTATTTTTATTGTCTTAATTTAATTAATTTATTTTTTACAAAATATAAAAACATTATGAAAATCAGAAAAGGCCAAAAAATTTAATAAATATTTATGTATTAATTATTTTCATAATAAATGCTTATAATTATTTAGTTTAATTAGGTTTTCAACTTTAATTCCTTTTTAATAAAAATCCAAAAAATGTAGAATTAGGTTAATTGATAGTTTTTTTATATCTTTTTAATTCTTTCCTTTTTTCACAATATTATTTATTTATTATTTTATTTTTATAATTAAATGTACATAAGTTAATTTAGAGTTTAATTTAGGTTTTAATTTAATTCTTTCATAATAAACTTAAAAAACATTAGAACTAGGGTTTGCCGTTTAATTTAATTTCAATTAATTCCTTTTTCTCATTAAATCTAAAAAACACAAAAATATCACTTTTATTTAATTTTTAATTTTAATTCATTAATTTTAATTGTTTGCAAAAGGGTCCAATGCCCTAGTTTAGTTTAATTCCTTTAAATTGCGCATTTATTTTATGTCGTTAATTATAATTATGTAAATCTCCCAAAGCCATGTAACTTTACTTTTCGCACCTTTATTTATTCGCTTTATTCATTTTCCGCTAAATCGGGTCCGGTTTAATTTTGGCGATGTGGACCCGCGCCATTTGTAATAGTTTAGATTTACTTCCTCGCAAAATATTTAACTGTTAACCAAGCATGAAAGAATGAATGCCCTAATTAAAATCAAGCGTAGAACACGACAAACATGACAAGACAAATAACTGAAACATGACACACGAATCGCACACACCACCCCTAGGGTACGCCTCACTGTTGCCTTTCGAAAGGTGATCGTCGAGTAGAGGATGTCTTAGTAAGTCCTCATGATCCGGGAACCTGGCATGAGGGTAGCTTCTAAGGTGTCTTCCCATTGCTCTGGTGATCACCATGTCCCTAAAATCGAATTGACCCGAACACCTCCAACGGTGGTGCTACCTACCTCTCAATGGTGGGATGGCACTACTTTTAAGGACTCTTACACAGACGAATTCCTTAGGGTAGGTAGGTTCTCAAGGATACTTGCTCTAATTTCAAAAACAAATCAAAACATCTTTTCACCAACACTTTCCAAAAGCTTTCAAAACAAACTTTTCAAACACTCTGACGTATGAGTCGATCTGAAATTTTTCAAAGAAACCTTTTTTTAAAAACCCACATTGAAAAGCAAACAAACCAATTTTGAAAACACATTGAGCAAGTATCTAAGAGCCCATGGATAACCATGGATAGAAAGGGTGCTAACACCTTCCCTTTCTATAATCTACCTCCCGAACCGAGAGCAATCTCTTTAAGGAATTTTTCTGTGCTTTTGTCCTTTCCATTTGGAGAAAATAAAAGACGGTGGCGACTCTTGCTTCCGCGACATTTCGCGAACCAGCGTTAAACAGTCAGTTCCAGATCCACCGATCACAGAACTGGCGACTCTGCTGGGGAATTATACTTAAAGTGAGGTGTACCTTAGGGATAGTTCATAACTGTGTTTTCAATTGTTTTCTTTGCTTGCTTTAAATTGTGGGACTGTCTTGGGAGTTCTATAGATCCTAACCCGGATCTGGGGATACCTTCTTAGAAAGTAGCAACAAGGCTGTGAGGGAACTGTGCGGGGTATACCGACATGGTTGAAACAGTCTGCTACGTTGATGTGGCACTTTGGTGTGTACCGGTAACCCTTGAGTTCAGTCAAGGAGAGTACGGGGCCTCCGCGTGGTGTCGTGAAGCATCAACAGACCTTAGGAACCTTAATTGAACTATCTTGGCCTCTTTAGGGTAGTGAGATAACTGACTTTGGTGCAGTCCGAGGTTGGTTGATACTCGATACTACACTCAATTGAGGGTTGCTTTCCTGGAATATTTCGGTCGCCAGTTCAGTGGCTAAATCGAAACGATGAACAATGAAAGCAATCCCGTGATATTGGGACCCTTAGAACCCGGTTACTTCTAATAGGACAGGTTGAGCCCACCAACTCAAGAGGGTACTACCCAAACCCCATGCTGGCCTTAAACCTTAAGGGCTTGTCTTGTGTGCCTTGTGTGCCTTACATGTTTGTCTTTGTAAATATCTGTGGTGTGTTTAATCATAGCATCATGACATCATCCAGCATCATATGCATTGACTAACCATTTCAGGGGTTCGGATTTTCATCTTTGTTCTTGTTTTGTAGGACATGGAAACTGCTCGTAGAAAGACAATTCAGGTCAATCTTGTAAGGATCCCTCCTCAGCTTAAGGAGCTTATATCCAGGATTCCCGAGAACTCTTCATTCAGTGACAGGCATGGAAGCCTCATCAGCTTGGTCAACACCAACATTGAGGAAGATATGATAAAGGTCTTGTTCCAGTTCTTTGACCCTCTGCATCACTGCTTTACCTTCTTGGACTATCAGTTGGTACCTACATTGGAGGAGTTCTCCCGGCTCCTGAAGATCCCTATCCTTGATCAGCTACCCTTCAACGGTACAGAAAGGGAACCTAAGCTTGAAGAGATTGCTAAAACCTTGCACCTACAGTCATCTGACCTCAAGGGACATTGGGAAGTCAGAAGTGGTATCAAAGGGTTCTTAGCCAGGTTTCTGTTTGAAAAAGCTCATGAATGTTGGAACTCCCTTGACCTACAAGCTTTTGAAGAAGTGGTAGCCCTCCTTGTTTATGGTTTGGTGCTGTTCCCTAATCCAGATCAGCTCATTGATATCAGTGCCGTTCAGATCTTTATGTCCAGGAATCCTATACCTACATTGCTGGGGGACATCCTTCACTCATGTTACACTCGAACCATGAGAAAAAGAGGTGTCCTTATGTGTTGCACTCCTCTCCTGGGAAGGTGGTTTATTTCGCACCTTCCCCAATCAGTCCTGAAGAATGAGCGGGGTTTGAGATGGTCACAACGGTTGATGACTCTTACACATGCAGATATACATTGGTGCCCTAGATCCAGAGGCGATGTCACTATCATTGATCGTTGTGGGGAATACCCTAATGTTCCTTTACTTGGAATCAGAGGAGGTATTACTTATAGCCCATGCCTGGCTTGGAGACAGTTTGGTTATGCTCGGAGGGATGGTCCTCATGACATGTTGATTCCTGACATAGTTTTTGACTTCGACAGTGATACTCAAGGACTTCGTCAGAGATTTATCAGAGCTTGGAGGATGCCTAGCAGGATAGACAGTAAGACACTGGGGCACCGGAACTCCATCCCTTTGGAGCCGTATCTCAAGTGGGTACGCGCCCGCTCCCAGAAGTTAGTGATGCCTTATCCTCACATGATTCCAGTGATCAAAAAACCAGTCTTGGAAGGGGAAGTGTCTCATGTTATTCAGCACCCTGATATGCCCACATCCTGGGAAGAGATGCAGAAGAGCTGGATCCAGCTTAAGGAGGAAAGGAATTCTCTTGAGACTAGTCTGCATGCCAGTGAAAAGAAGGTCTTGGAGCTCACCCGTCTGTTGCATGAGGAGAGGAATCTCAACACCTACATAGCTCCGAAGAGGATGCGCAGTGTATTTTGGGATTGACTTGATTTTTGTACTTTTTGCCCATGAGGCCTTGATGTATTAAACAATGATTTCTTTAATGATAACGTGTGTTCCTTTTTGTCTACAACAAATTTGAACTTTCGAACCCTTGAAGGCATTGCATACGCATTTCATACATCATGTGCATAGCAGGTTTTTCCCTTTTCAGGTTGCTTACAGTTCTTCGCTGTTTATTTCAGCATCATGAATCCCGGATCTGAATCAACAGAGACATCAATCAAGGCTCTCCAGGCGCAGAATGCGCAGTTTCAAGAATTAATCCTGGGTCTAGCTAAAGGCCAAGAAGAACTGAAGACCATGCTCCTGAAGAAGGAGAAGAAGAAGAAAAGAAGAACTGTTCTATTCAACTCGGGCCGAAGGTTGGGTAATACTCTGCAACATGAAGAGGCTGCTTCTTCTGTTGGCAGGACTCCTTCTCAGGCAGAAGTAAAGGTTCCTACTCCAGTGGTCTCCGACAACGAGACGGATTTTGATGAAGAGCAGTACCCTCCTGAAGACAACAGGTACAAACAACTGGAAGACAGGTTGAAGGCTATGGAGGTGCAACAGGCACCTGGGCTGGATTTCGGAGATCTGGGTTTGTCGACTGGTGTAATTATCCCACATAAATTCAAAGCACCCACCTTCTCCAAGTATGACGGGGCATCCTGTCCCAAGCTGCATTTGAGGTCCTATGTTCGGAAGATTCAGCCGTACTCTACGGACAAGAATCTATGGATCCACTTCTTCCAGGAGAGTCTTTCAGGGACTCATCTCGAATGGTTCTATCAGCTGGATGGGACCAAAGTTCGTAACTGGGAGGAGCTGGCTACTGCTTTCTATAAGCAGTATCAGTATAATGCCGACCTTGCCCCCACACGTACCCAACTCCAGGGTATGTCGTTAGGTGCAAGTGAAGGTTTTAAAGAATACGCGCAGAAGTGGAGAGATCTGGCTGGCAGGGTGCAGCCACCTTTGACTGATCGAGAGTTAGTGGACATGTTCTTGGGGACCCTGTCTGGGCCATTCTTCAACCATCTCATTGGGAATTCTTCTGCTAGTTTCACTGATTTAATCTTGACTGGAGAGAGAATCGAAGCTGGGCTGAAATCTGGGAAGATTGCAAAGGGTGCATCATCTAGTGCAGAGAAGAAACCCTTCAAAAAGGAGTCTAGTGCCGTGTATGGCTCCAGGAAATCAGAAAGACCTGATCGCCGCCAATCTGTCAGCACGGTAATGATCGCTAAGCCTGCTGCCGCTCCCCGGCCAAACAATCCTCAAAGGGCTGATAGACCCCGGAGAGAGTTTACCCGGTTAAGCATGACCCTATCGCAAATCCTGCCACAGTTGCTATCCACCAATTTGGTGACTGTCAAGGAGGCGCCAAAGTTCTCAAACACTACCTCTCCCAAGTACAACCCGAATGCTCGTTGTGCTTACCATTCAGATAGCCCGGGGCATGCTACTGATGACTGTTGGGCACTAAAGAACAAGCTGCAGGACCTCATTGACGCTAAGGAGGTACAGTTTGAGGCATCTGACAAGCCTAATGTGGTGACAGCTCCCCTGCCTGCTCATGGAGTTAATGCTATTGGGGTTGAAGAGGAAGTTGATGAAGCTGAGTTCGATAGCTGGATCTACCCGGCTGCTGATGGTGGACTTAACAATTGGAGCGCCAAGGACAATCTCTCTGTTTCTTTTGACACTAAGTAATAAATTTCTTTGTTTTGATATTTTGTAATAAACATTGATAAACTCTATGGCCCGGTGTCTTACCCGAGGCACCGTGGCTCTATTTGTGAGGGCATATGAACTGTCATTTTATACATCATGAATGAAAATCTTGGACGTTTTTCGCATTGCAAATATTGTGTTCCTTTTTTATCTTTCCTTTCCTTTACATAATTTTCAAAACAGCTATACTTACACACACACTCACTCATACAGGTTCCAATCCACTCTGGATCTTACTGACAACAACTCTGCTAATGCCAATTATGACTTCGAAAATCCGATCAACTTAGCCGAAGACGAAGGTGAAGATGATTGCGAAGTGCCTGGCGAGCTTGCAAGACTGTTACTTCAGGAAGAGCGGGCAATTCAACCCCATGGAGAGCCAGTGGAAACCATAAACCTGGGTACCGACGAAGACAGAAAAGAGGTAAAGATTGGTGCTAACCTAGAGCTCAGCGTGAAGCAACGGTTAACCAAGATGTTACACGACTATATGGAGATCTTTGCCTGGTCCTACGAAGACATGCCAGGGTTGGATACCGATATTGTCGTTCATCATTTACCGACTAGGGAAGACTGCCCTCTAGTTAAACAAAAGGTTCGTCGGATGCGTCCAGAGATGTCCGAGAAGATTAAAGCCGAGGTCATGAAACAGTTTGATGCCGGTTTCCTTGCAGTGACTTCTTACCCTCAGTGGGTTGCTAATGTGGTGCCGGTACCTAAAAAGGACGACAAGGTCAGAATGTGTGTTGATTACAGGGATCTAAACAGGGCCAGCCCCAAGGATGACTTCCCCTTACCTCACATTGATGTCCTTGTTGATAATACAGCTCAGCACAAGGTATTCTCTTTCATGGATGGCTTTTCAGGTTACAATCAGATCAAGATGGCACCTGAAGACATGGAAAAGACTACATTTGTTACTCAGTGGGGCACCTTCTGTTACAAGGTCATGCCGTTTGGATTAAAGAATGCTGGGGCAACCTACCAACGTGCCATGGTTGCCTTATTTCATGACATGATCCATCATGAGATCGAAGTATATGTGGACGACATGATCGCTAGGTCCCAGACTGAGAAAGAGCATCTAGATCATCTACAGAAGTTGTTCGATCGGTTGAAATTGTACAAGCTGAGATTGAACCCGAACAAGTGCACCTTCGGGGTAAGATCTGGGAAGTTGCTAGGCTTCGTGGTCAGTGATAAAGGTATTCAAGTGGACCCTGCTAAGGTCAAAGCTATTCAAGAGATGCCAATTCCCAAGACAGAGAAGGAAGTCAGAGGCTTTTTAGGGCGCCTGAATTACATCGCTCGATTCATCTCTCATCTGACCGCTACCTGTGAGCCAATCTTCAAGCTGTTGAAGAAAGATCAGGTAGTACGTTGGAACGATGAATGTCAGGCTGCTTTCGACAAAATCAAAGAGTATCTCCAAGAACCACCTATCCTTATGCCACCGGTTGAAGGGAGACCTCTGATCCTATATCTGACAGTGCTGGACAACTCAATGGGGTGTGTACTGGGGCAGCATGACGAGTCTGGCCGAAAAGAGCATGCCATTTATTACCTTAGCAAAAAGTTTACCGACTATGAGACCCGATACTCACTGCTTGAGAAAACTTGCTGCGCTTTGGTATGGGCTGCTCGCCGGCTGAGACAGTATATGCTGACTCACACTACCTTGTTGATCTCAAAGATGGATCCTATAAAATACATATTCGAAAAGCCTGCTCTGTCTGGGAGAATTGCAAGATGGCAAATGATCTTGACGGAATACGACATTCAGTACACAACCCAGAAAGCCATCAAGGGGAGCGTATTGGCAGATCACTTAGCTCATCAAGCTGTAGATGACTACCAATCAATGAACTTCGAGTTTCCGGATGAAAGCATCATGATTGTAACAGATTGTGAAGTACCTGGACCGGATGAAGGACCTGAACCAGGATCCCGATGGTCCATGCACTTTGACGGAGCTTCCAATGCTTTGGGAAATGGTATCGGCGCCATCATCATATCTCCTCAAGGTACTCATACTCCACTCACTGCCCGGCTGTGTTTCAACTGTACCAACAACATGGCGGAGTATGAGGCGTGTATCATGGGTCTTCAAGCTGCGATCGACCTAAGGATCAAATTTCTAAGTGTCTTCGGAGATTCCGCTCTTGTGATCAATCAAATTAAGGGAGAGTGGGATACGAAACATCCAAACTTGATTCCTTACAGAGAATGTGTGTTAACCCTGATTCCTCACTTCACAGAGATAACCTTTGAGCACTTTCCAAGAGAAGAAAATCAGTTAGCGGACGCGTTAGCTACAATGTCTTCAATGTTCAAGGTTAAATGGGATAATGAAGCTCCCCGGATCATCATTTGGAAACTGGACGAACCGGCATACTGTTGTGATCTCGAAACTGAATTGGTGACTGAGAAGCCTTGGTACCACGAAGTGAAGAGATATCTGGAAGCTCAGGAATACCCTGAAGGAGCCTCTGTCAACGACAAGAAATTCCTGAGGAGGTTCGCAGCCAAGTTCTTCCTAAGCAACGGCATCTTGTACAAGAGAAATCATGATTCAACCTTACTGCGTTGTGTAGACAAAACTGAAGCAGAAAGAATCATGGAAGAGCTACATGAAGGGACCTTTGGTACGCATTCCAGTGGACATACTATGGCTAAAAAGATCCTACGGGCAGGATATTACTGGTCCACCATGGAAGCTGACTGCTACCAACATTCCAGGACATGCCACAAGTGCCAGATCTATGCAGATAAAGTGCATGTTCCTCCGGTTCCCCTGAATGTTCTGACAGCGCCGTGGCCGTTCGCAATGTGGGGCATAGACATGATCGGCGAGATAAAACCTACGGCATCTAATGGACATCGCTTCATCCTAGTGGCGATCGACTATTTTACCAAGTGGGTTGAGGCAGCATCCTATGCTACAGTAACCAAGACTGTTGTGGCACGGTTTATTCGGCACAATCTGATCTGTCGGTACAGCGTCCCTGAGCGAATTATTACAGACAACGGTACCAATCTGAACAATAAGATGATCGCTGAGCTTTGCGAACAGTTCAAGATACAGCACCACAATTCTTCTCCTTACAGACCAAAGATGAATGGGGCTGTAGAAGCAGCTAACAAGAACATCAAGAAGATCGTGCAAAAGATGACAGTAACGTACAAAGATTGGCACGAGATGTTACCGTTCGCTCTACATGGGTACCGTACCTCAGCTAGGACGTCAACCGGGGCAACTCCTTTCTCTCTGGTTTACGGTATGGAGGCAGTCTTGCCGATCGAAGTGCAAATTCCCTCTCTCCGGATAATGAAGGATGCAAATCTGAACGAAGATGATTGGATCCAGACACGACTTGACCAACTCAACCTCATCGATGAAAAGAGACTTGCTGCTATCTGCCATGGTCAGACGTATCAGAAACGGATGATTAGGGCATTTAACAAAAAGGTCAGACCACAGGAATATCAAGTCGGGGATCTGGTAATCAAGAGAATCATCCTTCCTCAGAGTGATCCAAGGGGCAAATGGACTCCTACATATGAAGGGCCATTTGTGGTTAAGCATGTGTTCTCAGGAGGAGCAATGATCTTAACCAACATGGATGGTGACGACCTTCCTCACCCCGCCAATGCAGACATAGTCAAAAAATACTACGCATGAAAAGAGACCCGCTAGGCTGACATGCCTAGGCAAAAATTAGGGCTTCCCGTCGAACCAAAAGGGTTCGGGCAAAATGTAGGGATGAAAATGAAAAAATATGTACACCCGGCAAGTCGAAAACCTGAAAAGGCGGCTTGGGCAAAAATGGGTATCCCGGTGGACTGAAAACCCGAAAGGGCGGTCCAGGCAAAAATTAGGGATAAAAGCGTAAAACTATGTCTCATTGATCACTTTGCATCCAGAATCCGGTGTCTACTTCAAGCTCAAACGACATCGATCAGTCAGCTTCACCTTCAACCAAGGTCATCAAGTGATGAGACGCTCGGAGTTATAAAGACAATAGCAGAGTTGAAACCCAGTGGATCATTCATCCTTCACACGGCTGTTTTATTTTCATTTGTACAAAACTTGTATAAACTCTTTTGATCGGCGACGTACCTCTTACTAGGACGTCAGCCTCTTGTACACAAAACGCCTATTCAGGCCATTCAAAATCAATAAAAATATATTTCCAGTTAAACGTGCCCAAGTGTTTTTCTTTTTCTGTTTTGTTTTGCGAAGAACGTCCAAGGTTCAATTTGTGATGTATGCATTGACAATAATTTGCTAACTCATAAATATTTGCATACGAAACAAAGGAATTAATTGCAGGTGACACTGGAAACAGGGGCAATAAAGAGTTGTCTGAGCAGTCTAATTGTTCTATCCTCCAAGGTACCAAGGTAGGTTCAGCCAAAGAACATAATCGAGTATCTTAAATCCCCAGAGAGTAGTTCAGTAAAACAATACATGTCTCTCCAAGCAAAAATACAATTATCAAGGAAATTGAGTATCCCCCGTAGATCTCAATACTTCCCCAGCAGTATACATAAAGCATCCCCGGCAGTCTTGGTCTAAAAGATTGTTCCCCGGCGGTATATCAACATTCTAAGGGACCATCCTCCAGCATATCAAAACTCCCCATGAGAGTCCAATCCAGTTCCCCAAGAAATTTGGAGTTCATACCCCCAAACAGTAAGCTTATCCCCAGTAGATTCTGGAAGCTTATCCCTCGCAGAGCACGAATGCGTCGTCCCGGCTTGATTTAAGGAGTTATTTCCGTAACAGGATATAACTGGGTTATCCTTAGCCAAAAGCCACGGAAAGAGCGTCCTCGGCAAAGTATCTTCCTACCCCCAGCGAAGTCTATCAACACTTCCAGCACAACAAGGATATCCCCAGCGGAATTCATCAAATCTCCCAGCATAACTCATCAACGGTATCCCCAGCGGAGTTATCTTCATCAACTCAGCAAAGCATCTCTATCCCCACAGAGTATTGCTCCCCAGCATGATCACTAGAGTATCTTTTCTCCCGCAGAATTATTCCATTTGCCAAGTTTATTCCTCAACGGAGTTATCTTCTCCTACCGGTATTCTTGCAACGATCATCCACAGCGGAAGCAAAATCTCTTCCTCAACATCAGCCCAGGATATGACTTCCCGGCACCCGTCAAGGATTTATTTTCCTAGACGAAAACATACATGAATCATCACATACATCATTATAGCATGCATGAACGCATCATATACTATAAATCGCATCCATGTTGAGAACATCATTGCTGGATCCATATCATGCATTGCATATAACTGACCTTTACCTTTCAGGAAAGATGCAGTTGAAATTCTCAAACATATTTCAAGGACTTCTCCAGTCCAGTTAAATCGACTCCAAACAGATTTTTCTGATAAAGACTCAGTAGAAGTTCTCTTATGGTCCCCTCTCCAACGGCGTGTGAGGTGGTAATTCCTTCTTCAGATGTTTCCCTCTCCGGCATGAGCGTGAGGTGATATTCTCTTATGTTCCCCTCTCCGGCATGAGCGTGAGGTAATATTCTCTTATGGTCCCCTCTCCAACGGCGTGTGAGGTGGTAATTCCTTCTTCAGATGTTCCCCTCTCCGGCATGAGCGTGAGGTGATATTCTCTTATGTTCCCCTCTCCAACGGCGTGTGAGGTGGTAATTCCTTCTTCAGATGTTTCCCTCTCCGACATGAGCGTGAGGTGATATTCTCTTATGGTCCCCTCTCCAACGGCGAGTGAGGCGGTAATTCCCTTTCAAGATGTTTCCCTCTCCAGCGGCGAGTGAGGTGATATTTCCTTTCAGATTATAATTTCCTATAGTTCCCTCTCCAACGGTGAGTGAGGTGACTCCCTTTGAGATTATAATGTCCTTTGGTTCTCTTCCTGACACTACGAAGATGGTAATCCTCACCAAGATTTTCTCAACGAGCGTTGTTGAGGTTGAAATCTTTCAGGACTCTCTTACCATTCATGCTAAGGCAGTAACCATCCCTGGTTCATTCATCAGCGTTTGAAGCTCCAGATTCAGCTCCTGTAACCAGTCAGGATACATCTATACCAAGCATCTAAAATCAACTCCTGCAACGTGTCAGGTACTCATTTTCTCTTTTGCAGGTATGCAGGTTCTCGCTAAGGAATCTCTTACGCGATCAACGTCCAGATGGAATCTATAAGCCCATCATCCTATCCAAGCAACATCCAAATGGCATCTATAAGCCCATTCCCTCATCATCATTGCTACTATGTGAGCGCAAATTTCTGGGCACTCTAGTGTCCAATCATCTTCTACCCTCGGATTACGAAAGGCACGTCAGCCAATCTGCATCCTCAGGTCTAAGAAGATTGAACAGGGGCAACTGTTGTACCCCAAAATTTGCCCTCTCATATTCATCAAGAAATTGCCAAGTCAAGGTCACAAAATTCCCCCAGGGTTGTGCAGCTCAACTGTCTCCTATACAGTCAAAACTAGGGTTTGAGTTCTGGTCAAGCAAATGAACTTTTCAGAGGCCCAATCAAGTCTCACATGCTTAAAAAGATGGTCAAGTGTCTTCATGTCAAGTTTCAAGGCATTCAGCTCAAAATTGCACAGTCAAAACCCTAGATTGCACCACAGTCAACTGTAGGGGCAAAATGGTCATTTGACAGTCAAAAGTTCAAATTTTTGGTCAATATATCATTTTGAAGCCACAAACATCATTTGATCAATGCTTGATCATGATTCTCAAAATTTGGCTTAGAAATCATCAAAGATGCAAAAAGTTGCTATATTTGGACAGCTGAAAAAGTCAACTGAAATTGACCAGGGCATAACTTTCACATGGATTATCAGAAAAATTCCATCCAAAGCTCATTTTGAAGAGAAAGACATTTCCTACAATTCATCTTCATGTTCCAAGTCCAAGAAATGCTCTCACAAAAAGTTATCAATTTCAACATTATAGGTCATTTTCAAAAGTCAACAAAAAGTGACTTTAAGTCAAAGACCATAACTTGAGATTGGTAAATCAAAATGACATGGGACCAAAGGCATTGGTTAAAGGACTCAAAGACATTTCCAAAATGTCCAAGAACATGTGAAAAGCTTAAAAATTGACCAAGTTATGCCTTGTGGAAGTTGGGAAATGTTTGGGAATTTTGAAAAGTCAACAATGGTTCAAATGACCTAAAAATGCAAATGGGCCCATTTTTCTTCCAAGTTTCTTCAAGCCAAGACTATGCACGACCACTAGGCCCAAAGGGAAGTATTTTCATATTTTTTAATTATTTATTTGAATTTATATTAATTTATATTCATTTAAATCATTTTAATACATGAAAAATACAAACCTAATGAAAACAAATCTTTTTATGCATGATTTGGACTTAATATTTCGTGCACATGCTAATATAGAAGGTTTTGGCTTGATTGAAACCTAATTGACACAAAAACCATGAAAAAAGATTAGAAAAGATCCTTAACAAATCAAAGATTGAAAACAATTATTGCTTTGGATTTTATTCAATATCTTTAACCTAATAGCTTCCCTATATGATCAGAATCAAAGACCTAATCACAAGAGACTGCAAGCTGCGCATAAGAAGCCCTTACCAACTTGAAATTTTCCAGAAAAAAGTCAATTCTGAAAAGCATTCTAGGGGACGATTCAAGCCCTAACCTTGATCTCAATAGCTTCATTGGAGTGTTCTGAACGCGTGCCAATCCAAAACAACCACAAAAACTCCTAGAATTGGTAGACTACGTTCAAACTGTACCACGAATTTTTTGAAATCATAGATCATAATTAACGCATCTCCTTGCATTTTTATTTGTGGATTATTGTTCAGTGCAATGTTTCTAAACTAACCATCATGTTTAATTGTATTTTCGCTGACCATACACGATAATGCCATGGATGGAAGTTAGGGTTGCAGGTTTCATGAATTAGGGCTTTTGACATGGAGTAAAATTAAGCCTCGAGACCGTGATAGCCATACTCAGCGTGCTCCAACGAGCAAGAAACTATAATCGCGCCCAATTTATATTTGCTATAGCGCTAGTCGCTATTTTTCCATAGCCTGCCTAACACCACGGTTGCAAAACCGTTGCCTATATGTTTGTTTTACAGGGATAAGGAAGAAGACAACGTCGTGGCGAAGCGTGATTCGTTCATTTGAAACTTCGCGCGTGTTACCCACTACGCGTTGGTTTTGTCTTTTATTGTTTACGCGTTAATATATATTAAATGTAAATCACATGGTTCAGTGGCAGGTGGAAGTGCTTGCAATGCTCATGACCTGGGTTCGAGTCCCAGGTCTGTATATTTGCCATATTATTTTTCAAACTAAAATCCTATGCAGCGCCAGTGATGATACATGATATGCATCCTCAAAAATCATCTAGCCACGCGTCCTGGAGAGCAAATCAAGGGCGTAGATCAAAGGTGTACCACATACGCCAGTCAATGCGCTGGCACCCAAGCTGGAAAAGTCAACAACTTCAGATTTAAATGGGCCAAAAACCCAGGCCTGTACCTCACAATCTGGGGCTACACCCCACCCTGGTTTGCATTTTTTATATTTTCCTTCTTACCTTTATTTTTGTTGTTTTATTTATTTTTATTGTCTTAATTTAATTAATTTATTTTTTACAAAATATAAAAACATTATGAAAATCAGAAAAGGCCAAAAAATTTAATAAATATTTATGTATTAATTATTTTCATAATAAATGCTTATAATTATTTAGTTTAATTAGGTTTTCAACTTTAATTCCTTTTTAATAAAAATCCAAAAAATGTAGAATTAGGTTAATTGATAGTTTTTTTATATCTTTTTAATTCTTTCCTTTTTTCACAATATTATTTATTTATTATTTTATTTTTATAATTAAATGTACATAAGTTAGTTTAGAGTTTAATTTAGGTTTTAATTTAATTCTTTCATAATAAACTTAAAAAACATTAGAACTAGGGTTTGCCGTTTAATTTAATTTCAATTAATTCCTTTTTCTCATTAAATCTAAAAAACACAAAAATATCACTTTTATTTAATTTTTAATTTTAATTCATTAATTTTAATTGTTTGCAAAAGGGTCCAATGCCCTAGTTTAGTTTAATTCCTTTAAATTGCGCATTTATTTTATGTCGTTAATTATAATTATGTAAATCTCCCAAAGCCATGTAACTTTACTTTTCGCACCTTTATTTATTCGCTTTATTCATTTTCCGCTAAATCGGGTCCGGTTTAATTTTGGCGATGTGGACCCGCGCCATTTGTAATAGTTTAGATTTACTTCCTCGCAAAATATTTAACTGTTAACCAAGCATGAAAGAATGAATGCCCTAATTAAAATCAAGCGTAGAACACGACAAACATGACAAGACAAATAACTGAAACATGACACACGAATCGCACACACCACCCCTAGGGTACGCCTCACTGTTGCCTTTCGAAAGGTGATCGTCGAGTAGAGGATGTCTTAGTAAGTCCTCATGATCCGGGAACCTGGCATGAGGGTAGCTTCTAAGGTGTCTTCCCATTGCTCTGGTGATCACCATGTCCCTAAAATCGAATTGACCCGAACACCTCCAACGGTGGTGCTACCTACCTCTCAATGGTGGGATGGCACTACTTTTAAGGACTCTTACACAGACGAATTCCTTAGGGTAGGTAGGTTCTCAAGGATACTTGCTCTAATTTCAAAAACAAATTAAAACATCTTTTCACCAACACTTTCCAAAAGCTTTCAAAACAAACTTTTCAAACACTCTGACGTATGAGTCGATCTGAAATTTTTCAAAGAAACCTTTTTTTAAAAACCCACATTGAAAAGCAAACAAACCAATTTTGAAAACACATTGAGCAAGTATCTAAGAGCCCATGGATAACCATGGATAGAAAGGGTGCTAACACCTTCCCTTTCTATAATCTACCTCCCGAACTGAGAGCAATCTCTTTAAGGAATTATTCTGTGCTTTTGTCCTTTCCATTTGGAGAAAATAAAAGACGGTGGCGACTCTTGCTTCCGCGACATTTCGCGAACCAGCGTTAAACAGTCAGTTCCAGATCCACCGATCACATATAGCATTGGACTCCTTCTTCCCACTGTGGGGCTTTTTCTGAGTATCGGCAGGTGCGGTTTCTTGAATCTTCCCCGACTTGATACCAGCTTCGATTCTCTCCCCAGTCAAGATAAGATCTGTGAACCCAGCAGAAGAATTCCCAATCAGATGGTTGTAGAATGGACCAGACAAAGTCCCCAAGAACATGTCAACGAGCTCACGGTCAATTAGAGGTGGTTGTACCCTTCCAGCAAGGTCTCTCCATTTTTGAGCATATTCTTTGAAACCTTCGCCTGCACCCATAGACATTCCCTGAAGCTGAGTGCGCGTGGGAGCGAGGTCGGCATTGTACTGGTAATGCTTGTAGAAAGCAGTGGCCAAGTCCTCCCAGCTGCGGATGTTGGCTCCACTCAGTTGATAGAACCACTCGAGCTGAGTCCCTGAAAGGCTCTCTTGGAAGAAATGGATCCATAAGTTTTTGTCAGCTGTATAGGGCTGGATCCTCCTTGTGTAAGACTTGAGATGCAATTTAGGACAGGATGCCCCGTCGTATTTAGCGAAGGCAGGTGCCTTAAACTTGTGTGGGATCACTACCCCAGAAGACAGACCTAGATCCTCGAAGTCTAGGCCAGGCACTTTTTGTATCTCCATCGCACTTAGCCGGTCTTCCAACTATTTGTACCTGTCTTCAGCTGGAGGGTACTGTTCATCATTGAAATCTGTTTCATTGTCGGAGACCACTGGACTGGGAACCCTTTCCTCTTGATGACTGCCTTTCCCCACAGATGGAGTTGTCTTTTCAGCTTCATCCTGCGGTGTATTCCCAGACCTGCGTCTAGGGCTGAACAAAACAGTCCTCTTCTTCTTCTTTTCTTTCTTCAAGAGCAGAGCCTTCAGATCTTGTTGCCCCTGGGTCAAATTCATGATCAGCCCTTGGAACTGGGCGTTCTGAGCCTGGAGGGCCTTGATAGTGTGCTCGGTTGAGGATTCAGGATTCATGACGAGACTGCTGAAATAAACAGTGAAGAAGGTAAGCAACCTGTCGAAAGGGTACCTGCAATGATGTGTATGATATGCATGCAATGTTTTCAAGGACCTTGCGGGGTAAACAAGAAAATTGTTAGCATTGGAAACTGGTGGCTTGATTGAAGGTACTTCATATTATTGAGAGTCCTTCTCCAAGGGTCAAAAGCTCACCATATCAAGTGGGTCATAGCCCCTGACAACCTTGGCTAGAGGAAAATAAATCCTCTTTGCCCCTTGCTAGATGTTTGATTCATCATGACCTGCATCACAAGCCCTTGAGATCCTTGAAATGGGTTAGGATGTATGCAATGGTATGATGTTATGGTACGCATGGGGTAATGTGAATAAACCCTGTTGTGAGTCCCTAATTAAGGACTGCAAACCAAAACCTGCAAGCAATTTAGTACAACCCTGTTATAAGTCCCAATTAAGGACTATGAACGAAACCTGCAAGACATTCGGTAAACTTTGTTATGAGTCCTAATCAAGGACTATAAACAAAACCTGCAAGAACTCAATGGTTAGATAACAAGCATGCAAATAGTCAAGTTTGAAGGCACACAAGTCACACAAAGAGCCCTTAGAGTTTAGGCCAACATGAGGTCTAGGTATTACCCTCTTTCAGTTGGTGGGTTCAACCTGTCCTATCAAAGTAACCGGGTTCTTAAAGGATCCCAATATCACGGGATTGCTTTCATTGTTCATCGTTTCGATTTAGCCACTGAACTGGCGACCGAAATATTCCAGGAAAGCAACCCTCAATTGAGCGTAGTATCGAGTATCAACCAACCTCGGACTGCACCAAAGTCAGTTATCTCACTACCCTAAAGAGGCCAAGATAGTTCAATTAAGGTTCCTAAGGTTTGTTGATGCTTCACGACACCACGCGGAGGCCCCGTACTCTCCTTGACTGAACTCAAGGGTTACCGGTACACACCAAAGTGCCACATCAACGTAGCAGACTGTTTCAACCATGTCGGTATACCCCGCACAGTTCCCTCACAGCCTTGTTGCTACTTTCTAAGAAAGGTATCCCCCAGATCCGGGTTAGGATCTATAGAACTCCCAAGACAGTGCCCACAATTTAAAGCAAACAATTCAGACAATTTCAAAACACAAGTGATCTTAGTCCTAAGGTACACCTCACTTTAAGTTAGTTCCCCAGCAGAGTCGCCAGTTCTGTGATCGGTGGATCTGGAACTGACTGTTTAACGCTGGTTCGCGAAATGTCGCGGAAGCAAGAGTCGCCACCGTCTTTTATTTTCTCCAAATGGAAAGGACAAAAGCACAGAAAAATTCCTTAAAGAGATTGCTCTCGGTTCGGGAGGTAGATTATAGAAAGGGAAGGTGTTAGCACCCTTTCTATCCATGGTTATCCATGGGCTCTTAGATACTTGCTCATTTGTGTTTTCAAAATTGGTTTGTTTGCTTTTCAACTGTGGGTTTAGAAAGTTTCTTTGAAAATTTCAGATCGACTCTTGTGTCAGAGTGTTTGAAAAATTGTTTTGAAAGCTTTTGAAAAGTGTCGGTGTGAAAAGATTTTTGTTTGTTTTTTGAAGAGAGCAAGTATCTACGAGAACCTACCTACCCTAAGGAATTCGTCTGTGTAAATGTCCTTTAAAGTAGTGCCATCCCACCATTGAGAGGTAGGTAGCACCACCGTTGGAGGTGTTCGGGTCAATTCGAGTTTAGGGACATGGTGATCACCAGAGCAATGGGAAGATACCTTAGAAGCTACCCTCATGCCAGGTTCCCGGATCATGAGGACTTACTAAGACATCCTCTACTCGACGATCACCTTTCGAGGCAAGGCAACAGTGAGGCGTACCCTAGGGGTGGTGTGTGCGATTCGTGTGTCGTTTTCATTTGTATTTGTCTTGTCATATTAAAGTGATCTACGCTTGATTTTATTATGGCCATTCATTCTTGCATGCTTTGTTTAACAGTTAATATTTGCGAGGAAAAGTAAATCTAAAACTATTACAAATGGCGCGGGTCCACATCGCCAAAATTAAACCGGACCCGATTTGACAGAAAAGTAAATAAAGCAAAGTAAATAACGAAATTGAAAAGTGCGAAAAGTAAATGTTACAAAGCTTTGGGAGAGGTACATAATTATTTAAGCGAAATAAAATAAATATGCGAAATTAAACAATTAAGTCGAAACGAGGGCGTTGGACCCTTTTGCAAAATATTAAATTACATGAATTAATTAATTAGAATTAATGAGGAATAAAAATTAAAAATTAAAAAAGAATGTTTTTTGGTATTTTTAGTGTTTTTTGGAATTTGATGAAAAAAGAATTAATTAAAACTAAAATAAAATGCTAAACCTAATTCTAATTATTTTTAAGTTATTAAGAAAATATTGAAGTCTTTTAACCTAAACGAAACCCTAATTAATTTACATGCATAATTTAATTATAAAAGTAAATAAATAAATAATATTATGGTAAAAAGAAAAAAAAATTAAAAGGAATAAAAATTATCAATTAAACCTAATTCTACATTTTTTTTAGATTTTATTACGAAAAGAATTAAGATTGTAACCTAATTTAAAACTAAATTTATTTACATGCTAATTTATTTACAAGAAAATATCAAAATAAATAATATATATTTTTCATCTTTTTCTGATTTTTTTGTGCATTTTTATATTTTAATAAAAATAATTAATTAAATCAAACAAACAAATAAAGAAAAGAAAATAACAATTGAAAATAACATATAAAAATAATAGAAAATGGCAAACCAGGGGGGTTTCAGTCCCAATATGGAGGTATGGGCTCAGCAATCTAGCCCATTTAGCTTTGGATCCATTGACTTTTGCCACTAGCGTATTAACCCTTTGACCAAGCCTATGATGTACATCCAATCTCAGCCTTTGATTTGAATCTGTTAGATACGTGGATGGCTAGATGATGAAGGAACACGGTGTGCATCAATGTTGTGCCTGCATGGGAATTATTGTGGAAAAATAATATTGAAAGTTACACAGACCTGGGGTTCGAACCCAGGTCACTATCATCACCAACCAACGCCTGTACCACTAAGCCATGTCAACGCATTTGATATATCAATAACGAATAAATAATATAAAAGGAAACAAAAGAGTTAGTGGATAGCGCGCGAAATATTCAAACGCTCCAATCAACGCTTTCCACGTGATCGTCTTCTTCACGTGTTTTCTTTTTTTTCTGAAACAAGAACGTATGGCAACGGTTTTAAACGCGTGGTTTTAGGCAGGCTATTGGAAAATAGCGAATAGCTCTCAAGCGCTCATAAATTGAGCGCGAGGGTTGATTCTCGTTCGTCCCAAGGCGCTCGTTCTCATGGTCTATGTCTCAGCCTCCAATTTTGCCTTATTGCAAAAGCCCTAATTTAACATCCTGAAAACCCTAGAATCTCAAACATGGTATCATCGTGTATGGCAAATAAAAATACAATTAAAGGTACTGGTTAGCTTCAAAACTTCGTTATGAACATGAATCAAATAATATATTTCACAAATAATGCATAGAATGGAATGTAAGATTATGAAATTTGTTTGATACAGTTGAGGTTCTCGTTACCAATTCCTTGCCTTTTGACGAATGTTCTGGATTGGAATACGATCAGTGAAGCTTCAGGAAGCTATTGAAATAGTTTTTGTGCCTTGAATCAATCTCTAACAATGATTTCAGTTTTGATTTTTTAGAGAATTTTTCCAAGTTTGTCTATGGAATTGTTGCGCAGTTTTCAGTCTCTTAGCATTAGGTTTTCACTCAAGCTTATGTACTGAATAGATTAGGTCAACAAAATTCAACCAAATCTCTTGTAATCATGATTTTTGATAATTGATTTTCTAAGGATCTTTTTGAATCTTCTTCATGTGTTCTTTGTGTCAAAATTATGCCAATCAATCCAATTCTTTCCTAATTAGCATGTGCACGAAATCTTGATGGCAAAACATGTATAAAAAGATTTGTTAGAGCAAGTTAGATATTTTTCATGTATTTAAATAATTTAAATGAATTAATATAAATAATAATTCAAATAAATAAATAAAAAATGAGAAAATACTTCCCTTTGGGCCAAGTGGTCGTGCATATGCTTAGAATGATGAATCATGGAAGAAAAATGGGCCCATTAGCATTTTTAGGTCATTTGGATCAAAGTTGACTTTTCAAAATATCCAAAAATTTCCCAACTTCCACAAGGCATAACTTTCTCAATTTTTAATCTTTTCTCATGTTCTTGGACATTTTGGAAAGGTCTTTGAGTCCTCTAACCAATGACTTTGGTCCCATGTCATTTTGATTTACCAATCTCAAGTTATGGCCTTTGACTTAAAGTCCCTTTTTGTTGACTTTTGAAAATGACCTATAATGTTGAAATTGATAACTTTTTGTGAGAGCATTTCTTGGACTTGAGGTATGAAGATGAGTTGTAGGAAATGTCTTTCTCTTCAAAATGAGCTTTGGATGGGATTTTTCTGATAATCCATGTGAAAGTTATGCCCTGGTCAATTTCACTTGACTTTTTCAGCTATCCAAATAAGGAAACTTTTGCATCTTGATGATTTCTGAGCCAAATTTTGAGAATCATGATCAAGCATTGATCAAATGATGTTTGTGGCTTCAAAATGATATGTTGACCAAAAATTTGAACTTTTGACTGTCAAATGACCATTTTGCCCCTACAGTTGACTGTAGTGCAATTAGGGTTTTGACTGTGCAATTTTGTGCTGAATGCCTTGAAACTTGATATGAGGATACTTGACCATATTTGTAGGCATGTGGGACTTGATTGGGCCTTTGAAAACTTCATTTTCTTGATCAGAACACAAACCCTAGTTTTGACTGTATATGAGACTTTTGCACTGTGCAACCCTTGGGGAATTTTGAAGCTTTGCTTGGCAATTTCTTGGAAAATATGGGAGGGCAAATTTTGGGGTACAACACCCCCACACAATTTCAGTCTTCTGCATATCCCAATATGGGCCCCTCAACATCCAACCTTAGCCCTGATCTGAGATTGTCCGAAGATTATGAACCAACCGACCCAACTTACCATCAACCACAACATCACCAAAGCATCCAACATCCTCAATACCAAACACCCCAAGATCCATTTCCTTTCTACCCCCCGTACTCAGACGACCAGTGCTACAGACCAACTATGGAACCCCACCCACCACCAACACGACCAAACTTTGAGGGTATGGGTAACCGACTGTACCAAAGCGGATCTTTTAGATATGGAGATCTGACTGATTTCATGGATCCGAAATGCATTGACTTTGTTGGGCCATCGACCCTGCCACAGCAGGAAACGCGACGAAACCCAGCACGGAAAAGGCGAGGACGGGGATGCGGAACCGGGGGTCATTACCGGGTTCCAGAAGACCACTGATTAATTTGTATTTTTTATGTAATAGTTATGTGTATAATCATATTTTGTAAATAAAAAGTCAATTTTGTTGATCCTATATCGAATACGTAACACACTGCATTTAAAATAAAAAACGTGAAAATTTGCCTTCCAATTGCACTAAGGCGCCATCTCACTTGGCTTAGGGCAGGCCTTTAACACCTAGGCGCCAAGTGAGATGGCGCCTCCCCTTAAAAATTAGGTGTAGACGCCAAGTGGGATAGCTCTTCCTTTGGAGAGTTTTCTGAAACATGGTTATTTGTGTAATTTTTTCTGAAACATGATTATTTACGAATTTTTTTTAATACATGATTATTCCAAAAAAAAAAAATTCAAGGAAAAACTCTCAAGTGAAAATTGTTTAAGCAAACAAAAGGAGGATGAAGAAGCCATCTACGTGGCAGTATGTATAAGCAGAAGGGCGAAATGGAAAATTCGAGAACATAAACTTTTTTATATATGATAGATTTTTAAAATTTACTCTTATTAATCTTTGAGGTGTTTGAGAGTTAATTTTTAAGAGAAAGTGTTTCAAAGGGTTACATCTAATATATATATATATATATATATATATATATATATATATATATATATATATATATATATATATATATATATATATATATATATATATATATATATATATATATATATATATATATATATATATATATATATATATATATATATATATATATATATATATATATATATATATATATATATATATATATATATATATATATATAACATGCACTCCATTAATAAGTATTATGTAACATGCACTCCATTAATAAGCATTAATAAGCATTAAGTAACATGCACTCCATTAGGTGAACCATCACCCTCAAAATTAAGCAAATTGGCAATAACACCCCTATAATTTTATTTTGTCGGTGTCAATGATATCAAATAATTCCAACTCTCTCCTAATCAAAATTACGGAAGATTGAAAGTCTCAGTATTAGCGTCATTTATCATTTAGGATCGGTCCAACAAATTTGAAAATTAAAAAAAAAAATTAAATAAAACTTTATAAAAGAAAAACAATATATATTAACAAAATTTATGTTAATTTTTATTTTAAAATAAAAGATATCATCAATAAATTTCTCAAACTATTTTTTTTTTTCAATTAAGCATTTAAATAATATAAAATTAATTAATAATATCTAAAACATGTTAATTTGATTAATTTAATAAATAATTAAAATTAAAATTTCATATTACTTTTTACCATTTTAATAGGGTGAATTAAATTTATTAATTTTATATAATTTTTAAGTTATATAATTAAAATAATTACTCATTATATTTATATAATTTAAAATTATATTAAAAAGCAAGTACTATTTTAGAAACTTAATTTAAATTATTCATTAAAAATATTTATTTTTATTAGTATATAAACAATAGTTGCAACTTTTATATCCTTCTATATAATAAAACATAATTACTTATTATGTTTATATAATTTAAAAATTATATTAAAAAGTGGATATTATTTTAAAAACTTAATTTAAAGTTATTTATTAAAAATATTTATTCGTATTTGTGTATAAACTATAGTTGTAATTTTTATAACCAAATAAAAATAGATAAGATATTAAATTAAAATTACATAATAAAATATAATTATATCAATTTAACATGAATTTTTCTTTCAATTAATATATTGTTAGATCAATGTTGAAGGTCTTTGCATGAAAAAAAATTGGACCGACCATCAAATTGTTAAAGGTAATGGGTCATTAGTTTATTAATCGAATTGCTGGTTTATTAATTAAATTTTATGATTAAATTGAATTAAATTAGATAATTCGGTTGAGTAATCTATTTCTATAATAAAATTATATATTTATTAAATCAATCGATTTGGATGATTCAGTGTCTAAAAAATATCACAATATCTACATAATTTCAAATTTCAAAATATCATAATTGCACATGTTCATTCTTTAAATTCAAACTCTAAATATAATGATCACTCACAACAAAATAATACAAAATACAAATTTAAATAAATTTTAAAACAGATATAATTACAAACAAGTGAAAGTTATTCTAAATAAGTTTTTTGAAGAAAGTCTAATTATATTTTAATTTTTAAAAAACTTATTAAAACTGCTTTGTTTCGACGAGAAAAAGAAACATGCACTTAATTTATTGTTTTTTCAAAACCGTTGATTCACCGATTTTTACATGTTCCCACTAGTTCAATAGCATATCTGATCCAACAATCGGACCAGATCGATAACTCCTCCAATTCTCAGTTTAAACGGTTCGATCAACCAATTTAATATGATTTTTAAAACGTTATTCAAGAAAGTGAAACACTTGTTTTCCACTAGAATACTAGACAAGAGACGTTAATACCATGATTTTGCTAGAATATATTTATGAGAATTTCTTAATGCACCCTATGTGTTTCTCAGGCACCAGCGTGAATTTCCAAAAATATCTCCAGGAACCGGAAATGTATCTCTGGGACGCACCAAAATCTAGTTAAAAAGAACCAAAATCAAAAATATATTTCCGGTTTATAACCGAAATTATATTTCCGGTATTATTCATCACAAAATGCAGGAAAACAACACTTACACATTACATCAAGATTCCCAAACAAAATATAAAATTACATAAAGTAAGCAATACATATGGGATTTAAACATATATGCGACATTACACTTCAACATCAGGGTGGACGTTGCAACAACTTCAAAATTTCATCGACCATTCTTGTAATCATCACATCAAGTTCGATTTGAACTTTTTCATCGTAACCGAAAAGGGTTTCCCATATAGCCCATAAATTAGTGCTTGTTTGTATCTCTTTGTTGATGAACTCAAGTTTTCCTTCGTTGTTAATGGGTGAAGAGCGGTACTCAATCTTCAAAATTTTCCGATTGTCGCCAAATGGTAAAAGTCCTCCTATTGTGTAATGAAGATCTTTCAGGGGTTCGTATATGTTGATCTTGAATTCCCTTGATGGTAGATACCTATTAACAAAGTGAACTTTTTCAACATGTCAAACGATATTCATTTTTTTTGTTTAGTGTTTAAACATGAGATAACATGAGGGAGAGGGATGCGTTTCTTATATAGTAGTTTGAGGATGTTATGGACCATACACATCCTATCTATTGACAGAATGTAAACTGAACATGTATTTTCGGTTTACACCTTAACTTAAAAACCAAAAATACATTTCTGGTAAAGTCTCTGGTATTAAAAACCAGAAACAGAGAAATAACAGAAAGAGCAGATTGCATGAAAATATAATAATATGCATATACATTACCAAAATGGGAATATTCCACGTCATAATTCATTAACAAAAATACATATACATCAAAGTCATATTTAACTATAGGGGTAGCAAACGAGCATGCCCGCCCCATTTAGGCCCGCTCCGCAAAAGCTCGCATAAAAACGGGACGGGCGGGACATACATAGTTGAGGATGAGGGCCTAAAACCTAGGCCTGCCCCATAAAAAAGTGAGTGCGGGGCGGGAAAAGCCCACGGGAACTACACCTTTTAGGCCTAAAAATGCAAAATTTTATGCTAATAATCATGCCCACAAAAGCCCACAAAGAAAACAGGAAGGGGCGGGGCGGTCACATTAGAGGATGAGGGCCTAAATTCTTGGCCCGCCATGCACTAAAGTGCCTAACGGGCGGGGCCTGTTTTTCCACCCCTATTTAACTACTTAATAGATCTAAAGTAATTGTCTCTCGATAAATCCACAGGTGGTACACCTTTTTGACTTTTCCTTGTTTTTTTCTATTTCAGTGTTCTTCGACTTGGTGTACTCTTACATCCTTTTAATGATCTGGTCCGACCAAGTCTCAGATTGGTCTGTATAATGATTCACCCACTCCGATGACGTTGATGGTATAGGGCATCCTGGTTTCAAATACACTTGAATAAATTGTCGGGGATTTGAAACCCACCCAACACAAATGATATGATTAGTGGTGTTAGATCTTGGAGTAGTGTGCAATGAGAAAAAAGTTTCTGAAAAACCATATCTTGTAAGATTAGTACACACCCTCCAATACACACTTGCAATGAGATGACCCATCTCAGGGAAACACATTCATTTATTCTTCAGTGCAAATGCTTCCTTGGATAGTACAAGAGCGTTATAGATTTCTTCAAACTTATTCTTATCCCCATACACCCGTGTGTACAAATATCTATGGCTCCTTAACTCTTGGATAAAAGTTTTGCGGACAAGTGTGTGATCATCTTCCCCTTTACCGAGTAAAGCAGAAATAGCTCGAAAACCATAATTAGCGTCACCATGAATATTGACGATCAGATCAATGTGATTGTGCATAAAAACCATCATCTCCTCAATGAACATTATTTTTTGTGGAGGCGGTGGATTTGGAGGTTTTCTTATGCGAGGACCTTTGAAGACCTTTTTTTGAGATTTTTGTGTCGGTGAATCGGGAAAAAGTTTGTTAATGTGTTTAAAATACGATGGACTCCTCATATTAGAATTCTCACTTGGTGTAGGTTTAATCTTTTTTGGTGCTCCTTTTGTTTTAACCGGTTGAAACGATGGTTTCAAGTCGGTTGTCTCCGGAAATGCATTTTTTCTCAATTGATCTTTGATGTGGATTTTTATATTGTCATCTTCTTTCCTAAATCTTTTTTTGTATCACTTCCCATTCTGTCAAGATTGTGATACTTTACTTTCCATCTTCCATTGTACTGTCGTCTTCAAAACTCAACCTCTTCCAATGACTACATACTCCGTCCATTCGTATCTGGCTATCAAGTTTCACCTTCTTAGATATGACACAAGCATACGGGAGACCATATATTTTCATAATTGTGAAACCACACTTAGAGGTATCGAAGCCTAAGTCAGAGGCTAGTTTGGCTTCATAAAAATGAAATTAAGAGTTGATCGTGATATGTTGCCAACTGCCATAGCCCAAATTTGTCCTACCTTTTACTTTTGTTTGGCTTAAACTTCACATTTCATCTACATCATCTTCACTAGTTCATTTGCATATCACGCTTTTCATTGAATAAAGCACTTTGGTTCAAGAAGCGGTATTTGTGCAAGACTAGGGTTTCATGTTGGTTTTGAGGTTCCTTCATCAGCTAAAGGAAGTTTCATCTGGTTCTTGAGCAGTGGACTATGTGGAATTAGGTTTTTGAAGTTTGGTTATTATGGATTTCTCCAAGATCACTAATGTCTAGGGCTTGTTCAAAGTGTTTCAACAAGTGAATCACGTGAATTGGGGTTTTGGTAACTTGGCTACCTCAAGCATCATGCCTTCAGGTTGTCTTTTTTTGGATTTTTTGTTGTGTTTTAGGCTTAAATTCATAGCATGGTTCCGATTTTCTTCCAGCCAGCCCAGCGAAATCCCATTTTGTTTGCACCCCCATTACTCTTTTTATTTCTTTTGTATTTGTTTGTTTTTTTAGTTTCATTATTTCCTTTTGTTTATGTTAATTAATTTGTTAATTATTTTTATTTCTTTGTTTTATTTTTGCTAATTGTTAATTAATTTTATGATTTTTACTCGATGTTGATTAATTAGTTTTTTTAATAATAAATATTTTTATTTAACTTAATTAGCTTTATGTGTTGATTGCTTAATTGTTAAAATGCTTTTCGATTATTTGATTTCATTTTTCTATGGGTTAATGAATTCCATTTTGATTATGTGTGTGATTAACTCCAAAGGAAAAATTAAAGTTGTTGACTTCATGTCATCAAATATATCTTATACGATTGTGCGAAACCCTTCATACATTTTTAGTTTTGTTAATATTAAGTTAAAACTCTCCTAAAAAATCAATTTTAAAACCCACACCCCTTTTAAGCCAAAACTTCGACATTAGGTCGTCGCATCTTCAAAATCTCATCCACACTCATTTTAACCAAACAAACAATTTTAACAAAAAACAGATATTTCAAAAGGTTCCTGTGGAGTACCGCAAATGCATTGGGTTCTAGTACCTTCCCTTTGCATAACCAACCCCTGAACTTTAGATCTCTTTCAAAAATGCATTATATTTTCATTACTTTTAAGTATTATTTTACATTGCATATTTAAGGGTTTTATTTCGTTCTTTTCCCTTTTCCCTTGGAAATAATAAAGCATGGTGGCGACTCTTTCTTTTGCGAGTCGGGTTAATTAATAGCTTGATCTCCGATTTTCACCGCTACAGAATTGTCGACTCTGTTGGGGATAGATTGACCTCTTGCTGGTCCATCTCTAAGTGGGTTAAGCCTAATTTGTCTTATCTGTTTTATTATTATTTGTTTGTTTGTTTGATTATATGTTATATTTTGTGGTTACTTGGGTGATACTTACAAGGACAAGTCCTATACCCGGACTAAGTTAAACTTAAGAATAGGACATACGATATAGTCATGTTAACTTTGAGGGAGTAATCTCGAAAAAGGAGGCATGAAACCACCCACTCAGTGGAAGTCCCTTTGACTGTAATATTCGTTTACCGAGTAATCGGGAAGACGTTATTGCTTTCAACCTGGGAGCCAGAGAAGCTGAGAACCGTAGAAACCTAACCCATCTTGGCCTCTTAGGTGTAGTGCGAAGACTATAACAGAGTGATTCGGAAGTAGTTGTCACGCGATGATGCACTCAGACGATTTTCTCTTGAGAATATTGCTAATTACCGAGTAATCAAGATGTTGGTAATATCCGAAGGAGGAACGCATACTCTGGGAACTTTTAGAACCTTGTTTTACAGGTGTGGTTAAATCTTTAGTACATACCTTATGGGTGGTCCTTACCTTTGATTCCGTGCTCGTGACGTTGGACCTTTCGACTTTGTTTGTGACCTTGCTTGTGGTTGTTGCATAGCCATGCCTTCATGCATTCATGAAACCCTTTTCACTTGTTTTTCAAGGAATTCAGAGGTTTTTCTTTGTAAAACATCATAAGTTTCGTCAAACTCAATGGATCTTGGGTGTTGATAGGGTGAAAAACCCTAATCCACCAAAATGGATGATTGATCTTGATGATAACTTAATCAACGCTCTAATCCAATTTAGAATTCATTTTCTACCTTCATACTTTGATGTTTACAACTTAATATCTTGAGTTCCTTGAAAATCAAATAAAAATTCTACTTTGCATATCACGCATCATTCTATATTTTTTGTTTCACTTTAAAAAGTCATTTTCAAGTCTTATTTTTCCTTTGGTCTCACCAGTACAACACTCACGCTAAGAGAATAATGGATAATATCAAGAAAGAGGTTTCAGAACTCCGCAGAGAGGTAACTACTTTGAAGGCTGGTTTGGAGTATCTAACTGCTTTGGTTAAAACTTTGGTTGTTGCCCAAGTCAATCCTTCTAGGAAGGAAGAAGAGATGGAAAAGGTCTTCACAAAACTCGGAAATCATTCTTTCATGACAACGTGATAGTCAATACACCTAGCAATTTTCCCTAAAAAAAGTGAATATGGGAATGCTTCTAGAAGAGGATGTCCGAAAGGGATGTTTATTTGAAGATGGTGGTCCTGACGTTTGAATCATCCTTTTTCCAAAACATGAGTGAATCTCAGTTAATAACGACCCTGAGGTTTGAAATACGTTTTCTCTCGCACAAGTCCAGATGGGGGAAAGGCTTCTTAGATTATTAGCTCATTTATGTTTTTCATTTTTGTAATCTTTCATGTGTGTCAAAGCTTTGTTTGCATGTAAGAATTTGTTTGCATTTGACTGATAATGATAACACAATGAGTATGTTTATCTTGAAGAAATTCATTCGTTTCACTCGTATTTGTTTTCAAATTTTAAATTGCTTTTTGCATTGTGATACCAATTTGTTGCCCATTCTCTTTCCTAGGCAGATATTGAAGGGAGGATGATGATCTTTAAAACGCAAAATCTCGGGTTGTATGCTTTTGAATAAAATCTTGCTGAAGATGTACAGGAATTGTTCCAAATCCCTAAACACCGGAGATATAAGGAAGATAATCCCTTACTAATCCCTTTTGAGCCTTGAAGTAGGAGTTTCTTTTCTATACGAAAAAACCCTCAAACTTTAACATGGGGCAGGGTGGTTTTCAGTTAATCTGATTGAGTGTTCAAAATTCATAAGGAAGATATTTATGAAGAGAAACTGCGAGGGCTATCCTTCATGTATAATAAAGCCAGAAGATGTGGAACCACAATGTTATCCCTCATTCATCAAGAAACGAGGAAGTCACAATCCTGTCAACAAGTAAAGACAAGCTAATGTCACACGTTTTGTTCAAAAATCAAAAATCAAGAAAAAAGAAAAAGCCTACTAAGTCGAAAACTTGAAAACGTGCGGTTTAGGCAAAAATTACGGCATCCCGCTGGACTATCAATTCAAAAGAATTAGTTTAGGAAAAAGTTAGGGAAAACAAAAAATTGCAAAGAAAGGAATACAAAGAAAAGTCCTCAGCAAAGAACAAATTGGTGTGACTACAAACACGAAGACATAAGGGTGGTTGCTACTCCGAAAGCCTCGTCGTTTCCTTAATCGTCACAAAATCATTTTAAGAGATGAACACTCATGTTGAATTAACTGAACATAGGGTTGGAGAACATCACGAAGAATGGGTGGGCACATATAAATTTTGAACCTTAGAAATATTTTTTCTTACAACCGTGAACCAGGCCACGTTACAACCTTCAAAAGTCCTAATTGAAACAGGGCTATTTTGAAAGCATACTTCAATGAGATAGTGTTCCTGACTCTCGCGAATGTTTGCTAAATAGTTATGTTTGTATCATATGCTTTTGCTATACAAAAATAAATGCTGCTCTAATCACAAAATTTATGCGATATCTTTTCAAAATCTTCAACACTTACGTAACTGTTGCATTAGAATTTTCATTCTCATAATAAAATTTTTATAACTGCAAAAAATTTGTTTGATATCAAGGAAGCTAATATATAAGCACTAGCGATGAGTTTATTCTTTTAAGACCTGAAACTCTATTGAGTAATTCGCGAATAATTTCAAGAAAAATCATATCCAGGGGCATGTCACCTGAAGACCTTAAGCACATACATGTTGCTTCTCCCAGTTAATGCTTCCCCAACTTGTTTACCCTTTTGGGGCAAAATTTGAAGACTTTGTTGTGCCAAGTACAGTCAATCCGGGGCAATCACGTCGAGATTCGACGAATCTCTCTAAGAGTTTGAAGACACTAGAGCATTGTGGACGCCAGGTCTTTTGTAAAATTCTCTTGAGACGATTTCTTGGGACATTTTAGAAGTGAAGTTATTCGCAAGAATTGTCATGCATCACGCAGCTTATCAGCAGTAAACTTGGGGCATCCAAGATTAGTCCCAGGGGTAATCCAGATTTGTCAAGATATATGATATGTTTTGCACACATTATCAGAGGGTGGTGTTCCCAGTATCTCCAGCTAAGCAAGATTTTTTTCAGCTGAAGCATTATTCGTGTTGTTATCCTTTCAATGGATTATTGACGATAGAAGATTGGACTTTGGGTTTTCTACCGAAAAAATATCTTCCTCTCCAGAGAGATTTAAGCCTTGTAAAAGGACTTTGCTCCATTGATGGATTTTGTTCTATATCCAGTAATGTTCCCATCTTGTCGAGATTAGCCGAGTTTCGGGTTGTGTTGTGATGTCTTATCATCTTCAGTCTATCTCTTCTATCTGTTTTGTCAGCATATACATGACATTCATTTATTCATTCACACTTGCATCATGCACACACATTGATATTTGTTGATGTTCTTGATCCGTATACTTTGGTTATTGTATTTCCTCTTCTCAAATAGAGTGTCAACTTAAGCAGAAAGTGTCTCCTTTCTAATTCCCCACTGGGTTTATTCCTCGTGGAAGAGTTGTTGTTTAGATTTCCTTTTCCATATCTGGATAGGATAAATCCCTGATTGAGTTGTTTCCTCATTGGGTGGAGTCTTGTTTGACTGTTTTCTCTCCAGTTTATTCCTGGATTGAGCTTTGTCTCTTGTGAACGCTACCCCGTGGATCTCTCTAGGCTGTGAAACCTAGATGGAGAGTGCATTCATTTTGCAATTTAAATACTTGGTCTCCTCAGGAAGAATCTATTCATGGTTTCCCATTGAAGATGAACTTTGTTTCCTAGCAGCGTTGTTGTAACACTCTTTTGGAATCTCAACAAGATAGAAAGTTGAGGTCTCTTCATGAGCAGCTTGTGTGTTTATTAATACCCGTTGAAGACAACAAGTGGCAGACTCTTCATGAGCAGCTTGTGTGATTTAATATCCTTTGAAGACAGAAGTGGCGGTCTCTTTATGAGCATCTTGTGTGTTTATTAATATTTGTTAAAGACAACAAGTGACAGTCTCTTCATGAGCATCTTGTGTGCTTTAACATCCTTTGAAGATAACAAGTGGCGGTATCTTCAGGAGCAGCTTGTGTGTTTATTAATATCCGTTGAAGACAACAAGTGGAAGACTCTTCATGAGTAGCTTGTGTGATTTAACATCCTTTGAAGACAGCAAGTGGCAGTCTCTTCATGAGCAACTTGTGTGTTTATTAATATCCATTGAAGATAACAAGTGACAGACTCTTCATGAGAAGCTTGTATGCTCTAATATCCTTTGAAGATAGCAAGTGGAGGTCTCTTCACGAGAAGCTTGTATGTTTATTAATATCCGTTGAAGACAACAAGTGGCGGTCTCTTCATGAGCAGCTTGTGTGTTTATATCCATTGAAGACAACAAGTGGTAGACTCTTCATGAACAACTTGTGTGCTTTAATATCCTTTGAAGATAGCAAGTGGCGGTCTCTTTATGAGCAGCTTGTATGTTATTGGTATCTTTGAAAGTAACAAGTGGCAGACTCTTCATGAGCAGCTCGTGTGCTTCAATATCCTTTGAAGACAACAAGTGGCGGTCTCTTCATGAGCAGCTTATGTGTTATTGGTATCTTTGAAAGTTATAAGTGGCAGACTCTTCATGAGCAGCTTGTGTGCTTTAATATCCTTGGAAGACAGCAAGTGGCGGCCTCTTTATGAGCATCTTGTGTGTTTATTAATATCCATTGAAGACAACAAGTGATGGCCTCTTTATTTGAGCAGCTTGTGTATCCCCAACAATATGTTATTTCAGCAGCAAATGGTATCTCTCCGGAAAAGACCCGCAGAGAAGTTTGTTATGAAACCCCTATCTTTAGTAAAAATTGGTAGTTCACTATCAGAAAAAGTTAGTGTGTCTTTTTGTCTACCTTTGACCCTGAGTTGTAAACTCACCATCATCTTGGGTCAATAACCATCTATCTTTTCGCAGCCTATGCAAGGCGTCTTCTCTGATAGAGTCAATAATTTTTCTTCTCTCGAAGTTGTACCCCAATAAGAGTCTCAATTGAAGTTTGTGGCTCTGTTCACCAGTGAAGTTATAATCTCTTCCCCTGTGGGATTACTGTATAATGTACTTGGTTTCTCCAATAGTAGTTTGTCTCATGCGGCATCATTCCTCATTAAATTCAATTATTACATTCATATCATAAACACAATGGTGGTATCTTAGGGCCAAAAATTGTGTATTCTGTATTTAAGTCCGTTCAATCTCGTCGAGACGAAGATTCCAATCTTCATATCTCCGGATAGAAGAAACTTAAATAGGGGTAGCTGTCATACCCCAATTTTTGACATAAGATCCCATTTTCATTTGCATTTTTATTCAAAAAAATCAAGGTCACGAAATACAGTCGGTTTTAACCTCTCACCTTCGAGCATCGCTTATACAGAGATTATTAAGTGTTTTGAACATTTTTAGCCTATGTATCACTAACTTCTAATCGCATACAAAGGTGTATGTTTGTGTTCTCTTTTGTTTCATGTGCAGAGACAGGTCTGAATCAAGAGCATCAGATGTCGCGCCTCAATTAGGGTTTTAAGTCTTCCAAGCCAGAAGCACGATTGATTATGGATCTCGAAGATCGATTCATCAAGGCATAACCTCTAATCTCAAAGCATAATCAATATTTTATCATCATTGATTCACATATGCATCAAGGTGTATGGGAATGCAAGGAAGGATCAAGTTTTCCAGTTGATTCACATCTCTTTTACTGAAAAGTCAACATTTTCAAGGTCAAGTGCAAGGATTGTAACTTCCTCAATGATCAATATTTTGATATGATTATTCTTGCACGCTGTCATAAATAATGTCATCTACAACTTTGCTTCAATGTATGAGGGAAATTTTTTCTTAAAAGACTTTGAAAGTTATAGAATTGTTGTATGTCATTTCTTGATTTAGAATTGTTCTTGATTTCCAATTTCGATTAATGTAATGATAAGTTTTCTTCAAAGATATGGTTGATTATGATGGATTAAAGTGTAAGTGCAAGGGCATAAAAGAGTGACTTGTGGTTTGGTTTTGATCATATATAACTTTGAAGTCCTCAAAAACTTGTTACTCCAATTGCAAGTTAATTTGGATTTTGAGAATTAAAGTTAGGGATTCAAGGTTTGTCATTTAAATAGGGAGGTGAAAGTTTATCAAGTGAACCAAATTTCTTAAGATACAAGTTGATTATTGGTTCATGGAGATTTTAAATGATCAAAATTCTTAAGCATTTGTGTGAATTTCTCGAGATACAATATCATTCACTACTCTTCAAAGTGTAGATTTCAAGTGTCCAAAATACAAAGTCTCAAGACCTTACTATTCATCATCCATTATTAGAACTCATTCAATTCTCAAGACATATCAAAAATATAACTTTAAAGTTCCAAGTAACCTTTGTCTCATCCATCTGCAAGCTGTACAAGTTTAAATTCCCAAGTTACATCCAATCAAGTTCTAAGTCAAAATTACAAGTTACCACAAGAATCGTACGCAAGTGTTTGTACAAGAAAACAAAAAATCTAAACCTAAAGCTAAGACTTGTTCTTGATCCAAAATCCATGCCACATATTGCCAAATTCCAGCTCCTGCATAATAGCTAAATAAACAGTCAAATTGTGACATCTCCTTGTCCATAATTTTTGCAGCCATAAGACAAACATAACAGGCCAAAAATTAGCATATCATCCTGCAAAATCAATCCCAACCTACTAGAAACCTTGTTGTCTAAGTTGCTGCCCCTGCCGCATTGCCCTTATCTTTGCTATCCAAAACCTGCTATTAAACAGTCAAAACCAGACAAAAATGGTCCTGCTGTCCACTGCATATACTATCCAAAAAATACATCAAAATATCCAAAAACAAACTGCATCATAAAAGCAATAAAACAGTTTCCAAATATCACACATTTTCCCCTCCCAAATCTCATATTGTTTCAGCTATAAAAGTAGTTCTAAGGAGAGGGCCACAAAAATATTTTTTGGAGGAAAAAAAATTCCACAGAAAATTATTAAAAGAATAATAATGGGAAGAAAAATCAGAAGAAATTAGGGGAAGGAAAAACAAGAAAAACTCTTCAAATCTCTCTGCATAGGCATCCCAATTATAACCATGTACTCTTCGTGAAAATATTCTATACCTATAGCACAGTAACAGTTTCACAACACCAATATTCCTTCAATATCAAACACCTTCCTCTTTTTATCACAGGATCATATCCATCACTCCTCACTAATACTCCTTGGTCCATCTTTAACTCCACAAAATCAAAACCTCTCTCTACCTTCTCTCCATTTTTTACTTCACTTTCGATCATGAACACTCGCCATTAATAACACAATACAATACACTTTTATAGATTCCCACTCACCTAAGATATATAGATAGATACGAAGTGTTTGAAATGGAAACAACAACAGGGGAACCATTTTCCCCAACCACCGTCAACAGATGCCACAACAACCGAGTCATCATGTGGTGCAGGGTGCTCACCAACAACCTTCTCCATCTGCTCAACCAATGTAGCAGCAGTAGAACTCCCAGCTTACACAATCAACACCTCCCCGCATCTTCGCACATGTAACGTATCAGCAAACAACTTACAATACAAATACAACACAACATTGTTCAAAATCAGAAGCATGATAGGGTCGAGGATTCAAACATAATAACTTAATAATTTCCAGAGAAATCCTCCTCTCTGCCGGTATTCTTCTTTTCTCTTTCTTTTGATACTACTGTAAATCTCGTTCCTCTTTGTGATTACCATCGTTTTTTTTGTTCATAATTACTGTTGATGTTGGAGCTTTCACTCACATGATGATTTCATTGTTGAATCTTTAAGAGCTACGAGAACAAGGAAATCATGAGAACCAAATACGAGATTGAGAGTTGAGCAACTGTGACTAAGACAACATTACTGTAAGAACCGCATAGGGTTTCATCCAAGACTGTACTCAATTTTCTCTCCATTTTTTCCACCTCCTCTTCCTTCTTCCAGTGTTGGATCAGAATCAGATTCAACGCGTAGTTATCATAACCCTGCCAGCTACAAGAATATGCCTAATTTTCTGCGCCTCCGATCTTAAGTTCACAGTGATGCCGCCGCCTCTGTTCAACCTAGTGTTTCTTCCTCAGATTGCACCGTTCCCATTCTCGTCTTCGTCTCTTCACCTCAAATTTGTCTCTTCTTCATCCACCTGCTTCAATTCAACGCTACACACACCACCGTGAATGTGTCTTCTTGTCCAATTTTTTCCCTCATCGCCGCCTAAAATTCTCTTCTTCTCCGCCCCGACGCACCATTATATGCAACCGTCTCGCATCTTTATCTCAACTCAATTGCTTCAGACGAAGCTCCATCTTACTCTGTCAATTTGCTTTCCAGTCCGCTTCAGTCGTGAATCATCGTTCTCAGCTATGTCTAATCAAGATCGAAAAACCTAGCAACTAAAAGCTGGAATTAACTGATGAACACTAAGCCCACATGTTTCCTTTTTTTGGATTTTTTGTTGTGTTTGGGGCTTAAATTCATAGCCCGGTTCCGATTTTCTTCCAGCCAGCCCAGCGAAATCCCATTATGTTTGCACCCCCAGTACTCTTTTTATTTCTTTTGTATTTATTTGTTTTTTTAGTTTCATTATTTTCTTTTGTTTATGTTAATTAATTTGTTAATTGTTGTTATTTATTTGTTTTATTTTTGCTAATTGTTAATTAATTTTATGATTTTTACTCGATGTTGATTAATTAGTTTTTTTTTAATAATAAATATTTTAATTTAACTTAACTAGTTTTATGTATTGATTTCTAAATTGTTAAAATTATTTTCGATTATTTGATTTAACTTTGCCATAGGTTAATGAATTCCATTTTGATTATGTGTGTGATTAACTCCAAAGGAAAAATTAAAGTTGTTGACTTCATGTCATCAAATATATCTTATACGATTGTGCGAAACCCTTCATAAATTTTTAGTTTTGTTAATCTAAAGTTAAAACTAAACTAAAAAATCAATTTTAAAACCCACTCCCCTTTTAAGCCAAAACTTTGACATTAGGTCGCCGCATCTTCAAAATCTCGTCCACACCCATTTTAACCAAACAAACAATTTTAACAAAAAACAGATACTTCAAAAGGTTCATGTGGAGTACCGCATATGCATTGGGAGCTAGTACATTCCCTTTGCATAACCAACCCCTGAACTTTAGATCTCTTTCAAAAATGCATTGTATTTTCATTATTTTTAAGTATTATTTTACATTGCATATTTAAGGGTTTTATTTCGCTCTTTTCCCTTTTCCCTTGGAAATAATAAAGTGTGGTGGTGACTCTTGCTTTTATGAGTCGAGTTAATTAATAGCTTGATCTCTGATTTTCACCACTACAAGCGGCAGTGATTATTAAAGGAGCAATGTTGGCTCATTTGACATTCTGATAGGACCCTTTGAGGGGATCCTAAACGGCTTGTTGGAGATTGTTATTATGGATAAGTCTTCAACTTTGTTGGTCAATCTTTTGATGGTAGGAATCTTCTCAAATAGGATCTCGCAGCTATTTATCAGGCGTTGCACACCTTCCCTCAGCCTCTTGCACCCATTTACTTGTTGATCACAGTAGACACAATCTTCAGAACAGCCATGGAACCCCCCGACTCTCAGCAAATTACCCTTCACAGTAGTTAATGGAGTTGTTAAATCCTTAATGGAGGAAACAAAAGTAGTATCATCAATTGCATTAATACCTTTGTCATGGTTTGGCATTGGTGAGGTTATCACATTCGGAGTAGTGGATCAAATTCAATTGTTTTATTGTCTATCAGATCTTGAATCTCATTCTTCAGAGCCCAACATTGATCAGTTTCATGCCCAGGGCTATTGGAATGATACGCGCACTTGACATTTGGATTGTACTTAGGTGATGTGGTATTTGGATTTGATGGTGGATCATGAAATGTCACTAAGTTGGCCTTCAACAGATGTTGCAAAGCTTGGGACAATGACATGCTAATCTTTGTGAACTGTCTTCGTGGAACTTCAGGTAGTTGATGGTTGGATGATTGTCTTTGAGCAGATGGAGGATTGGAGATCAAAACAACTTTAACACACGGACGGTGATCCTTCTTGGTATGTTCCCTTGACTCATAAACAACATTAGCCTCTTTCTTGTCAGTAAAAGGCTGCTTTATAGTGCTTGATGTGGAAGCATATGCCATGGGAATTTTTCCATTCTTGATTCCACTCTTGACCCTTTCACCAGTCAGAATTAATTTTTTGAAACTGGAATATGAACTACCAATTAGCAAGTCGAAATAAGGCCCAGTTAGTGTTCCTATGAACATGTCCACTAACTCCCTATCAGTTAGTGGTGGTTGAACTCTTCCATCAAGATCCCTCCATTTTTGTGCGTACTCTTTAAACCCTTCATTAGTACCCATTGTCATTCCTTGAAGCTGAACTCTTGTTGGTGCTAAATCAGCGTTATATTGATGATAAAAAGCAGCGGCCAGATCTTCCCATGTGTGAATGCGGTATCCCTCCAATTGATAGAACCATTATAACTGAGTCCCAACCAGACTCTCTTGGAAAAATGGATCCAAATCTTCTTATCCATAGTGTGCGACTATATCTTGCACACGTAAAACCTTAGATGAAGTTTCGGGCAGGAAACCCCATCATACTTGGCGAAGACTGGTATTTTGAACTTATGGGGAATGACGACCCCATGTACTAAGCCTAAATCACCAAAATCCAAGCCAGGCACGACTTGAATTTCAACAACCTTTAGTCTATCTTCAAACTGCTTGTATTTATCCTCAACTGGAGGATATTTCTCATTAACATAATCTTCGTCTTCGAAAGCTTGATTATTGGCACCCCTAACATGGGTGCTCCTTGCCTTCTCGTCTTGATTTTCGTCCTCTTAAGACGACTCTTCGACTATCTGTACCTGACGAACCGGGCCTTTGAATCTCTTACCCATGTTGAAGAAGGCCTTATTTTTGGTTTTCTTCTTGGCTACTAGCATAGTCATCAACTCTTGTTGCGCCTTAGCCAGATTCAACAAGGTCTCTTGGAACTTGGAATTCTATGCTTGTAAGTCCTTCACTGTTTGTTTGATATCCATCTTACTGAAATAAATAGTAGAAAGATAAGGAAACTTGTTGTGGAAAACCTGTTTATGTTATGATGCATGAAAATGCATATGCAAATGATTTCAAGGACTTAGAAAATTTAAATTTGTTTTGACAAAAGGGAACAAACATTAATTGCATTAATAAGTTCAGATTGATTACGAACATGCCTCTTGGGCTTACAATGGAAGAAATAAATACAAAATAAATTCCTAAGACAAAAAGGTCGAACGCATCCTCTTCGGTGCAATGTAGGCGTTCAAACTTTGCTCCATGAAGCTGTCTCGTAAGCTCCAAAACCTTCTTTTCACTTGCATAGAACTGAGGTTCGAAGGTCTCTCGCTCCCCCTTTAGCTGAATCTAAGATCTTTGCAAATCTTTAAGAGAAGTAGGCATATCAGAATAAAGGACAATATATGGAACATCTCCTTCGGCAAACGGCTCCGTGATGATAGATAGGATGGCTTCATAAGGCATCATGGGGTTTTGGATGCGAGTTCACACCCACTTGAGATAAGGATACAAAGGAATGGAGTTCTTATACCCCAACGTCTTTCTATCAACCTTGTTAATTATGCCCCATGCTCGTATAAATCTCTGACTATAACCTTGGACATTGTTCTCGTAGTCGAATGCAATTCCTTGGACAAGTGCATCATGAGGGCCATCCCTCCTAGCATACCCAAATTTTCGCAAAGCCAAACAAGGATTGTAGGTAATACCTCCCCTAATGCCAAGTAGAGGGACATTAGGGAATTCCCCATAATGGTCAATAATAGTAATGACTTCCATAGATCAAGCACACCAATAGATATCAGAATGTGTGAATGACATTAATCTTTTAGATCACCTCATACCTTGTTCATTTTTTCACAACAGATCGAGGTAGGTGCGAAATAAACCACCTAGCCAAAAGAGGAGTGCAACACATAAGAAGTCCTCTTCTCATCATGGTGCGAGAGTGAAGAGAACACAAGATATCCCCAAGTAAAGTAGGCACCAGATTATGAGATAGGAAAATTTTAACTGCGTTCATATCTATAAGTTAGTCCAGATTGGGAAACAGTACCATCCCATAGATGTGAAGAGCTAATACTTCTTCAAAGGCTTGTAAATCCAGAGCATCCCAATAATCTTGAGCCTTATCCAACAAAAACTTGGCTAGGAACCCTTTGACACCACTTCTTGTTTCCCAATTTGCCACAACAACAGAACATTACAAATGTAGAGCTCGGGCAATCTCCTTAAGTCTTGGGTCTCTTTCAATAATGTTGAAGGGTAATTGATCAAGAATAGGAATTCCCAAGAGTTAAGAGAATTCATCCATAGTAGGCATAAGTTGGTAATCAGGAAAGGTAAAGCAATGGTGTAAAGGGTCGAAGAATTGAAAGAGAACCTTCATCATGTCTTCATCAAGGCTTGAGGTAACCAGATTAAGAAGTCGACCATGTCTCTTGGTGAACGGAGAATTCTCAGGAACCCTTGACGCTAATTCTTTGAGTTGAGGAGGCACTCTTACGAGGTTGACTTGGATAGTATTTCTGCCGGTGGAAGTCATGTCCTATAAAACAGAACAAAAATAAATCTCTAGGTCCTTGAAATGGTTAGTGAAAAATTCCACAGTATGATGTCATGATGTTATGTACAAGTATACACACAAAGCAAACAAGTCCTTACGTTTAGGCTTGCATGAGGTTTCATTGGTAAGCACCCTCTTGAACTTTAGTTGGTTCAACCTGTCCTAGAAAGTAGTTAGGTTCTAGGGGATCATAATATCATTGATCTTTCTTCATCGGACATTATTTCAACGCAAACCTCTTTATTGGCGACCGAAATATCCCGAAAGCCCGATCTCAATGAGTGTAGTATCAAGTATCAACCAACTTCAGACTGCACCTAATCCGGCTAACTCACTACTTCCTAATGGCTAAGTTGTTCAATTAAAGGTTCTAAAGTCAGTTAATGCTTTATGACACCAAGCAGCGACCATGTATTCTCCTTGACTAGACTCAAGGGCTACCGGTACCAACAAATGTGTCACACTAACATAGCTATCATTTCAACCATGTCGATATACCCCACATAGTCTCCACGATCTATTGCTACTTACCTAATAATGCTCCCCAATCCAGGTAGAGGATCAATACAAACCTAAACAAAGACCCATAAAGGTAAAGCAAACAAATCAAACAAAGAAAGCATTTAAAAATGATCTAGATCTAAGGTAACCCCATTTTTAAGATCTCCCCAAAAGAGTCACCAGTTCTGTAATACGGTGGTATAACTGATTTGGTTGTTTTGCATTTTACCGAAATTATTGCAGATAGCAAGAGTCGCCACAGACTTTTCTTTTATCCAATAAGAAAAGGGTGAAAAGAACAGGAAAGACCTTTGAGATGTTTTCTTGAGTTCGGGGGGTAGGTTATAAAAAGGGAAGGTGTTAGCACCCTTTTCATCAGTAGTTATCTACGGGCTCTTATTTGCTTGCTAGATCACTTTTGAAATTTCTTTGTTTGAAATGTGTTTGTGGTGGGTTTTGAAAGTATTTTTTGAAAAAAAAAATGCCTTCGTTTAGGCAAACTTTGTAATGATTCTCGTCTCTATAAGAATGTATACAAAGTGTTGGACTTTTGAAAAAATTTCATGTTTTTGAAAGTGTTTAGTGTGTTTGAAAAGATTTTCGTTTTTGAAGATGGATTGTGAGCAAGAAACTAAGAACGTTCTACCTACTCAAAAGTCTTTTGTTCAGTTCTCTCTTCTTTTGACATTGCTATCTTACCATTGATTGATAAGAAGCCTTATCTTTGGATGTAAAGGGACGGGCGTGGGTCATCGTATAGCCATGAATAACAATGTTGTGATATATCTTAGCATTTCTCTTAAGGGACTAAGATCATTTGTAAGGCAACATTCGTAGCGTCACCGAGGGACTATGATCTTGTATTTTTTATTTGTTTTGGATAAGATGTCTCACATGCATATCATGATTATTTTCTCAAGGAAACAAGTGGAGTTAACCCTAGAGGTGCAAAGTGTGAAAGTGTTTATTTTTCATGCTTGGTTTATCTTAAATTAGGGTTTTCTAAGTATTGATTTTTATCTTTCCATACAAACCCTAATTTACTAACATTTATATGAAAGCGATAAATTATGGAAAATAAATATTCTACGCTATTACATCATTTGGGGATGGGGTATATATATTTACAAATGGGGATTGCAAGAAATTAAAATCTAATTATCTATTACAACTATATTGAATTTGAATAAATAACGTACAAAAAATGTAAATGAATATAATGCACAAGTAATGATATGAATACAATGTACAAGAATTAAAATGAATAATATACGAGAAAGTAAAGAAACAATGTATAAGGTAACGAGTGAAAGAGAAATAAATTATTTGGTTTTGCTAGGAAAAGGTTTTTATTTTATCCTAATAAATAAAAAGGAAATGCTTTGATAAAAGAATTAGACTAATTTAATTTTAAAAAAGAAAATATTTTTTAGTTTTATGAAAAGGTTTTATCATTAGACTAAATAGTATGAAAATTCTAAATTCTATGTTTATTTTAAGAAAATAAAATAAACTTTAATCTATTTAATTAGAAAAGTAAAGTTTGTAACAAAAATATTTTTGATGTTTTAGTCTAGAAAACAAACTAGATGTGTATAGTGCAAATTGTAGCGGTAGAAATATTCAAGACTAAGCCATTGGATTGACTAGACTTTATACAAATCAAAATAAAAATCGCCACCTCGCTTTATTGTTTCCAAAGGAATGGGAAAAGAGCGAATAACCCAAAAAGAGGGGGAAAGATTCAAGGTAAGAGGGTTGGTTATGCAAAGGGAAGGTATTAGCACCCTAAACATCTACGGTACTCCGCAAGAACCTCTTTGAAAAAAATCTGCATATTTTGGCTATAAAAATGTGTTGTATATAAAATGGATGATGGAGGTGAGAAAAGAAATATTTTTATGATTTTTGCACCCGCAGCGGTTGCGAACCTTTAGTGCCTACGTACCACCTTTCATGCAATAGGGAATCAGGGTACACGTAGTTCCTCTTTTAAAAGTTTGAAACACAAGTGTGTTGGTTGATTTTATGAGATAAGACATCATCGCAATTGTCCGTGTGAAAAACATACTTACTACCCACAATCATGAGAAAGGAGAATTTGCATCATCTCAAAGTGGAGGATATGACTTGGATTTTAAAATCAACAATGTCTCGCTCAACGCCCAAGTGGAAAATATCTCACTTCACTACATATTGTAGAAGTATAGTTGTTTGCATCACTACAAGGATTGACAAGAGTCTAATCTTTTGAGAAAGATTTTAAAATAAAAAGCAAAAGTGGCAAAAATGATTTGAAATGAGATTGATTGACTTTTAGTCTTCTCACAAAAAATGTCAAAGTATTATTAAGTTGATTGAAATTTATTCATGAAAATGTTTTGAAAATGCATTAGACATAAGTCCAAGTTTATTATGAAAATGGTTCAGGTTTCAAAACAAGAAGAGTTTTTTTTAAAAGGAGGGAGAAGATTTTTGAAATTAAAGAAGATGGAGGAGAAGAAGAGGCTATCCTAAAGCATAAGGTAAAAGCTAGGGATAAGAACCATCTAACCAACAAGAAGCCAATATTTGACATTATGAGTCAATATAGAATTCTCATTCTTTGGATTGAAACCAAGCAAGCAAAGATACTAGACCTCTTGAGAGAACCAAACTTCAAGTGTTTTAAATCTTCATAAAAATTGGGCAGAGTAACGGCTGTATACTGGTGAATTCCAGATTACAAACAAAGATCGTAATCTCAATAACCTGCACACAAAACAAACAAATAACCCAATGTCTTGAGGTAAACCTCAAGAACTCCAGACAAAATATCAAATAAAGTCACAAAGTCTCCAAGATAGGCCAAGGTCTCTAATCCTAAGTCCAAGAAGTCCATCACTCCATAATGCAAAGGATAGTAACCATGTAGTCCAAGTATCATTAATGATTTTTATGGTTCATGTTGATTATTAGGTGTCTTTAAAAAGAAAGAAAAGCTCAAGTGAGCAAAATAAAAATGACATAAAAGTAAATGCTCAAGTGAGCAAAGATGAAAATAGCATGAAATGTAAAATGCTAAAAGTAAATGGTACATAAAGCATGAAAATAAAAGCGTAAAGTAAAGTTAATTGTTAGTAATTAGTGGTTAGTTGGATGACCATCTTGAAACTTGCATTTGGAACTCATTAGAGGATTGGTAGAACCAAATCCTCCACGCAACAAGTTGCATTTGCTTTTTGTCAAGTATATCATCCATTTTGGAATTCTCACAAGGCAACATGTAATGATCAACGGTGTTTAAGTGATCCGCGTTGACCAAAGGTGTTGTAGATCCATTAGAGGATTGGTAGAATCAAAGCCTACACACAATGAATCTCGAGGTTATTGGATCAAAGAGATCAAATTAACATACTTGGGCTTGCAATCATAAGTTTGGGCCACGAATGATCATTTATTCGAATCGGGACAAAATTTAGCGCTATGTTAAGCAATCGTAAGTGGACTTATGTAGAAGTCACGCCTATTTTGAGGCCGGTCAATAGCAATCTATGTACTTCATGTTTGGATAAATGATATAGAGATCACCATCCCTTAACATGTAGAACAATTAAAAAAGAAAGGGATAAGATGAAGAGGGAGGGGAATGATAAGCTAATTTGGATCACCATTTAAAAATTCTTTCATCTTTAAATTCAACCACTCCTCAAGATGGATTAAAGCACTAAACATATCATTAATCCAAAGCACCAAAAATGAATTAAATAATTCACTCTTAGGTAGATTTGAATTGATGAACATTTATCCAACTTCATCTACATCACAAAGTCCATTGAGTTTAAAGACAAATTGGACATTTAAAATTGTAATCCAAACCAACAATCAAAAGGAGTGAGTAGAAAAATCATTTTGGATCAAAGCTTCCCCAAAACAAGGCAAAAAAGTGCATTCTGTCCCTGTGCAGTCGATTGCAGTAACTGTGCAATCGATTACACACAGTGTTATTTTCAAAAAAATTGTGTGAAACGCTTCTGTGCGATCGATTGCACAGTTACTGCAATCGATTGCACATTGTTACAGTAGCAAAAACAACATTTTAAAAGGCCAATTTCTTGTTCAAACTTTCCATCAAACACCTTATGATCATGGATCCAATTGAGCACGAAAATTCCATCAAATTATAAGAAAATAACACTATTGGAATCACAAAATAATGCTCAAAGAATCAAACCCAAAGATCAACAAGAGATCACATTGTGAAAGATGAATTATCCAACTTACCAAAGGTAGATCTAGAGAATTATCAAAACAACTTCAAGAATTTGCTTCAATTCAACCACAAGAATCAATTGACCAAGCTTGGATGTAGAGAATTGATGAAGAAAAAGTGTTTGGATGAAGGTTTAGCTCAAAGATTAGTAAGCTTCAATGCAAAGCTTACTAACTTTTTGAAAATGGAGCTTTGAGTGAATTTGGTAGATGGAGAGAATTGAGAGATTTTTTAGCAAGGTGGATTTGGCTATCAAAAGCTTGAAATTTGAATGAAATGAGGGCTCTATTTATAGAGTTTAGGATTGGGATTAGTGGTAATTTGGTAATTGATTCTTGGAGCCAAAATTTGAATTAATGATAACTCTTTCAAAAATTAGAGCCAAAATTTGAATTAATGATAATTCTTTTTAAAAATGAAAGATTGACACTAAAATTTGAATTAATGATACATCTTTCAAAAGTGAAGGAAAATTGGAGCCAAAATTTGACAAGTTTAAAATTGCTGAATTTTTTTCAAATTTTCACGTTGTGCAATCGATTGCACTACAGTGCAAATTGATTGCACAATGTTTTTTCCTCAAAAATGGCGCAAAATGCACTATGTGCAATCGATTGCACTCTAAGAGCAATCGATTGCATCCGTGAAAAAAATGAAAATTTTTAATTCTTTTTTCTTTGCAAATAGAGATTTTAGGAAAATAATACCAGAAATCCTTATTTGTCAGATGCTTCGACTTGGTACCTACAAAACAAAAATATACAAAGACAACTATTTTTTTTGTATTTTGATTAGAAGTTAGTCAACAACACATATACAAAATACACAACCAAGGTGCTTGGAGATTCCTCAAGAGCAAACTTAAAGATAGGAGATAGAAAAATAGGAAGAACCAACCCTAATGTGATCTTGTTATGATCGAGTTGATATGATATGATAGAGGAATCTTAGGGGCAAAAATTTGGGTACAATAGCTGTCCTTATTTAAGTGTCTTCTATTCGGAGATACGAAGGTTACAAATCTTCGTGTCGACGCGATTGAATATACTTAAATATAAAACAAGCCCTATTTTTGTCTCTAAGATGCCATGCAATGCTTATGATTTTGGATGCATATGAACAAAATAAAAGAGACGCAAAGTAACACTGGGGATGCCATAAAAATGAAGAAACAAAGGAGCAACCCCACCAGGAAAATAAATCACTGGTGAACCAAAAGAATAGAACCAGAGAGGAGGATAACAAGCATCAACGGATAAATGTGAACTACCAACTCAATAGTTGAAGGTAGAAGAGAAAATATATCATGCCATCGCCGTTCACTGACGAGGAACCACCACCGTTCACTGATGATAGCAAAAAGATAAGAAACACCTACGTTCACTGCCGATGCACTACCAACGTTCACTGAAGGTAGATTTTGAAAATATCATACCATCGCCGTTCACTGACGAGGAACCACCACCGTTCACTGATGATAGCAAAAAGATAAGAAACACCGACGTTCACTGCCGATGCACTACCAACGTTCACTGAAGGTAGATTTTGAAAATATCATACCATCGCCGTTCACTGACGAGGAACTACCAACGTTCACTGAAGGTAGATTTTAAAAATATCACATGTTCCCCAAACTTCTGGTGTTTCACCTAGAACGGGTCTCAACTTCTTCCTTAACCAAGGAATTCCGCCTGGAAAGGGTAATATGTAAGCTGTCTCAAATAAAGAGACTTCCACTTGCAAAGATTTCACAACGAGCAATTTCTGTGAATTTGAAAGTCTTGGCATCCACTGGCATAAACTGACGACGGACTGCAAGCTAACCACTCATAGAGGAAATAGCAAAAATAGTTACGTCGACTTGTACAGGGAATCACGAGTTGCTCAAACAAAGATACCTGTTGCTTGTTATCATGGAGGATTGCAAAAAGAAACGACTTTCTGGGGATAGAAATGTGGCTTCCTGGGGAAAGAGATATGACTTCCTGGGGAAAGAGACATGACTTCCTGGGGAAATGCCACGATATTCCTGCTGAAGAGATAAAGTCTTCTCGTGCAAAATAAATGCACAAACCAAAACTCAAAGTTCTCGGAAATCCAAAGTAATTAATTTCGTCATGCAACCACGAATCCAATTAGAAACACACTGGAGCAAGACGGCCAACGAAGATACATCCTTTGAGAAATAAACTCAAGAGGGAAAACCAAATCCACCTAAGCAAGGAGCGCTGCAGGAAGGTTAGAACACAATGTCAATGAAAAATGGTTTGTAGCAATGCATGATGCATGTATGAATGTATGAGTGATATCGTGTATATGCTGGTAAAAGGATACATAATCAAACAAAACTGCCTCAGGTACCAACAACATTGGGATAAACTTCAACCAGAAAGATCAATCCAAGAAAGGTAAAAGCAACTGCGGAAACCAAACCTATTGTCTGTCCTAACTTCACTGAGGAGAAACATAATCCGGATGTAGCTAAATCAAACAGATACCGAGATATAACATCTTTCTTCCGTTTCATCGGAGAAGCAGTTTTCCAAAAACAATGTGCCTACTGAAGATTGCAAAACTAGTCTCAAATAAAGCAGACTAACGCCGAGACAACCAAACCTCACTGAGGAATTCAAACCCACTTCCCTGGAGAAAAAAAACTGAGGATTGAAAACTTTTCATCATGAATACTCATTCAAACAAGAGATGCCCTGGGATAACCTTCCCAGGGAATAACACACAGACTTCCATGGGGAAATCAAATGTTTCGCAGTCCATACTCCTACTGGGGATTTCGATACTGACTGTGAATAAGGCAAATGGAAACCAAATTGTCAAAACATTCACTGGGGAAATCAGGCCCACTTTGAAGGAAGAAAAACATACGGACTTCACTAAGGGAGACAATACTTCATCATCGAGACATCTACCGGGGACTTCATGCTGACTTCATTGGGGAGGTCGACACCACATCATCGAGGGGAAACCAAGATACGTTCTTAATTGGGGGAAAAGGACTTCTATCAAATAAACAATGCCTTCACTGGAGAATACTGGATTAAGTCTTCATATCAACCAAACCTATTCCAACAAAAGATGCCCTGGTATAGTCTTCCTGGGAAATCAAGAAGTCAACACTAATGCCAATACTGCAAAAAGAGCGATATCTTAGCACACCAAGGGAATAAAACCTTTCATCATATGAGGGAAAACTTCGCTGGGGAATCTTGGGACGGAGGCTTCTGACCATGCAAACCCAAAATCAAAAGCGAACCAAGACTTGGTCGGGGATCATGGGATCACAAACCTAATACTGTACCTTACGCCAATTGGTATCATCTTTAATTATCTGAGAAACACACAAAGATTGCGCATATACCAACAAGATGACATGAGAAAAACCTTCACGAAGGAAGTAAATATTCTTAAAACAACCGGAGTTTGTTCATTCCAGGGATCGCCATTTTTGTTGTCATTGTTTCATCACAAATCCCAAAGTAAATTGAATTGTAAAGATGTCTTTCTTTTTGAAAAGTCAATTTTGTTTTTTTAATCTTTTTGCTTTGAAAGTTATTATCAGTAATAAATGAAGTCTTTGCAAGCTAAATAAAAATAAGAACACAAAGAATTGGGCAAAAGCTTGAATTTTATTAATAGAATGGTAGTCTGCGAATGGCGAGACTCCATAGATGGTTACAAAGTTTGGGAAATGGTAATATATAATGGAAAAGATACATTGAGATACAATGACCGCCATTCCCCTAACAACTTTTGAAGTCCTGAGCAGCAGCTTTTGTTGAAGTATGGTGAGGATCCGAGAAGATTGTTGCTTCAACGATCAAGTCTTGTCTGACGTAGTTACTTGCCAAGAAAAATCCCTAACTTTTGCCTAAGCTGCCCTTGCGGGTTTTCAACTTAGCGGGAAATTTATTCTGTTTATGTCTCTAATTTTTGCCTAGACCGCCCTTCCGGGTTTTCAGCCTACCGAGACACTCCTTTTTGCCTAAGCCGCCCTTTCGGGTTTTTGACTTAGCGAGCTGTTCTTTTATTTCTTTAGGCGAAGTATTTCTTGACTGCGTCAACATTCATGGGACGTGGGAACTCCTCGCCATCCATAGTTTCAAGAATTAATGCACCACCAGAGATTGCTTTCTTGACAACATACGTGCCTTCAAAATTGGGAGTCCACTTGCCCCTAGAATCAGTGTTAAAAGACATGATCTTCCTGAGCACGAGGTCGCCTTCTCTGAATTCACGAGGTTTGACCTTTTTATCAAATGCTTTCTTCATTCTTTTCTGATATAACTGCCCATGACACAAAGCTGTCATTCTCTTCTCTTCAATCAAATTTAATTGGTCAAACCTGTTCTGGACCCATTCAGCCTCTGTCAACTTGGCTTCCATTATCACACGCAACGAGGGAATCTCTACCTCAACAGGGAGTACAACTTCCATTCCATATACCAGGGAGAACGGGGTTGCTCCTGTTGAAGTGCGGACAGATGTTCGATATCCATGCAGAGCAAAAGGGAGCATTTCATGCCAATCCTTATAAGTAATAACCATTTTCTGGATAATTCTCTTGATATTCTTATTAGCAGCCTCAACAGCCCCATCCATCTTTGGCCTGTATGGAGACGAATTTTGATGGACAATCTTGAATTCTTCACACAGTTCTGTCATCATCTTGTTGTTCAAATTCGATCCATTGTCAGTGATGATTCTACTCGACACACCATACCGGCATATCAGATTGTTTTTGATGAAACGCACAACCACCTGTTTGGTAACATTGGCATAAGAAGCAGCCTCTACCCATTTGGTAAAGTAGTCAATTGCTACCAAGATGAAACAGTGTCCATTCGGAGCTTTGGGTTCTATCATCTCGATCATGTCTATACCCGACATAGAGAAAGGCCACGGGGAGGAAATCACATTGAGCAAGTGTCGGAGGCACATGGATCTTATCTGTATAAATCTGACATTTATGGCACCTCTTTGCAAATTTGTAACAATCAGATTCCATTGTCAACCAATAGTAACCTGCCCTTAGCATCTTTTTAGCCATCGAATGTCCATTAGCATGAGTGCCAAATGAACCTTCATGAATCTCATGCATCAACATGTCTGCTTCATGTCTATCCATGCATCTGAGCAAGACCATGCCATAATTTCTCTTGTATAACACATTTTCACTGAGGAAGAAACTGCCTGCCAATCTTCTCAATGTCTTTCTATCTTTCCTCGATGCACCAATCGGGTATTCCTGAGTCTGAAGAAAATGCTTGATATCATAATACCAAGGTTTTTCATCTGCTACCTCCTCTGTTGCAAACACATGAGCGGGCCTATCCAGCCGTCGAACTGTAATACGGGGTATATCATTCCAAGAATTCACTTGATACATGGAAGCCAGAGTTGCCAGAGCATCCGCCATTTGATTTTCATCTCTAGGGATGTGATGGGATTTAACTTTATTGAAGAAGGGTAGCAATCTTCTAGCATAATCTTTGTAAGGGATCAAGCCAGGGTGACGAGTATCCCATTCTCCTTTAATCTGATTTATTACCAAAGCTGAATCACCATACACATCTAAAATTTTGATTTTGAGATCAATAGCTTCCTCAAGACCCATGATGCAAGCCTCATATTCCGCCATATTATTAGTGCAATCAAATGTTAGCCTCGCAGTAAAAGGAATGTGCGATCCATGAGGAGTGACAATCACAACACCAATTCCTTTACCATAAGCATTCACCGCTCCATCAAAAATCATACTCCAATGAGATTCAGGGTCAGGGCCTTCCTCAAGCAATGGTTCATCACAATCTTTCACTTTCAGGAACATCACATCCTCATCAGGGAATTCAAATTCTGCAGACTGATGATCTTCCACCGGTTGGTGAGCAAGGTAATCTGCCAACACACTACTTTTATTAGCTTTTTGAGTGCGGTACTCAATATCATATTCAGACAACAACATATGCCAGCGGGCAATTCTCCCAGTAAGAGCAGGCTTCTCAAAAATATACTTGATTGAATCCATTTTGGAGATCAACCAAGTGGTATGATTCAACATATACTGCCGCAAACGCTTTGCCGCCTAGGCCAAAGCACAACATGTCTTTTCTAGCATGGAATACCGCGACTCACAATCAGTGAACTTTTTGCTGAGATAATAAATGGCGAACTCTTTCTTTCCCGTTTCATCCTGTTGTCCCAGAATACAACCCATGGATTTATCTAACACCGTTAGATACATAATCATCGGTCTTCCTTCTACGGGAGGGAGCAAGATAGGAGGATCACGCAGATACTCTTGAATACTCTCAAATTCCCTTTGGCAATCATCAGTCCACACACAACCGTGATCTTTCTTTAACAACTTAAAGATCGGTTCACACTTTGTTGTCATATGGGAAATGAATCTGGAAATATAATTCAAACGCCTGAGGAAACCCCTGACTTTCTTTTCAGTTCTTGGTAATGGCATTTCTTGAATTGCTCTGACTTTATCAGGATCAACTTCAATTCCTTTCTGGCTAACAATAAAACCCAACAATTTCCCCGATCTAACTCCGAAGGTGCATTTATTTGGATTCAAGCGGAGACGAAACTTCCTCAAACGCTGAAACAACTTCAACAAATCTTTTATATGCCCTTATTCAGTTTGGGATTTGGAAATCATATCATCAACATATACTTCAATTTCCTTGTGCATCAGATCATGGAATAGGGTTGTCATAGCCCTCTGGTACGTTGCACCAACGTTCTTCAACCCGAAGGGCATCACTCTGTAACAGAATGTTCCCCAGGGTGTGATAAACGTTGTTTTTTCCATGTCCTCTGGAGCCATTCTTATTTGATTATACCCGGAAAATCCATCCATGAACGAGAATACTTTGAATTTTGTTGTGCTATCCACTAACATATCAATGTGAGGCAATGGAAAATCATCTTTTGGACTAGCTTTATTTAGATCTCTGTAATCTACGCACATGCGGACTTTTCCGTCTTTTTTCGGTACTGGGACAATATTGGCAATCCATTGAGGATACACTGACGTCACAAGAAAACCAGCATTAATCTGCTTTAGGACCTCCTCTTTGATCTTTACTGCCATATCTGGGTGGGTTCTTCTCAACTTTTGTTTAACTGGCGGACACTCTGGCTTCAATGGCAAATGATGCTCAATAATGTCTGTATCTAGACCAGGCATGTCTTGATAAAACAAAGCAAAAATATCCACATACTCTTTCAACAGCTCAATCAACCCTCTCTTCACATCAAGATGAAACGATGCTCCAATCTTAATATCTTTCGGATCTTCTTCTGAACCCAAATTAATCACTTCCAAAGGCTCCTTATATGGCTGAATGGTATTATCCTCGTGCTCAAGCAACCATGAGACCTCTTCTAGAATCTCATCATAATCTTCTTCTTCAGCCCCAAACACAGGACATTCAAAGTTGGGAGAGGGTGCAGGGTCATTGTATTCAACAGGTTTTTTAATCAATCTGCACATATGATTTATGATTGCTTTTAGAAACTGACACATATAACAAGTGATCATGAAGATTGATTTCCAGTTATTATTTATTTTGAAAGGGTTTTTTTTATTACCATTTTCCAAGAAAAAAGCAGAAAATAAAGACACAATTTGGGAAACAAAGACAACTTTTATTAATGATCTTAAAAGTCACAACAAACAGATAAGCCCTACAACATTAATACTTTCACCTTGGGCAGAGCGAAAGCTTTTCAAAAGAAAGAAACAAATTAACAAAACAAATTACTTTGAAACATGTATGCAAGAAGGAACATCAATGGTGACCCAGTTCTGAACCCTGACTCCATGTGTCACATAATTCAGCACTTCCTGCTCTGCTTCATCCTCTTCAACAACATTAATTCCAGAATCAATTGGATGGAGGTAGCCTCCGCTGCGGAAAACATCATGATAACTGTTCATAGTAGACTTTGACTTCAAACTTCCGCCTTTGCCATTCTTCGAAGAGAAACCCAAACCAGTTCTGTTCTTGTTCACAGGTGGATCCACAATTCGTCCCCAAACTGCATTATGACCATTGCGTATAACCTGCTGCGCGTCCTTCAGTGAAACCACAAAATTCTCATTTCTCCTTATGTTGTCAATGGATAGGGCTTGGAACTGGGTTCCAACAATAGCCTCATCCGCTTCTACGATACTGAAAGAGGAAAAATGAGATATCAACAACGCCTGCTCCCCATTTATGATCACCACCTTCCCTTCACGCACAAACTTTAGCTTCTGATGTAAAGTTGAAGTGACAGCCCCTGCTTCGTGTATCCATGGCCGTCCTAGCAAACAACTATATGCAGGAATAATGTCCATGACTTGGAAGGTTATCTGGAACAAATGTGGTCCTATATGGATGGGTAAGTCCACTTCACCGATGACAGATTTCCTCGACCCATCAAATGCTTTCATAATGATGCCACTCGGGCGCATAGGTGCTCTTTGATACTTCAACTTCGTGAGAGTACTCCTCAGTATAACACTCAACGCGGATTCATTATCAATTAGCACATTGGATAACAAATCATTCTTGCAGTTCATAGATATGTGGAGGGCCAGGTTGTGATTCCTCCCTTCATCTGGTAATTCATCATCGCAGAAACTCAAGTTATTACATGACATAATGTTTCCAATTACGCTACTAAATTGATCTAATGGCATGTCACTCTCCACAAAAGCTTGGTCTAGTACTCTCATAAGTGATTCTCTATAAGCAGATGAGTTCATCAATAAAGCTAGGATAGATATCTTTGAAGGAGTCTGCAGTAGCTGATCTACAATTCTGTAGTCACTCATCTTAATTATCTTCAAAATATCATCCACTTCTTTCTCTAATGTAGCTCCACTAGTCTCTTCTGTAGCCTTCTCAGGTTCGTCATTCTCAGCAATTTTCTTTCCAACAGCAACATCTCTCCGAACAACCGGCACAAACACACGACCACTATGGGTCACCCTACTATTTTCAGCTATATTTCCAACATCAGGCATTGGCTGGATGGGAACTTCCACCCCATCTTCTAAGATTGTAGCGTTGTATTTGTAAGGCACAGCCTTATCTGATTTGTAGGGAATAGGACCTGGAAAACTAATTACCAATGGGGTAACAACTGGCTTGCTATGGTACTCCACTTCAAGATGAGCGGGTGCACCAAAACAAGGCACAATAACGTTTACCCCTTCTTCAACATAATCAGTCGTCAAAAAGTCATTTCTGGAAAAAAAATCTTTGTCTGAAGAGAAAAACTCATCCGCGGAGGCATACTCTTCCTCTGACTCTTCTTCCGTTAAACAAACTTCAACCATGTCAACCTCATGATAATTATCCCTCTAACCCGTGATATTGATAGTTACATTGTCTAACAACAACTGAACACCCTCCCTCACAACTGAACATCCTCGGGGATTTCGACAACAAACTATGCAAGATCCATATTGGTGTTCCACCTGACCAGCCGTATGGAAGAAGGTAGCATGCAACTGCACGAGATCCTCGTTCAAATGCTCCACATCAAAAATTATGAATTCACCAGGACATCCAGAAACCATATTCACTTCTTCTTCATACTCTTCCTTATGCCTGATTATATGGATTAGGCCCTCATCCATCATCTCCTGTAAATCAGCCTTTATCTTCTCGCAACCCTGTATATCTGTACTACAAATAGCACAACCGGTGTGGTCATGCGTATAGTAGCTGAATTCACAGAGGTCTGCATGCATTTTCACCAAATCTCCTCTAACCAGATTAATGTCAAAAATCTAGAAGTCACCTGGACAACCGACCACCATGTTCACAACATTTACTCCCCCATGCTTGGGTAGAGGGTTATCTTTTACATTAGGTCCCATTCCTTGAAAGATAGAATTCCATATTTCACCAATTTTTGAACCTCAGTCCTTAAAGGATAACAATTCTCAACACTATACCCTGGTGCTCCTTGATGAAAAGCACACGTGTGGTCTGCCTTGTAATACCAAGGAAATGGTGATGGTATGGCGGGAGGTGGTCGGGTTTGAACCAACTTCTTTTGAATCAATGCTGGTAGTAGCTCTGTATAGCTTATGGGAATAGGGTCATAACTCTACCTTCTCTGATTATTCCCTTGGTTCCCCTGCTGGGACGGTCTTTGATAAGCAACGGTAGTCGGAGCGACATTCATAACAGGAGTAACTGAGGCGACTTGCTGATGACACTGATAATTCCTTCTAGGGGCGTTTACCCTCCTCTCTTGTATAACAACATTTGCATCCCCTTCCTTCTTCTTGGTAAACCCATAAGATGGGTTCTTCACACCTCCAGATCCTTCACTCTTTGTCAAACATCCTTCTCTTACAGCCTCTTCTAGGCGGATACCCATTCCTACCATTTTTGTAAAGTCACTTGGTGCGCTGGCTACCATCCTTTCGTAGTAGAAAGCTCCCAGCGTCTTCAGAAAAATCTTGGTCATCTCATTCTCTTCCATGGGAGGAATTACTTAGGCAGCAACTTCACGCCATCTCTGCATATACTCTTTGAACAATTGCCTGTCTTTCTGAAGCATGGCCCTAAGTTAGTCACGGTCAGGCGCCATGTCCACATTGTACTTGTATTGTTTGATGAATGCTTCTCCCAAATCATTAAAAGTATGGATGTTGGCGCTGTCCAAACTCATATACCATTTCAGTGTTGTGCCGGTCAAACTATCCTGAAAAAAGTGAATCAGCAGACGCTGATCATTAGTTTGGGTAGACATTCTTCTTATGTACATCACTAGGTGAGCACGAGGGAAAGTGTTTCCCTTATACTTCTCAAACTCAAGGACCTTAAACTTAGCAGGTATCTTAACATTCGGGACCAAACACAGCTCATTCACATTCTGCCCAAATAGCTCTTTTCCCCTAAGAGCCTTCATCTCTCTTTGCATCTTATCAAACTGCTCTTGAAAATCATCCATTCTGTTATAAAGACCCAGGTCTTCACTCGGCGGAGGGAAAGGAAGACACATATCACCATGAACAAAAAGAAACAAATTCACTGAAGGAGGTGCAGCAGGAACACCATGCACCGTAGGAGGTGCCGGAGTAAAAATAGTCTGAACCATTGGAGCATCTTGAGGACCCAGATTGAAACCTTCAGGTGCAAAATTCTCTGGCATTCCCCACGGATAACCATGAGGCATACGGTTTTGAACAACAACCGGAGTAGCAGATACAAGAATAGCAGGAACTTCAGCATTTGCCCTTGTTGGTTGAGGTTGAACACTCGGTGGATGATTCCGAGCAACCACCATAGCTTCCATCAGAGTAGTCAAATTGGCCAAGCCAACCTTCAAAGAGGAAACTTCTCCGCGTAGCTCGCGATTCTCCTGTTCTAAGTTGTCAATCTTCTTTTTGAAATTAGTCTGAGTGTTGTAGTGATGAGTCAGCTTGCTGAATGAAGTAAAGAAGCTGGGTAAGACACCTGGATATGCGTGCAAGAAATATGTGCAATATGATGCATGATATGCAATGCACATGATTATTTTTACTTTATCATTTAATATTTCAAGGGATTTATGATTTATAGACACATTGCAAACATCCAAGTAATAAAGCTTTTGAAATACTGAAAATTTTCATTATAATAATTTCAAAATGGATTACAAGTTTCAATGATCCCAAGTACAAGATGAAAATACAATCTAAAACCCTGAGAAGAGGAACTAATAGAGATCAATCTGTACGTTGGCGCTTCCCTTTGAGCCTGGCGATCTGAGCCCTCAACCTCTGGTTTTCATCCACATGTCTGATGGCAACCTCCTTCCAATCATCTGAAGCAGTAAGTGAGTAATCAACACCTGTTTGAGGCTTAGGAGAAAATAAATCTCCTTGCCTCTCCATAGACTCTACTGCTCGACTCTCAAGGATCTCGATCAAATCACCTCTCTCCTTCAGGTCTGCTCTGTAGGAACTCTCTAAAGTCTGGAACTTGTTCTTCCAAGCATCCCTTTCCTGTTGCATCCTAACCAAAGTAAGCTGCAGCTCTTCTAGATCATCTAATAAGGGAGGAGTGGTCTTCACAAACAAATCAGGCATGGGTGTCTCCCAAGTATACGGCATCTTCAACTGAATGGCTCTCGATCGGACCCACTGAAGATATGGCTCCAAAGAAACAGCACCCCTAGGTCCCAAATCCTTCCTGCTCTTCTTATGAATGTGACGCTAGGCCTTCACAATCTTCTCCCTAGCTTCCCTGTGGTCTTCTCCTTCCTTCAGAAAGAAACTACTCAGATGAATATTGTTCAGTTTATCCCTCATCGGATAACCAAGTTGTCGCCATGCAAGAACAGGGTTATAGTTAATTCCTCCCTTTGTACCAAGAAGAGGCACATTGGGGAAACTACCACAACTGTCAATAATCTCCACATCCTGGTAAGCTTGATGATACCAATCAATATCCGAGTGATTAAGTGCCATGATCTTAGGAGCCCAACAGGGTTCCTTCTTGACATCCCAAAAAGCGTCAGACTGAGGCATATGAGAGGTAAAACACCGGTACAACAAAGGCGTGCAACAGATAATCATTCCCCCATGATAAGAATTCCGAAGATGAACAGAGTAATAAGCATCACCCAACAGTGTAAGAACCGGGTTTCCAATCATGAAAATCCTGATAGCGTTAATGTCGACAAACTTGTCCACATTAGGAAATAAGAATAATCCATAAGCGAGTAAAGAAAAGATGGCCTCAAAAGCAACTGTACTCTTCATCCTGGCAAAGTAACGAGCTTTCTCCAATAAGAACTGAGTTGGTAATCCTCTAATCCCTCCTTTGATAGTCATATGAGCTTCCACCTCAGACTTCCCCAGATGAATCAAAGCAGCAATCTCATGTGGTTTTGGCTCACCCTCTAAACCAGTAAAAGGAACACGATCGGTAACAGGTAAATCCAATAGATGGGAATACTCTTCCAGTGTTGGCATCAACTGATAATCGGGAAAAGTAAAGCAGTGATACACCGGATCATAGAACTGGACCAAAGTTGAGAGAAAACCCTCCTTCATCTTCAGCTTCATGAGAGGAATAATGGATCCATACTTCTTCCGAAAGTCTGCAAAACACTCGATCTCGGGAATTAGACTGATCAACTCATCTATCTTAGGATCCTTGAAACTGTATTTCCCGGTCTTTCTCTTTCCAGAATCCATGGTTTAAAAGTACCTGAGATATTCACAAATAGTCAACCTTTAAATCCCTTGAAATATTGTTTTTTCAAAAGATGCTTATGAGTGCATGGATGCATGATGCAACAATCACACACAAGATCACACATATAGGGTTCATAGGTTCAACGTCACGAGCATAAGGTCGAAGGTACTACCCATAAGGTGTTGGTCTAAAAAGTTATCACCTGCCGAAAAAGGTTCTAGAGGTTCTCAGAGTCTACATCCTTCCTTCGGATATTACCAACTTCCCGATTAACTCGGTAATTAGTAATATTCTCAAGAAAGACTCGTCTGAGCGTAGTATCGCGTGACAACTATTTCTGGATTACTCCGTTATAGCTTCCGCACTACACCTAAAAGGCCAAGATGGGTTAGGTAATCTACGGTCCTCAGCTTCGGCAGGGTCCCAGGTCGAAAGCAGTACGTCTTCCCGATTACTAGGTAAACGACACTACAGTCAAAGGGTCCTCCACTGAGTGGGGGATCTCATGCCTCCTTTTTTGGGATTACTCCCTCAAAGTTATCATGACTATACCGCCCATCCTATCTTAAAGTTTGCCCAAGTCCGGGTATAAGACTTATGAGTAATCACCAAGCACCCTGTAAACCAGGAAAATCCAGACAAACATATATACAAAATATAACACATAAACAATAATAGCACATATACAGATATAAACAAAGATAGGCTCAACCCACTTAGGGATGGACCAGCAAGAGGTCAATCTTTTTCCCCAGTGAAGTCGCCATTTTTCTGTAGCAGTAGAAATGTTCAAGACTAAGCCATTGGATTGACTAGACTTTATACAAATCAAAATAAAAATCGCCACCGCGCTTTATTGTTTCCAAAGGAATGGGAAAAGAGCGAATAACCCAAAAAGAGGGGGAAAGATTCAAGGTAAGGGGGTTGGTTATGCAAAGGGAAGGTATTAGCACCCTAAACATCTACGATACTCCGCAGGAACCTCTTTGAAAAAAATCTGCATATTTTGGCTATAAAAATGTGTTGTATATAAAATGGATGATGGAGGTGAGAAAAGAAATATTTTTATGATTTTTGCACCCGCCGCGGTTGCGAACCTTTAGTGCCTACGTACCACCTTTCATGCAATAGGGGATCAGGGTACACGTAGTTCCTCTTTTAAAAGTTTGAAACACAAGTGTGTTGGTTGATTTTATGAGATAAGACATCATCGCAATTGTCCGTGTGAAAAACATACTTACTACCCACAATCATGAGAAAGGATAATTTGCATCATCTCAAAGTGGAGGATATGGCTTGGATTTTAAAATCAACAATGCCTTGCTCAACACCCAATTGGAAAATATCTCACTTCACTACATATTGTAGAAGTATAGTTGTTTGCATCACTACAAGGATTGACAAGAGTCTAATCTTTTGAGAAAGATTTTAAAATAAAAAGCCAAAGTGGCAAAAATGATTTGAAATGAGATTGATTGACTTTTAGTCTTCTCACAAAAAATGTCAAAGTATTATTAAGTTGATTGAAATTTATTCATGAAAATGTTTTGAAAATGCATTGGACATAAGTCCAAGTTTATTATGAAAATGGTTCAAGTTTCAAAACAAGAAGAGTTTTTTTTAAAAGCAGGGAGAAGATTTTTGAAATTAAAGAAGATGTGAGGAGAAGAAGAGGCTATCCTAAAGCATAAGGTAAAAGCTAGGAATAAGAACCATCTAACCAACAAGAAGCCAATATTTGACATTATGAGTCAATATAGAGTTCCCATTCTTCGGATTGAAACCAAGCAAGCAAAGATACTAGACCTCTTGAGAGAACCAAACTTCAAGTGTTTTAAGTCTTCGCAAAAATTGGGCAGAGTAACGGCTGTATACGGGTGAATTCCAGATTATAAACAAAGATCGTAATCTCAATAACCTGCACACAAAACAAACAAACAACCCAATGTCTTGAGGTAAACCTCAAGAACTCCAGACAAAATATCAAATAAAGTCACAAAATCTCCAAGATAGGCCAAGGTCTCTAATCCTAAGTCCAAGAAGTCCATCACTCCATAATGCAAAGGATAGTAACCATGTAGTCCAAGTATCATTAATGATTTTTATGGTTCATGTTGATTATTAGGTGTCTTTAAAAAGAAAGAAAAGCTCAAGTGAGCAAAATAAAAATGACATAAAATTAAATTCTCAAGTGAGCAAAGATGAAAATAGCATGAAATGTAAAATGCTAAAAGTAAATGGTACATAAAGCATGAAAATAAAAGCGTAAAGTAAAGTTAATTGTTAGTAATTAATGGTTAGTTGGATGACCATCTTGAAACTTGCATTTGGAACTCATTAGAGGATTGGTAGAACCAAAGCCTCCACACAACAAGTTGCATTTGCTTTTTGTCAAGTATATCATCTATTTTGGAATTCTCACAAGGCAACATGTAATAATCAACGATGTTTAAGTGATCCGCGTTGACCAAAGGTGTTGTAGATCCATTAGAGGATTGGTAGAACCAAAGCCTCCACATAATGAATCTCAAGGTTATTGGATCAAAGAGATCAAATTAACATACTTGGGCTTACAATCATAAGTTTGGGCCACGAATGATCATTTATTCGAATCGAGACAAAATTTAGCGCTATGTTAAGCAATCATAAGTGGACTTATGTAGAGGTCACACCTATTTTGAGGCCGGTCAATAGCAATCTATGTACTTCATGTTTGGATAAATGATATAGAGATCACCATCCCTTAACATGTAGAACAATTAAAAAAGAAAGGGATAAGATGAAGAGGGAGGGGAATGATAAGCTAATTTGAATCACCATTTCAAAATTCTTTCATCTTTAAATTCAACCACTCCTCTAGATGGATTAAAGAACTAAACATATCATTAATCCAAAGCACCAAAAATGAATTAAATAATTCACTCTTAGGTAGATTTGAATTGATGAACATTTATCCAACTTCATCTACATCACAAAGTCCATTGAGTTTAAATACAAATTGGACATTTAAAATTGCAATCCAAACCAACAATCAAAAGGAGTGAGTAGAAAAATAATTTTGGATCAAAGCTGCCCCAAAACAAGGCAAAAAAGTGCATTCTGTCCCTGTGCAGTCGATTGCAGTAACTGTGCAATCGATTACACACTGTTATTTTCAAAAAAATTATGTGAAACGCTTATGTGCAATCGATTGCACAGTTACTGCAATCGATTGCACTCCGTTACAATAGCAAAAATAGCATTTTAAAAGGCCAATTTCTTGTTCAAACTTTCCATCAAACACCTTATGATCATGGATCCAATTGAGCACGAAAATTCCATCAAATTATGAGAAAATAACACTATTAGAATCACAAAATAATGCTCAAAGAATCAAACCCAAAGATCAACAAGAGATCACATTGTGAAAGATGAATTATCCAACTTACCAAAGGTAGATCTAGAGAATTATCAAAACAACTTCAAGAATTTACTTCAATTCAACCAAAAGAATCAATTGACCAAGCTTGGATATAGAGAATTGATGAAGAAAAAGTGTTTGGATGAAGGTTTAGCTCAAAGATTAGTAAGCTTCAATGCAAAGCTTACTAACTTTTTGAAAATGGAGCTTTGAGTGAATTTGGTAGATGGAGAGAATTGAGAGATTTTTTAGCAAGGTGGATTTGGCTATCAAAAGCTTGAAATTTGAATGAAATGAGGGTTCTATTTATAGAGTTTAGGATTGGGATTAGTGGTAATTTGGTAATTGATTCTTGGAGCCAAAATTTGAATTAATGATAACTCTTTCAAAAATTAGAGCCAAAATTTGAATTAATGATAATTCTTTTTAAAAATGAAAGATTGGCACTAAAATTTGAATTAATGATACATCTTTCAAAAGTGAAGGAAAATTGGAGCCAAAATTTGACAAGTTTAAAATTGCTGATTTTTTTTCAAATTTTCACGCTGTGCAATCGATTGCACTACAGTGCAAATCGATTGCACAGTGTTTTTTTTTTCAAAAATGGCGCAAAATGCACTATGTGCAATCGATTGCATCAGTGAAAAAAATGAAAAATTTTAATTCTTTTTTCTTTGCAAATAGAGATTTTAGGAAAATAATACCAGAAATCCTTATTTGTCAGATGCTTCGACTTGGTACCTACAAAACAAAAATATACAAAGACAAAGACAAATATTTTTTTGTATTTTGATTAGAAGTTAGTCAACAACACATATACAAAATACACAACCAAGGTGCTTGGAGATTCCTCAAGAGAAAACTTAAAGATAGGAGATAGAAAAAGCGGAAGAACCAACCCTAATGTGATCTTGTTATGATCGAGTTGATATGATATGATAGAGGAATCTTAGGGGGAAAAATTGGGGTACAACACAAATAAAAAAAATATTTTTTGTCCCTTTTTTTTGTCAATAAAAATAAATATTAATAATTAATAATAATAAATAAAAAGAAAATAAAAAATGAAACAAAAAGTCAAGGGGGTAAATATTTGATTTAGGGTGTTTTTATGAGTAAACCAAATTTTTTGTACTAGGGCCAACATGAGTTTTTTTTTGTGAACAAAAAATAAATAAAAGGTTTGGGTCTGCATAATATACTGAGCAATGGGGGGGGGGGGGGGGGTGTTGCGCTGAAGAGGAAAATGGGCAGGGTTTTTGTTGATTAGGCCTGTTAATTGTTTTATCAAAACAAAGAAAAACTCAAAAAAAAAAAAGAAAAGAAAGTGATCTTTATTTTAATGTTTCACTCTCTCTCTTACCCTCTCGTTCTCTTTGTCCTTCTTCCTCGTCGGAGAAGAAAAACGCCGCACCGGAAATCGCCCTCGTGGTGGCGACGGTGGCGGCTGGGCTCAAACCTTTATTTTTTTTACATCAATCTCTTCCTCTCTTCCTTCTAATCATCAATCTAGTATTTGATTTTACAGAAAATGCATGATTTGACCTAGATCTAAAAGGGGATGACCGGAACCCTAGGGGTTCCGATTTGCTTTTTCTACATGATTTTGATGAGATCTTTCCTCTCTATCTCTTCTTTTTCGTATTTCTTATATTCTAAAGGGCTAGGGTTTCACAAAAATGATGAAAAATGTTTAGGGTTTTGTTGTTTGTGTTGCTATTATGCGTTCTATATATTTGGATGACTGTAAATCTTTTTGATTTGCTAAAAAACGATTTTTTGAGGGAAAGAATGTTGCTATTTGTTGTTTAGATTCGGCTTCTTCTGACTATTTTCTGTGAATGGCTTGAAAACGAATAAGTGTTGATGTGATTTGTTTTGTATCCCTGTATCTTTTTAACTCTATGTATATTTTTTTTTGTGTTTGTGAACTGACTTTGAAACTGTATACTTTTGCAAAAAAAAGTTGAAAACTATTTGAAGGGGCTTGTATAAAAATTACTTCTTTATGTTGTTCCGGCTTTGCTGCTGCGTTTCTGTTATCTTGTGGCTTGGCTGGATTTTTGTTCTTGTATATTTTCTTTTTGCTGGAAATGATGCCCCCTTTTTCTGTGAACCAAGTTCTGTTTTTATATATTGCACTTGTGTTTTCTGACTTTGCTTGTTGGCTACTTTGATACTGATACATACTTGGAAGCTTTCCTTGTCACTTTTACTGTTTTTTTGATAAATCAACTTTGTTGTTGGTTGACTTTGCTTGTTGGCTGTTGAGTTTTGTACCTGCTGTAGGTGCTTTTTTTGCAGATTTTATACTTGTTGTATTTTAGCAACTCAAGTTGCTGTCCTTTGGTTGGCTGACTGTGATGCTTTTGATCTTTGAGATTTTGGATTGTACTTGTTTGCTTCACTTGTGATAGATGTTGGTTTTTAGCACTTGATGTACTAGCTTGTTGCTTTTTCTATACAAGTTTTTGTACTTGTAGCTGACTTTTCTGAATTTCTTCTTTCTTGTTTTGTGGTTTTCTGTACCCTATACTAGTTGTACTGTGATGGCTTTTCTGAGTTCTTTTCTCTCTTTTCTGTGAATAAAAGCATGGTCTTTGAGATTTTGCAGTAAAGTTGCTTTGGCCTATGATTTGGTTTTACCAATTCTGAGTTTTCTTTGACATGAAACACCATGCTGCTTGCTGTTTTTTGTGTGAAATATGATGCTAGTTTTGATTTTCCTATTGATCTTCCATATCCTTTGTGAACCGGCATTGAGATTTGCAAGAGATTGACTTTTTAATTTCTGGTTTGTCTTATTTATGAACCAAGCTTGTACTTGTGATTTGCAATAGGAAAATTTATAGGGCAATGATAAAACAGATTGTATGAGGCTTTAGTTGTTTGGGTTTTGCAACTTTTTTTTTCTTATTGGGCTTATATGTGAAGGAATTCTGTTGGGCTTGAATCTGATTTGAATTATTTTTGTCTATTGGCTGAAAACATGATTGGAATTCTTTGAATTTGTTTATTGTGAACCAAGTTTTGTCTTGTGATTTGCAATGATAATTGGCCCATGATAAAAACTGAAAGTTTGAGGCCTTAGCACATAAAAACAAACTCCTTTTCTGATTCTTGAAACGACCCTAATGATGAGTTGAATTTGTTTATAATTAGTTCTTTTTGAATTTGCTTGATCACTAACTTTTTTCTTGCTTTGTTTCATGTATAATTGATGAGGAGTGGAAGAAGATGGCAAGGAAACCGTGGCATGGCTTGAAGAAAAAGCTTGAAAGCTAGGAGCATTAAGAATCTTATGCTTTGTTTTTGTAATAGAAAAAAAATAGGAAAAAAATGTAGTAGGCCCTTGAATGTATTTGAACTTGTTTTCTTGAATTTATTTTGAACTTTGAATTTTGAATCTTGTAATTTAATTGGCATGTATCTTGAACAACAATTTTGAGGAATGTATTGAATGGTTTTGAAAATACAAATTTGTAGCAATTGTTGGCTTCAACGAAAGAATGAAACGGATGATGAAAAATGTTGCAACCTAGACATAGCGATTTGGACAACTTTGAGTCTCAATGTAAGCTTATCATTGTTTATTGAAAACTATGAACAAATGATAAATACCACTTGAACTTAAACATGGTTTATGTGTTCATGTAAAATTTGAATTCTTTGTACTTTGAGTTCAAACAAAAACTCCATATTTGAGATTCTTGATCCAAAACCAGAGTCACCTTGACATTTCATAATTCTTTGAAAATTGAATGATAGATGCCACTTAAAAAAAAATCAATTGACTGATTATTAATTTGAAAGTTTGCACCTTATCAGACAAGAATTTGAATATAAATGAAACCCTTTTTATTCTTGATATCTCTCCATGAGAATGAATCTTGAATTTTGAACTCAAATAGTGAGTATGGGATAAAGTTGAAACTTGCATCTTCCATCAAAACCTTGAATGAACTTGGCTCTAGGATAAGATCAAATGCAAAATTTGAATTTGAAAATGGCTCCAATAACTTGTAAACCTTGTGCAATCCCTAGGTCAAAACCATTCTCAATGGTAAAAGACCTTCTTAGCCCCATAAACCAAATTCAGATGAAAAGCTAACTGATTTAAACTTGAGCAAAGATGAGAGCCAACAAAGCCACATAAACCCTAATTATGACCAATGACATCCCCAACTTGAAACCTTAATTCCATGAAAATAAGATAAAGCTTCATGACTCTTGATCACAACATGTGTCACACACTCAAAAGTCAAAACCCTAGTACAAAACCAGTGGATAGGAGAAACTTTGAGCATTTTGTAAACTCGAACTCTTGACGAATTAATTGACATGTTTGGAAGCCTGAAAAGGTTTGAACATATTTAAAAAATCTAGAAGAGAATTTTTTAAAGGAAAGGGAGGGCAAATTTTGGGGTACAACGGGCGGCTTAGGCAAAAAAGAGCGTCTCGGTAGGCTGAAAACCTGAAAGGGCGGTCTAAGAAAAAATTAGAGACACAAACATAATAAATTTTCCTAGTAGTTTGAAAACCCACAAGGGCAGCCAAGGAAAAAGTTAGGGATTTCTTGGCAAGTAACTGCATTAGACAAGACTTGACCATTGAAGCAACAATCTTCTCGGATTTTCATCACACTTCAACTGAAGCCTCTGCTCAAGAGTTCAATGTTTTTATGGAGAATAGCTGTCATTGTATTTCAATGTATCTTTTCCATATACTTACCATTTTCTAAACAATGTAATCGTCCATGGAGTCTCACCATTCGCAGACTACCATTCTATTAATAAATTCGAGCCTTTATCCAATTCTTTGTAGTTCTTATTTTATTCTATTCGCAAAGATTTAATTTATTATTGATAGTAATTTTCAAAACAAAAAGACTTAATTATAAAAAATGTTTTTTTGAAAAGGATTTACAAATTATTTTTTACTTCGGATTTTCTGTTTCAAGTGGAACAAAAGTAATGACTCCAAAGGTGGGCAAACTCCAAAGTTTTGAAAGGATTCCCCAAGAAAGTATTCTCGGGTTACTCTTGTTGATGTGCACATAGTCCACTTATATTTCATTCTTTAGATAATTGGATTTCATGCCAATCAATATATGGTGCGATATTGGGTTTGTAATCCCAGTTAAGTCTTATTTCGGATTTTCTCTGAGTTGTTACGTGGTGTTGAGTTTGTAATCCCATTTTTCCTCAGTTAAGTCTTGGTCCAGATTTCTTCTCCAAGATGATTATTGTGTTTTTGGGTTTACACAATTTGATGCCTCTATCCCAGATTCTCTAGTCAAGACTTGACGTGGATTTTCCCCAGCTGAGTACCAGACAAGAGCAGCTTCTTTTCTAAGAAGTGTTGAAACAACTGTCAACTTTTGGGTTTTCTCTTGGCAAGTTTTGAGTATTGATTTAAAATCCCCATAATTTTGACCTCTTGTTGTATTGTTAATTTCTTAGATTCCCAATTGAAGTCGAGATGATGCTTCTCTATGAAAGTTGTTATCCCCATGAAGTTTAATAATTTCTCCCCAAAAAAGTTTAAACAACCATTACTCTTGATACCGAAGAATGTATTTGGGCTCCCCTCGACAATGTGGTGTTGTTTTCCCTATTGAAGTCTGTTTGGAATCCCCAGTTGAAGTCTAGACGATGTGACATTGTCTTCCCTAGTGAAGTCTGTATGATATTCCCTGGTGAAGCCTGGAGAAGGGTGATATATCCATGCATCTGTATTGGTTTATTACTATCAGATTATGCTTTGATTATTTTAAAGCCATATTTCTTCCTAGTGGAGTTAAGCCGTGAAGTAGGAATTTCTTTCCTCTTGGTGCTTACTCTCTTATGAAATCTTCATCCTAGACGTGATTTAGCCGAGTATTGACTTTACACAAATTGGTTTGGTCTGGTTATTCCCAGTTCAGTTTGTCTGCTTCGCCAACATGTATATGATAACATTTGTACATTCATACATACATCATGCACAACTGAATTTAAAATTCATCGCTCATTTGCGTTCATTATTGTTTTTGTTGGTATAATACCCTATTTGCAAAGTTATGTTACCCTCTATCCAATCGATAGTCAACCTTAAGCAGAAAGTGTATATCCTTTCAATTTCCCAACTAAGTTATCCTCGTGGAATAATTTATTTTTAGCCTTCCTATTCAGCTCATTATCTAGATTAAATGTGAATCCCTTTTTTAGTGTATTACTCATTAAGTGATATCTTGGTTGACTATTTCACTCCAGTTTATTCCTGGTTTGAATCTGTGGTCCCCAACAACATTATTATTCTGATTTTTGCAGGCTCTGAGACTTGGATTGAGAATGTGCATTTATTTTGCACGAAAAAACTTTATATTCTCAGCAGGAATGTATTGCCATTTCCCCAGAGAAGTCAAGATTCATTTTCCAACAAGCTTCTTATAACACCAACTGGCGATCTCTTTATTTGAGCAACCTATACTTCCCCAGTAAGTATGTTAGTTCCCAGAGAAGATTGTTTTATTTACTCCAAAGGATGGAAGTTCTTTTCAATATGATAGAGACAGTTCATTGTGAGATTTTATTTACTCCAATGGATGGCAGGTATTTTCAATATGATAGAGACAATTCATTGAGAGATCTTTTCAAGTATAAGACTTGATTAAAAAAGAAATTGAGACCAATTTGTGGCTTAAGGCCAGGATCAATGGGAGGTTTATCAAAAGAAACTGAGACTGGTTCATGGATTATGGCCAGGATCGATGGGAGGTTTATCAAAAGAAACTGAGACTAGTTCGTGGCTTATAACCAGGATTGAGGGGAGGTTTATCAAAAGAAACTGAGACCAGTTCGTGGTTTTTGACTAGGATCGAGGGGAGGTTTATCCAAAGAAACTATGACCAATTCTTACGTTATTCTAGAATTTGGGAAAGTTTATCTTATTATCCATCAAATGGCATCTCTTCAGAAAAGTCCCGCTGAGAAGTTTGGTGTGAAATCACTACAAGTGGCAGCCTCTTTATTTGAGAAAACTTGTATATTACACTTTCCAGGTGAAATACCTTGGTTAAAGAAGAAACTATGACTAGTTCTCGCATTATTCCAGAATTTGGGAAAGTTCATCTGATTCTCCATCAAATGGCATCTCTTCGAAAAAGTCCCGCTGAGAAGTTTGTTGTGAAATCATTGCAAGTGGATGTCTCTTTATTTGAGACAACTTATATATCAGACCCTTTCCAGATGAAACAACTTGGTTAAAGAAGAAACTATGACCAGTTCTCGCGTTATTCCAAAATTTGGGAAAGTGTGTCTAATTCTCCATCAAATGGCATCTCTTTGAAAAAGTCCCATTGAGAAGTTTGTTGTGAAATCATTGCAAGTGGCAGTCTCTTTATTTGAGACAAATTATATATCATACCCTTTCTAGGTGAAACACCTTGGTTAAAGAAGAAACTATGACCAATTCTTGCGTTATTCCAGAATTTGGGAAAGTTGATCTAGCTCTCCATCAAATGGCATCTCTTCGAAGAAGTCTCGCAGAGAAGTTTGTTGTGAAATCATTGCAAGTGGCAGTCTCTTTATTTGAGACAACTTGTATATTACTATTGCACCCCAAAATTTGCCCTCTAATTTCTCAAGGGATCACCCTGGATCCCAGGATTGCTTCTATCAAGTTTCCAAGCCTTGAACTACAAAATTTCTAAGAAAATCACTCATAAGGGCAAAATGGTCATTTGCACACTAAAAAGTCAAACTTTGACTTTTGGATCAAAACCGAGCTTCAAGAATCATATTTCATCAAGACACGTTAAAATATGAAGTTTTGTTTCATCAAAATCCAAAAAGTCAAAATTCTAAATACTTAGAATTTTTCTAAGTGTTTAAGAAAATATGACCATTTCAGAACTTTTGACCAGATTATCACCATAACACTCAGCAAATTCTAGACACTCTCAAGGTAGAGTTTGGTCAGAACTTCTGGGTAAGTTTTCACAAAAGCTCAGTCAGAGTTTGCCAAGGTAATTCAAAGAAAGTTTAAAGAGTGTGCTGCAAGCTTTCTAGAAAGTCTGAAAGCTTCTTCAGAACATGCTGGAGCCAGAAGATAAGAGGATCAGAAGATTGGATGCTACGCTGAAGCAGAACTTCTGATCCAAAGCCTTGGTGTAGAGTTTCACGTTGCAAGATTTCTGGTTGTGATAAGTCTCATCATCATTTAATGCTCATTTAATGCTCACAACCACCTTCAGAGTCTTTATCCAAAGGGTTTTCACCATGTGTACCTCTACTGTCTTGGGATAGCCACTTTGGTACTAGGCCCATGCTTTGCTTTTCGCTTTTCCTTAATTCTTACTGACAACCACCATGCTTGCTTCAAGAACAAGGCAGCGCTTCAGCACATGAAGGTTATATTCAACACTTTGGTCAGAACATGACCAAATCCCAAAACCTTGTATATACAACTTGCTACAGACCTATGATGAACAGCTGGTTCAGCCTACGCTTGCATCCCATGATTACACCAAACTAGCATACGAAAACTGTGATGAAAAAGCAAAGGGACAGGATGCCAAAACAGGTTCGAATCCCATTTGTTCCCCCCCCCCCAAAATCACAGTAAAATCATCTATAAATACTTGGCTCCATCACACGTTCAAAGGGTTGGCTTTTGGAAAGAAAGAACTATCAAAAGAGAGAAAAGGAAGTTGTGAAACCTTCATAAAAATCCAGATTTCTCATACACAAAAACAAAACTTTATTCTTCCTTTTGAATCAAAGAACACAACCATTGTTCCGTCACCCTTGCTGACTCAAAACATCCAAAGGCAACCACTCAAAGCTCCAAGCACGCTCCAGGTAAGTCTTTTTGACTTTACTTGCTTTTCATTCTGAACATCATTAACATGTAAATATCATAGTATTAATGTTGTACATATCATTGTATGAATAAAAAAAACTATGGATCAGAACTTCTAGAATAATGCTAGGCTCAGACTTAGGATTGGAACTTCTATGATTTGTTGTGCTGTGATCATTCTGATTTGCTGAACTGAATAAATTGTTGTTGTGCTGATTAAGATCTGAAATGCAATACAAAACTTCTGTTTTTCACTCATCATTTTAACACACAGAACTTCTAAGATTTTCTCACTGTTAACACACACTGAAGTTCGGATGTTCACCCACTGGCTCAGCACAATACATAACTTATGATGTTCACTCACAATCTTAGCATAACACAGAACTTTTGAGTTCTCCTTACATGTCAAATACACTGAACTGCTGACGTTCGCTCACTGTTTAGTGTAATACAGAACTTTTGACTTTTGGTTCACTGGCTGAATACCACCCAGAACCTATGTGTTTTCCCTCTAACGTTTTTTGCAGGACTTCAGAAGGTGCCAATCCAGAACCTATGTTCCCTTTCCCTCTGACATTTCTTGCAGGGCCTTAGAGCGCATCAACCCAGAACTTCTGATCCTTGTTTCCTTGTTTGCAGCAACACGTTGTTCCTACCTTGCATTTATTTTCCTTTCCATCTTTTTATATATTAACATAAAAAACATAGAAATATTTTCCTTTTAATTTATTTCCTTAAGACAAAAACATTCTTTTAAAACAAGTCCATTTCTTTCTTATGTTATGCATTTCAATATGGTTGTAATAATAACTTAGGACTTATTTTTACTTGCAATCCCCATTCGTACATATGTATCCTCGTCCCCTAAATATTGTAATAGCGTAGAATTTCATTTTTCACAATTTATTGTTTTCCTTATACTGTATCGTAATTAGGCGTGTATGGCAAGAGAAAAACAACAAGTAGACCACCAAAAATTAAAGACAAATGCATGCAATTAAACACACTTGCACACATGTACCCTTAGGGTGATCTCACTTGTTGCCTTACAAAAAATGGCCATGTTATGCATGTGGGATGTCTTAGCACAAACAAAACGAAAAATGTAAGATCATAGTCCCTCGATGACGACATCAAAGTTGCCTTTCAAAATGATCTTAGTCCCTAAAGAAAAAGTGCTAAGTCATCTCACAACATTGCTATCATGGTCATACGATGACCCAACGCTCGTCCCTTCACATCCAACGATGAGGCATCTTATCAAATCAATGGTAAGATATCAACATCTAAAGGAGGAGGAAAAACACATCTAAGACCTTTTGAGTAGGTAGATTACTTTTAGTTACTTACTCACTTTCAAAACAAATATCCTTTCTATTTTCAAAACAATCACATGCACTTTCCAAACATCTTTCCAAACTTGAAACATTTTCAAAAGCTCAACACTTTGTATACGTTCTTACGAACAAGAACTATTACAAAGTTTGCCTAAACGATGGCATCTTTTCAAAATACTCTAAAAAAACCACACAAAGCACATTTTCAAACAAAAGCAAGTGATCTAGCAAGTAACTAAGAGCCATGGAAAACCATGGATGAAAAGGGTGCTAATACCTTCCCTTTTCATAATCTACCCCCCGAACCCGAGAAATAATTTCGAAAGGTATTTCCTGTGCTTTTTTACCTTTCCTTTTGGATAAAAGAAAAGTCGGTTGCGACTCTTGCTCAACTGCAACATTTGCGATAAAACGTAAAACACCAAAGTCAATTCTCCCACCGTATCACAATTACCCTTTCAAGGTGAAACACCTTGGTTAAATAAGAAACTATGACCAATTCTTGCGTTATTCAATAATTTGGGAAAGTTTATCTGATTCTCCATCAAATCGAATCTCTTCGGAAACGTCTTTCTAAGAAGTTTGTTATGAAATCATTGCAAGTGGAAGTATCTTTATTTATGATAGCTTGTATATTACCCTGTCCAGGTGAAATACCTTGGTTAAATAGGAAATTGCGACCAGCTCTCGTGTCATTCCAGAATTCAGGAAAGTTTATCTGATTCTCCATCAAATGTCATCTCTTCAAAGAAGTCTCGCAAAGAAGTTTGTTATGAAATGATTGAAAGTGTCAATCTCTTTGTTTAAGACAACTTGTATATTTACCCTTTTCAAGAGAGATGCATTGGTAAAAGAAGGAGTTGAGACCCATTCTAGGTGGAACGCCAGAATTTTGGGAAACTCGTTATTATCCATATAGATTCCACCTTCGGTAAAAGTCGGTAGTTCGCCTTCAGTAAAAGTGGGCAGTTCACCTTCAGTAAATGTCGGTGTGTGTTGTACCCCAAAATTTACCCTCCCATATTTCTCAAAACATGGCAAGTGAGGTCCCCAAATGGCTCAAGGAAGCCCAAAGTTGACCAGACAAGCTCTCTCTTAAGGCAGTCTACCTCAAATTAGGGTTTCATTTTTCATCAAGATGATTGAGTCCAAAGGATCCCAAATTCTCACCATTGTCCTAATATATTTTCAAGATCATCCATGTCAAGTTTCAAGCCTTGCAGAAGAAGTTTGCTCAGTCAATTGCTCAAAGGCCTGAAAATCGTCTATGCTAGGTCAAAAGTCAACTGTGGCCCACATACAGTCAAACTTCAAGATTTTTGGTCAACATCCTTATTTTGAAGTATAATTCATCATTTGATCAAGGGTTGATCATGATTCATCAAGGATTGCTCACAATTCATCAAAACCCAAAAGTTGCCAAATTAGGGTTTTGCAAGAAAAGTCAACTCAACTTTGACCAAGCATAACTTTCTCATACTTCATCATAAATGACCCATCCAAAGCTAATTTTGAAGGGTATGAAATTCTCTACAATTGATCTTCAGCACCCAAGTTCAAAATATGCACTCACAAGAAGATATGAATTTTGACATTATAGGTCATTTTGGAAAGTCAACAAAAACACCTTTTGGGTAAAAGCTTCATACATGAACATGGAAGACTCAATTGATATGAGACAAAAAGGGTTGCTTAGAGGACATCCTAAGCTTTCTAAAAATTCCAAGAACACCTCTCTAGGGTCAAAATTGAGAGAGTTATGCATTGGCCAAGTTGACCATTTTTGTAAAATTGCCAAAAGTCAAATGTGCTCAAATTTGCATTTTTTGCTAAATGGGCCCATCTTTTCAAGATTGCATCTCATTCCTAGCATAGTCCACGACCTATAGGACCCTCCATGCTTTATTTATTTATTTATTTATTTATTTATTTATTTATTTAATTTATTTATTTAATTTATTTTGATTTTTATTCATTTAAAAGTCAAATAAAATCAAATAAATCCAAATAAATCATATAATGTGTTTTAGGGATGATTTTTGCATTTAAGGAAGATCTTATGTGCTATAAAATGAGAACCAATTCGTGCAAGACTGATTTGGGTTGAAAAAGATTGGATTGAAGCAAATTTGGAAAGATATCATATGCCATGAAAGACCAAATCAAATCTTCATAATGGGCAAGATTCAATTGGTTTTGGTTGACCTAATATGTTGCATTACATATACGGAAGGTATCCAAGGAAGAGGCAGAGGTTGAGCAGTCGTGAAAGAGGCAGAACCAATTACAAAATTTCAAAGAAAAAGTGGAGATCAAATTCCAAGCTATAGGCCATCTCAAGCCGTCCTAACCTCTCCAATCGATTGTTAGACGTCTCAGGAATGTGTTCCAATCACTAGCAAGCCTCCTCACGTCCTAAAACACCTTGTAAGAGCATCACGATTTTCCATGTTTCTTGAAATTCGATTATCATGATTTATGCATTATGAACACATTTTGATCATGTATTTCTGTTTGTTATCATGTTTCCAATGTATTGGTATGCTTTGATTGAAGTTTGAGTACAGATATGGGCATCTGCGATTCCTAGGGTTTCAAGCTCCATTTTAGGGTTTTTTAATTCAAGCGAAATTAGGCCAAGAACAGGGTATTGGGATGATCGTGGCATCAAGACCAATTGATCCCTGGTCTCTAAATCCATTTATCGTGCATATTTTTTGATGTTTGATGCACACAGGTTTTAGTTACAGACATGGTCTATAGGTATAGGTCGCATATCTAAGATGACAGATCCTTGCAGAAGAAGATGTGTGTCAGCCAACCATTCGCTCATTCAAATTTCACGCGTTTGGGTTTCAGCGTTTTTGTTTTCATTATATTATATTTGGATTTTATTGTATATACAAATAACAATTGCAGCACAGTTGGCAAGCGTGCATTGGAAACGGGCATGAGGACCTGGGTTCGTTCCCCAGGTCCCAACCTTTGTTCATAATATTTTTCAATGGGTAATCTAGCACGCTGCATATCAGGAAGTCCACCGTACGCCATCAACATCTGGCCATCACACGCCTCTCCAGCCAGATCCAATGCCATTCCACTGAAGTCCCGCCATACGCCTCAGGTCAACGCATGCACTGAAACAAGCAAAGTCAAAAGGGCTGAGTTTGGTTTGGGCCCAGAATTTCCTTAGCACACCCTCACAATTGTTAAGTAACATCAGGCCCATCTCTAATCTTTTTTTTTTTAATTTTATTTATTTCTTTTCTTTAATTCTTTTAATTTTCTTTTAATCATTTTAATTGGCAAATTAATTATTTTTCATAAAAAATCATAAAATCAAGACTTCCTAAAAAAAATAAATTAGAATTAGTTTTTTTTATTGTCAAAATTAACTTAATCTAGTTTAACTTAGGAAAATTGTGATTTATTTTCATAAATAAAATCAAAATAGAAATTAGGTTAAAAATCTTGATTTTATTTTATTTTATTTTTTTCTCAAATAAATAAAAATGAAAAAATAGTTTTTTTAGAATAAATTAATTTATTTTTCTTAATTTAAAATTAATTAGAATTAGGATTTTCTTTTTTAATTTAATGATTTCTTTATTTTCTTAAATAACAAAACATGACAAAAACATTTTTTAATCAATCGCAATTAGGTTTAGGCAAGGGTCAAAACCCTAGTAGTTTCGTATTTGATTCATCGCGCGCTTATTATTTATTTTACGATATTTTTGTAACTGTTCACTGGTCTGTAATAGTTTAATTTAGGGCTTTACTTATCGCTTTTCCCCGGGTTTTGGCTATGTAATTAATTCCCCTCCATGAAGCCTTGTAATAGCGTAGATTTACTTTCTCGCATTTTAATTCTCGCAAATATTTGACTGTTTAGATGTATGCTAATAGGATTGTATGACAAGAATGCATGACAAATTTAATACAATTAGAAAACCCTAATGTGCAAAGACAAATAATTGAAACAAGTCACTCGCACATATCACTCTTAGGGTATACTCTCGGTTCGATTTCCTTCGGTAAACGATCATTAAGCATAGGGTGTCTTAGTGGTTGCCCTCCTGTCTAACAAAGATCAAATGTCCCATTCGAATGTTGCCTCAGAAATGTTGCCTCGAATATGATCTTAAGACTCTAGGGTTATTACTAATTTGTCCTAATATTGTTTTAGTGATCGTACGTCCCTTTCGAATTGACCCTTACAACTCCAACAACGGTGCTACCTATTTATCGATAGTGGGATAGCGCTGTCTAAAAAAAACAAGAATAGAAACGATCTTTTTTTGAGTAGGTAGACGCTAGTAGGTACTTGCTCAAAATCAAAACTTTTCACACTTGCACTTTTCAAACAAACTTTCAAAACAAACTTCGTCACACCTTTGAGGACTGATACAAGGGTTATCACAAAGTCAAACTGTTTCAAAACAAAGCACATACACAAGAAATTTTAAAAAAGATGAGCAAGTACCTAAGAGCCCATGGAGAACCATGGATAGAAATGGTGCTAACACCTTCCCTTTCTATAATCTACCCCCCATACCCTGGATATCTCGAAAAAGGATTTTTCTGTACTTTTTTCCTTTCCGGTTGGATGAAATAAAAGTCGGTGGCAACTCTTGCTTACCGCGACATTTTGCAAACAAAAAACGCAAAACGCAAACCAGCATTCAAACAATTGGTTCTGCCACCGTATCACAGTGTGCCTTCTGTTTTCTTTTCCATCAATACAAATTGGTATTGTTCTATGTTTTTTCTACCTTCACCTTTGAGTTGGTAGTTTACCGTCACCCCTGAGTCGATATTATCCTGTTTTCTACCTTCAACTATTGAGTCTGGTAGTTTCATATAACCAAGCAAACACTTCAACATAGTCATGTAACATCTGAACCAATCTGCTCTTGATACCATCTTCTAGGTTAACGCTGATCTTGGCTTCTTTCTTGTCTATCTCAGTACCTAAGTTAATAACTTAGACTGGCTCTTGATAAGGTTGAATAGCTTTCTCTTCTTGCATTAGAAGTCTGGCTAGTTCTCATGGTATTTCACAGTTTTCCTCGCCTTCGTCTTCGGCTTGGTTAATTGGATGTTTGAAGTCATAACTGGAAATATTAGAGACGTTGACAATGAGATCCGTAGTGGATGAGAATCTGCAAGTGTGTGTGTGTGCATGTAAGATACATGGCTATTTGAAAAATATCATAAAGAAAAAGAAGGATAATGAACATAAAATTTGAATGCAAAAGGTCCAATGGTTTATATTAAATGATCATATGATAAATGAACATGAACAAAACCCTTAACAAATGGACCATAGTTCCCCGGGCAAGGCACATGACTTAAAAGTTATTGTTTGGAATTAAGATTACAGACAAAAGTTCTTAAATTGACAGAAAATAGTAAACAGTAATTACTCCTCAATGAAGGAGATGGGAGCGAAGTCCTTTGCATGCCAGTTGTTGAGCTTCTCATCGGCATTAGGGTAGATCCATTTTTCAAAAGCACATTTATCATTAGATTCTTCCATGTCGTTCACTTCATGATTTCCGATGCGGAGAGGTGGCTTTCCTACGCGAGCGCGTCTAACTTCTTTCTGAGATTTGATGGTGAAACCTAATCCACATTTGTCTGCTTTAAACAGAATGTCGAGGAGTTGTCCCCAAATAGTAATGCTTCCATCTTCGACCACGACACGGGAATCCTTAAGTGAAACCATTCTTGATACAACTTCATCAGCTTTTGATATGTCGGAGGAGATTTTGGTGGCGACAACCATAGGGGGAACAACTTTGAAAGCCTAGCATGGAGTTTATATGAATTCACCATTCGTTTCCACATACTTGAAGGAATTGAGATGGCTCACCATAAATTCTTCTTCACCGCAAACAATAACGATCTTCCAATTGACTGGATACTTTAACTTTTGGTGAAGGGTGGATGTTACTGCCCCTGACCCATGGATCCAAGGGCTCCCAAGCAAACAAGAATAAGCGGGATGTATGCCCATTATATAAAAAGTGGAGTTGAAAATTTATGATCCCACCTTAATAGGAAGGCCCACCTCTCCATGCACCATCCTTCTAGACCCATCGAAAGCCCTTACAATTATATCACTTGGTTTCAATACCGGTCTTTCACAATCTTGCCGGTCTAAAGCACCTTTGGGTAACACATTTAGAGATGAGTCAGTATCAATTAAGACATGTGTCAGGGTGGTTCCCTTGCATTCAATAGAGACATGCAAGGCTTTGTTGTGGTTCCTTCCCATAGGAGTCAAATCAATGTCGGAGAAACCTAATCCATTGTCAGCCGTTAAACTTGCTACATAGTTCTCGAACTGTTCAACTGTGGTTTCTTGGGGCACATGGGATTTTTTCAAGAACTTGATTAGAGCTTGGGCATGAGTGTCCGAACAGAGTAACAATGACAACATGGAGATTTTGGAGGGGGTTTGCCCCAGTTGCTCCACTATTTTGAAGTCACTCTTCTTTATGATTTTTAGGATTTCCTCCATCCCTCGAGTGGAGGGTTCTTCAGCATCAACATCTTTGGAAGGTGCCTCTACTTCAGCAGGCTCACTTACTTTTTCTTTGCCCCAGTTGCCCCTAGTGTTGTAGTAATGGGTAGTGAAATATCAGGGGAAAAGATCCTCCCTGTTCTTGTTACTTTAATAGAACCTGCAATATTAGTAACATCAGCTTCATTTTCGTTGATCCAAGAATCTTGTTTTATCCCATGATAATAAACCTCGGAACCATAGTTCCATGGAACTGCTTTGTCAGAGGAGTAGGGAATAGGCCCAGCGGCAGTGATTATTAAAGGAGCAATGGTTGGCTCATTTGAAATTCTGATAGGACCCTTTGAAGGGATCCTAAGTGGCTTGTTGGAGATTGTTAATATGGACAAGTCTTTAGCTTTATTGGTCAATCTTTTGATGGTAGGATTCTTCTCAAATAGGATCTCGCGGCTATTTATCAGGCGTTTCATACCTTCCCTCAGACGCTTGCACCCATTTACTTGTTGATCATAGCAGACACAATCTTCAGAACAACCAGGGAACACCCCGACTCTCAGTAAATTACCCTTTACAATAGTTAATGGAGTTGTTAAATCCTTAATGGAGGAAACAAAAGTAGTATCATCAATTGCATTAACACCTTTGCCCTGGTTCAGAATTAGTGCGGTTATCACATTTGGAGTAGTAGGTGGATCAAATGCAATTGTTTTATTGTCTATCAGATCTTTAATCTTATTCTTCAGAGCCCAGCATTAATCAGTTTCATGCCCAGGGATGTTGGAATGATACGCGCACTTGGCATTTAGATTGTACTTCGGTGATGTGGTATTTGGATTTGATGGTGGATCATGCAATGTAACTAAGTTAGCCTTCAACAGATGTTACAAAGCTTGGGACAGTGACATGCTAATCTTTGTGAACTGTCTTCGTGGAACTTCAGGTAGTTAATGGTTGGATGATTTTCTTTAAGCAGATGGAGGGTTGGAGATCAAAACAACATTAATAGACGAACGATGATCCTTCTTGGTATGAGCCCTTGACTTATAAACAACATTAGCCAGTTTCTTGCCAGTAAAAGGCTTCTTTATAGTGCTTGATATGGAAGCATATGCCATGGGAATTTTTCCATTCTTGATTCCACTCTTGACCCTTTCACCTGTCAGAATTAATTCAGTGAAACCGAAAGATGAACTCCAATTAGAAAGTTGAAATAGGGCCCCGTAAGTGTTCCCATGAACATGTTCACTATCTCTCTATCATTTAGTGGTGGTTGAACTCTTCCAGCAAGATCCCTCCATTTTTGTGCGTACTCTTTAAACCCTTCATTAGTAACCATTGTCATTCCTTGAAGTTGAACTCTTGTTGGTGCTAAATCAGCGTTATATTGATATTGATGATAAAAATCAGTGGCCAGATCTTCCCATGTGTGAATGCGAGATCCCTCCAATTGATAGAACCATTCTAACTGAGTCCCAGCCAGACTCTCTTGGAAAAAATGGACCCAAATCTTCTTGTCCATAGTGTGGGGCTGTATCTTGCGCACGTAGGACCTTAGATAAAGTTTCGGGCAGGAAACTCCGTCATACTTGGCGAAGACTGGTATTTTGAACTTATGGGGCACAACTTGAATTTCAACAGCCTTTAGTCTATCTTCCAACTGCTTGTATTTATCCTCATCCGGAGGATATTGCTCATCAACATAATCTCCGTCTTCATAATCTTGATTATTGGCACCCCTAGCACGAGTTCTCCTTGCTTCATTGTCTTGATTTTCGTCCTCCTTAGACGACTCTTAGACTACCTGTACCTGACAAACCGGGCCTTTGAATTTCTTACTGTGATCGGTGGATCTGGAACTGACTGTTTAACGCTGGTTCGCGAAATGTCGCGGAAGCAAGAGTCGCCACCGTCTTTTATTTTCTCCAAATGGAAAGGACAAAAGCACAGAAAAATTCCTTATAGAGATTGCTCTCGGTTCGGGAGGTAGATTATAGAAAGGGAAGGTGTTAGCACCCTTTCTATCCATGGTTATCCATGGGCTCTTAGATACTTGCTCATTGTGTTTTCAAAAGGTTTGTTTTTCAATTGTGAGTGAGTTTGAAAAAGTTTCGTTTTAAAGATTTCAGATCGACTCTTGTATCAGTCCTCAAGAGTGTTTGAAAAATTGTTTTGAAATCTTTTTGAAAGTGTCGATGTGAAAAGAGTTTTTGATTTGTTTTGAAATTAGAGCAAGTATCTAGAGTTGTCTACCTACCCTAAGGAATTCGTCTGTGTAGATGTCCTTTAAAGTAATTCCATCCCACCATTGAGAGGTAGGTAGCACCACTATTGGAGTTGTTCGGGTCAATTCGAGGTTCGGGACATGGTGATCACCAGAGCAATAGGAAGATACCTTAGAAGCTACCCTCATGCCAGGTTCCCGGATCATGAGGACTTACTAAAACATCCTCTACTCGACGATCACCTTTCGAGGGGCAAGGCAACAGTGAGGCGTACCCTAGGGGTGGTGTGTGATTTGTGTGTCGTTTTCAGATATTTTGTCTTGTTCATGTCATGGGTGATCTACGCTTTTGTTTTTATTTTAACATTCATTCTTGCATGCAATTTATTAACAGTTAAAAAGTGGCGAGAAATATAAAGTTCCTAAACTATTACAAAGGCGCGGGTCCACATCACCAAATTAAATCCAGGACCCGATTTGACAAAAAATAAGGTAAAGTGCGAGAAATATAAATATCGAATTTACATGGCTTTGGGAGAATTACATAAAAGGAGAAATAAAATAAACGCGCGAATTGGAATTGCGATCGAATGCGAGGGCGTTGGACCCTTTTTAATGAAATTGAATTATGATTAACAAATTAATTTAAATTAAAGTAAAAAGAAAAGGTTTTTGAGTTTTTGTATTTATGGATTTTTATAAGAACAATTAAATTGGAATTAAAACCTAGTTCTAGCTATTTTTTAATTTATTAAAAAAAATGTTAAAGTTAAATCTAAAATTAACCTAATTAATTAATGGCAAGTTTTATTTACAAAAATAATATTTAATAATTAATTATGGTGAGAGAAAAAAAAGAAAAAGAATAAAATAAAAAAATACTTAAAACCCTAATTCTACACTTTTTAATTTATTAAGAAAAATATTTGAATTAAACCTAAATTTAAAAAGCTAAATTAATTAATGAGATTTATTTACAAAAATAACATTTAAATAAAATATATTTTATTTTTTTGTCTTTTCTGATTTTTTATCATTTTTTATATTAAGAAAATATTAATTTAAAGAATTAAATAAGAATTAAACAAAACAAATAAAAATAGAAAAAAGAGAATAGAAGAGAGCAAACCAAGGGGGGTTCTGTCCCCAAACTGGAGGTATAACTCAGTAATTAGGCCCAACGTTTTCCTGGCCTCTTTTGACTTTTCTGGTCACGTGTGTCTGCATTGACTGATGCTTGTGGTGCTCCTCAAATCTTAACCTTTAGATTGCCCTCAGTGGCCATGTGGCATGCTGAGATTGTGGGCGTATGATGGACGCTTGGATTGAAGCTGCACAGAAGCATGATTAGAAAAATAATATGGAACAAGAAAGGGGGGCCTGGGATTCGAACCCGGGTCCCGTTGCTTACCAATTCACGTGCTTGCCAACTGATCCAACTACGCGCTTTGTTTATTATATGACCAATAATTATTATAAGAAAAGACAAACGTTGGTGGCCTGAGTCAGCAAAACGCGCGCCAAGCTTTGAATAGACCAATGGCCTTGCTCCACGCATGCATCTTCTTCGTTGATTCGTTTTGCCCTGAAAGAAACAATTAGATAGCGGGGGTTTTAAACCCCCACTAAGTGGTAAACAGGATAATAGCGATTAGCACATGGTGGCTCATAAATTGAGCGCGACATGTGTGTTCGATTCACATGAAGCTTCTGAATCCAATAGCCTTGGTCTCGTGGTCTAATTTTTCTGGACGAGGAAACCCCCAATTTTTCAGTTTCGTAACCCTAATAAGCTTCCATGGTGATTTCGCGTATGGGTGAGGAAAACTCAATTAAACAATAGGGTTAGCTTCAGAATGATAAGAACAATACAAAACAAGCATTAGAACTGAAAATCATGGCATGAATGATGAAATACGATTATGCAAAAAGAATGACACAGTCTGACTTCTAGTTACCAATTCTTGATGCTATGGACGTGGCAAAGTGTTCAGTTAGGTTCAGTAACGTCTTGGCAAGCTAATGGGATCAATCTTTTCCTCTGAATCGTCCTCCAAGGCAATTTTCAATTTTGGATTTTTTTGATAAAATTGCAAAGTTCTTTCTTCAGATGGGGCGCAGCTTAGAGGTCCCTTTGCATTAGGTTTTGATCACACTTATATGAGGATGGATTAGGGTTGAGTTTTTGATCCAAAGAATCCTTGCATTGATGGAATGGATATTTGATTTTCATGCATAATTTTCCAATCTTTTTCACATGTTTTTGATTCCAATCATGGCAAAACCTTCCAATTTTGATTATGCACGAATCTTGAGCCTTTAAGAAGAGTTTATCTTGCACAAAAAGATTTAAAAACTTTGGTTTAGTATTTTTCCATATTTTATTTAATTTAAATGAATTAATTGTAATTAAAAATTCAAATAAATAAATAAAAATGATGAATAAATCCCCTTTGGGCCAAATGGTCGTGCATATGCTTTGGATGATGAATCTTGGAAGAAAATGTGGCCCATTAGCAATTTTAAGACATTTGAAGCAAAGTTGACTTTTCAAAATATCCAAAAATTTCCCAACTTCCACAAGGCATATCTTGCTCAATTTTTAAGCTTTGATCATGTTCTTGGACATTTTGGAAAGTTCTTGAAGTACTCTAACCAATGCCTTTGGTCCCATGTCATTTTGATTTACCAATCTCAAGTTATGGCCTTTGACTTAAAGTCCCTTTTTGTTGACTTTTGAAAATGACCTATAATGTTGAAATTGATAACTTTTTGTGAGAGCATTTCTTGGACTTGAAGTGTGAAGAGGAGTTGTAGGAAATGTCATTCTCTTCAAAATGAGCTTTGGATGGAAGTTTTATGATAAACCATGTGGAAGTTATGCCTTGGTCAAGTTACAGTTGACTTTTTCAACTGTCCAAATATGGAAACTTTTGCATCTTGAGACTTTTTGAGCCAAGCTTTGAGAATCATGATCAAGCATTGATCAAATGATGTTTGTGGCTTCAAAAATGAGATATTGACCAAAATTTGAACTTTTGACTGTCAAATGACCATTTTGCCCCTGCAGTTGACTGTTGAGCAATTAGGGTTTTTGACTGTGCAATTTTATGCTGTAAGTCTTGAAACTTGGCATGAGGATGCTTGACAATGTTTATAAGCATGTGGGACTTGTTTAGACCCTTGGAAACTTCATTTTCTTTGTCAGAACCAAAACCCTAGTTTTTGACTGTTAGGAGGCCCTTGAACTGTGCAACCCTTGGGGAATTTTGAAGCATGCTCTTTGCAAATTTTGAAGAATATGGGAGGGCGAATTTTGGGGTACAACAGTTGCCCCTGTTCAATCTTCTTAGACCTGAGGATGCAGATTGGCTGACGTGCCTTTCGTAATCCGAAGGTGGAAGATGATTGAACACTAGAGTGCCCAGAAATTTGCGCTCACATAGTGGTAGTGCGATGGTGGGAATGGGCTTATAGATGCCATTTGGAGATTGATGGATAGGATGATGGGCTTATAAATTCCATGTTGAGAGGTGATGGATAGGATGATGGGCTTATAGATGCCATCTGGATGTTGATCGCGTAAGAGATTCTTTAGCGAGAACTCGCGTACCTGCAAAAGAAAATGATTACCTGACCTGTTTTACAGGAGCTGGTCTTCAAACTCTTGGTATAGATGTGTCCTGACTGGTTACAGGAGCTGGATCTGGAGCTTCAAAAGGTGATGAATGAACCAGGGATGGTTACTACCTCAACAGGAACGGTGAGAGAACCTTGGACGATTACTACCTCAACAGGAACGCTGAGAGAATCTGGGGACAATTACTACCTCAACAGGAACCCTGAGAGAATCTTGGGCGACTTCTACCTCAACAGTAACGCTGAGAGAATCTTGGGCGACTTCTACCTCAACAGTAACGCTGAGAGAATCTTGGATGCCTTCTACCTCAACAGTAACGCTGAGAGAATCTTGGGCGACTTCTACCTCAACAGTAACGCTGAGAGAATCTTGGACGACTTCAACCTCAACAGTAACGCTGAGAGAATCTTGGGCGACTTCTACCTCAACAGTAATGCTGAGAGAATCTTGGATATCTTCTACTGAGTCTTTATCAGGAAAATCTGTTAGGGGTCGATTTAGCTGGACTAGAGAAGGCCTTTGACTGGATAAGAAACAGAAAAATCTTAGGGTCGATTTAACTGAACCGGTCTAGGTCTTGAAATCTTCAACTGGATAAGAAACAGGGAGATCTTAGGGTCGATCTGACTGAACCAGAGAAGGCCTTTGACTGGATAAGAAACAGTAAAATCTTAGGGTCGATTTAACTGAACCGGTCAAGGTCTTGAATATAGCTGAGAACTTAACTGAATCTTTCCTGAAAGGTAAAGGTCCGTCATATGCAATGCATGATATGGATCAAGCAATGATGTTCTCAATATAAATGAGATTTGTGAGATATGATGCGTAGATGCATGCTATAAGGTATGAAAATATGATGTTTATGAATGTATCTTTTTGTCTTTTAGGAAAGTAAATCCTTGACGGGTGCCGGGAAGTCACTCCTGGGCTGATGTTGAAGAATAGATTTTTGCTTCTGCTGGGGATGATAGTGGCAAGAATACCGGTAGGAGAAGATAACTCCGTTGGGGAATGAACTTGGCGAATGGATTACTCTGTGGGGAGAAAAGTACTCTAGCGATCTTGCTGGGAAGCAATACTCTGTGGGGAGAGAGGTACTTTGTTGAGCTGCTGATGGTAACTTTACTGGGGATACCATTGTTATGTTGGAAGTGTTAATAGACTTCGCTGGGGATAAGGAGACTTCGCCGAGAACGATCTTTCCGTGGCTTTTGGCTGAGGATAACCCAGTTATATCCTGGTAGGGAAATAACTCTTTGAATAAAGTCGGGGGACGCGTTCGTGCTCTGCGAGGGTAAGCTTCCAGAATTTACTGGGGATAAGCTTACTGCTGGGGAGATGGATTGAACTTTCCTGGGGAAACCTCTGGACTGGACTCTCCTGGGGAAATTCTTGAGGTGTAATTTTTGTAAGTTGAAAGAGGGAACCTATGTAGGGTTGCCCAATGATGAGTTCGTGTAAAACTGCATCTTGGAAAGAAGGACACCTGTGTAGGGTTACTGATGACGAGTTTGTGTAAAACTGCATCTTGGAGGAAGGAGACCTGTGTAAGGTTTACTGATGACGAGTCCGTGTAAAACTACGTCTGGAGCTTGAGAAGGGAACCTGTGTGGGGTTACTTTGACGATGAGCCCGTGTAAAACTGCATCTTTGGGGAGAGAGAACCTGTGTAGGGTTTCTTCGGGATAAGTTCGTGTAAAACTTTGGCGGAACCGGGGTAAGGTTACTGCAGGGTAAGTTCGTGTAAAACTTTTTGATGAACCGGGGTAAGGTTATCTTGAGATAAGTTCGTGTAAGACTTCAGGAGGAACCGGGGTAAGGCTACCTGGAGGTAAGTTCGTGTAAAACTTGAGATAAATCCGTGTAAGACTTTAGGAGGAACTGGGGTAAGGCTACCTGGAGGTAAGTTCGTGTAAAACTTGAGATAAATCCGTGTAAGACTTTTAGGAGGAACCGATGTAGGGTCACTTTGATGATAAGTCCGTGTAAGACTTTAGGAGGAACCGGGGTGAGGTTACTGCAGGATAAGTTCATGTAAAACTTCTTGATGAACCGGGGTAAGGTCATCTTGAGATAAGTCCGTGTAAGACTTCTTCTGAGAATGAGTCCGTGTAAGACTTTGTCTGAAAGTTGAGAAGGAACCGGTGTAGGGTTGCCTGATGGTGATCAAGTGGATGATTGTCCTGTTTGGTTTCAGATATTAACCCACGATCGGTCGTCCACTGATTTTTCTTGGCTTGTTACCAATGTTGATCTGGAATTTGTAAAGGTAGATGGTAATCATCTTTATATTGATCTTTTCTTGGTACCTTGGTTGACAGAGCAACTGGATCGCCTAGACGACTCATTATTGCCCCTGTTTCTGAGGTGAGGGGAGAAGATACCTTATGGAGGTGCCGGATAACTGCCGATTGACAAATCTTCCTTTTGGTAGGCAAGTGACGAGATGCCGGGACATAATCGTACGCTTTTGATCCCTAACTTTTGCCTGAACCGCCCTTTCGGGTTTTCAGTCCACCGGGATACCCATTTTTGCCCAAGCCGCCTTTTCAGGTTTTCGACTTGCCGGGTGTATAGATTTTTTTTTCATTTCATCCCTCATTTTTGCCCGAACCCTTTTGGTTCGCCGGGAAGCCCTTATTTTTGCCTAGGTGTGTCAACCTAGCGGGTCTTTGATTACGCGTAGTATTTTTTCGACTATATCCATGCTCTCAGAATGTAGGGAGTTGCCCCTGTTAGAAGTGTTTTGTCATGCCACCAGAAGATGTTTGATCAGGCAAGATTCGTTGTTGGAATGCCCCAAGTGACTCAGGCGGAGATTTGCCCCAGGCTATTTGGCATTTGAGAGATTCTCCGAATCTTGATTGGACTGCCCCAGATGATGGACCATGATTATGTCATGCCCCTTGATTGGGAGTGCTTTTGTTCACTAGGTGTTCATCGTGCGAATTTCCCTGCTGTTCAAACAAATAGTCGTATGCAAACAATGTTATATCAAAAAATGCCAAGCTTATGTCTGTCTTAAAGATTTTGAAAATGCATTTTTTAGTAAAACAAGTGAATTTTGTGAACTGTGATGTCAACTCGTCATTTTACCGCAAGCCTTAAGGAGTCAGGATACCTTTCGTAACAGTATGCTTTCGAGCTAACCCATGCTTCGGCTAGGACTTTTGAGGGTTATAACGTGGCCTGGTTCACGGTTTAAGAAACAAAGGATAAAGGCTCAAATTATTTGTACCCACCCGCTCTTCGTGATGTTCTTCGAACCTAAAACTCAGTTGATCGTGCGTTAGACCTTGTTTGAGTCTTTGCTTTGATGCTCCAGTGATGGTTCGGATATTAAACATTTATTTTGGATAGGCAGTCATTTCTTTTTTGTGTTGATTGTCTGTAGGACCTCTTTTCTCTTTTTTTATATATTATTATCCTTATTTTTTTGCCTGAACTGTTTCTTTTGTGATTACAGTCAGCGGGATGCCCCAGTTTTGTAAGTCTCCTTCATAGGTTTTGACTTATTGGGTTTTTATTTTTGAGATATAATGACTGCCTATCCTTATGATTATTCGGAATCATCATTGTCTTCTTTTTTTTGTAAGGACCTCTTTGGTGCCATTTGTTATGCACTTGGATCAACTGAGAGAACTACCCTGCCCCAGGTTATGATAAAGGGTTTTAATTTTCGAAAAGAAAAACTCCTACTTCTTTGGCTCAGAGGGGTTGACGAGGGATTATCATCCTTATAACTCCAGTGTTTAGGGATTGAAATAATGCCTGTACCTCATCAGCGGGGTCTGTTTAAAAGCATACTGTAGATTGCGGTATCGTTTTCGTCATCCTCCCTCAAGAGGCTTAGAATTATTAATCGAGCGTTGATCATCAGAAAAAAAATATGAAAATAATTTGCATATAGTGAATACGAATATATTTCTTCAAAACAGACATATGCGATGCATTAATGAAATAACAACGTTCAACATGAGCAAATGTTTGAACAGAAGAAAATTACAACTTGGAAATCCTGATGAACAAAAGTCTTTTCATCTTCAGGGCTTGTTACTTCAAATAGTGAGCCTTGGAGGGATGGTAGAAAAACTCTGCCTGACCATCTTGTGTGAACTCCAATGCTCCTTCATCAATCAGGTCCTGGATCTTGTTCTTCAGAGCCCAACACTCATTTGTATCATGTCCTGGACTGGCAGAGTGGTAGGCACACCTTTTATTGGGATCATAGATAGGAGATGTTGTGTTGGGGTTCCGGGGATGAGCCCTTAATGTGATCAGATTCAACCTCAACAGGCGTTGTAAAGCTTGAAACAGCGACATGTTGAGTTGGGTGAATTGCCTCCTGGGCTTGTCTGGCTGAAACTGGTGAAGTTGCTGCTGAGTTTGTGACCCTGAAGCCATTTGAGGAGCTCTCCCCTTATCTCCTTGTCTCAAAGATGGTTGAATGATGACTGGCCCTTCAACCTTAGATGTTTGCCCGAGTTGGTTACCCCAAAGCGGTTGGCTGACGAGAACTCCGAGCTCTTCTTGTCTTTGAGCTAAGCCTTGAATGATAGTCATCTGCCCCAGCATATGGGCTCTCACTGCATCCACTTCAGCTTGCAGATGTTTCAGCCGTTCGTCCTCAGCGCTGTTCCTGACCAAAGTCTCCATGAGAAGTGTCCTTAGCTCCTCCTGCCCCTTAGATAGATTCAGGAGGATTTCCCCGAACCGAGTCTCTTGAGCCAGAAGATTCTGGTTATCTTGTTGGCAAGCCATTGCTGAAATAAACAGCGGAGAAGGTAAGTGATCTGTAACAAGGGTACCTGTAATGCAATGATATGTATGATATGCATGCGATGTTTTCAAGGATCTCGCGGGGTAAACAAGAAAATTTGTTAAAATTAGAATCTGGTATCTTGATTGAAGTAACTTCGTGTTGTAGAGAGTCCTTCTTCAAGGGTCAAAGGCTCACCATATCCAGTGGGTCATAGCCCCTGTCAACCTTGGCTAGAGGAAAATAAATCCTCTTTGCCCCTTGCTAGACGTTTGATTCATCATGACCTGCATCACAAGCCCTTGAGATCCTTGAAATGGGTTAAGATGTATGCAATGGTATGATGTTATGGTATGCATGGGGTAATGTGAGTAAACCCTGTTATGAGTCCCCATTAAGGACTATAAACAAAACCTGCAAGAAACTCAGTACACTCTGTTATGAGTCCCAATTAAGGACTAAAACAAAACCTGCAAGTAGTTCATGTGTCAGATAAAGCATGCAAGTACTCAAGTACGAAGGCACACAAGTCACACAAGAGAAAGCCCTTAGAATTTAGGCCAGCATGGGGTCTGGGTATTACCCTCTTTCAGTTTGTTGGTTCATACCTGTCCTATCAAAGTAAACCGGGTTCTTAGAGGATCCCAATATCATTCACTACCATCAATCGGTCATAACTCCAGCATCGCAATCTTTTCTTACGGCCAGAACCATCACGAGAGTTTAGCCTTAATGGGCGTAGCATACTGCTACTGTTCTAATGGCCAAGTTGTGTCATTTAAGGTTCTAAGGTCTGTTGGTGCTTAATGACTCCTCAGAAGACCCATATTCTCCTCGTTGCAACACAAGGGATATCAGTACAGACCAAGGTGCCACACCAACGTAGCCACTGCTTCACCCGTGTCGGTCTACGCCGGACAATTCCCTCACAGCTTATGCTACCTAAACAGGGTATCCCCAGATCCGGGTTAGGATCTATGTAACTCCCATGCAACCCACAATTTAAAGCAAGCAAATCAATACAATTGAAAACACAGTGATCTTAGTCCTAAGGTACACCTCACTTTAAGTAGATATCCCCAGCAGAGTCGCCAGTTCTGTGATCGGTGGATTTGGAACTGACTATTTAACGCTGGTTCGCGAAATGTCGCGGAAGCAAGAGTCGCCACCGTCTTTTATTTTCTCCAAATGGAAAGGACAAAAGCACAGAAAAATTCCTTATAGAGATTGCTCTCGGTTCGGGAGGTAGATTATAGAAAGGGAAGGTGTTAGCACCCTTTCTATCCATGGTTATCCATGGGCTCTTAGATACTTGCTCATTGTGTTTTCAAAAGGTTTGTTTTTCAATTGTGAGTGAGTTTGAAAAAGTTTCGTTTTAAAGATTTCAGATCGACTCTTGTATCAGTCCTCAAGAGTGTTTGAAAAATTGTTTTGAAAGCTTTTTGAAAGTGTCGGTGTGAAAAGAGTTTTTGATTTGTTTTGAAATTAGAGCAAGTATCTAGAGTTGTCTACCTACCCTAAGGAATTCGTCTGTGTAGATGTCCTTTAAAGTAATGCCATCCCACCATTGAGAGGTAGGTAGCACCACTATTAGAGTTGTTCGGGTCAATTCGAGGTTCGGGACATGGTGATCACCAGAGCAATAGGAAGATACCTTAGAAGCTACCCTCATGCCAGGTTCCTGGATCATGAGGACTTACTAAAACATCCTCTACTCGACGATCACCTTTCGAGGGGCAAGGCAACAGTGAGGCGTACCCTAGGGGTGGTGTGTGATTTGTGTGTCGTTTTCAGATATTTTGTCTTGTTCATGTCATGGGTGATCTACGCTTTTGTTTTTATTTTAACATTCATTCTTGCATGCAATTTATTAACAGTTAAAAAGTGGCGAGAAATATAAAGTTCCTAAACTATTACAAAGGCGCGAGTCCACATCGCCAAATTAAATCCAGGACCCGATTTGACAAAAAATAAGGTAAAGTGCGAGAAATATAAATATCGAATTTACATGGCTTTAGGAGAATTACATAAAAGGAGAAATAAAATAAACGCGCGAATTGGAATTGCGATCGAATGCGAGGGCGTTGGACCCTTTTTAATGAAATTGAATTATGATTAACAAATTAATTTAAATTAAAGTAAAAAGAAAAGGTTTTTGAGTTTTTGTATTTATGGATTTTTATAAGAACAATTAAATTGGAATTAAAACCTAGTTCTAGCTATTTTTTAATTTATTAAAAAAAATGTTAAAGTTAAATCTAAAATTAACCTAATTAATTAATGGCAAGTTTTATTTACAAAAATAATATTTAATAATTAATTATGGTGAGAGAAAAAAAAGAAAAAGAATAAAATAAAAAAAATACTTAAAACCCTAATTCTACACTTTTTAATTTATTAAGAAAAATATTTGAATTAAACCTAAATTTAAAAAGCTAAATTAATTAATGAGATTTATTTACAAAAATAACATTTAAATAAAATATATTTTATTTTTTTGTCTTTTCTGATTTTTTATCATTTTTTATATTAAGAAAATATTAATTTAAAGAATTAAATAAGAATTAAACAAAACAAATAAAAATAGAAAAAAGAGAATAGAAGAGAGCAAACCAAGGGGGGTTCTGTCCCCAAACTGGAGGTATAACTCAGTAATTAGGCCCAACGTTTTCCTGGCCTCTTTTGACTTTTCTGGTCACGTGTGTCTGCATTGACTGATGCTTGTGGTGCTCCTCAAATCTTAACCTTTAGATTGCCCTCAGTGGCCATGTGGCATGCTGAGATTGTGGGCGTATGATGGACGCTTGGATTGAAGCTGCACAGAAGCATGATTAGAAAAATAATATGGAACAAGAAAGGGGGGCCTGGGATTCGAACCCGGGTCCCGTTGCTTACCAATTCACGTGCTTGCCAACTGATCCAACTACGCGCTTTGTTTATTATATGACCAATAATTATTATAAGAAAAGACAAACGTTGGTGGCCTGAGTCAGCAAAACGCGCACCAAGCTTTGAATAGACCAATGGCCTTGCTCCACGCATGCATCTTCTTCGTTGATTCGTTTTGCCCTGAAAGAAACAATTAGATAGCGGGGGTTTTAAACCCCCACTAAGTGGTAAACAGGATAATAGCGATTAGCACATGGTGGCTCATAAATTGAGCGCGACATGTGTGTTCGATTCACATGAAGCTTCTGAATCCAATAGCCTTGGTCTCGTGGTCTAATTTTTCTGGACGAGGAAACCCCCAATTTTTCAGTTTCGTAACCCTAATAAGCTTCCATGGTGATTTCGTGTATGGGTGAGGAAAACTCAATTAAACAATAGGGTTAGCTTCAGAATGATAAGAACAATACAAAACAAGCATTAGAACTGAAAATCATGGCATGAATGATGAAATACGATTATGCAAAAAGAATGACACAGTCTGACTTCTAGTTACCAATTCTTGATGCTATGGACGTGGCAAAGTGTTCAGTTAGGTTCAGTAACGTCTTGGCAAGCTAATGGGATCAATCTTTTCCTCTGAATCGTCCTCCAAGGCAATTTTCAGTTTTGGATTTTTTTGATAAAATTGCAAAGTTCTTTCTTCAGATGGGGCGCAGCTTAGAGGTCCCTTTGCATTAGGTTTTGATCACACTTATATGAGGATGGATTAGGGTTGAGTTTTTGATCCAAAGAATCCTTGCATTGATGGAATGGATATTTGATTTTCATGCATAATTTTCCAATCTTTTTCACATGTTTTTGATTCCAATCATGGCAAAACCTTCCAATTTTGATTATGCACGAATCTTGAGCCTTTAAGAAGAGTTTATCTTGCACAAAAAGATTTAAAAACTTTGGTTTAGTATTTTTCCATATTTTATTTAATTTAAATGAATTAATTGTAATTAAAAATTCAAATAAATAAATAAAAATGATGAATAAATCCCCTTTGGGCCAAATGGTCGTGCATATGCTTTGGATGATGAATCTTGGAAGAAAATGTGGCCCATTAGCAATTTTAAGACATTTGAAGCAAAGTTGACTTTTCAAAATATCCAAAAATTTCCCAACTTCCACAAGGCATATCTTGCTCAATTCTTAAGCTTTGATCATGTTCTTGGACATTTTGGAAAGGTCTTGAAGTCCTCTAACCAATGCCTTTGGTCCCATGTCATTTTGATTTACCAATCTCAAGTTATGGCCTTTGACCTAAAGTCCCTTTTTGTTGACTTTTGAAAATGACCTATAATGTTGAAATTGATAACTTTTTGTGAGAGCATTTCTTGGACTTGAAGTGTGAAGAGGAGTTGTAGGAAATGTCATTCTCTTCAAAATGAGATTTGGATGGAAGTTTTCTGATAAACCATGTGGAAGTTATGCCTTGGTCAAGTTACAGTTGACTTTTTCAATTGTCCAAATATGGAAACTTTTGCATCTCGAGACTTTTTGAGCCAAGCTTTGAGAATCATGATCAAGCATTGATCAAATGATGTTTGTGGCTTCAAAAATGAGATATTGACCAAAATTTGAACTTTTGACTGTCAAATGACCATTTTGCCCCTACAGTTGACTGTTGAGCAATTAGGGTTTTTGACTGTGCAATTTTGTGCTGTAAGTCTTGAAACTTGGCATGAGGATGCTTGACAATGTTTATAAGCATGTGGGACTTGTTTAGACCCTTGGAAACTTCATTTTCTTTGTCAGAACCAAAACCCTAGTTTTTGACTGTTAGGAGGCCCTTGAACTGTGCAACCCTTGGGGAATTTTGAAGCATGCTCTTTGCAAATTTTGAAGAATATGGGAGGGAAAATTTTGGGGTACAACACTTACCCATGTTAATGAAGGCCTTCTTTTTGGTTTTCTTCTTGGCTACTAGCTTAGTCATCATCTCTTGTTGCCCCTGAGCCATAGTCAACAAGGTCTCTTAGAACTGGGAATTATGCGCTTGCAAGTCCTTCACTGTTTGTTCGATATCCATCTTACTTAAATAAACAGTTGAAAGATAAGGAAACATGTTGTGAAAAACCTGTTTATGTTATGATGTATGAAAATGCGTATGCAAATGATTTCAAGGAATTAGAAAATTTAAATTCGTTTAGAGAAAAGGGAACAAACATTAATTGCATTAATAAGTTCAGATTGATTACAAACATGCCTCTTGGGCTTACAATGGAAGAAATAAATACAAAATAAATTCCTAATACAAAAGGTCAAACGCATCCTCTTCGGTGCAATGTAGGCGTTTAAACTTCGCTCTTCATGAAGTTGTCTCGTAAGGTCCAAAACCTTCTTTTCACTTGCATAGAACTGGGTTTCGAAGGTCTCTCGCAACCCCTTTAGCTGAATCCAAGTTCTTTGCAAATCATTAAGAGAAGTAGGCATATCAGGATAAAGGACAGTATATGGAACATCTCCTTCAGCAACTGGCTCCTTGATGATAGGTAGGATGGCTTCATAAGGCATCATGAGGTTAGGGCGCGAGTTCGCACCCACTTGAGATAAGGCTCCAAAGGAATGGAGTTTTTATGCCCCAACGTCTTGCTATCAACCTTGTTAACCATGCCCCAGGCTCGTATGAATCTATGACGATAACCTTGGACATCATTCTCGTAGTCGAATGCAATTCCTTGGACAAGTGCATCATGAGGGCCATCCCTCCTAGCATACCCAAATTATCGCAAAGCCAAACAAGGATTGTAGGTAATACCTCCTCTAACGCCAAGTAGAGGGACATTAGGGAATTCCCTACAACGGTCAATAATAGTAATGTCTTCAATAGATCGAGCACACCAATAGATATCAGAATGTGTGAGTGACATTAATCTTTTAAACCACCTCATACCTTGTTCATTTTTCACAAAAGATCGAGGTAGGTGCGAAATAAACCACCTAGCCAAAAGAGGAGTGCAACATATAAGAAGTCCTCTTCTCATCATGGTGTGAGAGTGAAGAGAATGTAAGATATCCCCAAGTAAAGTAGGCACCAAATTGCGAGATAGAAATTTTTTGAGTATGTTCACATCTATAAGTTGGTCCAGATTGGGAAACAGTACCATCCCATAGATGAGAAGAGCCAATACTTCTTCAAAGGCTTGTAAATCCAGAGCATCCCAACAATCTTGAGCCTTCTCCAACAAAAACTTGGCTAGGAACCCTTTGACACCACTTCTCGATTCCCAATTTGCCACAACATCAGATCATTTCAAATGTAGAGCTCAAGCAATCTCCCTAGGTCTTGGGTCTCTTTCAATACCGTTGAAGGGTAATTGATCAAGAATATGAATTCCTAAGAGTTGAGAGAATTCTTCTATAGTAGGCACAAGTTGGTAATCAGGAAAGGTAAAACAATGGTGTAAAGGGTCGAAGGATTGAAAGAGAACCTTCATCATGTCTTCATCAAGGCTGGAGGTAATCAGATTGAGAAGTTGACCATGTCTCTTGGTGAACAGAGAATTCTCAGGAACCCTTGACGCTAATTCTTTGAGTTGAGGAGGCACTCTTACGAGGTTGACTTGAATAGTATTTCTACGAGTGGAAGTCATGCCCTACAAAACAGAACAAAAATAAATCTCTAGGTCCTTGAAATGGTTAGTGCAAAATTCCACAGTATGATGTCATGATGTTATGTACAAGTATACACACAAAGCAAACAAGTCCTTACGTTTAGGCTTGCATGAGGTTTCATTGGTAAGCACCCTCTTGAACTTTAGTTGGTTCAACCTGTCCTAGAAAGTAGTCAGGTTCTAGGGGATCATAATATCATTGATCTTTCTTCATCGGACATTATTTCAACGCAAACCTCTTTATTGGCGACCGAAATATCCCGAAAGTCCGATCTCAATGAGTGTAGTATCAATTATCAACCAACTTCAGACTGCACCTAATCCGGCTAACTCACTAATTCCTAATGGCCAAGTTGTTCAATTAAAGGTTCTAAAGTCAGTTAGTGCTTCATGACACCACAAAGCAGCCCCGTATTCTTCTTGACTAGACTCAAGGGCTACTGGTACCAACAAATGTGTCACACTAACGTAGCTATCATTTCAACCATGTCGATATACCCTACGTAGTCTCCACGATCTATTTCTACTTACCTAATAATGTTCCCCAATCCAGGTAGAGGATCAATGCAAACCTAAACAAGGACCCATAAAGGTAAAGCAAACAAATCAAACAAAGAAAGCATTTAAAAGTGATCTAGATCTAAGGTAACCTCACTTTTAAGATCCTCGTAGCAGAGTCCCCAGTTCTGTAATACGGTGGAAGAACTGACTTGGTTGTTTTGCATTTTACCGCAATTGTTGCGGATAGCAAGAGTCGCCACCGACTTTTCTTTTATTCAATAAGGAAAGGGTGAAAAGAACAGGAAAAACCTTTGATATGTTTTCTTGAGTTCGGGGGGTAGGTTATGAAAAGGGAAGGTGTTAACACCCTTTTCATCTGTAGTTATCTACATGCTCTTAGTTGCTTGCTAGATCACTTTTGAAATTGCTTTGTTTGAAATGTGTTTGTGGTGGGTTTTGAAATTATTTTTTGAAAAAAAAGTGCCTTCGTTTAGGCAAACTTTGTAATGATTCTCGTCTCTATAAGAATGTATACAAAGTGTTGGACTTTTGAAAATATTTCATGTTTTTGAAAGTGTTTAGTGTGTTTGAAAAGATGTTCGTTTTTGAAGATGGATTGTGAGCAAGCAACTATGAACGTTTTACCTACTCAAAAGTCTTTTGTTTAGTTCTCTCTTCCTTTGACATTGCTATCTTACCATTGATTGGTAAGAAGCCTTATCTTTGGATGTAAAGGGACGGGTGTGGGAATCGTATAACCATGAATAGCAATGTTGTGAGAAATCTTAGCATTTCTCTTAAGGGACTAAGATCATTTATAAGGAAACATTCGTAGCGTCATCAAGGAACTATGATCATATATTTTTGATTTGTTTTGGATAAGATGTCTCACATGCATATCATGATTATTTTCTTAAGGCAACACGTGGAGTTAACCCTAGAGGTTTAAAGTGTGAAAGTGTTTATTTTTTATGCTTGGTTAATCATGAATTAGGGTTTTCTAAGTATTGATTTTTATTTTTCCATACACACCATAATTTACTAACATTTATATGAAAGCGATAAATTGCGGAAAATAAATTTTCTATGCTATTACATCATTTGGGAATGGAGTATACATATTTACAAATGGGGATTGCAGGAAATTAAAATCTAATTATCTATTACAACCATATTGAATTTGAATAAATAACTTGAAAAAAATGTAAGTGAATATAATGCACAAGTAATGACATGAATATAATGTACAAAAATTGAAATGAATAATATACAAGAAAGTAAAGAAACAGTGTATAAGGTAATGAGTGAAAGAGAAATAAATTATTTGGTTTTGCTAGGAAAAGGTTTTTATTTTAACCTAATAACTAAAAAGAAAATGATTTGATAAAAGAATTAGACTAATTTAATTTTAAAAAAGAAAATATTTTTTAGTTTTATGAAAAGGTTTTATCATTAGACTAAGTAGTATGAAAAGTCTAAATTCTATGTTTATTTTAAGAAAATAAAATAAACTTAAATCTATTTAATTAAAAAAGTTAAGTTTGTAACAAAAATATTTTTGATGTTTTAGTCTAGAAAACAAAGTAGATGTATATAGTGCTGTTGTACCTCAAAATTTTCCCTCTCATTTATCAAGAAATTTCTCACAAGATCTTCCATGACTCAAGTTTGCAACACTAATACATCAATGTGGGTTTGGAATTGGCACAAGGGCAAAATGATCAAAATACACACTGAAAAGTCAAACCTTGACTTTTGGATCAAAATTAAGTTTCAAGAATCCCATTTCATCAAGACATGTTAGAATATTAAGTTGGTTAACCAAGAAAATCAAAAGTCAAAGTTTCTTTGGAAAAGTCAAAGTTCTAAACACTTAGAAACTTTTCTAAGTGTTAAGAAAGTATGCTAAGTTCAGAACTTCTGGCCAGATTTTCATCATGATGCAAGATGATTCAGGAAGAACTTCTGACACATGAGTTGTAGATCTCAATGAGATCTAAAACATTGCTGAACAGAACTTCTCCTAGAAATGCTGAGATTTCAAGTTATAAATCTTTGAAGACACGTCCATAAAACTAAAGAACTAAGTAAATTCTGAGCATTTCCAAGTCAGAATTTGGTTAGAACTTCTGGGCCAGTTTTCAGGAAGGTACAATCAGAGTTTGCAAAAGTGATTCAAAGAGGTTTTAAAAATCATGTTACAAGCTTTATGAAAAGTCTGAGGACTCCTTCAAATCTTGCTGGAGCAGAGAGATTCAATGATCAGAAGTTGGACATTTGTTCTTAATCCAAGTTATGTTCATGCTGAACTTATGATCCAGTTTCAAGCTAGGCTGCATAATCTCAGGTTGCAGGTTTTCTTGCTTGTTAAATATCATCATAATTTAATGCTCACACCAAATTTTGAGTCTTTATCCCAGCGTTTAAGCCTTTATCCAAAAGATATTCCCACGCATGGCATGAAAGTACCACTATTGTCCTTGGAAAGTAAACTTTTGTACAAAGTTTATTTTGTGACCATACTTTAATTTTGCTTCTGAGTGTACTTCTCCATAAATCATGCCTACAAACTCAAATTAGGCATGGTTAAAGCTGCTAACCACTCTACTTTTCCTTGAAACCATGCTTGTTTAAACTTGCTTCAAAAACTAGTCAGCGATCCATAACACATGATAGTTGTACTCCTGATTTCTCTAAGCTTCTAAATCCTTTTCCTATAAATTAAACTTCATTTGAAAATTGTGAAAGGATTCGAAAAGATTGGAAAAAGCCTTGAAACTTTGCTGAAAATCCCCAAGAACCTGAAACTGCAACACAAACACAAAACCTGTTAGTTTCTGATTTTTGCATCCAAACTCTAATTTTCCTTGAGTGTTTCTTGAACAAATCCTCCATACAATTTCTAGAATACACATAGAAGCTTTCCCAACCTCTGTTTTCGAACTGTAAAACAATATTCACCACTCTTTATTTGAAAAAACCAGAACTTTGCACCATGACTGCTCCAGAACTTTCTGACCATTCATAGCTCAAGTTAAGAGTTGCCTTAGCTTTCTGAGAACTATAGGAAGCTGACCAAAACATCACAACAATCTGAACCAGGCTCTAATTCACAGAACAATTTCCAACTGCAAGGTAAGCTTCTTTTGACTTTTATCTCATTACTTAGGCATTGTTAGGCTTGCATTTTCAAAGATACAATGTAGATATCATGACTCCGTTTCTGTACATATTTATAGATTTCATGTATATGGCCTAATTAGAGAGAATTTTAGATCATAACTTCTTGAGGAAATTAGGGTTCATGATTAGGATTAGCATAATTCATGCTTGTTTCTGGTCTACAGTTTTGATGCTTTGTATTTCTGTAACCATGATGAAATTTGCCATAACTTCTATGTTTGAATTTTCCATTTTGTTGAGAAATGACAAAGTTGCAGATACTCTGGCTGGAACGAAGAAGAAGATGAAGTTCATTATCAGAACTTACTTTGTAATATATGTTTATGTTTTTGTTTCTAAACTGGATAAATATCCACCCTAGTGGTAGAGAGCGCACACATAAGACATTAGTGTTAAGGGTCTTGGGTTCTAGCCCCAGAAGAATCTTTTTATGTTTATTTCTTGACATTTTTACCCCATTATTTATCAGACAATATTCCTGGACCAGAACTTCTAGATAAACCCCTCTATTTGTTTGTCAAAACAATATTCCTGGACCAGAACTTCTAGATATTCTCATCCAACAACATTGGCACCTCACTTATCCATTACCAGAACTTCTAGCCTTCCAGTAACACTAGAACTTCTAGGTTTCCAGTCGCATCATAACTTCTAGACTCTCTCAACAACCAGAAATTCTAGGCTCTCTCAGCAATCAGAAATTCCCGGCCTTCTTTTGTTCTTAGCAACCACAGAACTTTAGTGCGTCCAGATCCAGAACTTCTGGTCTTCCCCATTTCTGCTAACATTTTCTTTATGATTTGCAGCGCACCAGAGTCAGAATTTCTGCTCCTTTTTATTTCTATCCTTTCAGCAATGCACTGACTCTGATTTTTTTTTCTCTTATTATTTTTATCATCACTTTTAATTTCATTAATCAAAAACACCAAAAATACTTTATACTCATATACTTTGCTTTATTTCTTTTAAAACAAAAAGACTAAAAACATTTCTTTAAGCAAATTTATTTCTTTTCTTAACAAAAATAAAGCAAATCTACTATATTATTATTTCAATATGGTTGTAATAGATAATTAGGACTTTAATTTCTTGCAATCCCCATTTTTAAATTTGTACACCCCGTTCCCCAAGTGATTGTAATAGCGTAGGATATTTGCTTTCCATAATTAATGGCTTTCATATAAATGCTAGTAAAGTAGTATTTGTATGGGAAGATAAAAACAACAAGTAGACAACCCCTAATCAAAGACTAAATGCATGCAAATCAAACACACTATTCACACATGCATTCCTAGGGTAATTCCACTTGTCACCTTATGAAAAATGGTTGTGATATGCATGTGAGGCGTCTTAGCAAAAAAAAAAAAAATACAAGATCATAGTCCCTCGATGACGCTTTCGAATGTTGCCTTTCAAATGGTCTTAGTCCCTTAAGAGAAATGCTAAGATATCTCACAACATTGCTATCATGACTATACGATGACCCACGCCCGTCTCTTTACATCCAAAGATAAGGCTTCTTACCAATCAATGGAAAGATAGCAACATCTAAAGGAGGAGGAAAAGAACAAAGACTTTTGAGTAGGTAGAAACTTTCTTAGTTGCTTGCTCATCTTCAAACACAAACACCTTTTCAAATGCACCAACACTTTCCATGAAATATTTTCAAAAGTCCAACACTTTGTATACATTCTTATAGAGACGAGAATCATTACAAAGTTTGCCTAAATGAAGGTGCTTTTCAAAAATACTTTCAAAGTCTACCACAAAGCACACTTTCAAACAAAAGCAATAATCTAGCAAGCAACTAAGAGCCCATAGATAACTATGGATGAAAAGGATTCTAACACCTTCCCTTTTCATAATCTACCCCCCGAACTCAAGAAAATAATCTCGAAGGTCTTTCCTGTTCTTTTCACCCTTTCCTTTATTGGATAAAAGAAAAGTCGGTGACGACTCTTGCTATCCACAATAATTGCAATCAAACGCAAAACATCCCAAGTCAATTCTCCCACCGTATTATAGAACTGGCGACTCTGCTAGGGAATTATTTTAAAAGTGGGGTTACCTTAGGGCTAAATCACATTTACTTGCTTTTCTTTGTTTGACTTGTTTGCTTTACATTTTGGTTCCTTGTTTGGGCTTGTTTTGATCCTCTACCCGGATCTGGGACACCTTTTTAGGTAAGTAGCAATAGATTGTGGAAATTGTACGACATAGACCGATATGGTTGAAGCAATGGCTACGTTAGTGTGACGCCTTTGTTGGTACCGGTATCCCTTGTGTTGAATCAAGGAGAATACGGGGCCGCTGAGTGGCGTCATGAAGCACTAACAGACCTTAGAACCTTAATTGAACAACTTGGCCATTAGGAAGTAGTGAGATAGCTGGTTTCTGTGGAAAGCTGAAAATTGGTTGATACTCGATACTACACTCATTGAGATTGGACTTTTGGGATATCTCGGCCACAAGAAAAGATTGATTATGCTGAGAAAATGCCTAAAAGAAAGGTAAGTGATATTGAGATCTCCTAGAACCCGGTTACTTTCTAGGACAGGTTGAGCCAACTAAACTTCAAGAGGGTACTTACCTACAAACTCCATGCAAGCCTAAACCTAAGGACTTGTCTGCTTTGTGTGTATATAACAACTTGCTTACTTGTACACAATATCGTAAACATCATAACATCATAAGAATTCTTCCTAACCATTTCAAGGGTTTATGAATTTATATTTGTTTTATTTTGTAGGCCATGAATCCCGTCCGAAGGAATACCATCAGAATCAGCTTCGTGAAAGCACACCCTTAACTCCAAGATTTGGCATTAAGGGTGCCCGAAGACTCTGCTTTCACTAAGAAATATGGCCGACTCCTCATTTTGGCTACCTCTAATTTCTAAGAAGAAATGATCTGCATGCTCTTCTAATTCTTTGATCCCATGCATTATTGCTTCACCTTCCCTGATTATCAGTTGGTGCCAACACTAGAAGAATTCTCTCTACTATTAAGAGTGCTCGTACTTAATCAAGCACCATTCACTAGTTTAGAAGGGATTCCAAAACCTGAAGTCATTGCTGAAGCCCTGCATCTGAAGAGAGCCGACATTATAGCAAATTGGGAGATAAGAATCGGAGTTAAAGGGTTCCTAGCCAAGTTCTTATTGGAGAAGGCTCGTTCATTCTGGGAAGATATGGATTTTCAAGACTTTGAAGATATCTTGGCCCTTCTCATCTATGGTTTTGTTTTATTTCCCAACTCGAACCAATTCATAGATGTGAATGCCATCAAAGTATTCCTCTCCCATAATCCTATACCTACCTTGCTGGGAGACATCTTACATTGTTTCCATACCTGCACCATGAAGAAAAGAGGTACTCTCTTGCGCTGCATTCCCCTACTTGCCAAGTGGTTTACTTTGCACCTACCTCGATCAATATTGAAGAACGAGCAAGGATTGACATAGTCTAAAAGGATGATGTCCCTCACCCACTCTGACATTCATTGGTGTTCTCGATCCTTGGAAGACACTTATATCATTGACCGTTGTGGGGAATTCCCTAATGTCCCTCTGCTTGGCGTTAGGGGAGGTATCACTTATAACCCTTTCTTAGCTTTACGACAATTTGGGTATGGCCAAAGAGATGGTCCTCATGATATGCTCATCCAAGGAGTGGTGTTTGACTACGAGAGCGACGATCAAAGCCACCATCAGAAGTTTGTACGAGCTTGGATGATGGTAAACAAAGTGGATAGTGAGACGTTGGGACGCAAGAATTCTATTCCCCTTGAACCTTACCTTAGATGGGTATGAGCTCGTGCTCAGAAGCTAATGATGCCTTACCCCTCCATCCTACCAGTTATCATGGAGCCTATTGCTGAAAGAGATGTCCCGTATATTGTCCTCTATCCCAACATGCATACTTCTCTTGAAGACTTGCAAAAGGGTTGGATTCAGCTAAAGGAAGAGCGAGACACCTTCGAAGCTCAATTCTACGCAAGCGAGAAAAGGGTTTTGGAGCTTACAAGGCAACTTCATGAAGAACAGAGCTTGAACGCCTACCTAGCACCAAAGAGGATGTGTTCGACCTTTTTGTCTTAGAAATTTATTTTGTAAGCCCAAGAGGCACGTTGTAACCATTTTGAACTGATTAATGCAATTTGACGTTTGTTCATTCTTTGTCTAGACAAATTTAAATTTCATAAATCCTTGAAATCATTTGCATACACATTTTTCATGCATCATAACATAACAAGTTTTCCACGACATATTTCCTTATCTTTCTACTATTTATTTCAGCAAGATGGATATCGAGAAAACAGTGAAAGACCTGCAAGCACAAAAATCCCAGTTTCAAGAGACTTTGTTGACCCTGGCCAAGGGGCAACAAGAGTTGATGATGTTGCTGGCATCCAAAAAGAAACCAAAGAGGAAATCCCTAGTCAACATGGGTGAAAGATTTAGAGAGCCTATCCTCCAGATGCCGATAGTTGAAGATTCGTCCGAGGAGGACAAAAATCAAGTCAGAGAAGCAAAGAGTACCCAGGATGGGTGTGTCAATGATAAAGTGTCCAATGATGAAGACTAAATTGACAAGAAATATCCTCCTGCTGACGATAAGTACAGACAACTAGAGGATAGATTGAAGGCTGTTGAGATTCAAGGCATCCCTGGTTTGGATTTTGATGATTTGGGTTTGATATCCGGGGTTGTCATTCCCCATAAATTCAAGATACCAGTATTCGTTAAATATGATGGGCTTTCCTGCCCAAAGCTTCATCTAAAGTCTTACGTGCGCAAAATACAACCGCACACCATCGACAAGAAACTTTGGATCCATTTCTTTCAAGAAAGCTTGACTAGGACTCAGCTAGAGTGGTTTTACCAATTGGAGGGTCCCTGTATCCATACATAGGAAGACTTGGCCACTGCTTTCTATCACCAATACCAATATAATTCCGACCTGGCGCCGACTAGAGTTCAACTACAAGACATGATGATGGGTAAAAATGAAGGGTTCAAAGAGTACGCCCAAAAGTGGAGGGATCTTGCTAGTAGGGTCCAACCACCGTTAATTGACAGGGAACATATTGATATGTTTATGGGTACGTTATCTGGTCTATTTTTCAACTTATTGGTTGGGTTCTCTTCATCCGATTGCACCAAGATAATCCTAACCGGTGAAAGGGTCGAAAGTGGTATCAAGAGCGGGAAAATCCCCATTGTGTCTGCTTCCACCGCCAACCCCGTAAAGAAGCCCTTCATTGGGAAGAAAGAAACTAATGTTGTGTATGGGGAAAGGGCCCGTACCGAGAAGGATAATCGTACATCCGTTAATGCTGTTCTTATTTCCAACCCTACTCCTGTTCAAAGACAATCTTCCAATCATCAACGATTTGAGGCTCCACGAAGACAATTCACAAGGATAGGCATGTCGCTATCCCAAGCCTTACAACACTTTTTAAAGGCTAACTTGGTGACACTGCGTGATCCTTCGGCCAATTCGAACACTTCCTCACCTAGATACAATCTGAATACCAAGTGTGCATATCACTCAAATAGTCCCGGGCATGAGACCGATCAATGTTGGGCACCGAAGAGCAAAATTTAAGACCTAATAGATAACAAGACAATCGAATTTGATCCGCCTACAATTCCCAATGTGATAACGGCACGAATGCCAAACCATGGAAAATGTGTCAATGCAATTGAAGGTGTTGTACCCCAAAATTTTCCTTCTCATTTTACTCAACACATACCCATTGAGGTCCTCAACTTGCTCAAGGATGCCCAAGAGTTGACCAAACAAACTCTCTCCTAAGCCAATGTACCTCAAACTAGGGTGTCCATTTTTATCAGGATGGTTGAAGTCCAAAGGTCCCAAATGCCTCCCATGGTCCTAATATGTTCTCAAGATCATCCATGTCAAGTTTCAGGCCTTACACAAGAAGTTTGCTCAATCAACTGCTCAGATGCCTGAAAATCAACTATACTAGGTCAAAAGTCAATTGTGGCCCACATGCAGTCAAACTTCAAGATTTTTGGTCAACATCAACATTTTGAAGTGATGTCCATCATTTGATCAAGGGTTAATCATGATTCCTCAAAGAATGCCCCAAATTCATCAAAGCCCAAAAGTTGCTAAATTAGGGTTTCTCAAGAAAAGTCAACCAAACTTTGACCAAGCATAACTTCATCATACTTTATCAGAAACTTTCCATCCAAGGCACATTTTTAATAGGATGAAATTCCCTACAACTCATCTTCATTCCACAAGTTCAAAATATGAACTCATCAAAGGATATGAATTTCTACATTATAGGTGCTTTGGAAAAGTCAACAAAAACACCTTTTGGGTCAAAGATTCTTACATGAACATGGAAGACCCAATTGAGATGAAACTAAACGGGTTATTTAGGGGACATCCTAAGATTTCTAAAAAGTCCAAGAACACCTCTCCAGTGTTAAAATTGGAGGAGATGTGCCTTGTCAAAGTTGACCATTTTTGCAAAATTGCCAAAAGTCAAATGTGCTCAAAAATACTTTTTTTGTCAAATGGGCCTAGCATGTCATGATTGCATCTTGCTTGTGACATGGTCCACGACCCAAATCAGCATCTACACTTTATTTACTTCATTATTTATTTTATTTTGATTTTTATTATTTAAAATTCAAATTAAATCAAATAAATAGCAAAAAAATGCAAAAAGATTGATTTTTGATCTGATTTTTTGTAGGAATCAAATCCAATTAGGCTGGCATATCAAATCAAATCGTGCAAAGCAAACTGAAGCAAAAATTGGCATGATTAGGCCTATTTTGGAAAGATATCATACAAGGATAAAATCAAATCCGATCTCCTTAATTCACCAAGATACAATGTGTTTTTGTTAACCTAATTTATTCTAGTACAAATACAGAACATAACCAAGGCGCAAGGACACGGATTTGCAGTGGAAAAACTCCATACAAAAACTCAAAAAATTGGACAAAAGTGCTGGATCATTTTCGGACCTAGAAGGCAATTCAAGTCGTTCCAACACTTTTAATCTTCTGATGGAGCCTCTCTAGAGCTAACACTACCGGTTGCACGCCTCCATAAGCCCAGAATCCGCCTACACGTCTCTCACGGTTTGACATATTTCTTGAATTTGATTTTGGTTATTTATGCATGGTTAACAACTTTTAAGCATAGCATGATATTTGTATCATCATTTGGAATGTTTTGGTTTACGTAATTTAATGTTTCAGCGCCTGTATTCATGATCACCATTGTTAGGGTTCATGCTTGTGTTTTAGGGCTTTATTCTACAGGTTAAATTCGGCCAAGAAAAGAGGACCATGATACTCGTGAGATCAAAACGAGTTGATCTATGTACTCACCATTAATTTATCATGCTTGTTTAAGATTTTTGAAAGATGCATGGCTATGGTTACAGACACAGGCCGTAGGTAAAAGTGTTATACCTAAAGCGACGGTCTGGGGAGGAAGATGATGAGTTGGCGCAACCTCACTGGCCCGTTTGAATAATCATGCGGGTTTTTGTTATCCACGTTGTTTCATATATTATTCATTATTTTTATTATTATAACAAATAAGAACATGTTGTCCAGTGGCAAAGGCGCACGTTGGCAAGCGAAAGGACCTGGGTTCGATCCCAGGTCCCAGAGTTTTATTATTTTCTTAAGGTTTACACGCAGATTTTGTACCCCATGCTTCTAAGAGTCCACCATGCACCGCACTATCCAACCAATGGATTCATGACCAATCCAGATCCAACGCCTAAATGCTCAGGGCATACCATGGACATCAGGAAGAGCATCACATGGAATCTAACGCAAGGACTAGGCTGAACAAGGATTGGGCTTGCAAATTCAGACATACACCCCCTTTTTTTCCAGCAATACAGGCCCATTCTTTTCTTTTCTATTTTAATTTTTCTTATTTTAATCATTTCATTAATAATTTTCTTTTTTACAAAATAACATAAAAATCATTTTTTATTTAATCAAAAAATCATAAAAAATTAAAAATCATTTTTTTTCATAAAAATATTTTAATTTCCTTAATTAATTAATTTAATCATTTAGGGAAATTTAATTTTTCATAGTTAAAAATAATTAGAATTAGGGTTAATTTGTACATAGTTTAACCTAATGTTTTCTCAAAAAATAACAAAATATTTTTCAACTAGACTTTTTTAGGTTTTCTAATCACCCTCGCATTTAATTCGCCGCGCGCATTTTTTTAATTTCCTTTTATTATTATTGTAACTGCTTTGAGGTTGTAATAGATTAATTAGGGTTTTAAACTTCCGCATTTCTATTTTCAGTCAAGATAATTATGTATCTGCAAAAGCCCTGTAATAGCTAGGACTTTAAAACTTTCCACACTTTTAATTTCCGCAAATTATAAACTGCTTAGATGTATGTTAATAGGATTGTATGGAAAGACTAACTGAAAATTAAAACGGTAGAAAACCCTAATTGTGCAAAGATAATTAACTGAAAAAATTACATTAGCACATGCTCACTCCTAGAGTTTACTCCACTCCAGTTGCCTTATGTAAACGGTCATGAAGTATAGGGTTTGTTAGTGGTCGTCCTTTATCCCCGAAAGATCTAAAATGACTCATTTGGATGTTGCCTCGGAAAAAGATCTTTAAGGCTTTTGGATGATTACTAACATTTCCTAACATTGCTTTTGTGATCATATTTGTCCCTTCGAATGTCCCTAAAAAACTCCAACGATGATGCTACCTATTTCTCAATAATGGGATAGCATTGTCTCAAAGGAAAACGAACAGTCTTTTTCGAGTATGTGGAAAACTCTTAAGTACTTGCTCAAACAAATTTTTTTTCTCACATAAACACTTTTCAAACAAAGTTTTCAAAAATAACTTCGTAACACTCTTGAGGACAGAAACAAAGGTTAAAATGAAGTAAAACAAAACTTTTCAAAACAAAGCACACACAAGCAATTTTCAAAATGAGCAAGTACCTAAGAGCCCATGGAAAACCATGGATAGAAAGGGTGCTAACACCTTCCCTATCTATAATCTACCCCCGTACTCAGAAAAATCTCGAAAAAGGTTTTTTCTGTTCTTTTTCCTTTTCCTGATTGGATAAAATAAAAGTCGGTGGCGACTCTTGCTTACCGCGACATTTTTGCGAACAAAAAACGCAAACCTGTATTAACAGTCGGTTTTGACAATGTATCACAGAATTGGAGACTCTGTTGGGGAATAAAATATAAAGTGGGGTAAAACTTAGGATCTAGGTCATATTTAATTGCTTTCTCTTGATTGTCTTGCTTGCTTTATATTTATGGGAACTGTTTGGGTTATTTGATCCTACACCCGGATCGGGAAACACCTTTTAGGTAAGTAGCAATAAACCTTGAGGGAGATGTGCTGGGGTATACCGACACGGTTGAAGCAGTAGCTAAGTTGATGCGGCACTTTGGTTGGTACCTATAACCCTTGAGTCAATCAGGGAGATGTATGAGACCGCCGCGTGGTGTCATAAAGCATCAACTGTCCTTAGAACCTTTAATTGCACAACTTGGCCAGTAGGACGTAGAGAGATGGCTGACTTTGGTGTATTCCCAAGGTCGACAGATACTCGATGCTACACTCATTGAGGTTTGACTCTTGAGTTTTGTTTGGTTGCGAGTCAATCTCCTATTGAACGAAGCTGGGGGAAAGATCAGTGATATTGAGATCCCTTATAATTCGGTTACTATTTATAGGACAGGTTGAACCTATCCAACTTCAAGAGGGTACTACCTTAAAACCCATGCAAGCCTAAACCTAAGGTTGTTTGAGTGACTTGTGTGCTTTCAACTTGAACTACTTGCAAAGTTTTATTACTTGACAACATGAGTTCCTTACAGGTTTTGTTTACAATTATTATCCAATAACTTGGATTTCTTGCAGGGCTTACTTGCTTATATCACTTTGCACCTTTGCTTAAATGCATAGCATACACATCATAACATCATGCCTTAACATTTCCTTAACCATATCAAGGATCTCGAGGGACTGTGATGCAGGTTATGATAAATCAGGCGTCTAGCAAGGGGCAAGGGGATTTATTTTCCTCTAGCCAATGTCTTCAGAAGATTAACACTCAACAACTTGAGTCAGGGCTATGACCCACTTGATATGGTGAGCTTGACTCTCGTAGAAGGATTCTCAACGATACAAAGTTCTTCAATTAAAGCTGCAAAATTCAACTTCTGACATTTTCTTGTTTACCCCGCGAGATCCTTGAAAACATTACATACATATATAATACATATCATTGCATAAGCAGGTTTCAAAGCAGGTATCTCATGTTCTCGCTGTTTATTTCAGCAATGGCTCTTCAACAAGACAACAGAGATCTCCAAGCTCAAGATGCCAAGTTCAAGGAAATTCTCCTGAATCTATCCGAGGGGCAAGAAGACCTGAAAACACTCTTCGCCGGCAATCTGACCAAGGAACGTCCTGACAACAACAAGGATGAACAATTGGAACAACTACAAGTTAAGGTAGAAGCAGTGAGAATCCAGATGCTGGGGCAGATGGATCTTATCCAAAACTTAGCTCGAGGACAAGAAGGGCTAAGAGCCTTCCTCAACAAGCTTCACCAAGATGGATGCAGATCCATGAAACAAACAGTTAAAATTATGGATCAAGGAATTAATCAGCCCCCAGTGAGAGAAGAGGTTGGTTTGGTCAGAAATAGACCTTTCCAGATTGCTACTACATTACAAGCCCAACCACAACCTCGCCAAAGACAACGGGGCAATTTGCATAAGAAGAATACATCCGAAAGACGCTTCACCGAAATCAACATGTCATTGGCTCAAACATTGCAACACATGTTGAAGGCCAAGTTGGTTATATTAAGGGACCCTCCTCAGAATCCCAACACAACCTCCCCAAGGTACAATTCAAATGCAAGGTGTGCGTACCACTCCAACAGTCCTGGACATGACACTAACAGCTGTTGGGCATTGAGAAATAAAATTCAAGACCTGATTGATGAAGGAGCGCTAGAATTCGCACAAGACGATCAGGCTGAGTTCTTCTGCCATCCTTCCAAGGCATACCATATGAAGTGACAAGTTCTCACAAGAAGACTTTTTGTTCATTAGAATTTTTAATGTGTAATTTTCTTTTGATTTGTTTGAACATTTATTCATATCAAACCTAGTTATTTCATCAACGCATTGCACGTGTTTGTCTTGAATCAATTCATTTGTATTCACGATTTCAAAAATGCGTTCTTATTTCCTTTTGTGATATTCAACTCTCGATTAAAATCTATAAGCCTTAGAGGGAGGATGAAGAAAATGATACCACAATCTCTACAATATGCTTTTGAACAGACCCCGCTGACGATGTACAAACGTTGTTTCAAATCCTAAACAGTGGAGTTATAAGGAAGATAATCCCTAGTCAACCCCTTCGAGCCAAAGAAGTAGGAGTTTTTCTTTTCACACAAATTAAAACCCTTAATCATAACCTGGGGCAGGATAGTTTTCTCGGTTAATTCATAGGTGCATCCAGTCACAATCTGCCGCTTCGTACACAATGAATGGCATCGAAGACGTCCTTCCAAAACAAAAGACGATGATGGTTCCGCATAATCTGTTGGATTAAAATATCCAGCGTCAACCTTAGGGATTCGAAGGGCTTAACATCCCACCCATGGGCGCTTAGTAAACTAGGTGCAGCCCCTGAAAATGCTCGTACTATATGGAAATAAAGTTGCACCTTGGCTACAAGCAATTGCTTTTAGTTCAGTGGTAAGCGCTTGATCCTACAAGTGGTATCAGAGCATGGTCATGGGTTCGAATCCCCCCGGCTGACACTGGGGGGGAGATTGTTGGATTAAAATATCTAGTGTCAACCTTAGGGATTCGAAAGGCTTAACATCCCACCCATGGGCGCTTAGTAAACTAGGTGCAGCCCCTGAAAATGCTCGTACTATATGGAAATAAAGTTGCACCTTGGCTACAAGCAATTGCTTTTAGCTCAGTGGTAAGCGCTTGATCTTACATAATCATCAAGACAGACAGTCACTATCTCTCGAAATAAAAGCCCATTAAGTCAAAACCTATGAAGGAGACTTAAGAGAAAAATTGGGGCATCCTGCTGATTATAATCACAAAAGAAACAGTTCAGGCAAAAGAAGGGATAACAAAAAAAAGAGGTTACTACAAATCCTCGACAAAAAGAAGATTACAAAAATGACTGCCTTTTCAAAAAAAATGTTCAATTTCTTAATCATCACCAAGTATCGGAGCAAAGATTCCAGACTCAATCGGGATCTAAACGCGCAATTAACTAAGCATAGGACTGAAGAACATCACGAAGAGCGGGTTGGGTACAAATAAAATTTGAGCCTTTATCCTTTGTTTCTTGAACCGTGAACCAGGCCACGTTATAACCCTTAAAAGTCCTAGCTGAAGCATGAGTTAGTTTGAGAGCATACTGTTACAAAGGTATCCTGACTCCTGTAGGCTTTGTTACGAATCTTGAGTTGATATCACATTCTTGCAAATTTAGTTTTACTACACAAAACACATTTAAAAAAAATAAATTCAAGACATACATGAGTTTTGCATTCTTTAAATGACATTGTTTGCATATGACTAATTGTTTGACAACAGAGAAATCCGCGCAATGGATATTCAATGAACATACATCCTCTCAATGGACAGAATCACCTCAACAGGAAAGACACTTCCAATAATAGGTCTTCCATAACCAAGGGGCATAACATGATGTCTAAACACACCTGGGGCAGTCTCTCTAAAAGTACCAAATAACCAGGGGCAGATCTCCATCTGAATTTCCTGGGCATTACCCACGCATTCCAGCAACGAATCATGTGCCATCAAGAAAACATTTTTGACAGTACTACAACACAACACTATGGACAGTGACAACTTTCTACATCCTGAAAGAGTGGACATAGTCGGAAAATACTACGCATGAAAAAAGACCCACTAGGTTGACACACCTAGACAAAAATAAGGGAATCTCGGCGAACCAAAAGGGTTCGGGAAAAAGTTAGGGATATATATAAAAAAACTCTGTACACCTGACAAGTCGAAAACCTGAAAAGGCGGCTTGGGCAAAAAGGTATCCCGGTGGACTGAAAACCCGAAAGGGTAGTCCAGGCAAAATTTAGGGATTTAAAAGATACAACTACGTCCCGTCACCTGTCTATCAGTGGAAGACTTATACCTTGATCAACATTCATCAAGAGCACCAGAATCGAGAAATGGTTCAAATACGATCCAAATACAGATGCCATTCTGATACTCATTCAGATTCAACTTTTAGATACAGTTCAGATACGCTCCAGATACGGATGCCATTCTGATACTCATTCAAATTCAGCTTTCAGATACAGTTCAGATACGCTCCAGATATAGATGGCATTCTGACGCTCATTCAGATTCAGCTTTCAGATACTGTTCAGATACGCTCTAGATACGGATGCCATTTTGATACTCATTCAGATTCAGCTTTCTAATTTAGTTCAGATACGCTTCAGATACAGATTCCATTCTGATACTCATTCAGGTTCAGCTTTCTGATACAGTTCAGATATACTCCAGATATGGATGCCATTTTGATACTCATTCAGATTTAGCTTTCAGATACAGTTCAGATACGCTCCAGATACGGATGCCATTCTGATACTCATTCAGATTCAACTTTCATATACAGTTCAGATATGATCCAGAGACGGATGTCATTCTGACACTCATTCAACACATGTTTCAAATACAGTTCAGATATGATCCAGAGACAGATTTCATTATGACACTCATTCGACACATGATTCAAAGTACAGTTCAGATACGATCCAGAGACAGATGTCATTCTGACACTCATTCGACACATGTTTAAAATACGATTCAGATACGATCTAGATACAGATGTCATTCTGCTACTTATTCAAGATTTTCATACATCGAGAAACGGTTCAGATACGATCCAGATATGGATGTCATTCTGCTACTTATTCAAGATTTTCATACATTGAGAAACAATTCAGGTACGATCCAGAGACAAATGTTATCCTGGTACTTATTCCAGATTTCTCTTCTAGAAACAGTTAAGGTACGATCCAGAGACGGATGTCATCCTGATACTTACTTCAGATTCTCCTCCAAATACAGTTTGGATACGATCCAGAGACGGATGTCATTCTGACACTCATTTGACACATGTTTCAAATATAGTTCAGATACGATCCAGAGATGAATGTCATTCTGAAACTCATTCAACACATGTTTCAAGTATAGTTCAGATACGATCCAAAGACAGATGTCATCCTGACACTCATTAAATACATGTTCAAGTACAATTACGACATAGATCCATCAACAAAATCTCCCCATGTACTTTTTCCAACATGGCACAAGGGGCAGAGACAGTTGGAAGCGAAGCCACTATCACATACACGCCCGTGATACTTATATTCCCCACAGAGCCGAGACAACCAAGGTCCGACCTCCGTAGCCCCAAGCAGGAATTCCTTCCCCAGCAGGTTCCTTCAGAAAGCTGATATCTGCATTCCCCATCCGATTCTTATAACCATGAGCAGTTTATAAAGGTATCTCCCGAGCATAGTTTATTTCTCTGACAGCGGAAGCTCAATCTCCAATAGAGATCTTCTCTCCAGCAATGGAAGTTCATCCCCAGCTGAGTTTATTTCTCCAAGTCAGTAGATCTTCCAACAGAGTATCTCCCTTCCCCACAGAGTCATTCCCCCGCAGGATTATTCTCAGACAGAGTCTCATTCGACAGAATATTCTCAAGCAGAATGGATGTAAATCCCCAGCTAATCATCTTTGGTCACCATCCCCAGTAGAATCAAAGAACTCAGCTCCTTATACTCTCCAGCAGCAGTCTAGGATTTGTTTTCCCTAGTTAGAGAATATCACAATAGCATTGCATATCCATACATCATGGCATGTGCATACATATTATACATCACAATCTCATTTATTTTGAGAGCATCATTACTTAATACATTTCATACATCATGACATTACATACGACTAACTCTTTACCTTTCAGGGAAAAATGCAATCAAGTTCTCACGAGTTCTCTCTGGTGCATTCAAACCGACACAAGGTTTCTATTCCAGTTGAAGATATTCCAACATTTTCTCTGGTTCAGTCAAACCGACACTAAGGTTTCTATTCTAGTTGAAGATGTTTTAAGACTTTCATCTGGGTCAGCCGAATCGCCGCTAAGATTCCCCTGATTTCTATGCCAGTCAAATTTAATCCGAGACCTCTCCCGGGATCAGTCAAATCGATACTAAGATTTCTCTCCCAGTTGAAGTTCTCACAAATTTTCTCTGGTTCAGTCAAACCAACACTAAGGTTTCTATTCTAGTTGAAGATGTTTTAAGACTTTCATCTGGGTCAGCCGAATCGTCGCTAAGATTCTCCTGATTTCTATGCCAGTCAAAGTTAATCCGAGACCTCTCCCGGGATCAGTCAAATTGATACTAAGATTTCTCTCCCAGTTGAATTTCTCACAAGTTTTCTCTGGTTCAGTCAAACCGACACTATGGTTTCTATTCTAGTTGAAGATGTTTTAAGACTTTCGTCTGGGTCAGCCGAATCGCCGCTAAGATTCCCCTGATTTCTATGCCAATCAAAGTTAATCCGAGACCTCTCCCGGGATCAGTCAAATCGATACTAAGATTTCTCTCCCAGTTGAAGTTCTCACAAGTTTTCTCTGGTTCAGTCAAACTGACACTAAGGTTTCTATTCTAGTTGAAGATGTTCTAAGACTTTCGTCTGGGTCAGCCGAATCGCCGCTAAGATTCCCCTGATTTCTATGCCAGTCAAAGTTAATCCGAGACATCTCCCTGGATCAGTCAAATCAATACTAAGATTTCTCTCCCATGTTGAAGTTCTCACAAATTTTCCTTGGTTCAGTCAAATCGATACTAAGATTTCTATTCCAGTTCAAGCTATGAAGCCCAGAAATCGACCGGATAATATCTTGATTTCTCCAAAATACTACGAAGCCTGGAATCGACTAGATAGTGGTATATCTCAAATTCAAGCTATGAAGCCTGGAAATCAAAGGGATAACAATTTAATTTCCCCATCATACTGTGAAGCCCGGAAATCGACTGGATAACAGTACAAGATACTATGAAGCCTTGAATCGACCAGATAGTGGTATTTCTCAGATTCAAGCTATGAAGCCCGGAAATCGACCGGATAACAGTACAAGATACTATGAAGCCTGGAATCGACTAGATAGTGGTATATCTCAGATTCAAGCTATGAAGCCCGGAAATCGACCGAATAATATCTTGATTTCTCCAAAATACTATGAAGCCTGGAATCGACCAGATAGTGGTATAAGACACCGTGAAGCCTAGCGCACGACCAGGTAACAATATAAGATGCTGTGGAGACTGGAGCACGACTAGATAGCGGCAAGAGACACTGTGAAGCCTGGAGCACGACCAGATAATAGTATGAGGTACTGTGAAGCTTGGAATTCGACCAAATAGCAGTTTACTCAGCCAATTACTATGAAGCCCGAAAATCGATCGGATATTAGTATGCCTTAAATTCAAGTTGAAACCTGGATATGACCGGATAACCACTAAATTCCCTCGGAAGCCTGGAACACGACCAGAGAAGAATTGAGAAATTACAAAGCCTGGAGCACGACCAGATAGCAAGTGTAATCTCATCTCCCCGGTAAGTCACTGTGAAACATGGAGCACGACCAGATAGCAGTTAATCTTATTATCCTCAACAAATCACTGTAAATCCTGGAGCACCACCAAATATCAGTTCACTTTCACCTCCTCGACTAAGAGACGGTTCCCCAGTAGAATAACGGACAAATGAAGCTCCTAAAATTATATTTATCCCAGGACAAAGACCAACATTCCTCAGTAGATTCCTCCTCAACGATAGGAACAAGAATTCTCATTGAAGGAATATCTCATAAAATCAACATTATTCTGGATGGAATCTTTAAGCCCATCCCCGACGACTCGCCGTCATCATCCTGGATGGCATCTTTAAGCCCATCTCCGACAGCCTTCTGTCATCTCCTCCAAATGGAATCTGTAAGCCCATTCCTGATACTACCTACACAGTCCCACACCATCTCAGACGAGTGCAAATTTCTGGGCACTCTAGTGATCAGTCATCTTTCACCTTCAGATTACGAAAGGCAGACAACCAATCTACATCCTCAGGTTTAAGAAGATTGAACAGGGGAAGCTGTTGCACCTAAAAATTTGCCCTCTCATTTTACTCAAAACATTCCCATTGAGGTCCTCAACTTGCTCAAGGATGCCCAAGAGTTGACCAGACAAACTCTCTCCTAAAGCAATGTACCTCAAACTAGGGTTTCCATTTTTATCAGGATGGTTGAAGTCCAAAGGTACCAAATTCCTCCCATGGGCCTAATATGTTCTCAAGATCATCCATGTCAAGTTTCAGGCCTTACACAAGAAGTTTGCTCAGTCAACTGCTCAGATGCCTGAAAATTAACTATACTAGGTCAAAAGTCAACTATGGCCCACATGCATTCAAACTTCAAGATTTTTGGTCAACATCAACATTTTGAAGTGATTTGCATCATTTGATCAAGGGTTAATCATGATTATTCAAAGAATGCCCCAAATTCATCAAAGCCCAAAAGATGTAAATTAGGGTTTCTGAGGAAAAGTCAACCAAACTTTGACCAAGCATAACTTCTTCATACTTTATAAGAAATTTTCCATCCAAGGCTAATTTTTAAGAGGATGAAATTCCCTACAACTCATCTTCAGTCCACAAGTTCAAAATAAGCACTCATAAAAAAAAATGAATTTCTACATTATAGGTCCTTTGGAAAAGTCACCAAAAACACCTTTTGGGGAAAAGCTTCTTACATGAACATGGAAGACCCAATTGAGATGAAACCAAAAGGGTTGTTTAGGGGACATCCTAAGCTTTCTAAAAAGTCCAAGAACACCTCTCCAGGGTTAAAATTGGAGGAGATGTGCCTTGTCAAAGTTGACCATTTTTGCAAAATTGCCAAAAGTCAAATGTGCTCAAAAATACATTTTTTTGTCAAATGGGCCTAGCATGTCACGATTGCATCTTGCTTGTGACATGGTCCACGACCCAAATCAGCATCTACACTTTATTTACTTCATTATTTATTTTATTTTAATTTTTATTAATTAAAATTCAAATTAAATCAAATAAATAGCAAAAAATGCAAAAAGATTGATTTTTGATCTGATTTCTTGTAGGAATCAAATCCAATTAGGCTGGCATATTAGATCAAATCGTACAAAGCAATTTGAAGCAAAAATTGGCATGATTAGGCCTATTTTGGAAAGATATCATACAAGGATAAAATCAAATCCAATCTCCTTAATTAACCAAGATACAACGTGTTTTTGTTAACCTAATGTATTCTAGTACAAATACAAAACATAACCAAGGCGCAAGGACAAGGATTTACAGTGGAAAAAAGTTATACCAAAACTCAAAAAATTGGACAAAAGTGCTGGGTCATTTTTGGACCTAGAAAGCAATTCAAGCCGTTCCAACACTCTCAATCGTCTCTTGGAGCCTCTCTGGAGCTAACACGACCGGTTGCACGCCTCCATAAGCCCAGAATCCGCATACACGTCTCTCACGGTTTGACATATTTCTTGAATTTGATTTTGGTTATTTACGCATGGTTAACAACTTTTAAGCATAGCATGATATTTGTATCATCATTTGGAATGTTTTAGTTTACGTAATTTTGTGTTTCAGCGCCTGTATTCATGATCACCGTTGTTAGGGTTCCTGCTTGCGTTTTAGGGCTTTATTTTACAGGTTAAATTGGGCCAAGAAAAGAGCACCATGATACTCGTAAGATCAAAACGAGTTAATCTATGTACTCACCATTAATTTATCATGCTTGTTTAAGATTTTTGAAAGATGCATGGCTATGGTTACAGACACAGGCCGTAGGTAAAAGTGTTATACCTAAAGCGACGGTCTGGGGAGGAAGATGATGAGTTGGCGCAACCTCACTGGCCCGTTTGAATAATCGTGCGCGTTTTTGTTATCCATGTTGTTTCATATATTATTCATTGTTTTTATTATTATAACAAATAAGAACATGTGGTCCAGTGGAAAAGGCGTATGTTGGTAAGCGAAAGGACCTAGGTTCGATCCCAGGTCCCAGAGTTTTATTATTTTCCTAAGGTTTACATGCAGATTCTGTACCCCATGCTTCCAGGAGTCCACCATGCACCACACTATCCAACCAATGGATTAATGATCAATCCAGATCCAACGCCTAAACGCTCAGGGCATACCATGGACATCAGGAAGAGCATCACATGGAATCTAACGCAAGGACTGGCCTGAACAAGGATTGGGCTTGCAAATTCAGACATACACCCCCTTTTTTTCAGCAATACAGGCCCATTCTTTTCTTTTCTATTTTAATTTTTCTTATTTTAATCATTTCATTAATAATTTTATTTTTTACAAAATAACATAAAAATAATTTTTTATTTAATCAAAAAATCATAAAAACATTAAAAATCATTTTTTTTCATAAATTATTTTTATTTCCTTAGTTAATCAATATAATTATTTAGGGCAATTTAATTTTGTTCATAATTAAAAATAATTAGAATTAGGGTTAATTTGTACAGAGTTTAACCTTATTTTTTTATCAAAAAAAACAAAATATTTTTCAACTAGACTTTTTTAGGTTTTCTAATCATCCTCGCATTTAATTCGCTACGCGCATTTTTTTAATTTCCTTTTATTATTATTGTAACTGCTTTGAGGTTGTAATAGATTAATTAGGGTTTTAAACTTCCACATTTCTATTTTCAGTCAAGATAGTTATGTATCTGCAAAAGCCCTGTAATAGCTAGGACTTTAAAACTTTCCGCACTTTTAATTTTCGCAAATTATAAACTGCTTAGATGTATGTTAATAGGATTGTATGGAAAGACTAACTGGAAATTAAAACGATAGAAACCCCTAATTGTGCAAAGATAATTAACTGAAAAATTACATTCACACATGCTCACTCCTAGGGTTTACTCCACTCTGGTTGCCTTTGGTAAACGGTCATGAAGTATAGGGTTTGTTAGTGACCGTCCTCTATCCCCGAAGAATCTAAAATGACTCATTCGGATGTTGCCTCGGAAAAAGATCTTTAAGGCTTTAGGATGATTACTAACATTTCCTAACATTGCTTTTGTGATTGTATTTGTCCCTTCGAATGTCCCTAAAAAACTCCAACAACGATGCTACCTATTTCTCAATAATGGGATAGCATTGTCTCAAAGGAAAAAGAATAGTCTTTTTCGAGTAGGTAGAAAACTCTTAAGTACTTGCTCAAACAAACAAATTTTTCTCACATAAACATCTTTCAAACAAGGTTTTCAAAAACAACTTCGTAACACTCTTGAGGACAGAAACAAGGGTTAAAACGAAGTAAAACAAAACTTTTCAAAACAAAGCACACACAAGAAATTTTCAAAATGAGTAAGTACCTAAGAGCCCATGGAAAACCATGGATAGAAAGGGTGTTAACACCTTCCCTTTCTATAATCTACCCCCCGCACTCAGAAACATCTCGAAAAAGGTTTTTTCTATTCTTTTTTCCTTTTCCTGATTGGATAAAATAAAAGTCGGTGACGACTCTTGCTTACCGCGACATTTTGCAAACAAAAAACACAAACCAGTATTAACAGTCGGTTCTGCCACTGTATCATAGAAGGCACTATTTTTGTTTCCTCCGTCGAAGACTTAACTACTCTGTTAACTATTTTCAAAAAGAATTTGCTGAGAGCCGGGGTTTTCCCTGTCTGTTTGAAAGACTGTGATTGCTGCGCCACATAAATTAATGGATTCAAATGGATGAAAGAAGGCGTTCAACGCCTGATGAATAGTCATGATATCCTATTTGAGAAAACTCCGTCCGCCAACAATTTGACCAATAAGATTGAAGACCTCTCCATCATAACAATTTCAAACAAGCCTCTTAGGATCTCCTCAAAGGGTCCTATCAGGATTTCGAATGAACTGATTGTTGCTTCTTTGATAATTACTACCCCTGGGCCAATTTCGTACTCTTCCAACAAAGCAGTACCGTGAAACTATGATGCTGAAGTGTTTTACCATGGAATAAAGCAAGATGCTTGGATTGAAGAAATCAAGGCTGATGACGTTGGTAATATTACCGACTCTAGTAAGGTAACCAGAATATGGAGAATCTTTTCACCCAAAATTTCACCCCTAACTCCTACAAAGGCACCTGTCTGCATCACCGCTAATAAGCCTAGTGCTGACACCAAGGATAAAGAGAAAGTAGTTGAGCCTGTTGAGACAGAGATGCCCGTAAAAGATGTTGCTATTGAGGAACCTTCCGCTCAAGAAATGGATGAAATCTTGAAAATTATAAAGAGGAGTGATTTCAAGATACTGGAACAACTGGGGCAAACCCCTTCCAAGATCTCCATGTTATATTTGCTACTTTGTTCCGATGCTCACGTGTGAGCATTAATCAAGTTCTTAAAGAAGGCCCATGTCCCCCATGAGACCACAACTGACCAGTTTGAAAATTGTGTGGCAAGCTTGAAGGCCGATAACAGTTTGTGGTTCTCGGATGCTGATCTAACACCACTTGGAAAGAACCATAACAAGGCCTTGAATGTTTCTGTTGAATGTAAGAGGACTACCTTAACACATGTTCTGGTTGACACTGGCTCTTCTTTAAACGTGCTACCCAAGGGCGCTTTGCACCTTTTAGATTGTGAATGACTGGTTTTGAAGCCGAGTGACATTATTGTGAGGGCTTTTGATGGGTCCAAAAGGATGGTTCATGGAGAGGTGGATCTCCCGATCAAAGTGGGCTCACATATTTTCAACTCCACTTTCTACATCATGAACATCCATCCCGCTTACTCTTGTTTGTTGGGTCACCCTTGGATTCATGGAGCAGGGGCAGTAACGTCTATCCTTCACCAAAAGCTAAAATACCCAGTCAAGGGGAGGATCGTCACTGTTTGTGGTGAGGAGGAATTCATGGTAAGCCATCTCAATTCTTTCAAATATGTGGAGATGGATGGCGAATTTATAGAAACCCCGTGTCAGGCTTTTGAAGTTGTTCCGCCTATGGCCGCTATTGCCAAAACTGATAATTTTGTGCCAAGGATGGTTTCATTTAATGATATGCAATGCTCATGATTTTATTTCATTATTTAATATTTTAAGGGATTTAAAATTTATGGACATATTGCAAATATCAAAGTAATGACGCATTTGAGAATACTGGAAAAAAATTATTATAATAACTTCAAAATGGGTTACAAGTTTTAATGATCCCAAGTACAAGATAAAAATAAAATCTAAAACCCTGAAAAGCGAAGCTGATGGAGATCACTCTCTGGCGTTTCCCTGTGAGCCTGGAAATCTGAGCCTTCAACCTCTGGTTTTCTTCCGCATATCTGGTGGCAACTTCCTTCCAATTACCCGAATTAGGAAGTGAGTAATCAACATCTGCTTGAGGCTTAGGAGAAACTAAATCCCCTTGTCTCTCCATAGTCTCTACCGCTCGACTCTCAAGGATCCCAATCAAGTCGCCTTTCTCCTTCAAGTCTTCTCTATAGGAAATCTCTAATGTTTGGCACTTGTTCTTCCATGCATCCTTTTCCTGTTGCATCCTGACCAAAGTAAGCTACAACTCTTCTAGATCATCTAATAAGGGAGGAGTAGTCTTCACAAATAGATCAGGCATAGGTGTTTCCTGGGAATACAACATCTTCAACTGAATAGCTCTCGTTTGGACCCACTGAAGATATGGCTCCAAAGAAACAACACCCCTAGGTCCCAAATACTTCCTACTCTTCTTATGAATGTGACGTCAGGCCTTCACAATCTGCTCCCTAGATTCCCTATGGTCTTCTCCCTCCTTCAGAAATAAACTACTCAAATGAATACTATTTAGTTTATCCCTCGTCGGATAATTGAGCTGTCGTTGTGCAAGAACAGGGTTATAGCTAATTCCTCCCTTTGTACCAAGAAGAGGTACATTGGGGAAACTACCACAATTGTCAATAATCTCTATATCTTGGTAAGCTCGATGATACCAATCAATATCCGAGTGAGTAAGTGCCATGATCTTAGGAGCCCAACGGGGATCCTTCTTGACATCCCAAAAATCATAAGACTGAGGCATATGAGAGATAAACCACCGGTACAACAGGGGCGTGCAACAGATAATCATCCCCCCCATGATAAGAATTCCGAAGATGAATAGAGTAATAAGTATCACCCAACAAGGTAGGAACTGGGTTTCCGATCATGAAGATCTTGATAGAATTAATGTCAACAAACCTATCCACATTAGGAAATAAGAACAACCTATAAGCAAGTAGAGCAAAGATGGCCTCAAAAGTGACTGTACTCTTCATCCTGGCAAAGTAGCAAGCTTTCTCAAATAATAACTGAGCTGGTAATCCTCTAATCCCTCATTTGGTAGTCATATGGGCTTCCACCTCAGACTTCCCCAGATGAATCAAAACAACAATCTCATGTGGTTTTGGCTTACCCTCTAAACCAGTAAAAGGAACACGATTGGTAACGGGTAAATCCAACAAATAAGAATACTCCTCTAGTGTAGGCATCAACTGATAGTCGGGAAAAGTAAAGCAATGATACATCGGATCATAGAACCGGACCAAGGTCGAGAGAATACCCTCCTTCATCTTCAACTTCATGAGAGGAATGATGGATCCATACTTCTTCCGAAAGTCTGCAGAACACTCGATCTTGGGGATTAGACTGATCAACTCATCTATCTTGGGATCCTTGAAACTGTACTTCCCGGTCTTTCTCTTTCCAAAATCCATGGTTAAAAAGTACCTGAGATATTCACAAATGGTCAATTTTTAAATCCCTTGAAAAAGGATCTCTTCAAAAGATGCTTATAAGTAATCACCAAGCATCCTGAAAACCAGGAAAATCCAGACAAAGATATATACAACATATAATATATAACAATAATAGCACATACATAGATATAAACAAGGATAGGCTCAACCCACTTAGGGATGGACCAGAAAGAGGTCAATCTTTCCCCAGTGAAGTCACCATTTTTCTGTAGCGGTAGAAATGTTTAATACTAAGCCATTGGACTGGCTAGACTTGTACAAATTAAAATAAAATCGCCACCGCACTTTATTGTTTTCAAAGAAATGGGAAAAGAGCGAATAACCCAAAAGAGGGGGGGGGGGGGGGGGGAGATTCAAGGTAAGGGGGTTGGTTATGCAAAGGGAAGGTATTAGCACCCTAAATATCTACGGTATTCCGCAGGAACCTCTGTGTGAAATATGTATATTTTGGCTATAAAAATGTTGTATAAAAAATGGATGGTGGTGGTGAGAAAAGAAATATGTTTTTATGGTTTTTGCACCCGCCGCAGTTGCGAACCTTTAGTGCCTACGTACCACCTTCCGTGCAATAGGGGATCAGAATACACGTAGTTCCTCTTTTAAAAATTTTAAAATACAAGTGTGATGGTTAATTTTATGAGATAAGACATAATTATCATTGCCCGTGTGGAAAACATACTTACTACCCATACTTATGAGAAAGGAGAATTTGCATCATCTCAAAGTGGAGGATATGGCTTGGATTTTAAAATCAACAATGCCTAAGTCAACACCCAAGTGGAAAATATCTCTCTTCAGTACATATTATAGAAGTATAGTTGTTTGCATCACTACAAGGATTGACAAGAGTCTAATCTTTTTGAGAAAAGTTTAAAGATAAAAGCCAAAGTGGCAAAATGGTGTGAAATGAGATTGATTGACTTTTAGTCTTCTCACAAAAATAATGTCAAAGTATTATTAAGTTTATTGAAGTTTATTTATGAAAATGTTTTGAAAATGCATGGACCTAAGTCCAAGTTTATTATGAAAGTGGTTCAAGTTTAAAAAAACAAGAAGAGTTTTTTCAAAAGGTGAGAGAAGATTTTTGAAATTAAAGAAGATGGGAGGAGAAGAAGGGACTATCCTAAAGCATAAGGTAAAAGCTAGGGATAAGAACCATCTAACCAACAAGAAGCCATTACTTGACACTATAATCCAAGATAAAATTCCCATTCTTTGGATTGAAACCAAACAAGCAATGATACTAGACCTCTTGAAAGAACCACACTTCAAGTGTATTAAGTCTTCACAAAAATTGGGCAGATAATTGCTGTATACGGGTGAATTCAAGATTATAAACAAAGAGTGTAATCATAATAACATGCACACAAAATAAACAAACAACCCAACGCCTTGAGCTAAACCTCAAGAGTTCTAGACAAAATAATCAAATAAGGTCACAAGGTCTCCAATTATAGGCCAAGGTTTCTAATCCTAAGTCTAAAAGGTCCAATGCTCCATAATGCCAAGGATAGTAACCAAATAGTTCAAGTATCGTTAAAGTTTTTTAGGATTTATGTTGATTATTAGGTGTTTTAAAAAAGAAAAGTAAAGCTCAAGTGAGCAAAAAAATAAAAATGACAAGAAAGTAAATACTCAAATGAGCAAAGATGAAAATGACATGAAATGTAAATGCTAAAAGTAGATAGTGCATAAAAATAAAAAGGGGGCATATAGTAAAAATAAAGGATAAAGTCAATTATTAGTGATTAGTGGTTAGTTGGATGATCATCTTGAAACTTGCATTTGGAACTCATTAGAGGATTGGTAGAACCAAAACCTCCACACAACAAGTTGCATTTGCTTTTTGTCAAGTATATCATCCATTTAGAATCCTCATGAGTACCATTTAATGATCAATGATGTTTAAGTGATCCGCGTTGACCAAAGGTTTTGTAGATCCATTAGAGGATTGGTAGAACCAAAGCCTCCACACATCTAATCTCAAGGTTATTGGATCAAAGAGATCAAATTAACATACTTGGGATTGCAAACATAAGTTTGGGCCACGAATGATATTTATTCGAATCGGGACAAAATTTAGCAATATGTTAAGCAATCGTAAGTGGACTTATATAGAAGTCGCACCTATTTTAAGGCCGGTCAATATCAATCTATGCACCATTTGTTTTGAGACATGATATAGAGATCATGCTCCAATAAAACTTAGTGCAATAAGAAAGGGATGAGATGAAGAGGGGTGGGAGAGAATATACAAACCACTTTTGAATTATATTTAATCAAACTATTATTAAAATCATTCATCCATTTTTATGGAGTTAGACTCAACACCATGGATTCAATGATGTTAATAAAGTTCATGATCAAAAATTTAACCCAAGATCAGCCATAAAATAGTCACAAAATAATAATACATTTAACATATACAAAAAAGGTTAAAAAAATGTTTTAAAATAGAAATAAAAGAGAAAAATATCAACTATGTTCAAATTGATCAAGAAATAAAAAGTAAGTCCATAGAAAAATCAGAAAAGGACTCAAATGATTTTATAAATTTTTTGATAATTTTTTAAAGTCAGAAACTATTTTAAAATTAAAAGAAATAAGTAAAATAAACAAAAAAGAATTAAAAAATACCAAATTCAGAAATAAAAAATAAGTGAGGTCACGAATATTTGTCACAATATCATTGGATCATTCCATAATTTTTTAAGAATTTAAAAATGCATAAAAGTATTTTTAAACATTTAAAATAATTCAAATAAAGTGAAAATTTATAAAAAATACCAAAAAACAAAATTAAATTGTGAAAAAACCAAAATCAGAAAGAGAATAATCAAAAATATTTTTCATAATTTTTTCAGAAATTTTGGACTAAAAATGAATTTTTTATGATTTTTTGAAGTTTAAAACAATTAAATATAAAAATCAGAAAAGAAAATAAAAACTAAAAAAATATGGGCCATCTGATCAATGTCAAAACGCGTTAGTAAACAGATCAATTGGACCAGACGCATTGTGCATGTTATAGAATTTAGTGAATAATGCATAGGATCATTAATTAAATCAGATTTTTGAAAAACACAGATGGCGCGCCTTCATTGGTTGGAAGATGACACGTTGGTCATCTTCAACCTCCAGCCAGTCCCAAAAATAAGTTGCTCAATCTGTAAAATTAGAGCACGAGACCTATGCCATTCGCTTCGTCTCTTCAAGACGAAGACAACCACACCTTTGCGAGAAATTTATATAAACTGTAGCTCAAGCAATTTGGAAGGAAAGTTTTGAAAAGAGATTTGAAATTTCATGGTCAAAACGTGTTTCCAGTAAAAAACAAGTGTTGCAACTAGAACCAGGGAAATGGAGCATCACAATGATATCAAAGTTTTGAAGAATTGATAAAGGAATCTACCTATTGAAGTTGAGTTGCAGAGCTCTGGAACTGGACTTCTATGAAGCAATATAGGGCACGATCTTTGAATGTAATTATATGGTTAGCTTCAAGGAAGATCAAGGAAGGTGAATTGATGGAAAAATTGGATTAAAAAAGGCTTGAGAATGGATTTCGAAGTTGATGAACTTGGAGTTATGGAACAAGTTTGGCAGAGTGATTCTGGCTATCCAAGCTTGAGGAAATGAATGGGGGATGACCCTCTATTTATAGGGAATCAAATGGAATGTCCAAGCGTATGAAAGGATGAAGTTTGGAGGGAAATCATGTGAAGTTGCAAACAAGAAAAACGTGACTTCTAATTTGATCAAAACTCAACCAAAACACGCGTTTTATTATGCTAATCCATTATGGAAGTTCACTAAACATGTTTAGAGGCAAAAACACGTGGAAAACTTGTCATTAGAAGCCAAAACAAAGATTTCAAAATCTGACTTGTGATGAAACTTCAGTTCCAAGTTACCAAGTTCAATCCAATGGCATTCTCAGCTAAAGGGGGCTTAGGGCATGATTCTTGATGCTTTAGAAAGATGAGGTTACAAGATTTTCAATGGAAAAAGAATTGGATCAAATGGATGCTTGAGCTGAAAGTTGCATTGAGTCAAAGCTGGAGAAAAAGGGTTGACTTTCCATTCTTAGAAATTTTTCAAATTTTTCTTCAAAAATGACCTATAATGTTTTGCATCCAAACATGGCCTTCCTCTTGGAATTTGCTATTGACCAAAAAAGATGGCATGGAATAGACCTCTTGAATGACATTTTGAGACTTAAACCATTCAAAATATCCAAAAATTGAGAGAGTCATGAATTGTTAAAGTTGGCAAAATAATTCATGAAATGACCTATAATCTTTTGTATCCTTAAGGAAACTTCCATCCATTTTAAAAATTTGAACATAAAAGAAGGCATAAAATTCACATCCTCAATATCAATTTGGAAAAAGAATGGGCTCAAGGTGATAAAAATTGACCAAGTTATGATCATTTGAAGTCACACATGGAAAATTGGGGATTCATCTGGAGGACTTGTAATCTTTCTTCTTCATCAAGTTTCTTCCACATGGAAACTCCTTGGAACTTTTGAAGTGATTTGTTGATAACCCTTTAAAGAGAAGGATGTCTTTGAAACCAGTCAAAAATACCAAAATATGAGCAATATATACTCCTTTGAAGTTCAAAACCCTAGCTCCTAGGTCAAGAAACATGCCTTGAGGAACTTTGACAATTTTGAACAAACTTATTGTACCAACACAAATGCTTTGTAAATATAAGTTGTTGAGGATGATAATGAGAACTCATAGCAACCACAAACACTTCTATATCTTGAGAATTGAGAGAAATATGCATTTGTGACCAATGGGAACAAATCCTTGTCCAAGCATGACAACTTCTCCTATCAATCCCTCGTGATTTTGAACCAAATTTGATAACCTTAAAATGTGGTGAACCAAATTAACCTTGCCATGCCATTTCTTCCAAAACAAATACAATGGTGCGGTTTGAATTTCTCAAGCTTTATTGACAAGGGCATGGAAATAAACTCATGAACCCATGGAGCAACTTGCTAAATCTCATTGCCTTTACCTATATTAGTAACAAGCAATACAAACCAACATTGCATTTTATTAATTTAAGAGGAGAAATCAATACAAAAATATTCATGATCACAAAAGAAGACAAGTCAAGGTGCTTGGTGATTCCTCAAAGAGCAAAGCTAAAAATAGGGAGGGGAACCAAGAATCCTAATGTGATCTTATTGTGAATGATTCATCATGGTATGATGAAGGGATCTTAGGGGCAAAAATTGGGTTACAACACCGGGGCACTATGGTCCATTTGTCAAGGGTTTTATTTATGTTCATTTTGTCATATGACCATTCAATATAAACCATTGGAATTTTTGAATTCAATTTTTTGTGCTCATTGTCTTTGTTTTTCTTTAATACACTTTTCAAATAGCCATGTATCTTACACACACACACACACACACACACACACACACTCTTGCAGGTCCTCGTCCACTCAGGATCTCATTGCCAATGACTACTATTGCCAGCTATGATTTCGAACATCCAATTAACCAAGCTGAAGACGAAAGCGAGGAAGATTATGAAATACCGGTAGAACTAGCCAGACTTCTAATGCAAGAGGAAAAAGCTATTCAACCGCATGAAGAGTCAGTTGAAGTCATCAACCTAGGTACTGAGACAAACAAGAAAGAGGTCAAGATCGACCCCAACCTAGGAAGCAGTATCAAAAGCAGTTTGGTTCAGATGTTACATAATTATGTGGAAGTGTTTGCTTGGTCGTATGAAGATATGACAGGGTTGAATACCGACATTGTAGTTCATCGTCTGCTGACAAAGGAAGATCGTCCTCCTGTCAAACAAAAAATTCGTCGTATGCGGCCTAACATGTCTGAAAAGATAAAAGCTAAAGTGATGAAACAATTCGACACAGGATTCCTAGCGGTGACATCTTATCCCCAATGGGTTGTGAACTTGGTTCCAGTGCCAAAGAAAGAGAGAAAAGTTCCTATGTGCATAGATTATAGGGATCTGAATAGGGCAAGCCCCAAGGATGACTTCCCTCTACCTCATATTGATGTCTTGGTCGATAACACTGCTCAACATAAAGTCTTCTCTTTCATGGATGGTTTCTACGGCTATAATCAAATTAGGATGGCTCCCGAAGACATGGAGAAGACCACCTTTGTTATGCAATGTGGCACCTTTTGTTACAAGGTCATGCCATTCGGACTGAAGAATGCAAGGGCAACATATCAAAGGGATATGGTAGCTTTGATTCATGATATGATCCATCATGAAATAGAGGTATACATGGATGATATGATTGCAAGATCACAAACCAAAGAAGAACATCGCAATCACCTATACAAGCTATTTGAGAGGCTGAAAAAGTACAAATTGAGGTTGAACCCTAATAAGTGAACATTCGGAGTAAGATCTGGAAAACTTCTAGGTTTTATTATCAGCGGTAAAGAATCGAAGTTGATCCTGCAAAGTTAAAAGCCATCCAAGAAATTCCAGTTCCCCGTTCTGAAAAGGAGGTTATAGGATTCTTGGGTCGTCTTAACTACATCGCTCGCTTCATATCTCACTTAGCTGCTACTTGTGAGCCAATTTCAAACTCTTAAAAAAAGATCAAGTAGTCAGATGGAATGATGAATGCCAAGCTGCCTTCGACAAAATCAAGGAATATCTGCAAGAACCTCATATCCTCATGCCTCCAGTTGAAGGAAGACCTTTGATCATGTACTTGACTGTGCTAGAGAATTCTATGGGGTGTGTGTTGGGCCAACATGGCGAGTCTGGCCGAAAAGAGCATGCAATATACTACCTGAGCAAAAAGTTTACCGACTTTGAAACCAGATATTCACAGCTCGAGAAAACTTGTTGCGTTCTGGCATGGGCTGCTCGCCGGCTAAGACAATATATTTTGACTCATACCACTCTATTGATTTCTAAGATGGACCCCATCAAATACATCTTCGAGAAACCTTCTCTTTCCGAACGGATAGCTTGATGGCAAATGATTTTGACTGAGTATGATATTCAATGCATAACATAAAAGGCCATCAAAGGAAGTGTATTGGCAGATCATTTAGCCCATAAAGCTGTTGATTATTATCAATATATGCACTTTGACTTACCAGATGAGAATATCATGTTAGTGATCGACTGTGCAAAACCTGAACCGTATGACGGACCCGAACAAGGATCCCGATGGAATATGGTTTTTGACGGGGCTTCTAACGCTTTGGGTAACAGAATTGGTGCTGTGATAGTCTCTCCTGAGGGTTGCCACACCCATTTCACTGCTAGACTATGCTTCGATTGTACAAATAACATGGCTGAATATGAGGCATGCATTTTGGGTTTGAACGCTACCATTGATTTAAGGATTAAGCATTTGAATGTATTTGGAGATTCCACTCTGGTGATTAGCCAACTAAAAGGAGATTGGGACACTAAACATCCTAATCTTATTCCTTACAAGGAGATGGTGCTATCTTTGATTCCATACTTCGAAGAAATCAACTTTGAACACTTCCTTAGAGAGGAAAATTAGTTAGCCGATGCTTTTGCCACAAATGCCAAATCTATGCTGACAAGGTCCAAGTGCCTCCTATTCCTCTAAATGTCATGACTACTCCGTGGCCGTTTGCGATGTGGGGCATTGACATGATTGGAGAGATCAAGCCTACTACTTTCAATGGACATCACTTCATTCTCGTAGCTATCGATTATTTCACCAAATGGGTCAAAGCTGCCTCATTTGCTTCAGTCACAAAGAACGTTGTAGCCAGATTCATCAAGCATAATCTCATTTTCCGCTAAGGTATCCCCGAAAGGATCATCATTGATAATGGAACCAATCTCAATAATGCTATGATTACATAACTTTGCACTCAGTTCAAAATCAAGCATCACAATTCTTCTCCTTATAGACCTAAAACGAATGGCGCAATGGAGGCAACTAACAAAAACATTAAGAAGATTGTGCAAAATATGGTAGTAACCTACAAAGACTGGCATGATATGTTACAGTTTACTCTTTATGGCTACCGTACTTTAGCTCAGACATCAACTGGGGCAACTCTTTTTTATTTAGTTTATGGCATGGAGGCTGTCCTGCTAGTGGAAGTTCAAATTCCCTCCCTAAGGTTTATGAATGAACCAAGCCTAGGTGAAGACGATTGGATTCAGACAAGATTGGATCAGTTGAACTTGATCAATGAAAAGCGACTGGCTGCTGTTTGTCATGGTCAGATGTACCAAAAACGTATGATCAAGGCTTTCAACAAAAAGATCAAGCCTCGAGTATATCAAGCTGGTGACTTGGTGTTGTACCCCAAAATTTGCCCTCCCATATTCTTCAAGATTTGCCAAGATCATGGATCAAAATCTCTCAAGGGTTGCACAGTCCAATTGCCTCCTAACACAGTCAGAATTAGGGTTTTGGTTCTTGCAAAGAAATTGAAGTTTTCAAGGGTCCAAACAAGTCCCACATGCCCATATACATTGTCAAGCATCCATATGCCAAGTTTCAAGATTCACAGCATCAAATTGCACAGTCAAAAAACCTAAATGCTTCACAGTCAACTGTAGGGGCAAAATGGTCATTTGATAGTCAAAAGTCAAAATTTTTGGTCAACATCTTATTTTGAAGCCACAAACATCATTTGATCAATTCTTGATCATGATTCTCAAGGCATGGCTCAAAAAGTCTCAAGATGCAAAAGTTTCCATTTTTGGACAGTTGAAAAAGTCAACTGCAAATTGACCAGGGCATAACTTCCACATGGTTTATCAGAAAAATCCCATCCAAAGCTAATTTTGAAGAGAATGACATTTCCTACAACTCATCTTCACACTTCAAGTCCAAGAAATGCTCTCACAAAAAGTTATCAATTTCAACATTATAGATCATTTTCAAAAGTCAACAAAAAGGCACTTTAAGTCAAAGACCATAACTTCAGATTGGTAAATCAAAATGACATGGGACCAAAGACATTGGTTAGAGGACTTCAAGACCTTTCCAAAATGTCCAAGAACATGATCAAAGCTTCAAAACGGAGCAAGATATGCCTTGTAGAAGTTGGGAAATTTTTGGGAATTTTGAAAAGTCAACTTTGCTTCAAAAGCCTCAAAATTGCTAATGGGCCACAAATTCTTCCATGAATCATTACCCAAAGGCTATGCACGACCCATTAAGCTAAAAGGGAGTTATTTTCTTATTTTTAATTAATTAATTGAATTTTTAATCTTATTAATTCATTTAATTAAATTTAATTATGAGAAAAATACTAAACAATGGTTTTAAATCTTTTTGTGCAGCAAATCCTTCCATTATGAGCTAAATATTTCGTGCACCTTCTCAAGGGACAATATCTTCCATATTTGGCATGATTGGCATGGAAAAAGATTGAAAAAAGATTGGATTTTATATGATTGGAAATCAAATATCAAAATCATAAATGGATGGACTTTGGGCTGGTTTTCTTGACCTAATTCTATTCACTTACTTATGGACAACTGAAACCTAAGGCATTAGACACAAAAGCTGCGTAGAAAACCAAGAACAAGATTGCATTTTTTTTACAAAAAGTTGGAAACTGAAATCCTAGCTAGAGGACGATTCAAGGCTTGAAAAGCATTCCAAAACATTGCCAAGGCATCCAGGAACGTGTTGCAATCAAGAACACATCTCCAGACCTCAAGAATTGGTAGAACAAAGTTACACTTTTCATAAAATTTTCCATAATCGTGTTTTAATTTCCAGGCATTATTCATGCATTTTAATTGTTGATTTACACTAATATGGATGTTCTGAAGCTAATGACATAACTCAATTGAATTATCAAGCCCTGTATCATGATTCACCATTAACGCTTTCTAGGGTTGCAGAAGCTTGGAATTAGGGGTTTACACATATGGTAAAATCAGGCCTTAAAACCTATACCAATGGATTCGTGATATCCAAACGAAGCAAATCCACACCTCACGCCCTTTTTATATTTTCTTATATGCTAATCGCTATTTTTCCTGGTCTTGTTTAGTGGGGGTTTAAAACCCCCGCTATCTGTGTATGTTACAGGTACAAGATGAAGAAGATGCTAGCGTGTCTGAACGTGGTTGGTTAGTTTGAATATTAGCGCGTTTTTTTTTATTGTTCAGCATAATAGTGTTTTTCATATATATTATTTATGTTCCATCATATTAACACAGAAACGCATTAGCCTGGTTGGTTGGTGTGCTGTCCTACAGGCATTGGGACCTGGGTTCGATTCCCAGGTCCCCGTTATTCTCAATAATTTTTGTTATAACATGTTCATGTGCAGTTTCCTTCAAAACGTCCTACCATAGGTCCCAACGCTCAGGCTTGCCAAGTGTCCCATATGATCCATCCAATGGCCATAACGTGGATTACACCATGCACCTCAGTCAACCACTCCACATGCAATCTCTGAAAGTCAAAAAAGGCTTTGCATTATTGGGCCAAACTGCTTCCAAAAAACCTCCCTTTGGGTTCAGACACCCCCATGGTTTGCTCAATTTTTAATTTTTCTTTGTTTTTCCTTTTCATTCTTTTAATTGTTTTTTTTTAATTGTTTTCTTTTAATTCCATAAAATAATTTTCATAATAAATATAAAATACAGAAAAATCAAAAAAAGTGTTTATTTTATTAATATTAATTTCACTATTATTTTTGTAAATAAACTTTAAACAATTAATTAGATTAATTCAGGTTTCAAAACTTTAATATTTTTCTTAACAAATTAAAATATGTAGAAATTAGGGTTTTTTTTAACTTTTTATCACTTTTTTTAATAAATAATTTTTTTCTTATTATCATTATTATTAGTTACTAATTTATTTTGTAAATAAACATATACTTTAATTAGCATAAATTAGGTTAAACTTTAACATTTTCATTAATAATTAAAACAACTTAGAATTAGGGTTTCTTTTAATTTTAATTTTAATTTTCTTTATTTTCATTAAATACAAAAAAAACATAAAAACATTTCTTTTCTTAATTAAATAATTAATTAACTTTTCATTCAATTTAATTTCAAAAGGGTCCAACGCCCTCGAACATTCGATTCTAATTTCTTTTCGCGCATTTATTCTTATTTATTTTCAAATATTATGTAACTGTTCAAGCCATGTAATAGTAATTAGGAATTTATTTATTTTCCACATTTTTATTCAAAACGGGTCTTTGTTAATTTGGCGATGTATAGACCCGCGCCTTGTAATAGCGTAGGATTTTATCTTTCCGCATTTAAATTTCCGTACTTTTAAACTGCTAAACTTTGCATGAAAGAATGAATGGCCAAATTAAAAACAAGCGTAGCTCACCATGATACATGTGCAAGATAAATGCTAAACTGAAAATAACACACAAATTCACACACCACTCTTAGGGTACGCCTCATTGTTGCCTTGCCCTCGAAACGTGGTCGTCGAGTATAGGACGTCTTAGTAAGTCCTTATGTCCATTGATCTGGTTGCCTCAAAACAAGTTGCCTCGAAACGGTTGCCTCGGAATAATAAAGATCAATGGCATAAGGGTAGCTTCTAAGGTGTCCTACTGTTGCTCTGGTGACCACACTGTCCCTACAAACGAATTGACCCGAGCACCTCCAACGGTGGTGCTACCTACCTCTCAATGGTGGGATGGCACTACCTCAAGGACATTTACACAGCCTAATTCCTTAGGGTAGGTAGATGACTCGTAGATACTTGCTCTCTTTCTAAAAAACAAATCAAAACTCTTTTCACCCCGACACTTTTCAAAAAGCTTTCAAAACAATTTTTCAAACACTCTTGAGGACTGATACAAGAGTCGATCTGAAATCTTTAAACGAAACTTTTTCAAACCCACTCACACTTGAAAAGCAAACATATTTTGAAAACACAATGAGCAAGTATCTAAGAGCCCATGGATAACCATGGATAGAAAGGGTGCTAACACCTTCCCTTTCTATAAATCTACCTCCCGAACTGAGAAACTATCTCATAAGGAATTTTGCTGTGCTTTTGTCCTGTCCATGTTGGAGAAAATAAAAGACGGTGGCGACTCTTGCTTCCGCGACATTTCGCGAACCATCGTTAAACAGTCAGTTCCAGATCCACCGATCACACTTGGTAATAAAGCGCATCATTCTTCCACAAGGAGACCCCAGGGGCAAATGGACTCCCACTTACGAAGGTCCATTTGTTGTCAAGAAAGTTTTTTCTGGTGGTGCCATGATATTGACTACTATAAATGGTGAAGATTTCTCACATCCGGTGAACAAGGACATAGTTAAAAATACTACGCATAAGAGACCCGCTAGGTTGACACACCTAGGAAAGATAACAGCATCCCGACAAACCAAAAGTTTGGGCAAAAATTAGGGATATATGCAAAAGATCGTACACTTGGCAAGTCGAAAACCCGAAAGAGCGACTTGGGCAAAAATGGGTATCCTGGTGGACTGAAAACCCGAAAGAGCGGTCCAGGAAAAAGTTAAGGATTGAAAGCGTATGACTATGTCCCGTAGCATCACCACAGTCGAATTTATTACCAAGGTCCAGGTTCAAGCGGTCCAAGATCAATCCAATCCACTTCTGTCAATGGCAAGGGACGTTCGAAGACATTGGGGCAATAGTAGAGTTGGAACACAATGAGATCATTTCCACATGGATGTTATCTTTATTTTCAACTTTGTTTTCCTTTCGACGATTTCCTCTTACTAGGATCTCAGTCTCTTTGTACAAAAACGCCTATTCGTGGGCAAAACATCAATACAAATATGCTTTGAAGTGCAAACTTTTTTTTTCTTTTTGAGTGCAATGATGTCCAATGACTAAAATTGAATGAACATATGCATATGAATATGATTAAACTATTTATAAAATATGTTCCGCCAAACAGCAACGAGCATCTCTTTAATGAAGTTGAGATATCCCCACAGAGTTATCTCATTAGCATTATCCCCGCAGAACCGGCTACAATAAACCTTTGCCCCCAACAAAGTTGCCATTGAAAGCTGGATTTATGCAACCCTCGCTCAGAATTTTCAATCTCTTGACACCCTATTCCCAACTGAGTTGGTCTTAAAAGAAGAAGCCTTGCGGATTTCTTCCTAAAGAATTCACCTTGCCGGCAGGTCATTGAATATTCTCTTCAACAAGGTTTATTCCCCAACAAAACAATACACTCCTCAACAGAATCATTTCCTATTCAAACAACTTTAAGTTACTATGAAGCCTGGACCCGACCTAATAATAGTTTAACTTCTCAAGATACTATGAAGCCTGGAACCGACCAGATAATAGTTCAACTTTAAGTTACTATGAAGCCTGAACCCGACCAGATAATAGTTTAACTTCTTAAGATACTATGAAGCCTGGAACCGACCAGATAATAGTTCAAGTTCAAGATACTATGAAACCTGGAATCGACTAGATAATAGTTTAACTTCTCAAGATACTATGAAGCCTGGAACCGACCAGATAATAATTTAACTTCTCAAGATACTATGAAGCCTGAAACCGACCAGATAATAGTTTAACTTATCAAGATACTATTAAGCCTGGAATCAACCACATAATAGTTTAACTTCTCGAGATATTGAAAAAAAAACTTGGACTCGACTTGATAAGGGTTTAACTTCTTTTCCCCACTAGAGTTTACCTCTATCCCTATCAAGTTACTGTGAAGCCTGGACCCGACCAGATTTCAGTTCAACTTAATTCATTCAAGCAATGCCTTGACCCGACCAGATATCAATTCAAGTAAGTTACTGTAAAGCCTGGAGCCAACCAGATATCAGTTCAGCTTCATCTTTTCAAGCAAGTTACTGTGAAGCCTGGATCCGACCAGATATCAGTTCAACTTTATCCTTTAAAATGAGTTATTGCGAGGCCTGGAATTCGACCAAATAAAAATTAACTCCATTCACCTCAGAAATCTGCTTTGAAGCCTGGTATTCGACCAAATAGCTGTTTAGAGTTGGTAAGTTGATGCAAAACCTGGAATCCGACCAGATAATAGCCTAACTTCACTCTCCCAAGTAATTTTCTGCGAAGCCTGGAATAAGACCAGATAACAGTTAATTTAATCTTCCCTGGTAAGTCATTGTGAAGCCTGGAATACGACCAGATAACAGTCAACTTCATTATCCCTAACAAGTTGCTGCCAAGCCTGGATTTCGACCAGATAACAACTAACTTCCGATGCTCTCTAATCAGGAATAATTCCCCAGTAGAGCAATGGACAACCAAAGTTCCTGAACTTTATTCCTCCAAGCAGAAATAAACACTCCCCACAGAGTTTCCTCATGCAAAGATCCAAAGTCAATATTCCCCAGCGGATTTCTCTTCAAACAATAAAATAGGGATTACCAACTAAAATATTCTAAACAAAGTTGAAGATACACTTACTCTGCAACAACAGTCTGGGATTCTGCCTCCCAAGGTTCTCTGGCATGTTGTCAAGGATTTATTTTCCTAGACAAAGACACGCTGCAATAAATGCATCACATTTATAAACCATAACACATACATGACAAATGCATACATCATAATCTCATTTACTTTGAGAACATCATTACGCCATGCATACATCTGCATGCAACTAATCCTCTTCCTTGCAGGAAAAATCAACATGGCAAAAGACATCTACTATTTCAGTATAAATCAGCCAAAAGATTCATCCTGGTCCCTTCGCCAGTCACTCTGAATGACATCTTTAAGCCCATTCCTTACACAGTCAACTAACACATCATCGAGTGCAAATTTCTGGGCACTTTAGTGTTCAATCATCTTCCACCTTCAAGTCACGAATGGCAGGCTCGCCAATCTAACTCTTCAGGTTTAAGAAGATTGAACAGGGGCAGCCGTTGTACCCCAAAATTTTCCCTCTCATTTCTCAAGAAATTTCTCACAAGGTCTTCCATGACTCAAGTTTGCAGCACTAATACATCAATGTGGGTTTAGAATTGGCACAAGGGCAAAATGGTCAAAATACACACTGAAAAGTAAAACCTTGACTTTTGGATCAAAATCAAGTTTCAAGAAACCAATTTCATAAAGACATGTTAGAATATCAAGTTGGTTCACCAAGAAAATCAAAAGTCAAAGTTTCTTTGGAAAAGTCAAAGTTCTAAACACTTAGAAACTTTTCTAAGTGTTAAGAAAGTATTATAAGTTCAGAACTTCTGGCCAGATTTTCATCATGATGCAAGATGATTCAGGAAGAACTTCTGACACAAGAGTTATAGATCTCAATGAGATCTAAAACATTGCTGAACAAAAATTCTCCTAGAAATGATGGGATTTCAAGTTATAAATCCTTGAAGACACGTCCATAAAACTAAAGAACTTAGTAAATTCTGAGCATTTCCAAGTCAGAATTTGGTTAGAACTTCTGGGCCAGTTTTCACGAAGGTACAATCAGAGTTTGCAAAAGTGATTCAAAGAGGTTTTACAAAGCATGTTACAAGCTTTCTGAAAAGTTTGAGGACTCCTTCACATCACGCTGGAGCAGAGATATTCAAAGTTCAAAAGTTGGACATTTGTTCTTAATCCAAGTTACGTTCATGCTGAACTTATGATCCAGTTTCAAGCTAGGCTGCATAATCTTAGGTTGCAGGTTTTCTTGCTTGTTAAATCTCATCATCATTTAATGCTCACACCAACTTTTGAGTCTTTATCCCAATGTTTAAGCCTTTATCCAAAAGATCTTCCCACGCGTGGCATGAAAGTACCACTATTGTCCTTGGAAAGTAAACTTTTGTACAAAGTTTATTTTGGGCCCATACTTTACTTTTGTTTATGAGTGTACTTCTCCATAAATCATGCCTACAAACTCAAATTAGGCACGGTTAAAGCTGCTAACAACTCTACTTTGCCTTGAAACCATGCTTGTTTAAACTTGCTTCAAAAACAAGTCAGCGATCCATAACACATGATGGTTGTACTCCTAATTTCTATAAGCTTATAAATCCTTTTCCTATAAATTAAACTTCATTTGCAAAGTTTGAAAGGATTCGAAAAGATTGGAAAAAGCCTTGAAACTTTGCTGAAAATTCCCAAGAACCTGAAACTACAACACAAACACAAAACCCGTTAGTTTCTGATTTTTGCATCCAAACTCTAATTTTCCTTGAGTGTTTATTGACCAAATCATCCATACAGTTTCTAGAATACACATAAAAGCTTTCCCAACCTCTGTTTTTGAACTGTAAAACAGTCTTCACCACTCTCTATTTCAAAAAACTAGAACTTTGCACCTTGACTGCTCCAGAACTTTCCCACCATTCATAGCTCAAGTTAAGAGTTGCCTTAGCTTTCTGATAACTTGAGGAAGCTGACCAGAACATCACAGGAATCTGAACCAGACTCTAATTCACAGAACAATTTCCAGCTGCAAGGTAAGCTTCTTCTGACTTTTACCTCATTACTTAGGCATTGTTAGGCTTGCATTTTCAAAAATACAATGTAGATATCATGACTCTATTTCTGTACATATTTATAAATTTCATGTATATGTCCTAAGTAGAGAGAATTCCATATCATAACTTCTTGAGGAAATTAGGGTTCAGAATTAGGATTAGAAGAATTCATGCTTGTTTCTGGTCTACAGTTTTGATGCTTTGTATTTCTGTAACCATGATGAAATTTGCCATAACTTCTATGTTTGCATTTTCCATTTTATTGAGAAATGACTAAGTTACAGATACTCTGGCTTGCACGAAGAAGAAGATGAAGTTCATCATCAGAACTTACTTTGTAATATATGTTTATGTTTTTTTTCCTAATACCGAATGTATAGCCACCCTAGTGGTAGAGAGCACGCGTATAAGACATTAGTGTTAAGGGTCTTGGGTTCTAGCCCCAGAAGCATCTTCTTATGTTTATTTCTTGACACTTTTACCCCATTATTTGTCAGACAATATTTCTGGACTAGAACTTCTAGATAAACCCTTCCATTTGTTTGTCAAAACAGTATTCCTGGACCAGAAATTCTAGATATTCTCATCCAACAACATTGACACCTTACTCACCCATTACTAGAACTTCCAGCCTTCCAGTAACACTAGAACTTCTAGGTTTCCAGTTGCATCAGAACTTCTAGAATCTCTCAACAACCAGAACTTCTAGGCTCTCTCAACAATTAGAACTTCTAGGCCTTTGTTTATTCTTAGCAACCCCAGAACTTTAATGCGTCCGGATCCAGAACTTCTGGTCTTCCCCATTTCTGCTAACATTTTCTTTCTTATTTGCAGTGTACTAGAGTCATAACTTCTACTTCTTTTTATTTATATCCTTTCAGCAATACGCTGACTCTGATTCTTTTTTCTCTTATTAATTTTATCATCACTTTTATTTTTATTAATAAAAAACACCAATAATACTTTATACTCATATACTTTGCTTTATTTCTTTTAAAACAAAAAGACTAAAATTATTTCTTTAAGCAAACTTATTTCTTTTCTTAACAAAAACAAAGCAAATCTATTTTAAATTTCAATTCTTGTATATTATTATTTCAATATGGTTGTAATAGATAATTAGGACTTTTAATTTCTTGCAATCCCCATTTGTAAATTTGTACACCCCATTCCCCAAGTGATTGTAATAGCATAGAATATTTACTTTCCTCAATTTATTGCTTTCATATAAATGCTAGTAAAGTAGGATTTATATGGGAAGATTAAAAACAACAAGTAGATAACCCCTAATCAAAGACTAAATGCATGTAAATCAAACACACTATTCACACATGCACCCCTAGGGTAATTCCACTTGTTGCCTTATGAAAAATGGTCGTGATATGCATGTGAGGAATCTTAGAAAAAACAATAAAAAAAATACAAGATCATAGTCCCTCAATAACGCTTTCGAATGTTGCCTTTCAAATGGTCTTAGTCCCTCAAGAGAAATGCTAAGATATATCACAACATTGCTATCATGACTATACGATGACCCAAGTCCATCCCTTTACATCCAAAGATAAGGCTTCTTACCAATCAATGGTAAGATAGCAACATATAAAGGATGAGGAAAAGAACAAAGACTTTTGAGTAGGTAGAAACGTTCTTAGTTGCTTGCTCATCTTCAAACACAAACACCTTTTCAAATGCACCAACACTTTCCATGAAATATTTTCAAAAGTCCAACACTTTGTATAAATTCTTATAGATACGAGAATCATTAAAAAGTTTGCCTAAATGAAGGCACTTTTCAAAAATACTTTCAAAGCCTACCACAAAGAACACTTTCAAACAAAAGCAATGATCTAGCAAGCAACTAAGAGCCCATAGATAACTATGGATGAAAAGGGTGCTAACACATTCCCTTTTCATAATCTACCCCCCGAACTCAAGAAAATAATCTCGAAGGTCTTTCCTGTTCTTTTCACCCTTTCCTTTATCGGATAAAAGAAAAGTCGGTGGCAACTCTTGCTATCCGCAACAATTGCGATCAAACACAAAACATCCCAAATCAGTTCTCCCACCGTATTACATGTGCAAATAAAAAAAAATATTTTTGTCCCTTTTTTTTGTCAATAAAAATAAATATTAATAATTAAAAATAATATATAAAAATAAAATAAAAAATGAAATAAAAATTTAGGGGGGGGGGGTAAATATTTGATTTAGGGTGTTTTTATGAGTAAAACAAATTTTGTGTACTAGGCCCAACATGAGTTTTTTTTGTGAACAGAAAATAAATAAAAGGATTGGGCCTACATGGTATACTGAGCAATGGGAGGGGGGGTGTTGCGCTAAAAATGAAAATGGGATAGGTTTTTGTTGATTAGGCCCGGTAATTATTTTATCAAAGCAAAGAAAAACTCAAGAAAAAAAGAAAATGATCTTCATTTTAATGTTTCACTCTCTCTCTCTCTCTCTCTCTCTCTCTCTCTCTCTCTCTCTCTCTCTCTCTCTCTCTCTCTCTCTCTCTCTCTCTCTCTCTCTCTCTCTCTTACTCTGTCGTTCTCTCTGTCCTTCTTCCTCGCCAAAGAAGAAAAATGCCACGCTGGAAATCGCCCTCACGGCGGCGACGACGGCGGTTAGGCTCAAACCTTTATTTTTTTTACATCAATCTCTTCCTCTCTTCCTTCTAATCACTAATATGGTATTTGATTTGGTAGAAAATGCGTGATTTAGCCTAGATCTAAAAAGGGACGAGTGAAACCTTAGGGGTTCCGATTTGCTTTTTCCATATGATTTTGTTAAAATCTTTCCTCTCTATCTCTTCTTTTTCTTATTTCTTATATTCTGAAGGGTTAGGGTTTCGCGAAAATGATGAAAAATGTTTAGGGTTTTGTTGTTTGTGTAGCTATTCTACATTCTATACATTTGGATGACTGTAAATCTTTTTGATTTGCTAAAAAAACAAAGATTTTTTGAGGGAAAGAATGTTACTGTTTGTTGTTTAGATTCTTCTCCTTCTGACTATTTTCTGTGAATGGCTTGAAAACGAATAAGTGTTGCTGCGATTTGTTTTGTATCCTTGTATCTTTTGAACTCTATATATATTTTGTGTGTGTTTGTGAACTAACTTTGAAAATGTATACTTTTGTAAAAGAAAGCTGAAAACTATTTGAAGGGGCTTGTATAAAAAATTACTTCTTTATGTTGCTCTGGCTTTTCCGCCGCGTTTCTGTTATCATGTGGCTTGGCTGGATTTTTGTTCTTGTATATTTTCTTTTTGCTGGAAATGATGCCCCCTTTTGCTGTGAACCAAGTTTTGTTTTTATATATTGCACTTGTATTTGCTGACTTTGCTTGTTGGCTGCTTTGATACTAATACAAACTTGGAAGCTTGCCTTGGCACTTTTACTGATTTTTTGATAAATCGACTTTGTTGTTGGTTGGATTTGCTTGTTGGATGCTAGGTTCTATACCTAATGTAAGTGCTTTTTTCGAAGATTTTATACGTGCTGTGTTTTAGCAACTCAAGTTGCTGTCATTTGGTTGGTTGACTGTGATACTTTTGACCTTTGAGATTTTGGATTGTACTTGTTTGCTTCACTTGCGATAGATGCTGGTTTTTAGCACTTGATGTACTAGCTTGTTGCTTTGGTGCTGGCTGTTGCTTTTTATGTAAAAGTTTTTGTACTTGTAGTTGACTTTTCTGAATTCCTTCTTTCTTGTTTTGCTGGTTTTCTGTACCCTATGCTTGCTGTACTGTGATGGCTTTTCTGAGTTCTTTTCTCTCTTTTCTATGAACAAAAGCATGGTCTTTGAGATTTTGCAGTAAAGTTGCTTTGGCCTATGATTTGGTTTCACCAATTTTGAGTTTTCTTTGACATGAAACACCATGAGGCTTGCGGTTTTTTTTTTAGTAAAATATGATGCTAGTTTTGATTTTCCTATTGATCTTCCCTATTCTTTGTGAACCAGCATTGAGATTTGCAAGAGATTGACTTTTTAATTTCTGGTTTGTCTTATTTGTGAACCAAGATTGTACTTGTGATTTGAAATAGGAAAATTTCTAGGCCAATGATAAAACAAATTGTATGAGGCTTTAGTTGTTTGGGTTTTGCAACTTTGTTTTGCTTATTGGGCTGATTTGTGAAGGAATTCTGTTGGGCTTGAATCTGATTTGAATTCTTTTTGTCTATTGGTGAAAACATGATTGTAATTCTTTGAATTTATTTATTGTGAACCAAGTTTTGTCTTGTGATTTGCAATGATAATTGGCCCATGATAAAAACTGAAAGTTTGAGGCCTTAACACATAAAAACAAACTCCTTTTCTGATTCTTGAAACCACCTAAATAATGAGTTGAACTTGTTTATAATTTGTTCTTTTTGAATTTGCTTGATCACTAAATTTTTTCTTGCTTTGTTTCATGTATGATTGATGAGGAGTGGAGGAAGATGGCAAGCAAACCGTGGCATGGCTTGAAGAAGAAGCTTAAAGGCTAGGAGCATGAAGAATCTTGTGTTTTGTTTTTGTAATAGGAAAAAAATCAGGAAAAAAAATGTAGTAGGCCCTTGAATGTATTTGAACTTATTTTATTGAATTTATTTTGAACTTTGAATTTTGAATCTTGTAATTTAATTGGCATGTATCTTGAACAACAATTTTGAGGAATGTATTGAATGGTTTTGAAAATACAAATTTGTAGTAATTGTTGGCTTGAACGAAAGAATAAAAAGGATGATGAAAAATTTTGCAACCTAGACATAGCGATTTGGACAACTTTGAGTCTTAATGTAAGCTTATCATTGTTTGTTGAAAATTATGAACAAATGATGAATACAACTTGAACTTAAACATGGTTTATGTGTTCATGTAAAATTTGAATTCTTTGTACTTTGAGTTCAAACAAAAACTCCATATTTGAGATTCTTGATCCAAAACCTGAGTCACCTTGACACTTCATAATGCTTTGAAAATTGAATGATAAATGCAACTCTAAAAAAAATCAATTGAATGATTATTAATTTGCAAGTTTTCACCTTATCGGAAAAGAATTTGAATCTAAATTTAACCCTTTTTATGCTTGAAATCTCTCCATGAGAGTGAATCTTGAATTTTGAACTCAAATAGTGAGTATGGGATAAAGTTGAAACTTGCATCTTTCAACAAAAGCTTGAATGAAGTTGGCTCTAGGATAAGATCAAATGCAAACTTTGAATTTGAAAATGTTAAAAGACCTTCTTAGCTTCATAAAACAAATTCAGATGAAGATCTAACTGATTTAAACCTGAGAAAAGATGAGAGCCATCAAAGCTACATAAACCCTAATTCTGACCAATGGCATCCCTAGCTTGAAACCTTAATTCCATGAGGGATAAACCCTTGAGAAAAGATGAAAAGAAGATAAAGCTTCATGACTCTTGATCACAACAGGTGTCACACACTCAAAAGTCAAAACCCTAGTACAAAACCAGTGGACAGGAGAAACTTTGAGCATTTTGTAAACTCGAACCCTTGACGAATTAATTGACATGTTTGGAAGCTTGAAAAGGTTTTAACATCTTGAAAAACCCTAGAAGAGAAATTTTTTAAAGGAAAGGGAGGGAAAATTTTGGGGTACAACAGGCGGCTTTGGAAAAAAAGAGCATCTCGGTAGGCTGAAAACCTGAAAGGGCGGTCTAGGCAAAAATTAGAGACACAAACATAATAAATTTTTCCGATAGTTTGAAAACCCACAAGGGCAGCCAAGGCAAAAGTTAGGGATTTCTTGGTAAGTAACTACATCAGACAAGGCTTAACCATTGAAGCAACAATCTTCTCGGATTCTCATCACACTTCAACTGAAGCCTCTTCTCAGGAGTTCAATGTTTTTATGGAGAATAGCGGTCATTGTATTTCAATGTATCTTTTCCATATACTTACCATTTTCCAAACTTTGTAATCGTCCATGGAGTCTCGCCATTCGCAGACTACCATTCTATTAATAAATTTGAGCCTTTATCCAATTCTTTGTAGTTCTTATTTTATTCTATTCGCAAAGATTTCATTTATTATTGATAGTAATTTTCAAAATAAAAAGACTTAATAATCAAAAATGTTTTTTTGAAAAGGATTTACAAATTATTTTTTACTTCGGATTTTCTGATTCAAGTGGAACAAAAGTAGTGACTCCAAAGGTGGACAAACTCCAAAGTTTTGAAAGGATTCCCCAAGAAAATATTCTCGGGTTACTCTTGCTGATGTGCGCATAGTCCACTTATATTTAATTCTTTAGATATGGTGCGATGTTGGGTTTGTAATCCCATTGTGCCCAGTTAAGTCTTATTTCATATTTTCTTTGAGTTGTTACGTGGTGTTGAGTTTGTAATCCCATTTTCCCCAGTTAAGTCTTGGTCTAGATTTTTTCTCCAAGATGATTATTGTGTTTTTGGGTTTTCACAATTTGATGCCTCTATCCCAGATTCTCTAGTCAGGACTTGACGCGGATTTCCCCCAGCAGAGTACCAGACAGGAGGAGCATCTTTTCTAAGAAGTGTTGAAACAACTGTCAACTTTTGGGTTTTCTCTTGCCAAGTTTTGAGTATTGATTTAAAATCCCCATAATTTTGACTTCTTGTTGAATTGTTAAGTTCTTAGATTCCCAATTGAAGCCGAGACGATGCTTCTCTCTGAAAGTTGTTATCCCCATGAAGTTTAATAATTTCTCCTCATAAAAGTTTGAACAACCATTACTCTTGATACCAAAGAATGTATTTGGGCTCCCCTCGACAATATGGGGTTGTTTTCCCAATTGAAGTCAGTTTGGAATCCCCAATTGAAGTCTAGACGATGTGACATTATCTTCCCTAGTGAAGTCTGTATGATATTCCCTGGTGAAGCCTTGAGGAGGGTGATATATCCATGCATCTGTATTGGTTTATTGCCATCAGATTATGCTTTGATTATTTTAAAGCCATATTTCTTCCCAGTGGAATTAGGCCGTGAAGTAGGAATTTCTTTCCTCAGTTGGTGCTTACTCTCTTATGGAATCTTCATCCTAGACGTGATTTATCCGAGTGTTGACTTTACACAAATTGGTTTGGTATGGTTATTCCCGGTTCAGTTTGTCTGCTTCACCAACATGTACATGATAACATTCGTACGTTCATACATACATCATGCATATTTGAATTTAAAATTCATTGCTCATTTGTATTCATTATTGTTTTTGTTGGTATATTACCCTATTTGCAGAGTTATGTTACCCTCTCTCCAATAAATTGTCAACCTTAAGCAGAAAGTGTATATCCTTTCAATTTCCCAACTGAGTTACCCCTTGTGGAAGAATTTATTTTTAGCCTTCCTATTCAGCTCACTATCTGGAAGAAATGTGAATCCCCTTTTGAGTGTATTCCTCATTAAGTGCTATCTTGGTTGACTATTTCACTCTAGTGTATTCCTGGTTTAAATTTGTGGTCCCTAACAACATTATTATTCCGATTTTTGTAGGATTTGAGACCTGGATTGAGAATGTGCATTTATTTTGCACGAAAAGACTTTATATTCTCAGCAGGAATGTATTGGAATTTCCCAAGAGAAGTCAAGATTCATTTCCCCACAAGCTTCTTATAACACCAACTGGCGGTCTCTTTATTTGAGCAACCTATACTTCCCCAGTAAGTTTGTTAGTCCCCAGAGAAGATTGTTTTATTTACTCTAATAGATGGAAGGTCTTTTCAATATGATAGAGACATTTCGTTGTGAAATTTTATTTACTCCAATGGATGGCTGGTATTTTCAATATGATAGAGACTGTTCGCTGTAAAATTTTATTTACTCCGATGGCTGACAAGTATTTTCAATATGATAGAGACAGTTCATTGAGAGAACTTTTCAAGTATAAGACTTGATTAAAAAAGAAATTGAGACTAATTTGTGGCTTAAGGCCAGGATCAAGGGGAGGTTTATCAAAAGAAACTGAGACCAGTTCGTGGATTATGGCCAGGATCGAGGGGAGGTTTATCGAAAGAAACTGAGACTAGTTCGTGGCTTATAACCAGGATCGAGGGGAGGTTTATCAAAAGAAACTGAGACCAGTTCATGGTTTTTGACCAGGATCGAGGGGAGGTTTATCCAAAGAAACTATGACTAGTTCTCGCGTTATTCTAGAATTTGGGAAAGTTCATCTGATTCTCCATCAAGTGGCATCTCTTCGAAAAAGTCCCGCTGAGAAGTTTGTTGTGAAATCATTGCAAGTGGCAGTCACTTTATTTTATACAACTTGTATATCAGACCCTTTCCAGGTGAAACACCTTGGTTAAAGAAGAAACTATGATCAGTTCTCGTGCTATTCCAAAATTTGGGAAAGTGTGTCTGATTCTCCATCTAACGGAATCTCTTCGAAAAAGTCCCATTGAGAAGTTTTTTGTGAAATCATTACAAGTGGCAGTCTCTTTATTTGAGACAAATTGTATATCAGACCCTTTCTAGGTCAAACACCTTAGTTAAAGAAGAAACTATGACCAATTCTTGCGTTATTCCAGAATTTGGGAAAGTTTATCTAGCTCTCCATCAAATGGCATCTCTTTGAAGAAGTCTCGCAGATAAGTTTGTTGTGAAATCATTGCAAGTGGTAGTCTCTTATATGAGACAACTTGTATATTACCATTTAAAGATGAAACACCTTGGTTAAAGAAGAAACTGTGACCAATTCTTGCATTATTCAATAATTTCAGAAATTTTATCTCATTCTCCATCAAATGGAATCTCTTCGGAAAAGTCTTTCTGAGAAGTTTATTGTGAAATCATTGCAAGTGACAGACTCTTTATTTATGATAACTTGTATATTACCCTGTCCAGGTGAAATACCTTGGTTAAAGAGGAAATTGCAACTAGCTCTCGTGTTATTTCAGAATTCAAGAAATTTTATCTGATTCTCCATCAAATGGCATCTCTTCGAAGAAGTCTCACAAAGAAGTTTGTTGTGAAATGATTGCAAGTGGTAGTCTCTTTGTTTAAGACAACTTGTATATTTACCCTTTTCAGGCGAGATACCTTGGTAAAAGAAGGAGTTGAGACCCATTCTAGGTGGAACGCCAAAATTTTAGGAAACTCGTTATTATCCATATAGATTCCACATTCAGTAAAATTCGGTAGTTCGCCTTCAGTAAAATTGGGCAGTCCACCTTCAGTAAATGTGAGTGTGCCTTCTGTTTTCTTTGCCATCAATAAAAATTGGTATTGTTCTATGTTTTTTCTACCTTCACCTTTGAGTTGGTAGTTTATCGTCACCCCTGAGTCGATACTATCCTTGTTTCTACCTTTAACTATTGAGTCTGGTAGTTTACTGTACCTTGTTGATCCTGTATTATTCTATTTTTGCTATATCCTCTATGAGTGGATAATTCACAGTTATCGGTCGATCACTGTCATCCATTACTTTTTCCTCATTTACTGAGTTAGTGATGCTTTGTATCCTCTTTGGGCTTTACCCTAGTAGAGTTGAGGTTACTTTTCCCTAGCAGAGTTGAATTTTCTCCAATGGAGCTAAGTTTATTTCCCATGTAGAACCACTATTCACAAAGTCGTGTTGTTCCCCAGTGATTTATTTTCTTGGTCGAACACTCTTTTTTATTCTTTGCTTTATTTTCTGCCCCCCTAATGGAGATCTGTGTTCCCTTTGGAGTTGTCTGCTTACATGCATGATCATAAGCGTTTCACGACATCTTAGAGCCAAACATAGGGCTTGTTTTATATTTAAGTATCTTCAATCGCGTCGAGAGGAAGATTTTAACCTTTGAATCTCCAGATAGAAGACACTTAAATAAAGGCAACTTTTATACCCCAATTTTGGCCCCTAAGATTTCTCATCATCTCACTTTCATCAATACATCAAGATCACACATTAGGGTTGGTTCTCTCTTTCTACTTCATCCCATCTTTAAGTATTCTCTTAAGGGATTACCAAGCACCTTGAATTGCGCATCTTGTACATGTGTTCTTTTAAATAACATAAAAGCATGTATGACTTTTTGGGCAAGACTTGATTCCATGCTTCTCTACATGTGCATGAGCATCTATGATTAAAGGATTGATCATCAATTTTTATTGGAAGAGGTTTAATTCATCAAAAGGGGAAAAATTGTCATTTTGTCAAAAGTCAACCAAAGTCAAAGTTGATCGGGTGGAATTTTGGTCAACCATCAATTCAATGTCCCTATTTTCACATTTAATATGTCAATGGTGGTACAAGATCAAGAAGAAGTGTTTACTTAGAGATAACTTGTCAAAGAAGTTATTTGAAGTTATTTTTCTAAGTGTTCCAATGCTGAACTTTGATTGATAATAACTTTCTCAATTTTTATTAAAAATGTGAAAACTTAATATGGTTGGGAAGAGGAGGAAATGTTCTTAAATTTTGTCCTTGACACAAAAAGTTCAAAAAGTGAAAGGAGAAGAAGTTATTGAGCTTGGAAAATTCAAGACACTTAGTGAGACTTTTAAATATGTGCACAAGACTTGATTTTTTCATGGCTAATTTTAAATGTCCATTTGAGCTCAAATAAAAAAGTGTCAACATCAAAATTAGAGTTTGAAACTTTCTCTTCACTTTTGATTAAAGAATCATCTTAAATAATCAAGTGTAGAGAGAGATATAAGGTTTAGGATTCAGGCCTGGAGATGGCAAGTTTGCTCAGCAAAACGAGGCCTCGCACGCAAAATTTGATAAAGTAGATGGTGGGCATACCTTAACCATCACTTTTCTTATTGAATTAATCATAATTTTAAAAACGTTTTAACATAAAAGTTGGAGATTATTGTGTCCCCTTCAATTTTGGTTCAAGGCTCGTTTCTGTTTGAGCGTTATGGAGAAAGTTGTAGGTAAGTGAACTTAAGGTCATCATGTGCTATTTTTCTTGCCATAAGGCATGCCCGCATGTGCATCAAGCCAGTCATCTCAACAAACACTTGGTGTGCCATTTTCATGGTTGATTTTATTTTGATTCAAGTATTAGTTTGAAAAATTATAAGAAGGGAGTTGCAATGGGATGCGTAAGCTATCAAATGATCTTTGAATCACATCAATTGGATCAAAATGGAGAAATATGTGTTGCTTGCAAGTTGGGACCTTAAGTTGTAATATCTGCATGCCATGGATATGCATACGCCCTTGCCTGTCAGACTTCTTTTTTTCAAACATCCCAGATCAATTTCTCCCTAATGCAAGCATCATTTTCAATAATTCAAAGCACCATGTTGAAGTTCGTCATGAGATCTTTCAAAGGGCCTCTTGAACACCAATTTCACACGTGTAAATATTTAGTTATTTGAGCCACGAGTTAGCTGATCAATGAGGCCATGTTAAATCAGTTTTTACATAATTTTGTTTTGGTGTGTACTCAGTCATTTTGGTCACATGGTTGGCACGAGTACACTTAATTTTCTTTGCAAAAATAAGGAGGGTCTGAGTTCACTCAAAATACCACATGTACATCACACCACCTCACTCTCACCTTGGTTCTGTTTTCTATTTTTACCTTCACTCTCTATTCCTCACTCTATATAAGTCCACCCTTACTCTCTATTCCACAAGCAAGACATCCCTCTCATTACAAACACACGCCTCCCCATTCACTCTTAACAAACTTCAAAGTTCTTCCTTATCCTCTAAGGTTTCAAGCTCTCTCTATTCTCTTGCTTCCAGCTAAAAATTCTTCATCAATTCATCATCATTGAAGCTTGAAGGAGAAGAATCTATGAGTTTCATGCTACTTTTCAGAGGCATTGTAAATTTAATTTTCACACTAGAGGTAAATTCCTTTGAACTTCAATCCTTAATTTCAGCTTGCATCTTCATCATAGAGCTTGTTCATAATTGTTTAGCTGGCCAGATCTTAGATCTGAAGTATATACGTGTGTGTTTTGATGATGAATTTGTGCTCTGCAAATTCCTTGAAATTCTATTTGTGGCAGTAACTTCGTGCTCCCTTTGTGCTTTAATCTTGCTTCATTTTGAAAATCCATAAGCATTTTCACATTCCTTGCATTTTTTTGATGAATTTTGATGTTTGGATCAAGTAAAATGGTTAAGAATTGAGTGAGATATTTGAGTCAGAAAATTGTTTGTTGATTTGCTTAACTCAAAGTCATGTTCATGCAGCAATCTTCATTCCCTAATTTCTCTATGATTTGTGCATCATTTCATGAAATTCTTGATCCTATCGTGTTCTACAACTTTTAATCTTGAAGTTTGATGTATACATTTTGATTTTTCATGGAGAAACGAGTAAGATATCATGGCCTGAACATCATGTGTTAAGACTGAAAAAAAACGTTAGGGCTGGGTGTGTTGGTAGGGATGATGACTTGTCGCTTTTTAATTGAACATAGATGATTTTCTTTTACAGCGCCTTTTAATCATGATAGGTGTGGTAGATCTGAGTTTTATTTGAATTTCACTTTATTTTAATTTTTTTCTCCAATTTAATTTTAATAGTTTCATTAATTCAAAAATTACAAAAAAATATTCTTGACTTCTTTTTTAGTCTATTTTTAGATTTTGATTTTTATTTCATTATTTTATCATTTTTAAATAATTAATTAATTCATATAGAATAATTAGTGTTTTTAATCATCTTTTAGGTCTTAGAATTTTATTTTCTTGTTTTTACTAACCTAAAAAATCCATAACAAATATTTTGAGTTTCCCTCTGAGTCTTCTTCATGAAAATAATTTTTTTTTTTTAATTTTAAAAAATTTGTGGGATGCAAATTAAATCAATTGATTAGTTATACTACTTTGTTTAATTCTTCATTTTGAGATAAAATCCAAGAAAAATATACTCACTGACTTTTAGGTATTGAACTAATTGTTTATGGTTTTTAATTGGGTTTACATGTCAGTTTGCTTATTTTTCAATATTTTAGAAGTTAATTAGTGTTTTTGAGGTCTTCTCTTGCTTAGGCATAAAGAAACAATTAATCAACTAACTTCCTCAACTTCTAAAAATAAAGAAAAATATATTTGATATTCTTGGATGATCAAAGTTACAAAAATGGTTTTTTTGGATTTTTATCCCTGACTTTACATTTTCTTTGAATAATTTAGTCAAACCTCTCTAGTTTGAGCCCTTTGCCAACTAGTCTTGATAATTTCCAATCATTCTCACCTTTCCAAGTTAATTCAAGAACTTAAAATTATGTTTCTCACTTTTATAAGTCTTTCAGAATTTATGATTTAATTATAATGATTTTACAAGACATTTTCCTATTATTAACCTAATTTGTACTTAGGAGTATGCTTAGGTTTTTGTCTTTATCAAAAAGATTGTATTTGAGAACTTGTGTGCATAGTTTTTGGCTAACTTTTTGCATGGAATATGATACTGACTTGGTGCTATTGTATTCCATTTCTCTCATTTTTCTCCTACTTCTAACACTATTTTCTTCTATCAAGCTGTTAATGCCATTTATGTCCCTTTTGTTTGTGGTTTATGCATGACTTTGTTTGTATTGTGTGTGATGCTTGAGCATGATTCATTTAAAGGTTAAGTTATATTAATATGATGAGTATTCTACTGAATTGGGTATTATTTTAGGACAAATTCTTCAACCTCATTGGATCTTGGATGTTGATAGCTTGAAGAACCAAATCCACCAAAATGGATTAATGATGTTGACGATATTTGAAACCCTAATTTCATATGATACATCCACTCTCTCTTATATTATCTATTTCTTACTTGTTATATATGTTGTTTGAGAATGATCTACATATCATTTCTCTAACATGTGGTACATAGATTGCTATTGACCGACCTCAAAATAGGTGTGACTTCTACATAAGTCCACTTATGATTGCTTAACATAGCGCTAAATTTAAAACCTTTGATTCAATAACCTTAAGGTTCATTGTTAGGAGGCTTTGATCTTATAAATCCTTTAATGATGCTTCATAAACTTTGGTCTAAGTGAATCATTTGAACATAGTTGATCATATGAGGTCATCTTGAGCACTTGAAATCAATTATATACTTGACAAAAAGCAAATAAGACTTGTTGTTGAGAAGCTTTGATTTTATCAATCTTATGATTAGTTTTCAAATGTAAGTTTCAAGATGGTCATTCAACTAACCTCTTACTTCTAATTCATTAGCAATTGACTTTATTTTTGTGCTTTTACTTTGTACTTTTACTTTATTCCTTTACTTTTATGCACCATTTATCTTAATATTTACATTTTGTATGCTTTCTTCATCTTTGCTCACTCGAGCTTTCATTTTATTTTTGAAGAGACTTAATAATCAATTTGAATGCATTAAAAGGTTTAAAGTTACTTAGACTATTTGATTACTATCCTTGGCATAATGGAGTTGTGGATCTTTTGGACTTAGGATTAGAAGCCTTGATTACCCTTGAGACCTTGTGACTCTGTTGTTATTTTGTCTGAAGTTCTTGGTTTTACCCCAAGACATTGGGTTGCTTTTATTTGTGTGCAGGTTATTCTGATTATATGCTTTGTATATGATTAAGAATTCCTCTGTATATAGTTGTTATTCTGCCCATTTTTTGTGAAGACTTAATGCATTTGAAGCTTGGTATTCTTAATAGGTTTAGTATCTTTGCTTGCTTGGTTTCAATCCAAATGATGGGAATTCTACATTGACTCTTTATGTCAAGTGCTAGATTCTTGTTGGTTAGACGGTTCTTTTCCTTAGATTTTACCTTATGCTTTAGGATATTCCCTTCATCTCCTCCCATCAACTTTAATTTCAAAAATCTTCTCCCTCATTTTCAAAATTCCCAAAAATTTCAAATTCCTGATTTACCGAAAATTTTGCCAACCCTGTAATTTCTGGTATGGCGGAAAATGAGCCTCTCTACTTGTGCGGTCCCCAACTGGAACAATCAATAGCTTCTTCTACATATTGTACGGAGTTCTTCATCACTGATGTTGTATGGTTTCTATTTAACAAACTTTATTCCAAAATGTTTGTCTGTTTGTAGGAAATTGTTGATTTAATCTTTATATTTCAAAATTGATAGATATTCAAGACTCGATCAGATGTGTTAGCATGGGTACATGCTATTTCGAAAAAAAACATGGTATCATTATTGTCACTGTTTCTTCTGATTCGATTAATAGAATCCCAGGAGGAAGGATAAATTGATTATGGGTTGCGAGAGAGGAGGAAATTATAAAAGAAAGAATGCATGTCAAAGCACAAACTCATTTGACGACATTTATAGCATGAAAGTGAAATGTCCTTTTAGACTAAGAGTTAATCCAAGTGGTGTTGGTTGGAAGGTGATGGTTAGGTGTCAGATGCACAACCATAGATTATTTGAGGATTTGGAAGGCCATGACATATTGGGTAGTTTCAAAGTTCATGAACGATAGTTTGTGAATGATATGAAGAAGTACAACATGGCTCTAAGGTTCATAGTGACTGCTTAAAAGACAGAGATCTTGAAAACCTAACTAGTGCTACCCAAGTGTATAGAGTCAGAGCTACATACAGAACGAGAAAGAGAGGACCATTGATAGAAATGCAAATGTTGTTGAGTCTTATTCATAAAGAGAAATACATATGTTGGACTAGAAATAGGGACGACGTAGATGTTGTTGCTGATATCTTTTGGAGACATCTGGATTCAATGAAGTTGTTGAATATGCTTCATTTGGTGTTGATTTTTTACTGCACATACAAGACAAATAGGTAAGAATATTTTATTGGACATCCTGACATTTGTTGTTGTAAATGTTGATTTTGATTATTTCCATGTTGCTCGTACATGTATTTCTTACCACTATTTGAGATTAATGATGTCATGTCAATGAAGTTGATGTTTTCTGTTGCCTTTGCCTATTTGGAATATGAAAGGGAGGATAATTTCACATGGGCATTAGAGAAGCTGAAGTAGTTGTTTTCTTCCGAGAAGTTTCTATCAAATATTATGGTGACAGACCGAGAGCTTGCATTGATAAATGCCATGGAATCAGTGTTCACGAGTGCAACTCATCTGTTGTGTACGTTTCATATTTCAAAAAACGTGAGTATGAAATGTAATCAATACATTAAATCAGAAAGACAATAACATGTCATGAATCCATGAAATAACATTATGTAATCAAACATAGAAACTGAGTTTGGGGAACACTTGAAGCATTTTGAGAGTGTTTGTGGTGATATTCCTTTATTTGTGAAATATGTTAATCAAACATGGTTGACTCCTTATAAAGAAAGATTTGATGCTGCTTGGACAAACAGAGTCACCCACTTAGGGAACACAACAACAAACAGGTACCTGGAACATGTTTGTGTTCATGTTAGTACATTGCTAAACATGGTCTAGCATATATTCTTATTTATTGTTTTTAGAGTTGAATCTTCTCATTGGAGACTTAAAAACATTTTGGCTACAAGTCGAGGAATTTATGTCGAAGTTGGAATGTTGTGAACACCATGTTGAAGTTGCAACTTGGTTCAATAATTAGGTGTTTTCAAAAAAGTATTGTCAAGATTGAGCATCGGTATAACACTCCATTCTATTCAAGGTTGCATAGTTTTGTCTCAAGACAATATATACAACTCATTAGAAAAGAACTGGAAAGGGTAAAATTTGTGGGCACATGCAAAAATGATGTGGTTGCTTCATTAAAACTACACATGGGTTACCGCGTGCGTGCCAGCTTGCCGGTTTCCAGATACAAGGCAACTAGGTTCCTTTATACTGAATTCATGTATTTTGGATGAATTTTCGCATTTCAGAGCATGAGGTTAGTCAGGATGAGACTGGTACAAAATGAGATTTAGAGGCAGAGTGTGAAGAAAATCGTTTGGGAATTAAGAAATCCATTCACACAACTTCTATGTGTCCACCGCCGATGAAGTACAAGCCAAAGAGGGGAGCATAGAAGAGTAAAAAAGGTACTGAGAGTGATGTGCATCATGATCCTAGCTAGTGGGAATATGTCGAGCTCTCGCAAGGGAGTCAGAGTTGGACTACAAGGAGACCATGCACTAAACCAGATGGATGTTAATCATCGAGTCAATCGTCATCTAAACCATCCCCCACATCTTCAAGAAATAAATATTTGTCCCAATTTCCTACTTTCTTGTATCCATACATTGATGACATTATTGATGTTGAAAATGATGGGAATTATGGATTTTGTTGCATTGTAGATCAACTTGGATGGGGCAAAGACATGTGGGATTTGGTTTGGATGTAGTTAGACAGGAGGAATTCATCAACGCCCTCAATTATTTTCCAAGTTGTTCTATGACTTGGCTTCTACAATTAGGAATTTGTTATAAGTAGAACACATGGGTGTGTAGGATATAGATAAATGGACGAGCATTCCTGATATGGGTTACCCTATTGCTTCTAGATACAATGTTGTATTTGTCTCCCTTTCCATGATACTTAATATCAACTTTTTTTCTCTAGCCTTAGCTCCACCTATGTATACGAGCAGGCATAAAATCATTGTTATTAGCTTTGTCAACAAAAATAATTGGGTTTACGTAAAGTTGAAACATGATTGCCCACTGCCTCCTGTCACTATCCTTTAGAGAGAGAATTGTAGTGATGATGCAAAAACATGTGAATCAGCATTTTCAAGTCGCTTTAGGCATTGGGAAGAGGGAGTTAGGAAGTTATCTTAACTTTTTTATACTCTTTTATGTATGACAATTATCAAATGTCTATGTTTAATCAGGTACCATATTTATTGATTCAGTTATGTATGGAGAATATCCGTTGAAAAAGAAAAAAAAAGACATGCTACCAGTCTACCGGGAATTTAAAATTTCCAGAATTTTTTGGTGAATATAAAAAATTATGAAATTTCTGGTAATTATTGTAAAGTTACAGGAAATTTGAAATTTCTGGTATATAAAATTTTTTTACAGAAAATATGTGTGTTTTAAAAAAAAATTCAGGTAAACAATCCGAATTTCAGGTATACGTTAAAAAATTGCGTGTTTTTCGAAATTTTTGAGAGTATAAATGTAACATGTTAATAAAATGGGGGGCGGGGTGCCATGTATAACTCTGGGTTGACATGTTAAAATCTTGCAAGTTAGTACGTTCGTTTTTCTTCAATTTTTTTCCAACATTACAACAAAGTATCCATAAACATTCAACAAACAAAGTATCATCATACTTATATATGCTGGATCTTAAATAAAACTTGTGAAATATTAACATACTTATATTAACAAAACAATGCTTAACTTGAAGAAAAAAACTTGAACATTATTTAAATAAAACATGCATAAGGAAAATTAAATAAATTTTGACATTCAATTTTTTTCTCGGACAACACGATAGTTTACTATGCCTTTCATATAGTTTCATCTTCCAAGATTTGACTATCATGTCTTCCATGCAGACCTCCAATATGTCGTTGTTTTCTTCCTCTAAGCCCTTGTTAATCATTCTCTGATAGATTATACTTGTAATTTAAAAACCAAATGGCATGACATTATGGTTGTTGTTGGCGTTCTCTGTCATAAATGTTGTATTGTCTCGATATTTCTCATATATTGGAGTATGGTTGTACCCAAAATATGCATTCATTAAGGCTAAGAGCTTGTATCTGACCGAGTTGTCTACTAATGAGAATGAGAATGACCAATGAAGAAGATAAAGATGATGAAATCAGGATCTCACACTTTTCATGAGATCTTTAGTGTATTGTTCATTGACAGTTTACAATGTATGAAGCTTAAGATATATAGTTTGGTTCAAGCTTCATAAAGTTAGTTGGAGAGTGTGAAACTTAGTTAGGGTTATATAACTAAGTTTCCTAAACTATAACAACTAACTCTTAACAAACTTATTAAATCTTCTCTATCACTCTAATATCCCCCACAGGTTCATGTTTGAATCAAGGATACAACTTTGAGCTTGGATTTGAACTCATGAAAAACCGTATGTGAACAAGGCATGGTAAGCGCATTTGCCACTCTCAATGTTCAGGGGATGTGTTGGATGATAAGCTTGTTTGCAGCCATCTTGTTACGTACAAAATGAATGTAGAGTTCAATATGTTTTGTCGTTGCATGAAGCACGTGATTATGGGAAACTATGATTGCACTAATGTTGTCACATAACAGTGTTGGTGTTTCAAGCTTTACACGCAATTCTTCAAAGAGTGATTCGATCCATAATAACTCAACTATAATATTTGTTGGACTAAGAAGTAAGCCATGATTTGTAGTACCACTGAGACAATGATGGAAATGATTGACTGCACTCCAATGGGACTCTAATGATTGAGTCATAAATTTTCAATCCTCGCTGATAATGAAAGTTATGTCTGATCTAGTTAAGGGGACATAGTGAAGTGCACCAATTGTGGACCTATAGAGAGTAAGGTCTAAGATAACATCAGTGTCATGTCTACTGAGTTTGCATCTACTGAGTACAAACTTATGATCATGTTTGGAAATGAGATCATGGATTAGCGAGGAGGATGTGCCTATGATCATGATGTCATCTACATTCATACGGGCATAAAGTGTAATGTTTTAGTGTTGGTAGATGAAGAGTGAGTGGTGACATTTTCTTGAGATAAAGCCCAACTAAAGTAATGCCTGATGTAACTTCTCATACCAAGCCCTAGGTTCTTGTTTGAGTCCATATATAGCCTTTTGTAGTTTGCACACAAGTGTGGTATCATTGGTCACAAACCCTGTAGGTTATTGCATGTACACATCCTCTTGCAGGTCGCCATTTAATAAAGCATTATTAACATCAATTTGATGAATATCCTACTTGAAAGTAAGAGCTAGTTAAAGTATTACTCTTATGATTGTTTTCTTGACCATAGGTGAAAAAGTTTAATTGAAATCAAACCCTTCTTGTTGATGAGAGCCTTTAGCCATAAGTCTTGCCTTGTATTTATTGATTGAGCCATCTAGATTTTCCTTAACTTTGAAGACCGACTTGCCGCCCATGGCTTTCATGTGAGGTGGAAGAGTAGTTAGAGTCCCGGTTCCATTCTTGAGATGTGAGTTGAACTCAATTTTAATTGCTTTAAGCCGCTTAGGATTAATTAGTCTTGCTTGGTTGTTGTTAGTTCTGAATGTACCATAAACCCTTTGAGTTCAGAGTGACTTGTTTTGGATTGAGTAAGCATGAAATGGTTATTAACTTGAGGTGGAGGTGTAGGTTGAGTGTGAAATAAAGGTGACAAAGATTTTGTGGTTTGTGAAAGATAATTGGAAATGGATGAATTAGTTATCTGAGGTGACTTGTTGGCTAAGTTAATGTCTGAAATAGATTGATGTTGCATATGTGCAGAGCTGGAGGCTGGTTGATTGAGATTAAAGTCATGATGTTTAAATTTAGATGGTCAAGGTGACTCAAGGAAGTTACCATTGGACACAAAAAATTCATGGTTAGGACTACTAGGTGTTAGAGGTCTTAAGGTTGTAGGAGTAAACTGACCATGATGTGGTTGTGTAGACTCAAAGGGGAGTCTGGTTGCTAGGTGAGTAGTTTCAAGAGAAGCATTTAAGTCCAAGTCACGCAGTGTAAGGTCTAATATATGGAATTGAGCATTGGGGTATGATTGTACATGAAGAGTTAGAGTTGCTCGGTGAGATTGAGGAACATTTGTGGCCTGTTGAGTTAGTAGGCTTAAGTAAGGTAACTCTGCTTCAATAAATTTGACGCCTTTCTAGATAAATATCCTACCATCTTTGTTTAAACACATGAGACCCTTGTATATAGGAGAAATTCCTATATAGACACGCTTAGTGCTTTTGAAATCCAGCTCGTGTTGGCTATAAGGCCTGAAATTTTGTTCTTGAGGGGACAAAAATTGGACATGATGTTGAGGCAACTGGTCTAACTTGATAAACTATTATGAAAACAATATCGCAACAACAATAACAAAATTCAAAAAGCAATAAAATAACACAAGATTTTGGTAACCCAGTTCGGTGCAAACAAAACATACGTCTAAATGGCACTCTACCTAAGAAAGGAAATTCACTACTTTGAATTATAACAATTAGTCTTATAGGAACACCAACCCCATATGATGTTTAATGTCTCTTCATTATTGAAATTCTGGTATAATAGGACTCATATATCCTATGACATGTCGAGACATCTGATCTGACCTAAACATTGCGACAAGGCATATAACATACAAAAATCATTACTGAAAAGCATAAACAACACACAAGAATTGTTAACCCAATTCGGAATAACCTTGATACTCTAGGGGCTACCAAGCCAGGGTTAAGTACACTAAATTAGTATCAATTCATAGACCCTACAACAAACCTCTGGATTACGGCCTAATCACATAATCAGGACCCTTGCTAGACTTCCATCTAAGGCTCAACCAGATATGAGGTCCTCCTCAATCCCTCATCAATCATAGACAATGATTGGATCAAAACATGAAGATACACTTCCATGAGATCAAAACAAAAGACACACTTCCATGACAATACCTAGCCAAGACTCTTGACTAAGAATAAATCTTGGAGTTACTTATAAGCTTCCTCCAAGAGTTATACTCAACTCATTACTTCACAGCTTCTGAGTGAGAATAATACCAACTCTCAAAGAGAGCGGCACAAAGACAAAGCCCTAAACTTCTACATCTTGGACCCGTTCCTTTTATAGGTTCAAATACTTCTATTTATATGCTATACCCTACTCGATTTGGGCTTCTAATTACAACACATCAGTTGCTATAATTCAGCAGTAACTTCTGCTACAAACAAGGTCTTCAATCATTAGTATCCTAAAATATCTCCATATTTAGAAAATCCATAATCTTTAATATTTTGACTTGATTCTTCTTTACCTTTAAATCAATGCCATATAATATTGCATAATATTCCCATAATATTCTACATCTATTAAATCATAACTGAATCCACTAATCCAGCTTAGCTCAGGCGCGATATTGTATGCTGCTTCATATGACATCTTATCCGACATGTTGTTCCAGATGTTGACATACTTCAACTCAACGTGTCCTAAAATATAATAGGGCTTCTTGCTCAAACATGTTCCTATTAGTAAGTTAACACATCATATCTAACATATTGCTGCTATATTTGTTTTACAAAAATGAATGCCAATCCTTAAAACTAAGGAACTTACACTAATCATAGCGACTTTCTATTTACCCCCCTAAATATAATAACCCCTCTCAATTTCTCTCAATCGCTAATCCCAGTTGATCAACTTCAATAACAACAATATTGAATGTTGAATTTGAAATTCTAGCACTTGCAATACATATGTCAATACTAATGTCCTAACACCAACACAATGTCAAGATAGATGTTATGACATTATCTGCTGAAAGAAAATACATGCTAAATTTGGAGATTATGCATAATGTAAATTGCTAAAAGTTCAACAACATAATCAATTGTTTTTCAAATAAACAATAATTAGTTTTTTCTTAAAAGCTTCAACCAAGAACAATACTCAACTTTTTGCTTAAAAGCTCATGAGCAAGAATAATAACTTGATTAACAATCAAGTAATAATCATTCTACCTCAATGTGTCAAAAGATACATGAGTGATATACAAAGAAAAACATTAAAACCTTAAAAGACTCCCAAAACCTAATCCTTATGTTGCACCCACATTTTCTTTAATGTGAATGCTTGTTTTTTTTTTTAATTTTTAGGTTTAGCAAGTCCTTATTTAAAGACTCTTGCAGAATGGGCTTAGACTCTTCAAATCAAATCAAATCTTCTATTTTAAATCAGCTGCAAGATCTTCACATAAAAAAATGAGCAAATCTTTTAAAGTTGCCTAAAAAGTCTCCAAGATCCTTTTTAATGAAACCAAATGAAATATGCAATTGTTCCTAAAATATCCTTGATTTGTTGTGCCTGTATGAGTACTAGAATATTCCAGAATCTCATATTTTTCAATCAAATCTTCAAGGAAACATAACAGCAGCACCTGCTGTACAATAGGCTAGGATGTCAAGACATCTGACTCAACATCTATCTGATACACATGACAACAGAACCTGTTATGACAGCTAGTCAAGATGTTGTGTCATCTTGCTCAACATCAATCCAGAACCATGTTTTAGCAAAATTTATGCCAAACCTAAAACCATGGATTTAACAATCTTCCCCTTTTGGAAAATTTTGGATAAAATAATCAATGCATAATAACCCTAGAGTAAGGAATAAAACCCCAACACGAGGTACATACAAACATGTAAATTTTTTACAAACTACAACAAAAACATATATCATAGATTACATGTAGTTACAAATCACCATATTCAATACTCCATAAAATAGATGTCCAGACATGTGGTCTAACATCACATAACACAATTCTAACAAACACAAGAGCTAGACAGACAAGACATGTCATTTAATCCCCCTATCACACATAACTGGTACTCCCCCTAAAGAGAAAACTGAAATCACCGGAAAATCCAGTATACCAAACATGAACTACCCAAGTTCATCATAAGAGGCACATGCAATCAAAGATAGAACATCCTCACATCAGGATTTTCCCCACAACTCTAACAGTTAAAATTTTAGAACACCTGGTAAGACATCCTGCTCACAACCACATCAGCAGTAGCAACATCAGCACATGCACCAACTAAGCACGACAGACTATCATGCTCTCCCTAAATATTTACACACAACAAGCAACCATAATCACTACTATTCCCTTAATAGTAGCACAGTCCTATCGACATGCTAATACACATGTCAAGACATGTTTCATAACATCACGACACACATAACACACTAACATTTTACTCCCCTTTTTTATCCAAGATTTGATAAAAGAAAAAATAGATTAAATGTAAAACAAAATGGAAGCACACAAAGCACACAAGCATAACACACATATGGAAGCACATAATTGGAATCAAACACAAATCCCAGTTGGAAACAAACAATAGTGGAAACACACAATCTAGAACAACTTCAGGTGGTCTTCCACCTCTTGCCCCTGTCAAAGATCCTCCTGCACTCCTTGGTGTTGTCACCAGCCCTTCTATCCTGTAGAGACCCTTTGTTCCATTTAATAATAACTTGCTTAGGCTTCCCAATCATCCAAACATAGAGGAAATATATAATATCAGTTGCACTCCTCCATATACGTAATTGCTATAACTCTTCAACAGTGAAAGTTACAATCTCACTTCTTATATTCTCAATCTGATCTTTAAACAATATTAGTAAGTTGTTACTTGTTGTCCATATAATCCAGAGTAATAACTTTTCCTTCAACAAGATTCTTGATAAGTTGATTATGACTATCAATGTTCTTGTTCTAGCCATGTTGAATGAGATATCTGATATCATTCAGATCTTCACCAAGTAATGTCATGACATCATGTTTGACATTATGATCCTTCAACATCTGGTCAATCCAAACTAGTTGAGAATAACCTCTCCTTGTTCCACCATACTCGGATTCAATAGTATTTCCAGGAGCACAAATTTACTTCTTATTGAAACAGGAAATCAAATTGTTTCTTAGACATGAATACCTAATAACCCACTTTGACCCATGGATGCAGTTCAAGATCCTTCTTTCGTGAAAAGTATAACACAACCTTTGTTGAAGCTCAAAAACAAGACATGAATTTGATATTTCTTTATTGAATTCTATAATTTCTGCTTCTTTAGAGTCACTTGTATTGATTTCCTTGAGTTATTCTGTCTGACCTCTAACTTCAGAGTTATCTAGATCAACACTTATAGACTCACAAATTATTTCTTTTCCTGTCTCCTCAGTATGCACAGAAGATGTTCTAGCATTGTCTTCGACATCCTTCTCCCTTTCAGTGAATGAATCATCAATTACCAAACTTTTAGACTCCATAACATCTTTAGTTTTGGAGTTAAAAACTCTATATACTATTATGTTTGAAGAGTAACCCAAAAATATCCCTTCGTTCCTTATGAGGTCCTCCTTACTATTTTTATCTTTGTTCATCAAGAACTAACATTTACTTCCAAAGGTATGAAAATACTTGACTGTAGGCTTCCTTACTTTCCATATCTCATAGAGAGTAGTTGAAGTACCTTCTCTCAAAGTGAGCCTATTATGAATGTAACAAGCAATACTCATAGCTTTAGCCCAAAACTCCAATGGTAATTGCTTAGTGGAAAGCTTAACTCTAGCTGATTCTTTTATATCCCTAGTCTTTTTCTCAATAATTACATATTGTTGAGAAGATATGGAACAATAGAACTCATGACTGGTGTCTTTAGAAGCACAAAATTAAGATAATTTTGTATTCTAAAACTCCTTGTCATTACTTTTTCTAACCTTCACAATCACACTCTTCTTCTCTTTTTGAATACTTTGACAAAGATCTTTGAAGACTTCAAAAGCAATTGATTTTTCTCTAAGAAAGTTCAACCAAGTATACCCAGAAAAATCATCTATAACCACATAGATATACCTCTTTCCAACTAAGCTTTCTATCTACATTGGTCCCATTAAGTCCATATGAAGAAGTTCCAGAACTTTGGAAATAATCTGATGTTGCAACATTGGGTGTGATATCATGTCTTTCTTCTTAATTTCACACTCATCATAGACTTTCCCTTCTTAAACCTTTAGCTTTGGCATTCCTCTAATGTCTCCTTTAGATATGATTTCCTTCATTCTTTTGAGATGAAGGTGTCTAAGATTCTGGGTCCATAGCTTCACTTCACTCTCATTGGATATTGAGCACGTGGAAGAGTAATAAATTATTTGAGATTCCCACAAATAACAATCATCTTTAGACCTTATTCCCTTCATCATAATATCATCTTTCTCATCTTTGATCAAACACTCATATTTTGAGAAATTGACTGACAGTCCTTGGTCACACAATTTACTAATGCTAATGAGATTAGTAGTTAATCCTTTCACAAGAAAAACATCTTCTAAACTAGGTGAACCAACACACATCAACTTTCCAACTCCTTTGATTTCACCTTTAAACCCATCACCAAATCTGACAGTTCATGTGGCATGATGCCTAATATCCACTAAATACTTCTGAACCCATGTCATATGTATAGAGCACCCATTATCAAATAACAAGTCTTCTCCATTTGAGTCTCTTAAGCAAGTATGTGAAATAAAGTTAAATATTTTTACTCACTTGATCAGCCTTAAAATGAACTGAAGTTTTTTTATCTCCATACAATTTAAAACAAAAAGGCTTTATATGACCATGCTCACCACATTAATGACATCTTCAAGTTGAAGATTGAGACTTGGATGAAATTACATGATGTCTGCCAGGATGTTGTAACATTTGGTTGGACATGGTGATTGTTCTCTTCTTTTCAGGAGTGAAGAGCTTTTTTGTAGGCTTTTTCTTCTATTTATTATCATACTAATAATTCACTGTTGTATCTTCATCCTTTTTTTGCCATTCTAAAGGAATTTGTGAAGTTTCCAAGCTTGGAATTTATGAGAGTTACCTCATTTTATAGATGATAAACAATGCATAGAAGTTCCTTCTTCTCATTCTCCAATTCATATATGATCTTCCTCTATTCTTCCTCTGTCTTAAGAGTTTCTTCACACCTGTCACAAGTATCCTTATAGGATACATCCAAATATTCACATAGATCATTCTCATCACAAGCTTCTACTTTTTCTGCCCATCTTCTAGAAAGAGCCATCACAAGTTTAGCATTCTTAGGATTAGATTCATCTCCTGACTCATCATCATCCGACCAAGATACAGTAAAGCCCTTTTTCTGCTTCTTGATAAAGTTGGGACATTCTGGTCTAATATGACCAAAACCTTCACACTCATAATATTGAATGCCTTTGCTTTGATTGGTCCTAAACTTAATTCTGGTATTTTTCTGAAAAACCACATCATTCTTGATGTTAGATGAGATATTCCTGACATTTGGTCTTCCTCTTCTGTCCATTCTTTTCAGAATTCTATTGAATGGATTTCCAAGTAACAAAATGTTATTGGATAGTCCTTAATTAATATCCAGATCAACTTGACTCTCTTCATCTTCAACATTAGAAACAAAAGATATGCTCTTGTTCTTTTTCTAAGTCTTGCCACCTTCATCCAATTCAAAAGTTTGAAGTGACCCAACAAGTTCATAATTTCTCATGCTATTGATGTCTTGAGCTTCTTCAATAGCAGTTACGTTCATGTCAAATTTCCTAGGTAAAGACATAAGAATCTTTTGACAAGATTTTGTTCTTACATCTCTTCTCCCAAGGCACTAAATGCATTTTATATTTCAAAAACATTCATTTAATATTCCTGGATGGTCATATCATTATTCATCTTTAGGTTCTCAAATTTAATAGTGAGAATATGAAGTCTTGACATTTTTACTTTGGATGTACCTTCATGAGTTGTTCTGAGAATTTCTCAAGCATCCTTGGCTACAGTACATGTATTAATCAACCTGAATACATTCTTGTCTACTCCATTGAATAAAGCATTCAAGGTTTTGGAATTTCAAGAGCTAATTTATCATCCTCATCATTCCAATCTTCTTTTGGATTCAAAGATACATTATCAACTTTGTCCTTCTTAAAGGATGTTCCCATCCTTTCAAAATAGTCCTCCAAGCGTTGATGTCCATGGATTTCATAAAATCCACCATTATAATCTTCTACCAATAATAATTTGAACCATCTAATAGAGGTGGTCTATTTTTGTATCCTCCCTCTTTATCCATAGTACTAGAAAATATTCTCCCTAGAGCTCTCCTAATAACCAGAACATGGTGCCTGCTCTGATGCCAGTTGAAATTCTGGCACTTGCAATACAAATGTCAAGACTGATTGCAGAAAATTAAACAACACAATTAATTGTTAACCCAGTTCAGTGCAACGTCAGCTACTCTAGGGGCTACCAAGCGAGGAAGGAAATCCACTATGATAATATTAATTCAAAGCCTAAACAATATCAATTTATAACTTTTCTCCTAATCACTACCTTGTGCAACTTCTAGAGGGGGTGAATAGATCCCCAAAATAAAAATCACCTTTCAAAATAGTTATTTAAAAACATATTTGAAAAACAATGTTGAGCAGAAGGTTTTTGGGCTATATCAAAATAGTAGTCTAAATGAACCTAGTTATTGGAAACTCGGATATACACAAGCCATATGAAATTACGATAATAATAAAATCAATCAACATAATAATATATTAATTAATAGTTTAGTATCAAACACAACAGTTTCCTATTTCCAATGAAATTTAAACAAAAATATAGAACTATGTAATTTGCCAAACACTTGGTGTGCGTTCGGATTTTCAGAATTTTTCCTTTGAGTTGTTTTGATATGAAAACCACTTATAATCAAATTAATTATAAGCTAATCAACATCCAATTCAAAATATAAACAGTCCAATAAAATTATTACGAGTCGATTGATTACTCAATGTTATTTGAATAGTTTATGCATGAAAATTAAAGCAATTAAAACGATAAAAGAAAAGAGACACAAGGATTTGTTTACAAAGTTCCCCACATTCGTGCTCACGTGCGGGTACATCTGCACCCAATTCCAATATGGAATTAGGATACTTTCTTACTTTGCAAAAAGTATGATTACAAGAGAAAGGTTCAAGAGAAACCCTACAAACCATAATCGTTTGATGTTGATTCAACCCCTTCTCTTCTTTTAATCTTCAACAAGGTCAAGCACACAATAGTTTCCAATTGATTATCTAGATCTTGCTACTCCTTTCTGTTATTTATCTCTAAAGATTTCACGCACCAACAATTTCACCTATTGCAACATAAGACTTCAATTTGATTCTTCGTTCTCACGCTACTTCCTTTGTGTTCTTTATATCAGAAGGGTCCTTTGTGTTCTTTATCTCCAAAGGCTTTTAATAGACCGTAATCCTCTCTTGAACGTCTTGCACGAAAACCCCAAATCAACCTATGATCTTGGAGGACAAACCCGCAGTTTTTATGGATGAAGACCCTGAAGGTGTGAGAAACACAAGAAAGGGGGGTTTAAATTAGGTTGCACAAATAAAATCTTTTTGCAACTCAAAACACAAAGATAACAAGTGAATAAAAATAGATGAACACAATTATTTTTATCATGGTCCACTATTAACTAAGTTACTCCAGTCCACCCCACAAGGTGATTTACCTTATACACTAAGACTTAATCCATTATAATCAACCAGATAACAAACAACCACAATAACTTAGATCAACCCTATTGGAACCCCCCAATAAGTTTGTTGATCCTTATTGTAAACCATTATGACCGCAACTAAAGTCTTCTTGAAAATCCATGCAACACAGAGTCTCTCAAGGAACCTGTTAACAATAGATGATTACAAAGATGTGTATACAAAGATGCTTCTACACAAGCATATTACACAATGTTTAAGTATAGCAACACAAAAGTGTTGGTATCAAGACACGAGTAACAACTCCTTGCTTATTTACAAAACTATACAAAATATTTTTCTACAGAGTTTTTGTGCATCGTTTTAGTGTAGTTTTGTTGAACTGATTCATTTATTTCAAATTATTCCAAGTACTTCTTTTATAGCTAAAAAGAAGAGATCAGTTGGAGGGTAGAATAGGAAATACAAGTATAATTGTATTGTTCCGAATGGTCATGGTGAGACTGGTAAATAATAGTACAAAAAGGTTGTTGTACCCCAAAATTTTCCCTCTCATTTATCAAGATTTTCCTCACAAGACTTCTTGGACTCAAGACAAGATTAGGGTTTGCTCAGCTCAAGACATCCCCTTGCACTGATAACCCAAAATTAGGGTTTGAGTTTGCACAAGGATTTTTGGACCATCAATGTTTCATGCGACTTTCATACATCATCTTGGACCCCTAAGATTGCTCATGTCAAGTTTCAAGCCTTGAATCACATTTTTGCTCAGTCAATTGGATAGTTGACCTAAAAATCAGCTGTATTGGGGAAAAAGTCAACCATGGCCAATTTACAGTCAAACTTCATAATTTTTGATCCACAACAACATTTTAGATTAATATGTACCATTTGATCAAGTTTGGATCACAACTCCTCAAGAAATTTGATCAAATCATCAAAAGGGCAAAATGGTCAAAATTAGGGTTTTTGACTGAGAAAGGGGAATTTCTGATTTTTAACCTAGCCAATGGCCAATTGGGTTCAAACATGATTTCAAGGTTTCAATGGCATCATCTTGAACTAATTACATAGTTCAAAAGATCTCAAGTTCATTGGGTTGACAGATGAATTTTGCAGTCAACTGATCAGAAGTCAACCTTACACTGAAAAGTCAAACTTTGACTTTTTGGTCAAAATCAAGTGCCAAGGGTCATAATTCATCAAGATATGTCAAAATATGAAACTTGTTGACCAAGAAAACCAATTTTGAAAATTAGGGTTTTGAATTTGAAAATTTTCATAACATAGCATTTTTCTAAGTATGGAAATTTTCTTATTTTTTCCCAACTTTTCACCACTTTTTCACCATGATGCAATTTGATTCAAAGAAAACTTCACACATGAAAGTTGTAGTCCTACATGAAATATACAACTTTGATTCACAATGTTTTCCTAAAAGATGCTTGGATCTTAAGTTATGAATTTGTGAATAGAGGTCCATGAACTAAATGACATAGTGAAAATTTGCCCTAATCTAGGCAGGTTTTTGACCCAACTTCAGGACATTTTTCACCTAGTTCCAAGAGGTATCTCAAAATGCATTTCAAATATGGATTGTATAGCATGTTGCAAGCTTTTCAAAATGTCCAAGAACTCTCCAAGATCATTTGTGGTTAGGGAGAATCGAAGAAGAGAAATTGGCATTTTGTCACTTTTGTTCAAGCCATTTTTACAAAGTGGCAAGTTGCAAATCTGATCTTGGATGCTTGTACCTTGCATTACAGGTCCTAAACTCATTATACACTCCATAATTAAATGCAAACTCAAAGGATAATGGCTTTATCTTTGCTTTTGGAGCATTGTACAAGAAATAAATCCATAAATGGCATAAAGGGCACATTGCCATTTTCATAAAGGCAAGCTTTTGTAAATTTATCAACCTTGAGCCATGGACCGGTTTATTTGAGGCAAGCAACTTCCACAGATATCAAGCAATGTACACCAAATCTCTGCAGCCCACAAGCAAGCAAGGACAGGCCTGTTGCACAAGTCACTTCAACTTTTCTTAAAATGCAAGAAAGTTGGCCAAAAGTTAAAAACTTGTACAAGCTGATAAAGGGTGGACTTGGTATCATTCTAGACACATTCACAAACTTATCACAAGCCAGGACACGAATGCATAACTTCTGAAACTCTCCAAAACACAAAAACACCATTTTTCTGCCAAAAACATACAGTTCTGCAAAATCATAGCAAGCTCATTATTTGCTCGTGCGTTTTGCCTCTTAACACTTGAAACATCTTCTCCACATCATACTAAAGCTATCCAGGACTTTACATTATTGCTGTAACCCATGTTTCTGCCATTGCCATTTTTAAACTTGGAGCTTGCAGCTTGACTTCTACAGGGAGTTTTGGCCATCCACAAAGCAAGCTAGGTATTGGAATAGTTTGAAGGAAGTTCAGGGAAGCTCACACGACCCTCAGGCCTCACTAAAAGTCCCCACATTGCCATATCCAAATCCAGCTGAAGGAAGATTTTTCAAAACTCTATCTCTCTATTTAGGCATCCTCAAGCCACAATTTGTGAAGCAAAAATGTAGTCTCTAGCATGGTGAAGTTGTACAGATGCATACTTTCCATTTATATTAACTGAGCTAAGAGAATTTGAATGATGAACCTGCTGAAATTTCTAGGTCATGATTTAGGGCTGATAAAATTCTCCCTGATCTTTTAGAGTTAGGTTATGAATTTTATATCATTGGAATCGTGAGATTACAAGCTACATTTTTTATGTTATGAGATTTTGTTTTTGTGCAAGTATGTGAAAGTTACAGAGTTGAAGCAAAAACGCGCGCATAACTGAAGGACAAGGACGAAGATGAGCTGGCTTGGGCTTTTTGTTGCATTTGGCCTTTTTGTTTTTACTTTTCACACCCCCAGTTTACTTTTGCACCCCCCTGATTATTTTCTTATATTTTTGTATTTTCTTGCATATTTTTATATTTATTGCTTGCATATATTTTTTTTAATGATAAAAAATGCCCAAAAATTATTTGTTTATTTTCACATTTGTATTATATTTTTTTATTATTTTTTACATAAAAATAGTTTATTTAATAGAATAGAAATCATTTCTTAAAACAACTTGTAAATAATAAAAAAATACTATACATTTTTATTTTTATTATTTTGCACATAAAATATTTATTTTTCATGCATATTTTAATTTTTTAATATTAGTACATAAAATTATTTATTATTTTCTAGTACAAAAATGGATAAAATAAATAATAAGGACACATATATTTCTTTTAATCAAAATTAGGGTTTCACCCCTTTAAAAAATAATAATATTTTTTCTCTTATTTTTAGGGCTTAAATACTTTATTTTCTCATACAATAAACAAATACAAAACATTTTTGCATAAATACATTTTTATTGCATTTTTAATATTTGTATATTTATTTAATTTTTACATAATTCAATTGGGTTGTAATAGTATTTTAGGTTTTATATTTGTGCAATATCCCCATTCAAAAACTTGTATCCCCCCTCCCATAATAATTGTTGTAATAACTTAGTTTACTTTTACGCAATTTATCGCATTTATACCATGTGTAGTAAATTAGGGTTTTGTATGATAAGACCAAAAACAAACAAGTAGAATGACTTAATACAAGACAAATTAAATGCATGTAAAATGATACACATTGCACACAAGCACCCTTAGGGTTTCACCCACTTGGTTGCCTAAACAAAATGGCCATGGTATGCATGCAAAGTATCTTGGCAAAACAAAACAAAAATAAGATCATAGTCCCTCGATGACGCTATCAAAAGGTTGCCTAAACAAAGATGATCTTGGTCCCTCAAAACTTGCTAAGATACTTAGCAATATTTCTATCATGGTCATACGATGACCCACGCCCGTCCCGTTTAAACATCCAAAGATAGGGTTGTTTACCAAATCAATGGTAAATCAACAATGTCAAAGGAATAAAAATACATAGGAAAGACATTTGAGTAGGTAGATAGCTTCTAGTTACTTGATCAATCTCAAAACAATCCTTGCTATTTTCAAAAACAAACACACACACATTTCAAAACATTTTCCAAACATCTTTCAAAACATTGAAACATTTTTCAAAAGACAAACATCTTTGTATACATTCTTACGAACGAGAATCATTACAAAGATTGCCTAAACGAATGGCCTCTTTTCAAAATATTTTCAAAAACCACACAAAGCACCATTTCAAACAATTTCAAAATCAAAGCTAGTGATCTAAACAAGTAACTAAGAGCCCATGAAAAACCATGGATGAAAAGGGTGCTAGCACCTTCCCTTTTCATAATCTACCCCCCCCCCCCCCCCGAACTCAAGAAAACATCTCAAAGGTCTTTCCTGTGCTTTTTTACCTTTCCTTTTGGATAAAATAAAAGTCGGTGGAGACTCTTGCTAAACCGCGACATTTGCGACGAAACGCAAAACCTCAAGTCAGTTCTCCCACCGTATCACAGAACTGGCGACTCTGCTGGGGAAAATTATAAAAGTGGGGTTACCTTAGGGTTTAGATCACCTTTATTTGCTTACAATTGCTTGACTTGTTTTCTTTACATCTTGGTTCTATTGTTTGGGTTTGAATCCTCTACCCGAATTTGGGAAACATTATAGGTAAATAGCAATACGTTGTGGAAACTGTGCGGGGTATACCGACACGGTCTAAGCAATAGCTATGTTAGTGTGACATATTTGTGGGTACCGATAGCCTTTGAGTCAATCAAAGAGAATACGGGGCCGCCGAGTGATGTCATAAAGCACTAACGAACTTCTAGAACCTTTACTTGACCAACTTGGCCTTTTAGGATGTAGTGAGATGACCGGCTTTGGTGCAGTCCGAAGTTGGTAGATACTCGATACTACACTCATTGAGGGTTGGTTCCTTGGAATATTTCAGTCGCCAGTAAAGAGGCTGAATTGAAACAATGAACAAGGAAACAATCCGGTGATATTGAGCTCCTTAAAACCCGGTTACTATTTCTAGGACAGGTTAAGCCAACTAAACTTCAAGAGGGTACTTACCTATGAAACCTTATGCAAGCCTAAACTAGGAACTTGTGTGACTTTCTTGTACATATATACTTGTGCATAACATCATGGACATCATGAACATCATATGCATTCACTAACCATTTCAAGGATTTTGGAATTTCATCTTTGTTCCTGTTTTGTAGGTTATGGATTCACTTCGCAGGAAAACTATTCAAGTCAACCTTGTAAGAATTCCTCCACAACTCAAGGAGCTAGCTTCAAGGATTCCTGAGAACTTTCCATTCACCGAGAGACATGGTCATCTACTCAACCTAGTCACTTCCAACACAGAGGAAGACATGGTGAAGGTTCTCTTCCAGTTCTTTGACCCTTTGCATCACTGCTTCACATTTCCTGACTACCAACTTGTGCCTACTTTGGAGGAATTTTCTCAACTCTTGAGGATTCCTATTCTCAATCAACTACCTTTCAACGGTACGGAAAGAGATCCAAAGCCAGAAGAGATTGCTCAAGCCTTGCACTTGCACTCATCTGATGTCATAACATATTGGGAAACTAGAAGTGGTGTCAAAGGCTTCTTGGCAAAGTTCTTGTTTGAGAAGGCACAAAGTTTTTGGAATTCCTTGGATTTACAAGCTTTTGAGGAGGTTGTAGATCTTCTCATCTATGGGATGGTCTTGTTCCCTAACCCTGACCAACTCATAGATGTGAGCGCTATCAAAATCTTCATGTCTCGCAACCCGGTGCCTACATTGCTTGGGGATATCCTTCACTCTTTTCACACTCGTACAATGAGGAAAAGAGGCGTTCTTATGTGTTGCACTCCTCTCCTAGCAACATGGTTTATTTCTCATCTTCCCCAATCAGTCTTGAAGAATAAGCAAGGTTTGAGGTGGTCACAAAGGTTGATGACACTTACACATTCAAATATTCATTGGTGTTCTCGATCCAAAGAGAATGTTATCATCGTTGACCGTTGTGGGGAATTCCCTAATGTCCCTCTACTTGGCATTAGGGGAGGCATCACCTACAACCCCTGCTTGGCTCTAAGACAGTTTGGTTATGCCCGAAGGGATGGCCCACATGATATGCTAGTTCAAGGTTTGGCTTTCGACTTCGACAACAACGATCAAGGACTTCAACAAAGGTTCATCCGAGCTTGGAGGATGCCCAACAAGGTAGAAAGTAAGACCTTGGGACACAAGAATTCCATCCCTCTTGAGCCTTACCTCAAGTGGGTACGAACCCGCGCCCAAAGTCTTATGATGCCTTACCCCTCCATTCTCCCAGTGATTATAGAGCCTGTTAAGGAAGGAGAGGTTCCATACACCCTCCTACATCCTGACATGCCAACATCACTCGAAGATCTACAAAGGAGTTGGATACAGCTCAAGAAGGAACGCGATACTTTCGAAGCCCAATTCTATGCAAGCGAGAAGAAGGTTTTGGAACTCACTCGATTACTTCACGAAGAGCAGACTCTCAACACCTACATTGCACCAAAGAGGATGCGCAACGTCTTTTTACCTTAGAATTTTTGTATTATTTTGCCCAAGGGGCATTGATGTACTAACAATTCTATCTTATTAATATGACGTGTGTTCTTTTTTTGTTTAAAACAAATTTGAATTTCTGAATCCTTGAATGCATTGCATGAATACGTATCATTCATCATAAGCATAATCAGGTCTTCACACCAAGTTTCCTCATCTCTCTGCTGTTTATTTCAGCAAGATGGATCTAGAACAAACGGTCAAAGACTTGCAAGCTCAGAATTCACAATTTCAACAGCTACTCTTGACCTTAGCCAAGGGGCAGGAGGAGCTCAAGACTCTTCTAGAGAAATAGAAATAGAAAAAGAAGAAGAAGCGAGCCGGTGTGGTTATCATGGGCAGAAGGTTTGAGGGACAAGCCAGAAGGACCTTAGATTTTCCAACAACCTCTGACGAAGGGGAAAGAAAAGGAAAGGAAACGACAATGCCATCTGATTCTGAATCAGAAGAAGAGGAGGAAGAGGACTACTCTGAACAGCAATACCCTCCGGCTGATGACAAATACAAGCACTTGGAAGAACGTCTAGTTGCTATAGAAGTACAGAGAGTACCGGGTCTGGATTTTGAGGAGTTAGGGCTGGTGTCAGGAATAGTAATCCCTCCGAAGTTTAAAGTACCTCTATTTCCAAGTACGATGGGGTGTCTTGTCCCAAAACGCACCTACGATCTTATGTCAGGAAAATTCCACCACATTCTGCTGACAAAGACCTGTGGGTCCACTTTTTTTAGGAAAGTTTGTCAGGAACACAGCTTGATTGGTTCTACCAGTTGAAGAGAGCAGATGTCCATAATTGGGAAGACTTGGCAACCTCCTTCTATAAACAATATCAATACAATGCCGATTTGGCACCAACCCGTACTCAACTCCAGAGTATGGCGATGGTATCAAATGAGGGCTTCAAAGACTACGCCCAAAAGTGGAGGGATTTAGCCGGAAGGGTGCAACCACCTTTATCTGAAAGGGAGCTAGTGGACATGTTCCTGGGAACTTTATCAGGCCCTTTCTTTAATCATTTGATTGGAAGCTCCTCTGCAGGGTTTACCGAACTGATTTTAACTGGCGAGAGGGTGGAAGCCGGTATAAGAAGTGGGAAAATTCAGAAAGACGCGTCTGCCTCTGCTGCTGTAAAAAAGCCCTTCACTGGAAAGAAGGAAGTGTTTGATGTCTATGCACAGAGGAATCAGGGAAAAACCAAACGATGACCAACATTGGGGGCTGTCATGATTCAAAAGCCTGCATCAGACCAGCCAAGAAACAATCAGCCGAGAAATAACCAGCAAAGGGTGGAAAGGCCAGTACGACAATTCACCAAGATAAACATGACTCCCTCTCAAGTCCTACCACATCTTCTGAAGTTGAATCTTGCCATGCTGAAAGAGGCCCCTAAAAATCCCAATACTGCATCTCCCCACTACCATCCGAATGCCAGGTGCGCTTACCATTCTGAAAGTCCAGGGCACGACAGCGACAATTGTTGGTCTATGAAGAACAAGATCCAAGACTTGATAGACGCTAAGGAAGTTGAATTTGAAGCTCCTGAGAAACTGAATGTTATCTCCGCTCCGATGCCTAGGCATGGACACAATGCCAATGCTGTTGAGGAAGACTTATTTGTTGATACCGTGGATGAATTGTTGACTCCACTCTCGACCATCATGTTTAATTTGTTACAGGCTGGGGTGTTCCCAGGTTGTGACAAAGTTTTCCATGTCTGCCTATCCTCATCCTTTGACTGCCCTCTGTTGAAGAAAGGTATCCAACAACTGATTGATAATCAATAAATTTTGTTTGAGAAAGCTCCTGTTCCACCCATTCCAGTTCCAGAAGTTTCAATAATAACCATATACGCCAATCCTTCCAGGGTTCCTAAAAAACCCGTTAGGATTACATCCGCTCTAGTGACTACTCTATTAAAGATAACAATGCCCGGGCCAACCCCTTACAAATCAGATAAAAAGGTACCATGGAATTATGGTGGAGAAATCTACTACCATGGTGTCAAACAGATTGAATCGACTGCCGAAGAAGAGAGCTCCGAAGAGGACAATTCCGACATCAGTAACATTGCCGGAACAAGCAAAGTTACCCGTAGTGGGAGAATTTTCTCTCCAGAGATTGCTCCTCCAACAACAGTCTTTGGACCCGTGGTTGTTCCGAAGATTACCTCCGCACCAGTGATTGTACCTGCAAGTGTACCCGCCAAAAAAGACAATACAGTTCCTATCCATACTTCAGTTGCTGAGAATAAAGGAAAGAATGTTCAAGAGGAGCCTGTCCTGACGAAGGCTCAATCACTAGTTATTCCTGAAACATCCAAGAAGGAGATGGAAGAAATCCTGATGATCATTAAGAAGAGTGATTATGATATGGTCGAACAACTGGGGCAGACCCCCTCCAAAATCTCTATGTTAGCATTGCTGCTGTGCTTTGAGGCACATGCTAAAGCTTTGGTAAAATTTCTGAAGACGACTCATGTGCCGCAAGAGACGTCTGCATATCAATTCCAAGAGTGTGTGGCCAGTTTGACAGCTGACAATGGCCTGGGTTTCTATGATGCAGACTTGACATCCAAAGGGAGAAAACACAACGATGCACTACATGTCTCAGTGGAGTGTAGAGGAACAACCTTAGCTCATGTCTTGGTTGATACTGGGTCATCTCTGAACGTCTTGCCAAAGAAAGCCCTTGATAGGTTGGATTGTGAGAGGCTGACTTTAAAACCCAGCAATATAATCGTGGGAGAATTTGACGGCTCTAAGAGGATGGTCCATGGGGAGGTGGACATCCCGATCAAGGTGGGAACCCAGACATTCAACTCGACATTCTATGTGAAGGACATCCGTCCTTCTTATTCCTGTCTGTTGGGACGCCCTTGGATCCACAATGTCGGAGCTGTCACTTCCACCTTGCATCCGATGCTCAAGTACCCCGTCCAAGGGAAGATCATAACTGTCCATGGGGAAGAGGAATACATGATTAGTCATCTGAATTCTTTCCGATATGTAGAATTAGATGGTGAGTTCATTGAGACCCCTTTCCAACATTTTGAAGAAGTCTCTCCTGAAATAGTAGCGACCAAGGAGGTATCCTCAACTCCTGTGATCACAAGACCTCCACCTCAGATGTCATCTCTCAAGGATGCAAGGGCAGTAGTGGAAGAAGGGGGATACATAATCTGGGGTCATCTTCCAGACATTCCTTACAAATCAGACAAGTTTGGCTTGGGATTCACCTCAACTGCTAAGAAGGCCGTGCGCCGCGCCCGTGCCGGAGGGCCACCTGTGAAGATCAGCCACTAAGGGGTTAATGCACTAGAGGACAGTGAAGAAGATGGCGGCCTGGAAGACTGGATATTCCCTACTGTCAGCGGAGGACTGTGCACATGGGAAGCAAAAGACTTTGTTCCGATTACTTTCATATCTCAGTAATTTATCTTTTCCATTTCCGTTGGACTGTAATAATTCACAAAAAATTTGTACTTTTTCAACTTTGTGTCTTACCCGAGGCACAACGGTCCATTTGTAAGGGTTCTTATTTCATTTTCATATGTCATTTCAATGAATCATGGACGCTTTTTCATATATAAACCTTTTATGCTCATTGTCTTTCTTTTACATTTTATTGTTTTAAGAAGGCTATATCCCTTACACACACCCACACTCTCAAATGCAGGTACCCTTCCATTCCGGAACCCATGGGTAACGATACTGATATAGCCTTCAGTGACTCTGAGGGTCTGATCTACCAAGCCGAATACGAAGGTGAGGAATATTGTGAGGTGCCAGGGGAATCGACCAGACTATTACAGCAAGAGGAAAGAGCAATTCAGCCTCATGAGGAGTTGTTGGACACAATCAACTTGGGTACTGAGGAAGATAAAAAGAAAATCAGAGTGGGTGCCAATCTAGAGCCGAGTGTCAAGGAGCGCCTAATTCAGCTATTGCATGATTATGTTGAGATCTTTGCCTGGTCATACGAAGACATGCCGGGACTTGATACAGACATTGTGGTACACCGTCTACCCACGAGAGAAGACTGTCCACTAGTGAAACAAAAATTCCGTCGCATGAGACCTGACATATCAGAGAAGATCAAAGCAGAAGTTATGAAATAATTCAATGCTGGGTTTCTAGCTGTTACTTCCTATCCACAATGGGTTGCTAATATTGTTCCTGTGCCTAAAAAGGACGGCAAAGTCAGAATGTGCGTGGATTATAGAGATTTAAACAGGGCCAGCCCTAAAGATGACTTTCCAATTCCGTACATCGACATCTTGGTTGACAATACAGCTCAGCACAAAGTATTTTCTTTCATGGACAGATTCTCAGGTTATAACCAGATCAAAATGGCACCTGAGGACATGGAGAAAACTACTTTTGTCACATAGTGGGGTACTTTCTGATACAAAGTGATGCCATTCGGACTGAAGAATGCAGGGGAAACCTATCAACGCACCATGGTAGCTTTATTTCATGATATGATACATCATGAGATAGAGGTCTACGTAGATGACATAATAGCCCGATCACAAACTGAAAAAGAACACCTTGATCACTTGCAAAAGCTGTTTGTCAGGTTGAAGGAGTACAAGCTAAGACTGAACCCAAACAAGTGCACATTCGGAGTCCGGTCCGGTAAGCTCTCAGATTTCATTGTCAGCAACAAAGGAATCGAGGTTGATCCTTCCAAAGTCAAAGCGATACAAGAAATGCCTTCTCCTCGCACTGAGAAGGAAGTCAGAGGTTTTTTGGGACGCCTAAACTACATTGCAAGGTTCATTTCTCACCTAACATCTACTTGTGATCCAATCTTCAAGTTGTTGAAGAAAGATCAGGTAGTTAGATGGAATGATGATTGTCAAATTTCTTTCGACAAAATCAAGGAGTAGTTACTAGAGCCTCCTATCTTGATGCCACCCGTCGAGGGAAGACCGCTAATCATGTATCTGACCGTCTTAGATAATTCAATGGGGTGCGTACTGGGGCAGCATGACGAGTCTGGCCGAAAAGAGCATGCCATTTATTACCTTAGCAAAAAGTTTACCGACTGTGAAACCAGATATTCACTGCCCGAGAAAACTTGTTGCGCTTTGGTATGGGCTGCTCGCCAGCTAAGGCAGTATATGTTGACTCATACCACTTTGCTGATATCTAAGATGGATCTGATCGAGTACATATTTGAGAAGCCTGCTCTATCTGGAAGAATAGCTAGATGGCAGATGCTCCTAACGGAATACGACATACAGTACACGACCCAAAAATCTATAAAGGGAAGTGTACTAGCTGATCATCTGGCCCATCAAGTTATCGAAGATTACCAGTCCATGAAGTTCGACTTTCCTGATGAAGACATCATGACATTGGACAATGTTGAAGATTTCAGACCATATGATGGACCTGAACAAGGATCCTGATGGACCCTGTACTTTGATGGGCCCTCCAATGCGCTTGGTAACGGTATCAGTGATGTGCTCATATCTCTAGAAGGATGCCATACTCCTTTCACCGCCAGACTTTGCTTCAACTGTACGAACAATATGGCAGAGTACGAAGCATGCATCTTTGGACTCAAGGCTGCCATAAACTTGGGAATCAAATCTTTGATTGTGTTTGGGGACTCAACTTTGGTCATCAGTCAGATCAAAGGAGAATGGGATACTAAGCATCCAAACCTCATCCCTTACAAAGAACATGTTCTGACATTGTTACCACATTTCGAGTAGATTACCTTCGAGCACATCCCGCGAGAAGAAAATCAGCTAGCAGATGCTCTAGCTACAATGTCATCCATGTTTAAACTTAACTGGGATAACGAGGCTCCCCAAATCACCATTGAACGGATGGACAAACCTGCACACTGTCACGAGATTAATACCGAAGAAGTAGTGGACCAGCCCTGGTTTCATGAAGTCAAAAGGTGTCTCGAGGCTCAAGAATACCCTGAAGGAGCTTCAGTCAATGACAAAAAGTTCTTAAGGAGATTCTCAGCTAAGTTCATCCTAAGTAATGGCATCTTGTACAAACGCAATCATGATTCTATTCTGCTCCGTTGTGTGGACAAGACTGAGGCTGAAAGAATTATGGCTGAATTGCATGAAGGTACCTTTGGCACTCACTCTAGCGGGCATACGATGGCAAATAAGATTCTACGGGCAGGCTACTATTGGTCTACCATGGAAGCTGACTGTTATCAACATTCCCGGACATGCCACAAATGTCAAATCTATGCAGACAAGGTGGATGTGCCTCCGGTTCCTCTAAATGTCTTAACAGCTCCTTGGCCCTTCGCTATGTGGGGAATCGACATGATTTGAGAGATCAAGCCTACAACATCCAATGGACATCGTTCCATTCTGGTGGCCATTGATTATTTCACAAAGTGGGTCGAAGCAGCTTCCTTCGCATCTGTTACTAAGAATGTTGTTGCCCACTTCATCAAGAAGAACCTTATTTCCCGGTACGGTATCCCCTAAAGGATCATCACTTATAACGGTACAAACCTTAACAATAATATTATCACCGCCCTGTGCAAGCAGTTCAAGATTCAACATCACAATTCATCCCCCTATCGGCCAAATATGAATGGTGTTGTCGAAGCTGCGAACAAAAATATCAAAAAGATCATACAAAAGATGACAGTCACCTACAAGGACTGGCATGAAATGTTACCGTTTGCTCTCCATGGGTACCGTACCACGGCACGCACGTCAACAGGGTCAACACCCTATTCTTTAGTTTATGGCATGGAGGTTGTTCTACCTATTGAGGATCAGATCCCCTCTTTGAGAATCATGAAGGATGCCGGTTTAAGTGAAGACGATTGGATCCAGACCCGACTTGATCAGTCGAACTTAATTGACGAGAAGAGACTTACTGCTGTTTGCCATGGTCAGACGTATCAAAAGCGGATGGTCAAGGCTTTCAACAAGAAGGTCAGACGCCAAGTGTATCAAGTTGGAGATCTAGTGATCAAGCGCATTATCTTGCCACAAAGTGATCCCAAGGGAAAATAGACTCCTACCTATGAAGGACCATTTGTAATCAAGAACATCTTTTCTGGTGGGGCAATGATCTTAACCACCATGGACGGCGACGACCTGCCGCACCCTACGAACGCAGACATAGTCAAAAGATACTATGCATAAGAGACCCGCTAGGTTGACACACCTAGGCAAAACAAGGGCATCCCGGCGAACCAAAAAGGTTCGGGCAAAAGTTAGGGATAAAATAAAAAAAATTTATACACCCGACAAGTTGAAAACCCGAAAGGGCGACTTGGGCAAAAAAGGGTTTCCTGGTGGACTGAAAACCCGAAAGGGCGGTCCAGGCAAAAGTTAGGAAATTAAAGCGTATGAATATGTCTCGTCGGATCACTTTAAGGACAATCTCTTCACTGACAAACCTGGAGCTTCTGATCAATCTAATCATCTTCGAACGAAGCAGCGGATGGACAAGATATTCAGAGATACGAAGGCTATAGTAGAATGGGAATCCCATGGAATTTTTTACACGTAGCTATCTTTGTATAACATTTTTCTTATTTTTATGACACCATCCTCTTACTAGGATGTCTGTCTCCTTTGTACACAAATACTTATTCAAAGTAAATACAAAGATATCTCTTTCAAAGTACAGAAAACTATTTGCCTTTTTCTTTACACTTGTGTTTTTATTTGCAAAAACGTCCAATGATTCATTAATGAACATATGCATTTGAACATAATTACTGTTTACAAATAAACAAAGTGGAAAAGATCAATTATTGACAGACTGAAAGGATAAGGAAATGTCTTTAGGCTATTCTAGAAGCAATTCCTACAGTACATCATCTAGATCCCCAGCGGAACTAAAATTTCAAACCCTTAATCCCCATTAGAGTTAAAACTTCAAACTCCCAATCCCTAGCGGAGCCAAAACTTATAAACTATCAATCCCCAACGGAAACCATCCAGTTGCTCTAAAACTCCCCAACAAGTTATCTTGAAGCCTGAAAATCAATCAGATAATAGTTAACTTTTGTCTCTCCCCAACCTAGGATAACTTCCCAGTAGAACGATAGACAACCGAAACTCCTGAACCTACTCTCCAGCAGTGAGCCTTCTTCCCCACAGAGTTTTCATTACTCCCCAAAAGGATGAAGATTCTCATTCTTAATTCCCTGCAAAAGTCATCAGAGTTTTCTCTATTCCCCAGCAGAATAATGATTCCCATTGTGTAATTCCCAGTAGAAGTTATCAAATTCTCTGGATTCCCCAACCAGATTACTCAAGCAAGTATGGCATTGCTCACAACGGAATTTTTGTCAATACTCCAACTTCAAGACATGAAGGATCCCTATATCCCCAACAGTCGCCAAGGATTTCTTATCCTCAGCAGTCAAGGATTTATTTTCCCCGACAACAGTCAGGGATTTATTTTCCTCAGCGATACAACACATCAACTTACATGCGCATACATTACATCCATATATCATAAACATTAACAAAACGCATATATTGCATCATACATAACTTTGTGTTTCAACTAACATTTTACCCTTTTCAGGATAAGATTAACAAGCTACCATTAACAGTATACAATCATGATACAGTACAGATACACTCCAGATGCGGAAGTCATTCTGTTGCTCATTCAGATTAAGATTTCAGATACAGTTCATATACGCTCCAGATATGGATGCCATCCTGATACTTATTCAGATTTCAACTATCAGATACAGATTAGATACGCTCCAGACACGGAAGCCATTCTATTTCTCATCCAGATCAAACCTTCCGATACAGTACAAATACACTCTAGACACGGAAGTCATTATGATGCTCATTCAGACCTCAACATTCAGATACAGTACGGATACGCTCCAGACGAGGATGCTATTCTGATACTCATTCAGATTTCAAGTTCAGATACGCTCCAGACGCGGATGCCATTTTGGCCCATATTCAAATTTCAAGTTCAGATACAGTTTAGATACGCTTCAGACGCGGATGCTATTCTATTACTCATTCCGACCTCAACTTCAAGATGTAGTCCAGATACGCTCCAAACACGGTTGCTATTCTGTCACTTATTCTGATTTTCCCCAGCTTAGATACGCTCCAGACACGGAAGCCATTCCGTCACTCATTCAGATCACTTATTCAGATTCTCACAGTACATATACGCTCCAGACACGATTGCCATTCTGTCACTTACTCAGATTCAAGTTCAGATACAGGTCAGATATGATACAGACACCATTCTGATGCTCTTTCTTTTGGCTTACAATAAACATTCTTGGATGGCATCTACAAGCCCATCTCCAACAAGATTCTATCACCTCTCCAAATGGCATCTTTAAGCACATTCCCTCAACTACACTTTGACGAGTGCAAATTTACGGGCACTCTAGTGTCCAAACATCTTTTACCTTCGAGTCACGGACGACAAAGCTCGCCAATCTAACTCTTCAGGTTCAAGAAGATTGAACATGGGTAGCTGTTGTACCCCAAAATTTTCCCTCTCATTTATCAAGATTTTCCTCACAAGACTTCTTGGACTCAAGACAAGATTAGGGTTTGCTCAGCTCAAGACATCCCCTTGCACTGATAACCCAAAATTAGGGTTTGAGTTTGCACAAGGAATTTTGGACCATCAATGCTTCATGTGACTTTCATACATCATATTGGACCCCTAATATTGCTCATGTCAAGTTTCAAACCTTGAATCACATTTTTGCTCAGTCAATTGGATAGTTGACCTAAAAATCAGTTGTATTGGGGAAAAAGTCAACCATGGCGAATTTATAGTTAAACTATATAATTTTTGATCCACAAAAACATTTTAGATTCATATGTACCATTTGATCAAGTTTGGATCACGACTCCTCAAGAAATTTGATCAAATCATCAAAAGGGCAAAATGGTCAAAATTAGGGTTTTTGACTGAGAAAAGGGAATTTCTGATTTTTAACCTAGCCAATGGCCAATTGGGTTCAAACATGATTTCAAGGTTTCAATGGCATCATCTTGACCTAATTACATAGCTCAAAAGATCTCAAGTTCATTGGGTTGACAGATGAATTTTGCAGTCAACTGATCATAAGTCAACTGTATACTAAAAAGCCAAACTTTGACTTTTTGGTCAAAATCAAGTGCCAAGGGTCATAATTCATCAAAATATGTCAAAATATGAAACTTGTTGACCAAGAAAACCAATTTTGAAACTTTGACTTTTTGGTCAAAATCAAGTGCCAAGGGTCATAATTCATCGAAATATGTCAAAGTATGGAAATTTTCTTATTTTTTCTCAACTTTTCACCACTTTTTCACCTTGATGCAATTTTATTCAAAGAAAACATCCAACATGAAAGTTGTAGTCCTCCATTAAATCTAAAACTTTGATTCACAAAGTTTTCCCAAAATATGCTTGGATCTCAAGTTATGATTTTGTGAATAGAGGTCCATGAACTAAATGACTTAGTGAAAATTTGCCCTAATCTAGGCAGGTTTTTGACCCAACTTCATGGACATTTTTCACCTAGTTCCAAGAAGTATATCAAAATGCATTTAAAAGATGGATTGTAGGGCATGTTTCAATATTTCCAAAATATCCAATAACTCTCTAAGATCATTTATGGTTAGGGAGAATCGAAGAAGAGAAATTGGCATTTTGTCACTTTTGTTCAAGCCATTTTTACAAAGTGGCAAGTTGCAAATCTGATCTTGGATGCTTGTACCTTGCATTACAGGTCCTAAAATCATTCTACACTCCATAATTAAATGCAAACTCAAAGGATAGTGGCTTTATCTTTTCTTTTGGAGTATTGTACAAGAAATAAATCCATAAATGGCATAAAGGGCACATTGCCATTTTCATAAAGGCAAGCTTTTGTAACTTTATCAACCTTGAGCCATGGACCCGTTTCTTTGAGGCAAGCAACTTCCACAGATATCAAGCAATGTACACCAACTCTCTACGGCCCACAAGCAAGCAAGGACATGCCTGTTGCACAAGTCACTTCAACTTTTCTTAAAATGCAAGAAAGTTGGCCAAAAGTTAAAAACTTGTACAAGCTGATAAAGGGTGGACTTGGTATCATTCTAGACACATTTACAAACTTATCACAAGCCAGGACACAAATGCATAACTTCTGAAACTCTCCAAAACACAAAACCCCCCATTTTTCTGCCAAAAACATACAGTTCTACAAAATCATAGCAAGCTCATTATTTACTCGTGCGTTTTGCCTCTTAACACTTGAAACATCTTCTCCACATCATACTAAAGCTATCCAGGCCTTTACATTGTTGCTGTAACCCATGTTTCTGCCATTTCCATTTTTAAACTTGGAGCTTGCAGCTTGACTTCTACAGGGAGTTTTGGCCATCCACAAAGCAAGCTAGGTATTGGAATAGGTTGAAGGAAGTTCAGGGAAGCTCACACGACCCTCAAACCTCACTAAAAGTCCCCACATTTCCATATCCAAATCCAGCTGAAGGAGGTATTTTTCAAAACTCTATCTCTCTATTTAGGCATCCTTAAGCCATGATTTGTGAAGCAAAAATGTAGTCTCTAGCATGGTGAAGCTGTACATATGCATACCTTTCATTTATATTATCTGAGCTAAGAGAAATTGAATGATGAACATGCTGAAATATCTAGGTCACGATTTAAGGCTAATGAAATTCTCCCTGATCTTTTAGAGTTAGGTTATGAATTTTATATCATTGGAATCATGAGATTACAAGCTACATTTTTTATGTCATGAGATTTTGTTTTTGTGCAAGCATGTGAAAGTTACAGAGTTGAAGCAAAAACATGCGCATAGCTGAAGGACAGGGACGAAGATGAGCTGGCTTGGGCTTTGCATTTGGCCTTTTTGTTTTTACTTTTCACACCCCCCAGTTTACTTTTGCACCCCCTGATTATTTTCTTATATTTTTGTATTTTCTTGCATATTTTTATATTTATTGCTTGCATATATTTTTTCTAATGATAAAAAATGCCCAAAAATAATTTGTTTATTTTCACATTTGTATTTTTTTTTTTTTTACATAAAAATAGTTTATTTAATAGAATAGAAATCATTTCTTAAAATAACTTGTAAATAATAAAAAAATACAATACATTTTTATTTTTATTATTTTGCACATAAAATATTTATTTTTCATGCATATTTTAATTTTTTAATATTTGTACATAATATTATTTATTATTTTCTAGTACAAAAATGGATAAAATAAATAATAAGGACACATATATTTCTTTTAATCAAAATTAGGGTTTCACCCCTTTAAAAAATAATAATATTTTTTCTCTTATTTTTAGGGCTTAAATATTTTATTTTCTCATACAATAAACAAATACAAAACATTTTTGCATAAATACATTTTTATTGCATTTTTAATATTTGTATATTTATTTAATTTGTACATAATTCAATTGGGTTGTAATAGTATTTTAGGGTTTATATTTGTGCAATATCCCCATTCAAAAACTTGTATCCCCCCTCCCATAATAATTGTTGTAATAGCTTAGTTTACTTTTACGCAATTTATCGCATTTATACCATGTGTAGTAAATTAGGGTTTTGCATGATAAGACCAAAAACAAACAAGTAGAATGACATAATACAAGACAAATCAAATGCATGTAAAATGACACATATTGCACACAAGCACCCTTAGGGTTTCACCCACTTGGTTGCCTAAACAAAAATGGCCATGGTATGCATGCAAAGTATCTTGGCAAAACAAAACAAAATAAGATCATAGTCCCTCGATGACGCTATCAAAAGGTTGCCTAAACAAAGATGATCTTGGTCCCTCAAAACTTGCTAAGATACTTGACAATATTGCTATCATGGTCATACGATGACCCACGCCCATCCCGTTTAAACATCCAAAGATAGGGTTGTTTACCAAATCAATGGTAAATCAACAATGTCAAAGGAATAAAAATACATAGGAAAGACATTTGAGTAGGTAGATAGCTTCTAGTTACTTGATCAATCTCAAAAAAATCCTTGCTATTTTCAAAAACAAACACACACACATTTCAAAACATTTTCCAAACATCTTTCAAAATATTGAAACATTTTTCAAAAGGCAAACATCTTTGTATACATTCTTACGAATGAGAATCATTACAAAGATTGCCTAAACGAATGGCCTCTTTTCAAAATATTTTCAAAAACCATACAAAGCACCATTTCAAACAATTTCAAAAGCAAAGCAAGTGATCTAAAAAAGTAACTAAGAGCCCATGGAAAACCATGGATGAAAAGGGTGCTAGAACCTTCCCTTTTCATAATCTACCCCCCGAACTCAAGAAAACATCTCAAAGGTCTTTCCTGTGCTTTTTTACCTTTCCTTTTGGATAAAATAAAAGTCGGTGGCGACTCTTGCTAAACCGCGACATTTGCGACGAAACGCAAAACCTCAAGTCAGTTCTCCCATCATATCACAAAGGTATGTCCTTATGCCACTCTAGAGAGTAGAGATCACAATATAATTTTGTACTTTTATACTCACCATCACACCCAATCCCTTAGTCTTAATCTCTGTCTTCTATGTCTTTAGAGGTTTCTGATTATGTTTGTTGATGAAGCATGTTGTAGATGGATCATAACTAGTATCTTCCAAACCTAAGTCATTAGAATCTTTCAGGGCTTGTTCAGAGAACTCTTGCCTTCTCTGTCTTCAGCACTTGGTCTTCAGAAGAATGTCTCAAATCTTCAGAACTTCATTTAGCATAACCTTGTCTTCTGCATCGTCAGAACTTGGAACGTCAGAGGTAAAGCTTAAGAAGGCCTTCGAAGCATCATTGAGTAAGTCACGACCAGAAGATATTTTACTAACATTCCTTAGAACTGTTTCATAAGACGCATTCCTTAATCTTGACTTAACTTGTAACAAACCAAAGGTATTCTTCCAGAGTGTTGAGTTCAGAACATGATGAGGTCACACGCCTTCTTACCAGAGTGAGAAACTATATAGCAAAATCCACACACTAGACAGAAACTTGTTAGAGTACACAATTGTTCTTAAAGATGACATGGAAGATCATCATCAAAACATAAGGCCAAATGTAGAACCAACTTTGTTCTCACAATATCCTCTTCTTTAATGATGACAAAACCATGTATTTTGAGATAATAATTCATACAGGGTAATCACCATGGAACGTAAATTCAATAAAGCTAACCAGCTCCCCCTGAATCTGTTAATACTCAAAATTCCATTAAATCTTGTTCAGAGTCTTCCCCTGAGCCCAAGACTCACAAAATGAATTTTGTAGTACACAAAGTAACATAGAGAAGGAATACTTCTCCATTTACGGCTCAGCAGTGTCAGACTAGAAAAACCCAGTCTTCATCTCAGAACCTGGATTGTTATCAGAACACTATGACACAATATAAACTATTTAGTTACTGTCTTAATGACTTGCATCAAACATCAAAACTAATATGTGGTTCTTCTAGGAACTAGAATCGTTCAACCAGAAGGCGCATAAAATCATGTCATCAGAAAGTTCAGCACCTGAACCATTTCCAGACTTACCATGTCTTTTGAACATGTATTATGACCATGTCTCAAAACATGTCTTTTAGACCATGTCTTAGACCATGTCTTCAAACCATACCATAGACTATGTCTTCTGAACATGCCTTAGACCATGTCTTTTAGACAATGTCTTTAGAACCTGTCTTTAGAACATGTTCTAAACCGTGTCTTGGACCATGTCTTCTGAACATATCTTAGACCATATCTTAGACCATGTCTTCTGAACATGTCTTAGACCATGTCTTCCGAACATGTCTTAGACCATGTCTTCAGAACAAGTCTTAGACCATGTCTTTTGAACATGTCTTAGACCATGTCTTAGAACATGTATTTAGACCATGTCTTCTGACGGTTCACAACCTCCGAAGCAGCTTGGTTAACAACATAAGTACTATTCTTCCAGACAATTCACAACTTTTGAAATATCAGAATTTGATAAAACGTAACCCGGTTACAAACACTTTTAGATAGTTAACCACTTCTGAACAGTCTTGTGATAGTGGATCAATCATTGGCAAAGCACATATTGAAATTCTTTCAGATAGTCCACAACTTCTAAAATTAATGCTAAGTAAGATAACTACTTTGTTAATTGTTGTACCCCAAAATTTTCCCTCTCATGCTTTCCAAGGTCTACCCCTACATGGTTGGTCACAAACCCTTGCCTAAGGAAAAGGAAAATTTGTGAGTAGTGTTTTCAAGTTTCCTTCGATTGGAATCTCCAAAATGCCCTTCGATTGGCATTTCAGCAAAACCTTTCAATTGGCCTTGCAACGGGATCCTTCAATTGGCATTCCTAAAAGTTTCTTCGATTGAAGTATCAGAGCTTCCTTCGATTGGAGCATCAAAGATTCCTTCGATTGGAGCATAAGAGCTTCCTTCGATTGGAGCATCAGAGCTTCCTTCGATTTGGAGCATCAGAGGTTCTTTCGATTGGAGCATCAGAGTTTCCTTTGATTGGAGCATCAGAGCTTCCTTCGATTGGAGCATTAGAGCTTCCTTCAATTGGAGCATCAGAGCTTCCTTCTATTTGGAGCATCAGAGCTTCTTTCGATTGAAACACCAGAGCAAAGGCCCTTTGATTGACATTCTAAAAGAGTCCATTTGAAGAAGCTTGCAAGAGTCCATTCGAAGAAGCTTGCAAGGTTCCATTCGAAGGAGGCTAGCAGCCCATTCAAAGGAGGGCATTCGAAGGACAGTTACACAATAGCAAATTCAAAAAGGGAGATAAGATCCCATGTGTTTGGCCAACGTTACCAATTCCTATTCCCCTCTACCCCCTCTATATAAAGAGATCACAAATGTTGCAAAAGGGGGAGAACGAAAAAACATTGGGGAGAGGCTGCCCACAAAATCCTTCAAAAGTTGCCAGAATTTTCCAAGCAAAAAGCCATCCCTCAACAAAAACAGCCACACCCAGAAGCCCTAGATCGAAGGTGCTCACATCCAGCAAGTACCCAAATCGAAGATTCAATCTGTTGGTAAGAAAGGGTAAATTATCCAACCTCATATTTGCATAATACATCCATACTGGTTTGTTACCTTTGATTTGCCATCCTAGATAGGATCAAAAGGCTTGGGTTTGACACCCATGGCATGTTCTTCGTTTGCTAACATTTGCTGCAGACATAGCCTAAGAAGACCCAGCAAGCACAAGATCGAAGGACTTGGGTTTCGATGCCCATGTCCTGCATTTCGTTTCGCTAATGTACTTTTATAGGTATAACATCCCAAATCGAAGGAGATACCTTCTCTGGATCGAAAGCCATAGTCTCCTGGGCCGAAGAAGGCATCCCCTTCTGGATCGAAGGAGATGCTCTTTCCCTGGGTCGAAGGACACCCATCCTTCCTGGATCAAAAACTTCATCCACCTCCAAATCGAAAGTCAACATCCTCTGGATCGAATTCCCCCTTTTTTCACCACAATCGAAGGATGCTTCATTGTACTTTTATTTTGCATTTGTTTCTTTTCTTTATTTTTTTTAGTAGACTTTTTACCTTTTAACATAAAAATCAAAAATCATAAAAATATTAGGCTAGTCATTTTCGCAACTAAATTAATTTTTGTAAATATATTAATTAATTATTTTAACATTTTTTTAATTAAAAGTAAATAGACTTAGGCTTTGTTTTCTTTTATACCAAAAACAACAAAAAATATTTCTTTTCTTTAGGATTTTTAGACGTCTTTTCTATTTTTACGCGCGTTTATTTAATTCCCTATTATGTTATTATTGTATCTATTTACTGGATGTAATAGATAAATTAGGATATTTACTGCTTTATTCCCCCTTATCCTTGTATAATGTAAATCCCCTCCCCGAAGCATTGTAATAGCGTAGGACCTCTATTTTTTCTGCATTTTTGCTGCTTTTCATATTAACTGCTAGTAATTAGGCTTGTATGATAAGATTAATAACAAAACACTAGCAAACTTAACAAAAAGACAAAAAATAATTAAAACACAACACAATTGCACATATACACCTCTAAGGTATGCCCATTTTGGTTGCCTTCAATAAAACAATCATGAGACAGGAATGCTTTAGAAAATACCCATAAAATCAAAAGATCAAAGTCCCTCGATGACCTTACAGTTGCCTCCTCGGTAAATGATCTAGTCCTAAAAACAGAATTGCTAAAGCATCTCCGTAATTGCCTTCGTGACTATAACGTCCCTTCGATTGTCCCTCAAAACATCCAACGACAAGGCTACCTACTCACTAATAGTAGGATAGCACTGTCTAAAGGAAAAGAGGAAAAAGAACTACCTTTTCGAGTATAAAAGTAGATAGTTGTGAGAAGTTTGCTAAAAAAAAATACTTTTTTGCACTTACACAGAAAACTACTTTTCAAAAACAATTCTGTGATACGGTGGAAGAATTGACTTGGGTGTTTTCCATTTGATCGCAAATGTTGCGGTTAGCAAGAGTCTCCACCTACTTTTCTTTTATCCAAAAGGAAAGGTGAAAAAGCACAGGAAAGACCTTTGAGATTATTTCTTGAGTTCAGGGGGTAGATTATGAAAAGGGAAGTTATTAGCACCCTTTTCATCCATGGTTTTCCATGGGCTCTTAGTTACTTGCTAGATCACTTGCTTTTTGTTTGAAATTGTGCTTTGTGTGGTTTTTGAAAGTATTTTGTAAAGAGGCCATTGTTTAGGCAAACTTTGTAATGATTCTCGTTCGTAAGAATGTATACAAAGATGTTGATCTTTTGAAAATGTTTTCAAGTTTGAAAGATGTTTTTGAAAGTGTAGGTGTTTATTTTGAAAATAGCAAGGATGTTTTATTTTGAAATTGAGAAAGTAATTCAGAGCATTCTACCTACTCAAAAGTCTTTCATGTTCATTTCCTTTTTCCTTTGACATTGTTATCTTACCATTGATTTGGTAAGTAACTCTATCTTTGGATGTAAACGGGACGGGTGTGGGTCATCGTATAACCATGATTAGCAATGTCGCAAGGTATCTTATCATTTTTCTTTAGGGACTAAGATCATTTTGAAACGGCAACATAGATAGCATCATTGAGGGACTATGATCTTGTATTTTGGCTTGTTTTTGCTAAGATACATCACATGCCTAATATGGCCATTTTGTAAGGCAACCAAGTGGATTTACCTTAGGGGTTCTTGTATGCAAGTGTCTTGTTTTCATGCTTGATTTTGTCTTTGATTAGGGTTTTCTAATTGATTGGTTTTTAATCTTTCCATGCAAACCCTAATTACTAGCATTTGTATATAAAGCGATAAATTGCGGAATTTAAAATTATTATGCTATTACAATACTCGGAGGAGGGGGTGTACAAATTATAAATGGGGATTGCAAGAAAAATAAACCTATTTATCTATTACAACCATATTGAATTTATACAAGAATTGAATAAATAATGTACAAAATGAAATAAACATACAAGAATGTAAATGTAAAGAAAATGGGTTTTTATTTTAACCTAATTAACTAAAATAAAAATAATTAATTAAGATAGTAAAAAGTAAACCGTAATTTACTAAGAAAAGATTTTAAATAAATAAAAAAACCTAATCTAAATATTAATTTAAAAAAGAAATTAAGTTCATGAGAAGAACATTTTTTAGTATTTTTGTCTTAAAAATAATATATAGTATTATAAAATATTTTTGGTCTTCTCTGTTTTTAAATAATATATTTAAATGTTGTAAAAGAAAATAACTACAAACCTAGTTTTTTAATTAAATTTGTAAAAACAATTAGTCAAAATAAATAAAGTATGATTAAATAAAATAATTTTTTTGTGAGAAAAAAAAACTATGTCAAAATCTAAATCTAATATTTTTATATTTTTTCTGATTTTTTTTATTAGATAAAATATTTTAAGAAAAATAAATAAATAAAAATGAGAAAAGAAAATAAAATGGGCCAGGGGCTGTGTAAGTGAAACAGGGGGTGAGAAGTAAGAAAACAAAACATAAGGCCCAAGGGAGGCCCAGCGTTGCCAAAAAAAGAAAGTCAGAATGCAAAAAAATGTGAAAAACCAAAAGGGTACCACTGGGACTCGAACCCAAGTCCCTCTAGTCACAGGCGCGCGCTTCTACCACATGGGTGGCTATACATCTGTTTATATAATTAAAATAACAAATATATGATAGTAAACAAGTCCATGGCCTGAACTTCATCTTCAACCTCACGCCCAGCCAGAGCCTCTGTGTCTCATTCAAATCTCAACAAAAATGAAAACTGTAAACAGGAAACTTGTAGCAAATTTCCTCACGATTTTAGAAATGCAAAGCAATAGAATTATAGATCAAAGATAAGCATGAATTTTAATGGCCCTAATATGAACCCTAAAAATCTCAGAAACTTCAATCTTAAAATTCTCAAAGCTTAAGCAAAATTAATGAAAACTATGGACATAGTTAGCTTTAGGGCAATGATATCTACATTTTTCATTCACAAATAAATCATGGATGATGCTTGTATGAAAAGTTCCAAAGTCAGAAAACTTACCTTGCAAGAGGGTATCAGGTTTGGAGTTTGAGTAGCTTTCAGTGAGTTCCAATGATTGGACGAGCTTCCTCAAGTTTCCAGGAAGCTAATGGGATGCTTATCTTGAGTTGAAAGTGCCTGAGGAGTTCTGGAGAAGTCAAGGTGCAAGGTGCTGTTTTTGAAAATGGTGGATGATGATGGAGGTGTTACAGTGATGCCGCAGGTGTTGGGATTGTTTGTATATGTTGTTTAGAATATTTTGAAAGTAAAAGGCCAAGAAACGCACGAGTAAGTTTGGAGATTGGATTCAAAACTTAGAAATGATAAGTTTTGAAGTGTTTTTGGTGATTCTGTGTTTTTGGTGATTCTGTGTTCTTGGTATTTTCAGAGCTTAAGCATGCATGGTATTTATGGAAAAATGGCTTGTGTATGTATAAGCAAAGAGGTTTGAGTGCTTTGGAAAGTCAGAAGTACAAGTTACAAGCTAATTGCTAGGTTACTTGATTTTGAAGAAAAGTGGGAAACAAGTTTCAAGAGAAGGTACAAGCATGGGCTGAGTGATTGTAAATGTCTAACAAGTTTCTCTTGTGTTATAAGACATGTATGATCAGAAAAGAACAAGTGCAAAGCTAAAGAACAAGTTTTGTGCAAAAAGTCACTTTATCAAAATGACATTGTGCACTTTCTTCCCAAAATGGATATAAAGCATGGTCTTGCATTGAATGCTTGAAATGAGACCTCTAATAGCTGTGCAAGCAATTAATTATGGAGTTCCTAACAAGTTTGAGGCCTTCAAAGTAGAGGTTATGCATCATAACTTTGAATTTTGAATTTGGTTCATCACAAAATGACTTGTAATTCAAGTGATAAAACCCTAACTTCATCTCTTCGATTCTCCCTACTAAAAAATAATCTCAAGGAGTTCTTGGACATTTTGGAAATATTGAAATGTGATCTACAACCAACCTTTGAATCACTTTTTAAAATTTCCCTTGGAACTATATGAAAAAGTGCCATGAAGTTGGGTCAAAATCCTGACCAAATTAGGGCAAAATTTCACCAAGTGTTTTTGTTTCATAACCATGTATTCTTAAAATTATAACTTGAGATCCAAGCACTTTTGGAAGGAGTTTTGTAAATCAAAGTTGTAGATTTCATGGAGATCTACAAATTTCATGTTGGAAGTTTCTCTTGAATCATCTTGCATCATGGTGAAAATTTTGCTCAAAGTTGTGAAAAAATAAGAAATTTCCAACACTTAGAAAAATTTCTAAACTTAGAAATTTTAACTTTTCAAAATGAAATATTAAAATTTTTATTTCTTGATGAATAAGTTTCATATTTTGACATGCTTTGATGAATTGTGATCTTTGACATTTGATTTTGACCAAAAAGTCAAAGTTTGACTTTTTAGTATACGATTGACTTTTGATCAGTTGACTGAAAATTCATCTGTCAATCCATTGGACTTGAGCAATGTTTTGAGCTATGTAATTAGGTCAAAATGATGAAATTGGACTCTTGATATCATGCCTTAAATCAATTGATCATTTTCTAGGTCAAAAATCAGAAATTGCCCTTTCCCAGTCAAAACCTTAATTTTGACAATTTTGCCCTTTTGGGGATTTGATCAAATTTCTTGAGGAATTGTGGTCCAAACTCGATCAAATGATACATATGAGTTTAAAATTTTGATGTGGATAAAAAATTATGAAGTTTTACTGTAAATTGGCCATAGTTGACTTTTTCCCCAATAGAGCTAATTTTTAGGTCAACTGCTCAAATGACTAATCAAAGTGTGATCCAAAGCTTGAAACTTGACATGTGTAATCTTGAGGGTCCATAATGATACATGAAAGTTATATGGGACATTGGAAGTTCAAATATCCTTGTGCAAACTCAAACCCTAATTTTGGTCATCAGTTCTTAAGGAGGTGTCTTGAGCTGATCAACCCTAGTACAGTCTTGAGCCTGAGGAGATCTTGTGAGAAAATTCTTGATAAATGAGAGGGAAAATTTTGGAGTACAAAAAATTTCAAAACACTTTGTATACTTTCTCTACTATCCCGAGAAACATTACAAAGTTCGCCATACTAAGGCGTTTTCAAAACATTTTCAAACACAAAGCACAAAAGCATTTGAAAAATGAACAAACCTCTAAGAGCCCGTGGAAAACCACGGATGAAAAGGGTGCTAATACCTTCCCTTTCCATAATCTACCCCCTTACTCAGAAAACATCTCGAAAAAGGTCTTTTTCTATTCTTTTCACCCTTTCCTTTGTTGGATATAAAAAAAGACGGTGGCGACTCTTGCTTACCGCACATTTGCAAACAAAAAACGCAAAAACCAGCATATTAAACTGCCGATTCTGCCACCGTAAAACAGAACTGGAGAATCTACTGGGGATTAAATAAAAAGTGGGGTTACCTTATAGTTAGTTCATTATTTAACTGCTTTGTTGTGCTTTGTTTGCTTTACCCTTGGGGGTTGTTTGGGTTGTTTCTATAGATCCTACACCCGGATCTGGGGGCACACTTTTAGGTAAACAACAATAGATCATGGAGACTGTACGACAAAGACCGGTATGGTTGAAGCGATGGATGTGTTGGTGTGACACTTTGGTTGGTACCGGTATCCCTTGTGTTGAATCAAGGAGAATACGGGGCCGCCGCGTGGTGTCATGAAGCACTAATGAACCTTAGAACCTTAGTTGAACAAACTTGGCCATTAGAAAGTAGTGAGATAGTCGGTCTTGGTGTAAAGCTGGGAATTTTTTGATACTCGATGCTACACTCATTGAGATCAGACTTTCGAGATGTTTCGGTCGCAAGAAAAGATTGCTAAGCTGAAATAACTCGATAAAGGAAGACCGGTGATATTGAGACTCCTTATAACCCGGTTACTATTTCTAAGACAGTTTGAGCAAACTAAACTTCAAGAGGGTACTTACCTATAAACCCCGTGCAAGCCTAAACCTAAGGCTGCTTATGTGACTTGTTTTCCTTCCTTGTATAATAACTTGAACTCTTTGCAGGGTTTACTTGCTTACATAACCTTACACTTTTGCTTAACACATAACATACACATCATAACATCATGCCATAACATTTCCTTAACCATTTCAAGGATCTCAAGGGTTTGTGATGCAGGTTATGATAAATCAGACGTCTAGCAAGAAGCAAGGGGATTCATCTCCCTCTAGCCAACGCCGTCAAAAGACCAATACACGACAACCTGAGTCATGGGATATGACCCACTTGATATGGTGAGCTTGACTCTTGTATAAGGACCTTTAACGACATGAAAGTTCTTCAATCAAAGCTACAAAATTCAAATGCTGACATCTTCTTGTTTACCCCGCGAGTCCTTGAAAACATTGCATACGCATATCATACATGTTATTGCATAAACAGGTTTCAAAGCAGGGTCCTCATCTTCTTTGCTGTTTATTTCAGCAAGTAAAGAAATGACTCTTGAACAGATAATCAAAGACCTTCAAGCTCAAAACGATCAGTTCCAACAAATGTTCCTGACTCTGACCTAGGGGCAAGAAGGCGTGAAAGCTTTTACCATAAAAAAGAAGGCTAAGAAGGCAAAGAAACCAATTCGTGTGGGAAGGAGAAGACCAGCTAACCGCACTCTAGATTCAACAACCTTGTCAAAAGGAGGGGATAATCAAAAGGAAGAGGAAGAGAAATCAGAGGAAGAAGACAACATTCCAGCGTCTAAAGAAGATGAATCTGACTATGATGAGGAGCAGTTTGGATTTAACAGAATTAGGTTTGGTTCCAAGGGCAGTCATCCCACCTAAGTTCAAGGTCCCCATCTTCGCAAAATATGACGGTGTTTCCTGTCCCAAGCTTCACTTGAGGTTATATGTCAGAAAGATCCAGCCTCACACTGCCGACCGGAAGTTATGGGTCCATTTCTTCCAAGAAAGTTTGGCTGGAACTCAACTGGATTGGTTCTATCAGCTAGAAGGAACTGAAATCCATACCTGGGAAGACTTGGTTGCTGCTTTCTACAAGCAGTACCAATACAATACTAACCTGGCACCAACTCAAGTGCAACTGCAGAATATGTCCATGAACTCAAGAGAAAGGTTCAAGGAATATGCACAAAAATGGAGGGATCTAGATGGCAGGGTACAACCCTCTCTGAATGATCGTGAGATGGTAGACATGTTCATGGGCACTCTGGCAGGCCCATTCTTCAATCTGCTGATTGTTAGTTCCTCATCTGGGTTCACAGAGATGGTTCTGACTGGAGAAAGGATTGAAAATGGTAAGAGGGAAGCCATTTTCTAATACCGAGAAGAAGCCATTTGCTGGTAAAAGGGAAGCCCATGTTGTATATGGCCATAAGGGTCGCAATAAGGCCGATGACCGCAATCAATCTGTGGGGGAAATACTGGTCTCTAACTCTACACCTATGCAACGACACCAACAGGTGAAGCAGCATAAAGAGGTCACACCTAAGAGACAGTTCACCAGAATCAACATGTCACTAGCTCAAGCGCTACAACACATGTTTAAAGCAGGGTTGATTACGTTAAAGGTTCCTCTGTGAAATCCCAATACTTTTGCTCCTAGTTACCACCCCGGCGAAAGGTGTGCATACCATTCAGACAGTCTGGGACATGATACAAATGGGTGCTGGGCTCTGAAGAATAAAATTCAGGATATGATTAACGCCAAAGAGATTGAGTTTGACCCTCCAAAGACTCACAAGTGATCACTGCTCCTAGGCCAAATCATTGAGAACGTCCAGTCCATTTTTTATTTGTCATTTGTAATTTCATTTATTGTTCAAACAATTACTGTTATGCCGAACTTTAGTTTTCCCATTAATGCATCGCATATGTTTGTCTTGAATGATTTCATTGTTATTTTATTTGAACTGTTTTCTTGTTTCCTTTACGTGATATTCAACTCTCGATCAAAAGCTATAAGCCTTTAGAGGGAGGATGACGAAAATGAAACCACAATCCATACAATGTACTTTTGAACAGACCTTGCTGACGATGTACATGCGTTGTTTCAAATACTAAACAGTGGAGTTATAAGGAAGATAATCCCTAGTCAACCCCTTTTGAGCCTAAGAAGTAGGAGTTTTATTTTCACACAAATTAAAACCCTTAATCATAACCTGGGGCTGGGTAGTTTCTGAGTTAAGTCAAACGCGCATCCAGTTGCAATCTTCCACTTTGTACACAATGAATGGTGTGATATGGTGGCAGAACCAACTGTTTGAAATGTTGGTATGCATTTTGCGTTTGTGTTTGCAAAATGTCACGGTAAGCAAGAGTCGCCACCGACTTTTATTTTATCCAACTGGAAAGTAAAAAAGCATAGAAAGATTCCTTTTTCGATATTTTGAGTACGGGGGGTAGATTATAGAAAGGTAAGGTATTAGCACCCTTTTTATCCGTGGTTTTCCACGGGCTCTTAGGTACTTGCTCATCATTTTGAAAATTGCTTCCGTGTTTTGAAAAGTTTTTATTTTTACTTTGTTTTAACGCTTGCTTCTGTCTTCAAGAGTGTTAAGAAGTGTTTTTGAAAACTTTGTTTGAAAAGAGTGTAAGTGTGGAAAAGTTTGATTTTGAGCAAGTACCTACTAGCATCTACCTACTCGAAAAAAGAATGTTTCTATTCTTGTTTCCTTTAGACAGCGCCATCCTACTATCAAAAAATAGGTAGCACCGTCGTTGGAGTTGTAAGAGTCAATTCAAAAAGGACGTACGATCACTAAAGCAATGTTAGGATGTCTTAGTAATAACCCTAGTGTCTTAAGATCATATTTTAGGCAACATTTCTGAGGCGACCTTTCCGAGACAACATTTCCGAGGCAACATTTCTGAACGGGACATTTGATCTTTGTTTAGACAGGAGGATGACCACTCAAACACCCTATACTTAATGATCATTTACCGAAGGCAACCGAAGTGAGAGTATACCCTAGGAGTGCGTATGTGCGAGTGATTTAATTTCAGTTATTATCTTTGCACATTTAGGGTTTGCTAACCATTTTAAAATTAACATACAGTCTTGTCATGCAATCCTATTATCATACATCTAACAGTTAATATTTGCGAGAATAAAAATGCGAGAAATAAAACTACGCTATTACAAGGCTTCAGGGAGGGGGATTAATTACATAGCCAAAAACCCGTAAAAACGATAAATAAAAGAAAAAAAAATCCTAATTAACTATTACATACCATGAGCAGTTACATTAATATTTGCAAAAAAAAACTAAATGCGCGCGATGGAACGAGAACGAGAAAATTAGGGTTTTGACCCCGTCTAAACCTAATTAAAAGAAAAACCATTTTTTTTGTTGTTTTTAATTATTTTGAGAAAAATAAGGTTTTAATTAAATAAATACAAACCTAGTTACTAATAAATTTAAATTAAGAAGAATAATTAATTTGACCTATTTTTGCATTTTTATTATTTTAAGAAAAGAAAATAGAAATTAAATCAAACAAACCCTAATTTCTAATTTGTTTTAAATGATTTACAAAAAGGTTAAAATTACCCTAAAATTAAATTAAACTAATTATTAAATTAAATTTGATAAAAATAAAACCTAAATCTCAATTGTTGAAAATTGATTTTATGATTTTTTGTAAAAAAGAATTAATTTTATGTTAGAAAATAATTAATCAAAATGAATTAAATAAAAAAATAGAAAAGAAAAATAAATAAATGGGCCTGATGTTAGTAGCAAACAGGGGGGTGTTAATTTGAATTTTAAGCCCAAAAGTCCTTGGCCCACGTTGACTTTCCAGATCCTGTGCATTGGCTTGACTAGAGTGCATCATGGACCTCCCAAGGATGGCCCTTGGATCTAGCTTGCTGGAGATCTGTTGGTTGAAGGATGCTGGCATATGGTAGTCCCTTTGCATGCATGTGTACCTAATAATGTAAAAGAAAATAACATTGGCAAATATGGGGTCCTAGGGATCGAACCCAGGCCCTTTGGCTTTTTCTCCCTCCACGCTTACCAGCTGAGCTGGCCTTGTTAATTGTACATAGAATAACAAACATGCATTATATGGAAAAACACAAAATATCAATTCTTCGGCGCGCGAAATTTAAACGGGCCAGTCAGGCCACGCCACACCATCATCTTCTACCTCCTTCCGTTGCTAAAAGTTTAGAGACTTTTACCTACGGATAAAAGGGCGTAGGTACAACCCTTTGATTCTCCAAAACTCTATGCAAGCATGATAAATGCATAACAATGGTACCAATCAACTCGTGACAACCTCACGAGCATCATGGTACCACTTTCCATGGCCAATGGTACCTGTAATAAAAATCCCCAAAAATGAGCCAAGAACCCTAACTATGGCATCTTGCTCTATAGTTAATAAAAATGCAATTGAATGTTACCTTTAGCTTGTAAATGTTTCAAGGATTCAGAATATATCCATAAAATATGGTAACAATGCTAGAATTATGAATTACGATTTCAAAAAAGTATGAATGTCGTGGGGTACTTACAGTGCGTATCTGGGCACGAAAATGCTTGTTGATGATTGGGATAGAATCCTTGGATGCCCAGCAAGCGAATGTGATAGCTGGGAAGGCTTGAGATAGCCTGGAACTATGAAATCAAATTGCCACTTTTCTATGGAATTTTGAGATTTGTTCTTCTCTTCTCACGCCTCCAATCCTTTCTTTTTTGGTCTGCACATGTTCTATATGTACCCTTGAATGGATTAGGGTTACAAATTTTCTTCAAATCTTTTTCAATTAAGGTGATTGAATCATGAATTTATCCTTATTCAAATCTTTCTAAATCAAGAAAAACTCAATATTTTTGTATCCAATTGACCCTTTCACGATTTGATTCTCTTCCCAGCTGTATAAGAGACCTAAACATGCATAAAATCTCAAGCTTTGATTAGTTTTGATATTTTCATGATTTTATTTTGATTTAATTTGATTTAATTGAAATAAAAATCAAAATAAATGAAAAAAATAAAATAAAGACAAGTGGGAAGGATCAGGGGTCGTGGATCATGTTACCAACTTAATACAAACACAAAAAGTTGGGCCCATTTGACAAAAATTGCAATTTTGGTCACTTTTGACTTTTGGCAATTTTGCAAAAAGGGTCAACTTCACCAATGCATAACTCCTTCAATATTGACCCTAGAGATGTGTTCTTGGACTTTTTAGAAAGCTCAATATGTCCTTTAAGCAACCCTTTTGGTATCATCTCAATTGAGTCTTCCATGTTCATGTATGAAGCTTTGACAAAAAAGGTGTTTTTGTTGACTTTTCAAAATGACCTATAATGTCCAAATTTGTATCTTCTTGTAAGTGCATATTTTGAACTTGGGATATGAAGATGAATTTTAGGGCATTGCATCCTCTTCAAAATGAGCTTTGTGTGGGTCATTATTGATAAAGTATGAGAAAGTTATGCTTGGTTAAAGTTGAGTTGACTTTTCCTACAAAACCTTAATTTAGCAACTTTTGGGTTTTGATGAATTGTGAGCAATACTTGAGGAATCATGATCAACCCTTGATCAAATGATGAATAATACTTCAAAATAAGGATGTTGAGCAAAAATCTTAAAGTTTGATTGTATGTAGGGCACATTTGACTTTTGCCCTAGCACAATCAATTTTTAGGCCTTTGAGCAATTGATTGAGAAAACTTCCTTTACAAGGCTTGAAACTTGACATGGATGATCTTGAGAACATATTAGGACAATGGTGAGCATTTGGTACCCTTTGGATCCAAACATCTTGATGTAAACTGAAACCCTAATTTGAGGTAGACTGCCTTAGGAGAGAGTTTGTCTGATCAACTCTTGGACTTCTTTGGGCAATTTTTGGACCTCACTTGAAATGTGTTGCAAAATATGGGAGGGAAAATTTTGGGGTACAACAGCTGCCCCTGTTAAATCTTCTTAAACCTGAGGATGTAGATTGGCTTGATTTCCTTTCGTGATCCGAAGGTGGAAGATGATTGAACACTAGAGTGCCCAGAAATTTGCATTCGCGTGAAGTGGTATTGGCCTTGCGATATCGGGAATGGGCTTATAGATGCCATTTGGAGGTTGATGTTGGAAGATGGGCTTAAAGATGCCATTCGAAGAAGTTTCGATCGCATAAGAGATTCCTTTGCGAGAGCCCGTATACCTGTTGTTGAGGAGGACTTCGCTCGGGATGCTGGTTTCTGTCTTGGTAAAAGTTGAATTTTAGGAGCTTCAGTCGTCCGTTATTCTACTGGGAAATCGTCTCTTGGTCGAAGAGGTGAAAATGAATTACTATTTGGTCGTGATCCAGGCTTCATAGTGATAAGATCAACTGCTATCTAGTCGTGCTCCAGGCTTTACAGTGACTTAACGGGGATATGAGATTCAACTTGCTATCCGGTCGTTCTCCAGGCTTCGCAATTTCTCAATTCTTATCTGGTCGTACTCCAGGCTTCAGAAGTAATTAAGTTGTTATCCGGTCACATCCGAGCTTTAACTTGAATTTAGGGCACACTAATATCCGGTTGATTCCGGGCTTCTTAGTAATTGTCTAGGTAAACTTCTATTTGGTCGAAATCCAAGCTTCATAGTGTCTTATACTGTTATCTGGTCGATTCCAGGCTTCAGTCTTTTGCCACTATCTGGTCGTAATCCAGGCTTCGCAACTTCTTACTTCTTATCTGGTCGTGTTCGAGGCTTCAGAAGAAATCAAGTGGTTATCCAGTCGCATCCGGGATTCCATTTTATTTTTAGGCCTACTAATATTCGGTCGATTTTGAGCTTTTTAGTAATTGGTCGGGTAGACTTCTATTTGGTCGAAATCCAAGCTTCGTAGTGTCCCTTACTGTTATCTGGTCGTAGTCCCAGGCTTCAGTGTCTTTTGCCGCTATCTGGTTGTAATCCAGGCTTCACGATGTCTTATACCATTATCTGGTCGAATCCAGGCTTCATGGTGTCCTGTACTGCTATCTGGTCGATTTCCAGGCTTCACAATACCTTGTTAAGCTATTTTCCGGTCGATTTCTGGGCTTCACCGCTTGTGTTTATGATATACCACTATCTGGTCGATTCCAGGCTTCATGGTGTTTTGTACTGTTATCTAGTCGTAATCCAGGCTTCACAATACCTTGCATTGCTATCTGGTCGTTTTCCAGGCTTCACAATAACTTGTTGGGGATTAAACTATTTTCTGGTTGAATTCGGGCTTCATAGCTTGAATTTAAGATAAACTACTATCTGGTCGATTCCAGGCTTCGCGGTATTTTGGTACTGTTATCCGGTCGTTCTCCGGGCTTCACAATATGATGGAGAAATCAAGATACTATTCGGTCGGACCCGGGCTTCATAGCTTGAACTGGAATAGCATCTATTTGACTGAACCAGAGAAAACTTGTGAGAATTTGATTGTACCTTTCCCTGAAAGGTAAAGAGTTAGTCGCATGTAATGTCATGATGTATGAAATGTATTGAGCAATGATGTTCTCAAAATAAATGAGATTGTGTTGTATGATGCATATGCGCATGCCATGATGTATGGATATGCAATGTTTTTATGATGTTCTCTAGCTGGGGAAAATAAATCCCAGACTGCTGCTGGAGAATACAGGGAGTTAAGTTCTTCGTTCTCGCTGGGGATTGCGACCGAAGATGATTTGAGAATAAATTGGCGGGAGAATAACTCTATTGGAGAATAAACTAACGAGAGAATGACTCTGTGGGGAAGAGATACTCTGCCAGAAGATCTGCTGATTTGGAGAAACAACCTCGGCTGGGGGATGAATTACTATTGCTGGCGATGAAGAACCCGGCTGGGGATTGAATTTTTGCTTGTGGATGAAATAAAATCCACTGGGGATAATCCTCTAATGCTGGTGATAGATGAACTCTGTTAGGGAGAATTAACACCACTGTCTTCGGGTACCTTTTACCCTGCGGGGAGTGTAAGTACTTTTAGTCATATTCTCAAGTTGGGTCTATCCCTGTACCTGGTGGGTAGAGCAACTGTAAGGCTTGGACATTTCTTGTTTTCCCCTGTTCCTGAAATTACCAGTAATCGTCTTTTGTTTCGCATGTAAATATTTATGAGCAACAATTATGTTCAAATGCATATATCAAAAATGAATCATTGGACGTTCTCGCAAAACAAAACAGAAAAAGAAAACAATTTTGAAATTTGTTGTAAAATGAATTGTATTGATTTTTGAAGTTATCCTGTAACAGGCGTTTTGTACAAGAGGCTGACGTCCTAGTAAGAGAACGCCGCCGAAAGATAAAAATTGTACAATTTGTGAAAAACAAAGAAAAACAGTTATGTGAACAATCCCACTGGGTTCCAACTCTTCTATTGCCTTTATATCTTCGAGCGTCTCATCACTTTGCTACTTGGTTGAAGGTAGACCAGATTGATTGGCGTCGTCCGAGCTTGAAAGTCGATACTGAAGTCTGGTTGCAAGATGATCCAATGAGACATAGTGTTACGCTTCAATCCCTAATTTTTGCCTGGACCGCCCTTTCGGGTTTTCAGTCCATCGGGATACCCTTTTTTGCCCAAGCCGCCTTTTCAGGTTTTCGACTTGCCGGGTGTACAGTTTTATTTATTTATTTTCATCCCTTACTTTTTCCCGAACCCTTTTGGTTCGCCGGGAAGCCCTTATTTTTTCCTAGGCCAGTCAACCTAGCGGGTCTTTGATTATGCATAGTATTTTTTCACTATGTCTGCATTGACGGGGTGAGGAAGGTCGTCGCCACCCATGGTGGTTAGAATCATAGCTCCTCCTGAGAAAATGTTCTTAACCATAAATGGACCTTCGTACATAGGGGTCCACTTGCCCCTGGGATCACCTTGTGGCAGTATGATGCGTTTGATCACCAGATCCCCGACTTGATACTCTTGTCGTCTAACTTTCTTGTTAAATTCCTTGATCATTCGCTTTTGATACGTCTGACCATGACAAATAGCAGGAAGTCTCTTTTCATCGATTAAGTTCATCTGATCAAGCCGGGTCTGGATCCAGTCGTCCTCGCTCAAACCTGCATCCTTCATAATCCGGAGAGAGGGTATCTGGACCTCAATGAGTAAGACTGCTTCCATACCATACACCAAAGAGTAGGGTGTTACCCCGGTTGACGTCCGCGCTGAGGTACGGTACCCATGAAGAGCGAATGGTAGCATCTTGTGCCAGTCTTTGTATATCACCGTCATCTTCTACACAATCTTCTTGATGTTCTTATTAGCCACTTCAACAGCCCCATTCATCTTCGGCCAGTAAGGAGAAGAGTTGTGATGATGTATCTTAAACTGTTTGCAGAGCTCGGTGATCATCGTATTGTTGAGATTTGTACCATTGTCTGTAATGATCCTCTCTGGTACACTGTATTGACAAATCAAGTTGTTTCGGATGAACCGCACCACGACGTTCTTGGTTACTGTAGCAAAGGAAGCTGCCTCACCCCACTTTGTAAAGTAGTCTATTGCTACCAGAATGAAACGATGCCCGTTAGACGCAGTAGGTCTGATCTCGCCTATCATATCAAGGCCCCACATTGCAAAAGGCCAAGGAGCTGTCAAGACATTCATAGGAACCGGAGGTACACGCACCTTATCAGCATAGACTTAGCACTTATGACCGGTCCGAGAGTGCTGATAACAATCAGCTTCCATAGTGGACCAATAATATCCTGCCCGTAGGATTTTCTTTTCCATAGTATGTCCACTGGAATGAGTTTCAAAAGTACCTTCACGTAACTATGCCATGATCTTTTCCGCCTCGCTTTTGTCCACACATCGCAGTAAGGTGGAATCATGGTTACGCTTATAAAGGATCCCATTACTGATGAAGAACTTCGCAGTGAACCTCCTCAGGAATTTCTTATCATTAACAGATGCACCCTCGGGGTATTCCTAAGCCTCAAGATACCTCTTTACCTCGTGAAACCAGGGTTTATCTGCTACCTCTTCAGTCTCGATGTCACAGCAATGTGCGGGTTCGTCCAACCTCTCGATGGTAATATGGGGAGCTTCATTGTCCCACCTGACCTTGAACATAGAAGACATGATAGCTAGCACGTCCGCTAACTGATTCTCCTCTCTCGGGAAGTGTTCAAAGGTTATCTCTTCAAAGTGCGAGAGCAACGTCAGTACATACTCCTTGTAAGGAATAAGATTTGGGTGCTTCGTATCCCACTCGCCTTTGATATGACTGATCACCAGAGCAGAATCTCCGAATACACTCAAGAAATTAATCCTTAGGTCAATAGCTGCTCAAAGACCCAAGATACATGCTTCATACTCCGCCATATTGTTGGTGCAGTTAAAACATAACCGGGCAGTGAACAAAGTATGACAACCCTTAGGAGATATGATCACAGCGCCAATACCATTACCCAACGCGTTTGAGGCTCCATCAAAATACATGGACCATCGGGATCCTTCCTCAGGTCCTTCATCCGGTCCAGGTTCTTCACAGTCGGTCACCAACATGATGTTCTCATCTGGGAACTCGAAATTCATGGATTGGTAGTCGTCCACGGCCTGATGCACCAAATGATCCGCCAATACACTCCCCTTGATTGCTTTTTGGGTTGTGTATTGGATGTCATACTCAGTTAAGATCATCTTCCATCTTGCTATTCTTCCGGACAAGGCGGGCTTTTCGAAGATATACTTGATTGGATCCATCTTTGATATCAATAGGGTAGTGTGAGTCAGCATATACTGTCTCAGTCGGCGATCAGCCCATGCCAAAGCGTAGCAAGTTTTCTCGAGCAACGAGTATCGGGTCTCGCAGTCGGTAAACTTTTTGCTAAGGTAGTAAATAACATGCTCTTTTCGGCCAGACTCGTCATGCTGCCCCAGCACACACCCCACTGAATTATCCAGTACGGTCAAGTATAAGATCAAAGGTCTTCCTTCAACTGGAGGCATCAGAATTGGTGGCTCTTGGAGGTATTCCTTGATCCTTTTGAAAGCGGTCTGACATTCACCATTCCATCTTACCACTTGATCTTTCTTCAGCAGCTTGAAGATCGACTCACAAGTAGCAGTCAGATGTGAAATGAATCGGGCAATGTAATCCAGACGTCCCAAAAAGCCTCTAACTTCCTTTTCCATTTGGGGAGTCGGCATTTCCTGTATAGCCTTCACCTTTCCAGGATCCACTTGAATACCTTTATCACTAACGACGAAACCCAGCAGCTTACCAGACCTTACCCCGAAGGTGCACTTGTTCGGGTTCAACCTTAGCTTGTACATCTTCAACCTGTCAAAAAATTTCTGGAGATGGTCTAGATGCTCTTCCTCAGTCTGGGACCTTGTGATCATATCATCAACGTAAACCTCAATCTCAAGGTGAATCATGTCATGGAACAAAGCGACCATGGCGCGCTGATAAGTTGCCCCAGCATTCTTCAACCCAAAAGGCACTACCTTGTAACAGAAGGTGCCCCACTGTGTAATTAAAGTTGTCTTCTCCATGTCCTTGAGAGCCATGTTAATCTGATTGTAACTAGAAAAACCACCCATAAAGGAGAAGACCTTATGCTGCACGGTGTTGTCGACCAGAACATCGATGTGAGGTAGTGGGAAATCGTCTTTGGGGCTCACCCTGTTCAAATCTCTATAGTCCACACACATCCGTACCTTACCATCTTTCTTGGGCACTGGAACAACGTTGGCGACCCACTGTGGGTAAGAAGTGACAGCTAGAAATCTGGCGTCAAACTGTTTCATGACCTTAGCTTTGATTTTCTCAGACATCTCAGGGCGTATACGACGAACCTTCTGCTTTACCGGAGGGCAATCTTCTTTAGTTGGCAGGCGGTGAACCACAATGTCAATGTCTAAACCAGGCATATCTTCATAAGACCAAGCAAAGATCTCAACATAGTCGCGTAACATCTGTAACAACGGCTGCTTGACACTAGGCTCCAGATTTTCACCTATCTTGACCTCTTTCTTGTCTTCCTTTGTACCCAAATTCACTGATTCCACTGGCTCTTCATGAGGTTGTATGGCTCTTTCTTCCTGCTGTAACAGTCTAACAAGTTTCCCAGGCACCTCACAATCATCCCCACCTTCGTCCTCGGCTTGGTTGATTGGATTTTCAAATTCATAATTGGCAGTAGCAGAGTCGTTATCAATGGGATCCAGAGTGGATGTGGATCTACATTATGATATGTGAGTGTGTGTAAGACAATAACTGTTTTTGATAAAGTGCGATATAGAAAGGGAAAAAAAGGAGTGCAAAATTTTTAATGCAAGAAAACGTCCAATGCTTTATTGATGATATATGAAAATGACAAATAATAAGCCCTCACAAACAAAGCTAAGGTGCCTCGGGCAAGGCACCGGGCCGTAAAGTTTCAAACTGTCTGTTACAAATCTCAAAACAAAAGTCAATTACTGTGTAATAAAAGAAATGGGTATGAAGTCCTTCGCCGGCCAGTTGTTCAAGCCACCATTGGTTGTAGGGTAGATCCAGCTGTCAATGTTGGGGTTCTCATCATCAGCATCTTCCGTGGCAGAGACAACTTCAATAACATTGATTCCCGAGTCATGCTTGGGCATGGGCGTAGTTATGATGTTGGGATTTTCCGGAGCGTCAAACTCAATCTCTTTAGCTTTAATCAAGTCTTGCACCTTATTCTTCAAGGCCCAACAGTTGTTTGTATCATGACCTGGGCCATCAGAGTGATAGGCGCAGTGGGCATTTGGGTTATATAGCGGAGATGTGGTGTTGGGATTCTTCGGAGCTTCCCTCAGAGTTACCAGGTTGGTCTTTAATAATTGTGGTAGAACTTGAGACAAGGTCATATTGAGCTGAGTGAACATCCTTTGTGGTCTTTCCATCCTTTGTGGTCTTTCCATCCTTTATTGATTGTTGCATTGTGGAGCAACTGTAGGTCTTGATATTACCACCGCATTCACTGCTTGATGGTGTTCAAGTCTGCTTTGGCCCCTCGGGCCGTAAACTGCACTAGCTTCTTTCTTACCGGTGAAAGGCTTCTTCACTGCACTTGATGGCGTATCCTTCTGTATCTTACCACTTCGGATACCAGCTTCTACTCTCTCTCCAGTCAAGATCAACTCAGTAAACCCAAATGATGAATTGTCGATCAGATGATTGAAAAATGGACCAGACAATGTCCCTAGAAACATGTCCACCAACTCCCTGTCAGACAAAGGGGGTTGGACCCTTCCAGTCAAATCTCTCCACTTCTGAGCATAGTCCTTAAAACCTTCACTTGTGCCTATAGACATACCCTGAAGCTGAGTACGAGTGGGAGCAAGGTCGGCGTTATACTAATACTGCCTGTAGAAAGCAGCAGCAAGGTCCTCCCAGTTTCGGACATTAGCTCCTTCCAATTGATAAAACCATTCAAGCCGAGTCCCTGACAGACTATCTTGAAAGAAATGTACCCACAGATTCTTATCAGCAGTGTAAGGTTGGATTTTCCGGACGTACGAGCAGAGATGGAGTTTTGGACAGGATGCTCCATCGTACTTGGCGAAAACCGGAACCTTGAACTTATGAGGGATCACCACCCAAGATGCTAGTCCCAAATCTTCGAAATCCAAACCAGGGATCTTCTGAATCTCCATAGCACTCAGATGGTCTTTAAGTTGTTTGTACCTATCCTCAGCAGGAGGATACTGTTCCTCATCATAATCTGTATCATTATCAGAGACTGCAGGGCTAGGGACCTTTTCTTCTTCTTGATCCTCTCCTCCCTTGGATGAAAATGACAGATCAGCTTGTTGTTTCAACCTATCCCCAAACCTTTTACCCATACTCAGAAGAACGACCTTCTTCTTCTTCTTCTTCTTCTTCTTCTTCTTCTTCTTCTTCTTCTTCTCTTTTTCTTTCAGAATGAGAGCTTTCAAGTCCTCTTGCCCTTTATCCAAGCTTAAGAACAGTTCTTGGAATTGGGCATTTTGTGTTTGAAGATCTTTGATTGCTTGATCGGAAGACATTTCTGCTAAAATAAATAGCGAAGAAGATGAGAAACCTGTAATGGTACCTATAATGATGTGCATGATGATGGGATGCGTATGTAATGATTTCAAAGACTTTAGGAGATTTAAATTTGCAAACCAAGAAATAAACAAACTTTATTAGATTAAACTTGTAAAAAGGTTCAACAATGCCTTTGAGGCGTTACAAATAATTAAATGAAAAACAAATCTAAACTAGAAAAAGTAAAATCAGAAATCAAATGGCCGCTTCCCCTTCAAGATCTTCCTTTCTTGCTCATGGTACTTCTCCCGGTAGGTATCCCTCTCCTATTTCAGTTGAATCCAAGACCTCTTCAAATCCCCAAGATCGGTGGGCATGTAGGGATAAAAGATTGTATAAGGAATGCCCTTTTCATTGGTGGGCTCCACAATCACCGGTAACACAGCTTCATAAGGCATCCCAAGCTTCTGGGCTCGAGCTCGGACCCACTAGAGATAAGGCTGCATAGGGAGAGAAGTCCTTGGTTCTAGCTCTTGAGGGTCAGATCTGTTCACCATGCCCCAAGCTCGAATAAACCTCCGGCGATGCTCGTCAATATCCTCCTTGTAATCAAATGCAATATCTGTAAGGAGTAGCTCATGAGGACCGTCTCTCCGAGCCCGACCGAATTGTCGCAAAGCTAAACAGGGACTGTAGGCTATTCCCCCTCTGATTCCAAGCAACGGGACATTAGGGTATCCCCCACATCGATCAATGACAGCAATGCTTTCCATAGCCTTAGAACTCCAAAGAATGTCTTTATGGGCAAGGGACATTATCCTGTAAGACCATCCTACACCTTCCTCATTCTTTAACACGGACTTGGGGAGGTGCAAAATAAACCACCTCGCTAGCAGTGGCATACAACACATGAGGGTCCCTCTTCTTTGCACAGTACGAGTATAGAGGGCATGTAAGATATCACCCAGAAGAGTATGTACAGGATTGCGAGACAGGAAGATCTTAACCGCATTCACATCTATGAAGGAATCTGGATTCGGGAAAAGAACCAAACCGTAGATAAGGAGAGCCAAGATGTCTTCAAAAGCCTTAAAATCCAAGTTATCCCATAATAGTTGAGCTTAATCTATCAGAAACTTGGCTAAGAAACCTTCAACCCCGCTTCGTGTTTCCCAATTAGATACTACATCAGCCCGTTTCAAATATAGAGCTGAAGCAATGTCTTCTGGTCTAGGAGTCTCTTCCAAACCTGTGAAGGGCATCTGCTCAAGGATGGATATGCCCAATAAGTGAGAAAACTCTTCCAAAGTGGGAACTAGCTGATAATCCAGGAAAGTGAAGCAATGATGCACCAGATCGAAGAACTGGAAAAGCACACTCATCATCTGCTCATCAAACTTTGAGGTAACCAAGCTAAGAAGCTGACCATGTCTCCTAATGAATGAAGAAGTATCAGAAACTCTCGAGGCTAAATCTTTGAGTTGAGCAGGTATTTGCACAAAGTTAACTCGAATGGTGTTTCTGCGCATGGAAGCCACAATCTGCAAAACAGAATAAAGATAAATCCCCTCGGTCTTTGAAATGGTTAGTATAATAAAGTATGCATGCTATGTTATGATGCATGATGTCATGGTAACAACAACACATGTATAGCAGATAATAGACATGGTAAAGGTAAACAAGTCACATAAAAGCCCTTAAGTTTAAGGCTTGCATGGGGTCTATGTATTACCCTCTTGAATTTCAGTTGTTTTCAACCCGTCCTAATAATAGTAATCGGGTTCTAGAGGTTCTCAATATCACTGACCATCCTCCATCGGTCATGGTTTCAGCTCACGCAATCTTTTCTTGCAGCCAGAACTATCTCGAGAGTATGGTCTCAATGAGTGTAGCATCGAGTATCAACCAGTTCTCAGCTTTACACCGAGGCCGGCTATCTCACTACTTCCTAAAGGCCAAGTTGGTCAATTATAGGTTCTAAGGTCAGTTGATACTTAACGACACATATAGCAGCCCTGTATTCTCCTCGTTTCTCCACAAGGGATACCGGTACCAACCAATGTGCCACATCAACATAGCTATTGCTTGAACCGTATCAGTCTACACTGTACAGTTCCCTCACAGTCTATTTCTACTTACCTAAAAGGTATCCTCAGATCCAGGTTAGGATCTATAGTAACCCCAAATAAAACCCTTAAAAGTAAAGCAAACAAAACAAACAAGAGAAGCAATTTATGATGAACTAATCCTAAGGTATACTCCACTTATTTTTTTCCCCAGCAGAGTCGCCAGTTCGGTGATACGGTGGCAGAACCGACTGTTTGAAATGCTGGTTTGCGTTTTGCATTTGTGTTCGCAAAATGTCGCGATAAGCAAGAGTCGCCACCGAATTTTATTTTATCCAACTGGAAAGGAAAAAAGCACAGAAAAATTCCTTTTTCGAGATTTTGAGTACGGGGGGTAGATTATAGAAAGGGAAGGTATTAGAACCCTTTCTATCCGTGGTTTTCTACGGGCTCTTAGGTACTTGCTCATCATTTTGAAAATTGCTTCCGTGTTTGTGTGTTTTGAAAAGTTTTTGTTTTTACTTCGTTTTAACCCTTGCTTCTGTCTTCAAGAGTGTTACGAAGTGTTTTTGAAAACTTTGTTTGAAAAGAGTGTAAGTGTGGAAAAGTTTGATTTTGAGCAAGTACCTACTAGCATCTACCTACTCGAAAAAAGAATGTTTTTATTCTTGTTTCCTTTAGACAACGCCATCCTACTATTGAAAAATAGGTAGCGTCGTCGTTGGAGTTGTAAGAGTCAATTCGAAAGGGACGTACGATCACTAAAGCAATGTTAGGATGTCTTTGTAATAACCGTAGTGTCTTAAGATCATATTCGAGGCAACATTTCCGAGGCAACCTTTGTGAGGCAACATTTCCGAGGCAACATTTCCGAACGGGACATTTGATCTTTGTTTAGACAGGAGGATGACCACTCAAAGACCCTATACTTACTGATCATTTACCGAAGGCAACCGAAGTGAGAGTATACCCTAGGAGTGCGTATGTGCGAGTGATTTGATTTCAGTTATTATCTTTGCACATTTAGGGTTTACTAACCATTTTAAAATTAACATACAGTCTTGTCATGCAATCCTATTATCATACATCTAACAGTTAATATTTGCGAGAATAAAAATGCGAGAAATAAGACTACGCTATTACAAGGCTTCGGGGAGGGAGATTAACTACATAGCCAAAAACCCGTAAAAATGATAAATAAAAGAAAAAAAATCCTAATTAACTATTACATACCATGAGCAGTTACATTAATATTTGCAAACAAAAAAAAAGCGCGCGATGGAACGAGAACGAGAAAATTAGGGTTTTGACCCCGTCTAAACCTAATTAAAAGAAAAATCATTTTTTTGTTGTTTTTGATTATTTTGAGAAAAATAAGGTTTTAATTAAATAAATACAAACCTAGTTACTAATTAATTTAAATTAAGAAGAATAATTAATTTGACCTATTTTTGCATTTTTATTATTTTAAGAAAAGAAAATAGAAATTAAATCAAACAAACCCTAATTTCTAATTTGTTTTAAATGATTTAGAAAAAGGTTAAAATTACCCTAAAATTAAATTAAACTAATTATTAAATTAAATTTGATAAAAATAAAACCTAAATCTCAATTGTTGAAAATTGATTTTATGAGTTTTTGTAAAAAATAATTAATTTTATGTTAGAAAATAATTAATCAAAATTAATTAAATAAAGAAATAAAAAAGAAAAATAAAGAAATGGGCCTGATGTTAGTAGCAAACAGGGGGTTGTTAATCTGACTTTTAAGCCCAAAAATCCTTGGCCCACGTTGACTTTCTAGATCCTGTGCATTGGCTTGACTAGAGTGCATCATGGACCTCCCAAGGATGGCCCTTGGATCTAGCTTGCTGGATATCTGTTGGTTGAAGGATGATGGCATATGGTGGTCCCTTTGCATGCATGTATACCTAATAATGTAAAAGAAAATAACATTGGCAAATATGGGGTCCTGGGGATCGAACCCAGGCCCTTTGGCTTTTTCTCCTTGTACGCTTACCAGCTGAGTTGGCCTTGTTAATTGTACATAGAATAACAAACATGCATTATATGGAAAAACACAAAATATCAATTCTCCAGCGCGCGAAATTTAAATGGGTCAGTCATTCCACGCCACGCCATTATCTTCTACCTCTTTCCTTTGCTAAAAGTTTGGAGACTTTTACCTACGGACAAAAGGGCGTAGGTACAACCCCGTAATTCTCCAAAACTCTATGCAAGCATGATAAATGCATAACAATGGTACCAATCAACTCGTGACAACCTCACGAGCATCATGGTGCCACTTTCCATGGCCAATTGTACCTGTAATAAGAAACCCCAAAAACGAGCCAAGAACCCTAACTATGGCATCTTGCTCTACAGTTAATAAAAATGCAATTGAATGTTACCATTAGCTTGTAAATGTTTCAAGGATTCAGAATATATCCATAAAATATGCTAACAATGCCAGTATTATGAATTACGATTTCAAAAAAGTATGAATGTCGTGGGGTACTTACAGTGCGTATTTGGGCACGAAAATGCTTGTTGATGATTGGGATAGAATCCTTGGCTTCCCAGCAAGCGAATGAGATAGCTGGGAAGGCTTGAGATAGCCTGGAACTATGAAATCAGATTGCCACTTTTCTATGGAATTTTGAGATTTGTTCTTCTTTTCTCACGCCTCCAATCCCTTCTTTTTTAGTCTGCACATGTTCTATATGTACCCTTGAATGGATTAGGGTTACAAATTTGCTTCAAATCTTTTTCAATTAAGGTGATTGAATCATGATTTGATCCTTATTCAAATCTTTCTAAATCAAGAAAAACTCAATATTATTGTATCCAATTGACCCTTGCACGATTTGATTCCCTTCCCAGCTGTATAAGAGACCTAAACATGCACAAAATCTCAAGCTTTGATTAGTTTTGATATTTTCATGATTTTATTTTGATTTAATTTGATTTAATTGAAATAAAAATCAAAATAAATAACAAAAATAAAATAAAGACAAGTGGGAAGGATCAGGGGTCTTGGATCATGTTACCAACTTAATACAAACATAAAAAGTTGGGCCCATTTGACAAAAATTGCAATTTTGGTCACTCTTGACTTTTGGCAATTTGGCAAAAAGGGTCAACTTCACCAATGCATAACTACTTCAATTTTGACCCTAGATATGTGTTCTTGGACTTTTTAGAAAGCTCAAGATGTCCTCTAAGCAACCCGTTTGGTCTCATCTCAATTGAGTTTTCCATGTTCATGTATTAAGCTTTGACAAAAAAGGTGTTTTTGTTGACTTTTCAAAATGACCTATAATGTCCAAATTTGTATCTTCTTGTGAGTGCATATTTTGAACATGGGAGCTGAAGATGAATTGTAGGGCATTGAATCCTCTTCAAAATGAGCTTTGGATGGGTCATTCTTGATAAAGTATGAGAAAGTTATGCTTGGTCAAAGTTGAGTTGACTTTTCCTATAAAACCCTAATTTAGCAACTTTTGGGTTTTGATGAATTGTGAGCAATACTTGAGGAATCATGATCAACCATTGAACAAATGATGAATAATACTTCAAAATGAGGATGTTGACGAAAAATCTTGAAGTTTGACTGTATGTAGGGCACAATTGACTTTTGCCCTAGCACAATCGATTTTTAGGCCTTTGAGCAATTGACTGAGCAAACTTCCTCTGCAAGGCTTGAAACTTGACATGGATGATCTTGAGAATATATTAGGACAATGGTGAGAATTTGTGACCCTTTGGATCCAAACATCTTGATGTAAACTAAAACCCTAATTTGAGGTAAACTGCCTTAGGAGAGAGTTTGTCTGGTCAACTCTTGGACTTCTTTGGGCAATTTGAGGACCTCACTTGAAATGTGTTGCAAAATATGGGAGGGAAAATTTTGGGGTACAACAAATGGAATCGAAGACGTCCTTCCAAATTAAAAGGCGATGATGGTTCTGCATAATCGTCAAGACATGCAGTCATTATCTCTCAGAATAAAAGCCCATTAAGTCAAATCCTATAAGGGAGACTTATGAAAAACTAGGGCATCCCGCTGGCTGTAATCACAAAAGAAACAGTTCAGGAAAAAAAAGGGATTACAAAATCAAAAAAGAAAGAGGTCCTACAAACCCTCGACAAAAAGAAAAGGTTACAAAAATGGCTGCCTTCTCAAACAAACATTCAATTTCCGAACCATCATCGAAATATCATAGCAAAGCATCAAGCGGGAGTTAAACGCACAATTAACTGAGCATAGGACTGAAGAACATCACGAAGAATGGGTGGGTACAAATAAATTTTGAGCCTTTATCCTTTGTTTCTTAAACTGTGAACCAGGCCACGCTATAACTTTCAAAAGTCCTAACTGAAGCATGGGTTAGTTTGAGAGCATACTGTTACAAAAGGTATCCTGACTCCTGTAGGACTTGCTATAAATCCTGAGTTGATATCACTCTCTTGCAAAATTTGTTTTACTAAAAAAATGAATTTTCAAAAACTTCAAGACAAGCATAAACAACAGAGAAATTCACATGACGAATATCTAGTGAATAAAAACTTTCTCAATGAAAAGGTTCACCTCAAGTGGAACAACACTTCCAACCAAGGGGCACATCATGATCATTGTCTATCATATGGGGCAGTCAAGTCAAGTTCAAGGAATCTCTCAAAAATTCCAAACAACCAGGGGCAGATCTCCATCTGAATCACTTGGGGCATTAGACATGAATTCCGACAATGAATCACGTACAATCAAGAAAAATCATTATTCCTCAACGAATTTCTTCTCAAAACAACAAAACTAGAATTCCCAGTAGAAACATACTGAATAAAGCTGATTATCATCTAGAAATGGTTTAGGTATGATCCAGAAGCGGATATCATCCTTACACATACTCCAGATTCTCATCTAGTACAGTGCAGATACGATCCAGAGACGGATGTCATTCTGACACTTATTTCAACACATCATATAGAAACGGTTCAGGTACGATCTAGAGACGGATGTCATCCTGACACTTCCTCCATATTCTCATCTAGAAACGGTGCAAATACGATCCAGAAATGGATGTCATTCTGACACTCATCCAACACATGCTCCAAGTACAGTGCATATACGATCCAGAGACGGATGTCATTCTGACACTCATCCAACACATGTTTCAAGTACACTGTAGATACGATCCAGGGACGAATTTCATTCTGACACTCATTCAACACATGTATCAAGCACAGTGCAGATACGATCCAAGAACGGATGTCATTCTGACACTCATTCAATACATGTTCAAGTACAATTACGAAATAGATCCATCCACAAAATCCAGCAGGTACATGGGCAGAAACGTCCTGGTACGAAGTCATCGTTGTATCCTCAGCATACGATCCTGTGACATCTATGTTCCCCAGAGAGAAAAAACAACCAGAGTTCTTCCCTCTTCGTCCCCAAGAAGGAATTATCTCCTCCAATAAATTTCCTCCTTCAGAGAGTTGAAATCTGTATTCCTCGGCCGAGCTTTATAACCTTAAACAGTTTATGAAACCTCCTCCTAGGTAGAGTTTATTTCTCTAACTACGGAAGTTCATTCCCCAACAGAGTTTTTTTCTCTACAGCGGCAGAATCTTCCAACAAGCATCTCTCTCCACAGATTTATTCTCAAACAGAATCAATTCTCAGGCAGAGTCAATCCCCAACAGGTTATCCTCAAACATAAAGAGGAAATCCCTAGGGAATCATCTCTATTCATCATCCCCAGCGGAAATGAAGGATTCAACTTCCCAATACTCTCCAGCAGTAGTCCGAGATTTATTTTCCTAGACTGGGAAACATCTCAATAACATCCCATATTTCATACATCATGGCATGTGCATACACATCGCATACAACATAATCTCATTTATTTTGAGAACATCGTCACAATGCATTTCATACATCATGACATTGCATATGATTAACTCTTTTCCTTTTTCAGGGAAAGATCAAATCAACGAACACTGCTACTTATGTGACCGGGTAGTCTTCTCAAAAGCTACATCTGATGGAGGGTTATTTTCATCAATTTCCTTAGAAAGATGTCCTCCCAAGATTTTCTCTGGTTCAGTCAGATCGACGCTAAGATCTCTCTGATTTCCATTCCAATTGAAGAAACTGTAAAGCCTGGATTTCGACCAGATAACAGTATAAGGTGCTGTGAAGCCTGGAATCTGACCAGATAGTAGTTCACTTCTTCAAAGACATTGTGAAGCCTAGATTTCGACCAAATAACAGTATAAGGTATTGCGAAGCCTGGAATCCGACCAGATAGTAGTTCACTTCTTCAAAGACACTGAAGCCTTGATTTTGACCAGATAACAGTATAAAGTGCTGTAAAGCCTGGAATCCGACCAGTTAGCAGTTTACCCTGTTAGTTACTATGATGCCTGGAACCCGACTGGATAATAGTCAACCAACAATTTAAGACGTTGTGAAGCCTGGATTTTGATCAGATAATAGTATAAGGTGTTGCGAAGCATGGAATCCGACCAGATAACAGTTTATTGTGTCAGTTACTATGAAGCCTGGATTCGACCGGATAGTAGTATGCCTCAGATTCAAGTTGAAGCCTGGACCCGACCAGATAACAACTTAATTTTTTCAAATTACCGAAGCCTGGATACAACCAGATAACAGTACACCTCAGGTTTCAAGTTGAAGCTTGGACCCGACCAGATAACAGCTTAATTTCTTTAAATTACTGAAGCTGGGATACGACCAGATAACAGTACACCTCAAATTCAAGTTGAAGCCTAGATCCGATCAGATAACAACTTAATTTCTTCAAATCACTGAAGCCTGGACCCGACCAGATAACAGTTTAATCTCATTTCCCCAATAAGTCATTATGAAGCTTGGAATACAACCAGATAGCAGTCAGCCTTATCATCCTCAGCAAGTCACTGCAAAGCCTAGATCCTGACCAGATAATAGTTCACTTCAATCTCTTCAGTCAAGAAATGACTCCCCAGTAGAGTAATGGACAACCGAAGCTCCTAGACTCTATTCCCTTGAAAAACATTCCCAAGCGGACTCCTCCTCGGACAACAAGAGCAGGAATCCCCACAAAGAGAATTCTTATGAAGTCAGCATCTATTTCGGATGGCATCTTTAAGCCCATCTCCGACGACTCTCCGTCATACTCCTTGGGTGGCATCTTTAAGCCCATCTCTGACGACTCTCCGTCATACTCCTTGGGTGGCATATTTAAGCCCATCTCCGACAGTCTCCTATCACCTTTTCCAAATGGCATCTGTAAGCCCATTCCTGATATTATTCACCAACAATATCACTTCAGACGAGTGAAAATTTCTGGGCACTCTAGTGTTCAATCATCTTCCACCTTTAGATCACGAAAGGCAGGCAAGCCAATCTACATCATCAGGTTTAAGAAGATTGAACAGGGGAAACTGTTGTACCCCAAAATTTTCCCTCTCATGCTTTCCAAGGTCTTCCCCTACATGGTTGGTCACAAACCTTTGCCTAAGGAAAAGGGAAATTTGTGAGTAGTGTTTTCAAGTTTCCTTCGATTGGCATCTCCAAAATGCCCTTCGATTGGCATTTATGCAAAGCCTTTTTATTGGCCTTGCAACATGATCCTTCGATTGGAATTCCTAAAAGTTCCTTCGATTGGAGTATCAGAGCTTCCTTCGATTGGAGCATCAGAGCTTCCTTCAATTGGAGCATCATAGCTTCTTTCAATTTGGAGCATCAGAAGTTCTTTCGATTGGAGCATCAGAGGTTCCTTCGATTGGAGCATTAGATCTTCCTTCGATTGGAGCATCAGAGCTTTCTTCGATTAGAGCATTAGAGCTTCCTTCGATTTGGAGCATCAGAGCTTCCTTCGATTGAAACACTAGAGAAGAGGTCCTCCGATTGGCATTCCAAAAGAGTCCATTCGAAGAAGCTTACAAGAGTCCATTCGAAGAAGCTTGCAAGGGTCCATTAGAAGGAGGCTAATAGCCCATTCGAAGGAGAGAGTTCAAAGGACAGTAACACAATAGAAAATTCAAAAAGGGAGACAAGATCCCATGTGTTTGGACAATGTTACAAATTCCTATTCATGGCTTTCAAACACAATCAAGGTTGTTTAAACCTTTGCCTCCTTGTCCCCTCTACCCCCTTCTATATAAAGAGATCATAAATGTTGCAAAAGGGGAAGAACGAAAAAACATTGGAGAGAGGCTGCCCATAAAATCCATCAAAGGTTGCTAGAATTTTCCAAGCAAAAAGCCATCCCTCAACAAAAACAGCCACGCCCAGAAGCCCCAGATCGAAGGTGCTCACATCCGGCAAGTGCCCAAATTGAAGAATCAATCTGTTAGTAAGAAAGGGTAAACTATCCAACCTCATATTTGCATAATACATCCATACTGGTTTGTTACCTTCGATTTTCCATCCTAGACAGGATCAAAAGGCTTGGGTTTGACACCCATGTCATGTTCTTCATTTGCTAACATTTGTTGTAGACATAGCCTAAGAAGACCCAGCAAGCACAAGATCGAAGGACTTGGGTTTCGATACCCAGGTCCTGCATTTCGTTTCGCTAATGTACTTTTGTAGGTATAGCATCCCAGATCGAAGGAGATACCTTCTCTAGATCGAAAGCCATAGTCTCCTGGATCGAAGAAGGCATCCCCTTCTGGATCGAAAGAGATACTCTTTCCCTAAGTCGAAGGACACCCACCCTTCCTAGATCGAAAACTTCATCCACCTCCAAATCGAAAGTCAACATCCTCTGGATCGAATTCCCCCTTTTTTCACCCCAATCGATGGATGCTTCATTGTACTTTTATTTTGCATTTGTTTCTTTTCTTTATTTTTTTAGTATACTTTTTTACCTTTTAACATAAAAATCAAAAATCACAAAAATATTAGGCTAGTCGTTTTTCCAACTAAATTAATTTTTGTAAATAAATTAATTAATTACAAAAATATTAGGCTAGTCTTTTCTATTTTTACGCACGTTTATTTAATTCCCTATTATATTATTATTGTATCTATTTACTGGATGTAATAGATAAATTAGGATATTTACTGCTTTATTCCCCATTATCCTTGTATAATGTAAATCCCCTCCCCGAAGCATTGTAATAGCGTAGGACCTCTATTTTTTATGCATTTTTACTGCTTTTCATATTAACTGCTAGTAATTAGGCTTGTATGATAAGAATAATAACTAAACACTAGCAAACTTAACAAAAAGACAAAAAATAACTGAAACACAACACAATTGCACATATACACCTCTAAGGTATGCCCACTTTGGTTGCCTTCAATAAAACAGTCATGGGACAGAAATGCTTTAACAAAGACCCATAAAATCAAAAGACCATAGTCCCTCAATGACCCTACAGTTGCCTCCTCGGTAAATGATCTAGTCCCTAAAACAGAATTGCTAAAGCATCTCTGTAATTGCCTTCGTGATTGTAACGTCCCTTCAATTATCCCTTAAAACATCCAACGACAAGTTTACCTAGTCACTAATAGTAGGATAGAACTGTCTAAAGGAAAAGAGGAAAAGAACTACCTTTTCGAGTATAAAAGTAGATAGTTGTTAGAAGTTTGCTAAAAAAAACTTTTTTGCAGTTACACAGAAAACTACTTTTCAAAAACAATTTCAAAACACTTTGTATACTTTCTCTACTATCCCGAGAAACATTACAAAGTTCGCCATACTAAGGCATTTTCTAAACATTTTCAAACACAAAGCACAAAAGCATTTGAAAAATGAGCAAACCTCTAAGAGCCCGTGGAAAACCACGGATGGAAAGGGTGATAATACCTTCCCTTTCCATAATCTGTCCCCTTACTCAGAAAACATCTCGAAAAGGTCTTTTTCTGTTCTTTTCACCCTTTCCTTTGTTGGATAAAAGAAAAGAAGGTGGCGACTCTTGCTTACCGCACATTTGCAAACAAAAAACGCAAAAACTAGCATATTAAACTGTCGGTTCTGCCACCGTAAAACATTAATGCTTCCAGACAGCTCACAACTTCTGAAAGGACAAAGTCTGGTTACCATATTTTCAGAAGGTTCCTAACTTCTGAACAATAGGTATTTCTAACATACAATTTCCTTAATTTCAGAAAGTTCGCAACTTCTTTGAACAGTAGGAATATCAGAGCTTGATTTAAACATATTTTCACGAAGTTCACTCCTTCTAAACAATAAGTATTATCAATGCATGATTTCCTTTCTTTAAGTCAGTTCACAACTTTTTGAACAGTAGGATTATCATAGCTTGATTTAACCATATTTTCATGAAGTTATGAACAAAAGGTATATCAAAGTCTATTTCAGTCTTTAACTTAGTCAGAGCCTTCTGACCAAATCGTAGTTTCAGTTCATGATTCTTTTTTAGACAATTCACAACTTCTAACAAATACATGTTTCATAGATTCTTAGCTCATCAGAGCATTCTTCGTGCATCTTAATATTTGATCTTGATCTTCTAGTTGGAAGATGACAATCTTTTGATAGCTTTTTAACCTGTCTATGAAAACCAGTGAAATTTTGCAAAGTTCCTAAGTCAAACATCAAACAAATTGTTAGCAGTAAAAGTATTATATAATGTTTTGTTTTGAGATATGAGATTAAGTACTATCAAAACCATTTACTCTTTCTCCCTCTTTGTCAGAAATCAAAAAGGATTTAAAAGACAAAATTAAATTATCATTGAAAAACAAAAGGATGAAGATACAATTATTTAAAAACAAAATAAGAAACTATTCTTAAGTTCTAATACAAAGGAACGTAAGGGACAAGAAGATCATAGAACACATAAGGACAATTTTCAAGACAAATGATAGACAAGAGTTGGATAACGTGTGTTAACAAAATTCATTTCCAAAGGAGTTGTGCACCTAATATGTCAATCAATGATATATCGTACTCAGTGATTAAGAGGAGTAAAAAAGATGAGAATGCGTATACGATTGATCATCCATTGATTTGATATAACATCTTTTTCATTCTGGGCAAGAAACCATTTTTAAATGTTTCAGAATGAAAACCAATCTATCCTCAACAAGGGGTTTTGTAAAAATATCATCCCATTGATGGTTTATATCTATAAATTTTAAACATAAGATTCCCTTCTGAACATAGTCTCTTATAAAGTGATGTTTTATCTCAATATGTTTGGCCCTAGAATGTAAAATATTGATTTTAAGATAAACATATAGCAGAAGTTTTATCTCAGAATATAAGAATGATATTTTCAAAGATTTGATAATCCTCAAGCTGACTTTTCATTCAGAGAATTTATGTACTACATCCAGGAGCAGAAATGTATTCGGCTTATGTAGTGGAGAGTGCTATTGTGGATTTCATTTTACTGGACCATGAGATCAAATTTCCCCCCAGAATTTGGCAGGTTCCAGAAGTACTTTTCCTCTGAAGTATATCACCAGCGTAATCAGCATCACAATAACCTACTAATTTATATTCACTTGATTTTTTCTAAGATAAACCAAGATTAGTAGTACATTTCAAATACTTGAAAATTCTCTTAACAACAGTCAAGTGAGATTCTCTAGAATCTGATTGGAAGCGAGCATACAAACAAACACTGAATAGGATATCAGGTCTAGAAGCAGTTAAATATAGTAGAGAGCAATTCATGCCTCTGTATAGCTTCTGATCTACTTTACCACTTAGCTCGTCTTTTTCCATAATACAGGTAGGGTGCATTGGAGTTTTGGAGATCTTGCAGTTAGATAAGTTAAAATTCTTCAGAAGTTCTTTGGTATACTTGCTTTGATGAATAAGGGTTTCTTGTGACCCTTGATTTATTTGGATCCTAAGAAAATACTTGAGTTCTCCCATTAAGCTCATTTCAAACTTAACCTGCATAGTCTTAGCGAATTCTTTGCACAGTGTGGCATTGGCATAACCAAATATGATATCATCAACATATATTTGAACTACTAGTATATAATTTTTGAATACTTTTCAAAATAAGGTGGTATCAACCTTTCGCCTGGTGAAATCCTTTTCTAAAAGAAAACTGCATAATCTTTCATACCAAGCTCTAGGAGGTTGTTTCAAACCATACAATGGTTTTTTAAGTTTAAAAACAAAATCATCATGTTTAATATCTTCAAAACCAGGAGGTTGGTGAAAAAATACTTCCTCAATTATGTAGCCATTTAGAAAAGCACTTTTAAGATCCATATGCTACATGATGATGTTATGATTAACAACAAAAGAAATTAAGAGACGAATAGTTTCTAACACTAATACAAATAATGCTTCTAACGCCGGACCCGAAATGCGCTTTACCTCGGAGGTAGATGTGATGTAAATAAGGTCTTCATAATAAGTAAAGAATTATCACCTCGGTCTTTAAAACATCGACGTACAAGTTTATTAGCGCATGAGTTCGAACCCCAGCAGCAGCAAATAATATTATTTTCAAAACTAGCATTTCTTTTACCTATTGGTTTATTAAATAACTGAGGGGTATGATTATTTATTTATTTTTAAATTGTTATATTATTTACCCATAATATTACATTGTTTACACTGAATATTACATTGTTTACCCAAAATATTTAAACTAAAATAAAAATCAAACTCCTTAAGGATCTAGATGAAAATAAAATTCCCTCAAGATGTAGATCTAGATCTTCAAATTATTGAATACTATCGACAGATCTTGCAAGCATTTGTTTATGGTGAAAAAAGGGTAACATAATTAATATCAATAATGAAAAATATTGGTAAAAATACAAATTTAATAAAATAAACCTTGAACCCATATGATTTTCTTCTCTTGCAATCCATAGTAGAGAACTTCTAAGCGTCCTTAAGTTTCAAGCGCTTCATATGTTTCATTTAGATTTCCAATATAATGAACTAATATAATGGATGTCCCTTAGGTTTCATGTGAATCACTAATGGCAGATTCTTGAGCATTGATAACCTTTAAATGAACAACAACAAATTGGAAAATTGGAAAATGTGCATGCGTTGAATGCATCCAACTTCTAATAAGGTGTTTCTCCCGAAAATTGGAAAATGTTTTTTTCTACACTTCCAATCCATCAGTAAAGCTTTTAGGAATAAGAACAACAACAAATTTTAGGAATAACAAAAACAACAACTTTTAAGAATAACAACAACATCAACATCATTGTTTGAGATGGATTGCAAAAGTTGAAAAAATGTTTTGTTCAATATAGAAGGACATTTTTTTTCTCAGATTTTCTATTCATCCAAAAAAAATGACGCATTCGACGGTGGGGCGACTACAAATAAGATAGAATTAGGGTGTAATCTTTTCAACGAGTGTTTTTATAGTAAAATCTAATCAATTTATCCATCGGTTATAAAAAAACCGAAGGTTTAGATCATTTATTTTATAGTTGTAAACAAATGAAAAAATAAAGTGCAGTAGCTCAGATTCGAAGTATGTCAAGATGGGTATAATACCTCAGTTATTTAAATAACCACAGAAACAAGTTTTTTTAACAAAAAAAATAAAACATGGCGCGCCTTGGAATAAAACCTCGATTTTTTTTCTGGATGACGTGAAAGCTTCGTCATGAAAAGCGTTATTTGTAGCATTGTAACCTAGAAACTGGTGCAAAGGTTTCAGTATAGTCAATTCCTTCTTGCTGACTATATCCTTATGCCACCAATCGAGCTTTGTTTCTTACCATATCTCTCTTCTCATCGAGCTTGTTTTTAAAGACCCACTTAGTTCCAATAACATGAGATTCTTTAGGTCTACGTACTAGATCCCATACATCATTTACTGAGAATTGACTGAGTTCTTCCTGCATGGCTAGAATCCAATCATTGTCTAGAAGAGCCTCATAATAGATGTAGGTTCTATTAGGGACACCAAACTAAGAAGTGTAGCTTCAAAAGGTTTGAAAAATGATCTGGTTCTAACAGGTTCAGTTTTATCTCTTAGAATCAGTTCTTCACAGTGTGATAATCTCTGTCTTGGCTTCCTCATAGGTGTCTGTATTTCGACTTCTTATGGCTGAGCATTTTCCGATTCCTTGACTTCTTATTCTTCTAAACCTTCCTCATTACCTTCAGCACCTGAATAGGTAATCTCAAAATCTGCAATTTCTTCACTAGATTTGACTTTTCAAGGTCAATCTTAACATCAAATCTAACATTGATTGATTCTTCAACAATAAGTGTTTCATTGTTGTATACTCTGTAGCCTTTTGAGCGTTCAGAATATCCTAAAATGATACAACTTTGAGCTTTAGAGTCAAACTTATTAAGATTCTCTTTAGTATTTGATAAGTGAAAATTGTAGCTACTTTTGTATATAATATTTGTTGCACTTATCGGTTCTTTTGTTAATATCAGTTGAATAAACCCGACTTTTATTTGTAAATTTGTTTATTTTGTACATAATTGAGTTTCTGTTTCATTTATGTATCATTTGATAGTTTTCTATTCATTTTCTAGGTATTTGAGCATTGTTAGAGCATTGAGTAAAAAAAGCTCTAAGATGTAATTTTTGGAACAATAAAAGAAAGAAGGCATAGAAACAAAGCCAAGAAAAGCAGCAGAAAGAAATGCAGTTTTGTAACCTGCACTGAGCTCCAGGGTAGCACCGAGCGAATCCAGAGCGAGTTGAGTGTCAGGCTGAGCATCGGGCGGTGACAGGGCGAGCTGAGCGCCAGGGTCGTTGTTGGGCGAAGCAGGGGCGGTGCAGAATTGTTAAAATTTAGTAGCTTATGTCTTTTCCTCTCGTTTGGAGCGCGGGGCGAGAAGTGAGGCCATCATCGGGAAGTGGTTGTGAGTGCCGGGAGGTGGAAGATATTTTTGTCTGTTTACCTACGTGGCATAGGATATGTGGATGAATAAAAAGGCAGCGCCAAGAAGTTGTTTTGAGTGTCGGGCGGTGCGTGTCTGATCCAATTTTGTGTTTAGGCTGTAAAAATGATTTTTAGGGATGGTTTTTAGGGTATTTGTTTCCAAACTCCATCACTCTCATTTTTTGATAGATTAACTTAGAAAACAATAATGGAGCTTGCATACGGATGATACAAGGTGGATTACTCATCGATCGGTGCTGACAAACCGGGAGATTTATGGTTCATTTCTCTTCTTATGTGTATTCTTCATTTGTTGAGTTTGTATGTGTATTTACTTTAAACTCATGTATATTTATCGCCCATTGCATTGTATAAAGCTTGCTTTACAAATCTTTGTCAATTATTATCCTGGATTTTTGCTCTATGCTTTGGGGCTTGGGTTGCCGTAGACATATGTTGCTCGAATTCTTATCTAAGATGATTATCTAATAGTATCTAGATTCTAGAGATATATTTTGAGCTATTATTCACTTGGGTGTCTGTGATTAATGCCTTTGTGTGGGTTGTGTTGTGCTGAGAGATCGCCAACACGATTAGCACGGCTGGCTTTTGTGCTGTTGAGGTTGGTTGAGAGATCACCTCTGAGATGATACAGTGGGTGCCGTGTTTGATATGTGATGACATTGATGAGTATTGTAGGTTTGACTGTAACTGGTTGATATGTTTAAGTTTGTGAGGAGTGGATTATATGCATGCTCGATAAGTCTCTTCCCCGAAGAATGAATTCTTTTCCTGTTAATAACTTTTAATTCCCGCAATTAAAAAACCAACCCAATTCAACCCCAAACTCATAAACGCGAGAAAATGTCGAACAAAAATTCAGTAGCACTAATCATTGTGGAGACGATATGATATAACATATAAAAATACTTACTTTTTCTTGCTGCTCTACCGCATCAACAGTATTTAAAATAAAATAGGAGCGTCCAAAAGGATGAAAATAATAAATAAAATAAGGTCTTATAGAGAATCTTTTCTGAATGTAACACATTGTATTCACAGCCTCTTCCCAAAAGTGCTTAGCCATGTTGGTTTCATTTAACATGGTTTTAGCCATTTCTTGCAAAGTCCTATTCTTTCTTTCTTTCTATGACTCCATTTTGCTGTGGATTTCTAGGACAAGAAAAATCATGGGAAATGCCATTTTCATAAAAAACTTTTTCAAAGTGTTTGTTCTCAAATTCTCCTTCATGATCCCTTCTAACCTGAACAATTCTGAGACTCATTTCATTTTGTACTTGGTTTCAAAAGATGGTAAACACAGAGTGTGACTCATCCTTATGTCTAAGAAATTTTACCCAATTGCATCTGCTATATTCATCAACAATGACTAATCCTTACTTCTTTCCATTGATTGATGCAGCCTTACTAGCCCAAATAAATCAATGTGCAGAAGTTCCAATGGTCTGGAGGTAGAAACAACATTCTTTGCTTTAAAATAGGTTTTTGAAAACTTTCCCTTCTGACATGCTTCACAAAGTGCTTCTGAAGAGAAGTTCAGATTAGGGAGGCCTTTGACTAGATTGAGTCTATTTGGTTGAGATATCCTTCTCATGGTGACATGGCCCAGTAGTCTATGTCAACTCCATTGCTCTTTATTAACTTACATAAGACATTTTACATTTTGTTCTTTAAGATCAGAAAGTCTAATCTTATAGATGTTGTTTTTCCTTTTACCATTGAATAGAATGGAACCATCCTTCTGACTGAAAGCTTTACATGAATTTTGATTAAAAATAATATTATAACCATTATCATTTAATCGACTTATAGATAATAAATTGTTCATTAATCCATCAACAAGTAAGACATTAGTTATAGAGGGAAGAGAACCATTACCAACTGATCTGAAGCCTATGATCTTTCCCTTCTAATCTCCTCCAAAGCCCATAACACCTCCAAGTTTAAGTTCCAGACTTTTAAACATATGCATTTTTCCTGTCATGTGGCACGAAGAGCCAGAGTCCAGATACCATGACTGATGTTACACCTATGCTGCTAAGGACTTTTCTTCTGCGTCTGATTCTGAGTTTGCATCATCTTCTGTAGAATGCTCTATTTTATAAGTTCTTATATGAGCCATCAATTTGATGTTAATGAGTTTTTCTTCTGAGTAGTCTTTAGAGATATCCCAGGTTGATAGTAGCCCTTTCATTTTGCTTTTTGGATCTATTTTCTTGGACTTATCTTTATGAAGTTTAGAACAATTATTCTTGTAGTGTCCTGGCTTATTGCACTCATTACAAGTTACTTCTTTTCCACTAGGCTTCCTCTGTCCGAAGTAGACTTGAAGTGACCACATGTCTTTCTAGTACTTCTGAACCTATTTCCTTGATTTCTCTTCCAGAGACAGTTAATCGTTATGGACAGTAGAGACAACTCATCTTCATCAGAATATTCTTTTGAATCCTCAATCTCTTCATATTGAAGAGATTAGACTTGTCAGACCTTTTGATAGACTTGAGAGCAATAAATTTTCCTCTCTTCTAAGGTTCATCCTGATCAAACTCAATCTCATGACTTCTTATAGAACTCACCAGTTCTTTTAGAGAAGTGTTGTTCAGATCCTTTGCTAACTTGAGTGCAGTTACCATAGGCCTCCATTTGGATGGAAAGCTTCTGATAATCTTCTTCACGTGATATGTTATTGAGTAACCTTTGTTTAGATCTCAGTCCTACAACTAAGGTTTGAAACCTTGAGAACATAATCTCAATTGTTTTATCATCCTCCATCTTGAAGGCTTTGTACTTCTGAATCAAGGCCAAAGCCTTGGTTTCCTTAACTTGATCTTTTCCTTCATGAGTCATTTTGATAGAGTCAAATATAGACTTAGTAAGTATCTATTTGTGATCTTCTCATACTCAGTGTAAGCAATAACATTTAACAAGATGGTTCTTGCTTTATGATGATTCTTACAATCCTTCTTTTGTAGATCAGTCATAGTTTTCTTTTCAATCTGCTTTCCATTTGCATATTTGGGATGATTGTAGCCATCAACTAACATAGAGTTTTAGTAATATTTATCAGAAACTGAACAGGTGGTGGTGTAACAGGATCAACCATAATGTTTCTAAATCTTGTTTGGATCTTTATCTGACACGGTTATGTATATGATAGAAATCAATACCAGAACATGAGCTCTGACGCCAATTGAAGGTGCGAGAAACACAAGAAAGGGGGGGGGGGTATTGAATTGGGTTGCACCAAATAAAATATTTTTGCAACTCAAAACACAAATATAACAAGTGAATAAAAATATATAAACACAATTATTTTTATCCTGGTTCACTGTTAACTAAGTTACTCCAGTCCACCCCGCAAGGTGATTTTCCTTATACACAGGGACTTAATCCACTATAATCAACTAGATTACAGACAACCAAAATAAGTCTGATCAACCCTATTTGAACCCCCAATAAGTCTGATGATCCCTATTGCAAACAACTATGACCGCAGCCAAAGTCTTCTTGAGAATCTAGACTACACAGAGTCTCTCAATGAACCTATCAACAAAAAGTTGATTACAAAGATGCTTTTAAACAAGAATATTACACAATGTTAAGTACAACAAAACAAAAGTATTGATATCAATATATGAGCAACAACTCCTTTCTTATTTACAAAACTATACAAAATATTTATCTACAAAGTTTTTGTGCAGCGGTTAGTGTAGTTTTGTTGAACTAATTTGTTGATTTCAAATTCTTCCAAGTACTTCTTTTATAGTTGAAAAGAAGAGATCTATTGGAGGGTAGAACATGAAATGTAAATACAGTTGTCTTGTTCCCAATGATCATTATGAGACTGGTAGACAATAGTATAAAAAGGCATATCCTTGCGCCACTCTAGAGAGTAGAGATCTCAGTTTACTTTTGTACTTTTATACTCACCATCACACGCAATCCCTTAGTCTTGATCTTCATCTTTTATGTCTTCAGAGGCTTCTGATTATGTTTGTTGATGAAGCATGTGATAGAAGGACTGGAACTAGTATCTTCCAGAACCTAAGTCATTAGAACCTTTCAGGGCTTGTTCAAAGAACTCTTGCTTTCTCAGTCTTCAGCACTTGGTCTTCAGAAAAATGTCTTCAGATCTTCAGAACTTCGTTCAGCAGAACCGTGTCTTCAGCATCTTCAGAACTTAGAACATCAGAATTAAATCTTTTGAATGTCTCCCAAGCTTCCTTGAGGAAGTCACAATCAGAAACTCTTTTACTAATGTTCTTTAGAACTGTTCCATAAGACACATTCCTTAATCTTAACTTAACTTGTAACACACCAAAGGGATTCTTCCAGAGAGTTGAGTTTAGAACCTGATGACATCATAAACCTTCTTTCAATAGTCAGAAACTGTATAGCAAAAGTCACACACTATATAGAAACTTGTTAGAGTACACAATTATTCTTAAAGAGAACATGTAAGGTTATCATCAAAACATAAGACCAGGTGTAGAACCAACTTTTTTCTCATAGACCCCTGCAAATATCAACCCAATATTCTCGGCTACACAAGAACCTAATTGGTCATTATCAAACCTCATCAAGATGGCACCCCAACAAAATATTATTACGATGATTTTTTTAGTGTGTATGCATAGGTTGGAGTTTGAAGGTGCAGAGAAATTGCAGGAAATTTTTATGGTATCATCGAGTTAGAATGATGCATAAATGATATATTTATAGTTAGGAAATTTTTAGTTAAAAGAGAGAAGTTTCTGAATGAAAAAATTATGAAAAACTAACCCACAAAATAGTATGTTCCGACCTTAAAAGGTTATGTGCCAACACATACAAAATAATATCTATAGGCTTTAATAATACATTACATGTGTCGATGCATAAATCGTATGTGTCGCCGCATGTTTCTGTGTTTTAAAGAAGAAATGTTGAATGTGCTACAGGCTTTAATATTGAAGCACATGTGTCATTGCATAAATCGTTTGTGTCGACACATACTTAAGCTTTTAAGAAATTGCAAAAAAAAATTATTTTATGTGTTGACACGTACGAATATCAGGTTAACACATAAACATGTTTTTTATGCAGAAATTGATTTTTCATGATTGAGAAAAATATCAAACTTGTTTTAAATGATTCCTAAGACCTTTAATGCAAGAGAGTGCCACATGACATAGAGATATTGTCCAATATATAAAAATACTAATTTTTCCTAGTTTTGACATCATGCAAAACATCTAATGGTGAAGTTACGGTCACATAGTCCCCCTTTTTGATGATGGAAAAACTTGCGATGATGCATTTCATGTAGTTATTGAAGGCTCCTCCTGACTTTGTGCTTCCCAACTTCATCTCGCATATGCTTCTCCCCCTTGGACAATATCAAAAAGAAATAAGACAAATTGTGAGAATTATCACATTCCAATACCAATACTAATATATCACTCAGATGTGTTTTTGCAAATAAGAGCATACAATTACATATCCTCATATATATATATATATATATATATATATATATATATATATATATATATATATATATATATATATATATATATATATATATATATATATATATATATATATATATATATATATATATATATATATATATATATATATATATATATATATATATATATATATATATATATATATATATATATATATATATATATATATATATATAATGATTCAAAATTAATAGCGACAAGAAAATGTCACTTCTCAATCCAAAATGAAAATATTGTCATAAAATGTGACTTAACTACAACAAGAATCGTACATGCAATTAACATGCTTACATTTAACTCATGCACGAATGCAATAAATAATAATAGAAACACATACTTGTAGATACAAGAACAAACTTATACAAATGTGAAAGAATTAATACATGAAGTCGTTATAAGCATATACATTAAGAACACACAATGGTTATTAATCAAAATATCTAGAAATGAACATTCATGGTTTTCATCATTTGAGAACATAACAAGCACTTTTCATAAACTAAAAACATGTACTAAGAAAGATATTACTTTCATGGAGAAATTTAGAACAATATTATCTCACTCTTGATAAAATAAAAGTTTCACTCACATGATGTAAAATACTCAAACAAAGTGTTAGAGAAAAAGTATAAAATTGTAAGCATCATAATAAGGAAAGCAACATTGGATACATTAATAATCCTCAAATCCTTATGTTTGTTGAAAAATGGTTCGGTTGCAAATGTTTTGTGAAAACGTCGGAAGTTGATTTTCACTATCAAAATGCTCGAACACAACATCCCCCTTTTCAACATGATCACGAAATAAATTCCCCACACATGTGTTCCTTTCCCGAGTTACTTTATTTGGAGTCTGAGAAAGTAATTCAACTCCCCATAAGACTTATTTCAAACACTCTATGCATAAGCTTAAAGAACTCTTTTACAAGTTGCATGTTAGTAGAATCAAATATGATATAATGCCAAATGTGTTATGCTTGATGTTTAATAAATCTAAACATTCTTGTGTATGCATAAATGTTTATTAAGAATAAAAAAAATACATGAAAATATAGTATAATGAGGTCAATTCAAGTATATAAATTGATAAGTCACCATGATTATCAATTGAGAATTATGTTGAAAATGAATAATCATAATATATACCATACACAAAGTATGTCATGTACTTAGAGAAGTAAATAAGTAAAAGATAGAACTTACTAACAAAGCGAAAGTTAAATCGGTACTACCTCACCGTACAATATGATGGAGGATGCAATTGCATTTCACATGGAACTCTCGAAATAAAGTTAAACCAAATGCAAAGTATGCCACAAACATTTTAGAACAACATGATCTTACAACTTGTGATGAATCAAAAAAGGTCATTGATTTGATGATCATTTATTTTGGTTGAACTCTCATCTTTATCCTTTTCATGTTTGTTATCTTTCTCCTCCTCATGTTTAACCGATTTGGGTTGATCAATTCCTTCTTCGCCGTCATTGAGTATGTGTCTTGAAGATACTCCTACATCATGAAATGAAATACATTTTCTGAGTGTTCTCGAATACAGCCATTGTAAAATTGGTTGCATTTGGAAAACCATTGAAAAACATCTTTATGAATAAATAAAACTCCTAAATTTGAATTTTTCAATAGTGTGGCATTTCTTGCAACCATGGTGACAATTTAAATCTTCACCATTAATGTGCTCACCTTTTGAGAATCTTGAACCAGAAGTCCTAAGATTATGATACTTTGTTCATCCCTCCTTATTCGTGACTTTCTCCTTTATCTTCTTCTTCTCAAGATTTTTCTCATGCTTGTCTAAGCAAGTAAGTTCTTGTTCATGCTCTTCAACTTTACCAAACAATAAAGTAAGATCAAGTGTTATAACATCATTGGCTTCCTTGATCGCGGTGACCTTCGGTAGCCAATTCCTAGTAAGACATCTCAAAACTTTGTTAGTAGAAATTACATTAGAAATAGGCTTACCAAGTGTGTTCAAAGAATTAATGAGATTTAATGAATTTTTCTTATCATCATTATTCCATAGTGCTTCCAGCTTAGGTGTGACAATGCCAGTAGCATCGAATTGAGTAATAGAGTCACACATACCCTTGTCATATGAATTAACATGAATGAAAATACAAGCTTTCCAATAACTATAGTTTTTCCCCGGAAAAATTGGGGCTGTTTTGTAATCCCCTTTAGGTTTATACGCCATTTTATAATTAGAGTTTCGAAGTACGTAAATAATTGGAGATCAGATACCACTTGTTAGACTATGGAGACTTATCTAGAGGGGAGATGAATAGATCCAAAAACTAAAAATAAACTTTCAAAATTGTTATTTAAAAACTTATTTGAAAAATGATGTTGAGCGAAAAGTTTTTAGCCTAGATCAAAATAGTAGTCTAAACGAACCTAGTCATTAGAAACTCGGATATGCACAAGCCATATGAAATTAAGATAATTATAAAATCAATCAAAATAATAATATCTCAATTAATAGTTTAATATCAAACACAACGGTTTCCTATTTCTAATGAAATTTAAACCAAAATATACAATATTGTAATTTGTCAAACACTTGGTGTGCGTTCGACTTTTCATAATTTTACCTTTGAGTTGCGTTGATATGAAAACCACTTATAGTCAAAGTTATTATAAGATAATAAACATCCAATTCAAAACAAAAACAGTCCCATAAAATTCCTACGATTCGATTGATTACTCAATGCTATTTGACAAATTGGTGTATGAAAATTAAAGCAAGTAAAACAATAAAATAAAATAGATACAAGGATTTGTTTACACAGTTCACCCCTTTCGTCCTTGCGTGTGGGTACATTTGTGCCCAACTCTAATATGGATTTAAGATACTTTCTTACTTTGTAAAAATTGTGATTACAAGAGAAGTGTTGAAGAGTAACCCTACAAACCATAACCGTTTTATTATCTAGATCTTTCTACTCCTTTGCGTTCTTTTACTCCAAAGATTTCGCGCACCATCAGTTGCACCTATTACAACACAAGACTTCAATTTGATTCGGAATTCTCGCGCTACTTCCTTTGTTTTCTTTATCTCCAAATGGTCCTTTGCATTCTTTATCTCCAAAGGCTTTTACTAGCCGCATTCCTCTCTTGAACGTCTTGCACAAAAACCACCAAATCAACCAATGATCTTGGAGGAAATTTTTTTCCGGATGAAGACCCCTGCAAATCTCAACCCAAAATTCTCGGTTACACAAGAACCTAATTGGACATTATCAAACCTCATATAGATGGAACCCCAACAAAATATTATTACGATGATTTGTTAGTGTGTATGCATAGATTAGGGGTTGAAGGTGAAGAGAAATTGTAGGAAATTTTAATGGTATCATCGAGTTGGTATGATACATAAATGACATATTTATAGTTGGGAACTTTTGAGACAAAAAAGTAAGTCTCGAAATGAAAAAATTATGAAAAACTGACCTATAAAATAGTATGTGTTAACCTGAAAAGGTTATGTGTCAACTCACACAAAACAATAGCTATAGGCTTTAATAATGCAATACTTGTGTCGACGTATAAATTATATGTGTCAACGCATGTGCCTGTGTTTTAAAGCAGAAATGATGAATGTGCTACAAGATTTAATATTGAAGCACATGTGTCGGAGCATAAATCGTATGTGTCGACACATACTGAAGCTTTTCAGAATTTGCAGAAATTTTTATTTTTTGTGTCGACACATACAAATTTCATGTCGACACATAAACATGTTTTTTATGCAGAAACTAATTTTTCATAATTGGGACCAATATCAAACTTGTTTTAAATGATTCCTAAGACCTCTAATTCAAGGGAGTCCACATGACATAGAGATATCGTCCAATATACAAAAGTGCTTAGTTTTCCTAGTTTTGATCTCATACAAAACGTCTAATGGTGAAGTTGCATTCACACCAATCAGACAAGACTTAATCGTGTACTTTATAAGAACACCCTTATGCTTTACATTATTTTTACTCAGTTGTGTTGAGATAGGCTTTCACATACTTCAAGTCTTGTCAAATGTTTTCTTTCTCGTAGACACTTCCTTGAGTTCACTTAAGATAAGACTTGATTTAGATTCCATTTGGTTTCAATCATTAGAGAGTTAAGTCCATCAAACACTAGTAATTTGATTTGTGTAACACACCGATTTTTATTTTCTATTATTTAATTATTTTATTAATTATTATATTATATAGCAATTGATTTAATTGTATGATTTGGTGAATACTTGAGTTATTTGAATATATGTGTTATTTGAATAACTGGAGTTATAAGTAAGAATAGTAAATAGTTAAAATTGAGCTTTATGTCATAATAGAATGAGAAGTGGAATTAGGCCCATTAATGAAATAAAGTAGTAAGAAGAGGGATTAGAATTAGTGTTATCATAAAACAAAAAACAAAGAAGCTAAGAGAAGAGAAGAGGAGAAAGAGGAGAAAGAGGAGAAAAGAAGATAAGTAAAGAGGCAACCCTAAAAACTCTACACTCAAGGTAAGGGTGAGAATCTGTGTTATTATGGGAGTATATGATGGATAGTAACATATAATAGGATTGGGTATGTGAATTTCTAGGTTTTGATTCACCTAATATGATTTAGATATTTCGAAAGTTGGTTGTTGAAATCTAGTTTTTATGATACAAATAGGTTCCCTATAATATATACATGCTATAATATGTTTACTTGGTAAAAATGGGAATTAGAACATGTTTTTATGGTGATTTTCATGCCCAGGTCAATAGTTGTTCGCAACAGATTTTTCTAGTTTTTGCAGAGGTGCTTAGCGCAGGTAGCTGGACACAAAAAAAAATTTATGCATGAATGTGATTGGGATCTTGTATGTTGTGATTTATTATGGATTTACATGTATTTTAATAATTTATTTGACTTGATTCGGATTGGTTTTGGAAGCGTTTTGATGAGAACCTTAACACTTAATTTGTGTATGTAAGTGTTGGAATTTGATGATGTTTGAATATAGCATAGATTGTATATAATTTCTACATGTTATAATGATGTGTTAAGATGGTTTGTACTATGAGATTGTCTATATGTGAATGATTGTAATGAAAGATGTATGTTGTGTAATGTTGTGCAATATTGTGAAGATGATTAAAAATGTAATGAATTATGTGATGAGTTGTTGTGATGAGTTGTAGAGATTGCACATGTACATATATCATTTGTGCCAAGAGGCAAGGTTTGTGAAATTCTGGCTGCAGATACTCAATGTCACGTTCAATGTTATGACACCGTATCTGACTTACTATATGACAGTAAATACAAAAGCAATAAAGAACACAGTCAATTGTTTACCCAGTTCAGTGTGCAACAACACCTACTCTGGGGGCTACCAAGCCAGGGAGGAAATCCACTATAAGAGATGTTAATTCAGGAATAAACCAACCAGTTTATCTCCTTCACTTAAGACCTACCCAATGCAATTCCAATCTAAGTACAACTTAAACCTGAGTTCCTACTCACTCCCCCTCAATCACAGCAGTGATACATAAACTAATTTGACTCAATAATTGATGAAGACACTCTTCAAAAACAAACACTTGATTAAGCTTCACAGCTTTTTAATCAAGCAACACAATCACTCTTGCTTCACAGCTTTGAGTGATGTACACGACTAACTTGACTCTGCTTCACAGCTTTAGTCAAGGAACATTCAAACACTCTTGCTTCAAAGCTTTGAGTGCTACACAGCCCTTACAATAGGAAACCTATTCCAAGGCACTTATCACAATGATAATTGCTTGGAGTACAATAAACAAATCTATACAGATTACAAATGATCTTCTAATCAATAAAAGCCATCCATGAAAAACAGCAGCTCTGTTGAATATATAGCAGCTGCAACTTCAGTTAGGGTTTCCAAAAACCTAGGGATAATTCCGTTTGACCTAAAGACCAGGTCACAGGACTTTATTAACCAGGTTAGGGTTGAGCTAGGTTACCCCTCAGAAAACGCAGGATTCTGTTCAGAAAGGACTGAGTTATTTCCTGAAAAAACTCAGACTTATCCAATCCTGCAATCCTGTTAGTTCAGAACAGGATGTCATAACATCTGTTATGACATCTGAGAAAACCTGTCTACTGATTTAGCAAAATGTGATCATTTTGCAAAAATGCTCAGATACACACTTATAAGCATCAATATTTGAATTACAATATTTTTCTGCAAAGGTACCTAATGAACCAGTACAAACTGAACTAGAATGTTATGACATCAGTCATGACATTCACACATACACTTGGGATTTACCAAAAAATCAAGCCAATACCTAAACACCTACAAACTCCCCCTTTGGCAGATTTTTGGCTAAAGACCCTAAACAATCAGAGATAGATAGCAGCAGAAATAAGTGACAGCAGAAAAATAGAATGTCAAGTACTAATTAAGTAAGTACCAAAAATATTCTCCCCCTCTTTAGCCACAAATGGGCCAAAGAAAACATGTTCAAAAAATTATACAGTTATCCAAAACAAAATAGTAAGAGCAGCAGCAGAAAACAACTTCCAAACTCCACCAGATATCAGCACCAACCAGCAACACCACCAAACAGCAATCAACCTTCAAGCACTGTCATCAGATTCTGAGGAGCTAGTTTCTTCAATGTTGAGATGTCCTTCACCTTCTTCCCTTCTGTTTTCTTCAGCTTCCTCCTTTTCTAGCCTGGCAATTAGAAGTTCTAGGGTCCTTTTTCTAGTATCCAGCTCTTTGCAAGTTTCTTTTAAAACAGCTATGACATCTGATGTCTTGGACTGGGTCTTCACAGACGATGTCTCAGCTGATGTTATGACAATGTCTGGAGCATGAGATCCCTGAAACAGTTTGTAGTGCAGGCCAAGGGCAGGAGCTCTTTTGCAGACTGTATCTCTTGCCACAAGGATATCAGGGTATTGTGCAAGGATGATTCCACAAAGAAGGGAGGGAAAGGCAATTGGTCCTTTGACAGCATAACTGCCAGCATGCTTTAAAGTTTGTTCAAAGATGTACCTCCCATAGTCAAAAGCAGTCTTGGTTCCCACAGCATAGATAAATCTCCCCAGTCCTGTGGAGATAGTTGATTTGTGATTTGTAGGCACCCAGTTGGCTGCACCTATTTTATGCAAGATGGCAAATTTCATGCTGAGTTTACTAGCCTTCAACTTCCCTTTCAAAGGCCAGCACTTTACTTGCCTGGCTGTGATGGTTAGACAAACTTCATTGTCAGTTGCCTCTAGATCAGGACAGTCCTCATTTGTTCTTCCAAGAAACTTGTTGATTTCTGATGAAGAGAACTTGACCCTTCTTCCTCTAACAAACACACTCTCAAAGTCAGCTGACCTTCCATCAGCACAATCATTAGACAAGTTCACTACAAACTCCTTAACCAGATTTTCATAACATTTGTTAAACTTTATCACTGTCTTCATTAGCCCAGCATCTTTGATCAGATCCATGATGTCTTTGCACTCCAAGGCATCACTGTTGAGTTCTCTCTCCAAGGCTATTCTCTTTAAGCAAACATACTTCCATCTGTTTGCATTGTCAGGATGATGAAAAGAGATGTTGTCTGTTGGCACTTCAGGCACTCTAGCAATCTTGTTGGAGGGGAGCTTCCTTCTGATGGGAGTTTCTTCAATATCAATCTCAAATTCTGATTCATCATCAGAATCAGAAGTTTCAGGTTCTTTACTTTTCTTAGAGATTGGTTGTCTGGCAGTCTGCACCTGGGCCTTCTTCCCTTTTGTCTGAATACTTTTCTCAGCCATGCCTTCAGCCTTGGATTTCTTAGCATCAGGTTTATCATTCTGACTACTCTTTCTCTTCATCAATCTCCTAGCTATGCTAGGGTTCACATTAGCAATCAGTTCATTATCTGAGTAATCTTCATCCACATCAATGATAGGTGGATCAACAGCCTTTTCAGAGGGGTTCTGAATGTTGTCTTTTGGTGTCACAACATTCTCAGTGACATCTACATTTTCAGAAACTTCCACATTTGGACTTTCTGATTGATTTAAAGGGATAGAAATCCCCGGTACAGATTGGTTGCCACTCAGTATACTAGTGACCAACCTAGAAATAGCTTGGTGAACTTGAACTGATCCTTCTCTATTAGGTACAGAAGACGAAGGATGAGAAGAATTACCAGAGGCTGAAGCTTGAGCTCTTCCTGCATGTCTGGTTCTGAGCTTTTTGACTCTGGCTGGGTCAGTTGCCATCTCCCTGAGAGGAGTGACCTCAAGAACTTCAGATTCTATGCATGTAGTGATTGCCCTAGAATCTTGGTCAGATGATGACGATGATGAGGAAGACGAAGTCGCCATGGTTGAAGACGATGTCTGAGACATTTTGATTGACTTTGAGTAATGGTAGCAGTTTGAGAAAAATCTTTGATTTGGAGGAGGAAACAGGTTGCAAGGAACTGAGAGGTAGGAGATAAAAGGGAGTCTCTTCAACTTCTTAAAGCTTTTGAAGGAATTGTGAAAGAATATGATTAACCCACTAAATATAGACTTAATAAAATTAATCCCTTCAACCCTTGTTTTAAGCAAAATTAATTGCTATAATTTCTCATGTTGGTGAATACCCAACCTGCCCCTCAAATTTTCAAGTTTATTTCCAACAAGAGCCTTGGTAGAAGAATCAGTCAGCTGAAGATTAGAGAAACTATGTTCCAGTTTAAATGACTTCTTCTCTTCAAAGTCAATAGGATTCAAGGAAATGTTGATTGTTTTCAGATTGTCACAACACAATGTCACAACATCTTGTGTAACATTGTACTCAGGGAGCATCTGTTTTGACCAGATGTTTTGAGAACAGAATTTATTTGACTTGTTATTTCCAACATCCTTGTCAAGGTGACTTAAGGTTCTGACAACACATTCTTCTTCAAGTTTATTTGCCACATCACAAATATTATCAACCTGTAGTTTTGGAGTTCTTCTGACAGCTTTCAAGGAAATAGCTCTTTTCATTCTTCTTAGATGAAGGAGACCAAGCTTATGCTGCCACAGTTTCATCTCTTTTTCTTCTTTGATGATTTGACACACAGTGGAGATAACAGTGTTCTCAGGCTGCCACACGTAACAGTTATCTTTGGATTTGATTCCTCTCATTACAACATCTAGTTTTTCATTAATTACTAGACATTCAGATCTTGAGAAGTTGACCATGAATCCTAGATCACATAATTGACTGATACTAATGAGATTAGTAGTCAACCCTTTTACCAGCAGTACTTTATTCAGACTTGGAACTCCAGGGCAATCCAAATTTCCAACTCCTTTGACTTCACCTTTAGCACCATCTCCAAAGGTCACAAAACTGGTGGTGTGAGGCATAACATTATTGAGGAGATTTTTGAATCCAGTCATGTGTCTGGAACATCCACTGTCAAAGTACCAATCTTCCTTTGCAGAGACCCTCAGGGAAGTGTGAGCTATTAGTGCAGTAGCCTTTTTCTTCCATTTAGGAGCATGAGGCACCTTTTTAGACTTAGGTTTGACACCTGAGCTCTGATTAGGATATCCATGTAGTCTGAAGCAGAAGGGCTTTATGTGACCATATCTCCCACAATGATGACATTTCCATCTTTGGTACCTCTTCTTCATATGTCTCTGTTCCTGATGTTGAGAGTTGTGTTGAGACATCCGTTTTGACATTTGCTTACCAGTACCAGATTTCTTTGCTTCCATAAATCCTAGTCCAGATTTATTTCCCACATTTTGTCCAACCTGAAGGATCTCTTCCAATTTGTCTGTTCCATTGGTCAACATCTTGACAGATTTGGTCATTTGATTCAGTTGTGAGTTCAGCAATTGAACTTCTCCTTCTAGATGACTTATAGTTTCAAGATTTGCCCTTTTTTCATCCTCCAGCTTTATAATGAGTTTTGATTGTTTTTCATTCTGCACACAGACTTCAGCACTTCTGATACACAATTTCTTGTAGGTATCAGCCAGTTCTTCAAATGTCACTTCTTCATCACTAGTGTCACTTTCAGAAGTACAAACACTAGTTAGGGCAGTAACTAGTTTGGCAGATTCTTCTTCAGAATTACTTTCTGAATCATAGTCAGACCAAGTAACAGTCATTCCTTTCTTTTGCTTCTTAAGAAAGGTGGGACATTCAGCTCGAATATGTCCATATCCCTCACATCCATGGCATTGAATACCTCTGCCTTGGTTTCCCTTATCTTCTGACCTTGGTCTTCTGCTGGAACTGTCATTGTCAGAGGGAATGTTATGAACATTAGACCTTGACTTTGGGTCCATTCTTTTGATGAGCCTGTTGAATTGTCTTCCAAGCATGGCAATAGCTTCAGATATGTTTTCTTCTTCATCCTCCTTGTATTCAACATCAGTGTTGGATACAAGTGCTATGCTTTTGTTCTTCTTGTCACCATTATCAGTGATCCCCATCTCAAAAGTCTGAAGAGACCCAATAAGTTCATCCACTTTCAACTTGCTGATGTCCTGGGCTTCCTCTATGGCAGTTACCTTCATTGTAAATCTTTTAGGCAAGGATCTGAGAATCTTCCTCACCAGTTTTTCTTCTGACATTTTTTCTCCCAGTGCTCCTGAGGTGTTGGCAATCTCCAAGATATTCATGTGAAACTCATGAATGGTTTCATCTTCCATCATTTTTAGATTCTCAAACTTGGTAGTCAACATCTGAAGCCTTGACATTTTTACTTTGGAAGTTCCCTCATGAGTAGTTTTGAGAGTGTCCCAAACTTCCTTGGCCAGTTCATATTGATGTACTAGTCTGAAAATGTTTCTATCAATTCCATTGAACAAGGCATTTAGAGCTTTTGAATTTCCCAGAGCTAACTCATCTTCTTCTTTACTCCAATCTTCCTCAGGCTTCAGACTGATTGTCCCATCTCTCTCAGTTATGGTGGGATGAATCCATCCTTTGTCAGCAGCTCTCCAAGCCTTTTTGTCCAGAGATTTTATGAAGGCAATCATACGAGGTTTCCAGTAGTCATAATTAGTTCCATCCAGAATGGGTGGTCTATTTCCAAAAACTCCTTCTCTGTCCATAGTGCCAGAAAGTGATATCCCTAGATCTCACCCAGTAATACAGGCAGGGTGCCTGCTCTGATGCCAATTGAAATTCTGGCTGCAGATACTCAATGTCACGTTCAATGTTATGACACCGTATCTGACTTACTATATGACAGTAAATACAAAAGCAATAAAGAACACAGTCAATTGTTTACCCAGTTCAGTGTGCAACAACACCTACTCTGGGGGCTACCAAGCCAGGGAGGAAATCCACTATAAGAGATGTTAATTCAGGAATAAACCAACCAGTTTATCTCCTTCACTTAAGACCTACCCAATGCAATTCCAATCTAAGTACAACTTAAACCTGAGTTCCCACTCACTCCCCCTCAATCACAGCAGTGATACATAAACTAATTTGACTCAATAATTGATGAAGACACTCTTCAAAAACAAACACTTGATTAAGCTTCACAGCTTTTTAATCAAGCAACACAATCACTCTTGCTTCACAGCTTTGAGTGATGTACACGACTAACTTGACTCTGCTTCACAGCTTTAGTCAAGGAACATTCAAACACTCTTGCTTCAAAGCTTTGAGTGCTACACAACCCTTACAATAGGAAACCTATTCCAAGGCACTTATCACAATGATAATTGCTTGGAGTACAATAAACAAATCTATACAGATTACAAATGATCTTCTAATCAATAAAAGCCATCCATGAAAAACAGCAGCTCTGTTGAATATATAGCAGCTGCAACTTCAGTTAGGGTTTCCAAAAACCTAGGGATAATTCCGTTTGACCTAAAGACCAGGTCACAGGACTTTATTAACCAGGTTAGGGTTGAGCTAGGTTACCCCTCAGAAAACGCAGGATTCTGTTCAGAAAGGACTGAGTTATTTCCTGAAAAAACTCAGACTTATCCAATCCTGCAATCCTGTTAGTTCAGAACAGGATGTCATAACATCTGTTATGACATCTGAGAAAACCTGTCTACTGATTTAGCAAAATGTGATCATTTTGCAAAAATGCTCAGATACACACTTATAAGCATCAGTATTTGAATTACAATATTTTTCTGCAAAGGTACCTAATGAACCAGTACAAACTGAACTAGAATGTTATGACATCAGTCATGACATTCACACATACACTTGGGATTTACCAAAAATTCAAGCCAATACCTAAACACCTACAGTTTGGTAATTTCGTGGTAACTATTGACTTGTCCCAGACCTAATGTTGAATAGGGCTTGAAAGCTTAAGGTTGAATTAGCCTTTTATTGGTGGTTATCTGTCTTGGATATATGGACCCGGCAGGACCGATAAGGATAACATTGGTACCACATGCATAATGCATTTGAGTTACATTGGAGTCACATGTGTCTATGTGAATTGTTTCATTATCATTCATTATGTAATATTAGTGTGAACATGGTGTTTTGATGTATAATATGTGATAATTGATTTAATTGTACAATTATGGTAATTGGAATTGAATTTCATTTGGAATAGAATTGATGAGCTATGTTGTATATGTGGATTGGCATATTGGATTATGTTATGCCTAATACGTGGTTTATGATGAGTGATGAATTCATATTGGTGTATATATGTTTTACATTTCTTATGATTATATATTTTCATAATGATATGAATTCTCACCCTTCTGTTGGAATGATGTTTTATACGATATCGCTCATATATAGAGATAGTGGTGCTTCTTGCCAGGATTAGAGGAGGAGCTAGATCCTTATTTATCTGCTTATTCCTAGGCAATGAGTCATTGCTCTGGTCTATGTAACATAGAGGATATTCAAACTCATGTTTTGAGAAATATTTATCATTACTCTCTTTTATTTGGATATGTATGAGATTATATGATGTTTGGTCTCAGTGTCGAGTACTTATGATATGATTGTCAGTATGGGATTTCAATAATTTATATCTTTATGTTAAGATAATTATTCCGATGCGAGATGCATAATTTTGTATTGCCGTATGAAACGTGAATTTGAATATGTGTTATGATCATGACCAATATGCATGTTTGATTTCTTTATTGTTTTGTGAAGTCAATTGTGACGCCCTCTTTGAGATGTATGTTAATTTACTATGATTATACTATTTATATATATGTGGGGTTATAGGGTGTTACAATAGTGGTATTAGAGAAATGGTCGGTCAGGTTGGCCAGGTTACTAATGTGTTTATTTCTTGTCGTATTAGATTTGTGTATGTGACACAATCGATATTGTTTGTATGACGAGTGTTGTTGGTTGTTTTTTGTTTGGAAACTTAGGAATGTTGGTTGGATCTCTTAGGTAGATTACACAAGCGAATGCTGATAATAAAGATGAGGATGATGAGTTTGGTGCTTTGGGGAAATTCCAGAGGAACAATCGTCCAATCTTTGAAGGAGAGCATGAACCTGACAAGGCATAAGCATGGCTGAAGGAGATTGAGAAGATATTTTGAGTCATGAATTATACTGATGCATAAAAGGTGTAGTTTGGTACTCATAAGCTTGAGAAGGAAGTTGGGGATTGGTGGAACAACTCTGTTCAGAGGTTTGATGAAGATGGTATTTTGGTTACTTGGGCTCTTTCCCATGATGCTTTTTAGGAGAATTATTTTCCGGAAGATGCGTGTGGGAAGAAAGAGGTGGAATCCTTGAGATGAAGTTGGGTAATGGGACTGTAGTTGAGTATGCTGCAAGGTTTCAAGATTTGATTAAGTATTGTACTCATTACAATAACTCTAATGCTTAAAGGTCTAAGTGCCTTAAGTTTGTGAATGATTTGAGACCTGATATTAAGAAGGCTATTGGTTACCAACAGATTGCTCGTTTTTCTGAGTTGGTGAACAAGAGTAGGATTTATGATGAGGAAAGTAGGGAGAGTGATTCTTACTATAAGTCTTTGAATGATAATAAAGGGAAAGGTCAATTCTGTGGAAAACCTTATGTGTATCCTAATGAGAAAGGGAAGCAGAAAGTTGGTTATGATAGGAAGTCGAGTGGGGGAGGAGCTCACACTCTAGTTAGATGCTATAGGTGTAGTGTCGAAGGACATCATATTACTAAGTGTACAAATGCTGAGGTGAAGTGTTTCAAGTATGGCAAGTATGGCAAGTTTGGTCACAAGTATCTTGATTGTAGAGGTGTTTCGAGTGTGAGTTGCTATAACTGTGGTGAGCTAAATCACATTAGTACCAAGTGTGATAAGACGAAGAAGGACTAAGTGAAAGGAAAAGAGTTTGCATTATATGGTTCTGAGACTGCTGCTAAGGATAGACTAATATGAGGTACATGTTTTATTAATGGTACACCTTTGGTTGCTATTATTGATACTGGTGTGACACATTCTTTCATTTCCTTGGATTGTGTTAAGAGGTTAAATCTTGAGTTATCTAGATGAATGGAAGTATGGTTATTGATACTCATGCCATGGGTTTTATAACTACTTCTTATGTGTGTTTGAATTGTTCGTTGAGTATCTTTGGTAGAGACTTTAGGATTGATTTACTTTGTGTTCTGTTAGATAAACTTGATGTGATTATTGGTATGAATTGGTTGGATATGAGAATCTCAACATCTTTTATTAAACAAAAACCAATAATCCTACGAATATAGTATCAACTCACTTATATATTTATCCTAATCATGGGCGTACTTGAACTCACCAACATATAAAATTGTAGCTTCTTATCAGCTAACTCTAAAAAGTGCGATTTACCAAAACAATCGAATGATTCACTCTTACATCTTTTAAAACTACACGATTAGGTTGAAGAACATATGAAAGATTACCTTGAGAGCAACTTGAAGAAAAACCTCCTTGTTCATATAAGTCTTTGACAGAAGAACAATGTTTGATATTTGATCAAAGTTACAATGAATAGAAGTGTAACAATTGCATAACTTCTAATGAATAAAAACCAACCATAAAGTGGTGTTGAGTACCTTTTCATACTGCTTTGAGCATTGAGCTTGCATATTTTTATGGCTCAACAGTTTGACTCAGCGTCTGCAATGTTCAACACATCAAATAGAATATTCGAAATAGAAATTGCAATATCTCGGTGTGACAGTTGCATCAACATTTGTTAAAATATTTACATAGTGTAGTGGTAGAAATGTTGAGACTAAGTCATTGGATTGACTTAACTTTCACAGATCAAATAAAAATCTCCACTGCGCTTTATTGTTTCCATAGGAATGGGAAAAGAGCTAATAACCCAAAAAAACGGGGAGAGAACCTAGGTACGGGGGTTGGTTATGAAAAGGGAAGGTATTAGCACCCTAAACATTTATGGTACTCTGTAGGAACCTCTTTGAAAATTTGTGTATTTTGGCTATAAATGTTGTATAAAAAAATAGATGGTGAAGATGAGAAAAGAAGTATTTTTTACAATTTTTGCACCCGTCGCAGTTGTGAACCTTTAGTGTCTATGTACCATCTTCCGTTTAATAGGGGATCAGGGTACTCGTAGTTCACCTTTAAAAATTTTAAAAACACAAATGTGTTGATTAATTTTTAAGAGATGAGACATTATCCTCGTATCTGAGTGGAAAACATACTTACTATCCACAATTATGAGAAAGGAGAATTTACATCATCTCAAAGTGGAGGATATAGCTTGGATTTTAAAATCAACAAAGCCTCACTCAACACCCAAGTGGAAAATATTTCACTTCACTACATATCGTAGAAGTATAGTAGCTCGCATCACTACAAGGATTGAAAAGAGTCTGATCTTTTGAGAAAATTTTAAAGTAAAAATCCAAAGTGGCAAAAATGGTTTGAATGAGATTTATTGACTTTTAGTCTTCTCACAAAAAAAAAAGTCAAAGTATGATTAAGTTGTTTAAAGTTTAATTAAAGAAAATATTTTTGAAAATGCATGGACTTAAGCCCAAGTTTATCATGAAAGCGGTTCAAGTTAGAAAATAAGAAGAGTTATGAAAAGGAGGGAGAAGATTTTTGAAATTAAAGAAGATGGGAGGAGATAAAGAGACTATCCTAAAGCATAAGGTAAAATCTAAGAAAAAGAACCATCTAACCAACAAGAAGCCAAAACGTGACATAAAGAGTAAATGTAGAATCCGTATCCTTTGGATTGAAACCAAGCAAGAAAATATACTAAACCTCTTAAGAATACCAGGCTTCAAATGTATAAAGTTTTCTAAAAAAAAAGGGCAGAGTAACGGCTGTATACAGAGGAATTCCTAATAACAGACAAAGCACATAATCAGAATAATCTACACACAAAGAAAATCAACCTAATGTCTTGGGGTAAACCCCAAGAACTCCAGATAAAATGACATTCAGAGTCACAAAGTCTCAAGGGTATCAAAGGCTTCTAATCATAAATCCGAGAAGTCCACAACTCCATTATGCCATGGATAGTAACCAAATAGTCCGAGTAACCTTAAAGTTTTTTATTGTTCAAGTTGGCTATTAAGCGTCTTTAAAAAGAAAATGAAAAACTCAAGTGAGAAAAATAAAAATGACATAAAGATAAATTCTCATGTGAGCAAAAATGAAAATAACATGAAATGTAAAATGCTAAAATAAATGGTGCGTAAAAGTAAAGGTATAAAATAAAAGCATAAAGTAAAAGTCAATTAATTGTGAATTAGAAGTTAGAGGTTAGTTGAATGACCATCTTGAAACTTGCATTTGAAAACTCATTAGAAGATTGATAAGATCAAAGCTTCTTAACAATAAGTCTCATTTGCTTTTTGTCAAGTATATCATTCATTTCAAGTTCTTGAGGCAAAAATATATGATCAACGATATTTAAGTGATTCACTTAGACCACAGTTTATGATGGTTCATTACAGGATTGATAAGACCAAAGCCTCCTAACAGTGAACCTCAACGTTGTTGGATCAAAGGTTTCAAATTAAACATACTTGGGCTTGAAAACATAGGTTTGGGCCACAAATGATCATTTCTCGAATCGAAACAAATTTAGCGCTATATTAAGCAATCGTAAGTGTACTTATGTAGAAGTCACACCTATTTTGAGGATGATCAATAGCAATCTATGTACCAATATGTTAGAGAAATGATATGTCGATCATTCTCCAAAAACATGTAGCACAAGTAAAAACAAGAAAGAGATGAGATCAAGAGGGAGGGGAATGATAAGCTAATTTGAATCACAACCTCAAAATTCTTTCGTCTTTAAATTCAATTACTCATCTTGGTGGATTAAAGTATTAAACACATCACTAATTCAAAGCACCAAAAATGAATTAAATAATTTACTCTTAGGTAGATTTGAATTAATGAATATTTATCCAACTTCATCTTCACACAAAGTCCATTGAATATAAAGAGAAATTGGACATTTAAATTTTCAATCCAAAGCAATAATTAAAATAAGTGAGTAGAAAAATAGAAAGGAAACAAAACAGCCCCAAAATAAGGCAAAAAATACATTTTGTTTAAGTGCAAATTGACTTACATGTTTGTGCAAATCGATTTGCACAACAAAATTATCAAAAATACGCGTAAAATAACACTATGCAAATCAATTGCACATTGGGAGCAATCAATTGCTCACTGTGAAAAACAGAAAATCAGCATTTTAAAAGGCAAAATTCTTGCTCAAACTTTTCATCAAACACATTATAATATTGAATTTAATTGAACCCGAAAATTCCATCAAATTGTAAGAAATTAGAACCAATGGAATAAAAAAGTAACTCAAAGAATTAAATCACAAAGATCAACAAGAGATCACATTGTGAAAGATGAATATCTAACTTACCAAAGGTAGATCTAGAGAATTATCAAAACCACTTCAAGAACTTGCTTCAATTCAGCCCCAAGAATCAATCTCCCAAGCTTGGATATAGAGAATTGATGAAAAAATGTTTGGATGAAGGTTTAGCTCACAGGTTAGTAAGCTTAAATGCAAAGTTTACTAACTTTAGAAAAATGGAGCTTTGGGTGAATTTGGTAGATGGAGAGAAATGAGGGAAAATTTTTGCAAGGTGAATTTGGCTATCAAAATATTGAGAATTTGAATGAAATGAGGGCTCTATTTATAGAATTTAGGCTTGGGATTAGTGGTGGTTTGGAACCAAAATTAGACTTGGTAATTGATTTTTGGAGCCAAAAATTGACAAACTTGAAGATTGTTTTTTTCTTCAAAATTTCGCGTGTGTAAATCGTTTTGCACAACAACAAAAAAAATTTTTGTGTAAAAAAGAAAAAGAAATTATGGAAATCGATTTTCTCAGAGAAAAATCACTAGAAAACTTTGCTTGTTAGATACTTTGGCTTGATACCTATAAAACACAAATATACAAAAACAAAATACAAAATACACAAAGAGATAACAACGCATATAAAAAATACACAACTAAGGTGCTTGACGATCCCTTGAGAGAAAACTTAAAGATAGGGGGACAAACCCAAAGAATTAACCAACTTGAAAGTGTGATCTTGATGTATTGATTTTATGAGAGATCTTAGGGAAAACTTTTGGGGTATAACAGTTTCCCTTATTTAAGAGTCTTCTATCCGGAGATACAAATGTTAAAATCTTAGTCTCGACGCGATTGAAGATACTTAAATATAAAACAAGCCCTATTTTTGGCCCTAAGATGCCATGAAATGCTTATGATCATGAATGCAAACAGACAACTCCAAAGGTGACATAGAACACCACTGTGGAAGCGGGAAATAAAACAAAAGATCACAAGAATGTATGACAAGGAAAATAAATTATTGGGGAACATAAGACTCAACTCTACTGGAGTAAAGCCCAAGGAGGAGATAAGGCATCATCAACTCAAATAATGAGAAAAAAGAAATGGATGAAAATGATCAACAGATAACTGTAAACTACTAACTCAATAGATGAAGGTTGAAAAAACAGAATAATACCGACTTGGGATAATGGTAAGCTACCAACTAAATGGTTGAAGATAGAAAATTAATAAGATACTGACTCACAGGAGACAACAAACTACCAACTCAATGGATGAAGTTATGGTTAGAAAGATACCGACTCACAGATGACGGTAAAATACTAACTCAACATTGAAGGTAGAAAAGTAATAAGATATCGACTCACAGATGGCGATAAACTACCAACTCAACGGATGAAGATAGAAGGTCAATAAGATACCGACTCACGGATAAATCACCAACTTAATGGTTGAAGGTAGAAGATCAATAATATACTGACTCACATATGACGGTAAACTACCAACTCAGTTGTTGAAGGTAGAAAAGTAATAAGATACCAACTCACAGACGAAGGTAAACTACCAACTCAATGGTTGAAGGTAGAAGATTAATAATATACCGACTCATAAATGACGGTAAACTACCAACTCAATGGTCCAAGGTAGAAGATCAATAATATATTGACTCAAAGATGACGGTAAACTACCAACTCAATGGTTGAAGGTAGAAGATCAATAATATATCGAGTCATAGATGATGATAAATTACAAACTTAATGGTTGAAGGTAGAAGATCAATAATATACTGACTCACAGATGACAGTAAACTACCAACTCAATGGTTGAAGGTATAAGATCAATAATATACCGACTCACAGATGATGGTAAACTACCAACTCAATTGTTGAAGGTAGAAAAATAAGAGATACCGACTCACAGATGACGGTAAACTATCAACTCAATAGATGAAGGTAGAAAAAACATAGAACAATGCTAACTTTTACTGATGGTAAAGAAACAGAAGACACACCAAAACAAAAGAAACAAAAGGCATGGTTATCTACTCAGTTTGGTCACCTCAGGTTTTGAAGAGGACATGATGAGTTTTCAGTTCCAATTCTTTGATCCTAAGCATCACTATTTACCTTCCCAGATTACTAGTTAGTACCCATAATCGAAGAGTTCTCTAAGCTACTTGGAGTACCTATTCTTGATCAGACACCCTTCACCTATTTAGAGAAAGTTCCAAAACCTGAAGTTATTGCAGCAGCCTTACATCTGAAGCAGTCAGACATTGTGTCTAATTGGGAAACAAGAAGTGGAGTTAAAGGTTTTCTTGCTAAAAAAATTATAGAGAAGGCTCAATTGTTTCTAGATGCTATGAGTTTTCATGATTTTGAGGAGATATTGGCTCTGTTGATCTATGGTTTGGTACTATTCCCTAATCCAGACCAACTCATAGATGTGAACGCCATCAAAATATTTCTTACTCATAATCATGTGCCTACTTGTCTTGGAGATATTTTGTACTCTCTTCACACTCGTAATATAAGGAAGTGAGGGATTATCATGTGTTGCATACCTTTAATATCCAAGTGGTTTATTTTGCACCTTCCCCGATCAATGATGAAGAATGAACAAGGTTTGAGGTGGTCTTGAAGGATGATGTCTGATACGGCGGCAGAACTGACCGTTATACTAGTTTTGCGTTTGTGTTTGCAAATGTTGCGGTAAGTAAGAGTCGCCACCGAATTTTCTTTTATCCAACAAAGGAAAGGGTGAAAATAACAGAAAAAGACCTTTTCGAGAGTTTTCTGAGTAAGGGGGGTAGATGATGGAAAGGGAAGGTGTTAGCACCCTTTCCATCCATAGTTTTCTACGGGATCTTAGATGCTTAGCTCATGTTTTGAAAATTGCTTGTGCTTTGTGTGTTTCGAAAATTGTTTTGAAAATGCCTTAGTGCGGAGATTCGCTTTGTGATAACTCTTGTATCAGTCCTCAAGAGTGTTGACAAGGCGAATGTTTTTGAAAGTGTTTTGAAATGTTTTTGTGTAGGTGAAAAAAAGTTGTTTTGAGCAAGCATCTAAGAACTTATCTAATTATACTCGAAAATGTCGTTCTTTTCCTCCCAACCATTAGATAGTGCTATCCTACTATTAGTGAGTAAGTAGCCCTATCTTTGGATGTTTGAGGGATAAGCATAGGGTCACCGTTATGGTCATTGAAGGCAACATGTAGGGATACCTTAGCAGTTCGAAGGGAATGTCATCATTTATTCGTAGGCAACATCGAGGGACAAGATCATTTCTCATAGGCAACTTGAGGGACATTGAGGTACTATGATCTTTGTAACACCCCAATTCCACCCGACAATTATAAATGTAAATCAGAGTTATAAAATTCATACAACTGAATCAGGATGCCACAAATTCTACTTCTAAACCATTGCATTCAACATGGATACATAACACTTTTAAAACTTCGGATGAACCGCAGCAAAATAAATTAATCTCTTTATTCAACAACTTGAACAAATACGTAGTGGAATCATAATAACATCTTTGTCCAACAATTACAACAACTTCAAAATAACACATACTTAGCAACAATCAAATTAAAGTTCAACAATTGAAATAAGAAATAACTAAAAGCAACAAGCGTTCATCCCCCGAGTGTTACGTATCAGAGCAATGACACCGACTCGAACTACTGAAGGTATACTGCCTTCACTCTGGATTACCTGCATGTTACCAACATAAGGATAACATTCAAACAAAAGGGATGAGATATCTAACAATATAATAAAACGTATGATAAATAATATATTAAATCAGATCACATGATATCACCACTTCACTTCTTATAAACAACAATAATCGCAACAAAACACCAACAATATACAACATTTACCGCATCAATACATAACTTCTTTATGCAATCATAAAATGTGACTCAATACTATGCAAATGCATGTGGTGCCATTGGAGCAGAACTCCCATCTTAAAATAATTTCCAATAAATAGAGGCATCAACAAGGCATAAACCTTCATCTTAATATTTGCCAATACATGCCATCTTAACGAGCATCAGCTCCACCTTGATATGCAATGTATGAGACACAATCATGAATGTAGTAATAACAACCACAACTAACAACATCTCAATACAACATCATTTTTGGCCAGAAGCCTACAACTTAATAGCTGCCAATTATTAGAGGCATCTCAACATCATTCATCAACATAATTCATCAACATAATTCATCAACATGATTCATCAACATAATTCATCAACATAATTCATCAACATAATTCATCAACATAATTCATCAACGTGATTCATCAACATAATTCATCAATGTAATTCATCAACATAATTCATCAACATAACTCCACAGTAACTCAGCCATAACAACAATACAACGACAGATCGACAATCCCTCAACGTTGGCCATAGGACTACAACATGATAATGCCTATAACTAATTAATCATCTAAGACTTATCTCTAATTTCCAAACCTCTACATGTTATTATTTTGTAATACTATATCATTATCATTATAAATGTTACTGTTATGAACAAAGCATAATCTAAGATCGTCTTATCCTCATCATACTTCACAAAATCATCATAGCGATTAACGCGAGAAGCTAACTCTAATCCTAATTTGGTGTGATACGGTGGCAGAACCGGACTATTTTAGGAAAATGCTGGTTTGCGTTTTGCGTTCGTGTTTGCAAAATGTCGTGGTAAGCAAGAGTCGCCACCGACTTTTATTTTATCCAACTGGAAAGGAAAAAAAGCACTGAAAAATTCCTTTTTCGAGATTTTGAGTACGGGGGGTAGATTATAGAAAGGGAAGGTATTAGCACCCTTTCTATCAGTGGTTTTCCACTGGCTCTTAGGTACTTTCTCATCATTTAAAAAATTGCTTCCGTCTTTGTGTGTTTTAGAAAAGTTTTTGTTTTACTTTGTTTTAACCCTTGCTTATGTCTTCAAGAGTGTTACGAAGTGTTTTTGAAAACTTTGTTTGAAAAGTGTGTAAGTGTGGAAAAGATTGATTTTGAGCAAGTACGTACTAGCATCTACCTACTTGAAAAAAGAATGTTTTTGTTCTTGTTTCCTTTAGACCGTGTTATCCTACTATTAGTGAGTAGGTAACCCTAGTCGTTGGAGTTTGTAAGGGTCAATTCGAAAGGGGCGTACGATCACTAAAGCAATGTTAGGATGTCTTAGTAATAACCCTAATGTCTTAAGATCATATTTGAGGCAACATTTCCGAGGCAACATTTCCGAACGGGACATTTGATCTTTGTTTATACAAGAGAGTAACCACTAAAATGCCCTATACTTAATGATCGTTTACCGAAGACAACCGAAGTGAGAGTATACCCTAGGAGTGCGCATGTGCAAGTGATTTGATTTCAAGTTATTATCTTTGCACATTTAGGGTTTGCTAACCGTTTTAAAATTAACATACAGTCTTGTCATGCAATCCTATTATCATACATCTAACAGTTAATATTTGCAAAAATTAAAATGCGAGAAATAAAACTACGCTATTACAAAGCTTCGGGGAGGGGGATCAATTACATAGCCAAAAACCCGTAAAATGGTAAATAAAAGGAAAATCCTAATTAAACTATTACATCCCATGAACAGTTACATTAATATTTGCAAAAAATAATAAACGCGTGCGATGAATCGAGAACGAGAGAAATTAGGGTTTTGACCCCGTCTAACCTAGTTGAAAGAAAAATCATTTTTTGATGTTTTTGATTATTTTGAGAAAATAAGGTTTTAATTAAATAAGTACAAACCTAATTACTAATTAATTTAAATTAAGAAAGATAATTAATTTGACCTATTTTTTCATTTTGGTTATTTTAAGAAAAGAAAATAAAAATTAAATCAAACAAACCCTAATTTTCTAATTTATTTTAAGTTATTTACAAAAAGTTAAAATTACCCTAAAATAAAATTAAAATAATTATTAAATTAAATTTGATAAAAATAAAACCTAAATCTAAATTGTTGAAAATTGATTTTATGAGTTTTTTGTAAAAAAGAATTGATTTTATGTTAGAAAATAATTAAATAAAAGAATTTAAATAAAAAGGAAAAATATAAAAGGAAAAGAAATGGGCCTGGTATCAAAGCAAAAGGGGGGATGCAATAGCAATTCTGAGCCCAATAAGCCTTGGTCCATGTTTGACTTTTCATATCCCATGCATTGGCTTGACTAGGGTGCATTGTGGACCTCCAAATGATGGTCCTCGGATCCAGCTTGTTGGAGATCTGGTGGTTGAACATTGAGGCGTATGGTGGTCACCTTGTATGCACATGTGCCTGATTATGCAAGAAACAAAATCATGAAATAATATGGGGGACCTGGGGATCGAACCCAGTCCCTTTGGCTTCTGACCACGGCGCGCTTGCCAGCTAGGCTGGCTTGTTCTTTTGTATCTGAAACAACCAATAATTATTATAATGCAAAACGAAATAACAATGATCAAACGCGCGAATTTTTGAATGGGAAAATCACACCACGCCACGCCATCATCTTCTACCTCCTTCTGTTGCTAAAAGTTTGGAAACTTTTACCTACGGACAAAAGGGCGTAGGTACAGCCCTGTAATCTTCCAAAATTCACTGCACGCATCATAAATAAATTCCAGTGGTACCAATCAACTTGTTGCAACCTCACGATCATCATGGTACCACTCTCCGTGGCTAATTGTACCTGTAACAAAAAACCCCAAAAACGAGCCAAGAACCCTAACTATGGCATCTTGCTCTACAATCAATAAAAATGCAATTGAACATAACCAATAGCTTGCAAATGATTCAGTGATCAAGAATACGTAAAGAAATCATGCTACAAATGCCAGAATCGTGATATTCAATTTCAAGAAAGTATCAATGTCGTGAGAGGCTTACAGTGTGTTTTAGGATGTTATGAGGCTTGTTAATGATTGCAATATGACCCAGAGATATCCACCAAGCGATTGAGATAGTTGGGAAGGCTTGAGATAGCCTGCAAATTGGAATTTGATTCACCACTTTTGTTGAGTTTTTGCAAGTTTTCTTTCAGTTTCTCACGCCTCCAATCCCCTTGCTTTTGGTCTGCCAATGTTCTATATGTACTCTAGAATAAATTAGGTCACAAACTTGCTTCAAATCTTTCTCAATTAAGATGATTGAATCAGGATTTGATCCTTATGTAAATATTGCCAAATCAAGCCAAATCCAATCTTTTTGTGTACATTTGAAGCTTGCACGATTTGATTCTCCTTCCAGCTGTATAAGAGACCTAAACATGCACAAAATCTCAAGCTTTGATTAGTTTTGATATTTTCATGATTTTATTTTGATTTAATTTGATTTAATTGAAATAAAAATGAAAATAAATGATAAAAATAAAATAAAGACAATTGGGAAGGATCATGGGTCGTGGATCATGTTACAAACTCAATGCAAGCACAAAAGGTTGTGCCCATTTGACAAAAATTGAAATTTTGGACACATTTGACTTTTGACAATTTTGCAAAAAAGGTCAACTTTGCCAATGCATAACTCCTTCAATTTTGACCCTAAAGATGTGTTCTGGGACTTTTTAGAAAGCTTGAGATGTCCTCTAAGCAACCCTTTTGGTCTCATCTCAATTGAGTCTTCCATGTTCACGTATGAAGCTTTGACAAAAAATGTGTTTTTGTTGACTTTTCAAAATGACCTATAATGTCCAAATGTATATCTTCTTGTGAGTGCATATTTTGAACTTGGGAGCTGAAGATGAATTGTAGGGTATTGCATCCTATTCAAAATGAGATTTGGATGGGTCATTCTTAATAAAGTATGAGAAAGTTATGCTTGGTCAAAGTTGAGTTGACTTTTCCTACAAATCCCTAATTTAGCAACTTTTGGGTTTTGATGAATTGTGAGCAATCCTTGAGGAATCATGATCAACCCTTGATAAAATGATGAATAATACTTCAAAATGAGGATGTTGACCAAAAATCTTGAAGGTTGACTGTATGTGGGACACAGTTGACTTTTGCCCTAGCACAATCGATTTTCAGGCCTTTGAGCAATTGATTGAGCAAACTTTCTCTGCAAGGCTTGAAACTTGACATGGATGATCTTGAGAACATATTAGGACAATATTGAGCATTTGGGACCCTTTTTATTCAAACATCTTGATGCAAACTGAAACCCTAATTTGGGGTAGACTGCCTTAGGAGAGAGTTTGTCTGGTCAACCCTTGGACTTCCTTGAGCAATTTGAGGACCTCACTTGAAATGTATTGAGAAATATGGGAGGGAAAATTTTGGGGTACAACATTTGGGTACTAGGATTATTCTTGTTATCCTTCATTTTAATCCTTAAGAATGAAGTTCATCGCGTTAGCTATCCAACGCTTCAAACGGCACCTCAAACGGAGTCCGGAAACTCAAGTTACAACCTTTGGAAGAATCTGTCAAAAATTGGACTGCATGAGTCGACGCGTACTGGTCTGAAATCCTACATGAGTCGACGCGTAATCCCCTTGTGTCGACTAATACTGAGTCTGAAACACTACATGTATCGATGCATGATCCTATGTATCGACTCATCCTGAGTCTTAAATCCTGCATGTGTCGATGCATGGCCTTTGAGGCCGACTCATATTGTTCTGTGATGAATATATTCTGCGATTTCACTGTGTTTTCCCTGTTTTAGGCCCTAAAAACATTCTCTAATGGTAGGTAATCATCAATTATAATAATCATATGTTTCTACATCAACTATACAGCATTAGGGCATCATTTTTCATCTCTAAATCATTGATCATCATCAAACTACTATATATATATATATATATATATATATATATATATATATATATATATATATATATATATATATATATATATATATATATATATATATATATATATATATATATATATATATATATATATATATATATATATATATATATATATATATATATATATATATTTCAATCATAAACAAAACAACTTTTCAAATCCAATCCCACATACTACTCATCATAAACCCGATTATAGAGTCACAACCCCACATTTACCTTGGATTGAAGGTTGCTCTACAAATTTTTTGATTGAATTCCGTTCTGGCTCTTTTCCTTCTTTTCTACAATTTTCACGTTCTCTTCCAACCCTTATTTCTTTCCCTTCTTACTGCTACTTCTTTTCCTTATTAATTCTAAATAACTACTATAATAACCCTATAATTCTCATTATGTCTTAATGGGCTTTAAAATCCTACACCCCCTTTCTACTACTTCTAATCCTTAAAATAAGCCCACATCAAATAATATTATTATTCTAATATTATTCCACAACTTAATAGAATAATTAAATCCAACTAATCACAACACAACATCTATCATCATAACACAACTTCACAATTAATCCAAAAATAATTTAATTAAATATTTAATTAAATTACGGGCGTTACAACTCTCCCCTACTTAGAATATTTTCGTCCTCAAAAATTTACCTTAATCAAACAACTCAGGATAGGAGTCTCGTATCTTGCTTTCCAACTCCCAAGTCATGCTTTCTCCGGCAGCTCCTAGCCACACCACTTTAACCAAAGCAATCTCTTTTCCCATCAGAGTCTTTATTTCACGATCCGTGATCGGTATAGGCATCGTCTCCACAGTAAGGTTATCCCGTAGTTTCACATCATCCATATGAATCACATGAGATGGATCTGAAATATACTTCCAGAGTTGTGACACATGAAACACATCATGCAAATTTGAAATATTAGGCGGTAAAGCCACTCTATAAGAAACATTCCCAACTCTCTCTGAAATCTGATATGGACCAATAAAACGAGAAGTGAACTTCTTAGACTTCAATGCTCGTCCAACACTAGTCACAGGTGTAACTCTCAAAAAAACATGGTCACCCGCTTGAAATTTTAAGTCCTTCCTTTGCTTATCATGATAGCTTTTCTGTCTACTTTGGGAAGCTTTCATCTTTTCTTGAATCAACTTCACCTTCTCCGTAGTCTCACGAACAAGTTCAGGTCCAAGTAATACACTTTCTCCAGATTCATGCCAACATAAAGGAGTTCTACATCTTCGGCCATACAACTCTTCAAAAGGTGCCATCCCAATACTAGAATGGTAATTGTTATTATAAGTGAACTCTATCAATGGAAGGTAAGTATTCCATGAACCTCCCTGCTCAAGAACACATGTCCTCAACAAATCTTCCAAAGATTGAATAGTCCGATCAGTCTGACCATCTGTCTGAGGATGATACACCAAACTCAACCTCAACTTGGAACCAAACGCTTCTTGCAAACTCTTCCAAAAATCAAAAGTAAACCTTGGATCTCTATCTGAAACAATGCACAAAGGAACACCATGTAGCTTCACAATTACACTAGTGTAAATCTCAGACAACTTCGACACTGGAAAACTGATGTTAATAGGAATAAAATGAGCCGACTTCGTAAGCCTATCAAAAATCACCCAAATCGAATCATGTCCCCTTAAAGTATTAGGTAACCCCGTCACAAAGTCTATCAAAATGCTATCTCATTCCATTCTGGGACTTCTAACGGTTGCATCAACCCTACAGGCTTCTGATGTTCAACTTTCAACTTCTGACAAGTCAAACATGCATACACAAATCGAGGCACATCACTCTTCATCCCAGACCACCAAAAAAAATTCTTTGAATCCTGATACAACTTTGTAGCTCCTGGGTGAATACTCAACTTACTTCTATGACTCTCTTCAAGTATCACTTTCTTCATCTCAGCATCATCAGGAATACAAATCCGATTACAAAATCTTAACACATCTTGCGTATCTAACTTAAAATCACTATTCTCAGACTGATCGATCCCAACCATCGAGTCCACCAGTTTCACATCCAACTTATGAGCTTCTCTGATACTGTCTTGAAATTCATTATCAATCTTCAACATACCCAACATAACACTCTGCGGTGTTACCTCGCAAACTAAGCTCATATCTTTGAACTGTTCAATTAATTCCAACTCTTTAACCATCATTACCGATATATGTAAAGTCTTCCGACTCAATGCATCAGCTACCACATTCACTTTTCCTGGATGATAATTCAAACTGAAATCATAATCCTTTAACAATTCCAACCATCTTCGTTGCCTCATATTCAGCTCCTTCTGATTGAATAAATACTTTAAGCTCTTATGGTCACTAAACACTTCAAATCTAGAACCATAAAGATAATGCCTCCAAATTTTCAACACAAAAACAACTGCAACAAGCTCTAAATCATGCGTATGATAGTTCTTCTCATGGGTCCTCAACTGCCTTGACACATAAGCAACTATATTATCATTCTGCATAAGCACACATCCTAAACCCATCTTAGAAGCATCACAATATACCATGAAAGGTTCTCCTGGATTAGGTAACATCAAAATTGGAGCCGTCATCAACCTCTTCTTCAATTCTGTAAAAATTTCTTTGCACTGAACATCCAACACAAAAGCTCTACCTTTACAAGTAAACTTAGTCAACAGAAGTGCCAACTTAGAAAAACCTTTGATAAACCTTCTATAGTAACCAGCTAATCCCAAAAAGCTTCTAATCTCATTAGCTAACTTCAGAGTTTCCCATTGCAACACTGCATCAACCTTCAATGGATCAACAACAATGTCACTACCTGAGATCACATGACCAAGAAAACTAACCTCCTTTAACTAGAACTCACACTTGGACAACTTTGCATACAACTTCTTCTCTTTTAAAACTTGCAATACTACTCTTAAGTGTTCTGTATGCTCTTCTTCTGACAGAGTAAATCAAAATGTCATCAACAAACACCACTACAAACCAATCCAAATAAGTATGAAAAATACGGTTCATGTATTCCATGAATACTCCCGGCGCATTAGTAACACCGAAAGGCATCACCGAATACTCATAATATCCATAACGCGTTCTGAAATCCGTCTTCTGGATATCTTCATCCTTCACTTTAATATGATGGTAACCCGACCTCAAATCAATCTTACTGAACACCCGAGCATCCACCAATTGATCCATCAAGTCATCTATTCTTGGAAGCGGATACTTGTTCTTAACCGTCACTTTATTCAACTGCCTATAATCAACACAAAGCCTCATACTTCCATCTTTCTTCTTTACTAACAACACTGGAGCTCCCCACTGCGATACACTTGGTCTTACAAACTTCTTTTCGAGTAACTCTTCCAATTGCTTCTTTAAATCTGACAATTCAGATGCAGGCATATTGTATGGTTCCATAGACACAGGTCTGGTACCAGGTACAAGATCAATAGCAAATTCAACTTCCCTCTCTGGCGGTACATTAGGAATTTCATCAAGGAAAACTTCAGGAAATTCATGCACCACCTGAAATTCCTCAATTATAGCTTGATTCTCGACAGATAGCGACGCCATCAATGATAACATTTGTGCTTCTTCTTGCATCAACTTCCTCAACTGTCTAGGAAACAACAGACTATCTTCCTTTTCCTCAGGAGTAGAAAACCTCACAGACTTGTCATAACAGTTAATATGAACATAGTTATGATCTAACCAATTTATACCCAAAATCACATCCAACCCTCTTAAGGGAAAACAAACCAAATCAACAATAAAGTCTCTGTTGAAAATAGACAAAGGACACTTTAAACACACAAAAGAAGTAGTCACCGACCCCTTGGCTGGAGTGTCGATGACCATCTCTCCATTCATAGAAGACAACATAAGACCCAATCTTTCAACACAGTCAATGGCAATAAAGAAATATGTAGCACCGGTATCAATAATAGTAATTAAAGGAGTACTATTAATGAAACATGTACCTCTGATAAGTCTGTCCTTAGCAGCTTCCCGATCCTCAACCAAAGAGAACACTTTACCACTTTTCTGCACCCTCTTTGGTTTCTGACACTGACTACCAATATGTCCTTCTTCACCATAATTGAAACAAATCACCTCCTTATGCTTGCACTCAGATACAACATGTCCAGTCTTACCACAACAGAAACACCTTTTTACCTCAACAGTACACACATTACTCTTATGCCAAAGTTTTCCATATTTCAAACAAACCATACCAGCAGGAGCATCTCCACCACTAGTCTTTTGACCCTGAGCAGCTTTCTCTTTACCTTTATCAGCTGGGGTATCATAAGGCTTACCAAGATTCTGATGGTTCTTACCCCTCTTCTCACTATTAATCTTGTAATGAGAATTATTATCCTCTTCATAGATTCCTCAACTATCAATCAAATCAGAAAAGACACGAATCTTCTGGTATCCAACTGCCTTCTTGATCTCCGGGCGCAACCCATTCTCAAACTTGATACACTTCGAAAACTTAGCATCCGCCTCACCATAGTGCGGATAAAACTTAGCCAACTCAGCAAACTTTGCAGCATACTCAACAACCGACTATCTCCCTTGCTTCAGCTCAAGGAACTCGATCTCCTTCTTACCACGAACGTCTTCAGGAAAATATTTCCTCAGAAATACCCTACGGAACACAACCCAAGTGACATTTTCACCAGCAACTTCCAACCTCTAACACATCTCTAGCCACCAGTCACCAGCTTCGACTGCTAGCATATGAGTACCATACCGAACCTTCTGCGCTGGAGTGCAGTCCATCACACGAAAGATTCTCTCATTCTCTTTCAATGAATCCAATTCTCCATTAGGATCATACTTGCCCTTGAAGGTAGGCGGATTCTCTCTCTGGAAGGTTTCCAAACTACGAGATCCAGCATTCCCGTCAGCATTCGGCTGATTCTCCATCTCATGCGCCATTGCTTCTAAAGCAGCAACAAGTGCAACATCATTCCTTCCAGTCATCTCAACTTATCACTACAACATAAACAATGGTTAGAACTCAAATTAACAATACTCGATTGTTAGACAACTACGACTCGACAACTTGGTCGGACGGACCAACTATTACTCTGATACCAACTTTGTAACACCTCAATTCTACCCGTTAATTATAAATGTAAATCAGAGTTATAAAATTCATACAACTAAATTAGGATGCCATAAATTCAACTTCTAAACCATTGCATTCAACATGGATACATAACACTTTTAAAACTACAGATGAACGACAGCAAAATAAATCAACCTCTTAATTTAACAACTTGAACAACTACGCAGCAGAATCATAATAACATATTTGTCCAACAATTACAGCAACTTCAAAATAACACATACTTATCAACAATCAAATTAAAGTTCAACAACTGAAATAAGCAATAACTAAAAGCAACAAGCGTTCACCCCCCAAGTGTTACGTATCAGAGCAATGACACTGACTCGAACTACTGAAGGTATACTACCTTCATTCTGGATTACCTGCACGTTACCAACGTAAGGGTAACATTCAAACTAAAGGGGTGAGATATCTAACAATATAATAAAATGTATGATAAATAATATATTAAATCAGATCACATGATATCACCACTTCACTTCTTATAAACAACAATAATCGCAACAGAACACCAACAATATACAACATTTACCGCATCAATACACAACTTCTTTATGCAATCATATAATGCGACTCAATACTATGCAAATGGCAACCTGCGGAATCATTGGATTAAGGACAAACTATCGACACATAATCCCCTTATGTCGAATCATACTGAGTCTGAAACACTGCATGTATCGATGCACGATCCTATGTATCGACTCATCCTGAGTCTTAAATCCTGCATGTGTTGACGCATGGCCTTTGAGGTCGACTCATACTGTTCTGTGATGAATATATTCTTCGATTTCACTGCATTTTCACTGCGATTTCCCTACCTTTGGCCCTAAAAACATCCTCTAATCATAGGTAATCATCAATTATAATAATCCTATGTTTCTCCAATCTATCAAAATTTGGCAACCTGCGGAATCATTAGATTAAGGACAAACTAAAGACCCTATCCCACTTAAAATTGTCCACTGATTTCAAATCTGGACTCCTTTTGGCCTGAATCGATTTGAATCATGCGTTTCAAAAGCAAACTCAGATTGTGCTCTAACAATGGCATGATCTCCTCCTTGCGCTTATTCTCTCAAGTTACACGTTAGTTTGAATGTAAACATCATCAATAACATGAATATATGCTTAGTATGGATTTAAATGGCATGTTTTGAGAGTTTGAGATCACAGAGAAATTACCAAACAGAGAGATAGCGTGAGAGAGTTCTGGCGTGTGTTGGGCTTTCCTCATGAGTGGGGATGGCTCCTGGGACCTTCAGGAGGAAGATAGGGATGTTTGTTTTGGATGGAGAAGGCCTGGATTGTTTGGTACGAGTTTCACTTTCTCTTTGATTATTTTTGGAAACTTTTTAGGGCTTGTTGAGGCAGCTTCGCATATCCCTGTGGTCTGAACTTGTTAGGAATATATATCATATCATATTAGGTCAACAAAAGGAGTAAGAATCCTTGGCATTGAGTGTAAAAAAATATGCTTCAAAACTTTCCAAAAAAGAATATTTTCTTCCTTTCATGGCTTGCACGATTTCCCTTGATATAATCAGCATATATTGTCCATTATTTAATAGAAAAACGATTTCAAATCAATCTTATATTATTTCCATTATTTATTTATTTAATTTTGAATTTTAATGAATAAAATATCAAAATAAATAGCATAAATTATAGAATAATGCATGGGTGGGATTAGAGTGTGTGGACCATGTTGGAAATAAGTTCAGATCATAGAAACCAAGGCTTATTTGAAAGAAATCCAAGATTGATCAAAATTCTCTTCATGCATCTCTTCAAAATTGATCAATTTTAGTAATGCATATCTCTCCCAATTTTAACCCTATGAGTGTGTTCTTTCACTTTTTAGAGATCTTAGGATGTCCTCTAAACAACCATTTTGGTTTCATATCAATGGGATTTTCCATGTTCATGTACAAAGCTTTGACCCAAAAGGTGTTTTTGTTGACTTTTTGAAAGGACCCATAATGTCCGAGCTTGTATCTTTCAATTGGTGCATTTCTTGAACTTGAGCGCTGAAGAGAAGTTGTATGGAATTGGATGTTCTTCAAAATGAGCCTTGGTGGGAAAATTTATGATAAAGTATGAGAAAGTTATGACTGGTCAAAGTTCAGTTGACTTTTCCTATAGAAACCTTAATTAGCAATTTTTGACTTTTGATGAATTAGGAGTATTTCTGGAGGAATAATGATCAACCCTTTATAAAATGATGGATATCACTTCAAAATGTTGACGTTGACAAAAAATATTGAAGTTTGACTGTATATGGGCCACATTTGACTTTTGACCTAGTACAGTTGATTTTCAAGCATTTGAACAGTTGACTAAGCAAACTTGTAGTGCAAGGCATGAAATTTGTCATGGACAATATTGAAGACATATTAGGACCATGGAAAACATTTGAGACCATTGGAGCTTACACATCTTGATTAAAATTGAAACCCTAGTTAGAGGTTTATTGCCTTAGGAGGAGAATTTGTCTGGTCAATTCTTAGTCATCCTTGAGCAGTTTGAGGACCTCAATGGGCATGCCTTGAGTAAAATGAGAGGGAAAATTTTGGGATACAACAACTGCCTATGTTCAATCTTCTTAAACCTGAAGATTTAGATTGACTTGTCTGCCTTTCGTGATCTGAAGGTGGAAGATGATTGAACACTAGAGTGCCTAGAAATTTGTACTCTCCTGAAGTAACACTGCTAGTTGATAATATCGAGAATGGGCTTACAGATGCCATTTGGAAAAGGTGATATAAGACTGTCAGAGATGGGCTTAAAGATGCCATCCATAGAAAGTGACGAAGAGTCGTTAGATATGGGCTTAAAGATGCCATCTAGAGAACATGCTGATTTCATGAGATTCCTTTGTGGGGATTCCTGTTCCTTTCATTGAGGGGGACTATGCTGACGAATGTTGGTCTCTGTTTCAGGAAATAGAGTCTAGGAGCTTCAGTTTTCCATTACTCTACTGGGGAGTTACCTCTTGACTGAATAGACGAAAGTGAGCTATTATCTGGTCGGGATCCAGGCTTCACAATGACTTGCTGAGGACAATAAGGTTGACTGTTGTCTGGTCATATTCCAGGCTTCACAGTGACCTACTGGGGAATATGAAATTAAGTGATATCTAGTTGGTTCCAGGCTTCGCAGTAATTTGACGGAGTAAACTGCTATCTGGTCGGATTCCAGGCTTTACAGTATCTTTAACTAGATAAGAATTAGAAAATATTAGGGTCGATTTAACTGAACTAGAGAAAGTGTCTACCGAAAAAGAATCAGAATAAATCATTGGTCGATTTAAACTGAACCAGCAGAGGTCTTGAATCATCTTTAACTGGAATAGAATCAGAGAAATCTTAGAGTCGATTTAACTGAACCAGAGAAAGTGTCTATCGGAAAAGAATCAGAATAAATCATTGGTAGATTTAAAACTGAACCAACAGAGGTCTTGAATTATCTTTAACTAGAATAAAATCAGAGAAATCTTAGGGTTAATTTAACTGAACCAGAGAAAGTGTCTACCGGAAAAGAATAATAATAAATCATTGGTCGATTTAAAACTGAACCAGCAGAGGTCTTGAATTATCTTTAACTGGAATAAACTCAGAGAAGTCTTAGGGTCGATTTAACTGAACCAGAGAAAGTGTCTACCAGAAAAGAATCAGAATAAATCATTGGTCAATTTAAAACTGAACCAGCAGAGGTCTTGAATTATCTTTTACTAGAATAGAATGAGAGAAATATTAGGGTCGATTTAACTGAACCATAGAAAGTGTCTACCGGAAAAGAATCAGAATAAATCATTGGTCGATTTAAAACTGAACCAGTAGAGGTCTTGAATTATCTTTAACTGGAATAGAATCAGAGAAATCTTAGGGTCGATTTAACTGAACCAGAGAAAGTGTCTATCGGAAAAGAATCAGAATAAATCATTGGTCAATTTAAAACTGAACTAGCAGAGGTCTTGAATTATCTTTAACTGGAATAGAATCAGAAAAATCTTAGGGTCGATTTAACTGAACCAGAGAAAGTGTTTACCGGAAAAGAATCAGAATAAACCATTGGTCGATTTAAAACTGAACCAACAGAGGTTTTGAGTTATCTTTCTGAGGAAAATGCTGAAGTAGCCCTTCGTCAGATGTAGCCTTTGAGAAAACTGCCATGCCATATAAGTAGTCAATGATGTTTGTTGATTGATCTTTCCTGAAAAGGTAAATAATTAGTTGTATGCAATGTCATGATGTATGAAATGCATTGTGTAATGATGTTCTCAAAATAAATGAGATTGTGTTGTATGCAATATGTATGCGCGTGCCATGATGTATGAACATGGAATGCTGTTGCGACATTTCCTAGACTAGGAAAATAAGTCCCCGGCTGCTGCTGGAGAGCACTAGGAAGCTGAATCTTGGACTGCTGTTTGGAATATGAGGAAAGTGGTTCTTTCATTTCCGTTGGGGAGATGATTTGCCGGGGATTTCCTCTTTCCGTTTGAGGATACTCTGTCGGGGATCTTTGACTTATGCTTGAGAATGCTCCGCTGGAGAGAAGATGCTCTGTTGGAAGAATTTACCAAATGTAGAGAAATAAACTCCATTGGGGGATGAACTTCCGCAGCTAGAGAAATAAATTCTACCGGGGATGATGATTTATAAACTGTTTAAGATTATAAAAACTCTGTTGGGGAAGAAGAGATCAAAACTTTAGTTGTTTCACTCTGCGGGGATATAGGCACCACTAGGACGTGTGCTTAGGGTGTAGTGGTGACTTTGCATAAGGATGTCTCTACCTCTGTACCTGCTAGAGAAAGTAACTGCGGGGGCTACATATGGATTTTTAGGCATTGTCCCATTTCTTAAACCCATTAGCAACTGTCTTTCTATTTCTTATGCAAGTATTTATAAATGGTAACCATATTCAAATGCATATGTCAAAAATAATCAATGGACATTTTTGAAAAACAAAACAGTAAAATAGAAAACAAATAGTTTTGTACATTCAAAGAAATGATTTGTATTGATTTTGAAGTTTGCCTATAACTGGCGTTTTTGTACAAAAAGAAACTGACATTCTAGTAAGAGAATGTCTTCGTAAAAGTGGAAACTATAGTATAAAGAGAAAACAGCTATGTGTAATAATCCCATCGAGTTTCAATTCTTCTATTGCCCTTATGTCCTAGAGCGTCTCATCACTTTGTTACTTTTCCGAAACTGACTGGATTGATTGGTATCATTTGAGCTTGATGGTTGATACTAAAGTCTGGTTATAAGGTGATCCATCGGGACATAGTTATACGCTTTAAATCCCTAACTTTTTCCTGGACCGCCCTTTCAGGTTTTCAGTCCACCGGGATACCCTTTTTTTTCCCAAGATGCCTTTTTAGGTTTTTGACTTGCCGGGTGTACATATTTTTTGTATTTATCCCTAATTTTTGCCCGAACCCTTTTGGTTCGCCAGTGTGCCCTTATTTTTTCCTAGGCCAATCAACCTAGTGGGTCTTTATTCATGTGTAGTATCTTTTAACTATGTCCACATTCACAGGGTGAGGAAGGTCGTCACCATCCATAGTGGTTAAGATCATGGCTCCACCGAAAAATATGTTCTTGATCACAAATGGCTCTTCGTATGTGGGAGTCCATTTTCCCCTGGGATCACCTTATGGTAGTATGATGCGCTTAATTACTAGATCACCAACTTGATATACCTGATGTCTGACCTTCTTTTTAAAAGCCTTAATCATACGCTTTTGGTACATCTGACCATGACAGACAGCCGCAAGCCTTTTCTCATCAATCAGGTTCAATTGGTCAAGTCGAGTCTGAACCCATTCGTCTTCATTCAGCCCTGCATCCTTCATGATTCTTAAAGAAGGGATTTTGACCTCAATAGGTAGGACATCTTCCATACCGTATACCAAAGAGAAAGGAGTTTCCCCTGTGGATGTGCGTACTATGGTGCGGTAACCATAAAAAGCAAATGGTAACATCTCATGCCAGTCTTTGTATTTCACCGTCACCTTCTGGATGATCTTCTTAATGCTCTTATTAGCAGCCTCTACAGTGCCATTCATCTTCAGCCGGTAAGGAGAAGAGTTATGATGTTGTATCTTGAATTTCTTACAGAGTTTGGTGATCATAGTTTTGTTGATATTTGTACCATTATCTGTAATGATTCTTTCGGGGATACCATACCGACATATAAGGTTATGCTTGATGAACCGCGCCATAACAGTCTTGGTAACAGTAGCAAAAGAGGCAGCCTCAACCCACTTCGTGAAGTAATCATTGGAAACAAGGATGAATCGATGCCCATTGGAAGCGGTAGGTCTGATTTCTCTGATCATGTCAATGCCCCACATTGCAAACGGCCAAGGAGCAGTCTAGACGTTTAGAGGAACCAGAGGTATGTGCATCTTATCAGCATAAATCTGGAACTTATGACAAGTCCGCGAATGTTGATAACAGTCTGCTTACATAGTGGAACAATAGTATCTCGCCCGTAGGATCTTTTTAGCCATAGTGAGTCCACTAGAATGGGTGCCAAAGGCACCTTCATGTAAATCAGCCATAATCTTCTCCGCTTCATTCTTGTCTACACACCGAAGCAAAGTAGAATCATGGTTGCGTTTGTAGAGGATCCCGTTACTGAGAAAGAATTTGGACGAGAACCTTCTTAGGAACTTCTTATCATTGACTGAAGCTCCTTCAGGATACTCTTGGCCTTCGAGATATCTTTTGAATTCATGGAACCAAGGTTTGTCCACTACTTCTTCAGTATCAATATCGTGACAGTATGCTGGTTCATCCATTCTCTCAATAGTGATCTGAGGAGCCTCATTATCCCACCTGACCTTGAACATGGATGACATAGTGGCTAGCGCGCCCGCTAATTGATTTTCCTCTCGTGGAAAATGCTCAAAAGTAATTTCTTTAAAGTATGGAACCAGTGTCAACACATGCTCATTGTAAGGAATGAGATTAGGATGCTTCGTGTCCCATTCTCCTTTGATCTGGCTGACTACCAAAGCCGAGTCTCCAAACACACTTAAGAACTTGATCCTTAAATCAATTGCAGCTTTGACACCCATGATACATGCTTCATATTTAGCCATATTGTTGGTACAATTGAAACATAATCGAGCAGTAAAAGGAGTATGACAACCTTCAAGAGAGATGATCACAATGCCAATGCCATTGCCAAGTACGTTGGAAGATCCATCAAAAACCATAGTACATCAGGATCCTTTCTCAGGTCCTTCATCCGGTCCAAGTTCTTTACAATCAATTACTAACATGATGTTCTCGTCCGAGAACTCAAAATTCATGGATTAGTGATCATCCACAGCCTGATGAGCCTAATGATCAGCTAGTACACTTCCCTTGATTGCTTTCTGGGTTGTGTATTGAATGTCATATTCGGCCAGGATCACTTTCTATCTCGCTATTCTTCTGGAGAGAGCGGGCTTCTCAAAGATGTACTTGATAGGATCTATTTTAGAGATCAATAAGGTAGTGTGAGTCAACATATACTGTTTTAGTCGGAGAGCAGCCCATGCCAAAGCGCAACAAGTTTTCTCTAGCAGTGAGTATCTTGTTTCACAGTCGGTAAACTTTTTGCTAAGGTAGTATATTGCAGGCTCTTTCCTACCAGACTCGTCATGCTCTCCCAGCACACACCCCATTGAGTTCTCTAATACCGTTAATTACATGATAAGAGGTCTTCCTTCAGCTGGAAGCATTAAAATTGGAGGCTATTGAAGGTATTCCTTGATTTTGTCAAAGGCATTCTGGAATTTGTCATTCCACTTCATTGCTTGATCTTTCTTCAGTAGCTTGAAGATTGGCTCACAAGTAGTGGTCAGATGAGAAATGAATCTAGCAATGTTGTTTAGGCATCCCAAGAACCCCCTGATATCCTTCTCAGTGTGAGGAGTTGGCATTTCTGGTATAGCCTTAACCTTTGCGGGGTCTACCTCAATACCTTTGCGACTGACAATGAAGCCTAAAAGTTTACCAGATCTTACTCCAAAGGTGCACTTATTCGGGTTCAGCCTAAGTTTGTATTTCTTCAGCCTTTCAAATAGCTTCTGCAGGTGATCAAGGTGCTCTTCTTTAGTTCGAGACCTGGCTATCATGTCGTCAACAAATACCTTTATTTTGTGATGGATCATGTCGTGAAACAGAGCTACCATGGTTCACTGATAGGTTTCCCCAACATTCTTCAACCCAAAGGGCATAACCTTATAGCAGAAAGTGCCCCACTGTGTGACGAAGGTTGTCTTCTCCATGTCCTCAGGTGCCATTTTGATCTGATTATACCATGAGAAGCTATCCATGAAGGAGAATACCTTATGATGTGTGGTGTTGTCAACCAGAATGTCAATATGTGGAAGCCGAAAGTCATCCTTGGGGCTTGCCCTGTTCAAGTCTCTGTAATTCACGCACATACGTACCTTACCGTCCTTCTTAGGTACCTGCACTATGTTGGCAACCCATTGTGGATAAGATGTTACGGCTAAGAACCCGTCGTTGAACTGCTTCATAACTTTGGCTTTGATCTTCTCTGACATTTCAGGGTGCATACGACGAACCTTCTATTTTACTGGAGGGCAGTCCTCTTTTGTCGGCAGGCAATGAACCACAATATCAGTGTCAAGTCCTGGCATGTCTTCGTATGTCCAGGAAAAGATCTCTACATAATCATGTACCATCTGTATTAAACGCTCATTGACACTATGCTCCATATCGGCACCTATCTTAACTTCTTATTTACCCTCTTCAGTACCCAAGTTCACTGTTTCAACTGGCTCTTCATGGGGTTGTATTGCCCTTTCTTCCTGTTGTAGTAGTCTGGCAAGTTCTCCTGGTACTTCAAAATATTCCTCGCCTTCGTCCACGTCTTGGTTGATCATATTTTTAAAGTCATAACTGGAAATAATAGAACTGTTATCAATGGAATCCAAAGTGGATGTGGATATGCAGTTTGATACGTGAGTGTGTGTAAGAGCATAACTGTATTGATAAAGTAAAAAGCAGAAAAGAAAGAGGGAGAGCATAAAATTTGTATGCAAAAACGTCCAATGCTTTATTAATGCCATATGAGATTGAAAATGATAACCCTCACAAACAAACCAATGTGCCTCGAGTAAGACACAAGGCCATAGAGTTTATATTGTTTATTTCTTACATATCCGATAACAAGAAAGACAATTACTCATGAATAAAAGTAATCGGCACATAGTCCTTAGTCGTCCAATTACTGGGTCCACCATTGGTAGTAGGGAAGATTGAGCTGTCCATGTCAGAGTCACCATCACTGTCTTCTAAAGCATTGATCCCATGATTGTTGATGCGTAGGGGAGGTCCTCCAGCACGAGCACAACGAACAACCCTTTAAGCCCCTAAAGTGAAACTCAAACCAAACTTATGAGATTTGTGTGGAATGTCAGGGAGTTGGCCCCAAATGGTACACCCACCTTCTTCAATTACTGCTTTGGCGTCCTTGAGAGAAGCCATCTTCAATGGAGGTCTGGTGATCTTTGGCACACTTGTAACAGTCTCGGTTGCAGCCATGGTCTGAGGCACCTCTTCAAAGTTCTGACAAGGGGTCTTGATGAACTCGCCTTCCATTTCGATATACATGAAAGAGTTCAAGTGGCTTACCATGTGCTCCTCCTCACCACGTACTGTGACAATATTTCCCTTCACTGGGTACTTCAACATCTGATGCAGAATTGAAGTAACATCTCCAGCCCCATGGATCTAAGGGCGTCCCAACAAATAGGAATAAGATGGTCGAATATACATCACGTAAAAGGTGGAGTCAAAGGTTTGGGAACCAACTTTGATAGGGATGTCCACCTCCCCGTGTACCATTCTTTTCTAACCATCGAAATCCCTCACCACAATGTTACTGGGCTTCAGAGTCAAACCTTCGCAATCTAATCTGTCAAGAGCCTTCTTGGGCAGAACATTCAGCGAAGAACCGGTATCCACTAGAACATGGGACAAAGTAGTACCCCTGTATTTTATGGAGACATGTAGCGCATCATTGAGTTTTTTTCCTCTGGGTGTCAAATCAGCATCAGAAAAACCCATTCCATTATCAGCTGTCAAACTAGCCACACAAACTTCAAATTGATCAGCGGAAGTTTCTTGTGGCACATGAGCTGTCTTGAGAAATTTTACCAAAGCCTTTGCATGGGCTTCGAAGCACAATAGTAGGGCCAGCATTGAGATCTTGGAAGGAGTCTGCCCCAGTTGTTCAACCACATTGTAGTCAATTTTTTTTAATTTTTTTTAATTTTTCTTCCATTTCCTTCTTATAAACCTCAAGGATAGCTTCTGGATGCGCCTTCGTCTAGACAGGCTCAACCAGTATCTCTTTGCCCGGAGTCTCGGCTGACTCGGTGACAAGGGTGGCAGCAGGGCTAGTAGCAGGAGTTGTCATAGGAATATCGACAAGAGTAGCAGCAGGAATGGTCACAAGAGTAGTAATAGTTTTAGGAGGAGAGGTCTCGTGAGAGAAAACTCTCCCGCTTCTTGTTATTTTACTGGTCCCAACGATATTGCTGACGTCAGAATCAGTACCTTCAATAACTTTGTCTTCAGCAGCCAACATGTCTTGCTTTACACCATGGTAATAGACATTAACACCATAGTTCCAGGGAACAACTTTATCCGAGGAATATGGTATTGGACCTGGCATAGTGATGATCAGGGGAGCAAACTTTGGAACATATGTAATCTTGACGGGTCTTTTGGTGGAGACCCTGGGAGGATTGGCAGAAATGGTTATAATAGAAACGTCTTTACATGAAAAACTTGTGACTGGAGTCTTCTCAAATAAAATTTCTTTCTCACCCATCAGGCGCTGAACACCTTCTTTCAACAGATGGCAACCAGTTGGTAGAGATAAACATAAGTGGCAACCTTCACCATAACCCGGAAATAAACCAGCTTGCAACAGATTCTTTTTAATAGTCATGAGAGGAGTAACGAGTTCCTCAACAGAAGCAACAAACATATCATCGTCAACAACATTAACACCATGGTTGTGCTTGGGCATGGGGGCAGTTATAACATTAGGAGTCTCTGGAGCATCGAAATCAATCTCTTTTTCCTTGATCAGATCCTGCACCTTGTTCTTCAAAGCCCATCAGTCATTTGTATCATGGCCTGGACTTTCAGAATGGTAGGCACATCGAGCCTTTGGATTATAGTGAGGAGATGCAGTGTTGGGATTTTTGTGAGCTTCCCTCAAAGTTACCAGTTTGGATTTCAGTAAGTGTGGTAAAACTTGAGACAAGGTCATATTGATCCGGGTAAACAGTCTCATAGGCCTTTCTGCTCTGGGCTGATTGTTTTGCTGTTGAGTAACTACATGCTTGGATATCATTACGGCCCCTACCGTTGGACGGCATTCAGTTCTTCTCTGATTTCTTTGACTATAAGTAGCATTGACCTCTTTCTTTCCCACGAAATGTATCTTTTCTGCACTTGAGGAGATATCCTTTTGAATCTTGCCGCTCTTAATCCTAACTTACACTTTTTCTCTAGTTAAGATCAGCTCAGTAAAACTAGATGAGGAGCTTCCAATCAGATGGTTGAAAAACAAACCAGATAGAGTACCCAAAAACATGTCCACCAACTCTCTATCAGACAGAGGAGGTTGGACTGTTTCTGCTAAGTCTCTCCACTTTTGGGCATAGTCTTTAAAGCCCTCGCTAGAACCCATGGACATACTTTGGAGTTGTGTACAAGTCAGAGCAAGGTTAACATTATATTAATACTGCTTATAGAAAGCATAAGCCAGGTCTTCCCAGTTACGAATATTGGTTCCCTTCAACTGATAGAACCACTATAGCTGAGTCCTGGATAGACTGACTTGGAAGTAGTGGACCCATAAATCCCTGTCAGCGGTGTGAGGCTGAATCTTCCTTACATAAGATTGGAGATGGATCTTGGGACATGAGACCCCATCATACTTAGCAAACACTGGAACCTTAAACTTCTGCGGGATGACAACCCCAGAAACCAAACCCAACTCTTAAAAATCCAGTCCAGGTACCCTCTAGATTTCCATTGCATTCAAACGATCCTCCAGTTGTTTGTACTTATCATCAGAAGGAGGATAATGCTCCTCATTATAGTTAGATTCATTATAAGATCCCTTTTGGCTAAGGTCTTCCTCTCTTGTCTCCCCTTTCTAAGTGTCTCCTTCTTTTGACGAAGTTGCTAGTTCTGAAGCTCGCCGCAATGGTCCTCTGATCCTTCTTCCCAAATTCACTACACCAGCTGGTTTCTTTGGTTTCTTAGTTTTTTCTTTGACCATCAGGGCTTTCAGCTCTTCTTTACCCTTGGCCAGAGCCATAATCATTTGTTGAAACTGAGCATTTTGAGTTTGGAGATCCTTCACTGTTTGTTCGAGAGCCATTTCTTTTGTTGAAATAAACAACAAAAAGAATAAGAAACCTGTCTTGAAACCTGTTTATGCAATGATATGTATGATATGCGTATGCCATGTTTTCAAGGATTTCTAAGACCTAAATTTGCCTAAACAGAAAGAGAACAAACGTTAATTGCATTAAGAAGTTTCAACGGTTACAAAGATGCCTCTTGGGCTTACAATAGGAGAAACCAAATAAAGATAAACTCTCAAAGCAAAAGAGGACTCAAGCTCCCCACGGGCGCATCCTCTTTGGAGAAATATAGGTATTTATACTCTTCTCTTCATGAAGTAGCCTGGTGAGCTCTAAAACCTTCTTCTCGCTGGCGTAAAACTGGGTCTCAAAGGTTTCTCGCTCCTCTTTGAGCTGAATCCAAGATCTCTGCAATTCCCTGAGAGTAGTTGGCATGTAAGGATGGAGAATAGTATGAAGTACATATGTATCTACAATGGGTTCCATGATGATGGGTATAATGGAGGGATAAGGCATTGTTGTACCCCAAAATTTGCCCTCTCATTTTATCAACATTGCTCATCACAAGGCTCTTTGAACTCAAGATCAAGCCAGGGTCTGCTCTGCTCAAGACATCTCCTTGCACTGTTGACCTAAATTAGGGTTTGAGGTTGCACATGGATTTTTTGACTTACAATGCTCAAAATGACTTTCATACTTCATGTTGGACTTATAAGTTTGTCCATACCAAGTTTCAAGCCTTGAATCAAAGTTTTATCCAATCAATTGCACAGTTGACCTAGAAATCAACTGTATTGGGGAAAAAGTCAATTGTGGCCAATTTACAGTCAAACCTCATAAATTTTGACCCACATCAACATTATAAACTCATATGAATCATTTGATCAAGTTTGGACTACAACTCCTCAAGAAATTTGATCATATCATCAAAAGGGCAAAATGGTCATTTTTAGGGTTTTAACTGTACAAGGGCAATTTCTGACTTTTTGACCTAGCCAATGGAAAATTGGGTTCAATCATGGATTCAAGGACTCAATAACATCATCTTGACCTATTCACAAGGTTCAAAGGATCTCAATTGCATTGGATTGACAGATGAATTTTTCAGTCAACTGATCAAATTTTGACTATACACTGAAAAGTCAAACCTTGAATTTTTGGTCAAAATCAAGTGCCAAGGGTGATTTTTCATCAAAATGTGTCAAAACATGAAACTTGTTCATCAAGAAACCCATTTTTGCAAATTAGGGTTTAAAGTTGAAAAATTTCATAACTTAGAATTTTTCTAAGTTATGAAATTTTCTTAATTTTTCCTAACTTTGCCCAACATTTTTACCATGATGCAATTGGATTCAAACAAAACTTCCAACATGAAAGTTGTATTCCTCCGCTAAGTATACAACTTTGATTCATAAAGTTTTCCAAAAAGAAGCTTGGATCTCAAGTTATGATTTTTGGAACAAGGGTCCCTAAAACTTTTAACTTAGTGAAATTTTGCCCTAGTTTAGGCAGGATTTTGACCCATCTTCATGGCCATTTATCACATAGTTCCACTTGGAATATCAAATTTAATTTCAAAGATGGATTGTAAAGCATGTTGCAAGCTTTCCAAAATGTCCAAGAACTCTCCAAACGCATTTGTGGTTAGGGAGAATCGAAGGCTTGAAGTTGGCAAAAACTCACTTTTCATCCATGACATGTTCATGTTGATACAAATTACCAATTCAAATCAGCTTGCTTTGCACTAGATTACAGGCCTCAAAACCATTCCACACTCAATAATTAAGTGCAAAACCATTGGTCTAAGGCATTGTTTTGTTCATTAGAGCATTGCACATTAGATTAATCCCTAAATAGAAAAAGCAACATTACCATTTTTGCCAAAATGTGCTTTATGTCAAAACGGAATCCCTTGAGCATTGGTCCATATCTTATGCAGCAAATAAAATCCACAAATTAGAGGGGCCAAGAGGATAGTATGCAAGGTGATAGATAGCATGTACAGGCCTGCTTCACATCACTTGTCCACTTTTGCTTCATATACAAGAAAGATATCCAAAACACAAAAACGGGAACATCAGCTAGAACTAACTTGTGCAAGCTTTTGAAACATCTTTCTCACATCCCCTTGAACCAGAAACACTACCCTTTGAGCCCTCAAACATTCCATAGATCAAAATCACCTTCCATTAGCAAAACAGGGCAGCATCTGCATCTTGACTTCCATAGCATAATTTGCTCGTGCGTTTTGCCCCAAACCTGTTCAAACACCTTCCATTCAATCCATCCAAGCTATCCCAAACCTTAAACACTAACTGTAACTCCATTTACAGGGTTTTCCATTTTCATTTTGAGCTTGTGCAGGTTGAGTTCTGTAGGCCTGTTCAAGTGCATTCAAGGCAAGCTAGACATTGGAGAAGGTCAAGTGAAGTTCAAGCAAGCTCCCAGACATCTCAGGCCTCGTTGAAAAGCTCCACATTGCCATACACGAAGTCAGCTGAAACAGAGCTCGTATGCAGGATCTAGCATTTGTGTACAGGGCGCGCGCGAATTTTGAACAGAGGTTGAAGATGAAGCTTGTTGGGCTGGGCTTGGTCCTGGCTCACTATTGACACCCCCATTTTTGCTAAATGCACCCCCCTGGCCCAATTTCTTTATATTTTATATTTTTGTATTTTATTTTCATTTCTGATTTTATTTTATTATTTCCAAATATAAAAAATACTCAAAAATATTTTTATAAATTTCCACATTTATTTTGTATTTTATTTTTATTTTTTCTAACACAAAATTAATTTAGTGATTATATACTTTTATTTTATTTATGAAAACTTAAAAATAATATATAAATTATACTTTTATCTTATCCTTTATTTTATTCGCACTAAAAAAATATTGTACTAAATATTTTTATTTTTGTATATATTTTATTTTATTTTTTATTGTACATATTTAATATAATTAATATATATACATACTTTTATTTTATTTAATAGATACTTTAGAATAAAAACATAAAAATGCTATACTTTTATTTTATTATTATTTATACTTAAAAAATACTTTTTCTAAATATATTTTATTTTTTTGTATATACACTATTTTATTCTATTGTATATAAATAATATAGTCAATATATTTATATTCTTAAAAATTAGGGTTTACCCTTAATAAAAAAAATAATATAATCCTTTTTTATTATTCCTTTCTTTTTTACATTAAATATTTTTTACATACATAAAAATAAACAAAAACCTTTTTGCATATTCATATTATTTTGTATATTTATTTAATTTGTTTATTAAATATTGTTCATGTATTATTTATGCCATTTGATTCAATTTGGATGCAATAGTAAAACTAGGGTTTTAATTTCTTGTCAAATAATCCCCATTCAAAAATTGTACCCTCATCCCCATAATCTTATTGTAATAGTGGTAGATTTATTTTTACGCGTTTTACGCTTTCAACTATGCCATGATTAGAGATTAGGGTTTGTATGCAAAAATCCAAAATCAACAAGTAGCTTGACTAATACAAAGACAAAAATGCATGAAAATCAAACACAATGCACACTTGCACCCTTAGGGTTACATCCACTTGTTGCCTTAAAAATGGGCCATGTTATGCATGTTGAGTACTTTGGCAAAACAAAAACAAAACAAAAGATCATAGTCCCTCGATGATGCTATCATGGTTGCCTAAACAAAATGATCTTGTCCCTCAAAAATTTGCTAAAAATACTTAACACAATTGCTATCATGGTCTATACGATGACCCGCGCCTGTCCCGTTTAACATCCTAATACAAGGTTGTTTACCAAATTCAATGGTAAAACAACATTGTCAAAAGGGTTAAAAACATATAGGAAAAATCTTTGAGTAAAATAGGATATACAACTCTTAGTTACTTGATCAAAAAACTTGCAAAACATCCTCGCTATTTTCAAACACACCTCACAACACAATTTCAAAACATTTCCCAAAAAACAAACTTTCAAACAATCAAACATTGAAATATCTTTTCAAAAGACAAACACCTTTGTATACATTCAAACAAGAATCATTACATAGGTTGCCTAGATAAAAGGCCTCTTTTCAAAACATCTTTCAAAACCACACACAAAGCACCATTTCAAACAATTGAAAAGCAAAAGCAAGTGATCTAAACAAGTAACTAAGAGCCCATGGATAACCATGGATGAAAAGGGTGCTTGCACCTTCCCTTTTCATAAACTACTCCCCTAACCCAAGAAAACATCTCAAAGGTCTTTCCTGTGCTTTTTAACCTTTCCTTAGGTTAAAATAAAAAGTCGGTGGCGACTCTTGCTAAACCAAAACATTTGCGAACATAAACGCAAAACCTCAAGTCAGTTCTCCCACCATGGGAGCATCATCTTTGGAGAAATATAGGTATTTATACTCTTCTCTTCATGAAGTAGCCTGGTGATCTCTAAAACCTTCTTCTCGCTGGCGTAGAACTGGGTCTCAAAGGTTTCTCGCTCCTCTTTGAGCTGAATCCAAGATCTCTGCAATTCCCCGAGATTAGTTGGCATGTAAGGATGGAGAATAGTATGAAGTACATATGTATCTGCAACGGGTTCCATGATGATTGGTAGAATGGAGGGGTAAGGCATCATGAGATTTTGAGCGCGTGCTCGCACCCACTTAAGATAAGGCTCCAAAGGGGTGGAGTTCTTATGCCCCAGTGTCTTGCTATCCACTTTGTTTACCATTCCCCAAGCTCGTATGAACCTCTAACGGTAACCTTGAACATCATCCTCATAGTTGAACATAATGCCTTGAACCAATACACTATCAGGACCATCCCTCCTAGCATACCCAAACTTTCGCAAAGCCAAACAAGGATTATAAGTGATTCCTCCCCTAATTCCTAGGAGAGGGACATTAGGTAATTCCCCATAATGATCGATCATGGTAACATTCTCCAAGGACCAAGGACACCAATGTATATCTGAGCGTGTGAGGGACATCAACCTATTAGACCATCTCATGCCCTGCTCATTCTTCACAACATGTCGAGGTAGGTGTAAAATAAACCACCTAGCCAACAGAGGAGTGCAACACAAAAGTGTCCCTCTTCTCTTTACAGTGCGAGTATCCAGAGAGTGTAGAATGTCTCCAAGTAAAGTAGGCATCGAATTATGAGACAGAAAAACCTTGACCATATTCACATCTATGAGTTGGTCTGGATTAGGAAATAGTACCATCCCATAGATGATAAGGGCCAACACTTATTTAAAAGCTTGTAAATCCAGGGTATCCTAAAAATGGTGAGCTTTCTCAAATAGAAACTTAGCTAGAAACCCTTTGACACCTCTTCTTGTTTCCCAATTTGCCATGACATGTGACTGTTGTAAAGACAGAGCTTGAGCAATCTCCTTACGTTTTGGGTCTCTTTCCATACTGTTGAATGGTAACTGATTAAGGATACGTACCCCTAATAACTGAGAAAACTCCTCCATAGTAGGTACTAACTGGTAATCAGGAAAAGTGAAGTAGTGATGTAAAGGGTTGAAGAACTGAAAGAACACCCTTAACATTTATTTATCAGGGTTTGAGGTGACCAGGTTGATAAGTTGACCATGTCTTCCAGTGAATAGAGAGCTTTCAGGAATTCTTGATGCTAATTCCTTGAGTTAAAGAGGTACCTTTACGAGGTTGACTTGGATAGTATTCCTGCGAGTGGATGCCATGTCCTGCAAAACAAGACAAAGATAAGCCCCAAAAATCCTTGAAATGGTTAGTATGATATGCCATGTTATGATGTTATGATAATCATGATTTTGCTAAGAAAAACACAAATATAGCCAACACAAGCTAATCACACAAAGACCTTAGGTTTAAAGCTTGCATGGGTTTCAAGGTAAGTACCCTCTTGAAATTTAGTTGGCTCAACTTGTCCTAGAAATAAAAACTGGGTTCTAAGGGATCTCAATATCACAGATCTTTCCCACAAGTTTCATTCCGATAAAAAACTGACTTGCCACCAAACAAAACTCGGGAGTCAAATCTCAATGAGTGTAGTATCGAGTATCAACCGACTTAGGACTACACCAAAGACGACTATCTCACTACTTCCTAATGGCCAAGTTGGTCAATTAAAGATTCTAAGGTCAGTTGATGTTTCATGACACCACGTAGCGGCCCCGTATTCTCCTTGGTTAACTCAAGGGCTACCGATACCAATCAAAGTGTCACATTAACGTATCTATCGCTTCAACCGTGTCGGTATACCCCGCACAGTTTCCACGATCTATTGCTACTTACCTACAAGGTGTCCCAGATCCAGGTGGAGGATCTTTAACAATAACCCAAGCAACTCCTTAAAAATAAATCAAGCAAAACATACAAGTAATTTTAAAGTGATAAACTAAACTCTAAGGTAACCTCACTTTATAAGTTTCCCCAGCAGAGTCGCCAGTTCTGTGATACGGTGGCAGAACCGACTGTTATACTGATTTTATGTTTGTGTTTGCAAATGTTGGCGTAAGCAAGAGTCGCCACCAAATTTTCTTTTGTCCAACAAAGGAAAGGGTGAAAAAAATAGAAAAATACCTTTTCGAGAGTTTTCTGAGTAAGGGGGTAGATTATGGAAAGGGAAAGTGTTAGCACCCTTTCCATCCTTAGTTTTCTACGGGCTCTTAGATGCTTAGCTCATGTTTTTAGAATTGCTTGTGGTTTGTGTGTTTTGAAAATTGTTTTGAAAATGCCTTAGTGCGGCGATTCGCTTTGTGATAACTCTTGTATCAGTCCTCAAGAGTGTTGACAAGGCGAATGTTTTTGAAAGTGTTTTGAAATGTTTTTGTGTAGGTGAAAAAAAGTTGTTGTGAGCAAGCATCTAAAAACTTATCTACTTTTACTCGAAAAGGTTGTTCTTTTCCTCCTAACCTTTAGATAGTGTTATCCTACTATTAGTGAGTAGGTAGCCCTATCTTTGGATGTTTGAGGGACAAGCATAGGTTCGTCGTTATGGTCATTGAAGGCAACATGTAGAGATACCTTAGCAGTTCGAAGGGACTGTCATCATATATTCATAGGCAACATCGAGAGACAAGATCATTTCTCGTAGGCAACTCGAGAGACATTGAGGGACTATGATCTTTATGATGACTTTAACCGAGGGTCTTTGCTAAGGGTATCCCTACGTTCGAGGGACATAACCATGGTCTTTCCGAAGGAAACCAAAGTGGGTACCCTAGAGGTGCGAGTGTGAAATTGTGCTTGATTCAAATATATTATCTTTGAATTAAGTTATGTTATGTGTGATACGGTGGGAGAACTGACTTGAGGTTTTGCATTTGTGTTCGCAAATGTTTCGGTTTAGCAAGAGTCGCCACCGACTTTTATTTTATCCAAAAGGAGAGGTTAAAACGCACAGGAAAGACCTTTGAGATGTTTTCTTGAGTTCGGGGGGGTAGATTATGAAAAGGGAAGGTGCTAGCACCCTTTTCATCCATGGTTTTCCATGGGCTCTTAGTTACTTGTTTGGATCAATTGCTTTTGCTTTTCAATTGTTTGAAATGGTTCTTTGTGTGGTTTTGAAAGTATTTTGAAAAGAGGCCTTTGTTTAGGAAATCTTTGTAATGATTCTCGTTCGTAAGAATGTATACAAAGTTGTTTGTCTTTCGAAAAAATGTTTCAATATTTTGAAAGTTGTTTGGAAACTGTTTTGAAAATGTGTGTGTGTTTGTTTGAAAATAACAAGGATGGTTTGCAAATCGATCACGTAACTAGAAGCCATCTACCTACTCAAAAGTCTTTCTTGTACATTTTTATTCCTTTGACATTGTTGTTTTACCATTGCATTTGGTAAATAACCCTATCTTTGGATGTTAAACGGGACGGGCGTGGGTCATCGTATGACCATGATAACAATATTGCCAAGTATCTTTAGCAAGTTTGAGGGACTAAGATCATTTGTTTAGGCAACCTTTTTGATAGCGTCATCGAGGGACTATGATATTTTGTTTTGTTTTGTTTTGCCAAGATACCTAGCATGCATACCATGGCCATTTTGTTTAGGCAACCAAGTGGGTGAAACCCTAGGGGTTCTTGTGTGCAATGTGTTGTTATTTTTCATGCATTTTGTTTGTCTTGAAAGGAGGTCATTCTATTTGTTTGATTTTGTCTTATCATATAAACCCTAATTTACTAAACATGTATATAATGCGATAAATTGCGTAAAGTAAATCTAAACTATTACAACAATATTATGGGAGGGGGATACAAGTTGTTGAATGGGGATATTTGCACAAAATAAAACCCTAATTCACTATTACAACCCAATTGAATTTATTGTAAAATAAATAAATAAACAATTATTTAAATATGCAATAATATGTATTTATACAAAAATGTTTTGTAATTGTTTTTATGTATGAGAAAATGATTTATTAAACCCTAAAAAGAGGAAAAATAATATGGTTATTTTTTTGAAAAGGGGAAACCCTAGTTTTTGATTTAATAGAAAATATGTTCTATATCATTTATTTTATTCATTTTACGTACAAGAAATAAATAAATAAAAATATTTACAAATATTAAAAATTAAAACATGTATGAAAATAATTATTTTATGTGTGAAATAATAAAAATAAAAATGAATAGTATTCTTTTATTATATACAAATTATTTTAAGAAAATGATTTCCATTTATTAAAATAAAACTATTTTATATATGGAAAAAATAATAAAAATAAAATAAAAATTGCAAAAAATTAAGAAAACATTTTTGTGATTTTTTAATGTTCAGAAAAAAAATATTAAAGTCAAAAACATAAAAGAAATGAAAAATATGCAAAAATATAAAAAATTGGCCAAGGGGGTGCAAATAGGAAACAGGGGGGGGGGGGGGGGGTGAAAAGTAGCAGGCCCAAGGCGCCAGGCCCAGAACACCATCTTCATCTCTGTCCTTGGCTTCGCGCGCATCCCATGTACAAACCCGCAACTCTAACATACGTGCACAAAAGCAAAATCTTGCAACATAAAACTTGTAGCATTTTTTATCACGATTCCAATGATATAAGATATGAAACCTAACTCTAAGAAACCAGGGAGAATTTTAATGGCCCTAATTTCTTACCTAGTTTTTTCAGCATGTTCAACAACCAAATACTCTTAGCTCAGTTAATATAAATGGAAAGTATGCATATGTACAGCTTCAGCAAGTTAAGGACTACATCTTTACTTCAGAAATCAAAGCCTAAGGATGCCTAAATAAGGAGATAGAACTTTGAAAAATACCTTGTTCAATTGAGTTTGGATATGGAAATGTGGGATCTTTGAGTGGGGCCTGAAGATCGTGTGAGCTTCCTTGAAGTTCCCTCAACCTTTTCCAATGCTTAGCTGGCATTGTAGATGCTTGAATCTCCCTGCACGAGCCAACCTGCAACCTTGCAAAATGAAAATGGTGAAGTGTGAAAATGAGCTTACAGTTGCAAGATGAATGCTTGGATAGCTTGGATGTGATGTAGGGAAGATGTTTCAAGGGTTGAAAGGAAAAACGCACGAGCAAGTTTCAAGTTGGCAAGTGTTCTGCAGATGATGCCCTGTTTGGGAAGAAAAGTGTGATTTTGGTGTTTGAGAGTGTTTGGGATGTTAGGAAATCGTGTATTGGCTTGTTACAAGGTTCTGAAGTTGTTTCAAATGATGCTAAGGCTTCCCTTTAATAGATGCACAAGTTGTATTGACTTTTGCAAGTTTGCTTGCTTTTGAAGAAAGTTGAAGTGACAATGCCCAAAATGTTGTACTTGCTAGTTCTAGGGCTGCAAGGAGTTGGTATGCTTTGCCTGATAACTGTGGACCTTGCTTGTGAAAAATAAACAGGTCCAATGCTCAAGGATAGCAAAGTTGTAAAAAGCTAGCTTTATGAAAGTAATATTATGAACTTTATGCCATTTTTGGATTAAACTCTTGTACAATGCTCCATAGGTCAGAATAAAGCCAATATCCATTGAATTTGCATTAAATTATGGAGTGTAGAATGGATTAGGACCTGTAATGTAAGGTACAAGCATGCTTGAAACTGATTTGCAACTTGTAACATTGTGAAACATGGCTTGAACAAAAGTGACAAATTGCCATTTTCTCTTCTTCGATTCTCCCTAACCACAAATGATCTTGGAGAGTTCTTGGACATTTTGGAAATCTTGCATCATGCTCTAAAATTCATATTTGAAATGAATTTTGATATGCCTCTTGGAACTAGGTGAAAAATGTCCATGAAGTTAGGTCCAAATCCTGCCTAAACTAAGGCAAAATTTCACTAAGTTAAAAAGTTTATGGACCCCTATTCACAAAATCATAACTTGAGATCCAAGCATCTTTTGGGAAAACTTTGTGAATCAAAGTTGTAGATTTCATGGAGGACTATAACTTTCATGTTGGAAGTTTTGTTTGAATACAATTTCATCATGGTGAAAAAGTTGTGGAAAGTTGGGAAAAAATAAGAAATTTTCCATACTTAGAAATTTTCTAAGTTATGAAAAGTTTCAAATTAAAACCCTAATTTTCAATTTTAGGTTTCTTGGTCAACAAGTTTCACATTTTGGCATATCTTGATGAATTATAACCCTTGGCACTTGATTTTGACCAAAAAGTCAAAGTTTGACTTTTCAGTGTACAGTTGACTTTTGATCAGTTGACTGCAAAATTCATCTGTCAATCCTTTGCATTTGAGATCTTTTGAACTATGTGTTTAGGTCAAGATAATTCCATTGAGTCCTTAGAGTCATGCTTGAACCCAATTGGTCATTGGTTAGGTTAAAAATCAGAAATTGCCCTTTCTTAGTCAAAACCCTAATTTTGACCATTTTGCCCTTTTGATGATCTGATCAAATTTCTTGAGGAGTTGTGATCCAAACTTGATCAAATGGTACATAGGATCCTATAATGTTGTTGTGGATCAAAAATTATGAAGTTTGACTGTAAATTGGCCATGGTTGACTTTTTCCCCAATACAGCTGATTTTTAGGTCAACTGTCCAATTGACTGGGCAAAAAATGTGATTCAAGGCTTGAAACTTGGCATGGGAAATACTAGGGATCCAAGATGGTATATGAAAGTCAAATGAAGCATTGATGTTCCAAAAATACTTGTGCAAACTCAAACCCTAATTTCAGGTCATCAGTGCAAGATGAGGTCTTGAGCTGAGCAAACCCTAATTTTGTCTGGAGTCCAAGAAGTCTTGTGAGGAAAAATCTTGATAATATGAGAGGGCAAATTTTGGGGTACAATAGTTGCCCATGTTCAATCTTCTTGAACCTGAAGAGTTAGATTGGCGAGTTTGCCGTTCGTGACTCGAAGTTAAAAGATGATTGGACACTAGAGTGCCCGTAAATTTGCACTTGTCAAAATGTAGTTGAGGAAATGGGCTTAAAGATGCCATTTAGAGATGTGATAGAATCTTGTTGGAGATGGGCTTGTAGATTCCATCCAAGAATATTTGTTGAGTTGTAAGTTGTAAGTCAGAAGAATGAGTATTTAGAATGGTGTTCGTGTTTGGAACGTATCTGTACTGTATCTGGGGACTGAATCTGAATGAGCAAAGGAATAGAATCCATGTATGGAGCGTATCCAGGCTGTATCTGAATGTTGAATCTGAATAAGCAATAGAATAGCATCCGTGTCTGGAGCATTTCTGAGCTGGGGAAAATCAGAATAGGTGACAGAATGGAAATCGTGTCTGGAGTGTATCTGGACTGGAGTCTGAAGTTTGAATCTGAATGAGTAATAGAATGACTTCCGTGTCTGGAGTGTATCTAAACTGTATCTGAATCATAAACTGAACAAGGGCCAGAATGGCATCCGCGTCTGGAGCGTATCTGAACTAGAATCTGAATAAGTGACAGAATGACTTCCGTGTTTGGAGTATATCTGAACTTGAAAATGATAGTTGAATCTGAATGAAAAAATAGAATGGCCTCCGTGTCTGGAGCGTATCTAATCCATATATGATAGTTTAAATCTGAATAAGTATCAGGATGGCATCCGTGTCAGGAGCGTATCTGAACTATATCTGAAATCTGAATCGGAATGAGCAACAAAATGACTTCCGCATCTGGAGTGTATCTGTATTGTATCATGATTGTATACTATTAATGGTAGCTTGTTAATCTTATCCTGAAAAGGGTAAAATGTTAGTTGAAACATAAAGTTATGTTGTATGAAATGTATGGTGCGATAAATGTTTTATCAATGTTTATGATATATGGATGTAATGTATGCGCATGTAAGCTGATTTGCTGTATTGCTGAGGAAAATAAATCCTTGATAGCTGGGGATAATGAAACCCTTGACTGATGCCGGGGAAAATAAATCCTTGACTGCTGAGAGTAAGAAAATCATGGTGACTGTTGGGGACAAGAAATCCTTAACAACTTCTGTGGGGATGTGAGGATCCTTCATGTCTCAAAGTTGAAGTATTTGACAAAAATTCTGTTGTGAGAGTAATGCCAAACTGCTTGAGCAATCTGCTTGGGGAATCCAGAGAATTCTGATGGCTTCTACTGGGGGTTACACAAAGAAAATCCTTGATCTGCTGGAGAATAAGGAAAGCTCTGATGACTTCTGCGGGGAACTAAGAATGAGAATCTTCATTCTGTTGAGGAGTAATGAAAACTTCGGTGACTTCACTGGGGAAAATGAGAATCTTCATTCTGTTGGGGAGCCATGAGAACTTTGGCGACTTCATGCTGGGGAGTGATGAAGACTCTGTGGAGAAGAGTTTACTGTTGGGAGTAGGTTCAGGAGTTTCGGTCATCTTCCACTCTACTGGGAAGTTATCCTAGGTTGGGGAGAGACAAAAGTTACTTGTTATCTGGTTGATTTCCAGGCTTCAAGATAACTTGCTGGGGGAATTGGATGGTTTCCTCTGGGGATTAGATAGTTTGAAGTTTTGACTCGACTGGGGAAGAAGGTTTCAGCTCCGATGGGGATCTGTAACTCAAAGTTTTTGCTCCGTTGTGGATTGGGAGTTTGAAGTTTTAATTCTTGTGGTGGATTAAGGGTTTGAAATTTAGCTCCGCTGAGGATATGTATTTCAAGGTTTTAGCTCCGCTGGGGATCTAGATGATGTATTATAGGGATTGCTCCTGGAATAGTCTAAAGACGTTTTCCTATCCTTTTCGTTTGTCAGTAATTGTCCTTTTCCATCCTGTTTATTTGTAAACAGTAATTATGTTCAAATGCATATGTTCATCAATGAATCATTGGACATTTTTGCAAATAAAAACACAAGTGTAAAAGAAAAAGACAAGGAGTTTTTGTTCTTTGAAAGAGATATCTTTGTATTTACTTTGAATAAGTGTTTTATACAAAGGGGACAAACATCCTAGTAAGAGGATGGTGTCATAAAAGTAAGAAAAATTTATACAAAGAAAAGATAGCTATGTGTGTAAAAATACCATGGGGTTCCCATTCCGCTATAGCCTTCGTATCTCTGAATATCTTGTCCATTCGCTACCTCGTCCGAAGATGATTGGATTGATCAGAAGCTCAGAGTTTGCCAGTGAAGAGATTATCCTTAAAGTGATCCGACGAGACATAGTCATACGCTTTAATTCCCTAACTTTTTCCTGGACCTCCCTTTCGGGTTTTCAGTCCACCGGGAAACCCTTTTTTCCCAAGTCGCCCTTTCGGGTTTTCAACTTGCCGGGTGTACAAATTTTTTTTGTTTTATCCCTAATTTTTGCCTGAACCGCCCTTTCGGGTTTTCGATTCACCGGGATGCCCTTTTTTTGCCTAGGTGTGTCAACCTAGCGGGTTATTTATGCGTAGTATCTTTTGACTATGTTTGTGTTTGCAGGGTGCGGCAGATCGTCGCCGTCCATGGTGGTTAAAATCATTGCTCCACCAGAAAAGATGTTCTTGATCACAAATGGTCCTTCATAGGTAGGAGTCCATTTTCCCCTGGGATCACTTTGCGGAAAAATGATGCGCTTGATTACTAGATCCCCGACTTGATATGTCTGGCGTCTGACTTTCTTGTTGAAAGCCTTGATCATCCGTTTTTGATACGTCTGACCGTGGAAAACAGCAGTAAGTCTCTTTTCATCAATCAAGTTAAGTTGATCAAGTCGGGTCTGAATCCAATCGTCTTCACTCAAACCAGCATCTTTCATGATTCTCAAAGAGGGAATCTGAACCTCGATAGGTAAAACAGCTTCCATGCCATATACCAAGGAATAGGGTGTTGCCCCAGTTGATGTGCGAGATGTGGTACGGTACCCGTGAAGAGAAAACGGTAGCATTTCATGCCAGTCCTTGTAGGTGACTATCATCTTTTGTATGATCTTCTTGATATTTTTGTTCGCAGCTTCAACTGCTCCATTCATCTTTGGACGATAAAGGGATGAATTGTGATGTTGAATCTTGAACTGCTCGCACAGGGCGGTGATCATAGTATTGTTAAGGTTTGTACCATTATCAGTGATGATCCTTTCGGGGATACCGTACCGGCAAATAAGATTCTGTTTGATGAAGTAGGCAACAACATTCTTAGTAACAGATGCGAATGAGGCTGCTTCTACCCATTTGGTGAAGTAGTCAATGGCCACCAGAATGAAACGATGTCCATTGGATGTTGTAGGCTTGATCTCTCCAATCATATTGATTCCCCACATAGCGAATGGCCAAGGAGCTGTTAGGACATTTAGAGGAACCGGAGGCACGTGTACCTTGTCGGCATAGATTTGACATTTATGACAAGTACGAGAGTGTTGATAGTAGTCAGCTTCCTTGGTAGACCAGTAGTAGCCTGCCCTTAGAATCTTCTTAGCTATCGTATGCCCGCTAGAGTGAGTGCCAAAGGTACCTTCATGCAATTCAGCCATAATCTCTTCAGCCTCAGCCTTGTCCACACAACGGAGCAGAATAAGACCATGATTGCGCTTGTACAGGATGCCATTACTCAAGAAGAACTTAGCTGAGAATCTCCTTAAGAACTTTTTGCCATTGTCTGAAGCTCCTTCAAGGTATTATTGCGCCTCGAGATACCTTTTGACTTCATGAAACCATGGTTGGTCCACTACTTCCTCGGTATTAATCTCGTGACAATGTGCAGGTTCGTCCATCTGTTCAATAGTGATTTGGGGAGCCTCATTATCCCAGTTAAGTTTAAACATGGATGACATTGCAGCTAGAGCATCTGCTAGCTTATTTTCTTCTCGCGGGAAGTGCTCGAAGGTAATATGCTCGAAATGTGGCAACGATGTCAAGACATGTTCTTTGTAAGGGATGAGGTTTGGATGTTTAGTATCTCACTCTCCTTTGATCTGATTGATGACCAAAGCTGAGTCCCCAAACACATCTAAAGATTTGATTCCCAAGTCTATGGCATCCTTGAGTCCAAATATGCAAGCTTCATACTCCTCCATGTTGTTCGTACAGTTGAAGCAAAGTCTGGCGGTGAAAGGAGTATGGAAACCTTCTAGAGAGATGAGTATCGCACTGATACCGTTGCCAAGTGCATTGGAGGCCCCATCAAAGTACAGGGTCCATCGGGATCCTTGTTCAGGTCCGTCATATGGTTTGAAATCTTCAATGTTGTCCAATGTCATGATGTCTTCGTCAGGGAAGTCAAACCTCATGGATTGGTAATCTTCTACAGCTTGATGGGCTAGATGGTCAGCTAGCACACTCCCCTTTATAGCTTTTTGGGTTGTGTACTGTATATCGTATTCCGTTAGGATCATCTGCCATCTGGCTATCCTTCCGGATAGAGCAGGTTTCTCAAAGATGTACTTGATCAGATCCATCTTAGATATCAGCAAAGTGGTATGAGTCAACATGTACTGCCTTAGCCGGCGAGCAGCCCATACTAAAGCGCAGCAAGTTTTCTCGAGCAGTGAATATCTTGTTTCACAGTCGGTAAACTTTTTGCTAAGGTAATAAATGGCATGCTCTTTTCGGCCAGACTCGTCATGTTGGCCCAGTACGCACCCCATTGAATTCTCTAAGACAATCAGATACATGATTAGCGGTCTTCCTTCAATGGGTGGCATCAAGATAGGAGGTTCTAGCAAATACTCCTTGATTTTATCGAAAGCAATTTGACAGTCATCATTCCATTTGACTACCTGATCTTTCTTCAACGGCTTGAAGATTGGTTCACAGGTAGATGTTAGGTGAGAAATGAACCTTGCAATGTAGTTTAGGTGTCCCAAGAAACCTCTGACCTCCTTCTCAGTGCAAGGAGCAGGCATTTCTCGTATAGCTTTGACTTTGGAAGGATCAACCTTGATGCCTTTGTTGTTGACAGTGAAACCTAGGAGTTTACCGAACCAGACTCCGAATGTACACTTGTTTGGGTTCAATCTGAGCTTGTACTCCTTCAACCTGACAAACAGCTTTTACAAGTGATCAAGGTGTTCTTCTTCAGTTTGTGATCGGGCTATCATGTCATCTACGTAGACCTCTATCTCATGATGTATCATATCATGAAATAAAGCTACCATGGCACGTTGATAGGTTGCCCCGACATTATTCAGTCTGAATGGCATCACTTTATTGCAGAACGTACCCCATTGTGTAACAAAAGTAGTTTTCTCCATGTCCTCAGGTTCCATTTTGATCTGGTTATAGCTTGAGAATCCGTCCATGAAAGAAAATACTTTGTGTTGAGTTGTGTTGTCAACCAGGATGTCGATGTGCGGAAGTGGAAAGTCATCTTTAGGGTTGGCCCTGTTTAAATCTCTATAATCCATGCACATTCTCACTTTGCCGTCCTTCTTAGGCATGGGCAAAATGTTAGCAACCCATTCGGGATAGGAAGTAACAGCCAGAAATCCAGCATTGAACTGCTTCATAACTTCTGCTTTGATCTTTTCTGACATGTCCAGTCTCATGCGGCGGACTTTTTGTTTCACTAGTGGACACTCTTCTCTTGTGGGTAGACGGTGTACCACAATGTCTGTATCGAGTCCCGACATGTCTTCGTATGACCAGGTGAAGATCTCAACATACTCATGTAACAACTGAATTAGGCGCGCTTTGACACTCGGCTCTAGATTGACACCTATCTTGATTTCCTTTTTGTCATCCTCAATCCCAAGTTGATTGTGTCCAACCGCTCTTCATGAGGCTGAATTTCTCTTTCCTCTTGCTATAATAGTCTGGCCAATTCCCCTGGAACCTCACAATCTCCCTCACCTTCGTATTTGGCTTGGTTGATCAGATCTTCAGAGTCACTGAAGGCTATAGCAGTATCGTTACCCATGGGTTCTAAAATGGAAGGGTACCTGCATTTGTGAGTGTGGGTGTGTGTAAGGGCATAGCCATCTTAAAACAACAAAATGTAAAAGAAAGACAATGAGCACAAAAGGTTTAAATATTAAAAGCGTCCATGATTCATTAAAATGACATATGAAATGAAAATAAAGACCCTTACAAATGGACCTTTGTGCCTCGGGTAAGACAACAAGGTTGAAAAAGTACGAATTGTTTGTGAATTATTACAGTCCAACAGAAATGGAAAAGATAAATTACTGATTCATGAAAGTAATCGGAACAAAGTCTTTTGCTTCCCAGTTGCACAGTCCTCCGCCAACAGTAGGAAAAATCCAGTCTTCCAAGCTACCCTCTTCTTCACTGTCCTCTAGCGCATTAATCCCTTGGTGGCTGATCTTCACAGGTGGCCCTCCGGCACGGGAGCGACGCACGACCTTTTGACCAGTCGAAGTAAATCCCAAGCCGAATTTGTCTGATTTGAAAGGAAAGTCGGGAAGTTGCCCCCAGATAGTGGATCCGCCTTCTTCCACCACTGCCCTAGCATCCTTGAGAGATGACATCTGAGGCAGAGGTCTGGTAATCGCAGGAGTTGAGGACACTATCTTGGTTGCCGCTATCTCCTGAGCTACCTCCTCAAAATGCTGGAAAGGAGTTTCGATGAATTCTCCATCCAATTCTACATAACGGAAAGAATTCAGATGACTGATCATGTATTCCTCTTTGCCATGAACAATTAAAATTTCCCCCTAGACAGGGTACTTGAGAATTTGATGCAGAGTATAAGTGACAGCTCCAGCATGGTGGATCCAAGGTCTTCCCAACAGGCAAGAATAGGAAGGACGGATGTCCATCACGTAGAATGTTGAATTGAACGTCTGGGTACCCACCTTGATCGGGATGTCCACCTCTTCATGGACCATCCTCTTAGAGCCGTCAAATGCTCTCACAATGATGTTGCTGGGTTTCAGGGTTAGGCCTTCACAATCCAATCTATCCAGGGCTTTTTTTGGAAAGACGTTTAAAGATGACCCAGTATCAACCAAAACATGAGCTAAAGTGGTTCCCCTACACTCCACCGAGACATGTAGTGCGTCGTTATGTTTTCTCCCTTTCGAAGTTAAATCTGCATTGGAGAATCCTAGACCAATTTCAGCTGTTAAACTAGCCACACATTCCTGGAATTGATCAGCGGAGGTTTCTTGTGGCACGTGGGCCATCTTCAAAAACTTGACCAAAGCTTTAGCATGTGCCTCAGAGCACAGCAACAGGGCTAACATAGATATTTTGGAGGGGGTCTGCCCCAATTGTTCAACAACATCAAAATCACTTTTCTTAATGATCCTCAGAATTTCTTCCATCTCTTTCTGGGATGTCTCAGGAATAACAAGTGGTTGAGCCTTCTTCAAGACAGGCTCCTCTTGAACATTCTTTCCTTTTTTCTCCGCAGCGGAAACAGGGATGGGAATTGTATTGTTTTTGTTGACGGGTACACTTGCAGGTACAGTCACAGGGGTGATCTTCGGAATGGCCGCGGGTCCAAAGACTGTTGTTGGAGGAGCAATCTCTGGAGAAAATATTCTCCCAGTACGAGTAATTTTTCTTGTTCTGACAATGTTACTGATGTCGGGATTATCCTCCTCAGAGCTTTCTTCTTCAATGGTCTGTTCAATCTGTTTGACACCATGATAGTAGATTTCTCCACCATAATTCTATGGTACCATTTTATCGGATTTGTATGTGGTTGGTCCGGGCATTGTTATCTTCAACGGAGTAGTCACTAGAGTGGATGTAATCCTAACGGGTTTTTTAGGAACCCTGGAAGGATTGGTGTATATGGTTATTATTGAAACTTCTGGAACTGGAATGGGTGAGACTGGAGTTTTCTCAAACAAAATTTCCTTATTATCAATCAATTGTTGGATTCTTTTCTTCAATAGAGGACATTCAAATGGGGAGGACAGGCAAGCATGGCAATCTCGGTCATAACCTGGGAACACCCCAACCTTCAACAAATTCAACTTGATGGTTAGGAGAGGAGTTGACAATTCATCCACAGCAGAAACTAACAGATCATCTTCCACAGCATTGGCATTATGTCCATGCCTCGGCATTGGAGCGGAGATAACATTCGGCTTTTCAGGAGCTTCAAATTCAACTTCCTTTGTGTCAATCAGATCTTGATTCTTGTTCTTCAGGGCCCAACAGTTGTTGGTGTCGTGCCCTGGACTTTCTGAGTGATATGCGCATCTGGCGTTGGGATGGTAATATGGAGAAGCAATGTTAGGATTTTTAGGGGCCTCCTTTAGCATGGCCAGGTTCAACTTCAAGAGATGGGGGAAGACTTGAGCAGGAATCATGTCAATCTTGGTGAATTGCCTTACAGGCCTTTCCACCCTTTGCTGGTTATTCCTTGGCTGATCATTTCTCGGTTGGTTGTTTCTGGGCTGATCTGATGTAGACTTCTGAATCATAACGACCCCCACAGTTGGTCGTCTTTCGGTTCTTCCCTGATTTCTCTGGGCATAGACAGCAGACACTTCCTTCTTTCCCGTGAAGGGCTTTTTTACAGCAGCAGAGGTAGATGCATCCTTCTGAATTTTTCCGCTTCTAATGCCGGCTTCCACTCTCTCGCCAGTTAGAATTAACTCAGTGAAACCTGCAGAGGAGCTTCCAATCAGGTGATTAAAGAAAGGACCTGACAGAGTCCCCAAGAACATATCAACTAGCTCTCTTTCAGATAATGGTGGTTGCACCCTTCCGGCTAAATCCCTCCATTTTTGGGTGTAGTCTTTGAAACACTCATTGGTAGCCATAGCCATACTCTGTAGCTGAGTACGGGTTGGTGCCAAGTCGGCGTTGTATTGATACTGTTTATAGAAGGAGGCTGCCAAATCTTCCCAATTATGCACATCAGACCTCTCCAACTGGTAAAACCAATCCAGCTGCGTCCCCGATAAACTGTCCTGGAAAAAATGGACCCACAGGTCTTTGTCAGAAGAATCTGGTTGAATTTTCCTAACATAAGATCGTAGGTGCATCTTGGGACAAGACAACCCATCGTACTTAGCAAACAGTGGCACCTTAAACTTATGAGGGATTACAATTCCAGAAACCAGCCCTAACTCCTCAAAATCCAGCCCGGGTACTCTCTGTATCTCTATAGTAGCTAGACGTTCTTCCAAGTTCTTGTATTTGTCATCGGTCGGAGGGTATTGATGTTCAGAATAGTCCTCATCTTCCTCTTCCTCTACCTCAGAATCAGATGGCACTGCAGTTCCTTTTCCTTTTCCTTCCCCCTCTTCGGACGTTGATGGGAATTACAAGGTCCTTCTGGTATTTCCTTCAAACCTTCTGCCTAAGATGGCCACACCAGCTCTCTTCTTCTTCTTTTTCTCTTTTTCCTCCTCTAGTACAGTCTTGAGCTCCTCCTGCCCCTTAGCCAAGGACAAGAGTAGCTATTAAAATTGTGAATTCTGAGCTTGCAAGTCTTTGACCGTTTGTTCAATATCCATCTTGCTGAAATAAACAGCAGAGAGATGAGGAAACTTGGTGTGAAGACCTGCTTATGCATATGATGAATGATATGTATTCATGTAATGCTTTCAAGGATTCAGAAATTCAAATTTGTTTTAAACAAAAAAGAAAAACACGTCATATTAATAAGATAAAATTGTTAGTACATCAATGCCCCTTGGGAAAAATAATACAAAATTCTAAGGTAAAAAGACGTTGCGCATCCTCTTTGGTGCAACGTAGGTGTTGAGAGTCTTCTCTTCGTGAAGTAGACAAGTGAGTTCCAAAACCTTCTTCTCGCTTGCGTAGAATTGGGCTTCAAAAGTATCGCGTTCTCCCTTGAGCTGTATCCAACTCCTTTGTAGATCTTCGAGTGATGTTGGCATGTCAGGATGTAGGAGGGTGTATGGAACCTCTCCTTCCATAACAGGCTCTATAATCACAGGGAGAATGGAGGGGTAAGGCATCATAAGACTTTGGGCGCGGGTTCGTACCCACTTGAGGTAAGGCTCAAGAGGGATGGAATTCTTGTGTCCCAAGGTCTTACTGTCCACCTTGTTGGGCATCCTCCAAGCTCGGATGAACCTTTGTCGGAGTCCTTGATCGTCGTTGTCGAAGTCAAAAACCAAGTCTGGAATCAGCATATCATGTGGGCCATCCCTTCGGGCATAACCAAACTTTCTCAGAGCCAAGCAAGGGTTGTAGGTGATGCCTCCCCGAATGCCAAGTAGAGGGACATTAGGGAATTCCCCATAACGGTCAATGATAATAATATTCTCTTTTGATCGATAACACCAATGAATGTCTGAATGTGTAAGAGTCATCAATCGTTGTGACCACCTCAAACCTTGCTCATTCTTCAAGACTGATTAGGGAAGATGAGAAATAAATTATCTTGCCAGTAGAGGAGTGCAACACAGGAGAACACCTCTTTTCCTCATTGTACGAGTGTGAAAAGAGTGGAGGATATCCCCAAGCAATGTAGGCACCGGGTTGCGAGCCATGAAGATCTTGACAGCACTCACATCTATAAGTTGGTCAGGATTAGGGAACAAGACCATCCCATAGATGAGAAGAGCTACAATCTCCTCAAAAGCTCGTAAGTCCAAGGAATTCCAGCAACTTTGGGCCTTCTCAAACAGGATCATTACCAAGAAGCCTTTGACACTACTTCTAGTTTCCCAATGGGTTGTGACATCAGATGAGTGCAAGTGCAGGGCTTGAGCAATCTTTTCTGGCTTTGGATCTCTTTCCGTACCGTTGAAGGGTAGTTGATTGAGAATAGGAATCCTCAAGAGTTAAGAAAATTCCTCCAAAGTAGGCACAAGTTGATAGTCAGGAAATGTGAAGCAGTGATGCAAAGGGTCAAAGAACTAGAAAAGAACTTCCATCAAGTCTTCCTCTGTGTTGGAAGTGACTAAGTTGAGAAGACGACCATGCCTCTCGGTGAATGGAGAATTCTCAGGAATCCTTGAAGCTAGCTCCTTGAGTTGTGGAGGAATTCTTACAAGGTTGACTTGGATAGTTTTCCTGCGAAGTGAATCCATAACCTACAAAACAGGAACAAAGATGAATCTCCAAAATCCTTGAAATGGTTAGTGGATGCATATGATGCTTCATGATGTTCATGATGTTATGCACAAGTATATATGTACAAGCAAGTCACACAAGTTCCTAGTTTAGGCTTGCATGGGGTTTCATAGGTAAGTACCCTCTTGAAGTTTAGTTGGCTCAACCTGTCCTAGAAATAGTAACCGGGTTCTAAGGAGCTCAATATCACTGGATTGTTTCCTTGTTCATTGTTTCAATTCAGCCTCTTTACTGGTGACTGAAATACTCCAAGGAACCAACCATCAATGAGTGTAGTATCAAGTATCTACCAACTTCGGACTGCACCAAAGCCAATCATCTCATTACATCCTAAAAGGCCAAGTTGGTCAAGTAAAGGTTCTAAAAGTTCATTACTTAGCTAGAAACTTAGCTAGAAACCCTTTGACGCCTCTTCTTGTTTCCCAATTTGCCAGGACATATGACCGTTGTAAATACAGAGCTTGAGCAATCTCCTCAGGTTTTGGGTCTCTTTCCATACCGTTGAATGGTAACTGATTAAGGATACGTACCCCCAATAACTGAGAAAACCCCTCAATGTAAAAGGTTGAAGAACTGAAAGAGCACCTTTAACATTTATTTATCAGGGTTTGAGGTGACCAAGTTGATAAGTCGACCATGTCTTCCAGTGAATAGAGAGCTTTCAGGAATTCTTGATGCTAATTCCTTGAGTTGAAGAGGTACCTTTACGAGGTTGACTTGGATAGTATTCCTGCGAGTGGATGCCATGTCCTACAAAACAAGATAAAGATAAGCCCCAAAAATCCTTGAAATAGTTAGTATGATATGCCATGTTATGATGTTATGATAATCATGATTATGCTAAGAAAAACACAAACATAGCCAACACAAGAAAATCACACAAAGACCTTAGGTTTAAAGCTTGCATGGGTTTCAAGGTAAGTACCCTCTTGAAATTTAGTTGGCTCAACCTGTCCTAGAAATAGTAACTGGGTTCTAAGGGATCTCAATATCACGGATCTTTCCCACAAGTTTCATTCCGATAAACAACTGACTTGCCACCAAACAAAACTCGGGATTCAAATCTCAATGAGTGTAATATCGAGTATCAACCGACTTAGGACTACACCAAAGACGACTATCTCACTACTTCCTAATGGCCAAGTTGGTCAATTAAAGATTCTAAGGTCAGTTGATGTTTCATGACACCACGTAGGGGCCCCGTATTCTCCTTGGTTAACTCAAGGGCTACCGATACCAACCAAAGTGTGACATTAACGTAGCTATCGCTTCAACCTTGTCGGTATACCTCGCACAATTTCCACGATCTATTGCTACTTACCTACAAGGTGCCCCAGATCCGGGTGGAGGATCTTTAACAATAACCCAAGAAACTCCTTAAAAATAAAGCAAGCAAAGCATACAAGTAATTTTAAAGTGATAAACTAAACTCTAAGGTAACCTCACTTTATAAGTTTCCCCAGCAGAGTCGCCAGTTCTGTGATACGGTGGCAGAACCGACTGTTATACTGATTTTATGTTTGTGTTTGCAAATGTTGGCGTAAGCAAGAGTCGCCACCAAATTTTCTCTTGTGCAACAAAGGAAAGGGTGAAAAGAACAGAAAAAGACCTTTTCGAGAGTTTTCTGAGTAAGGGGGTAGATTACGGAATGGGAAAGTTTTAGCACCCTTTCTATCCTTAGTTTTCTACGGGCTCTTAGATGCTTAGCTCATGTTTTTATAATTGCTTGTGCTTTGTGTGTTTTGAAAATTGTTTTGAAAATGACTTAGTGTGGCGATTCGCTTTGTGATAACTCTTGTATCAGTCCTCAAGAGTGTTGACAAGGAAAATGTTTTTGAAAGTGTTTTGAAATGTTTTTGTGTAGGTGAAAAAAGTTGTTTTGAGCAAGCATCTAAGAACTTATCTACTTATACTCGAAAAGGTCGTTCTTTTCCTCCTAACCTTTAGATAGTGTTATCCTACTATTAGTGAGTAGGTAGCCCTATCTTTGGATGTTTGAGGGATAAGCATAGGTTCGTCGTTATGGTCATTGACAGCAACATGTAGAGATACCTTAGCAGTTCGAAGGGACTGTCATCATATATTCATAGGCAACATCAAGAGACAAGATCATTTCTTGTAGGCAACTCGAGAGACATTGAGGGACTATGATCTTTATGATGACTTTAACCGAGGGTCTTTGCTAAGGGTATCCCTACGTTCGAGGGACATGACCATGGTCTTTCCGAAGGAAACCAAAGTGGGTGCCCTAGAGGTGCAAGTGTGAAATTGTGCTTGATTCAGATATTTTATCTTTGAATTAAATTATGTTATGTGTGATACGGTGGGAGAACTGACTTGAGGTTTTACGTTTGTGTTCGCAAATGTTTTGATTTAGCAAGAGTCGCCACCGGCTTTTATTTTATCCAAAAGGAAAGGTCAAAAAGCATAGGAAAGACCTTTGAGATGTTTTCTTGAGTTCGGGAGGATAGATTATGAAAAGGGAAAGTGCTAGCACCCTTTTCATCCATGGTTTTCCATGGGCTCTTAGTTACTTGTTTGGATCACTTGCTTTTGCTTTTCAATTGTTTGAAATGGTTCTTTGTGTGGTTTTGAAAGTATTTTGAAAAGAGGCCTTTGTTTAGGCAATCTTTGTAATGATTCTCGTTCGTAAGAATGTATACAAAGATGTTTGTCTTTTGAAAAAATGTTTCAATGTTTTGAAATTTGTTTGGAAAATGTTTTGAAAATGTGTGTGTGTTTGATTGAAAATAGCAAGGATGGTTTGCAAATCGATCAAGTAACTAGAAGTTATCTGCCTACTCAAAATTCTTTCTTGTACATTTTTATTCCTTTGACATTGTTGTTTTACCATTGCATTTGGTAAACAACCCTATCTTTGGATGTTAAACGGGACGGGCGTGGGTCATCGTATGACCATGATAACAATATTGCCAAGTATCTTTAGCAAGTTTGAGGGACTAAGATCATTTGTTTAGGCAACCTTTTTGATAGTGTCATCGAGGGACTATGATCTTTTGTTTTGTTTTGTTTTGCCAAGATACCTAGCATGCATACCATGGCCATTTTGTTTAGGCAACCAAGTGGGTGAAACCTTAGGGGTGCTTGTGTGCAATGTGTTGTCATTTTTCATGCATTTTGTTTGTCTTGAATTAGGTCATTCTATTTGTTTGATTTTGTCTTATCATACAAACCCTAATTTACTAGACATGTATATAATGCGATAAATTGCGTAAAGTAAATCTAAACTATTACAACAATATTATGGGAGGGGGATACAAATTTTTGAATGGGGATATTTGCACAAAATAAAACCCTAATTCACTATTACAACCCAATTGTATTTATTGTACAATAAATAAATAAACAATTATTTAAATATGCAATGATATGTATTTATACAAAAATGTTTGGTAATTGTTTTTATGTATGAGAAAATGATTTATTAAACCCTAAAAAGAGGAAAAATAATATGGTTACTTTTTTGAAAATGGGAAACCCTAGTTTTTGATTTAATAGAAAATATGTTATATATCATTTATTTTATTCATTTTATGTACAAGAAATAAATAAATAAAAATATTTACAAATATTAAAAATTAAAACATGTATGAAAATAATTATTTTATGTGTGAAATCATAAAAATAAAAATGGATAGTATTCTTTTATTATTTAATAATTATTTTAAGAAAATGATTTCCATTTATTAAAATAAAACTATTTTATATATGGAAAAAATAATTAAAATAAAATAAAAAATGCAATAAATTAAGAAAACATTTTTGTGATTTTTTAATGTTTAGAAAAAAATATTAAAGTCAAAAACATAAAAGAATTGAAAAATATGCAAAAATATAAAAAACATAGGCCAAGGGGGTGGAAATAGGAAACAGGGGGGGTGTGAAAGTAGCAGGCCCAAGGCGCCAGGCCCAGAACACCATCTTCATCCCTGTCCTTGGCTTCGCGCGCGCATCCCATGTACAAACCTGCAACTCTCACATACGTGCACAAAAGCAAAATCTTGCAACATAAAACTTGTAGCATTTTTGATCACGATTCCAATGATATAAGATTTGAAACCTAACTCTAAGAAACCAGGGAGAATTTTAATGGCCCTAATTTCTGACCTAGTTTTTTCAGCATGTTCAACAACCAAATACTCTTAGCTCAGTTAATATAAATGGAAAGTATGCATATGTACAGCTTCAACAAGTTAAGGACTACATCTTTGCTTCACAAATCAAAGCCTAAGGATGCCTAAATAAGGAGTAAGAACTTTGAAAAATACCTTGTTCAGTTGAGTTTGGATATGGCAATGTGGGAGCTTTGAGTGAGGCCTGGAGATCGTGTGAGTTTCCTTGAATTTCCCTCAACCTTTTCCAATGCTTAGTTGGCCTTGTAGATGCTTGAATCTCCCTGCACGAGTCAACCTGCAACCTTGCAAAATGAAAATGGTGAAGTGTGAAATTGAGGTCACAGTTGCAAGATGAATGCTTGGATAGCTTGGATGTGATGTAGGGAAGATGTTTTAAGGGTTGAAAGGCAAACCGTACGAGCAAGTTTCAAGTTGGCAAGTGTTCTGCAGATGATGCCCTGTTTAGGCAGAAAAGTGTGATTTTGGTGTTTGAGAGTGTTTGGGATGTTAGGCAATCGTGTATTGGCTTGTTACAAGGTTCTTAAGTTGTTTCAAATGATGCTAAGGCTCCCCTTTAACAGATGCACAAGTTGTATTGACTTTTGCAAGTTTGCTTGCTTTTGAAGAAAGTTGAAGTGACAATGCCCAAAATGCTATACTTGCTAGTTCTAGGGATGCAAGGAGTTGGTATGCTTTTCCTGATAACTGTGGACCTTGCTTGTGACAAAGAAACAAGTCCAATGCTCAAGGATATCAAAGTTGTAAAAAGCTAGCTTTATGAATGTAGTATTATAAACTTTATGCCATTTTTGGATTAAACTCTTGTACAATGCTCCATAGGTCAGAATAAAGCCAATATCCATTGAATTTGAATTAAATTATAGAGTGTAGAAGGGATTAGGACCTGTAATGTAAGTTACAAGCATGCTTGAAACTGATTTGCAACTTGTAACATTGTGAAACATGGCTTGAACAAAAGTGACAAATTGCCATTTTCTCTTCTTCGATTCTCCCTAACCACAAATGATCTTGGAGAGTTCTTGGACATTTTGGAAATCTTGCAACATTCTCTACAATCCATCTTTAAAATCAATTTTGATACGCCTCTTGGAACTAGGTGAAAAATGTCCATGAAGTTAGGTCAAAATCCTGCCTAAACTAGGGCAAAATTTCACTAAGTTAAAAAGTTTATGGACCCCTATTCACAAAATCATAACTTGAGATCCAAGCATCTTTTTGGAAAACTTTGTGAATAAAAGTTGTAGATTTCATGTAGGACTATAACTTTCATCTTGGAAGTTTTGTTTGAATCCAATTACATCATGGTTAAAAAGTTGTGGAAAGTTTGGGAAAAAATAAGAAATTTTCCATACTTAGAAATTTTCTAAGTTATGAAAAATTTAAAATTAAAACCCTAATTTTCAATTTTAGGTTTCTTGGTCAACAAGTTTCACATTTTGGCATATCTTGATGAATTATGACCCTTGGAACTTGATTTTGACCAAAAAGTCAAAGTTTGACTTTTCAGTGTACAGTTGACTTTTGATCAGTTGACTGCAAAATTCATCTGTCAATCCTATGCATTTGAGATCTTTTGAACTATGTGTTCATGTCAAGATAATGCCATTGAGTCCTTAGAGTCATGCTTGAACCCAATTGGTCATTGGTTAGGTTAAAAATCAAAAATTGCCCTTTCTCAGTCAAAACCCTAATTTTGACCATTTTGCCCTTTTGATGATCTGATCAAATTTCTTGAGGAGTTGAGATCCAAACTTGATAAAATGGTACATAGGAGCCTATAATGTTGTTGTGGATCAAAAATTATGAAGTTTGACTATAAATTGGCCATGGTTGACTTTTTCCCCAATACAGCTGATTTTTAGGTCAACTATCCAATTGACTGGGCAAAAAATGTGATTCAAGGCTTGAAACTTGGCATGGGCAATCTTAGGGGTCCAAGATGGTATATGAAAGTCACATGAAGCATTGATGGTCCAAAAATCCTTGTGCAAACTCAAACCCTAATTTCAGGTCATCAATGCAAGATGAGGTCTTGAGCTGAGCAAACCTTAATTTTGTCTAGAGCCCAAGAAATCTTGTGAGGAAAAATCTTGATAATATGAGAGGGCAAATTTTGGGATACAACATTATGTTCAATTAATCATTATCTTTCCATACAATCCTATTAGCCATACATCTAAGCAGTTTAGTAGTGCAGTAAGTGAATTGCGAAAAATAAAATTCCTAAGCTATTACAAGGCCTTGGGGCACCTACATAATTAAGTGAGGAAATTTAAACCCTAATTAAAGCTATTACAAACTGGGAAACAGTTACATAATTAAAAAATGTGAGAATAAAAATAACGCGCGAGAAATAAATATCACGTCTAAAAATCCTAAGAATGAAAATCTTTTTGGTTTTTGTTTTGTTTATTTGGAAAAAGAAAGTTTGAGTTAAACAATAATTAATTAATTAAAAGAAAAGAAAAAAAATATTGATTAAGATTAATTCTAACAAAACCTAATATTTTTGGTATTTTTATTATTTAAGAAAACATTAAAATGTTAACCTAATTCTAATTGTTTTTAATTTATGAAATTAAGTTAAAATAATTAAAAAAGATAAATTTATTTATGAAAATTAATTTAAATGAAATAAAACCTAAATCTAAAGTTTTTTTTACATTTTTCTGATTTTATGATTAAATGAAAAAGGTTTTCTTTTTAAAAAAAGAGTAAATATAAAAAACAAAATAAATAATAAACTAAAAAGAATAGAAGAAAAGAAATTGGGCCTGGTGTTAAAGCTGAAAAGAGGGGGTGAGATTTGGAATTTATAAGGCCCAAATTCAGCAAGCCCACTACTGCCTTGGATCTGGTAAGGAGGGATTTGGAGATTCCATGGTGAGGCTGCACACTAGAGACGCTGGATCCAAGTCAACTGAGATCTGATGGTTTGAGTTTGATGGCCTATGGTGTACGCCTTGGATCTGGAAACACTGGATCTGCAGGAAACCTGTTAGGAAAAAAAATTCCAGACCTGGGTATCGAACCAAAGTCTCTCCCTTTGCACGCGTTCCTTTTACCACTCAGTCAACCTGTTAATCGTTTATACCAATAACAAAACAATAATATATTTGAAACATCAAAAAAATGATGAGGTGTACACGCGTGCGCTCCAGTGGGCCCTGGATGTTTAAATGGACCAATCAAGAAATGGCTCGAAGCCACGCATACTCTCGCCTGAGTCAGACGAAGTCAAAGACGCTGGAGTCAAACTTCAGTCATCTTTTCCGATCTATCAAAAATTGGAAACTTGCAAAATCATTGGATTAAGGACAAACTAAAGACCCTATACAACTTAAAATCGTCCCCTGGTTTCAAATCTGGACTCCTTTTGGCCTGAATCAATCTGAATCCTGCGTTTCAAAAGCAAACTCAGATCATGTCCTAACAATGGCATGATCTCCTCCTTGCACTTATTCTCACATGTAACACGTTAGTTTGAATGTAAACATCATCAATAACATGAATATATTCTTAGTATGGATTTAAATGGCATGTATGGAGAGTTTGAGATCAGAGAGAGATTACCAAACGGAGAGATAACGTGAGAGAGTTCTGGCGTGTGTTGGGCTTGCCTCACGAGTGGGGATGGCTCTTGGGACCTTCAGGAGGAAGATGGGATGTTTGTTTTGGATGGAGAAGGCCTGGATTGTTTGATACGAGTTTCACTTTCTCTTTGAATTTTTTTGGTAAATTTTTAGGGTTTGTGGAGGCAGCTTCACATGTCCCTGTGGTCTTAACTTGTTAGGAATATATAGCATATCATATTAGGTCAACAAAAGGAGTAAGAATCCTTGGCATTGAGTGTAAACAAATATGCTTCAAAACTTTCCAAAAAATAATGTTTTCTTCATTTCATGGCTTGCACGATTTCCCTTGATATAATCAACATATATTGTCCATTATTTAATAGAAAAAATGATTTCAAATCAATCTTATATTATTTCCATTATTTATTTATTTAATTTTGAATTTTAATGAATAAAATATCAAAATAAATAGCATAAATAATATAATAATGCATGGGTGGGCTTAAAGGTCGTGGACCATGTTAGAAATAAGTTCAGATCATAGAATCCAAGGCCCATTTGAAAGAAATCCAAGATTGATCAATATTCTCTTTATGCATTTCTTCAAAATTGATCAATTTTAGTAATGCATATCTCTCCCAATTTTAACCCTATGAGGGTGTTCTTAGACTTTTTAGAGATCTTAGGATGTCTTCTAAACAAACCTTTTGGTTTCATCTCAATTGTATTTTCCATGTTCATGTACCAAGCTTTGACCCAAAGGTGTTTTCGTTGACTTTTTGAAAGGACCCGTAATGTCTGAGCTTGTATCTTTCAATTGGTGAATTTCTAGAACTTGAGGACTGAAGAGAAGTTGTGGGGAATTAGAGTCTCTTCAAAATGAGCCTTGGTGGAAAAATTTCTGATAAAGTATGAGAAAGTTATGATTGGTCAAAGTTCAGTTGACTTTTCCTATATAAACCCTAATTAGCAATTTTTGACTTTTGATGAATTAGGAGTATTTCTTGAGGAATCATGATCAACCCTTGATCAAATGATGGATATCACTTCAAAATGTTGATGTTGACAAAAAAATCTTGAAGTTTGACTGTATATGGGCCACAGTTGACTTTTGACCTAGTACAGTTGATTTTCAAGCATTTGAACAATTGAGTGAGAAAACTTGTAGTGCAAGGCATGAGATTTGTCATGGACAATCTTGAAGACATATTAGGACAATGGAAAAAATTTGAGACCTTTGGAGCTCACACATCTTGATGAAAATTGAAACCCTAGTTAGAGGTTTATTGCCTTAGGAGGAGAATTTGTCTGGTCAATTCTTAGTCATCCTTGAGCAGTTTGAGGACCTCAATGGGCACGCCTTGAGTAAAATGTGAGGGAAAATTTTGGGGTACAACAATTCACTCTCTCATTCAGATATCTATTGGTGTTCCCGATCTCAGGAGGACATCACTATTATTGACCGCTGTGGGGAATTCCATAATGTTCCACTCCTTGGCATAAGGGGAGGTATTACTTACTACCCTTCTCTAGCTCTACGTCAATTTGGTTATGCTCGAAGAGACGGTCCTCATGATATGCTTATCCAGGGTATTATGTTAAATTACGAGAATCGTCTTCAAGGTTACCGTCAAAAGTTTATACACACTTGGGGCATGGTGAATAAGGTTGATAGCAAGACTTTGGGACAGAAAAACTCCATCCCTTTGGAGCCTTAGCTCAGATGGGTGCAATATCGCGCTTAAAATCTTATAATGCCATTTCATGTTGTCCTACCAGTAATTATGGTACATGTTGTTGAAGGAGATATTCCTCATACCATTCTTCATCCAGATATCTTCTACTGACCTTGAAGAGCTACAAAAGTTTTAGATTCAGTTGAAAAAAGAAAGGGACACCTTTGAGACTCAGTTCTATGCTAGTAATAAGAAAGTGTTGGAATTGACAAAACAACTTCATGAAGAGTAGAGCCTTAATGCATATGTCAACACAAAGAGGAAGCGTCCATGGGATACTTGATTCATAATTTGTTTCCTTGTAACCCTTTTTATTTTCATTGTAAGCCTAAGAGGCAGTTATAATTTGAACTTACTAATAAGAGTCTTTGTTTTTGTTCCTTTTTTATTAACAAATTTAAATCCCATGAGGTCCTTGAAAACTTTGCATATGCATCTACATGCCATACATATCATTGAATAACAGGTTTCCAAGACAGGTTTCTCATCATGCTGCTATTTATTTCAGCAAAAATGGCTCTCAAACAAACATTCAAAGAACTCCAGGCTTAGAATGCTCAATTCCAAGAGATGTTCCTTAACCTAGCCAAGGGGAAAGAAGAACTGGAGACGCTCATCGACAACGAGAAGAATAAGAAGACCAAGAAACCAATTGGCATCCTTAACATGGGGAGAAAGTTCAAAGGCCCAGTCAAGTGAACCCAAGATCTTGATATCCCATTGGACGAAGATGACGAACATGATGAAGATGGTAAGAGTGTTAAAACTGAAAGAAGCAATCATGGTTCTGACAAATATTTTGATGAAGAGGAAGAAGACTATTTGGATGAACAATATCCCCTGTCGGCGAGAAGTATAAGTTGTTAGAAGAGTGTCTGAAAGCTCTGGAGATCCAGAAGGTGCCTGGCTTGAACTTTGAAGAATTGGGCTTAGTCTTAGGAGTCGTCATTCCTCCTAAGTTCAAAACTCTTACCTTTGCCAAGTATGATGGCGTTTCTTGCCCGAAGCCGCATTTGAGATCATATGTTTGAAAAATTCAACCACACATTGCTGACAAGAAATTGTGGTTGCATTTCTTTCAAGAAAGTCTGTCTGGAACACAATTGGAATGGTATAATTAACTCGAAGGTACCAATATCCATACCTGGGAGGATTTGGTTGCACCTTTCTATAAACAGTATCAGTATAATTCTGATTTGTCACCAACCTGCATGCAACTACAGAGTATGTCCATGGGTTCTGAGGAAGGCTTTAAAGAGTACGTAGAGAAATGAAAAGATCTTGCAGGAAACGTTCAACCTCCTTTGGCTGATAGGGAATTGGTTGAGATGTTCATGAGTATGCTAACAAGTCCTTTCTATAATCACCTACTTTGAAGCTCTTCATCCGGTATCACTGAACTAATATTGACAGGGGAACATGTTGAGAATGGAATCAAAAGTGGTAAAATTCAGGTGGCTACATCTTCGAGTACTACGAAGAAGTCATACAATGGCAAGAAAGAATACAATGTTGTATACGGACAGAAGGGTCGTAATAAGAGTGACTGCAACCAATCTGTAGGGGAAGTTCTGATCTCTAATCATGCATCCGTGTAACAACAACAGAACAACCAGCGTAGGAAGGATGTACCTCGGAGACAGTTCACAAGAATCAACATGTCGTTGTCTCAATAATTATAACACATGTTGAAAGCAGAGCTGATTAAATTGAAGGATCACCCTTAGAATCCCAATACTTCCTATCCCCGTTACAATCCCAATTCAAGGTGTGCATATCATTCCAACTGTCCGGGACACGACACTAACAACTGTTGGGCCCTGAAAAATAACATTCAAGATATTATTGACTCTAAAGAGATTGAATTTGATCCTCTTTGGACTCCTAATGTGATCATTGCACCTATGCCTTATCATGACAAAGGCGTTAACGTTGTTGGTGATGTTTCTTATGTTTCTGTTGTGACTGACTTGACTAATCCTTTGATGATTGTTAAGAAGAAGTTATTACAAATCGGTTTATTTTTGGGTTGCATTGAAAACTGCTACTATTGTGCATCCCAATCTAAGGGTTGTGTACTGCTGAAAGAAGGCATTCAGCGTTTGATGAATGACTGTGTGATTCTATTTGAGAAGACTTCTTATGTGGAGAGCTTATGCAAAAGCATGTCTCAAGGCCTGGAGCTTGAAGACGTGTCCGTGATTATAATTTTTGGTACTCCTATAAGAATCACTTCTAAGGGTTATGTGAAGATTTTTGCCGAGCCTAGGGTTTCTCCTCTGATTATTACCGCACCTGAGCCAATTCCACATTCCTTTGACAAGGCTATCTGTTGTAACCAAAAATTTTCCCTCCCATATTCTTCAAAGTTTGTCAAGAATCATCTTCAAATGGTTCAAGATTTCTCCAGAGTTGCACAGTCCAAATGCCTCCTAAGCCAGTTCAAAACTAGGGTTTTGGTTCTTTCAAGGAATTTGGGGTTTTCAAGGGCTCAATCAAGTCTCATAGGCCTACATAAATCCTCAAGCATATACATGTCAAGTCTCAAGGCTCACAATGCCAAATTCCACAATCAAAAGAATCATTTGACCTACAGTCAACTGCAGGGGTAAAATGGTCATTTTGCAGTCAAAAGTCAGAATTTTTGGTCAACATCTTATTTTGAGCCCACAATAATCATTTGATCAATTCTTGGTCATGATTCCACAAGCATGACTCAAAAATCATCAAGGATGCAAAAGTTACTATTTTTGGACAGTTGAAAAGTCAACTGTATCTTGACCAGGGCATAACTTTTTCATGGTTCATCAGAAAAATCCCATCCAATGCTCATTTTTAAGGGGATGACATTTCCTACAACTCATCTTCACATTCCAAGTCCAAGAAATGCTCTCACAAAAAGTTATCAATTTCTACATTATAGGTCAATTTCAAAAATCAACAAAAATGCACTTTAAGTCAAAGATCATAACTTGAGATTGGTAAATCCAAATGACATGGGACCAAAGGCATTGGTTAGAGGACTTCAAGACCTTTCCAAAATGCCCAAGAACATGTTCATATGATCAAAATTGAGCAAGATATGCATTGGAGAAGTTGGGAAATTTTAAGTCAACTTTGCTCAAAACACATCATTTTTGCTAATGGGCCTCAAATTCCTTCTTGAAACTTTATCCAAGGCTTATGCACGACCCATTGAGATTAAATTGAATTATTTTCTTATTTTTATTAATTAATTGGATTTTTAATTGATTTTTAATTCATTTAATTAATTTAATTGTAGGAAAATACCAAGATATGATTTCTAAATCTTTTCATGAAGCAAATATGACCTACATGTGCTGGAGATTTCGTGTACACATCAAGGGGACAAAGATCTCTCAATTTGGCAAGATTTTTCAATCAAAAAGATGCAAAAAGATATGACTTTCAATCAAATATTGAAACCATAATGCCATGGATTTCTTGTCAAGAATTTAACCTAATTCCATTCTACTATATGTACATGACCTAAACCTAATGCCTCACACGTGAAAAGTTGCTGCAAAAAGCCATAACCAATTCCAAAAAAACTCAAGAAAATTTGAAAATAGTTTTCCACATTCCAAGCCAGTTCAAAGCATTATAGTGTTTCCAATACATTGCTGGAGGTGTAAGGAACATATTTCAATCAAAATTAAGCCTTAAAACTCAAGAAACACGCAAGAACAGTCCCACGGTTTGTCAATCTTTTTCAGAATCATAACTCTAAATTTATGCATCATTAACATGATTTTCTGTGTGTTTTGTGTTGCTAGCAATCATACAAAGCTTTTGGCATAGGTTAATTGGACTGAAACGCCCTGAATCACAAATCACCATTGACAAATATTAGGGTTCCGAAGCTTTGATTTTGGGGCTTTCCCATACAGGAAAAATTGGACCTTCTCATGCATATGGTTGTAATCATTGCAACCAGACGAATTGAATGCAACCCTCGCGAACACTTTATATAGCTTCTACGCCTATTTGCTATTTTTGGTCGATACAATTTGTGGGGGTTAAAAACCCCCGCTATCTGATTTGTTTTGCAGGTGTTCGGCGAGGAAGATGAAGCCGTGTTGATACATCATTGGGCCATTTCAAAAAGAGCGCACGTTTTTCTTTTTTCAGCATATTTGTTGGTTTTCTTATATAATCATTGTTGTTTATTTCATTAACGATTGGAACATGTTGGCTGAGTGGTTGGGAGAAGTGTGCAAGGTGCCTTGGGACCTGGGTTCGATTCCCAGGTCCACCCAATATTTGTTCATATTTTTCATAACCTAATCATGTGCAGGCTTTCAAGTGATGTCCACCATATTCTTTCCAATCCTAGGTGCCATGTGTCCTGAAGCATAGATCTAATGGCTATGAGACGCTGAACACCATGTTCCCTGGTTAATGCATGCCTGGACAAGTCAGGATGTCAAACGTGGCTTGGCAACAAATGGGCCAGACTTGCAACTTTCATCTCCATATTGGGCCATCAACCCCCCTGGTTTCTATTTTCTCTTTTATTTTATTTCTTTTTATTTTCTCTTAATTATAATTATTATCATTATTATTATTTAACTAACAAATAAATATTTTTATAATTAATTCAGAAAACCATATTTTTTATATTATTATTATTATTTAATTTCAATTATTATTTTGTAAATAAATACTAACATAAATTAACTTAGTTTAATTAGGTTAAATTGACTTTTTTTTCTCAATAACTTAAAATAAATTAGAATTAGGGTTTCTTCTCTTTTGACAATTTTAATTCTTTTTATTTATTTTATTGTCCTTAAAAAAACATTAAAAAACATAAAAAATACTTTTTCTTGTAAAATATTTAATTAATTAGTTTTAGGGTTAATATTTAATTTAATGCAAAGGACCAAATTTCTTTCTTTTCTCAAAAAAAGGGTCAAAACCCTAAGGACGTCCTCGATTTAATTCCTTTTCGCGCATATTTATTTTTAATTTCTATTTTGATCATATTTATGTATCTGCTTCGAGAATGTAATAGATAATTAGGCTTTTATCGCTTTCTTTACTTTCTCGCATTTATTTTCCAAAGGGTTATGTTTTTGGCGATGTAAAACCCGACGCCTTGTAATAGCGTAGATTCACTTTCCGCAGTTTATTTTCCGCACAACTTATTAACTGTTAAATATGCATGACAAGACTTGTATGAAAAATAAAATCAAAACATATCTCACAATGATGCATGTTCAAAGATAATTTAAACTGAAACAACACACATGCACATGCCACTCCTAGGGTACGCCTCACTTGGTTGCCTCGAGGTGGTCATTGAGTATAGGGTGTTTTAGAGGTCGCCCTCCTGTCTAAAGATCTAGTTGCCTCGAAACGGTTGCCTCGGATATAAAGGATCTAGGACATTAGGGTTACCGCTAAGGCGTCCTACTATTGCTTCGGTGACCACACATGTCCCTAATAATCGAATTGACCCGAATAACTCCAACGACGGTGCTACCTACTTCTCAATAGTGGGATAGTACTGTCTAAAGGACTCTTACACAGCTTAATTCCTTAGAGTAGGTAGATTTCTCCTGGGTACTTGCTCTTTCAAAAAACATAAAAACAACTTTTCGCACTTACACTTTCAAAAAGTTTTCAAACAAATACTTCATACACTCTTGAGGACTGATACAAGAGTTACCTAGAAGTTTTTCAAACTAAACTTTTTCAAAACCCACATACACAAGAAAAGCAAACATTTTTGAAAACGTAGTGAGCAAGTACCTAAGAGCCCGTGGATAACCACGGATAGAAAGGGTGCTAACACCTTCCATTTCTATAATCTACCTCCCGAACCGAGAAACATCTCGAAAAGGAATTTTGCTGTGCTTTTGTCCTTTCCATGTTGGAGAACATAAAAGACGGTGGCGACTCTTGCTTACCGCGACATTTCGCGAACCAGCTTCAAAACAGTCAGTTCTATTTCCACCGATCACAGAACTGGCGACTCTGCTGGGGAACTTAAAAGTGAGGTGTACCTTAGGATTAGACCACTCTTATGTTTTCAATTGCTTGCTTTGTTTGCTTTAATATTGTGGGTTTGCCTTGGAGTTTCATAGATCCTAACCCGGATCTGGGGGATACCTTTTAGAAGTAGCAACAAACTGTGAGGGAACTGTGCGGGGTATACCGACACGGTTGAAGCAGTTGCTACGTTGATGTAGCACTTTGGTGAGTACCGATAACCTTGAGTCAAGTCAAGGAGAGTACGGGGCCGCCGCGTGGTGTCGTGAAGCATCAACTGACCTTAGGAACCTTACTTGACCATCCTGGCCTCTTTAGGGGTAGTGAGATGACCGACTTTGGTGCAGTCCGAAGTTGGTAGATACTCGATACTACACTCATTGAGGGTTGTTTTCTTGGAATATTTTGATCGCCAGTTCAGTGGCTAAATCAAAACAATGAACATAGAAAACAACCCAATGATATTGAGCTCCTTAGAACCCGGTTACTTTTGATAGGACAGGTTTTGAACCCACCAACTTCAAGAGGGTAGTACCTAAACTTCATGCTGGCCTAAACTCTAAGGGTTGTCTTGTGTGACTTGTGTGCCTTCAAATCTGAACTACTTGCGCATTCTTGTTATCTGACAACATGAGTTCCTTGCAGGTTTTGTTTACGGTCCTTAATCTGGGCTTATAACAGGGTTTACTTACATCACTCCACGCATAGCATAACATCATACCATCATACCATTGCATACATCCTGCATAAGGACTAACCCATTTCAAGGATCTCAAGGGTTTGTGATGCTGGGCATGATGAACCAAATGTCTAGAAAGGGGCAAAGGGGATTTATTTTCCTCTAGCCAAGGTTGTTTGGAGATCAAAACATGATAACTTGAGTCAGGGGCTATGACCCACTCGATATGGTGAGCTTTGACTCTTGAAGAAGGACTCTCAACAAACATGAAGTTCCTTCAATCAAGCTACCGTATTCAACTTCTAACAAGTTTCTCTATTTACCATGCGAGTTCCTTGAAAACATTGCATGCATACATACACATCATTGCATAACAGGTATCCTTGTTACAGGTCACTTACCTTCTTCGCTGTTTATTTCAGCAATGACTTCCCAATCATACAACCAGGATCTCCGTACTCAAGAGACTCAGTTCAGGGAAATCTTCCTAAGCCTATCCAAGGGGCAGGAAGAATTGAGAACGCTCCTCATGGGGAATTTGGTCAAGAACAGTCCAGAAGACAGTAAGGATGAACGGCTGAAACATGTGCAAGCTGAGGTAGAAGCAATAAGGACCCAGATGCTGGGGCAGATGACTCTCATCCAGGGCTTGGCTCGGGAGCAAGAAGAGCTGAGAACCATTGTCAATCAGCTTCGTCAAGACAACGACATGAAGCAAATAGTCAAGGCTGAGGAACAAGTCATTAACCAACTTCCAAGAAGTCAAAGGTTTGGTTCAATGAATAGACCTCTCCAAGCTGCTACTACTTCACAGGTCCAACAACGACCTCACCAAGAACAATGGGCTGATCAGAGCAAGCCAGACAAGCCCAGGAGGCAACTCACCCAGCTCAATATGTCGCTGTTTCAAGCTTTATAACGCCTGTTGAGATTGAATCTGATCACATTAAGGGCTCCTCCCCAGAATCCCAACACCTCAGCTCCTACCTATCATCCCAATAAAAGGTGTGCCTGCCACTCTTCCAGTCCAGGACATGACACCGACGACTGTTGGTCTCTGAGGAACAAGATCCAAGACCTGATTGATGAAGGAGCATTGGAATTCACACAAGATGGTCAGGCGGAGTTCTTCTACCATCCCTCCAAGGTTCACCATTTGAAGTGACAAGTCCTGAGACGAGAAGACTTTTTGCTCATTAGAATTTTTTCAATTTGTAATTTTCTTTTGATTGTTCAAACATTTATTCATGTCAAACGTTGTTATTTCATTAATGCATCGCATATGTCTGTTTTGAATCAATATATTCGCATTCGCTATATTCAAACTGCTTTCATTTTTTGTGATATTCAAACTCTCGATTAATAATTCTAAGCCTTTTGAGGGAGGATGACGAAAACGATACCACGATCTTTACAGTATGCTTTTGAACAGACCCCGCTGATGAGGTACAGGCATTGTTTCAAATCCTAAACAGTGGAGTTATAAGGAAGATAATCCCTAGTCAACCCCTTTGAGCCAAAGAAGTTGGAGTTTTTCTTTTCGAAAATTACAACCCTTAATTATAACCTGGGGCAGGGTAGTTTTCTCAGTTTAATCCAGGTGCACAGTAAAAGGCATCAAAGAAATCCTTCCGAGACAAAAAGACAGTGATGGTTCCCTATAATCATAAAGACAGGCAGTCATTATCTCTCAGAAACAAAAGCCCATTAAGTCAAAACCTATGAAGGAGACTTACAAAAACTGGGGCATCCCGCTGACTGTAATCACAAAAGAAACAGTTCAGGCAAAAAATAGGGATAACAAAATCAAAAAACAAAAGAGGCCCTACAAACCCTCAACAAAAAGAAATGACTGCCTATTCAAAATAAACTGTCAGCATCCGAACCATCACTGGAACATCAGAGCAAAGACTCAAACAAGGTCTAACGCACGATTAGCTGAGTTTAGGTTTGAAGAACGTCACAAAGAGCGGGTGGGCACAAATAAAATTTGAGCCATTATCCTTTGTTTCTTAAACCGTGAACCAGACCACGTTATAGCCCTTAAAAGTCCTAGCTGAAGCATGGGTTAGTTCGAAAGCATACTGTTATAAAGTTATCCTGACTCTTATAGGGCTCGCTGTAAAATATTGAGTTGACATCACATTTTACAAAAATTCGCTTGTTTTACAAAAAATGCATTTTCAAAATTTTCAAGACAGACATAAGCTTTGCATTCTTAAAATAATATTGTTTGCATATGACCATTTGTTCGAACAGCAGAGAAATTCGCACGACGAATATCTAGTGAACAAAAATCTTCTCAACAAAAAAGGTCATCTCAAATGGAAGAAACACTTCTAATCAAGGGGCACGGCATGATCATGGTCCATCATCTGGGGCAGTTCAGTCAAGATTCAAGGAATCTCTCAAAATGCCAAAATAGCCAGGGGCAAATCTCCGCCTGAGTCACTTGGGGCATTGGACATGGATTCCAGCAACGAATTTTGCCTGATCAAACATCTTCTGGTAGCATGGCAAATACATTACTGACAGTGACAACTCCCTACATTCTGAGAGCATAGACATAGTCGAAAAAATACTATGCATAATCAAAGACCCGCTAGGTCGACTGGCCTAGGCAAAAATAAGGGCTTCCCGGCGAACCATAAGGGTTTGGGCAAAAATAAGGGATGAAAATGAAAAATATGTACACCCGGCAAGTTGAAAACCATAAAAGGCAGCTTGGGCAAAAAAGGGTATCCCGGTGGACTGAAAACCCGAAAGGGCGGTCCAGGCAAAAGTTAGGGATCACAGCGTACGACTATGTCCCGACATCTCGTCACTTGCCTACCATAAGAAGATTTGTCAATCGGCAGTCATCAAGCACCTCCACAGGTACCTTCTCCCACAGAAGCTGGGGCAATAAGAGTTGTCCAAACTGTACAGCTACTTTGCTCACCAGGTACAAAGGTAGATTCAGCTGAAGAACATGACCAAGTTACCTTCACTCCCTGCAGAGTAAGACAGGATTCAGCCATGCTCTCCTCAAGCAGAGCTGGTCTCCCCTCAGCCCCGAAAAGGCACAGTATCTCCAGCAAGTCAGCAACACTCTCCCCAAGCAGAGTTAGCCTACAGTCAGCCTTAAGGAAGTTGGGTATCCCCAGAAGATCTCAACATTCCCTAGCGGAGTACGGATATTCCTCTACAAGCATCCCCGGCCGTCTTAATATTCCTCGACAGAAATATAAGATTGTTCCCCGGCGGAATACAGACACCCAGTGGAGCCACTTCCCCAGTACAGTTCAAAAGTTTCCCCAAGAGAGTTGAACCATCTCCCCAGTAGATTCTGGAAGCTTATCCCCAGTAGATTCTGGAAGCTTATCCCCAGTAGAGTCTGGAAGCTGGTCCCCTGCAGAGTGCAAAAGCATCTCCCCGGCTTTATTCAGAAGATTATCCCCCACCAGAGCTTATAACTGGGTTATCCTCAGCTAATTACAACGGAAAGATCGTCCTCGGCGAAGTTCTTCCTATCCCCAGCGGAGTTCATCAAATTCCCCAACAAAGCTTATCAACGGATTCCCCAGCGGAGTTATCATCAAAATCTCAGCGAAATATCTCTTCCCACAGAGTAATTCCCCTCAGAGTAATCTTCGCCAGGTTTATTCCCCAACAGAGTCATCTTCTCCTATCGGTTTATTCTTGCAATCATCATCCCCAGCGGAAACGAAGAACTCTACTCTTCAAACATCAGCCCAGGATTCAACAAGCTCCCGACATTCGTCAAGGATTTATTTTCCTAGACGAAAATACATTCATAAACATGTCACATTTTATACATCCTGCTTACATACATGATAAAGTGCATACTACACTATCTCTGAACATCATGACATCATGCATTTCATACATCATGACATTGCATACAACTGATGTTTTGCCTTTTCAGGAAAAGGTCAATCAAAAGACGATTACCATCAACTTTCGCAGTTCCAGATTCGATACCTGTATCTAGCCAGGGCATATCTGTGAGCGACTGATTATGGATTCGATACCTGTATCCAGCCAGGGCATATCTGCATGAAGAGTTTAGAGATTCGATACCTGTATCTAGCCAGGGCATATCTGTAGACGACCAGTTCCAGATTCGATACATGTATCTAGCCAGGGCATATTTATGAGTGATTGATTGTGGATTCGATACCTGTATCCAGCCAGGGCATATCTGCATGAAGAGTTTAGAGATTCGATACCTGTATCCAGCCAGGGAATATCTGTAGACGACTAATTCCAGATTCGATACCTGTATCTAGCCAGAGCATATCTGTGAGTGATTGATTGTAGATTCGATACCTGTATCCAGCCAGGGCACATCTGCATGAAGAGTTTAGAGATTCGATACCTGTATTCAGCCAGGGCATATTTGTAGACGACTAATTCCAGATTCGATACCTATATCTAGCCAGGGCATATCTGTGAGCGATTGATTGTAGATTTGATACTTGTATCCAGCCAGGGCATATCTGCATGAAGAGTTTAGAGATTCGATACCTGTATCCAGCCAGGGCATATCTGTAGACGACTAATTCCAGAATCGATACCTGTATCTAGCCAGGGCATATCTGTGAGTGATTGATTGTAGATTCGATACCTGTATCCAGCCAGGGCATATTTGCATGAAGAGTTTAGAGATTCGATACCTGTATCCAGCCAGGGCATATCTGTAGACGACTAATTCCAGATTCGATACCTGTATCTAGCAAGGGCATATATGTGAGTGATTGATTGTGGATTCGATACCTATATCTAGCCAGGGCATATCTGCATGAAGAGTTTGAAGTTCCGGATTCGACACCTGTATCTAGCCAGGGCATATCTGTGAGCGATTGATTGTAGATTCGATACCTGTATCTAGCCAGGGCATATCTGCATGAAGAGTTTGAAGTTCCAGATTCGATACCTGTATCTAGCCAGGGCATATCTGTGAGCGATTGTTTGTAGATTCGATACCTGTATCCAGCCAGGGCATATATGTAAGCGACTGATTAGAGGTCTACGCCTGTATCCAGCCAGGAAAGCTATCTCGATCAACCTTTCAAAGTTCCAGATTCGATACCTGTATCTAGCCAAGGCATATCTGTGAGCGATTGTTTGTAGATCCGATACCTGTATCTAGCCAGGGCATATCTGTGAGCGATTGATTGTAGGTCTATACCTGTATCTAGCCAGGAAAGTATCTGCATGAAGAGTTTGAGGATCAACACCTGTAACAGGCCAGGGAATTATCTTTCTTTCTCAAGTATACAAGTTCTCGCTAAGGAATCTCTTACGCGACCGACACCCCTAGATGGCATCTTTAAGCCCATCTCCACCCATATCCATCATATTTCCAAATGGCATCTGTAAGCCCATTTCCGACATCACATTGCTGATACTCCGCTATGCGAGTGCAAATTTCTGGGCACTTTAGTGTTCAATCATCTTCCACCTTTGGATCACGAAAGGCACGCCAGCTAATCTACATCCTCAGGTCTAAGAAGATTGAACAGGGGCAAATGTTGTACCCCAAAATTTGCCCTCCCATATTCTTCAAAGTTTGTCAAGAATCATCTTCAAATGGTTCAAGATTTCTCCAGAGTTGCACAGTCCAAATGCCTCCTAAGCTAGTTCAAAACTAGGGTTTTGGTTCTTTCAAGGAATTTGGGGTTTTCAAGGGCTCAATCAAGTCTCATAAGCCTACATACATCCTCAAGCATATACATGTCAAGTCTCAAGGCTCACAATGCCAAATTCCACAGTCAAAAGCATCATTTGACCTACAGTCAACTGCAGGGGTAAAATGGTCATTTTGCAGTCAAAAGTCAGAATTTTTGGTCAACATCTTATTTTGAGCCCACAATCATCATTTGATCAAGTCTTGATCATGATTCCACAAGCATGACTCAAAAATCATCAAGGATGCAAAAGTTACTATTTTTGGACAGCTGAAAAGTCAACTGTATCTTGACCAGAGCATAACTTTTTCATGGTTCATCAGAAAAATCCGATCCAATGCTCATTTTAAGGGGATGACATTTCCTACAACTCATATTCACATTCCAAGTCCAAGAAATGCTCTCACAAAAAGTTATCAATTTCTACATTATAGGTCAATTTCAAAAGTCAACAAAAATGCACTTTAAGTCAAATACCATAACTTGAGATTGGTAAATCCGAATGACATGGGACCAAAGGAATTGGTTAGAGGACTTCGAGACCTTTCCAAAATGTCAAAGAACATGTTCATATGATCAAAATTGAGCAAGATATGCATTGGAGAAGTTGGGGAATTTTTGTGAATTTGCAAAAGTCAACTTTGCTCAAAACACATCATTTTTGCTAATGGGCCTCAAATTCCTTCTTGAAACTTTATCCAAGGCTTATGCACGACCCATTGAGATTAAATTGAATTATTTTCTTATTTTTATTAATTAATTGGATTTTTAATTGATTTTTAATTCATTTAATTAATTTAATTGTAGGAAAATACCAAGATATGATTTCTAAATCTTTTCATGAAGCAAATATGACCTACATGTGCTGGAGATTTCGTGTACACATCAAGGGGACAAAGATCTCTCAATTTGGCAAGATTTTTCAATCAAAAAGATGCAAAAAGATATGACTTTCAATCAAATATTGAAACCATAATGCCATGGATTTCTTGTCAAGAATTTAACCTAATTCCATTCTACTATATGTACATGACCTAAACCTAATGCCTCACACGTGAAAAGCTGCTGCAAAAAGCCATAACCAATTCCAAAAAAACTCAAGAAAATTTGAAAACAGTTTTCCACATTCCAAGCCAGTTCAAAGCATTATAGTGTTTCCAATACATTGCTGGAGGTGTAAGGAACATATTGCAATCAAAACTAAGCCTTAAAACTCAAGAAACACGCAAGAACAGTCCCACGGTTTGTCAATCTTTTTCAGAATCGTAACTCTAAATTTATGCATCATTAACATGATTTTCTGTGTGTTTTGTGTTGCTAACAATCATACAAAGCTTTTGGCATAGGTTAATTGGACTGAAACGCCCTGAATCACAAATCACCATTGACAAATATTAGGGTTCCGAAGCTTTGATTTTGGGGCTTTCCCATACAGGAAAAATTGGACCTTCTCATGCATATGGTTGTAATCGTTGCAACCAGACGAATTGAATGCAACCCTCGCGAACAATTTATATAGCTTCTACGCCTATTCGCTATTTTTGGTCGATACAATTTGTGGGGGTTAAAAACCCCCGCTATCTGATTTGTTTTGCAGGTGTTCGGCGAGGAAGATGAAGCCGTGTTGATACATCATCGGGCCATTTCAAAAAGAGCGCGCATTTTTCTTTTTTCAGCATATTTGTTGGTTTTCTTGTATAATCATTGTTGTTTATTTCATTAACGATTGGAACACGTTGGCTGAGTGGTTGGGAGAAGTGTGCAAGGTGCCTTGGGACCTGGGTTCGATTCCCAGGTCCACCCAATATTTGTTCATATTTTTCATAACCTAATCATGTGCAGGCTTTCAAGTGATGTCCACCATATTCTTTCCAATCCTAGGTGCCATGTGTCCTGAAGCATAGATCTAATGGCTATGAGACGCTGAACACCATGTTCCCTGGTCAATGCATGCCTGGACAAGTCAGGAAGTCAAACGTGGCTTGGCAACAAATGGGCCAGACTTGTAACTTTCACCTCCATATTGGGCCATCAACCCCCCTGGTTTCTATTTTCTCTTTTATTTTATTTCTTTTTATTTTCTCTTAATTATAATTATTATCATTATTATTATTTAACTAACAAATAAATATTTTTATAATTAATTCAGAAAACCATAATTTTTATATTATTATTATTTAATTTCAATTATTATTTTGTAAATAAATACTAACATAAATTAACTTAGTTTAATTAGGTTAAATTTGACTTTTTTTTCTCAATAACTTAAAATAAATTAGAATTAGGGTTTCTTTTCTTTTGACAATTTTGATTCTTTTTATTTATTTTATTGTCCTTAAAAAAACATTAAAAAACATAAAAAATACTTTTTCTTGTAAAATATTTAATTAATTAGTTTTAGGGTTAATATTTAATTTAATGCAAAGGACCAAATTTCTTTCTTTTCTCAAAAAAAGGGTCAAAACCCTAAGGACGTCCTCGATTTAATTCCTTTTCGCGCATATTTATTTTTAATTTCTATTTTGATCATATTTATGTATCTGCTTCGAGAATGTAATAGATAATTAGGCTTTTATCGCTTTCTTTACTTTCTCGCATTTATTTTCCAAAGGGTTATGTTTTTGGCGATGTAAAACCCGACGCCTTGTAATAGTGTAGATTCACTTTTCGCAGTTTATTTTCCGCACAACTTATTAACTGTTAAATATGCATGACAAGACTTGTATGAAAAATAAAATCAAAACGTAGATCACAATGATGCATGTTCAAAGATAATTTAAACTGAAACAACACACATGCACATGCCACTCCTAGGGTACGCCTCACTTGGTTGCCTCGAGGTGGTCATTGAGTATGGGGTGTTTTAGAGGTAGCCCTCCTGTCTAAAGATCCAGTTGCCTCGAAACGGTTGCCTCGGATAAAAAGGATCTAGGACATTAGGGTTACCACTAAGGCGTCCTACTATTGCTTCGGTGACCACACATGTCCCTAATAATCGAATTGATCCGAATAACTCGAATGACGGTGCTACCTACTTCTCAATAATGGGATAGTACTGTCTAAAGGACTCTTACACAGCTTAATTCCTTAGAGTAGGTAGATTTCTCCTGGGTACTTGCTCTTTCAAAAAACAAAAAAACAACTTTTCGCACTTACACTTTCAAAAAGTTTTCAAACAAATACTTCATACACTCTTGAGGACTGATACAAGAGTTACCTAGAAGTTTTTCAAACTAAACTTTTTCAAAACCCACATACACAAGAAAAGCAAACATTTTTGAAAACATAGTGAGCAAGTACCTAAGAGCCCGTGGATAACCACGGATAGAAAGGGTGCTAACACCTTCCCTTTCTATAATCTACCTCCCGAACCGAGAAACATCTCGAAAAGGAATTTTGTTGTGCTTTTGTCCTTTCCATGTTGGAGAACATAAAAGACGGTGGCGACTCTTGCTTACCGCGACATTTCACGAACCAGCTTCAAAACAGTCAGTTCTATTTCCACCGATCACACTATCCCTTAGAATTATGGAGTTGAAGTCTACTACCATGGCATTAAGTAAGAACCATTAGTTGTCAAAGATAAAAATAATGAAGTTACAAATCCAATGTTGGCAATATTGTTGGGACTAGTAAGGTTACCAGAAGTGGAAGGGCTTTTTCTCCATAGATCTCTCCAAAGGTTGTTTCTGCACCAGTTCGTATCCCTGCTACTGAATCAACTGCCAGACTCCAAGCAAGATATGGAAGAGGTACTGAAAATTATTCGAAAGAGTTACTATAAGATTGTTGAACAGTTGGGAAAGACCCCCACCAAAATATCTATGCTATCTTTGTTTTTGTGCTCTGAATCCCATGCTCAGGATTTGGTGAAATTTCTGAAAATGTGCTCATGTACCATAAGAAAATCTTTGTTGATAAGTTCGAAAATTGTGTTGCTAGCCTGACAAATGATAATGGGCTAGGCTTTTCTGATGCTGATTTAACTCCTGCAGGAAGGAACCATAACAAGGCCTTGCATGTCTCTATTGAGTGTAGGGGCACTAACTTATCTCATGTATTGGTGAATACAGGTTCCTCATTGAATGTATTGCCAAAAGTTGTTTTAGACAAACTTGACTATGAAGGGGTTGTGCTAAAACCCAGTGACATTGTGGTGAGAAATTTTGATGGTTCAAAAAGAATGGTGCATGGAGAAGTTGATCTTCCAATCAAAGTGGGGTCCTAGGACTTCGACTCTACTTTATATGTGATGGACATTCGTCCAGCTTATTCATGTTTGCTTGGACGCCCTTGGATTCATGGGACGGGTGCTGTTACTTCTACTTTACACCAAAAGTTGAAGTATCACGTGAAAGGAAAAATCATTACAGTTTGTGGCGAAGAAGAATATATGGTGAGCCATTTGAACTCCTTCAAGTATGTTAAGATGGATGGTTAATTCCTCGAGACTCCTTGCTATACCTTTGAAGTTATTCCTCCGAAAACCCCTGTTTCTAAAGTTGCTCCTACTGTTCCTAAGGTTACCAAGATTCCACCAAAAATGACTTCTCTGAAAGATGCTAAGGTTGTGGTAGAAGAAGGTGGTGGAACTATTTGGGGTCAGCTTCCTGACATTCCTTACAAGTCCGAAAAATTTGGTTTGGGTTTCACCTCAGAGGCTCAGAGGGTTGTCCGTTGTGCTCGTGCTAGTTCTAGGAGACCGCCATTCCACATCAAAAATAATGGAATTCACAAAAATCAAGTTAACAGTGTGGAAGATGTTGATAGCGACTATGACATAGATAGTTGGATTTTCCCTACTACCGACAATAGGCTCAACAATTGGAAGGCTAAAGACTTTATACCAATCTCCTATAGCCAGGAGTAAATGTTGTTTTCTGTTTTCTTGTTTTCAAGTTTTTTTTGGTTATGTAATTTAAACAAAAACTTTAAGCCTTGTGCCTTACCCAGAGCACGATGGTCTCTTTGTTAGGTTTGTCATGTTTCATCCACATTTTTTCATTTAATAAGTCATTGGACGTTTACATTCAAATTTTGTGCTCTCTGTCTTTCTTTTAATTTATTGCTTTCGAAATAGATATGTGTTCTTACACACACCCACATAACAAATTACAAATCCACATCCACCCTGGATCCCGATGATAATAATTATGCTATTTCCAATTATGACTTCGAAAATCCGATCTACCAAGTCGAGGACGAAGGTGAGGAAGATTGTGAAATACCTGGAAAGCTTGCTAGAATGCTAGAGCAGGAAGAAAAAGCCATACAACTGTATGAAAACCCAGACGAGTTTGTGAACTTGGGTACTTAAGAGAACAAGAAATAAATCAAGATAAGTACCAACCTAGAAGAAAATGTCAAAAAGTGGTTAATCCAGATGTTACGTGACTATGTTGAGATCTTTGATTAGTCTTATGAAGACATGCCAGTGCTTGATACTGACATTGTGGTTCACCGTCTACCGACGAAGGTAGGTTGTCCTCCTATAAAGTAGAAGGTTCTTCGTATGCGTCCTAAGATGTTTGAAAATATCAAAGCTGAAGTCATGAAGTAGTTCAATGCAGGTTTCTTAGCTATTACGTCCTATCCTCAGTAGGTTTCAAATGTTTTGTCGGTGTTGCACACCAAAATTTACCCTCTTGACTCAGGCTTATGTTTCATCATAAACATCATATTGCATTGCATTCATACATGGTGTAGGGATCAAGGTATTTTGTTTTATCAAGCCTCCCTCAAGCTTTGGAAGATTGATTGTATTGACAAGTTTCTCAAGGAGATCCTTATCATCTAAACCCCTGGATCTCTCAAGCCCAAAGGTTTCACATCTCTCAAGGTATCTTATCCACCTCATTGGATCATCAGAAGATTGAGTATTGTACTTTTATAAGGAGAATTACTTCCTTTTGATTCATCAATCAAAACCAGGGTTTGAGTTTTAATCAGGGATTCTTTGCAATTTTTGAGTGGAAACTCCTTCCATAGCCTCTATGTGTTTGTAATATCATATGTTGAAGTTTTGATCATCAATTTTGAAGAGAAGGGTTCAATTGAATCAAAAGGGGCAAAACAATCATTTTACTCAAAAGTCAACAAAGTCAAAGTTAACCAAGTGGACTTTTGGTCAACATGAAGCATTTGACCTGTATTTTCATGTGGGATGATCATTAATGATTGATTTTGATGAGAATTGCAAGTTTGAGAGGTTACTTGGATTTGAAGTTATCTTGGTGATTGAAATTTTCACTAAGTGTTTTTGATTTTGGCCTGACTTTGAAAGGGCGTAACTTTCTCATTTTTTAGGGGATTTTGGTTATTCTTTTTGCCAATTGAAGAGGGGAAAAATATCTACAAGGGCCCACAGAGGACAAAAACACACTTCATACTCAAAATCGAAAGTTATGAGCCTTTGAAGTTTAAGGCAAGCTGGTCAAATGTTAGGCATCATGGGCAAGCCACACGGTCATCCTGTGGCATCTTGCCCAGGCTTTTCATCGAACAGATGGCACACCAAATGTGCAGCCCATTTTCTTGTAACTCAAGCTAGGTTTTGATTTGATTTTTGGTTTAATTAGAAGTATTACATGTTGGCATTCCATTGTGAGAAGAATTATTGGAGATGGTTAAGATTTGATCAAGTTATGAGTGTTGAAAGTGGGAAACCTCAGTTGATCATGCATGGCACGCAAGATGTCATTAAGGAGCTGCAAAGGAAAAAAATGGAATTTCTACTTTTTTAATTTTGGATGAAATCAGAGAAAACTAAAAAAAATCTCAAACGAACTTCAGCATTGTTTCGGTCCTCACCATCCATTTTCCAGCTGGATTTTCAGATTCAAAGGCCAGGATCACTTCAACTGTAACAAACTTTTGCTGCTATATAACAAACATTCTCTTTCAATCTCATTAATTCTTCAGTCATTGGAAGAATCACCAAAAAGAGCTCTCATCTTCTCTCTGCTTTCTTCTTCAATCTTCAATAAAAAATTCTCTCTGCAACTGCTTCAACCTCCTCAAATATTCGTCATCCTTGCATCAATCTTCAATGACATTCTTTACACCACTGCAACTTCTTCAATCTTCCGGAATCCTCATCATCATCGCAAGCAACAACAACATCACGGTTTTGTTCATCTAAGAACACATCATCTACCTCACTTATTCGTTCATCGCACTATAATAAACTCGTAGACAAAACTGGAATTGATTCTCGCGTAACAACATCAAGAACTTGAAGCAACTCTTCTCCTCAATCCTACACCTTCAGTTAAAAGGCAGCAGCATTGGCCAAAGAATTTCAGATCTGAAGTTCAATTTTCTCTCAAAAAATTCAGTTCTCGAATTCTCTCATTTCTCTGATTTATTTTTCCATTCTTTCTTGTTGATTCATTTTCAGTGAAGTGAGTAGATCATAGTGGAAGCATTGGTTTGCATATGGAGTGGAGGATTTGAATTTCTAGATTTTGCATCAAGGTGAGTTTCTTGGACTTCGATTTGCCGTGAGTTGCTTGGACTTCGATTTGCTGTAAGTGGCTTGAACTTTGATTTTCTGTGATTTGCTTGGACTTTGATTTGCTGTAAGTTTTCTTGCACTTCGATTTAGTGTGAGTTGCTTGGACTTTGATTTGCTGTAATTTTTCTTGCACTTAAGTTTGGTGTGAGTTGCTTGGACTTTGATTTGCTGTGAGTTTTCTTGGACTTCAATTTGTGTGATTTAGCTTGAATCAGTTTTGTAATTCTTGTGCATTGTGTTTTAGCTGGCCGGACTATAAGTCTGATTATATATTTATCTTCGTTTGAGGCTTGAATCCTATTTTGGAGCTTCTGAAATTCTATGCGTAGATGATTTTATTTGAGTTTTCATGAGCTTTGTTCTTGATCTGTGGCTAATGATTTGAGATGATTCGAGTTGCATAATGTAGAGTGTTTTGCTATCTTTCGATTGCATTTCTATTTACTAAATCTAATTGAGAATTGAGTTCGTGATTTGCATGATGTAGAGTGTTTTACTAGCTTTCGATTGCATTTGATTTTACTAAATCAAATGGAGAATTGAGTTCGTTTGAATGATCTGAGCATGGGCCCTTGCATTGAGTCTACGCGTAAGTTTCACTTGTGCTAGAGGTAAGAGTCTATGAAGCTTCGAAGGATGATAGCTTAGAAATCCAAAGCCTGAGGAGTTTTGTTCGAAGAAGGTTACTGCTTGCAGGTTGAAGCCAATCGAAGGATGCTACTGCAGGTTAAAGCCAAACGAAGAAAGGATACTACTTCTTGTAGATTGAAGCCAATGGAAGAAGGTTGCATGTTATTGCAGGTTGAAGCCAACCTCAGATGGTTGCTACTGCAGGTTGAAGCCAATCAAAGGATGCTACTGCTGCAGGTTAAAGCCAGTCGAAGAAGGCATAATTGAAGCCAATTGTAGAAGGATGATACTACTGCAGGTTGAAGCCAATTGAAGGAGGCTATTGTTGCAGGTTAAAGCCAAACGAAGAAGGGCACTACTGCTACAGAATTGAAGCCAATCAAAGAAGGCAGGTTAAAGCTAAACGAAGAAAGGATGCTACTGCTTGCAGATTGAAGCCAATCAAAGAAGGTTGCATGTTATTGCAGGTTGAAGTCAATCCCATATGGTTGCCACTGTAGGTTGAAGCCAATCGAAGGATGCTACTACTGCAGGTTGAAGCCAATTGAAGAAGGAAGAATTGAAGCCAATCGAAGAAGGATGCTATTGCTGCAGAGTTGAGGCCAATCGAAGGAGGCTGCTGCTGCAAGGTTGATGCCAATCGAAGAGTCTCACGGTAGAAGTCAAACCACCATTCAAACTTGGAACTATAATCCCTTTTATTTTTATAATCATTTAATTCATTTTGGTTTTATGGTTTTAATTTTCATTTAATTAATTCTAATTCAGTTTTGGAACCTAATTAGATAATTGTTGAGATAAGATGCAGACCCAAACTAAGGTGGTGGTTGGGCCTTGAGTCTGTTAGCTTTTTCTGAAATCAATTAATACCAACAAAAGGGCTTCATGGATCACTTTTCAGATGGGCCTTGCACTTAATTTCTGATTCATACATATTTGGATCCAATATATACCCCTGGCTGTTTATAGTTTTTGTCATTTATTTTCTCATGGAATTTTCTTTTTCATAGTTTTTATAATAAAAATGATACAAAAAATAGGATGTTTTTAGATCTGATTTTTAGGACTTTAAAATTTAATTGAAGTTTCCAAATTATTCTTTCCATGTTAATACTCATTTTGTTATTTCCATGAGTTCGTGGTAAGAGTCTGGTTTGTGATATCGAGCGCCTGAGGATTAGTCCGGTTGATTATTGGTGAAGATTTTGTGAAGATCGTCGGGTTTCTTTGTTCTAATACGCTCTACTACGGATTAATATTCATTTGGTATTTTCCCTCGTTTATCACATTTCGCACTTCACTGCTTTCTAGAGATCATGAGAAGTAGGGTTCTTTCCGCTTTCCTTGCCATGTCATGTAGGAATAGAGATGTATGACGGGGACCTCCGTTGCTGATATATGTCAGGAGTCCCTCTGGTTTTTTTAAAGACTTGTTTAAGGCAATGCAGTCGGTGTGCTAATTGTGACTGTTTGAAATCCTACCTTCGGAGTAGGTATTATGCACGTGTGTTTATATTTGTGCATGCATTGTATTACAGGTGAAAAGTCCTCAAAAGAAGGCAAGCGAAAAGGTTTCGTAATCGACCCCTGCACATTCCAGTCTGTATCGTTCCTATGCTCACTTTCTACAAGTAGATGCTCTGAACATGTTCCCAAGATCCTAATGAATTTAAGTCCTTTAAAGGCAAGTGAAAAGGGTCCCCGCAGTCGGATCCCCATGCTTTCTTTAGCTCGTGTTGACCAACACTGATGTTTAGTGTACACATGCACTATGTCTTTTCCCCCCAGATCTTTCTTGCCCTGGTAATTGATATCACGGTGAAGGACCCTTTTTCATTCCTATAATTCTAGAGCATGTTGACTCGAGTGATACGCTCCCCTTGGTTGTGGCTTGATCCCTGGTCTGATGCTTGGTTGCTTGTCTATGGTGGGACCTCCCTTTCTACTACTAGGCATGCGCCTTGTAGGTATTTGATATTCGAGTGATGCTCGAGTTGTTGTTTGTACAGATGTTTCGCCATCAGCTTGCTTGTTTTTGTCGCAGGATTTGTGACATTTTTACCATGCTCCCTTAGGATTGCTCGTGTAGGGTTTGTCCTCGAGCTAGACCTTAGGATAGGAATCCAGGTATGCTAACATAGGGTAGAAACTTCCCTCTTTCATCCTCAACCTTAGGGCCAATCATTGTATGATAAAATTAGGGCTAGAGATTAGGATAGTCTCCCTTAGTTGTTTTTCCTTTCTTTTGCATATTGCATCTTAAAACTAAAACTTCTTCTTAGCAAATCATAAAATATCTCTAATAAACTTAAATCCTTCTTCAAGGTAAAAAATACAAACCAAATATTATTTGTTTGTGCGCCTTTTGGCATTGTTTTAAACTTAGTCAATGGATGATTTGCCATCCTTGCCACGATATTTTGTTATCTTTTCGCCGATGTTTCACCATCGTGCACATGTTTGTTATCCTACTTTGATACTCATTATCATTGTTAGGTGTGATGTTTTGTTTTCTGGTTTATTGATGTTTCACCATCTTTGCCATGTTATCTTCCTATCTCTTAGCCGATGTTTCGCAATCTCACATGTTTGTAGCCGATGTTTCTCCATCGCACATGTTTGTCATCCTACTTTGATTTTCAATATCATTGTTAGGTGTAATGTTTCATCGTCTTATCTTATGTTTTGCCATCATGCTGGCGTCTTACCGCCTTATCTGAGTTTGTATTGCCATGCGATGTCTTGTCATCTTTTCTTGCTATTTTATCATCATTGTTGATATTTTATTGTTTTGTCTGATGTTTTTCCATCTTGTTTGTTGCTTTTATCTTCTTAACTAAAAAACACAAACCAACCAAAATATATGAGCCAAACTACGGCTGCTCTGATTCCTTAAAATGGATACGTAGGCACTGGGGTAGGGCCCAAGCAAGCACAACTTTTATTTTCCCTACATTCTTTTCTCCTTTCTTTTGCATGCATTCCTTGTACAGTTTAGATATAGATTTTTACACACCCATTAGATTAGACAACAAGATTGGATACCGTTGAGTACTACGGGTGTGTAGGGTGCTAATACCTTCCCCTCGCGTAACAGACTCCCTTACCCGATCTCTCGGTTGCAAGACTGTGATTTCACCCTCTTCAGGTTTTCATTTCCCCTCTCGGCGGGATAAAAGACGTTCGGTGGCGAATTCATTGATTTCATATCAGATGACGGTTTGGCCAGGTTGTTTTAGTCGGTACCTAAGAAGGACGATAAGGTGCGTATGTGTATAGACTACATGGATTTGAATAGGGAAAGCCCCAAAGATGACTTTCCGCTTCCACATATTTATGTTCCGGTTGACAACACCGCTCCGCATAAAGTATTTTCTTTCATGGATGGCTTCTCTGGTTATAATCAAATTAAGATGGCACCTGAAGAGATGGAGAAAAATACTTTTGTCACACGGTGGGGAACTTTTTATTAGAAAGTTATGCCTTTTGGTTTGAAGATAGTCGGTGCAACATATCAGCATGCTATGGTAGCTTTGTTCCATGATATTATCCATCATGAGATAGATATTTACGTTGATGACATGATAGCTAAGTCTCAGACTAAAGAAGAACATCTCGGCCACCTGCATAAGCTGTTTGAGAGATTGAAGAAGTACAAGTTAAGGTTGAATTCAAACAAGTGCACCTTTGGGGTAAGTTCCGATAAACTCCTAGGTTTCATCGTTAGTGGTAAAGGTATTAAAGTTTATCCTACCAAGGTTAAAGCCATTCAAGAAATGCTAGCTCCCCGTACTGAGAAGGAAGTCAGAGGTTTCTTAGGACGATTGTACTACATTTCCAGATTTATTTCCCATTTGACAGCTACTTGTGAGCCAATCTTGAAGTTACTGAAGAAAGATCAAGTAATGAAGTGGAACGATGATGGTCAGATAGCCTTCGACAAAATCAAGGAGTACCTCTAGGAACCTCCAATTCTGATGCCATCGGTTGAAGGAAGACCTCTGATCATGTACTTGACAATATTAGATAACTCAATGGGGTGTGTATTGGGGAAACATGACGAGTATGGTCGAAAAGAGCATGCAATATACCACCTTAGCAAAATGCTTACCGACTGTGAAACAAGATACTCACTGCTCGAAAAAACTTGCTGCTCTTTGGCATGGGCTGCTCGCTGACTAAGACAATATATGTTGACTCATACTACTTTGTTAATCTCTAAGGTAGATCCAATAAAGTACATATTCGAGAAACCCGCTCTCTCTGAAAGAATATCAAGATGGAAAATGTGTTGGATTAAAATATCCAGCGTCAACCTTAGGGATTCGAAGGGCTTAACATCCCCCTATGGGCGCCTACACAGGTGTGTTAGGTGGGCCAGGTAGGCCCCTTGTTAGATTCTCTATAAGGAAATAGAGTAGCACCTTGGCTACAAGCAATTGCTTTTAGCTCAGTGGTAAGCGCTTGATCCTACAAGTGGTATCAGAGCAAGGTCATGGGTTCGAATCCCCCCGGCTGACACTGGGGGGAGATTGTTGGATTAAAATATCCAGCGTCAACCTTAGGGATTCGAATGGCTTAACATACCCCCATGGGCGCCTTCACAGGTGTGTTAGGTGGGCCAGGTAGGCCCCTTGTTAGATTCTCTATAAGGAAATAGAGTAGCACCTTGGCTACAAGCAATTGCTTTTAGCTCAGTGGTAAGAGCTTGATCCTACAAAGTGGTCTTGACAGAATACAATATTCAATACACTACTCAGAAGGAAATCAAAGGAAGTGCATTGGCAGATCATTTGGCTCATCAAGATGTAGATGACTATAAGTCTATGAATTTTGAGTTCCCAGATGAGAACATCATGTTAGTTACTGATTATGAAGAACCTGGACCATATGAAGGACCTGAACTGGGATCTTGATGGACTTTGGTTTTTGATGGAGCTTCCAACGCACTTGGTAATGGAATTGGTGTTGTGATTATCTCTCCCAAGGGTTGCGATACACCCTCTCCACCAAATTATGTTTTTACTGTAACAATAATATGGCCGAGTACGAAGCATGCATCATGGGTATCAAATCCTCCATCGATATGAGAATTAAATTCTTGAATGTATATGGGGACTCAGCCCTAGTGATCAATCAGATTAAGGGAGAATGGGACATGAAGCATCCAAATCTTATTCCTTATCGAGAGCATATGTTAACATTAATTCCGTACTTCAAAGAAATCACTTTTGAACACATTCCACGAAAAGAGAATCAATTGGCAGATGCACTAGCTACCATGTCATCTATGTTCAAAGTTAGATGGGATAATGAAGCTCCTCGAATTACTATTGAGAGACTAGAAGAACTGGCGTATTGCTACGAAGTTGATACTGATGGAGTAGAGGAAAAGCCTTGGTACCACGAAGTAAAAAGATACCTCAAAACTCAAGAATATCCTGAAGGGGCGTCTATCAATAATAAGAAATTTCTAAGGATGTTCTCTGTCAAGTTCTTTCTGAGTAACGAAATATTATACAAGCGCAACCACGATTCGACTTTGCTTCGTTGTGTAGACAAGAAGGAAGCTAAGAAAATTATGGAAGATATGCATGAAGGTGTCTTTGGTACTCACTCCAATGGACATAAAATGGCTAAAAGGATTCTAAGATGATAGTGACATACAAAGATTGGCATGAGATGTTACCATTTTCTCTGCATGGTTATCGCACTTCAATATTTATATCAACTAGAGCAACCTCGTTCTCTCTAGTCTACGGTATGTAGGTTGTCTTACCTGTTGAAGTACAGATTCCTTCCCTAAGGATTATGAAAGACACAGGTTTAGATGAAGACAAATGGATTCATACTCGACTTGGCCAGATAAGTTTGATTGATGAAAAAAGGCTTGCGGTTGTTTGTCATGGTCAAATGTATTAGAAACGCATGATCAATACCTTTAACAAGAAGGTCAGACATCAGGTGTAACAGGCTGGTGATTTGGTAATAAAGCACATCATCCTACCACAAGGTGATCCCAGGGGAAAATGGACTCCCATATAAGAAGGACCATTTATGATCAAAAAGATATTTTATGGCGGTGCTATGATACTTACCACCATGAACAGTGAAGATTTTTCGCACCCTGTGAACACAAACATAGTCAAAAAATACTATGCATCCCGGTAGGTTGACTGGCCTGTGCAAAAATAAGGGCATCCCAGCAAACCAAAAGGGTTCGGGAAAAAATTAGGGATATATATATATATATATATATATATATATATATATATATATATATATATATATATATATATATATATATATATATATATATATATGTATGTATATATTGTACATCTGGCAAGTCAAAAACCTGAAAAGGCGGCTTGGGCAAAAAAGGATATCCTGATGGACTGAAAACCCGAAAGTGCGGTCCAGGAAAAAGTTAGGGATTAAAGCGTACGACTATGTCCCGTTGGATCACCCATCTACGTACAACCAACTTTATTACTAGCATAAAGTTCGAACGGTACAGATCAATTTAATCATCTTCTTCCGACAGCAAGTCATAAGATGCGTGAAAACATAGGGGCAATAGCAGAGTTGATACTCGATGGGATCATTTCCACATAGTTGTTTTTCTTTGTTTATCACTTTGTACACCCTTTTCAATTTTTATGACGATTTCCTCTTACTAGGATTTCTGTCTCCTTGTATAAAACTACCTGAATGAATGCAATTATATTTCAAAATTCAAAAATTGTTTTTACTTTCTCTGATTTGTTTGCAAAAACGTCCAATGATTACGTTGAATGAACATATGCATTTAAATATGATTATTGTTTACAAAATATATGCATGAAAACAGGATAAGCATTTACTAAAGACTCTAGGAGTTGGGATACTATCCAAGTTATCCATAAATCCCCACAGAACGATCTCCATGGAACTATCTCTATAGAGATTACATCACAAGCTCATCCCCATCAGAGATATATTCCCCATATAATCTAATATGCCCTCAGGAAGAAATGGGGGTATCCTCCAGCAGTGCACCTCCATATCCCTGATGGATAGCTTGACATGATCATCTTCCCCAAGCAAAAGATCGAACATCCCCAACAGAGTTTCCTCAAATAGAAAACGGGAATCTCCAGTAAAGTCGTTCTAAATAAAATTGAATAATTACTTTGTTTCATTCCCAAAAACAGTTGGGGATTTATTTTCCCCAGCTAGACATTGTTATAAGAAGCTATCGATACGCTCCAACGACATATTACATCCATATATCATTCACAAAATATCATAGCATAAGCATACGAAACGCATATAATATTCTCATTTATTTTGAGAGCATCATTATAAAATACATTTCATGCATCATAACATTGCATAAAGCTAACTTTTTTTTTAGGTTAAGTTCGCAAACAAACGAATATTACCAGTGATTTATAGACGGGTTGTAGATCAATTCCTGAAACAGGACGGGGCGACTATCTACATGACCAGATGATTTCCTTCAGAGATTCATTTTGAAAAGCACTTCCCTTATAGACTAATTCTCATGAGCATTTCCTTTAGAGATTCATTCTGAAAAGCATTTCCCTCAGATAAAATCAGATAGATTCATTCTAAAAAGCATCAGTCAGATAAAACTAGGTGAAGGTTCATTCTGATACTCCTATGGATACAGTCGGGCATACACTCATCCTAATACATTTTTCAGATACAATCAAACGAAGATTCATTCTGATCCACTTTTTGATACAGTCGGGCATACACTCATTCCAATACATTATTCAGATACAGTCGGGTGAAGACTCATTCTGATCCACCTTTAGATACAGTCATGCGTAGACTCATTCTAATACTTGTTCAGATACAGTCGGGCATAGACTCATTCTGATACTCCTATCAACATCCACTTTGGATGGCATCTATAAGCCCATTTTCGATGACACTCTGTCAAATTTCTAAATGGCATCTTTAAGCTCGTTCAAGCAGTACAATCAACCAATAGTTTTACTTCGTGCACATGTGAGTCCAAATTTCTAGGTACTTAAGTGTGCAATCCTCTTCCACCTTCAGATCACGAATGGCGGACATGACAATCTAACTCCTCAGGTTTAAGAAGATTGAACAGGGGAAGTTGTTGTACCCCAAAATTTTCCCCTACATTTACAATATAAGTTAATTCCATATATCTTCTCATGCTCATGAAGGTATCAAACACTCAAGACTACTCAAGGGTTGACCAGACAAACTCTCTTCCTAAGCAATTGAACTACAACTAGTGTTTTGTCTTTCTCAAAGGAAATTGGATTTCTAATACCTCAACTGGACTTCATGGTTTCTCATATGTCTCAAGGTACCCTCATACCAAGTTTCAAGCCTTACATAACAAGTTTGATCAGTCAATTAGCCATGTGATTGAAAATCAACTGTATTGGAGAAAAAGTCAACTTTGACCAATCTACAGTCAAACTTCTAGATTTTTGGTCAACATCAATATTTTAAGGTCACGTTCATCATTTTATCAAGAATTGATCATAATTCATCAAGAAAACTCAAGATTCATCAAAAGTCAAAAGTTACTAAATTAGGGTTATCTTAAGGAGAAGTCAACTGAACTTTGACCAAGCATAACTTTCACATACGTCATCATAAATTCCTCAACCAAAGCTTACCTTGAAGGAAATTCAATTGTCTATAACTTTGTCTCTCTAAGCTCAAGGTCAAAAATGCTTCATTTAAGAGATATGAGCAAAAACATTACAGGTCATTTTAAAAGTCAACAAAAAGACATTTTTTGTCAAAGACTTTTACATCAAGTTAGAGACTTTAAATGAAAAAATGACTAACATGAAAGTTGTAGGAGACATATTGAGCTTTCCAAGAAGTCCAAGATCATTTTAATATGACAAAAATTGAGAGAGTTATGGTTGGTGTAAATTGAGAAATTTTGAGAAAACGCATGAAACCTAAATTGAGCAAATTTGAATTTTGGGGCTAATGGGCCTAAGTTTTCAGGTCCAAACATGATCATGACATCATAAGGAACTTCTAAATCCATTCACATATTTTTTATGATTTTTATTTCTTATATTTGGATTTTATTCATTTAAATGCAAATAAAATAAAATAAAATAATAAACTAATGGATCAAGGCGTGTAGGCTTTTAATTTGATCAGATTTGAAGCCCAAAAAACTCATGACAACTTGGAAAAATGTGTAGAGATGATTGGCACATGATTAATCTTAAAAAAAGAAAGTTTTCATGCAAAATTCCAATCAAAGATTTTATCATGAAATACAAAATATTTATCTCACTTTTGTTGACCTAATCTAAGAATTATAAATAGACAACATATTCAGACATCAAAGCACACGAAAAAAGCTGCTTCAGGAGCACACTTTAAAATCTCAAAATTTCAAGAAACTAGGGAAACTCGACACCTTTGTCTCCAGCCTCTTTTAATCTGTTTCAAGCATTCCATCAGCCTCTTGAAGTTCCCAAAGAGTTCATCCCAATCATCGTTGAAGCTTGAAGCACATCAAAATAACATATCTCAATCGCACCGGTTTGGTAATTTTCGTGAATTTCAAATTTTTAATATGCGCATTGTTGAATGATTTTATGCATACATACATTTTCATAATCATGTTTAGAACTGTTTTGATCCATTACTTGCAAGCATTGACGCAGGGATGATGAGTTGCCATTGTTAGGGCAATTTGGAGTATTTTGTTCGAAACTTACTCTACAAGCGTTTTCAGGATAAACCAATGCTTCCATTGGATTCCCAAGTGTCAAAATAAGGGGATAGGGTCCCTGTTATGATCTAACTCGCGCATTTTTTGCAGGTTGAGATTTTGGCTCACGGAGAAGACGACTCGTGTTAGGGCTCAGTTGCTTCTCTGATCTGGCATTTCATTATATTTTGATTCGTTTGTATTATATGAACACGAAACACAATTGGCCCGATGGTGAGTGATGCGCTGGTATTGCGTGAGGACGTGGGTTTGATCCCAGCCTTTTGTCAAAATTATTTTGTTTTTTTTTCTAAACTAACGCGCAAGTTTATAATATATTGAATGCTTCATATTCCATAATACAAATGCAGCGCTGGCGCAGTGGTAGGAAGGTGTGCCTATGACTTCAAGGGTGTGGGTTCAAGTCCCACCCCATGAATTTTGGTTCTTTTATTTTCTAAACCCTAATTTCATTCTTTTTCATAATTAATTCCTTTTTAATTAACCATTAACAAACCTAATTTTTTCAAAACTATAACAAATTAGGATTAGAGTTTATAATCAGTAATTATATTTTTTAATATAATTTTATTTAATAATTAATTAAAAAAGTTTTTTAATATTAAAATCAATTAGAATTTAGGTTTTGATTACTATTATTATCACTTAAATTATTTTCTACAAAAACACCAAAAACGTTAAACACTTAGATTTTAGGTCTTTAACATTTTTTTCTAACATTTTTTCTTATTTTCTTTCTTTGATATTTAAATTCCTATAAAAAACTGTGTAGGTCGCACTATCAATGTAATAGATTAGATTTACATTCTCGCATTTTTTCTATTATGTATCTGCTCCGAGGATGTAATAACGTAGATTTACTTTCCCGCATTTTCTATACTTATGTATCTCTCCCAAATCCATTATTAGTGTAGGATTTTACATTCCCCACTTTATTTTTCTATACATATTTAATAGTTAATGACTAGGGTTTGCATGGAAAGACTAAAAGCAATCTAGAAAACCCTAAATTCCCAAGATTAAATAACTGAAAGTACACACTTTGCACACTTTACACCTTTAGGGTAACCACTCTTGTTGCCTTATGAATATTGGTCATGTACCTCGAAAGTGGGGATACTTTAGCAAAAGACCCTCGATCAAATCATCATAGTCCCTTCGAGTTTCCTACAAAATGATGATAGTCCCTCCAATACAATTGCTAAAGTATCCTGACATGTTGCCTTCGATGACCATACAATGACCCTACGCATGTCCCTTCACATCCAGTAGATAGGGCTACCTACCAACTAATGGCATGGATAGTATTATCTCCAAAGGATAAGGAAAATAACAAGAAATACCTTATTAGTGGGTAGGACTCCTAGTTTCTTGCTCACAGCCTTTTTCACAAAAAAAAAATACATTTTTACACATCAAACAAATATTTTTTAAAAAAAAACTTTATATACATTCTCGAGGACTGATACAAGAATTGTTACAAAGTTAGCCTTACATTGGCATTTCGAAATATTTTCAAACAAATTACACACACAAAAAACAAGTTTCAAAAAGTGGGCTAAGCAATTAAGAGCTCGTAGATAACTACGAATGAAAAGGGTGCTAACACCTTCCCTTTTCATAACCTACCCCCCGAACTCAAAATCTATCAAAGGTATTTTCTGTTCTTTTCACCTTTCCTAAATATTGGATAAAAGAAAAGTCGGTGGCAACTCTTGTTATCCGCACATTTGGATAAAACCAAAAAGTCAGTTCTCCCACCGTATTACAAATATCAAAATTAATGGTTGTGCAAACTTCTCTAGAGAGAAATTATAAAGCTTCATGGGGATAACAACTTTCAGAGAGAAGCATCATCTCGGCTTCATTTGGGGATCTAAGAAGTTAAAAATACAACAAGTCAAAATTATGGGGATTATAAATCAAACTCAGCACTTAGTGAGAGAAAATCCAAAAATTTAACAATTATCTCAACAGTTTTTAGAAAAGATACTGCCCTTTTCTGGTTGCTCAACTGGAAAAAATCTGCGTCAAGTCCTGACTGGAGAATCTGGGATAGAGGCGTTAAATTGTGCAAACGCAAAACCAAAATGATCAACCTGGAGGGAAATCTTGAACCATGACTTAACTGGGGAAATAGGATTACATTCCCAACATCGCACCATATATCAATTGGTATGAACTCCAACTATCCGAGAAACAGAACAGGATCATGCGCATATCAGCAAGAGTGATCTCGGGATATCTTTTGGGTAATCAAGAAGTTAACATCACAACAAGAAGTCAAAATTATGGAGATTTCAAATCAAACTCAACACTTGGCGAGGGAAAACCCAACATGTTGACAGCTGTTTCAACACTTCTTAGAAAAGATACTGCCCTTGTCTAGCTAATTGGAGGCACGCAACAACAATAGTGTCATAGCTGGAGAAACTAATGCTCTGCAAGAGATTCCACATTAATTCTCAACAAACAAAGGAAGAAAGAACTTCATCAAGTGAGCAAATACTACATAATTTTGCAATCTCTTCCTGATCACCACCTAGCTGGGGAAAGAATCACACTCAGTTGGAGAAACCTGAATCAAGACTTAGCCTAGGAATATAGGAGAGAGGCATCGAACCACACAAACTAAAAACATATAACAACTTAGAGGAAATTTGAACCAAGACTTAACTGGAGAAAATGGGATTACAAACCCAACACCACACTATAGCCTAGAGGCAACCCACTAATTGATCAACAATTGTAGGGGAAACTATGTACACATCTACAAAGCAGATCACGAGAAATAATCCTTCTTGAGGAAGATTCTCGGCTTGGGGGGAGAACATAGTAACTATCTTGAAAAAATCTAGAGTTTCCCGTGGAACCAACTATGGTGTCCCAAGTTTATTGTGCTGATCAAGATAACTTTCACAACTTGCCCTTGGCCGTATGCTTTTAAGATAATCTTCCTGACCAAAAGGTATCTAAAGATTTGTCGAATCTAGAGGTAACTGCCCTAGATTGGCTGAATGTTGCAACTTCTTCTGAGACATGCCCTTTGCTGATACTCAAATGTAAGCTTCCTTTATATCAAATAATTGTTTTTCCAGTAGAAAATGTGTATTCTAAGAATGACAATTCTAATGCAACAATTATGTAAGTCTTGAAGATTTTATTAAAAAGATGCCGCAAAACCTTGTGAGAGAATCACTAGCCAGGATGCGATATTGATTTTTATATAAAAGATAACAAAAGCATATGATACCAATACAATAATTTAGCAAAACTCATAGGAGTCAGGAAACACTGTCTCGTTGAAGTATGCTTTTGAAATAAACCCTGCTTCAATTAGGACTTTTGAGAGTTGTAATGTAGCATGGTTCACGGTTTTTTTTAGTAAAAATATTTAAGGCTCAAAATTATCAGGTGCCCACACCCTTCATGATATTCTTCAGTCCTATATTCATTTAATTTGATACGAACACTCATCTCTCAAGAGGATTTTTTTATGGTTGAGGAGCCACTGAGGTTTCTTGGAAACGAAAGTCACTCACCTTTGCTTCTTTTGTGTTTCTTGTCACACGACTATGTTCTTTGCTTAGGATTTTATACTATAAACCTTTCTCGCCTTTCAGGATTTACATTTCTTCCTTTCTTTCCATAACTTTTTCTTGGAAAAATTCCTTTTGAATTTGACTCTGAAGTCCAGCGGGATGCTTTGACTTTTGCCTAAACGAATTGTTTTTCAAGTTCCGACTTAGCGGGGCTTTTTGTCTTTTTCTTCTCTTTCCTTTTTTTAATCATTTTTTTCATTTTTTTTCATATTACCTTTTCTTTCCTCTTGAACACGTCGCGTGACTTCGAGTCATTTTTGACTTGTTGGAAGAATTGTGATTGCCTAAGTCCTTAGTGGATGAGGGATAACTGTTATGGTATCATCATCTATTGATCTCCTGATGTGCGAGAGACACCCATTGGGATATCGCCTTCTTTTGATGCAAACTAATGATAGGCGAAGATGGACCATTGCGGTTTTGACTTTCCTCAGCCTTTAGAAGGATAACCATTGTTGTACCCTTGGATGCGTACTCTTGATGAGATTTGAATACTCAATTAGATTAACTGAACACTACCCTTTCTCGGGTTAAAAATGAGGTTTATTTCTAAACAAAAAATAAATTCTTACTTCAAGGCTCAAAGGGGTTTACGAGGGTTTCACTCCCTTATATCCAAAAGCATACAACCAAAAAGTTTGCGTTTTAATATCATCATCCTCCATCCAATCTCTGCCTAGGCAAGAGAATGAGTAACAAGTTGGTATCATAATGCAAAAAGAAATTTAAAATTGAAATCAAATACAAGTGAAACGAATAAATTTCCTCAAGACAAACAAACTCATTGTATTAAGATTAAACATTAAAATGAAAACAAGTTCTTACATGCAAACAGTGCAATGATAAACAAGAAAAAATACAAATAAGAAAGCAGTATAAATTCTAATAAACTAAGATGGCTCTCTTATCTAAACTTTCACTAAAGGAAAAATTTTACAAACTTCGGAACTACCAATAACAGAGATTCATTCATGCTTTGCTAACGGATTATTTTGGACATTAGGGCCAATATCCTTAAATGACAAGATACCGCTTCAGACCAACCTCTGAACTTCGACCTTCATAGAAAAGAAATCTTCCAAATTGTGCCCAGGAGAATCCTAATGAAAGGCACAGGAAGTGTCAGCCTTATATCCTCTTGGCAGTTTTTCAGGAACAACTGGCCGAGCTAGAGTTTGAACCAGATTCTTCTTAAACAAAGAAGGATAGAACTCTATATATGTCATGGGAATTGGATCAAAACTCATTTTCCTCTAATGACCTTTCCCTTGATTACCTTGTTGAGGTGCCCTCTGATATGCAACAACATTCGGAGCTACATTGATGACTAGAGTCACAGAAGCAACTTGTTACTGGTACCGAAGACGTCTTCTCGAGGTCTATCCCTTCTCTCTTGAATAACAACATTCATCTCTCCTTATTTCCCTCTAAAGGATCCATATGATGATTTCTTTTTTCCTTCGTCTTTTGTCAAGCATCCTTCCCTGACAGCTTCTTCTAGACAGACACTCATACTCACCATTTCAGTGAAATCACTCGGCGCATTGGCAACCATCCTTTCATAATAAAATAATCCAAGGGTTTTCAGGAAGATTGGAGTCCAGAAGCAACTTGTTATTGGTATTGATGACGACTTCTCGGAGGTCTATCCCTTCTCTCTTGAATAACATCATTCATCTCTCCTTCTTTCCCTCTAGAGGAGTCATATGATGATTTCTTTGTTACTTCGTCTTTGTCAAGCGTCCTTCCCTGACAGCTTCTTCTAGACGGACACCCATACTCACCATTTCAGTGAAATCACTCGATGCACTGGCAACCATCCTTTCATAATAAAATGATCCAAGGGTTTTCAGGAAGACCTTGGTCATTTCCTGCTCTCCCATCGAGGGTACCACTTGGGCAGCAACTTCGCGCCAACACTGCACATACTCTTTGAGTGACTCCTTATGTTTTTGAGCCATTTCTTTCAATTGGTCACGGTCAGGTGCCATAAACATATTGTACTTATACTGTTTGATAAAAGCTTCACCTAAATCATTGAAGGTGGAAATATTGCTACTGTCCAAACCCATATACAATTTCAAAGCGGGTCTGGTAAAACTATCCTGGAAGAAATGAATAAGTAAGTGTTGGTCATCAGTATGAGTGGACATCCTTATGATATACATCACCAGGTGGTCACGAGGTTAAGAGTTATAGGACGATAAACTTCATCATTAATAAATGATATAGCATTAAACATAGGAGGCACAATATAATGAATCTCTTTATTAGCAATAGGAGTAGCATGCACCACATGAGATGTATAAACAACAGCAGTAACAGAAATAGGAACCAACAGAACCTCGGAAGCAACAATTGTCTGTTGTGGCTGAGTAGCATAAGGAGACGGAGGAGCAGGCGGTGACTGATTCTAAGAAACCACCAACAACTCCACCAAAGCAGTAAGAATGGCCATATTGGCCCTCAAATAAGTAACTTCTTTGTGCATCTCGCGATTATCTTTTTCAAGATTCTCCATTTTCTTTCTGGAATTAGCCCGAGTATTGTATTGATGAGAAGACTTACTGACTGTTGAAGTAAAGAAACACAGTAAGACACCTGGGTATGAACATAAATGCAAGAATATATGCAAAATAATGCATGATATGAAATGCATATAATTGTTTTAAAAGTTTTAAAACCAAGTTTTTGAAGAACTTTGGAACATTATAAATAAATTTTAAACATCAATTAAAAGACACAATTGGGACAACTGGAAAAAATCATTTCATTAATATTGGAAGGGTTACATTTGAAGTACAAAACTTCACTAATCCTACACAGAAGAAAGAGAAAGCTAAATCCTCAGGTCTAAATAAAATGCATCCAAAGAAGATCCAACATTGTGTTGTAACATCTTCTTGAGCTTGAATTTGGAATGCTAAAGAAAAATAAATCCTCTTGCACTCTTCTCTTCTAATTTGTTGATAATCGAGAAAATAAATCACTGATACAAAGGATTGAGGAACTGGATCAAGGGCATGGAGAAATCCATCTTCAAGATAGCTAGGAGAACTTGACATCCTAAGGACTAGACACTAATGATTCATGCTTTCTAAATTCTTCTGAATCATAACTCTTGACACTGTACTTCTGAGTATTCTTTCCAAAATCCATAATTATAAAACTTGTGATGTTTGCAAGTAGAAATCTTAAGTTTCTTGAAACTTTTGTTAAAACAATGCTCATGGGTGTATGGATGCATGATGCAACAATCACACACAAAATTATAAACATGGGGGATTCATAGGTTTGACGTCACGAGCATGAAGTCAAAGGTACTACCCACAAGGTATGGACTAATAGTTTATCACCTTGAAAATAAGGTTCTAAAAGGTTCTCAGAGTCTACAACCTTCCTTCTGATATTACCAACATCCCGATTGACCCGGTAATTAGTAATGTTCTCAATAAAAACTCATAGGAGTGTAGTATCGCGTGACAACCATTTCCGGATTACTCTGTCATAGTTTCTGCACTACACCTAAGAGGCCAAGATGGGTTAAGGGTTATACACTCCTCAGCTTCAACAAGCTCCCAAGTTGGAAGCAGCACGTCTTCCCGATTACTCGATAAACAATACTACAGTCAAAGGGGCCTCCACTGAGTGGGGGATTTAATGCCTCCTTTTTTTGGATTACTCCCTCAAAGTTAACATGACTATACCGTTTGTCTTATCTTAAGTTTTCCCAAGTCCGGGTAGAGGACTTATTAGAAATCCCCAAGCACATTGAAAACTAGGGAAATTCAAACAAACATATATACAACATAAAATATACAACAAATAATAGCACATACACAAATATAAACAAAGATAGGCTCAACCCACTTAGAGATGGACCAGTATTTGGTCGATCTATCCCCAGTGAAGTCGCCATTTTTTTTTGTAGAGCTAGAAATGTTAAGACTAACCCATTGGATTGACTTAACTCGCACAGATCAAATAAAAATCACCACCATATTTATTGTTTCCAGAGGAATGGTAAAAAAGCGAATAACCTAAAAAAAGGGTAGAGAATGTATGTACGGAAGTTGGTTATGCAAAGGGAATGTATTAGAACCTTAAACATCTACGATACTCCATCGGAACCTCTTCAAAAATTTGTGTATTTTAGCTATAAACGTTGTATACAAAAAAAGATGGTCAAGATGAGAAAGAAGTATTTTTACAATTTTTGCACCCGCCGCGGTTGTAAACCTTTAGTGATTATGTTCCACCTTCCGTGCAATAGGGGATCAGGGTACTCATATATCACCTTTAAAAAATTTAAAAACACAAATGTGTTGGTTAATTTTTAAGAGATGAGACATTATCGTCATATCCGAGTGGAAAACATACTTACTACCCACAATTATGAGAAAGGAGAATTTGCATCATCTCAAAGTGGAGGATATAGCTTGGATTTTAAAATCAACAAAGCCTCACTCAACACCCAAGTGGAAAATATCTCACTTCACTACATATCATAGAAGTATAGTAGCTCGCATCACTACAAGGATTGAAAAGAGTCTAATCTTTTGAGAAAATTTTAAAGTAAAAAGCCAAAGTGGCAAAAATGGTTTGAATGAGATTGATTGACTTTTAGTCTTCTCACAATTTTTTTTGTCAAAGTATGATTAAGTTGTTTAAAGTTTAATTAAAGAAAATATTTACGAAAACGCATGGATCTAAGTCCAAGTTTATCATGAAAGCAGTTCAAGTTAGAAAACAAGAAGAGTTTTGAAAAAGAGAGAAAAGATTTTTGAAATTAAAGAAGATGGGAGGAGATGAAGGGACTATCCTAAAGCATAAGGTAAAAGCTAGGGAAAAGAACCATCTAACCAATAAGAAGCCAACACTTGACATAAAGAGTCAATGTAGAATTCTAATCCTTTGGATTAAAACCAAGCAAGAAAAGATACTAAACCTCTTAATAATACAAAGCTTCATATGCATTTAGTCTTCTAAAAAAGTTGGCAGAGTAACGGTTGTATACAGATGAATTCTCAATCACAGACAAAGAACGAAATCAAAATAACCTGCACACAAAGAAAATCAACCCAATGTCTTGGGATAAACCTCAAGAACTCCAAACAAAATAACAATCACAGTCACAAGGTCTCAAGGGTATCAAAGGCTTCTAATCTTAAATCCGAGAAGTCCACAACTCCATTATACCAGAAATAGTAACCAAATAGTCCGAGTAACCTTAAAGATTTTTATTGTTCAAGTTGGTTATTAAGCGTCTTTAAAAGGAAAATGAAAAGCTCGGGTGAGCAAAATAAAAATGACATAAAGATAAATGCTTAAGTGATCAAAGATGAAAATATAATGAAATGTAAAATGCTAAAATAAATGGTGCGTAAAAGTAAATGCATAAAATAAAAGCATGAAGTAAAAGTCATTTATTTGTGAATTAGAAGTTAGAGGTTAGTTGAATGACCATCTTAAAACATTCATTTGAAAACTTATTGGAATATTGATAAGATCAAAGCTTCTTAACAACAAGTCTCATTTGCTTTTTGTTAAGTATATCATTCATTTCAAGTTCTCGAAGCAACAACATATGATCAACGATGTTTAAATGATTCACTTAGACCAATGTTTATGATGGTTCATTAGAGGATTGATAAGACCAAAGCCTACTAACAATGAACCTTAAGGTTGTAGGATCAATGGTTTCAAATTAAACATACTTGGGCTTGTAACCTTAGGTTTGGGCCATGAATGATCATTTCTCGAAACGGGACAAATTTAACGTTATGTTAAGCAGTCGTAAGTGGAATTAAGTAGAAGTCACACCTATTTTGAGGTTGGTCAATAGCAATCTATGTACCAACATGTTAGAGAAATTATATGTATATCCTTCTCCAAAAACATGTAGCACAAGTAAAAATAAGAAAGGGATAAGATGAAGAGGGAGGAAAATGATGAGCTAATTTGGATCACAACCTCAAAATTCTTTCATCTTCAAATTCAAGCACTCATCTTGGTGAATTAAAGTACTAAACATATCACTAATTCAAAGCACCAAAAATGAATTAAATAATTCACTCTTAGGTAGATTTGAATTAGTGAACATTTATCCAACATCATCTACACTCAAAGTCCATTTAATTTAAAGAGAAATTTGACATTAAAAATTGCAATCCAAAGCAAAAATCAAAAGAAGTGAGTAGAAAAATATAAAGGAATCAAAACAGCCCCAAAACAATGCAAAAAAATACATTTTGTTTCAGTGTAAATCAATTTCCATGTCTGTGTAAAATAACACTGTGCAAGTCGATTGCACACTGTAATCGGTGGATCTGGAACTGACTATTTAACGCTGGTTCGCGAAATGTCGCGGTAAGCAAGAGTCGCCACCGTCTTTTATTTTCTCCAAATGGAAAGGACAAAAGCACAGAAAAATTCCTTAAAGAGATTGCTCTCGGTTCGGGAGGTAGATTATAGAAAGGGAAGGTGTTAGCACCCTTTCTATCCATGGTTATCCATGGGCTCTTAGATACTTGCTCATTTGTGTTTTCAAAATTGGTTTGTTTGCTTTTCAACTGTGGGTTTTAAAAAGTTTCTTTGAAAATTTCAGTTCGACTCTTGTATCGGTCCTCAAGAGTGTTTGAAAAGTTGCTTTCGAAAGCTTTTGAAAATGTGTCGGTGTGAAAAGTATTTTTGAATTTGTTTTGAAATTTAGAGCAAGTATCCATGAGTCGTCTACCTACCCTAAGGAATTCGTCTGTGTAAATGTCCTTTAAAGTAGTGCCATCCCACCATTGAGAGGTAGGTAGCACCACCGTTGGAGGTGTTCGGGTCAATTCGAGGTTCGGGACATGGTGATCACCAGAGTAATAGGAAGACACCTTAGAAGCTACCCTCATGCCAGGTTCCCGGATCATGAGGACTTACTAAGACATCCTCTACTCGACGATCACCTTTCGAGGCAAGGCAACAGTGAGGCGTACCCTAGGGGTGGTGTGTGCGATTCGTGTGTCGTTTTCATTTGCATTTATCTTATCATGTTATTGGTGTTCTACGCTTGATTTTATTTAAGGCCATTCATTCTTGCATGCTTTGTTTAATAGTTAAAAGTTGCGAGGAAAGTAAATCTAAAGCTATTACAAATGGCGCGGGTCCACATCGCCAAAATTTCCCAGGACCCGATTTGACAGAAAAATAAAGAAATCGAAAGTGCAAGAAGTAGTTACAAGGCTTCGGGAGAGGTACATAATTATTTAAGCGAAATAAGATAAATATGCGAATTAGAATAAAAATTAAAAAAAACGAAACGAGGGCGTTGGACCCTTTTTGCAAAATATTAAAATTACATGAATTAAATAATTAAGAAAAGAAATCGTTTTTGTTTTTTTTTTGGTATTTTTATGTATTTTAAGATTTAATAGAAAAAGAAAGAATTAATTAAAATTAACTACTAACCCTAATTCTATTTTATTTTAATTTATTAAGAAAACATTAAATTTTAACCTAAATTAAACCTAATTTTTTATATACAATTTTAATTATGAAAATAAATAAAATAATATTATTATTGTGAAAAAGAAAAATTGAAAAGGAATAAAACATTAATTAAACCTAGTTCTACATTTTTTAGATTTTATATTAAAAGTATTAAAATTAAACCCTAATTTATACTAAATTCAATTACATACAATTTGTTTATAAAAATAATTAAAATAAAATATTTATTACGTTTTTTGTCTTTTCTGATTTTTTATGATATTTTGTATTTTGTAAAAATAATTAATTAATTTAAGCAAATAAAGAAAATAAAACAATAATTGAAAATAAAATATAAGAAAAATATGGAAAATTGCAAACCAGGGGGGGTGGTAGTCCCAAATTAGGAGGTATGGATTCAGCAATCTGGCCCACTTGAGCATGGCCTTGTGGACTTTTTTGAGTAGCGTGCTGCGCATTGACTGGGGTTTAGGCTGTACCTTCAATCTCAGCCTTTGGTTTGATCTTGAGAGGGACGTGTCACATTTGATTTGGAAGTGCATCCTAGTCCTCAGTAAGTGGAACGGCATGTGAACCTGGATTGAAAAATAATATGAAGAATAATACAGACCTGGGGCTCGAACCCAGGTCTTGGACGTCAACACAATCAGCGCTTGCCAGCTGAACCACTAAACTCTTTTGTTAAATAAATAAACAGCAAATAATAAAATATGAAACTACGCGTTAGTGGGATAAAGCGCGCGAATTTCAAATCAACCAACCAATTCATGCCACGGACTCATCTTCTTCATCGTGTTATATTTTCCTGAAATACAAAAGCAATAGACAACGGTTTTTGAACCGTTCTGTAATGTACCATTAGAAAAAATAACGAATAGGCCATAAGGCCATATAAATTAAGCGCGATTGTTGTATCTTCTTCGTCCAAGCTTGCTGGTTTGAATGGTGGTGGTTTGGAGTCTCAATTTTTCCTCGTTTCAAAAGCCCTAATCTGAAGCTTGCAAAACCCTAAAATTTAAACATGGTGGAATCGTGTATACAGCATAAAAACTCAATTAAGTTATATGATTAGCATTAGAACAAGTCAGTAATCATGAATCAATGAATAAAAGTTACAAAAGATGTGTAAATCATGATGCACGATTATGAAATTTTCTTAAAACAGCTTGCGTTCATGTTACCAATTCTTAGAGTTTGGATGGATGTTTGTGATTGTAATCGCTTCTGGACAACCTTGGCAAGCTAATGGAACAAGAATTAGGCTTTGAATCCACCTCAAAAGTGTTTTTCATATTTGAGTTTTTAGAGAATTTTTCAAGTTTGTCAATGGCTCTCTTGCGCAGCTTTTGTGTCTGTTTGCATTAGGGTTATGATCAGGCATATGTAGTGAATGCATTAGGTCAAAAAAACTCAATCAAATCCATTGCATTCATTGATTTGGAAATTTGATTTGTTAAGATTTTTTCATATCTTTTTCCATGTGTTCTTTGTTCTCAATCAAGCCAATCAACCCAAATCTTTCCATAATTGCATATGCACGAAATCTTGAGGCTAAAACATGTATAAAAAGATTGGTTAGGTTAAGTTAAATATTTTTCATATATTTAAATGATTTAAATGAATTAATATAAATAAAAATTCAAATAAATAAATAAAAAATGAGAAAATACTTCCCTTTGGGCCAAGTGGTCGTGCACATGCTTGGAATGATGAATTGTGGAAGAAAAATGGGCCCATTAGCAATTTTAGGTCATTTGGATCAATGTTGACTTTTCAAAACATCCAAAAATTTCCCAACTTCCACAAGGCATAACTTGCTCGATTTTTAAGCTTTTCTCATGTTCTTGGACATTTTGGAAAGGTATTTGAGTCCTCTAACCAATGCCTTTGGTCCCATGTCATTTTTATTTACCAATCTCAAGTTATGGCCTTTGACTTAAAGTCCCTTTTTGTTGACTTTTGAAAATGACCTATAATGTTGAAATTGATAACTTTTTGTGAGAGCATTTCTTGTACTTGAAGTATGAAGATGAGTTGTAGTAAATGTCTTTCTCTTCAAAATGAGCTTTGGATGGAATTTTTCTGATAATCCATGTGAAAGTTATGCCCTGGTCAATTTCAGTTGACTTTTTCAACTGTCCAAATAAGGAAACTTTTGCAATTTGATGAGTTCTGAGCCAAATTTTGAGAATCATGATCAAGCATTGATCAAATGATGTTTGTGGCTTCAAAATGATATGTTGACCAAGAATTTGAACTTTTGACTGTCCAATGACCATTTTGCCCCTACAGTTGACTGTAGTGCAATTAGGGTTTTTTGACTGTGCAATTTTGAGCTGAATGACTTGAAACTTGATATGAGGATACTTGACCATATTTGTAGGCATGTGAGACTTGATTGGGCCTTTGGAAACTTCATTTTCTTGACCAGAACACAAACCCTAGTTTTGACTGTATAGGAGATCTTTGACTGTGTAACCCTTGGGGAATTTTGTGACTTGGCTTGGCAATTTCTTGGAGAATATGGGAGGGCAAATTTTGGGGTACAACAGTTGCCCCTGTTCAATCTTCTTAGACCTGAGGATGCAGATTGGCGGACGTGCCTTTCGTAATCCGAGGGTGGAAGATGATTGAACACTAGAGTGCCCAGAAATTTGCGCTCACATAGTAGCAGTGATGGTGGAATGGGCTTATAGATGCCATTTAGAGGTTGCTGGATAGGATGATGGGCTTATAGATGCCATATGGATGTTGATCGCGTAAGAGATTCCTTAGCGAGAACCTGCATACCTGCAAAAGAAACATGAATACCTGACACGTTGCAGGAGTTGGTTTTCAGATGCTTGGTATAGATGTGTCCTGACTGGTTACAGGAGCTGAATCTGGAGCTTCAAAAGATGATGAATGAACCAGGTATGGTTACTGCCTTAGCATGAATGGTAAGAGAACCTTGGGTGATTTTAACTTCAACAACGCTCGTTGAGAAAATCTTGGTGGGAAATACCATCTTCGCAGGATCGGGACGAGAACCATAGGCCATTATAATCTGAAAGGGAATCACCTCACTCGCCGTCGGAGAGGGAATCATAAGAAAAGGAATTGTCACCTCACTCACCGTCGGAGAAGGAAACATCTGAACAGGACTTACCACCTCACTCACCGTCGGAGAGGGGACCATAGGAGACTATCACCTCACTCACCGTCGGAGAGGGAAAAATCTGAAAAGGAATTACCACCTCACTCACCGTCGGAGAGGGTACCATAGGAGACTATCACCTCACACTCACCGTCGGAGAGGGAAACATCTGAAAAGGAATTACCACCTCACTCACCGTCGGAGAGGGTACCATAGGAGACTATCACCTCACACTCACCGTCGGAGAGGGAAACATCTGAAAAGGAATTACCACCTCACTCACCGTCGGAGAGGGTACCATAGGAGACTATCACCTCACACTCACCGTCGGAGAGGAAAACATCTGAAAAGGAATTACCACCTCACTCACCGTCGGAGAGGGTACCATAGGAGACTATCACCTCACTCACTGTTGGAGAGGGAAACATCTGAAAAGGAATTACCACCTCACTCACCGTCGGAGAGGGTACCATAGGAGACTATCACCTCACACTCACCGTCAGAGAGGGAAACATCTGAAAAGGAATTACCACCTCACTCACCATCGGAGAGGGTACCATAGGAGACTATCACCTCACTCACCGTTGGAGAGGGAAACATCTGAAAAGGAATTACCACCTCACGCACTGTCGGAGAGGGGACCATAGGAGACTATCACCTCACTCACTGTCGGAGAGGGAAACATCTGAAAAGGACTTACCACCTCACTCACCGTCGGAGAGGGAACCATAGTAGACTATCACCTCACTCACCGTCGGAGAGAGAAACATCTGAAAAGGACTTACCACCTCACTCACCGTCGGAGAGGGAAACATCATAGTCTGATAACTTCTACTGAGTCTTCATCAGAAAAACCTGTTGGGAGTCGATTTAGCTGGACTAGAGAAGGCCTTGGACTGGATAAGAAATCTTCGAAGTCGATTAACTGAACCGGTCTAGGTCTTGAAATATGATTGAGAATTTCAACTGCATCTTTCCTGAAAGGTAAAGGTCAGTCATATGCAATGTATGATATGGATCAAGCAATGATGTTCTCAACATAAATGAGATTTGTATGATATGATGCGTCTATGCATGCTATACTGATGTATGTGATGTTTATGAATGTATTTTTTTTTTCGTCTAGGAAAGTAAATCCTTGACGGGTGCCGGAAAGTCACTCCTGGGCTGATATTGAAGAATAAGCTTTTGCTTCCGCTGGGGATGATAACTGCAAGAATACCGGTAGGAGAAGATGACTCCGTTGAGGAATAAACTTGGCAAATGGAAGATTCTGCGGGGAGAAAAATACTCTAGCGACCATGCTGGGGAGTGATACTCTGTGGGGACGGAGATGCTTTTGCTGAGTTGTTGAGAATGACTTGCTGAGGATATCTCTGCTGTATTGGAAGTGCTGATAGACTTTGCTGGGGGTAAAGAGATTTCGTCGGGGACGCTCTTTCCGTGTCTTTTGGCTGAGGATAACCCAGTTATACCCTGTTAAGGAAATAACTCTTTAAATAAAGCCGGGCGACGCGTTCGTGCTTTGCGAGGGATAAGCTTCCAGAATCTACTGGGGATAAGCTTGCTGCTTGGGGAGATAGATTCCAACTTTCCTGGGGAACCTGGGCTGGACTCTCCTGGGGAAGTTTTGGTATGCTGGGGAAGTGATTCTTTTGAAAATTTGATGTGCCGCCGGGGAACGATCTTTAGAGTAAGACTGCCGGGGATGCTTGTTAAGAATATATGTATACTGCTGGGGAATGTTGGGATCTGCTGGAGGATACCCAATTTCCTTGAGACTTGATAACTCCGCCTGGAGAAGAATGCACTGTTTTGCTGAATCACTCTCTGGGGATTTAAGGTGTCTGGTTATGTTCTTTAGCTGAACCTACCTTGGTACCTTGGAGGATAGAACAGTCAGATTGCTTAGACCACCCATTATTGCCCCTATTTCTGAGGTGGGAGAGGAAGACCTGTGAGGTGCTGATAGTCGTTGATGGACAAACCTTCTTCTGATAGGCAGGTGGCAAGATGACAGGACATAGTCGTACGCTTTGATCCCTAACTTTTTCCTGGACCGCCCTTTCGGGTTTTCAGTCCACCGGGATACCCATTTTTTGCCCAAGCCGCCTTTTCAGGTTTTCGACTTGCCGGGTGTACAGATTTTTTCATTTCATCCCTCATTTTGCCCGAACCCTTTTGGTTCGCCGGGAAGCCCTTATTTTTGCCTAGGTATGTCAACCTAGCGGGTCTTTGATTTTGTGTAGTATCTTTTCGACTATATCCACACCTTCAGAAGGTAGGGAGTTGCCTCTGTTAGAAGTGTGTTGTCATGCCACCAGAAAGTGTTGTTGAAATGCCCCAAGTGACTTAGGCGGAGATTTGCCCCAGGCTATTTGGCCTTTGAGAGATTCTCCGAATCTTGATTGGATTGCCCCAGATGATGGACCATGCTCGTGTCTGCCCCTTGATTGGAAGTGCTTCTGTTCATTAGGCATTCGTCGTGCGAATTTCTATGTTGTTCAAACAAAAGGTCATATGCAAACAAAGTTATGTTAAAAATGCAAAGCTTATGTCTGTCTTGAAGATTTTGAAAATGCATTCTTTTCATAAAACAAATGAATGTTTGTAAAACGTGATGTCAACACCGTATTTACCGTAGGCCTTAAGGAGTCAGGATACCTTTCGTAACAGTATGCTTTCGAATTAACCCATGCTTCAGCTAGGACTTTTAAGGGTTATAACGTGGCCTGGTTCACGGTTTAAGAAACAAAGGATAAAGGCTCAAATTATTTGTACCCACCCACTCTTCATGATGTTCTTCAAACCTAAGCTCAGTTGATCGTGCGTTTAGACCTTGTTTGAGTCTTTGCTCTGATTTTCCGGTGATGATTCGGATGTTGATAACTTATTTTGAATAGGCAGTCAGCTCCTTTTTTGCTGAGGGTTTGTAGGACCTCTTTCTTTTTTTTATTTTTGTTATCCCTTTCTTTTTTTGCCTGAACTGTTCTCTTTTTTGGAATCACAGTCAGCGGGATGCCCCAGTTTTTGTAAGTCTCCTTCATGGGTTTTGACTTTTTGGGCTTTTCATTTATGAACTTTTTTGATAATGACTGCCTGTCTTTATTGATTATTCGGAACCATCACTGTCTTTCTTTGTTTTGTAAGGACCTCTTTGGTGCCATTCGTTATGCACTTGGATCAACTGAGAGGCTACCCTGCCCCAGGTTATGATTAAGGGTTTTAAATTTCGAAAAGAAAAACTCCTACTTCTTTGGCTCAGATGGGTTGACGAGGGATTATCATCCTTATAACTCCAGTGTTTAGGGATTGAAACAATGCCTGCACCTCATCAGCGGGGTCTGTTCAAAAGCATACTGTAAGAATCGTGGTATCGTTTTCGTCATCCTCCATCAAGAGGCTTAGGATTATTGATTGAGAGTTGACATCAAAAAAAATATGAAAATAATTTGTGTATAGTGAATACGAATATATTGCTTCAAAACAGACATGCGATGCATTAATGGAATAACAATGTTTAATATGAATAAATGTTTGAACAAAAGAAAATTACAACTTGAAAATCCTAATGAACAAAAGTCTTTTTATCTCAGGGCTTGTCACTTCAAATGGTGCCTCCTGTAGGGATGGTAAAAGCACTCAGTCTGGCCGTCTTGGGTGAATTCCACAGCTCCTTCCTCAATCAGGTCCTGGATCTTATTCTTCAAAGTCCAACAATCCTCTGTAGCATGCCCCAGACTGTCAGAATGATAAGCGCAGTGAGCGTTGGGGTTATACCTTGAAGGTGTCCTGTTGGGATTCTTAGGAGGATCCTTGAGAGTTACCAGATTCAACCTCAGCAGTTGTTGTAAGGCTTGAGGCAGCGACACGTTGAGCTTGGTGAATTGCCTTTTGGGCTTGTCGGGTTGAAGCTGGTGAGGTTGATACTGAATTGGTGATACTGGAGCCATATGAGGAGCTTTCTCCTTGCCTCTTTGTCTCAAAGATGGTCGAACGATGACTGGCTTTTTACCCTTAGATGTTTGCCCCAGTTGGTTACCCTGAAGCAGTTGGTTGACGAGAAACCGGAGCTCATCTTGTCTTTGAGCTAAACCTTGAATGGCATTCCTCTGCCCCAGCATTTGGGCTTTCATAGCATTCATCTCAGCTTGTAGGTGTTTCAGCCTTTCATCCTCAGCCCTGTTCCTAACAAAGGTCTCCATGAGAAGTGTCCTTAGCTCCTCCTGCCCCCTAGATAGATTCATGAGGATTTCCATGAACTGAGTCTCTTGAGCGAGAAGGTCCTGGTTATCTGGTTGGAAGGCCATTGCTGAAATAAACAGCGAGAAGGGTAAGTGACCTGCAGCAAAGATACCTGTTATGTAATGATGTGTATGACATGCATGCAATGTTTTCAAGGATCTCGCAGAGTAAACAAGGAAATTGTTAGCATCGGAATTGGTAGCTTTGATTGAAGGAACTTTGGATTATTGAGAGTCCTTCTTCCAGGGTCAAAGGCTCACCATATCAAGTGGGTCATAGCCCCTGACTCAAGTCATCAACCTTATTTTGCTTTCCAAACAACCTTGGCTTAGGGAACTTTCTTCACGTTTCAAAGCTCACCATATCAAGTGGGTCATAGCCCCTGACAACCTTGGCTAGAGGAAAATAAATCCTCTTTGCCCTTTGCTGGGATAGTTGATTCACCGTGACCTGCATCGCAAGCCCTTGAGATCCTTGAAATGGGTTAGGATGTATGCAATGGTATGATGTCATGATGCATGGGGTAATATGGATAAACCCTGTTATGAGCCCTTATTAAGGACTATAAACAAAACCTGCAAGCAAACTCAGTAAACCCTGTCATGAGTCCCAATTAAGGACTATAAACCAAAACCTGCAAGCAGTTCATGTGTCAGATAAAGCATGCAATTAGTCAAGTACGAAGGCACACAAGTCACACAAGAGAAACCCTTAGAGTTTAGGTCAGCATGGGGTCTGGGTAGTACCCTCTTGAAGTTGGTGGGTTCAACCTGTCCTAATCAAAGTAACCGGGTTCTAAGGTTCCCAATATCACGGGATTGCTTTCATTGTTCATCGTTTCGATTTAGCCACTGAACTGGCGACCGAAATATTCCAGGAAAGCAACCCTCAATTGAGTGTAGTATCGAGTATCAACCAACCTCGGACTGCACCAAAGTCAGTTATCTCACTACCCTAAAGAGGCCAAGATAGTTCAATTAAGGTTCCTAAGGTCTGTTGATGCTTCACGACACCACGCGGAGGCCCCGTACTCTCCTTGACTGAACTCAAGGGTTACCGGTACACACCAAAGTGCCACATCAACGTAGCAGACTGTTTCAACCATGTCGGTATACCCCGCACAGTTCCCTCACAGCCTTGTTGCTACTTTCTAAGAAAGGTATCCCCCAGATCCGGGTTAGGATCTATAGAACTCCCAAGCAACCCACAATAATAAAGCAAGCAAAGAAGACAATTGAAAACATAATTATGACCTAGCCCTAAGGTACACCCCACTTTAAGTTTAGTCCCCAGCAGAGTCGCCAGTTCTGTGATCGGTGGATCTGGAACTGACTGTTTAACGCTGGTTCGCGAAATGTCGCGGTAAGCAAGAGTCGCCACCGTCTTTTATTTTCTCCAAATGGAAAGGACAAAAGCACAGAAAAATTCCTTAAAGAGATTGCTCTCGGTTCGGGAGGTAGATTATAGAAAGGGAAGGTGTTAGCACCCTTTCTATCCATGGTTATCCATGGGCTCTTAGATACTTGCTCATTTGTGTTTTCAAAATTGGTTTGTTTGCTTTTCAACTGTGGGTTTTAAAAAGTTTCTTTGAAAATTTCAGTTCGACTCTTGTATCGGTCCTCAAGAGTGTTTGAAAAGTTGCTTTCGAAAGCTTTTGAAAATGTGTCGGTGTGAAAAGTATTTTTGAATTTGTTTTGAAATTTAGAGCAAGTATCCATGAGTCGTCTACCTACCCTAAGGAATTCGTCTGTGTAAATGTCCTTTAAAGTAGTGCCATCCCACCATTGAGAGGTAGGTAGCACCACCGTTGGAGGTGTTCGGGTCAATTCGAGGTTCGGGACATGGTGATCACCAGAGTAATAGGAAGACACCTTAGAAGCTACCCTCATGCCAGGTTCCCGGATCATGAGGACTTACTAAGACATCCTCTACTCGACGATCACCTTTCGAGGCAAGGCAACAGTGAGGCGTACCCTAGGGGTGGTGTGTGCGATTCGTGTGTCGTTTTCATTTGCATTTATCTTATCATGTTATTGGTGTTCTACGCTTGATTTTATTTAAGGCCATTCATTCTTGCATGCTTTGTTTAATAGTTAAAAGTTGCGAGGAAAGTAAATCTAAAGCTATTACAAATGGCGCGGGTCCACATCGCCAAAATTTCCCAGGACCCGATTTGATAGAAAAATAAAGAAATCGAAAGTGCAAGAAGTAGTTACAAGGCTTCGGGAGAGGTACATAATTATTTAAGCAAAATAAAATAAATATGCGAATTAGAATAAAAATTAAAAAAAACGAAACGAGGGCGTTGGACCCTTTTTGCAAAATATTAAAATTACATGAATTAATTAATTAAGAAAAGAAATTGTTTTTGTTTTTGTTTTGGTATTTTTATGTATTTTAAGATTTAATAGAAAAAGAAAGAATTAATTAAAATTAACTACTAACCCTAATTCAATTTTATTTTAATTTATTAAGAAAACATTAAATTTTAACCTAAATTAAACCTAATTTTTTATATACAATTTTAATTATGAAAATAAATAAAATAATATTATTATTGTGAAAAAGAAAAATTGAAAAGGAATAAAACATTAATTAAACCTAGTTCTACATTTTTTAGATTTTATATTAAAAGTATTAAAATTAAACCCTAATTTATACTAAATTCAATTACATACAATTTGTTTATAAAAATAATTAAAATAAAATATTTATTACGTTTTTTGTCTTTTCTGATTTTTTATGATATTTTGTATTTTGTAAAAATAATTAATTAATTTAAGCAAATAAAGAAAATAAAACAATAATTGAAAATAAAATATAAGAAAAATATGGAAAATTGCAAACCAGGGGGGGTGGTAGTCCCAAATTAGGAGGTATGGATTCAGCAATCTGGCCCACTTGAGCATGGCCTTGTGGACTTTTTTGAGTAGCGTGCTGCGCATTGACTGGGGTTTAGGGTGTACCTTCAATCTCAGCCTTTGGTTTGATCTTGAGAGGGACGTGTCACATTTGATTTGGAAGTGCATCCTAGTCCTCAGTAAGTGGAACGGCATGTGAACCTGGATTGAAAAATAATATGAAGAATAATGCAGACCTGGGGCTCGAACCCAGGTCTTGGACGTCAACACAATCAGCGCTTGCCAGCTGAACCACTAAACTCTTTTGTTAAATAAATAAACAGCAAATAATAAAATATGAAACTACGCGTTAGTGGGATAAAGCGCGCGAATTTCAAATCAACCAACCAATTCATGCCACGGACTCATCTTCTTCATCGTGTTATATTTTCCTGAAATACAAAAGCAATAGACAACGGTTTTTGAACCGTTCTGTAATGTACCATTAGAAAAAATAACGAATAGGCCATAAGGCCATATAAATTAAGCGCGATTGTTGTATCTTCTTCGTCCAAGCTTGCTGGTTTGAATGGTGGTGGTTTGGAGTCTCAATTTTTCCTCGTTTCAAAAGCCCTAATCTGAAGCTTGCAAAACCCTAAAATTTAAACATGGTGGAATCGTGTATACAGCATAAAAACTCAATTAAGTTATATGATTAGCATTAGAACAAGTCAGTAATCATGAATCAATGAATAAAAGTTACAAAAGATGTGTAAATCATGATGCACGATTATGAAATTTTCTTAAAACAGCTTGCGTTCATGTTACCAATTCTTGGAGTTTGGATGGATGTTTGTGATTGTAATCGCTTCTGGACAACCTTGGCAAGCTAATGGAACAAGAATTAGGCTTTGAATCCACCTCAAAAGTGTTTTTCAGATTTGAGTTTTTAGAGAATTTTTCAAGTTTGTCAATGGCTCTCTTGCGCAGCTTTTGTGTCTGTTTGCATTAGGGTTATGATCAGGCATATGTAGTGAATGCATTAGGTCAAAAAAACTCAATCAAATCCATTGCATTCATTGATTTGGAAATTTGATTTGTTAAGATTTTTTCATATCTTTTTCCATGTGTTCTTTGTTCTCAATCAAGCCAATCAACCCAAATCTTTCCATAATTGCATATGCACGAAATCTTGAGGCTAAAACATGTATAAAAAGATTGGTTAGGTTAAGTTAAATATTTTTCATATATTTAAATGATTTAAATGAATTAATATAAATAAAAATTCAAATAAATAAATAAAAAATGAGAAAATACTTCCCTTTGGGCCAAGTGGTCGTGCACATGCTTGGAATGATGAATTGTGGAAGAAAAATGGGCCCATTAGCAATTTTAGGTCATTTGGATCAATGTTGACTTTTCAAAACATCCAAAAATTTCCCAACTTCCACAAGGCATAACTTGCTCGATTTTTAAGATTTTCTCATGTTCTTGGACATTTTGGAAAGGTATTTGAGTCCTCTAACCAATGCCTTTGGTCCCATGTCATTTTTATTTACCAATCTCAAGTTATGGCCTTTGACTTAAAGTCCCTTTTTGTTGACTTTTGAAAATGACCTATAATGTTGAAATTGATAACTTTTTGTGAGAGCATTTCTTGGACTTGAAGTATGAAGATGAGTTGTAGGAAATGTCTTTCTCTTCAAAATGAGCTTTGGATGGAATTTTTCTGATAATCCATGTGAAAGTTATGCCCTGGTCAATTTCAGTTGACTTTTTCAACTGTCCAAATAAGGAAACTTTTGCAATTTGATGAGTTCTGAGCCAAATTTTGAGAATCATGATCAAGCATTGATCAAATGATGTTTGTGGCTTCAAAATGATATGTTGACCAAGAATTTGAACTTTTGACTGTTCAATGACCATTTTGCCCCTACAGTTGACTGTAGTGCAATTAGGGTTTTTTGACTGTGCAATTTTGAGCTGAATGACTTGAAACTTGATATGAGGATACTTGACCATATTTGTAGGCATGTGAGACTTGATTGGGCCTTTGGAAACTTCATTTTCTTGACCAGAACACAAACCCTAGTTTTGACTGTATAGGAGATCTTTGACTGTGTAACCCTTGGGGAATTTTGTGACTTGGCTTGGCAATTTCTTGGAGAATATGGGAGGGCAAGTTTTGGGGTACAACAGTTGCCCCTGTTCAATCTTCTTAGACCTGAGGATGCAGATTGGCGGACGTGCCTTTCGTAATCCGAGGGTGGAAGATGATTGAACACTAGAGTGCCCAGAAATTTGCGCTCACATAGTAGCAGTGATGGTGGAATGGGCTTATAGATGCCATTTAGAGGTTGCTGGATAGGATGATGGGCTTATAGATGCCATCTGGATGTTGATCGCGTAAGAGATTCCTTAGCGAGAACCTGCATACCTGCAAAAGAAACATGAATACCTGACACGTTGCAGGAGTTGGTTTTCAGATGCTTGGTATAGATGTGTCCTGACTGGTTACAGGAGCTGAATCTGGAGCTTCAAAAGATGATGAATGAACAAGGTATGGTTACTTCCTTAGCATGAATGGTAAGAGAACCTTGGGTGATTTTAACTTCAACAACGCTCGTTGAGAAAATCTTGGTGGGAAATACCATCTTCACAGGATCGGGACGAGAACCATAGGCCATTATAATCTGAAAGGGAATCACCTCACTCGCCGTCGGAGAGGGAATCATAAGAAAAGGAATTGTCACCTCACTCACCGTCGGAGAAGGAAACATCTGAACAGGACTTACCACCTCACTCACCGTCGGAGAGGGGACCATAGGAGACTATCACCTCACTCACCGTCGGAGAGGGAAACATCTGAAAAGGAATTACCACCTCACTCACCGTCGGAGAGGGTACCATAGGAGACTATCACCTCACACTCACCGTCGGAGAGGGAAACATCTGAAAAGGAATTACCACCTCACTCACCGTCGGAGAGGGTACCATAGGAGACTATCACCTCACACTCACCGTCGGAGAGGGAAACATCTGAAAAGGAATTACCACCTCACTCACCGTCGGAGAGGGTACCATAGGAGACTATCACCTCACACTCACCGTCGGAGAGGGAAACATATGAAAAGGAATTACCACCTCACTCACCGTCGGAGAGGGTACCATAGGAGACTATCACCTCACTCACTGTTGGAGAGGGAAACATCTGAAAAGGAATTACCACCTCACTCACCGTCGGAGAGGGTACCATAGGAGACTATCACCTCACACTCACCGTCAGAGAGGGAAACATCTGAAAAGGAATTACCACCTCACTCACCATCGGAGAGGGTACCATAGGAGACTATCACCTCACTCACCGTTGGAGAGGGAAACATCTGAAAAGGAATTACCACCTCACGCACTGTCGGAGAGGGGACCATAGGAGACTATCACCTCACTCACTGTCGGAGAGGGAAACATCTGAAAAGGACTTACCACCTCACTCACCGTCGGAGAGGGAACCATAGTAGACTATCACCTCACTCACCGTCGGAGAGAGAAACATCTGAAAAGGACTTACCACCTCACTCACCGTCGGAGAGGGAAACATCATAGTCTGATAACTTCTACTGAGTCTTCATCAGAAAAACCTGTTGGGAGTCGATTTAGCTGGACTAGAGAAGGCCTTGGACTGGATAAGAAATCTTCGAAGTCGATTAACTGAACCGGTCTAGGTCTTGAAATATGATTGAGAATTTCAACTGCATCTTTCCTGAAAGGTAAAGGTCAGTCATATGCAATGTATGATATGGATCAAGCAATGATGTTCTCAACATAAATGAGATTTGTATGATATGATGTGTCTATGCATGCTATACTGATGTATGTGATGTTTATGAATGTATTTTTTTTTTCGTCTAGGAAAGTAAATCCTTGACGGGTGCCGGAAAGTCACTCCTGGGCTGATATTGAAGAATAAGCTTTTGCTTTCACTGGGGATGATAACTGCAAGAATACCGGTAGGAGAAGATGACTCCGTTGAGGAATAAACTTGGAAAATGGAAGATTCTGCAGGGAGAAAAATACTCTAGCGACCATGCTGGGGAGTGATACTCTGTGGGGACGGAGATGCTTTTGCTGAGTTGTTGAGAATGACTTGCTGAGGATATCTCTGCTGTATTGGAAGTGCTGATAGACTTCGCTGGGGGTAAAGAGATTTCGTCGGGGACGCTCTTTCCGTGTCTTTTGGCTGAGGATAACCCAGTTATACCCTGTTAAGGAAATAACTCTTTAAATAAAGCCGGGCGACGCGTTCGTGCTTTGCGAGGGATAAGCTTCCAGAATCTACTGGGGATAAGCTTGCTGCTTGGGGAGATAGATTCCAACTTTCCTGGGGAACCTGGGCTGGACTCTCCTGGGGAAGTTTTGGTATGCTGGGGAAGTGATTCTTTTGAATATTTGATGTGCCGTCGGGGAACGATCTTTAGAGCAAGACTGTCGGGGATGCTTGTTAAGAATATATGTATACTGCTGGGGAATGTTGGGATCTGCTAGAGGATACCCAATTTCCTTGAGACTTGATAACTCCGCCTGGAGAAGAATGCACTGTTTTGCTGATTCACTCTCTGGGGATTTAAGGTGTCTGGTTATGTTCTTTAGCTGAACCTACCTTGGTACCTTGGAGGATAGAACAGTCAGATTGCTTAGACCACCCATTATTGCCCCTATTTCTGAGGTGGGAGAGGAAGACCTGTGAGGTGCTGATAGTCGTTGATGGACAAACCTTCTTCTGATAGGCAGGTGGCAAGATGACAGGACATAGTCGTACGCTTTGATCCCTAACTTTTGCCTGGACCGCCCTTTCGGGTTTTCAGTCCACCGGGATACCCATTTTTTGCCTAAGCCGCCTTTTCAGGTTTTCGACTTGCCGGGTGTACAGATTTTTTCATTTCATCCCTCATTTTGCCCGAACCCTTTTGGTTCGCCGGGAAGCCCTTATTTTTTCCTAGGTATGTCAACCTAGCGGGTCTTTGATTTTGCGTAGTATCTTTTCGACTATATCCACACCTTCAGAAGGTAGGGAGTTGCCTCTGTTAGAAGTGTGTTGTCATGCCACCAGAAAGTGTTGTTGAAATGCCCCAAGTGACTTAGGCGGAGATTTGCCCCAGGCTATTTGGCCTTTGAGAGATTCTCCGAATCTTGATTGGATTGCCCCAGATGATGGACCATGCTCGTGTCTTCCCCTTGATTGGAAGTGCTTCTGTTCATTAGGCATTCGTCGTGCGAATTTCTATGCTGTTCAAACAAAAGGTCATATGCAAACAAAGTTATGTTAAAAATGCAAAGCTTATGTCTGTCTTGAAGATTTTGAAAATGCATTCTTTTCATAAAACAAATGAATGTTTGTAAAACGTGATGTCAACACCGTATTTACCGTAGGCCTTAAGGAGTCAGGATACCTTTCGTAACAGTATGCTTTCGAATTAACCCATGCTTCAGCTAGGACTTTTAAGGGTTATAACGTGGCCTGGTTCACGGTTTAAGAAACAAAGGATAAAGGCTTAAATTATTTGTACCCACCCACTCTTCATGATGTTCTTCAAACCTAAGCTCAGTTGATCGTGCGTTTAGACCTTGTTTGAGTCTTTGCTCTGATTTTCCGGTGATGATTCGGATGTTGATAACTTATTTTGAATAGGCAGTCATCTCCTTTTTTGCTGAGGGTTTGTAGGACCTCTTTCTTTTTTTGATTTTTGTTATCCCTTTCTTTTTTTGCCTGAACTGTTCTCTTTTTTGGAATCACAGTCAGCGGGATGCCCCAGTTTTTGTAAGTCTCCTTCATGGGTTTTGACTTTTTGGGCTTTTCATTTATGAACTTTTTTGATAATGACTGCCTGTCTTTATTGATTATTCGGAACCATCACTGTCTTTCTTTGTTTTGTAAGGACCTCTTTGGTGCCATTCGTTATGCACTTGGATCAACTGAGAGGCTACCCTGACCCAGGTTATGATTAAGGGTTTTAAATTTCGAAAAGAAAAACTCCTACTTCTTTGGCTCAGATGGGTTGACGAGGGATTATCATCCTTATAACTCCAGTGTTTAGGGATTGAAACAATGCCTGCACCTCATCAGCGGGGTCTGTTCAAAAGCATACTGTAAGAATCGTGGTATCGTTTTCGTCATCCTCCCTCAAGAGGCTTAGGATTATTGATTGAGAGTTGACATCAAAAAAAATATGAAAATAATTTGCGTATAGTGAATACGAATATATTGCTTCAAAACAGACATGCGATGCATTAATGGAATAACAATGTTTAATATGAATAAATGTTTGAACAAAAGAAAATTATAACTTGAAAATCCTAATGAACAAAAGTCTTTTTATCTCAGGGCTTGTCACTTCAAATGGTGCCTCCTGTAGGGATGGTAAAAGCACTCAGTCTGGCCGTCTTGGGTGAATTCCACAGCTCCTTCCTCAATCAGGTCCTGGATCTTATTCTTCAAAGTCCAACAATCCTCTGTAGCATGCCCCAGACTATCAGAATGATAAGCGCAGTGAGCGTTGGGGTTATACCTTGAAGGTGTCCTGTTGGGATTCTTAGGAGGATCCTTTAGAGTTACCAGATTCAACCTCAGCAGTTGTTGTAAGGCTTGAGGCAGCGACACGTTGAGCTTGGTGAATTGCCTTTTGGGCTTGTCGGGTTGAAGCTGGTGAGGTTGATACTGAATTGGTGATACTGGAGCCATATGAGGAGCTTTCTCCTTGCCTCTTTGTCTCAAAGATGGTCGAACGATGACTGGCTTTTTACCCTTAGATGTTTGCCCCAGTTGGTTACCCTGAAGCAGTTGGTTGACGAGAAACCGGAGCTCATCTTGTCTTTGAGCTAAACCTTGAATGGCATTCCTCTGCCCCAGCATTTGGGCTTTCATAGCATTCATCTCAGCTTGTAGGTGTTTCAGCCTTTCATCCTCAGCCCTGTTCCTAACAAAGGTCTCCATGAGAAGTGTCCTTAGCTCCTCCTGCCCCCTAGATAGATTCATGAGGATTTCCCTGAACTGAGTCTCTTGAGCGAGAAGGTCCTGGTTATCTGGTTGGAAGGCCATTGCTGAAATAAACAGCGAGAAGGGTAAGTGACCTGCAGCAAAGATACCTGTTATGTAATGATGTGTATGACATGCATGCAATGTTTTCAAGGATCTCGCAGGGTAAACAAGGAAATTGTTAGCATCGGAATTGGTAGCTTTGATTGAAGGAACTTTGGATTGTTGAGAGTCCTTCTTCCAGGGTCAAAGGCTCACCATATCAAGTGGGTCATAGCCCCTGACTCAAGTCATCAACCTTATTTTGCTTTCCAAACAACCTTGGCTTAGGGAACTTTCTTCACGTGTCAAAGCTCACCATATCAAGTGAGTCATAGCCCCTGACAACCTTGGCTAGAGGAAAATAAATCCTCTTTGCCCTTTGCTGGGATAGTTGATTCACTGTGACCTGCATCGCAAGCCCTTGAGATCCTTGAAATGGGTTAGGATGTATGCAATGGTATGATGTCATGATGCATGGGGTAATATGGATAAACCCTGTTATGAGCCCTTATTAAGGACTATAAACAAAACCTGCAAGCAAACTCAGTAAACCCTGTCATGAGTCCCAATTAAGGACTATAAACCAAAACCTGCAAGCAGTTCATGTGTCAGATAAAGCATGCAATTAGTCAAGTACGAAGGCACACAAGTCACACAAGAGAAACCCTTAGAGTTTAGGTCAGCATGGGGTCTGGGTAGTACCCTCTTGAAGTTGGTGGGTTCAACCTGTCCTAATCAAAGTAACCGGGTTCTAAGGTTCCCAATATCACGGGATTGCTTTCATTGTTCATCGTTTCGATTTAGCCACTGAACTGGCGACCGAAATATTCCAGGAAAGCAACCCTCAATTGAGTGTAGTATCGAGTATCAACCAACCTCGAACTGCACCAAAGTCAGTTATCTCACTACCCTAAAGAGGCCAAGATAGTTCAATTAAGGTTCCTAAGGTCTGTTGATGCTTCACGACACCACGCGGAGGCCCCGTACTCTCCTTGACTGAACTCAAGGGTTACCGGTACACACCAAAGTGCCACATCAACGTAGCAGACTGTTTCAACCATGTCGGTATACCCCGCACAGTTCCCTCACAGCCTTGTTGCTACTTTCTAAGAAAGGTATCCCCCAGATCCGGGTTAGGATCTATAGAACTCCCAAGCAACCCACAATAATAAAGCAAGCAAAGAAGACAATTGAAAACATAGTTATGACCTAGCCCTAAGGTACACCCCACTTTAAGTTTAGTCCCCAGCAGAGTCGCCAGTTCTGTGATCGGTGGATCTGGAACTGACTGTTTAACGCTGGTTCGCGAAATGTCGCGGTAAGCAAGAGTCGCCACCGTCTTTTATTTTCTCCAAATGGAAAGGACAAAAGCACAGAAAAATTCCTTAAAGAGATTGCTTTCGGTTCGGGAGGTAGATTATAGAAAGGGAAGGTGTTAGCACCCTTTCTATCCATTGTTATCCATGGGCTCTTAGATACTTGCTCATTTATGTTTTCAAAATTGGTTTGTTTGCTTTTCAACTGTGGGTTTTAAAAAGTTTCTTTGAAAATTTCAGTTCGACTCTTGTATCGGTCCTCAAGAGTGTTTGAAAAGTTGCTTTCAAAAGCTTTTGAAAAGGTGTCGGTGTGAAAAGTATTTTTGAATTTGTTTTGAAATTTAGAGCAAGTATCCATGAGTCGTCTACCTACCCTAAGGAATTCGTCTGTGTAAATGTCCTTTAAAGTAGTGCCATCCCACCATTGAGAGGTAGGTAGCACCACCGTTGGAGGTGTTCGGGTCAATTCGAGGTTCGGGACATGGTGATCACCAGAGTAATAGGAAGACACCTTAGAAGCTACCCTCATGCCAGGTTCCCGGATCATGAGGACTTACTAAGACATCCTCTACTCGACGATCACCTTTCGAGGCAAGGCAACAGTGAGGCGTACCCTAGGGGTGGTGTGTGCGATTCGTGTGTCGTTTTCATTTGCATTTATCTTATCATGTTATTGGTGTTCTACGCTTGATTTTATTTAAGGCCATTCATTCTTGCATACTTTGTTTAATAGTTAAAAGTTGCGAGGAAAGTAAATCTAAAGCTATTACAAATGGCGCGGGTCCACATCGCCAAAATTTCCCAGGACCCGATTTGACAGAAAAATAAAGAAATCGAAAGTGCAAGAAGTAGTTACAAGGCTTCGGGAGAGGTACATAATTATTTAAGCGAAATAAGATAAATATGCGAATTAGAATAAAAATTAAAAAAAACGAAACGAGGGCGTTGGACCCTTTTTGCAAAATATTAAAATTACATGAATTAATTAATTAAGAAAAGAAATTGTTTTTGTTTTTTTTTTTGGTATTTTTATGTATTTTAAGATTTAATAGAAAAAGAAAGAATTAATTAAAATTAACTACTAACCCTAATTCTATTTTATTTTAATTTATTAAGAAAACATTAAATTTTAACCTAAATTAAACCTAATTTTTTATATACAATTTTAATTATGAAAATAAATAAAATAATATTATTATTGTGAAAAAGAAAAATTGAAAAGGAATAAAACATTAATTAAACCTAGTTCTACATTTTTTAGATTTTATATTAAAAGTATTAAAATTAAACCCTAATTTATACTAAATTCAATTACATACAATTTGTTTATAAAAATAATTAAAATAAAATATTTATTACGTTTTTTGTCTTTTCTGATTTTTTATGATATTTTGTATTTTGTAAAAATAATTAATTAATTTAAGCAAATAAAGAAAATAAAACAATAATTGAAAATAAAATATAAGAAAAATATGGAAAATTGCAAACCAGGGGGGGTGGTAGTCCCAAATTAGGAGGTATGGATTCAGCAATCTGGCCCACTTGAGCATGGCCTTGTGGACTTTTTTGAGTAGCGTGCTGCGCATTGACTGGGGTTTAGGGTGTACCTTCAATCTCAGCCTTTGGTTTGATCTTGAGAGGGACGTGTCACATTTGATTTGGAAGTGCATCCTAGTCCTCAGTAAGTGGAACGGCATGTGAACCTGGATTGAAAAATAATATGAAGAATAATGCAGACCTGGGGCTCGAACCCAGGTCTTGGACGTCAACACAATCAGCGCTTGCCAGCTGAACCACTAAACTCTTTTGTTAAATAAATAAACAGCAAATAATAAAATATGAAACTACGCGTTAGTGGGATAAAGCGCGCGAATTTCAAATCAACCAACCAATTCATGCCACGGACTCATCTTCTTCATCGTGTTATATTTTCCTGAAATACAAAAGCAATAGACAACGGTTTTTGAACCGTTCTGTAATGTACCATTAGAAAAAATAACGAATAGGCCATAAGGCCATATAAATTAAGCGCGATTGTTGTATCTTCTTCGTCCAAGCTTGCTGGTTTGAATGGTGGTGGTTTGGAGTCTCAATATTTCCTCGTTTCAAAAGCCCTAATCTGAAGCTTGCAAAACCCTAAAATTTAAACATGGTGGAATCGTGTATACAGCATAAAAACTCAATTAAGTTATATGATTAGCATTAGAACAAGTCAGTAATCATGAATCAATGAATAAAAGTTACAAAAGATGTGTAAATCATGATGCACGATTATGAAATTTTCTTAAAACAGCTTGCGTTCATGTTACCAATTCTTGGAGTTTGGATGGATGTTTGTGATTGTAATCGCTTCTGGACAACCTTGGCAAGCTAATGGAACAAGAATTAGGCTTTGAATCCACCTCAAAAGTGTTTTTCAGATTTGAGTTTTTAGAGAATTTTTCAAGTTTGTCAATGGCTCTCTTGCGCAGCTTTTGTGTCTGTTTGCATTAGGGTTATGATCAGGCATATGTAGTGAATGCATTAGGTCAAAAAAACTCAATCAAATCCATTGCATTCATTGATTTGGAAATTTGATTTGTTAAGATTTTTTCATATCTTTTTCCATGTGTTCTTTGTTCTCAATCAAGCCAATCAACCCAAATCTTTCCATAATTGCATATGCACGAAATCTTGAGGCTAAAACATGTATAAAAAGATTGGTTAGGTTAAGTTAAATATTTTTCATATATTTAAATGATTTAAATGAATTAATATAAATAAAAATTCAAATAAATAAATAAAAAATGAGAAAATACTTCCCTTTGGGCCAAGTGGTCGTGCACATGCTTGGAATGATGAATTGTGGAAGAAAAATGGGCCCATTAGCAATTTTAGGTCATTTGGATCAATGTTGACTTTTCAAAACATCTAAAAATTTCCCAACTTCCACAAGGCATAACTTGCTCGATTTTTAAGCTTTTCTCATGTTCTTGGACATTTTGGAAAGGTATTTGAGTCCTCTAACCAATGCCTTTGGTCCCATGTCATTTTTATTTACCAATCTCAAGTTATGGCCTTTGACTTAAAGTCCCTTTTTGTTGACTTTTGAAAATGACCTATAATGTTGAAATTGATAACTTTTTGTGAGAGAATTTCTTGGACTTGAAGTATGAATATGAGTTGTAGGAAATGTCTTTCTCTTCAAAATGAGCTTTGGATGGAATTTTTCTGATAATCCATGTGAAAGTTATGCCCTGGTCAATTTCAGTTGACTTTTTCAACTGTCCAAATAAGGAAACTTTTGCAATTTGATGAGTTCTGAGCCAAATTTTGAGAATCATGATCAAGCATTGATCAAATGATGTTTGTGGCTTAAAAATGATATGTTGACCAAGAATTTGAACTTTTGACTGTCCAATGACCATTTTGCCCCTACAGTTGACTGTAGTGCAATTAGGGTTTTTTGACTGTGCAATTTTGAGCTGAATGACTTGAAACTTGATATGAGGATACTTGACCATATTTGTAGGCATGTGAGACTTGATTGGGCCTTTGGAAACTTCATTTTCTTGACCAGAACACAAACCCTAGTTTTGACTGTATAGGAGATCTTTGACTGTGTAACCCTTGGGGAATTTTGTGACTTGGCTTGGCAATTTCTTGGAGAATATGGGAGGGCAAATTTTGGGGTACAACACACACTAGGAGCAATTGATTGCTCACTGAAAAACATAAAATCAACATTTTAAAAGGCAAAATTCTTGCTCAAACTTTTCATCAAACACCTTATGATCTTGAATTTAATTGAACACAAAAATTGAATCAAATTGTGAGAAATTAGGACCAACGGAATAAAAAAAGTAGCTCAAAGAGTTAAATACAAAGATCAACAAGAGATCACATTGTGAAAGATGAAGATCCAACTTATCAAAGGTAGATCTAGAGAATTATCAAAACCACTTCAAGAACTTGCTTCAGTTCATCCCCAAGAATCAATCTCCCAAGCTTGGATATAGAGAATTGATAAAGAAAAAATGTTTGGGTGAAGGTTTAGCTCAAAGGTTAGTAAGCTTCAATGCACAATTTACTAACTTTATGAAAATGGAGCTTTGGGTGAATTTGGTAGATGGAGAGAAATGAGTGAAAATTTTTGCAAGGTGAATTTGGCTATTAAAAGCTTGAGAATTTGAATGAAATGAGGGATCTATTTGTAGAGTTTAGGCTTGAGATTAGTGGTGGTTTGGAGTTTGGTTTAGAACCAAAATTAGACATGGTAATTGCTTTTTAGAGCCAAAAATTGACGAACTTCACGATTATTTTTTCTCTCAAAATTTCGCGTGTGTAAATCGATTTGCATGTTTGTGCAAATAAATTTTCATAGCAAAAAATGAAATTTTAGTGTAAAAAAGAAAAAGAAATTATGGAAATCGATTTTCTCAGAGAAAAATCACTAGAAAACTTTGCTTGTTGGATGCCTTGGCTTGATACCTACAAAACACAAATATACAAAAACAAAGCAAATATTTTCGGCATTTTGATTAGAGGTTAGTCAACAACACATATACAAAATACACAACTAAGGTGCTTGGATATCCCTTGAGAGAAAACTTAAAGATAGGGGGACGAACCCAAAGAGATAACCAACCTGAAAGTGTGATCTTGATGTATTGATGTTATGAGAGATCTTAGGGGCAAAAATTGAGGTATAATAGCTGCCCGTATTTAAGTGTATTCTATCCGAAGATACAAAGGTTAAAATCTTTGTCTCGACGCGATTGAAGATACTTAAATATAAAACAAGCCCTATTTTTGGCCCTAAGGTGCCATAAAATGCTTACGATCATGCATAGAAACAGACAACTCCAAAGGTGACACAAAACACCACTGGGGAAGCGGGAAATAAAACAAGATCACAAGAAAGTCCGACTAGGAAAATAAATCGCTAGGGAACACAAGACTCAACTCTAATGGGGTAGAGCCCATGGAGGAGATAAAACATCATTAACTCAAACAATGAGAAAAAATAAATGGATGAAACGAACGACAGATAACTGTGAACTACAAACTCAATAGATGAAGGTAGAAAAAACGGGATAATACCGCTCGGGGATGACGGTAAGCTAACAACTCAATGGTGTAAGGTAGAAAAGTAATAAGATACCGACTTATAGACGATGTCCAACTACCAACTCAATGGATGAAGGTATGGTCAGAAAGATACCGATTTACAGATGACGGTAAACTACCAACTCAATGGTTGAAGGTAGAAAAGTAATAAGATACCGACTCACAGACGAAAGTAAACTACCAACTCAATGGATAAAGGTAGAAGGTCAATAAGATACCGACTCACAGATGACAGTAAACCATCAACTCAATGGTTGAAGGTAGAAGATCAATAATATACCGACTCATAGATGACGGTAAACTACCAACTCAATTGTTAAAGGTAGAAAAGTAATAAGATACCGACTCACAGATGACGACAAACTACCAACTCAATGGTTGAAGGTATAAGATCAATAATATACCGACTCACAGATGACGGTAAACTACCAACTCAATTGTTGAAGGTAGAAGATCAATAATATACCGACTCACAGATGACGGTAAACTACCAACTCAATGGTTTAAGGTAGAAGACCAATAATATACTGACTCACAGATGACGGTAAACTACCAACTCAATTGTTGAAGGTAGAAAAGTAAGAGATATCGACTCACAGATGACAGTAAACTACCAACTCAATAGATGAAGGTAGAAAAAACATATAACAATACCAACTTTTATTGATGGTAAAGAAATAGAAGACACACTAACGTTTACTGAAGGTGAACTACCAACTTTCACTGAAGGTAGGATCTACATTAATAATAACGAGTTTCCCAAAATTATGGCGTTACACCTAGAACGGGTCTCAACTCCTTCTTTTACCAAGGTATTCCACCTAGAAAGGGAAATAAGTGTTACCAACTTATGGATTTCGCCAAGAATGGTAACAATTTCTTCTAATAAACCTGCCCACGATCATGGTCATAAGCCACAAACTAGTCTCAGTTTCTTCTAATAAACCTCCCTACGATCCTGGTCAGAAGCCACAAATTGGTCTTAGTTTATTTTTTAATCAAGTCTTATACTTGAAAAGGGAAACAATCTGTTGTAAAGATCTCTCAACAAACTATATCTATCATATTGAAAAGACCAACCATCCATTGGAGTAAATAAAATTTCACAATGAATTGTCTCTTATCATATTTGAGAGACCGGCCATCCATTGGAGTAAATCAAAACAATCTTCCCTAGGAACTAACATACTTACTGGGGAAGTATATGTTGCTCAAATAAAGAGACCTTCCACTTGCTGTTATAAGAAGCTTGTTGGGAAATGAATCTTGACTTCTCTGGGGAAATTCCAATACATTCCGGCTGAGGAGGTAAAGTCTTCTCGTGAAAAATAGATGCACATTCTCAATCCAGGGCTCAAAGCCTTCCGAAATCAGAATAATAATGTTGTCGGGGACCACATATTCAAACATAAAATAAACTGGAGTGAAACAATCAACCAGGACAGCACCTAATGAGGAGTAAGCTCAAAAGGGCATCACATTCCATCCAAATAATGAGTTGAATAGGAAGGCTAAAACAAAAATCTTCCACGAGGGGTAACTCAGTGGGGAATTGAAAGGATATGCACTTTTTACTTAAGGTTGACAATCTATTGGAGAGAGGGTAACATAACTCTAGGATAGGGTAATATGCCAAAAAAAACATAAGTGAATGAAAATGAGAAATGTATTTTAAATTCATCTATGCATGATGTATGTACGAATGTATGAATGTTATCATGTATATGCTGACAAAACAGACATACAGTACTGAGAATAACCAGACAAAACCAACTTGGGCAAAGTCAAAACTCGGCTACATCATATCCAGGATTAATATTTCATAAGAGAGTAAGCACCAACTGAGGAAACAAATTCCTACTTCACTACTTAACTCCACTGGCAAGAGACGTGGTTTGAAAATAATCACAGCATAATCTGATAGAAATGAACCAAAATAGCTACAGGGATGTAACATACTCCTCCAGGTTTCACCGGGGAATATCATACAGACTTTACTAGGGAAGATAATGTCATATCGTCTAGAATTCAACTAGGGATTCCAAACCAACTTCATTGGGGAAGACAACACCACTTTGTCGATACTTGAATTGGGGATCTCGTGCTGACTTCAGTGGGGAGTAAAACACCATATCAACTAGGGGAGCCCAAATACACTCTTTAATATCAAGAGTAACGACTGTGCAAGCTTCTCTGGACATAAATTATGAAGCTTCATGGGGATAATAACTTTCATAGAGAAGCATCATCTCGGCTTTATTTGTGGATCTAAGGAGTTAACAATACAACAAGAAGTCAAAATTATGGGGATTTTAAATTAAACTCAGCACTTGGTGAGAGAAAACCCAAACATTTAACAGTTGTCTTAACACTTCTTAAAAAAGATACTTCCCTTTTCTAGATGCTCAACTTGAAAAAATCTGCGTCAATTCCTAACAGGAGAATCTGGGATAGAGGCATCAAACCGTGCAAACCCAAAACCAAAACGATCAACCTGGAGGGAAATCTTGAACCAAGACTTAACTGGGGAAAATGGGATTACATGCCCAACATCGCACCATATATCAATTGGCATGAACTCCAACTATCCGAGAAACACAAAGAGGATCATGCACATACCAGCAAGTGTGATCCCAAGATATCATTTGGGGAATCAAGAAGTTAACATCACATCAAGAAGTAAAAATTATGGGGATTTTAAATCAAACTCAACACTTGGCGAGAGAAAACCCAAAGTTTTGATAGTTGTTCTAACACTTCTCAGAAAAGATACTCCCCTTGTCTAGCTACTTGGGGGGAACCTAACAACAACAGTGTCATAGCTGGAGAAACTAATGCTCTGCAACAGATTCCACATTGATTCTCAACACACAAAGGGTGAAAGAACTCCATCAAGTGAGAAAATACTACATAATTTTGAAATCTCTGCCTAATCACCACCTATCTAGGGAAAGAATCACACTTAGCTGGAGAAACTTAAATCAAGACTTAGCTGGGGAATATGGGAGAGAGATATGGAACCATACAAACCAAAACCATATAACAACTTGGAGGAAATATGAACCAAGACTTAACTGGGGAAAATAGGATTACAAACCCAATACCACACCACAGCTTGGAGGCAACCCACTAATCAATCAACAACTGTAGAGAAAACTGTGTACACATCTACAAAGCAGATCACAAGTAAAAATCCTTCTTGAGAAAGATTATCGGCTTGGGGAGAGAACATAGTAACTATCTTGTCAAAATCTGGAGACGCCCTTGGAAACAACTCTGGTGTCCCAAGTTCACCGCGCTGATCAAGATAAGTTTCACAACTTGCCCTTGTCCATATGCTTTTAAGATAATCTATCTGGCCAAAAGGCTTCTAGAGATTTGTCAAATCTCGATGTAACTGCCCAAGATTGGCTGAATGTTGCAACTTCTTCTTGGTGAAATGCCCTTTGTTGATTGTTGTACCCTAAAATTTTCCCTCCCATCTTTGTGACAAATTGATTAGAGATACCTCCTCATGCTCATGAAGGTCTCAAACACTCAAGACTACTCAAAGATTGATCAAATGAACTCCCCTCCTAAGCAATTGACCTACAACTAGGGTTTTGCTTCTCGGTGAAATGCCCTTTTTTGATTGTTGTACCCCAAAATTTCCCCTCCCATCTTTGTGACATATTGATTCAAGATACCTCCTCATTCTCATGAAGGTCTCAAACACTCAAGACTACTCAAAGATTGATCAAATGAACTCCCCTCCTAAGCAATTGACCTACAACTAGGGTTGTGCTTCTCTTAAAAGAAATTGAGTTTCAAATGCATTAAATGGATTTCATAGTTTCTAATATGTATCAAGGTATCCTCATGTCAAGTTTCAAGCCTTGCATCACAAGTTTGCTCGGTCAACTAGTTAAATGATTGAAAATCAACTATATTGGACAAAAAGTCAACTTTGATCAATCTACAGCCAAACTTCAAGATTTTTGGTCAACATCAATATTTTGAAGTCAAATTCATAATTTGATCAAGGGTTGATCATGAGTCATCAAGGAAACTCAGGATTCATCAATAATCAAAAGTTACTAAATTAGGGTTTTCTTAAGGAGAAGTCAATTGAACTTTGATCAAGCACAACTTTCACATACTTCATCAGAAATTTCTCAACCAAAGCCTAACTTGAAGTAAGTTCAATTCTCTACGACTTTGTCTCTCTAATCTCAAGGCCAAAAATGCTCCATTTGAGAGATATGGGCCAAAACATTACATATCATTTTAAAAGTCAACAAAAAGACATTTTTTGTCAAAGACATTTACATCAAGTTATAAAGTTCAAATGAAAAAATCACCAACATGAAAGTTGTAGGAGACATCTTGAGGTTTCCAAAAAGTCCAAGATCATCTTCATATGACAAAAATTGAGAGAGTTATGATTGGTGCAATTTGAGAAATTTGGAAAAAATGCATGAAGTTCAAATTGAGCAAACTTGAATTTTTGGGCTAATGGGCCTAAGTTTTTAGGTTCAAACGTTTGTTCATGACCTCATATTAGACGACTAAATCCATTCATATATTTTTATGATTTTTATTTCTTTTTATTTTTATTTTATTCAATTAAATTCAAAATAAATCAAATAAAATATAAAACTAATGGATTAAGGCATAAGACTTTTGTTTTGGATCAGATTTGAAGCCCAAAAAGCTCATGACAACTTTCTAAAGCTGTGTGAGGATGATTGGCACAAGATTGAACCTAAAAGCGAAACTTTTCATGCAAAATTCAAATAAAATATTATGCCATGAATTACAAAGATTCATCCCACTTTTTTAACCTAATTCTTCCATTATAAATACAAGAAGCATTCCACATGCTAAGAACACGCAAGTCTGCCTCAAGAACAAACCCTAAAAATCTCAAAAATTTTAAGAACTAGGGCAAACTCAAACCCTTATCTCCAGACTTTATCAATCGATTTCAAGAATTCCATCAGCCTCCTGAGGTTCCTAGGAGTTCATCCCAACCATCACGCAAGCTCTAAGCATGCAAGAACTCTCTCCCTCAACATCACCGGTTTGGTAACCTTCTCTAATCTCAAAGTTTTTATATACGCATTGTTGAATGATTGGACACACTCATACATGTTCATAATGATATTTGGAATAATTCAGAACCATTATTTGTGAGGTTTAATGCATGGATGAAGATTTGAAATTGTTAGGGAAAAGCTTCCTTTGAGATTTGTATTTTGTGCTACAAGCATTTTCAGGCCAAAGTAACCATGCCATTGAACTCACAACATGCTAATTAATGGGTCTAAGTTATTAGATCCTTCGTTTTCATCCGTTTTTGCAGGTTTTATAAAATATCCTCACCGGAGAAGATGAAGTTGACCACCCTTCATGGTGGTTTGACTATCCTGACTCCGGCGACCTAGGTGTGGCGTTCTTCCATTAGTCCATTCAAAACCCCAGACCCCACTAATACGCGCCTATTCAATTTTGTTTGACTTCTGATTTTTTAATTAAATTTTATTATATATTGAATGATAGTGGTAATATGAATGTTTAACATAATTGGCTAAGTGGTAAGAGTGATGACCAATATTGCAAAGGGTCTGGGTTTGATCCCAGCTTTTTTCAATTTCTTTTGTTTTTTCAGGATAACACGCAGGTTTATCATATGTTGATTGGTTCCTATTCTCAATCCCAAACAACACCATGGCTCAGTGGATAGAAGGGAATTCTTTGAGGCTGAGGGCGTGGGTTCAACTCCCTCCCCATGCATTTTTTCTTTATTTTCTAACCCTAGTGTTTTCACTCTATTTTACGAATTATTTTCTAATTAACCATTAACAAACCTTAAACTTTTTTTTTAAAACCATAACAACTTAGGATTAGGTTTTTTTAGTTAGTAGTTAAATTTTGACATATTTTTATTTATTAATTAATTAAGTTAATTAGATTTTTCTTAATATTAAAATTAATTAGAAATAATTAGGATTTTTATTAACTTAAGTTATTTTCTACAAAATCATTTTCTAAAAACACAAAAACATTAAAAACACAAAAACATTAAACCATTTTTTGTAACATTCTTTTTCTTATTTCTTTTTGCTATTTAAATTCCTAGAACAAATGTATAGGTTTGCACTCTCAAATATAATAGCTTATATTTACATTCCCATAGTTTTTGTCTAATTATGTATTTTTCCCAAAGCCATGTAATAGCGTAGGAATTTTACATTCCGCACTTTAATTTTCTGTACATATTTAACTGTTAGTAAAATAGGGTTTGTATGGCAAGACTAAAATCAATATAGATAACCCTAATTCAAGACTAAATAACTGAAACTAATACACTTTGCACATTTGCACCTCTAGGGCAACCTCCCTTATTCCCTTACGAACATTGCTCATGTCCCTCAAAAGCGGGGATACTTTAACAAAAGACCCTCGATTTAATAATATCATCATGGTCCCTTTCGAATAAAGATTATAGTCCCTCGATGACTCTTCGAGTTGCCTACAAAATGATCTAGCCCCTTGATGACCCTATGAGCAAAATGACGATAGTCCCTCCGATACAATTGCTAAAGTATCCTTACATGTTATCTTCGATGACCATACGATGACCCTACACCTGTCCCTTCACATCCAATAGATAGGGCTACCTACCAACTAATAGTATGGATAGTACTATATCCAAAGGAGAAGGAAAATAACAAGAAAGACTTTAGTGGGTAATAACTCTCGAATGCTTGCTCACAACTCAAAACATTTTTACACTACACTTTCAAAACAAATATTTTCTAAAAACACTTTGTATACATTCTTGAGGACCGACACAAGGATTATTATAAAGTTATCCTTACATTGGAATTACAAAATATTCTCAAACAAATCAAACACGCACAAAGCAAATTTTAAAAGTGAGTTAAACAATTAAGAGCCCGTATATAACTACGGATGAAAATGATGCTAACACCTTCCCTTTTCATAACTTACCCTCCGAACTCAAAATCTATCAAAGGTCTTTCCTGCTCTTTTCAACTTTCCTAAATATTGGATAAAAGAAAAGTCAGTGGTGATTCTTGCTAACCGCAACCATTGCGATAAAATCAAAAAGTCAGTTCTCCCACCATATTACATTGATACTCATATGTAAGTTTCCTTGATATCAAACAATATTTTTTCCAGCAGAAAATGTTTATTCTAAGAAAGAAAATCCTAATGCAAAAATTATGTAAGTCTAGAAGGTTTTATTAAAAAGATGTCGCAAAACCTTGTGAGCGAATCACTATCCAAGATGCAACATTGATTTTTTGTATAAAAGATAACAAAAGCATATGATACCAACACAATAATTTAGCAAAACTCATGGTAGTCAGGAAACGCTATCTCGTTGAAGTATGCTTTTGAAATAAACCCTACTTCAATTAGGACTTTAGAGGGTTGTAATGTGGCCTAGTTCATAGTTTTTTTAGAAAAAATATTTAGTGCTCAAAATTATTAGGTGCCCATCCCCTTCATGATGTTCTTCAGTCCTATATTCACTTAATTTGATACGACCACTCATCTCTCAAGAGGAATTTATGATGGTTTAGGAACCACTGAGGTTTCTTGGAAACGATAGTCACTCACCTTTGCTTCTTTTTCATTTCTTGTCACACGACTAAGTTCTTTGCTGAGGATTTTATACTGTAATCCTTTCTCGCCTTTCAGGATTTCCATTTCTTCCTTGTTTTCCCTAACTTTTTCCTGGATAAATTCCTTTTGAATTTGACTCTGAAGTCCAGCAGGATGCCCTGACTTTTTCCTAAGAGAATTGTTTTTCAAGTTCTGACTTAGCGGAGATTTTTGTCTTTTTCTTCTCTTTCCTTTTTTTTAATCATTTTTTATTCATTTCATTTTTTCATATTACCAATTCTTTCCTTTTGAACACGTCACGTGACTTCGAATCATTTTTGACTTGTTGGAAGAATTGTGATTGCCTGAGTCCTTGGTGGATGAGGGATAATAGTTATGGTAACGTCATTTGTTGATCTCCTGATGTACGAGAGATACCCATTAGGATATCGTCTTCTTTTGATGCACACTAATGATAGGTAAAGATTTACCATTTCAGTTTTGACTTTCCTCAACCTTTCAAAGGATAACTATTGTTTTACCCTTGGATGCGAACTCTTGATGAGATTTGAATACTCAATGAGATTAACTGAACATTATCCTGCCCTGAGTTAAAATTGAGGGTTTTTTCTGAGCAGAAAATAAATTCTTACTTTAAGGTTCAAAGGAGATAATGAGGGTTTCACTCCCTTATATCTCCTGTATTTTTGAATTTGAAACAATGCCTATACATCGTCAACATGGTTTTATCCAAAAGGGTACAACCAGAAAATTTTCATTTTAATATCATCATCCTCTCTCCAATCTCTGCCTAGGCAATAGAATGGGTAACAAGTTGGTATCATAATGCATAAAGAAATTTAAAATTGAAAACAAATACAAGTGAAATGAATACACTCGTTGTATTAAGATTAAACATTCAAATGAAAACAAGTCCTTACATGCAAACAGTGTAATGATAAACAAGAAAAATTACAAATGAGAAAGCAGTAAAATAATGGCTCTTTTATCTGGACTTGTACTGAAGGAATCATTTCCCAAACTTTGGAACTACCAATAACCGAGATTCATTCATGCTTTGCTTACAGATTGTTTTGAACATTAGGGACAATGTCCTTAAATGACAAGATAACGCTTAGGACCAACCTATGAACTTCAAACTTCAAAGGGAAGTAATCTTCCAAATCGTGCCCAAGAGCATCCTAATGAAAGGCACGAGAAGTGCCAGCCTTATATCCTCTTGGATGTTTTTCAGGAACAACTGGTCCAGCTCGAGTTTGAATTAGATTATTCTTCAACAAAGAAGGATACAACTTTGTATATGTCATGGGAATTGAATCAAAGCTCATTTTCCTCTTATGACGTTTCCCTTGATTACCTTGTTGAAGTGCCCTCTGATATGCGATAGTAGTCAGAGCTACATCGATGATTGGAGTCACAGAAGCAACTTGTTATTGGTATTGATGACGACTTCTCAGAGGTCTATCCCTTCTCTCTTGAATAACATCATTCATCTCTCCTTGTTTCCCTCTAGAGTCATATGATGATTTCTTTGTTACTTCGTCTTTGTCAAGCGTTCTTCCCTGACAGCTTCTTCTAGACGGACACCCATACTCACCATTTCAGTGAAATCACTCGATGCACTGGCAACCATCCTTTCATAATAAAATGATCCAAGGGTTTTCAGGAAGACCTTGGTCATTTCCTGCTCTCCCATAGGGGGTACCACTTGGGCATCAACTTCACGCCAACGCTGCGCAACTTTTTGAATGAATCCTTATCTTTTTGAGCCATTGCTCTCTATTAGTCATGGCCAGGTGCCATAAACATATTATTATTATACTGTTTGATAAAAGCTTCACCTAAATCATTGAAAGTGTGGATATTGCTACTGTCCAAACCCATATACCATTTCAAAGCGGCAACGGTTAAACTATCCTAAAAGAAATGAATAAGCAAGTGTTGGTCATCGGTATGAATGGATGTCCTTTTGATATACATCACCAAGTGGTCACGAGGACAACAACTTACCTTGTACTTCTCAAATTCTGGTACTTAAACTTCGCTGGCACTTTTGCATTAGGAACTAAGGAGAAATCACTAATGTTTTTTCCGAATAATTCTTAATCAGAGAGCCTTCATTTCATTCTGCATTTCATTGAATTGGTCCTGAAATTCATCCAATTGGTCATAGAAGCCCAAACTCTCTCTTTGTAGATGAATAGGACGATAATATTCATCATTAATAAATGACATAGCATTCAATGTAGGAGACACAATATAATGAATGTTTTTATTAGCAATAGGAGTAGCATGCACCACAGGAGGTGCAGAAACAGCACCAGTAACTGGAGTAACAGAAATAGGAACCAACAAAATCTCGGAAGTAACATTTGTCTGTTGTGGCTGAGTAGCATGAGGAGACGAAGGAGCAGGCGGTGGCTGATTTTGAGCAACAATCAACGACCCCACCAAAGTAGTCAGATTGGCCATACTGGCCCTTAAAGAAGTAACTTCTTCGCGCATCTCGCGATTCTCTTGTTTAAGATTCTCCATTTTCTTCCTGGAGTTAGCCTAATTATTGTATCAATGAGACAACTTGCTGACTGTTGAAGTAGAGAAACCCAGTAAGACACCTGGGTATGAACAGAAATGCAAGAATATGTGCAAAATGATGCATGATATGCAATGCATATGATTGATTTAAAAGTTTTAAAACCAAGTTTTTGAAGAACTTTGGAACATTATAAATAAATTTTAAACATCAATTAAAAGACATAATTGGGACAATTGAAAAAACTCATTTCATTAATTGGAAGAGTTACATTTGAAGTACAAAACTTCGTTAATCCTACACAGAAGAAAGAGAAAGTTAAATCCGCAGGTCCAAATGAACTGAATCTAAAGAAGATCCAACACCGTGTTGTAACATCTTCTTGATCATGAATTTGGAATGCTTTAAAGGAAAATAAAACATCTCGCACTCTTCTCTTCTACTTTACTGATAATCGAGAAAATAAATCACTGATACAAAGGATTGAGGAACTGGATCAAGGGCGTGGAGAACCATCTTTAAGATAGCTAGGAGAACTTGACATCTCAATGACTAGACACCAATGATTCATGCTTTCTCAATTATTCTGAATCAGAACTCTTGACAATGTACTTCTGAGTATTCTTTCTAAAATCCCAAATTATAAAACTTGTGATGTTTGCAAGCAGAAGTCTTAAGTTCTTTGAAATTTTGGTTAAAATAATGCCTATAGGTGCATGGATGCATGATCCAACAATCACACACAAGACCACAAACATGGGGATTCATAGGTTCGACGTCACGAGCATGAAGTCAAAGGTACTACCCACAAGGTATGGACTAATAGTTTATCACCTAACGAACAAGGTTCTAAAAGGTTCCCAGAATCTACATCCTTCCTTTGGATAATAACAACATCCTGATTAACTTGGTAATTAGTAATATTCTCAGAAAAAACTCGTCTGAGTGTAGTATCGCGTGACAACCATTTCTGGATTACTCCGTCATAGTTTCCGCACTACATCTAAGAGGCCAAGATGGGTTAAGGGTTCTACTATCCTAAGCTTTAGCAGGCTCTCAAGTCTAAAGAAGCACGTCTTCTCGATTACATGGTAAACAATACCACAATCAAAGGGGCCTCTAGTGAGTGGGAGATCTCATGTCTCCTTTTTTGGGATTACTCTCTCAAAGTTAACATTACTATACCGCCCGTCCTATCTTAAGTTTGTCCAAGTCCGGATGGAGGACTTATGAGAAATCACCAAGCACTCTGAAAACCAGAAAAATCTAGACAAACAAATATACAACATATAATATACAATAAATAATAGCATGTACACAAATATAAACAAAGATAGGCTCAACCCACTTAGATATGGACCAGCATTGGTCGATCTTTCCCCAGTGAAGTCGCCATTTTTTCTGTAGCAATAGAAATGTTGAGACTAAGCCATTATTTTGACTTAACTCGCACAAATAAATTAAATATCGCCATCGTGCTTTATTGTTTCCAGAGGAATAGGAAAAGAGCGATAACGCAAAAAAGGTGGAGAGAATCTAGGTACGGGGGTTAGTTATGCAAAGGTAAGATATTAGCACCCTAAACATCTATGATACTCTGTAGGAACCTCTTGTAAAATTTGTGTATTTTGGCTATAAATATTGTATACAAAAATAAATTGTGAAGGTGAGAAAATAAGTATTTTTTACAATTTTTGCACCCGCCACGGTTGCGAACCTTTAGTGCCTACATACCACCTTCCGTGTAATAGGGGATCAGGGTACTCGTAGTTCACATTTAAAAAATTTAAAAACACAAATGTGTTAGTTAATTTTTAAGAGATGAGACATTGTCATTATATCCGAGTGGAAAAGATACTTACTACCCACAATTATGAGAAAGGAGAATTTGCATCATCTCAAAGTGGAGGATATAACTTGGATTTTAAAAATAATAAAACCTCACTCAACACCTAAGTGGAAAATATCTTACTTCACTATATATCGTAGAAGTATAGTAGCTCGCATCACTACAAGGATTAACAAGAGTCTAATCTTTTGAGAAAATTTTAAAGTAAAGATCCAAAGTGGCAAAAATGGTTTGAATGAGATTGATTGACTTTTAGTCTTCTCACAAAAAAATGTCAAAGTATGATTAAGTTGTCTAAAGTTTAATTAAAGAAAATATTTTTGAAAATGCATGGACCTAAGCCTAAGTTTATCATGAAAGTGGTTCAAGTTAGAAAACAAGAAGAGTTTTGAAAAGGAGGAAGAAGATTTTGAAATTAAAGATGATGGGAGGAGATGAAGGGACTATCCTAAAGCATAAGGTAAAAGCTAAGGAAAAGAACCATCTAACTAACAAGAAGCTAACACTTATAAAGAGTCAATATAGAATTATCATCCTTTGGATTGAAACCAAGCAAGCAAAGAATCTTAAACTCTTAATAATACCAAGCTTCAGATGCATTAAGTCTTCTAAAAAATTGGGGAGAGTAACAACTATATACATATGAATTCTCAATCACAGACAAAGCACATAATCAGAAAAACCTGCACATAAAGAAAATCAACCCAATATCTTAGGGTGAACCCCAAGAACTCCAGACAAAATAAAAATCAGAGTCACAAGGTCTCAAGGGTATCAAAGGATTCTAATCATAAATCTGAGAAATCCACAACTCCATTATGCCAAGGATAGTAACCAAATAGTCTGAGTAACCTTAAAGTTTTTTATTGTTCAAGTTTGTTATTAAGGGTCTTTAAAAATAAAATGAATAGATCAAGTGCGCAAAATAAAAATGACTTAAAGATAAATGCTCAAGTGAGCAAAGATGAAAATAACATAAAATATAAAATGCTAAAATAAATGGTGCGTAAAAGTAAAGGCATAAAATAGAAGCATAAAGTAAAAGTCAATTATTAGTAAATTAGAAGTTAGAGTTTAGTTTAATAACCATCTTGAAACTTGAATTTGGAATCTCATTAGAAGATTGATAACATAAAAGCTTCTTAACAACAAGTCTCATTTGCTTTTTTTCAAGTATATCATTCATTTCAAGTTCTCGAGGCAACAACATATGATCAACGATGTTTAAATGGTTCACTTAGACTAAAGTTTATGATGGTTCATTAGAGGATTGATAAGACCAAAGCCCCCTGTGATACGGTGGAAGAACTGACTTGAGGTTTTGCGTTTGTGTTCGCAAATGTTTCAATTTAGCAAGAGTCGCCACCGACTTTTTATTTTATCCAAAGGAAAGGTCAAAAAGCACAGGAAAGACCTTTGAGATGTTTTCTTGGATTCGGAGGGTAGATTATGAAAAGGGAAGGTGCTAGCACCCTTTTCATCCATGGTTTTCCATGGGCTCTTAGTTACTTGTTTAGATCACTTGCTTTTTCTTTTCAATTGTTTAAAATGGTGCTTTGTGTGTGGTTTTTGAAAATATTTTGAAAAGAGGCCTTTGTTTAGGCAACCTTTGTAATGATTCTTGTTTGAATATATACAAAGGTGTTTGTCTTTTGAAAAAATGTTTCAATGTTTGAAAGTTTGTTTTGGGAAATGTTTTGAAATTGTGTGTGTGTTTGTTTGAAAGTAGCAAGGATGTTTGCAAGTTTGATTAAGTAACTAGGAGCATCTACCTACCTACTCAAAAGTCTTTCCTACACACTTTTAACCCTTTGACATTGTTGTTTTACCATTGTATTTGGTAAACAACCTTGTGTTTGGATGTTAAACGGGACAGGCGCGGGTCATCGTATGACCATGATAGCAATGGTGCTAAGTATCTTAGCAAGCTTTTTGAGGGACTAGATCGATTTTGTGTAGGCAACCAAGATAGTGTCATCGAGGGACTATGATCTTTTGTTTTGATTTTGTTTTGCCAAGATACCTAGCATGCATACCATGGCCATGTTTTTTTAAGGCAACAAGTGGGTGAAACCCTAGAGATGCTTGTGTGCATTGTGTTGTCATTTTTCATGCATTTTTGTCTTGTATTAGTCATGCTATTTGTTTTGATTTTTTGGTTATCATACAAACCCTAATTTTACTATCATGCATATAAAAGCAATAAATGCGTAAAAGTAAATCTAGGACTATTACAACATTATTATGGGAAGGGGGATACAAGTTTGAATAGGGGGATATTTACAAGAAAATAAAACCCTAAAACTATTATTACAACCAAATTGAAATATTTGTACAAATAAATAAAATAAGCAAATATTTAAATATGCAATATATTATAGATATGCAAAAAAATATTTTTGTATTTTATTTTATGTATGTAAAATAAATTATTTAAAGTCCTAAAAATAAGGGAAAATAAAAATGATTATTTTTTGGAGAGGGTGGAAACCCTAATTTTTGTTTTAAGAAAATATATTCTATATTGTTTATTTATTCATTTTTTATGTACAAGAAAATAAAATAAAAATATATACAAAAGTATTAAAAAATTAAAATGTGTGAAAAAATATTATTTAAGTGTATAGATGATAAAAATAAAAATATATGATATATTTGTATTATTTACAAATTTTAATTAAGAAAATAAAGTAATATTAACCTAATAATTATTTATTATGCAAATAAAAATAAAATAAAAATATAATAAAATGCCAAAAATAAAGAAAATAATTTTTGTGATTTTAAATGTTTAAGAAAAAATAATAAAGTCAGAAAATACAAATAGAAAAGAAAAATATGCAAAAATAAATCAAATGGGCCAAGGGGTGCAGAAAGCAAGCATGGGGGTGCAAATAGTCAGCCAAAACCAGGCCCAGCCCAGATTTCACTTCATCTATAACCTATGAACAAAAATATGCGCGCCTGCAACTTCAAACTTGTTCTCTCTATTCTTTGCTTGAAATCAAAAACTCATAACATGAAAATTATAGAGCTTGAAACCACGATTTCAACCATGTAAAAAACTTAATATAACTCTAAGAAACCAGGGAGAATTTCAGTGCCCCTAATTTATAACCTGATTTTTTCAGTAAGTTCAACTATCAAATACTCCTAGCTCAGTTAACATAAATGAATTCTATGCATATGTACAGCTCAGGGACAATGAGGACTATATTTTTTCTTCACAAACCTAAGCCTAATGATTCCTAAATAAGGAGATAGAAGTTTGAGAAATACCTGTTTCATTCAAGTTTGAGTATGGCAATGTAGCAACTTCTAGTGAGGCGTGAAGGACTTTTGAGCTTGCTTGATGTTCCCTTGACCTTTCCCAATGCTTAGCTTGCTTTGAAATAGCTTGAATCTTCCTATAGAACTCAACCTGCAAACTCAGAATTTGAAAATGGTGAAGTGTGAAAATGGAGTTACAGTTGATGAACAATGGCTTGGATAGTTCAGATGGGTTGTTTAGAAAGTGTTTGAAGTGGTTTGGGACAAAACGCACGAGTGGATTTGGTTTTGGCTTGTGATTTGCAGAACTTGCCCTGTTTTGGGCAGAAATGAAGTTTTTGTGCTTAAGGGTGATTGAGATGTTGTTAGCTCATGTTTCTGGCCTTAGACAATATGTAAAACTTGTTTGAAATGTTCACCAAGCTTTCTCTTATCAGATTACAAAGTTATCTCACTTTTGCACTCTTGTTTGTTTTTGAAGTAAAAGGTGAGTTGACAATGCCAAATGTTGTACTTGCTAGCTCAAAGCCTGAACATGGTTGGTATACTTTTCCTGATATTTGTGGAGTTGGTTTGCTGCAAAAGATTGGGTTCACAGCTCAAGAGAAACAAAATTACATAAAGTGAACTTTACGGAAATGGCATTGTTATATTTTTTCCAAAAATGGATTAATTCAATGTGTAATGCTCTAAAGCTCAGAACAAAACCTTAATCCAATGCTTTGGACAGAATTGCAAGTTGTAGCAATGTGCAAAATGCCTTGGCCAAAAGTGATGTTTTGCCATTTTCAAACTTTCGATTCTCCCTAACCATAAATGATTTTGGAGAGTTCTAGGACATTTTGGAAAGCTTGTAACATTATATACAATCAATCTTTGAAATGAATTTTTAGATTCCAATTGGAACTATGTGAAAAGTTGCCATGAAGATAGGTCAAAATCCTGCCTAAACTAGGGCAAAATTTCACTAAGTTAAAAGTTTCATGGACCCTTGTTCACAAAATCATAACTTGAGATCCAAGCATATTTTGGGAAAACTTTGTGAATAAAAGTTTTAGATTTTGTGGAGGACTAAAACTTTCATGTTGGAAGTTTTCTTTGAATCCAATTTCATCATGGTGAAAAAGTTGGGAAAAGTTGGGAAAAAATAAGAAATATTTATAACTTAGAAAATTTCTAAGTTATGAAAATTTTCCATTTTAAACCCTAATTTTCAAAATTAGGTTTCTTGGTGAACAAGTTTCATGTTTTGACACATCTTGATGAAAAATGACCCTTGGCACTTGATTTTGACCAAAAAGTCAAAGTTTTACTTTTCAGTGTACAGTTGATTTTTGATCAGTTGATTGGAAATTTCATATGTCAATCCAATGCATTTGTGATCTTTTGAACCTTGTGATTAGGTAAAGATGATGCCATTGAGTCCTTGAATCCATGCTTGAACCCAATTTTCCATTTGCTAGGTGAAAAATCAGAAATTGCCCTTCTACAGTCAAAACCCTAAAAATAACCATTTTGCCCTTTTGATGATCTGGTCAAATTTCTTGAGGAGTTGTGGTCCAAACTTGATAAAATGGTTCATATGAGTCTATAATGTTGATGAGGATAAAAAATTATGAAATTTGACTGTAAATTGGCCACAATTGACTTTTTCCCCAATCCAGTTGATTTTTAGGTCAAATGTCCAATTGACTGAGCAAAAAATTGATTCAAGGCTTGAAACTTGGTATGAGCAATCTTAGAGGTCCAACATGAAGCATGAAATCATATTGAGCCTTGAAAGTCCAAAAATCCTTGTGCAAAATCAAACCCTAATTTCAGGTCATCAGTGCAAGGAGATGTCTTGAGCTGAGCAAACCCTAATCTGGTCTTAAGTTCAAAGAGTCTTGTGAGGGGAAATCTTGATAAAATGAGAGTGCAAATTTTGCGGTACAACAGCTGCCCCTGTTCAATCTTCTTGAACCTGAAGAGTTAGATTGGCGAGTTTGTCGTTCGTGACTCGAAGGTAAAAGATGATTGGACACTAGAGTGCCCGTAAATTTGCACTCGTCAAAATGTAATTGAGGAAATGGGCTTAAAGATGCCATTTGGAGAGGTTGATAGAATCTTGTTGGAGATGGGCTTAAAAGATGCCATCCAAGGAAGTTGATCGCATAAGAGATTCCTTTGCGAGAGCCCGTATACCTGTTGTTAAGGAGGACTACACCGGGGAATGCTGGTCTCTGTTGTGGTAGATATAGAATTTTAGGAGCTTCAGTCGTCCGTTATTCTACTGGGGAATCATCCCTTGGTTGAAGAGGTGAAAATGAACTGCTATTTAGTCGTGCTCTAGGCTTCATAGTGATAAGATCAGTTGCTATTTGGTCGTGCTCCAGGCTTTACAGTGACTTAACGGGGAGATGAGATTAAAATTGCTATCCGGTCATTCTCCAAGCTTCGCAATTTCTCAATTCTTATCTGGTCGTACTCCAGGCTTTAGAAGGAATTAAGTTGTTATCTGATTGCATCCGGGCTTTAACTTGAATTTAAGGCACACTAATATCCAATCGATTCCGGGCTTCTTAGTAATTAGCCAAGTAAACTGCTTTTTTGGTCGAAATCCAAGTTTCATAGTATACCTCACTGTTATCTGGTCAAAATCCAGGCTTCACAGTCTTGTATTGCTATCTGGTCGAAATCCAGGCTTCACGATACCTTACTTCCTATCTGGTCAAAATCCAAGCTTCAGAAGAAAATCAAATGGTTACCTGGTCGAAATCTGGGCTTCCCTTTGATTTTGGGGCCTACTAATATCCGGTTGAATCTGGGCTTCAAAGTAATTGGCCGAGTAAACTACTTTTTTGGTCGAAATCCAAGTTTCACAGTATACCTCACTGTTATCTGGTCAAAATCCAGGCTTCACAGTGTTTTGTAGAGATCAAGATACTATCTGATCGAACCCGAGCTTCATAGCTTGAATTTAAGGTGTACCACAATCTGGTCGATTCCAGGCTTCATGGTGCTTTATACTGCTATCTGGTCGATTCCAGGCTTCACAATAACTTGTCGGGGATTCAACTATTTTTCCGGTCGATCTCCGGGCTTCATAGTATGATAGAGAAAAAATTAAGATATTATCCGGTCGAATCCGGGCTTCATAACTTGAACTTGAACAGGAATCTGAGCATTGATTTGAATAAGCAAAAGAATAGCTTTCGTGTATGGAGCATCTCTAAGCTGTATTTGAGCTTTGAATATTTGTTAAAGATAGCTGTTAATTCTATCTTGAAAAGGGTAAAATGTTAGCTAAACCACAAAGTTATGTTGCATGAAATGTATGATGCAATAAATTTGTTTTATCAATGTTTATGATATATGAATTTAATGTATGCGCATGTAAGCTGATTAGCTGTCTTGCTGAGGAAAATAAATCCTTGATAGCTAGAGATAATAAAATCTTTGACTGCTGCCGGGGAAAATAAATCTTTGATTGCTGCTGGAGATTCAAAACCTTTGACAACTTCTGTGGGGATGTGAGAATCCTTCACGACCTTCCTGGGGATATAGGGTTCCTTCAAGTCTTTAGAGTTGGAATATGATAATCATTCTGTTGTGAAAATAATGCCAAGTGATGCTTGAGAAACCTGCTTTGGGAGGTCCCGAGAACCTTGATGACTGTGGTTGGGGATTGAGACTCTTCAATCTGCTGGGAAATAAGAATAACTCTGCGGGGAGAAAGTTTATTCTGTTGGAGAGTAGTAAAAAATCTGTGGGGGAACATCTCATTCCTGTTATGGAGAGAGTTCAAAAGTTTGGAATGTATGCCAATATACTGGGGAATTATCCTAGGTTGGGGATAAAACAAAAGTTAACTGTTATCTGGTTGATTCTCAGACTTTAAGACAACTTGCTGGGAAATCTGGGGAAAACTGAATGGTTTCCACTGTAAATTGATAGTTGGAAATTTGACTCTGTTGGGGAAGAAGGTTTCATCTTCGCTGAGGGTCGGTGGTTCAAAGTTTTGCTCCACTAGAGATTGGGAGTTTGAAGACTTAACTCTGATGGGGATTTTGAAATTTAACTCTGCTGGGAATATGATTTCAATGTTTTAGCCCCGCTGGGGGGGTCTAGATGATATATTGCAGGGGATTTCTCTTGGAATAGCCTAAAGACGTTTTCCTATACTTTCAACCTGTCAGTAATTATTCTTCCACATTTCGCTTATTTGTAAACAGTGATTATATTCAAATGCATATGTTCATTTAATAAATCATTTGACGTTTTCAAATAAAACACAAGTGTAAAAAATAAAAGACGAATAGTTTTCTGCACTTTGAAGTATCTTTGTATTAACTTTGTGTAAGTATTTTGTACAAAGGAGACAGACACCCTAGTAAGAGAATGTTGTCATAAAAATGAGAAAAATTTATACAAAGAAAGATGGCTATGTGTTAAAGAATTCCATAGGGTTCCCATTCTGCTATAGCCTTCGTAACTCTGAATATCTTGTCTATTCGTTGCTTCATCCGAAGATGGTTGAATTGATCGGAAGCCTGGAGCTTGTCTGTGAATATATTTTCCTTAAAGTGATCCAACGAGACATAGTCATACGCTTTAATTCCCTAACTTTTGCCTGGACCGCCCTTTCGGGTTTTCGGTCCCCTGGGAAACCTTTTTTTTCCCAAGTCGCCCTTTCGGTTTTTCAACTTGCCGGGTGTACATATTTTTTTATTTATCCCTAATTTTTGCCTGAACCGCCCTTTCGGGTTTTCGATTCACCGGGATGCCCTTTTTTGCCCAAGTTATCCTTTCGGGTTTTCAACTTGCCGGGTCATTTATGCGTAGTATCTTTTGACTATGTCTGCGTTCGCAGGGTGTGGCAGGTCGTCGCCGTCCATGGTGGTTAATATCATTGCCTCACCAGAAAAGATGTTTTTGATCACAAATGGTCCTTCGTAAGTAGGAGTCTATTTTCCCCTGGGATCACTTTGCGGCAAGATGATCCGCTTGATTACAAGATCTCCAACTTGATACACTTGTCGTCTGACTTTCTTGTTGAAAGCCTTGATCATCCGTTTTTGATACGTCTGACCATGGCAAACAGCAGTAAGTCGCTTTTCGTCAATCAATTTAAGTTGATCAAGCCGGGTCTGAATCCAATCGTCTTCACTCAAACCAGCATCCTTCATGATTCTCAAGGATGGAATCTAAACCTCGATAGGCAAGACAACTTCCATGCCATATACCAAAGAATAGGGTGTTGCCCCAGTTGATGTACGGGCCGTGGTACGGTACCCGTGAAGAGCAAACGGTAACATCTCATGCCAGTCCTTGTAGGTGACTGTCATCTTTTGTATGATCTTCTTGATATTTTTGTTCGCAGCTTCGACAGCACCGTTCATCTTTGGCTGATAGGGAGATGAATTGTGATGTTGAATCTGGAACTACTCGCACAAGGCGGTGATCATAGTATTGTTCAGGTTTGTACCGTTGTCAGTGATGATCCTGTCGAGGATACCATACCGGAAAATGAGGTTCTGCTTGATGAAGCGGGCAATAACATTCTTTGTGACGGATGCGAAGGAAGCTGCTTCGACCCATTTGGTGAAGTAATCAATGGCCACCAGAATGAAGCGGTGTCCATTGGATGTTGTAGGCTTGATCTCTCCAATCATGTCAATTCCCCACATAGCAAATGGCCAAGGAGCTGTTAAGACATTGAGAGGAATTAGAGGTATATGTACCTTGTCGGCATAGATTTGACACTTGTGACAAGTACGGGAATGTTGATGGTAGTCAGCTTCCATCGTAGACCAGTAATAGCCTGCCCGTAGAATCTTCTTAGCCATCGTATGTCTGCTTGAGTGGGTGTCGAAGGTACCATTATGAAGTTCAGCCATGATCTGTTCAGCTTCAACTTTGTCCACACAACGGAGCAGGGTGCAATCATGATTGCGCTTGTATAAGATACCATTGCTCAGGAAGAACCTGGCATAGAATCTCCTCAAGAATTTTTTATCGTTGACTGAAGCTCCTTCAGGGTATTCTTGTGCCTCGAGATACCTTTTGACTTCGTGAAACCAAGGTCGGTCCACTACTTCTTCGGTATTAATCTCGTGACAATGTGCAGGTTCGTCCATCTGCTCAATGGTGATTTTTGGAGCCTCATTATCCCAGTTAAGTTTAAACATGGATGACATTGTAGCTAGAGCATCCGCTAGCTGATTTTCTTATCGCGGGAAGTGCTCGAAGGTAATCTGCTCGAAATGAGGTAACAATGTCAAGACATGTTCTTTGTAAGGGATGAGGTTAGGATGTTTAGTTTCCCACTCTCCTTTGATCTAACTGATGACCAAATCTGAGTCTCCAAACACAACCAAAGATTTGACACCCAGGTTTATTGCAGCCTTGAGTCCAAAGATGCAAGCTTCATAGTCGGCCATGTTGTTGGTGCAGTTAAAGCAAAGTCTGGCAGTGAAAGGTGTATGGAAACCTTCTGGAGAGATAAGCATAGCACCGATACCGTTGCCAAGTGCATTGGAGGCACCATCAAAGTATAGGGTCCATCGGGATCCTTGTTCAGGTCCGTCATACGGTCTGTTCTCTTCAATGTTGTCCAATGTCATGATATCCTCGTCGGGGAAGTCAAACCTCATGGATTGGTAATCTTCGACAGCCTGATGAGCCAGATGGTCAGCCAGCACACTCCCCTTTATAGCTTTTTGGGTGGTGTACTATATATCGTATTCGGTCAAGATCATCTGCCATCTAGCGATTCTTCCGGACAAAGCAGGATTCTCAAAAATGTACTTGATTGAATCCATCTTAGATATCAGTAGAGTGGTATGAGTCAACATATACTGCCTTAGCCGGCGAGCAGCCCATACCAAATGCAGCAAGTTTTCTCGAGCAGTGAGTATCGGGTCTCATAGTCGGTAAACATTTTGCTAAGGTAATAAATGGCATGCTCTTTTCGGCCAGACTCGTCATGTTGGCCCAGTACGCACCCCATTGAATTATCCAAAACAGTTAGATACATGATTAGCGGTTTTCCTTCGACGGGAGGCATCAAGATAGGAGGTTCTAGCAAATACTCCTTGATTTTATCGAAAGCAAATTGACTGTCATCATTCCATTTAACCACCTGATCTTTCTTCAGCAGGTTGAAGATTGGCTCACAGGTAGATGTTAGGTGAGAAATGAACCTTGCAATGTAGTTTAGGCGTCCTAAGAAACCTCTGACCTCCTTCTCAGTGCGAGGAGCAGGCATTTCTTGTATAGCTTTGACTTTGTAAGGATCAACCTCGATGCCTTTGTTGCTGACAATGAAACCCAAGAGTTTACCGGACCTGACTCCGAAAGTGCACTTGTTAGGGTTCAGTCTGAGCTTGTACTCCATCAACCTGACAAACAGCTTTTGCAGATGGTCGAGGTGTTCTTCTTCCGTTTGTGAACGGGCTATCATGTCATCTATGTAGACCTCTATCTCATGATGTATCATATCATGAAACAAAGCTACCATGGCGCGTTGATAGGTTGCCCCGACATTCTTTAGTCCGAATGGCATCACTTTATAGCAGAACGTACCCCATTGTGTAACAAAAGTAGTTTTCTCCATGTCTTCAGGTGCCATTTTGATCTGGTTGTAACCTGAAAACCCATCCATGAAAGAAAATACCTTGTGCTGAGTTGTATTATCAACCAAGATGTCAATGTGCGGTAGTGGAAAGTCATCTTTAGGGATAGCCCTGTTTAAGTCTCTGTAATCCACGCACATTCTGACTTTACCGTCCTTCTTAGGCACGGGCACAATGTTAGCAACCCATTGTGGATAGGAAGTAACAGCAAGAAACCCAGCATTGAACTGCTTCATCACTTAAGCTTTGATCTTTTCAGACATATCGGGCCTCATTCGGCGGACTTTCTATTTAATTGGTGGACAGTCTTCTCTTGTAGGGAGACGGTGAACCACAATATTTGTATCAAGTTCCGACATGTCTTCATAAGACCAGGCGAAGATCTCAAAATATTCATTCAACGGATGAATTAAGCGCTCTTTGACATTTGGCTCTAGGTTGGCACCCACTCTAACTTCTTTTCTGTCTTCCTCAGTTCCCAAGTTGATTGTCTCTAACAACTCCTCATGAGGTAGAGTAGCCCTTTCTTCCTGTTGTAGCAGTCTAGCCAGTTCTCCTGGAACTTCACAGTCTTCATCACCTTTGTATTCGGCATGGTAGACCAGATCTTCAGAGTCACTGAAAGCCATAGCAGAATTGTTACCCATGGAATCCGGAATGGAAGGGTACCTGCATTTGTGGTTGTGTGTAAGGGATAGCCACCTTTAAACAAATAAAATGTAAAAAGAAAGAAAATGAACACAAAAGTTTATATGTGAAAACGTCCATGATTCATTAAAATGGCATATGAAGATGAAAAATCAAACCCTTACAAATGGACCTATGTACCTCGGGTAAGGCACAAGGTTAAAAGTGTATGAATTGTTTAGGAATTATTACAAACCAACAAAAATGTTTGAAAGATAAATTACTGATTTATGAAAGTAATGGGAACAAAGTCTTTTGCCTCCCAGTTGTTCAGTCCTCCGTCAGTAGTAGGGAAAATCCAGTCTTCCAGGTTGCTCTCCTCTTCACTATCCTCCAAAGCATTGACTCCATGATGGGTGATCTTCACTGGCGGCCCTCCAGCCCGGGAGCGGCGCACAGTCTTTTGAGCAGAAGCAGTAAAACCCAAGCCGAATTTATCAGATTTGAAAGGAAAGTCTGGTAGCTGACCCCAAATTGTGCTTCCTCCTTCTTCAATCACAGCCTTTACATCTTTGAGAGACGACATCCGAGGCGGAGGCTTGGTAACCATGGGTACAGGAGACACTGTCTTAGTCGCTGCAATCTCTTCAGAAACTTCCTCGAAGTGTTGGAAAGGGGTTTCTATGAATTCGCCATCTAATTCCACATAGCGAAAAGAATTAAGATGGCTTATCATATATTCCTCTTCGCCGTGAACAGTTACAATTTTCCCTTGGACAAGGTACTTGAGCTTTTGATGCAGAGTAGAAGTGACAGCTCCAGAATGATGAATCCAGGGTCTTCCCAACAAGTAAGAATAGGAAGGACGGATGTCCATTACGTAGAATGTGGAGTTGAAGGTTTCAGTTCCCACTTTAATCGGGATGTCTACCTCCCCATGGACCATCCTTTTAGAACCATCAAAGGATCTGACAATGATGTTGCTGGGTTTCAGGGTTAAGCCTTCACAGTCCAACCTATCCAAGGCCTTCTTTGGCAAGACATTTAGCGAAGAACCAGTGTCTACTAGAACGTGTGCTAGAGTAGTCCCTCTGCATTCCACCGAGACATGCAAAGCGTCATTATGTTTTCTCCCTTTAGATGTTAAATCGGCATCGGAGAATCCTAGACCATTGTCAGCTATTAGGCTAGCTACACATTCTTGGAACTGATCCGCGGAGGTTTCCAGTGGCATGTGGGTCGTCTTCAAAAATATGATCAAAGCTTTAGCATGAGCTTCTGAACAAAGCAGCAGGGCCAGCATAGAGATCTTTGAGGGGGTTTTCCCCAGTTGTTCCACAACATTATAATCGCTTTTCTTGATTATTTTCAAAATCTCTTCCATTTCTTTTTGAGTGGTTTCAGGGATGATCAACGACTGAGCCCTCGTCCTGACGGGCGCTTCTTGGATCCCTTTCCTTCTATCATCAGCAGGAGCAGAGGGGACAACCACAAGAGTAACAACTTCTTCAATAACTGGAGTTCTCACAGATATGTTGACCGGTACAGGGGTAACCTTAGGAGCAACTGAGGGTCTGAAGATTGCCTTTGGAGGGGAAATCTCCAGAGAGAAAATTCTTCCACTGCGGGTGATTTTACTCGTTCCAGCAATGTTTCCAATGTCGGAAGTCTCTTCATCAGAACTCTCTTCAGTTGATTCAATTTGTTTAATACTGTGGTAGAAGATCTCTCCATCATAGTTCCACGGTATTGATTTGTTGGACTTGTACGGGACGGGCCCTGGAATAGTTATCTTCAGAGGTGCAATCTTCGGATCGGATGTAATCTTAACAGGTCTTTTGGAGACCTTGGAAAGATTGGCGAATATGGTAATTATCGAAACATCATTGACAGGAGTCGGTGTAACAGGAGTCTTTTCAAAAAATATTTCTTGATTATCCATTAGGTGTTGGATGCCTAATTTCAACAACGGACAGTCGGTTGGTAAGGATGAACAAAGGTAGCAATCTTCTCCACAGCCTGGGAAAATCCCAGCCTTTAGCAAATTCAACTTGATTATCGGTAGCGGAGTCATCAAATCATCAACAGTAGCAATAAAAAGATCCTCTTCAACAGTATGGACATTGTGACCATGTTTTGGCATTGGAGCAGAGATCACATTCGGCTTTTCAGGGGCATCGAATTCAAATTCTTTAGCATCTATTAAATCATAAATCTTATTCTTGAGGGCCCAACAATGGTTGGTGTCGTGCCCCAGACTGTCTGAATGATAAGCACATTTGGCGTTGGCATGGTAGTAAGGAGAAGTCGTATTCGAATTCTTCGGGGCCTCTCTCAAACTGGTAAGGTTTAACTTTAGGAGATGGGGTAAAACTTGAGCGGGAGTCATATTTATCGGAGTGAATTGCCGTGCGGGCCTTTCCACCCTTTGTTGGTTGGTTTTGGGTTGATTGTTTCTGGGCTGATCAGCTGCAGACTTCTGAATCATTACGGCCCCCACCGCTGGTCGGCGCTCAACTCTTCCTTGACTTCTTTGGGAGTAGACAACTGAGACTTATTTCTTTGCTGGAAAAGTCTTTTTAGTGGCAGCGGAAGCAGATGCATCCTTTTGAATTTTCCCGCTCTTGATTTCGGCTTCAACTCTTTCACCAGTTAGAATTAACTCGGTGAACCCCACAGACGAACTTCCAATCAGGTGATTGAAAAAGGGGCCTGACAGTGTACCCAAGAACATATCTACCAGCTCCCTCTCAGATAATGGTGGCTGCACCCGTCCCGCTAAGTCTCTCCATTTCTGAGCATACTCTTTGAAACCTTCATTTGAGACCATGCCCATACTCTGTAATTAAGTACGGGTTAGTGCTAAGTCTGCATTATATTGATACTGTCTGTAGAAAGCAGCAGCCAAATCCTCCCAATTATGCACATCGGACCTCTCTAGCTGGTAAAACCAATCCAACTGCGTCCCCGAAACACTGTCCTGGAAGAAATGGACCCACAGATCCTTGTCAGAAGAATGTGGTTGGATTTTCCTGACATAAGACCGCAGGTGCATCTTTGGGCAAGACAACCCATCGTATTTAGCAAAAAGAGGCACTTTGAATTTGGGAGGGATTACAATTCCAGAAACCAACCCTAACTCTTCGAAATCCATCCCAGGCACCCTCTGCACCTCCATAGTTGCCAGACGTTCTTCCAGATTTTTGTATTTGTCGTATGTAGGAGGATACTGCTATTCAAAATAGTCTGCATCCTCTTCCTCCTCTTCTTCCTCAGACTCAGATGGCGCTGCAGCTCCCTTTCCTTTTCCTACCCCTTCATCAGATGTTAAGGGGAAATCCAGGACCCTTCTAGCTTGACCTTCAAATCTTCTACCCAAAGTAGCCACACCAACTCCCTTCTTTTTCTTTTTCTCCTTTTCCTTTTCCAGTAGAGTCTTGAGCTCCTCCTGACCCTTTGCCAAAGTCATGAGTAGTTGCTGGAACTGTGAATTCTGCGCTTGTAAGTCTTTAACCGTCTGCTTAATATCCATCTTGCTGAAATAAACAACAGAGAGATAAGGAAACCTGGTGTGAAGACCTGTTTATGCATATGATGAATGATATGTATTCATGTAATGCATTCAAGGATTCAGAAATTCAAATTTGTTGTAAACAAAAAGGAACACACGTCATATTAATAAGATAGAATTTGTTAGTACATAAATGCCCCATGGGCAAAATAATACAAAATTCTAATGTAAAAAGACATTGCGCATCCTTTTCGGTGCAATGTAGGTGTTGAGAGTATTCTCTTCGTGAAGTTGATGAGTAAGTTCCAAAACCTTCTTCTCACTTGCGTAGAATTGGGCTTCAAAAGTATCGCGTTCTCCCTTGAGTTGTATCCAACTCCTTTGTAAATCTTCGAGTGATGTCAGCATGTCTGGATGTAGGAGAGTGTATGGCACCTCTCCTTCCACAACAGGCTCTATAATCACAGGAAGCATGTAGGGGTAAGGCATTTGTGATCGGTGGATCTGAAACTGACTGTTTAACGCTGGTTCGCGAAATATCGCGGAAGCAAGAGTCGCCACCGTCTTTTATTTTCTCCAACAAGGAAAGGACAAAAGCACAGAAAAATTCCTTATGAGATTGCTCTCGGTTCGGGAGGTAGATTTATAGAAAGGGAAGGTGTTAGCACCCTTTCTATCCATGGTTATCCATGGGCTCTTAGATACTTGCTCATTTGTGTTTTCAAAAGTGTCTACTTTTCAATTGTGAGTGGGTTTTGAAAAAGTTTCGTTTAAAGTTTCAGATCGACTCTTGTATCAGTCCTCAAGAGTGTTTGAAAAATTGTTTTTGAAAGCTTTTTGAAAAGTGTCGGTGTGAAAAGAAGTTTTTGATTTGTTTTGAATTAGAGCAAGTATCTACGAGTCATCTACCTACCCTAAGGAATTAGTCTATGTAAATATCCTTGAGGTAGTGCTATCTCACCATTGAGGGGTAGGTAGCACCACCGTTGGAGGTGTTCGAGTCAATTCGAGGGTTAGGGACAGTGTGGTCACCAAGTAAGATACCTTAGAAGCTACCCTTATGCCATTGATCTTTTTATTCCGAGGCAACTGTTTCGAGGCAACTTGTTTCGAGGCGACCGTTTCGAGGCAACTAGATCAATGGAACATAAGGACTCACTAAAACGTCCTATACTCGACGACCACGTTTCGAGGGGCAAGGCAACAGTGTGATCACCAGGGCAACAGTAGGACACCTTAGAAGCTACCCTTATGCCATGTTCATGGACATAAGGACTTACTAAAACGTCCTATGCTCGACGACCACGTTCCGAGGGGCAAGGCAACAGTGAGGCGTACCCTAGGAGTGGTGTGTAAATTGTGTGTCATTTTCAGTTATAGTTTATCTTGTTATGCATTGGGCGAGCTATGCTTTGATTTTATTTTTTGGCCATTCATTCTTTCATGCAATAGTTAGCAGTTAAAAGATGCGGAAAATAAAAGTGCGAAAAATAAAAGTCCTACGCTATTACAAGGCGCGGGTCTATACATCGCCAAATTAACAAAGACCCGATTTAAAATAAAAAGTGCGGAAAGTAAATGTCCTAATTACTATTACAAAGCTTTGGGGCAATTACATAAATGTAAAACGAAAAATAAAGACAAACGCGCGAAAGGGAATTGGAATCGAAAGTGCGAGGGCGTTGGACCCTTTAAAGAAATTAAATATTTAAATTGAAAATTAATTAATAATTAAATAAAGAAAAGAACTTATTTTTTGATGTTTTTATATTTAATGGAAATAAAGAAAATTAATTGAAATTAGAAATCCTAATTCTACACTATTTTTAATTTGTTAAAGAAAAATATTTAAGTTTAAACCTAATTTACATTAATTATTTAATTACAAGTTTATTTACAAAATAATTAAGAATTAATAATAATGAAAAAAATTTATTTATTATGAAAAAGAATAAAAATACTAAAACCCTAATTTCTACATTTTTAGTTTATTTAAGAAAAAACATTAAAATTAAACCTAAAATTAAACTACTTTGATTATTGGAATTTATTTACAAAACTATTAATGAATTAAAAACTAAATAAAACATATTTTTTATTTTGTTGATTTCTGATTTTTTTGGATTTTTATATTAAATAAAAATTAATTTGGTGAATTAAATAAAACAAAAGAAAAAAAACAATTAAAATAAAAAGAAGAAAAGAAAATAAAAAAAGAAAATGTGATGCAAACCATGGGGGTGTTGGCCCTTTTTTTGGAGGTGCATTGCAAGCAAATTGGCCCATTCAATTCCAGGCCCCTTGGACTTTGGTGGTTGCGTGTGCGTCTGTTGACTAGCGTGCATGGTGGACTCCAGGTTCTGGCCTTTGGACGAGACTTACTGGGCGTGTGGCAAGCCAAGGCGTTGGGTGTATGGTGAGCCCTGGAGTGTGCACTGCATGGAAACATATGAAACAAAATAATAAAAATAATTTGAGGGGACCTGGGATTCGAACCCAGGTCCCAACATTTACCAAGCCACATGCCTACCAACTGATCCAATGCAACGCGTTTGTAAGTGACATAGGAATGAAATAATATATGGAATAAAAACATTATATGCCAAAAAACAAAAAAATGCGCGCGTGGATTTGAACCCTCCACTCAGGTCTTGCCACGCCAACCTTCTTCTCCGTTTTCCCCTGTAACAAAAAGAGATAGCGGGAGTTTTAAACCCCCCAAAACAAAGCCCTGTAGATAATAGCGATTAGGCCATGCTTGACCATAAATTGAGTGCGATGGGTCTGTTATGTTCGTTTGGATGTCACGATTCCAACCATGGCAGTTTGATGTCCTAATTTTACAGTATGGGGAAGTCCCCAATTTGAAGCTTGAGAAACCCTAAAATATTTCAATGGTGAATCATGCTATGATGCGTTAAAATGCAATTGGATCAATCTACTAGCTTTAGAAAGCCCCTAGCAACACAAAACAACAAAGAAAATGGGTTAATTGCTTATGAAATATGATATACAATTTGAAAAAATGAAGCAAACCGGAGGAGGTCTAAGGCACGATTTCTTGAGTGATTATGCTTGTTTTTTATTGCCAAAGCTTCCTAAGGATGTCATGAATATGTTTGGATGGGAATTGGGACTTGAGAGGCGCTGTAAGGAGGTTTACAGTTTTGCTCTTTGCTTGAAATTTTTTGAAATGTGTTTTGCAGTTTGGGAGCTTCTTAGGTCGTGTTCTTGCTTGTGATCACTTGCATATAGGTTAAGTAATGAGTTTTGATAAGAATTATGGCCAATAATGCCTTGCATTCATGCTTAAGATTTTGACATAAACTCCATTAACACACCTTCCATTTTTGAGCCAAATTTGAATTCTTGCTTGATTAGGCCTTGGCACGAATTTGGGATGTGCATAATGGTGGTTCAAAGCTAATCAAAGCAAGATATGTCCCTTAATTAATCTTTTTTGATTTTTATTTGATTTTAAAAGATTTAAAATGAATTAAATCCAATAAAATCAAATAAAAATGAAACAATTAATTTTAAATTTTGAAATAAAATGTGGGACACGTGGGAAGCATGGCCAAGCTGATTCAAGTGGAAAAAGTGGGCCCCTTTTGTCAAAAATGAAATTTCAAGGATAAATGATTTTGGCCATTTCACAAACATTTCCCAACTTCTCCAATGCATATCTTGCTCAATTTTGAAGTTATGAACATGTTCTTAGACATTTTGGAAAGGACTTGAAGTCCTATAACCAATGTCTTTGGTCCCATGTCATTTTGATTTACCAATCTCAAGTTATGGTCTTTGACTTAAAGTCCCTTTTTGTTGACTTTTGAAAATGACCTATAATGTTGAAATTGATAACTTTTTGTGAGAGCATTTCTTGGACTTGGAATGTGAAGATGAGTTGTAGGAAATGTCCTCCCCTTCAAGATGAGCATTGGATGGTATTTTTCTGATGAACCATGAAAAAGTTATGCCTTGGTCAAGTTACAGTTGACTTTTCAGCTGTCCAAAAATAGAAACTTTTGCATCTTGATGATTTTTGAGCCATTCTTGTGAAATCATGGTCAAGACTTGACCAAATGATGATTGTGGCTTCAAAATAAAATGTTGACCAAAAATTTTGACTTTTGACTACCAAATGACCATTTTGCCCCTATAGTTGACTGTTGAGCAATTAGGGTTTTTGACTGTGCAACTTGACCTTGTGAGCCTTGAAACTTGACATGTAGGTGCTTGACAATGTGTATGAGCATAGGAGACTTGATTGAGCCCTTGAAAACTTCAACTTCCTTGCAAGAACCAAAACCCTAGTTTGACTGGCTTAGGAGGATGGTTAACTGTGTAGCCCTTGAGTAGACTTGAGCCATTTGAGGTGATGCTTGGAAAAACTTTGAAGATTATGGGAGGGCAAATTTTGGGGTACAACAGTTGCCCCTATTCAATCTTCTTAGACCTGAGGATGTAGATTGGCTGGCGTGCCTTTCGTAATCCGAAGGTGGAAGATGATTGAACACTAGAGTGCCCAGAAATTTGCGCTCACATAGTGGAGTATCAGCAGTGTGATAGCGGGAATGGGCTTACAGATGCCATTTGGGACTGTGATGGATAATTGTGGAGATGGGCTTATAGATGTCATCGGGATTGTTGGTATGTGGATGGGCTTATAGATGCCATCTAGGTGCCGATCGCGTAAGAGATTCCTTAGCGAGAACTTGTGTACCTGAGAAAGAAAATGGTTACCTGGCCTGTTACAGGAGTTGATCTTCAAACTCTTTATGTAGACGTGCCCTGGCTAGTTACAGGAATCGAATCTTTAAACTCTTCAGACGTGCCCTAGCGAGATACAGGAATCGAGTCCGGAGAATATAGTCGTCAACAGATACACCCTGGCAAGATACAGGAATCGGATCTTCGAACTCTTCAGACGTGCCCTGGCAGGATACAGGAATCGAATCTGGTACTGTAGTCGTCAACAGATACACCCTGGCAAGATACAGGAATCGGATCTTCGAACTCTTCAGACGTGCCCTGGCAAGATACAGGAATCGAATCTGGTACTGTAGTCATCAACAGATACACCCTGGCAAGATACAGGAATCGGATCTTCGAACTCTTCAGACGTGCCCTGGCAGGATACAGGAATCGAGTCTGGTACTGTAGTCGTCAACAGATACACCCTGGCAAGATACAGGGATCTGATCTTCGAACTATTCAGACGTGCCCTGGCAGGATACAGGAATCGAGTCTGGTACTATAGTCGTCAACAGATACACCCTGGCAAGATACAGGAATCGGATCTTCGAACTCTTCAGACGTGCCCTGGCAAGATACAGGAATCGAGTCTGGTACTGTAGTCGTCAACAGATACACCCTGGAAAGATACAGGAATCGGATCTTCGAACTCTTCAGACGTGCCCTGGCAGGATACAGGAATCGAGTCTGGTACTGTAGTCGTCAACAGATACACCCTGGCAAGATACAGGAATCGGATCTTCGAACTCTTCAGACGTGCCCTGGCAGGATACAGAAATCGAGTCTGGTACTGTAGTCGTCAACAGATACACCCTGGCAAGATACAGGAATCGGATCTTCGAACTCTTCAGACGTGCCCTGGCAGGATACAGAATCGAGTCTGGTACTGTAGTCGTCAACAGATACACCCTGGCAAGATACAGGAATCGGATCTTCGAACTCTTCAGACGTGCCCTGGCAGGATACAGGAATCGAGTCTGGTACTGAAGTCGTCAACAGATACACCCTGGCAAGATACAGGAATCGGATCTTCGAACTCTTCAGACGTGCCCTGGAAGGATACAGGAATCGAGTCTGGTACTGTAGTCGTCAACAGATACACCCTGGCGAGATACAGGAATCGGATCTGGAATCACGACAGTTGATAGCAATTATCTTTGTATTAACTTTTGTCCTGAAAAGACAAAACGTTAGTTGTATGTGATGTCATGATGTATGACATGCGTGATGAGATTATATGTTCATTATGCGTATATGCATGCTATAATGTATGAAGATGCGAGGTTTATGAATGCATGTTTTCGTCTTAGGAAAATAAATCCTTGACGGATGCCGGGAAGTTAAATCCTGGGCTGATATTGAGGAATAGTGCTTTGTTGTTTCCGCTGGGGATGATAGTTGTAAGAATACCGGTATGAGAAGATGACTCCGTTGGGGAATAAACTTGATGAAGAGATTACTCTGCGGGGAGTAACTACTCTAGCGATCTTGCTGGGAAATAGTACTCTATGGGGAGAGAGGTACTTTGTTGAGATGTTTGATGATAACTCCGCTGGGGGATACCATTGATATGTTATGTTGAAGGAATTGATAGACTCCACTGGGGATGGGAAGACTTCGCCGAGGACGATCTTTCCGTGGCTTTTGGCTGAGGATAACCCAGTTATATCCTGGTAGGGAAATAACCTTTGAATAAAGTCCGGGGGACGCGTTCGTGCTCTGCGGGGGGAAGCTTCCAGAATCTACTGGGGATAAGCTTCGTGCTGGGGAGATGGATTGAACTTTCCTGGGGAAACTTCTGGACTGGACTCTCCTGGGTAAATTCTTGAGGTATACCGGGGAAGTGGCTCCACTGAATGTCTAGTATACCGCCGGGGAACAATCTTAGACCAAGACTGCCGGGGATGCTTGTTTAGGAATGTTCGTATATTGTTGGGGAATGTTGAGATCTGCTGGGGATACCCAACTTCCTTAAGGTTGCTTGTGGACTAATTCTGCTTGGGGCGAGTATATTGACTTGCTGGCTCACTCTCTGGGGAATTAAGATATCTTGGTTTTGTTCTTCAGCTGAACTTACCTTGGTACCTTGGTGGATATAGCAATTAGATCGCTTTAGACAACTCATTATTGCCCCTATTTCTAATGTCACCTGTAATTGATCCTTCGTTTCGTATGCAAACATTTATGAGTTAGCAATTATTGTCAAATGCATATATCACAAATTGAACCTTGGACGTTCTTCGCAAAACAAAACAGAAAAGGAAAAAACAGTTGGCAATTTTAGCTGAAGAGTGAATTTATATTGATTTTTGAATTGCCTGTAAAATAGGCGTTTATGTACAAGAGGCTGACGTCCTAGTAAGAGAACGCCGCCGGACAAAAGAGTTTATACAATTTGTTCAAAGAAAACAAAACAGCTATGTGAAAAGAACAATCCCACTGGGTTCCAACTCTGCTATCGTCTTTATATCTTCGAGCGTCTCATCACTTGATGACCTAGCTGAAGATGAAGCTGATTGATCGATGCCGTCTGAACTTGGTGTTGATACCGGATTCTGGATGCAAAGTGATCCAATGAGACATAGTATTATGCTTTATCCCTAACTTTTGCCTGGACCGCCCTTTTGGGTTTTCAGTCCACCGGGATACCCATTTTTGCCCAAGCCGCCTTTTCAGGTTTTCGACTTGCCGGGTGTACAGATTTTTTTCATTTCATCCCTCATTTTGCCCGAACCCTTTTGGTTCGCCGGGAAGCCCTAATTTTTTCCTAGGTATGTCAACCTAGGGGTCTTTTATCATGCGTAGTATCTTTTTACTATGTCTGCATTGGCGGGGTGAGGAAGGTCGTCACCATCCATGGTGGTGAGAATCATGGCTCCTCCTGAGAACACATGTTTAACCACAAATGGCCCTTCATACGTAGGGGTCCATTTGCCCCTTGGATCACTCTGAGGAAGGATGATACGCTTGATTACCAGATCCCCAACTTGATATTCTTGTGGTCTGACTTTCTTGTTAAATGCCCTGATCATCCGTTTTTGATACGTCTGACCATGACAAACAGCAGTAAGTCTCTTTTCATCAATTAGATTTAGCTGATCAAGTCGTGTCTGGATCCAATCATCTTCACTCAGGTCTGCATCCTTCATTATCCGGAGAGAGGGTATCTGCACTTCGATCGGTAAGACTGCCTCCATACCGTAGACCAAGGAGAAAGGAGTTGCCCCGGTTTACGTCCTTGCTGAGGTTCGGTACCCATGAAGAGTGAACGGTAACATCTCGTGCCAATCTTTATAGGTCACTGTCATCTTCTGCCGGTAAGGAGAAGAGTTGTGGTGTTGTATCTTGAATTGCTCGCAGAGCTCAGTGATCATCTTGTTATTGAGATTGGTACCATTGTCCGTAATGATCCTTTCTGGGACGCCGTATCGACAGATCAGGTTATGCCGAATGAACCGTGCCACGACATTCTTGGTTACTGTAGCGTAGGAAGCTGCTTCAACCCACTTTGTAAAGTAATCAATCGCCACCAGGATGAAGCGATGCTCGTTGGATGCCGTAGGTCTGATCTCACCGATCATATCTATGCCCCACATTGCAAAAGGCCAAGGTGCAGTCAGAACGTTCAGAGGAACTGGAGGAACATGCACCTTATCTGCATAAATCTGGCATTTATGACATGTCCGAGAGTGTTGGTAGCAGTCGGCTTCCATTGTGGACCAGAAATACCCTTCCCGAAGGATCTTCTTTGCCATAGTGTGTCCACTGGACTGTGTTCCGAAGGTACCTTCATGTAGCTCCGCCATGATCCTTTCTGCCTCAGTCTTATCCACACAACGCAGCAAGGTCGAATCATGGTTTCGTTTGTACAGAATGCCGTTGCTAAGGAAGAACTTCATTGCGAACCTTCTCAGAAACTTCTTATCGTTGACAGATGCACCTTCAGGGTATTCCTGAGCTTCCAAGTATCTCTTCACCTCATGGTACCAAGGTTTCTCAGTCACTGCCTCAGCCTCAAGATCACAACAGTATGCCGGTTCGTCCAGTTTCCAGATAATGACCCGGGGAGCCTCATTGTCCCACTTGACTTTGAACATAGAAGACATCGTAGCTAACGCGTCCGCCAACTGATTCTCCTCTCTTGGGAAATGTTCAAAAGTTATCTCTGTGAAGTGGGGGATCAATGTCAACACACACTCTCTGTAAGGAATAAGATTCGGATGTTTCGTATCCCACTCCCATTTGATCTGATTGATCACGAGAGCGGAATCTCCGAAGACACTCAGAAACTTGATCCTTAAGTCAATCGCAGCTCGAAGACCCATGATGCATGCCTCATACTCCGCCATGTTGTTGGTGCAGTTGAAACATAGCCGGGCAGTAAGTGGAGTATGAGTGCCTTGAGGGGATATGATCACAGCGCCGATACCGTTACCCAAAGCGTTGGAGGCTCCGTCAAAGTGCATAGACCATCGGGATCCTTCCTCAGGTCCTTCATCCGGTCCAGGTACTTCACAATCAGTCACAATCATGATGCTCTCGTCTGGAAACTCGAAGTTCATTGACTGATAGTCGTCTACTGCCTGATGTGCCAAGTGGTCTGCCAATACACTTCCTTTGATGGCTTTCTGAGTTGTGTACTGGATGTCATATTCTATCAAGATCATTTGCCATCTTGCTATTCTCCCAGACAGAGCAGGCTTTTCAAATATGTACTTTATTGGATCCATCTTTGAGATCAACAAGGTAGTGTGAGTCAGCATATACTGTCTCAGCCGACGTGAAGCCCATACCAAAGCGCAGCAAGTTTTCTCGAGCAGTGAGTATCGGGTCTCACAGTCGGTAAACTTTTTGCTAAGGTAATAAATGGCATGCTCTTTTCGGCCAGACTCGTCATGCTTCCCCAACACACACCCCATTGAGTTGTTAAGTACTGTCAGGTATAGTATCAGAGGTCTCCCTTCAACCGGTGGCATAAGAATGGGTGGTTCATGGAGATACTCTTTGATTCTGTCAAAAGCAGCCTGACATTCATCATTCCAACGTACTACCTGATCTTTCTTCAACAGCTTGAAGATTGGTTCACAGGTAGCAGTTAGGTGCGAGATGAATCGAGCAATGTAATTCAGGCGTCCTAGAAAGCCTCTGACCTCTTTCTCTGTCTTGGGAACTGGAATCTCTTGAATAGCTTTAACCTTGGCAGGGTCCACTTGAATACCCTTATCACTCACGACGAAGCCTAGCAACTTTCCAGATCTAACCCCGAAGGTGCACTTGTTCGGGTTCAACCTCAGCTTGTACAATTTCAGACGGTCAAACAACTTCTGCAGATGGTCAAGGTGTTCCTCCTCAGTTTGGGACCTTGCAATCATGTCGTCAACATACACTTCTATCTCATGATGGATCATGTCATGAAATAAAGCAACCATGGCACGTTGGTAGGTTGCCCCAACATTTTTCAACCCGAATGGCATGACCTTGTAGCAGAAGGTGCCCCACTGAGTAACAAAGGTAGTTTTTTCCATGTCTTCAGGAGCCATCTTGATCTGATTATACCCTGAAAAACCATCCATGAAGGAAAACACGTTATGCTGAGCAGTATTGTCAACCAGGACATCAATGTGAGGTAGGGGAAGTCATCTTTGGGGCTGGCCCTGTTCAGATCCCTGTAGTCGACACACATTCTGACCTTACCATCTTTCTTTGGCACTGGAACTACGTTGGCAACCCACTGAGGGTAAGAAGTCACTGCAAGAAACCCGGCATCGAATTGCTTCATAACCTCGGCTTTGATCTTCTCGGACATCTCTGGACGCATACGGCGGACCTTTTGCTTAACCGGAGGGCAATCTTCCTTGGTAGGCAGATGATGGACTACGATGTCGGTATCCAACCCAGGCATGTCTTCGTAAGACCAGGCAAAGATCTCCACATAATCATGCAGCATCTGAATCAGCCGTTGTTTCACGCCGAGCTCGAGATTGGCACCAATCTTGACTTCCCTTCTATCTGTCTCAGTACCCAGATTCACCGTTTCCACTGGCTCTTCATGTGGTTGAATGGCCCTCTCCTCCTGGAGTAACAGTCTTGCAAGCTCACCAGGCACTTCGCAATCATCTTCACCTTCGTCTTCGGCTAAGTTGATCGGATTTTCGAAGTCATAAATGGCAGTAGCAGAGTCGTTACTAGTGAGATCCAGAGTGGATTGAGACCTGTATGAGTGAGTGTGTGTAAATACAGCTGCTTTGCAATATATATAAAGAAAGAAAGGGAGCGCAAGATTTGAAATGTGAAAAACGTCCAATGCTTTTATTCATGATATATGAAGGTGACAAACAAAAGCCCTCACAAACAGAACCACGGTGCCCCGGGTAAGACACCGGGCCATAAAGTTTCAAATTACTGTTTATTACAAATCCAAAACAAAGAAGTTCATTACTGGGTGACAAAAGTAATGGGTGTAAAGTCTTTTGCGGTCCAGTTGCTAGGTCCACCGTTGGCCGTTGGATAGATCCAGCTGTCAAACTCAGATTCTTCCACTTCGTCTTCATCCCCAATAGCATTCACTCCTGGATTGGTGATGAACACATGAGGTCTTCCAATCCTTGCCTTGCGCACAGCCTTCTGAGCCTCTGCAGTGAAACCCAGCCCAAACTTGTTAGTCTTAGGAGTAAAATCAGGGAGCTTGCCCCAGTTTGCACATTCACCTTTTTCAATCACAGCCCGGGCGTCCTTTAAGGAGGCCATCTTCAAAGGAGAAACCTCTTCAACCACTGCTTCTGCTGCTGCCAATGTTTGTGGCACCTCTTCAAAATGTTGAAAGGGGGTCTCAATGAACTCCCCATCCATTTCCACGTACCTGAAGGAGTTGAGGTGGCTGACCATGTATTCCTCTTGCCCTTGCACTGTTACAATCTTCCCCCTGACCGGGTACTTGAGCTTCTGATGCAACGTGGAGGTCACAGCTCCAGCCTTGTGGATCCACGGGCGACCCAGCAAACAAGAATAGGATGGACGGATGTCCATCACATAGAATTTTGAATCAAAGACCTGTGACCCAACCCTGATTGGGATGTCAACCTCACCATGTACCATTCTTTTGGACCCGTCAAAGGCCCGGACAACAATGTTACTTGGTTTGAGCTCTAGACCCTCATAGTCCAGCCTGTCCAGAGCCTTCTTGGGTAGCACGTTTAGTGAAGAACCAGTGTCAACCAGCACGTGAGCAAGAGTAGTGCCCATGCATTCAATGGAGACATGTGGGGCATCATTATGGTTCTTCCCTTTGGCTGTCAGATCGTCGTCAGAGAAACCCAGGCCATTATCTGCGGTTAAGTTGGCCACACAGTCGGTGAATTGATCAGCAGACGTCTCTTGGGGTACGTGTGTCGTCTTTAAGAAAGCAATCAGGGCCTTGGCATGGGCCTCTGAACACAACAGCAGTGATAGCATGGAGATTTTGGAGGGGGTGTGCCCCAACTGTTCAACGATGTTGAAATCACTTTTCTTTATAATCTTGAGGATCTCTTCCATCTCTTGCTTGGAAGCCTCAACAATGGTCTTTGGTGCCTCCGTCTGGGCAGGCATATCAGAAGCAATCCCATTTCCTCGAGCGTCAGATGACTCGGCAGCAGGGGTGGAAACTTGATTAGGGGAAGAGACAGGCACACTGGCAGGTGTGATGATCAAAGGCCTCTGAATTACTGGAGGAGCAATGTCTGGTGAGAACAGTCTTCCACTACGAGTGACCTTAGCAGGCCCAGTGATGTTGGTGATACCAGTATCAGTATTGAACTCTTGCTTCACTCCCAGAACATAAACATCTGCCCCATAGTGCCACGGGACAGCTTTATCAGACTTGTAGGGGATGGGCCCCGGAACAGTAATGGTGATGGGAGCAATCTTGTGAACAGGCAAAATTTGGACAGGCTTCTTTGAAGGAGCCTTGGAAGGGTTGTTGAAAATGGTAACAATTGAAACTTCTTCAACAGGGGCAGCAGGAACATCAGTCTTTTTGAACAAAATCTCTTTACTATCCATCAGGTTTTGGATGCCTGATTTCAGCAAAGAACAACCAGCAGGGGAATCAACACATAAAGGGCAACCTTTGCTACATCCCGGAAATAAACCGGCTAGCAACAGGTTCCTCTTGACAGTCAGAAGTGGTGTAGCAACATCATCCACAGAAGCTACATACAAATCCTCCTCAACAACATTCACTCCATGTTGGGGCATGGGAGCGGTCACAACATTTGGCCTCTCGGGCGCCTCGAACTGTATCTCCTTGGCATCAATAAGGTCCTGAACCTTATTCCTCAGGGCCCAACAATCATCAATAGAATGTCCCGGGCTATTAGAGTGATAAGCGCAGTGGGCGTTGGGGTTGTATTTCGGAGATGCTGTGTTTACCATCTTCGGAGCCTCTTTAATAGTTACCAGGCTAGTTGACAGCAGTTGCGGCAGGATCTGAGAGAGAGTCATGCTGAGCCGAGTATACTGCCGTCTGGGCCTCTCAGCCCTGGGTTGGTTGTACTGTTGTGGAGCAGCAGCAGGCTTAGAAATAACCACCGCGTTGACAGCTTGGCGGCGTTCAGGTTTGTCTTGCCTTCTTGGACCATACACAGCACTTGCCTCTTTCTTGAAGGGCTTCTTTTCAGTACTTGAGGAGGCAACCTTCTGTATCTTCCCCAATTTTATACCAGCCTCGATCCTCTCACCAGTCAGGATCAGATCAGTAAACCCAGCAGAGGAATTACCAATGAGATGATTGAAAAATGGACCAGATAGGGTCCCCAGGAACATATCCACCAGCTCCCGGTCCGTCAATGGTGGCTGCACCCTGCCAGCCAGATCTCTCCATTTCTGTGCGTACTCCTTAAAACCTTCACCCGATCCTAGCGACATACCCTGGAGTTGGGTACGCGTAGGAGCGAGGTCGGAATTATATTGATATTGCTTGTAAAAAGCAGTGTCCAGATCCTCCCAGTTACGAATGTTGGTCCCATCCAGCTGATAGAACCATTCGAGGTGAGTCCCTGAAAGACTCTCCTGGAAGAAGTGGATCCATAAGTTCTTGTCTACTGTGTAAGGCTGGATCTTCCTTACATAAGAACGGAGGTGCATCTTGGGACAGGAAGCCCCGTCATACTTCACAAAGGCAGGCGCCTTGAACTTGTGTGGAATTACCACCCCAAAAGATAACCCCAAGTCTCCGAAATCCAGTCCAGGCACACGCTGAATCTCCATAGCATTTAATCTGTCCTCTAGTTGTTTGTACCGGTCCTCAGCAGGAGGGTACTGTTCATCGTTGAAGTCTGTCTCAGTGTCAGAGACCACAGGACTAGGGACCTCCCTCTCTTGGTGACTACCTTCCCCCACAGATGGAGTAGTCCTCTCAGCTTCATTTTGCAAAGTGTTCCCGAGCCTGCGCCCAGTGTTGAATAGCACAATCCTCTTCTTCTTCTTACTCTTCTTCAGGAGCATAGCCTTCAGCTCTTGTTGTCCCTGGGCCAAGCCCATGATCAGCTCCTGAAATTGTGCGTTCTGCGCCTGAAGGGCCTTGATAGACAGCTCGGTAGATGATTCAGGGTTCATGATGCTGAAATAAACAGCGAAGAACAGTAAGCAGCCTGAAAAGAAGAGTACCTGCCATGCACATGATGAATGATATGTGTTTATGCAATGCATTCAAAGATTCGAAAATTCAAATTTGTTATAGACAAAAAGGAACACACGTTATCATTAAGGGAATAATTGTTTGGTACATCAAAGCCTCATGGGTACAACATTACAAGGCAAATCAATCCCAAAAGACACTACGCATCCTTTTCGGGGCAATGTAAGTGTTGAGATTCCTCTCCTCGTGCAGCAGGCGGGTGAGCTCCAGGACCTTCTTTTCACTAGCATGTAGACTGATCTCAAGAGAATTCCGTTCTTCCTTAAGCTGGACCCAGCTCTTCTGCATTTCTTCCCAGGATGTGGGCATGTCAGGATGTTGAATGGTGTAGGACACATCTCCTTCCAATACTGGTTCTTTGATCACAGAGAGAACATGAGGATAAGGTATCTCTAACTTCTGGGAGCGGGCGCGTACCTACTTGAGATAAGGTTCCAACGGGATGGAGTTCCTGTGCCCCAGTGTCTTGCTGTCTATCTTACTGGGCATCTTCCAATCTCGGATAAATCTCTGGCGAAGTCCTTGTGCATCGTTGTCGAAGTCAAAAACTATGTCAGGAATTAACATGTCATGAGGGCCGTCCCTCCGAGCATAACCAAACTGTCTCCAAGCCAGGCACGGGTTGTAAGTAATACCTCCTCTGATTCCAAGTAAAGGAACATTAGGGTACTCCCTGCAACGATCAATGATAGTGACATCCTCTTTGGACCGAGAACACCAATGTATATCAGCATGTGTAAGGGTCATCAATCGCTGTGACCACCTCAAACCCCGCTCGTTCTTCAAAACTGATTGCGGAAGGTGCGAAATAAACCACCTTCCCAGGAGAGGAGTGCAGCACATAAGGACACCTCTTTTTCTCATGGTTCGAGTGTAACATGAGTGAAGGATGTCCCCAAGTAACGTAGGTATAGGATTTCTGGACATGAAGATCTGGACAGCACTGATATCTATAAGCTGATCTGGGTTAGGGAACAACACCAAACCATAGACAAGGAGGGCCACAACTTCTTCAAAAGCTTGTAGGTCAAGGGAGTTCCAACATTCTTGGGCTTTTTCAAACAGAAACCTGGCTAAGAACCCTTTGATACCACTTCTAGCTTCCCAATGTCCCTTGAGGTCAGATGGTTGTAGGTGTAAGGCCTTAGCAATCTCTTCAAGTTTGGGTTCCTTTTCCGTACCGTTGTAGGGTAGTTGATCAAGGATAGGGATCTTCAGAAGCCGGGAGAACTCTTCCAATGTAGGCACCAGTTGATAATCCAGGAAAGTGAAACAGTGATGTAGAGGGTCAAAGAACTGGAACAGGACCTTTATCATGTCTTCCTCAATGTTGGTGTTGACCAAGCTGATGAGTCTTCCATGTCTCTCACTGAATGAAGAGCTCTCGGGAATCCTGGATATAAGCTCCTTAAGCTGAGGAGGGATCCTTACAAGGCTGATCTGAATTGTCTTTCTACGAACAGTTTCCATGTCCTACAAAACAAGAACAAAGATGAAGATTCGAACCCCTGAAATGGTTAGTCAATGCATATGATGCTGGATGATGTCATGATGCTATGATTAAACACACCACAAATATTTACAAAGGCAAACATGATAAGGCACACAAGTCACACCACAACCCTTAGAGTTTAGGCCAGCATGGGGTCTGGGTATTACCCTCTTGAAGTTGGTGGGCTCAACCTGTCCTATTAGAAGTAACCGGGTTCTAAGGGTCCCAATATCACTGGATTGCTTTCATTGTTCATCGTTTCGATTTAGCCACTGAACTGGCGACCGAAATATCCCAGGAAAGCAACCCTCAATTGAGTGTAGTATCGAGTATCAACCAACCTCGGACTGCACCAAAGTCAGTTATCTCACTACCCTAAAGAGGCCAAGATAGTTCAATTAAGGTTCCTAAGGTCAGTTGATGCTTCACGACACCACGCGACGGCCCCGTACTCTCCTTGACTGAACTCAAGGGTTACCGGTACACACCAAAGTGCCACATCAACGTAGCAGACTATTTCAACCATGTCGGTATACCCCGCACAGTTCCCTCACAGCCTTGTTGCTACTTTCTAAGAAGGTATCCCCAGATCCGGGTTAGGATCTATAGAACTCCCAAGACAGTCCCATAATCTAAAGCAAACAAGTCAAAGCAATTGAAAACACAGTGATCTTAGTCCTAAGGTACACCTCACTTTAAAAGTTTATTCCCCAGCAGAGTCGCCAGTTCTGTGATCGGTGGATCTGGAACTGACTGTTTAACGCTGGTTCGCGAAATGTCGCGGAAGCAAGAGTCGCCACCGTCTTTTATTTTCTCCAACAAGGAAAGGACAAAAGCACAAAAATTCCTTATGAGATTGCTCTCGGTTCGGGAGGTAGATTTATAGAAAGGGAAGGTGTTAGCACCCTTTCTATCCATGGTTATCCATGGGCTCTTAGATACTTGCTCATTTGTGTTTTCAAAAGTGTCTGCTTTTCAATTGTGAGTGGGTTTTGAAAAAGTTTTGTTTAAAGTTTCAGATCGACTCTTGTATCAGTCCTCAAGAGTGTTTAAAAAATTGTTTTTGAAAGCTTTTTGAAAAGTGTTGGTGTGAAAAGAAGTTTTTGATTTGTTTTGAATTAGAGCAAGTATCTACGAGTCATCTACCTACCCTAAGGAATTAGTCTATGTAAATGTCCTTGAGGTAGTGCTATCTCACCATTGAGGGGTAGGTAGCACCACCGTTGGAGGTGTTCGGGTCAATTCGAGGGTTAGGGACAGTGTGGTCACCGAGTAAGATACCTTAGAAGCTACCCTTATGCCATTGATCTTTTTATTCCGAGGCAACCGTTTCGAGGCAACTTGTTTCGAGGCGACCGTTTCGAGGCAACTAGATCAATGGAACATAAGGACTCACTAAGACATCCTATACTCGACGACCACGTTTCGAGGGGCAAGGCAACAGTGTGATCACCAGGGCAACAGTAGGACACCTTAGAAGCTACCCTTATGCCATGTTCATGGACATAAGGACTTACTAAAACGTCCTATGCTCGACGACCACGTTCCGAGGGGCAAGGCAATAGTGAGGCGTACCCTAGGAGTGGTGTGTGAATTGTGTGTCATTTTCAGTTATAGTTTATCTTGTTATGCATTGGGCGAGCTACGCTTTGATTTTATTTTTTGGCCATTCATTCTTTCATGCAATAGTTAGCAGTTAAAAGATGCGGAAAATAAAAGTGCGAAAAATAAAAGTCCTACGCTATTACAAGGCGCGGGTCTATACATCGCCAAATTAACAAAGACCCGATTTAAAATAAAAAGTGTGGAAAGTAAATGTCCTAATTACTATTACAAAGCTTTGGGGCAATTACATAAATGTAAAACGAAAAATAAAGACAAACGCGCGAAAGGGAATTGGAATCGAAAGTGCGAGGGCGTTGGACCCTTTAAAGAAATTAAATATTTAAATTGAAAATTAATTAATAATTAAATAAAGAAAAGAACTTATTTTTTGATGTTTTTATATTTAATGGAAATAAAGAAAATTAATTGAAATTAGAAATCCTAATTCTACACTATTTTTAATTTGTTAAAGAAAAATATTTAAGTTTAAACCTATTTTACATTAATTATTTAATTACAAGTTTATTTACAAAATAATTAAGAATTAATAATAATGAAAAAAAGTTATTTATTATGAAAAAGAATAAAAAAACTAAAACCCTAATTTCTACATTTTTAGTTTATTTAAGAAAAAACATTAAAATTAAACCTAAAATTAAACTACTTTGATTATTGGAATTTATTTACAAAACTATTAATGAATTAAAAACTAAATAAAACATATTTTTTATTTTGTTGATTTCTGATTTTTTTGGATTTTTATATTAAATAAAAATTAATTTGGTGAATTAAATAAAACAAAAGAAAAAAACAATTAAAATAAAAAGAAGAAAAGAAAATAAAAAAAGAAAATGTGATGCAAACCATGGGGGTGTTGGCCCTTTTTTTGGAGGTGCATTGCAAGCAAATTGGCCCATTCAATTCCAGGCCCCTTGGACTTTGGTGGTTGCGTGTGCGTCTGGTGACTAGCGTGCATGGTGGACTCCAGGTTCTGGCCTTTGGATGAGACTTATTGGGCGTGTGGCAAGCCAAGGCGTTGGGTGTATGGTGAGCCCTGGAGTGTGCACTGTATGGAAACATATGAAACAAAATAATAGAAATAATTTGAGGGGACCTGGGATTCGAACCCAGGTCCCAACGTTTACCAAGCCACCTTCCTACCAACTGATCCAATGCAATGCGTTTGTAAGTAGCATAGGAATGAAATAATATATGGAATAAAAACATTATATGCCAAAAAACAAAAAAATGCGCGCATGGATTTGAACCCTCCACTCAGGTCTTGCCACGCCAACCTTCTTCTCCGTTTTCCCCTGTAACAAAAAGAGATAGCGGGAGTTTTAAACCCCCCTAAAACAAAGCCCTGTAGATAATAGCGATTAGGCCATGCTTGACCATAAATTGAGTGCGATGGGTCTGTTATGTTCGTTTGGATGTCACGATTCCAACCATGGCAGTTTGATGTCCTAATTTTACAGTATGGGGAAGTCCCCAATTTGAAGCTTGAGAAACCCTAAAATATTTCAATGGTGAATCATGCTATGATGCGTTAAAATGCAATTGGATCAATCTACTAGCTTTAGAAAGCTCCTAGCAACACAAAACAACAAAGAAAATGGGTTAATTGCTTATGAAATATGATATACAATTTGAAAAAATGAAGCAAACCGGAGGAGGTCTAAGGCACGATTTCTTGAGTGATTATGCTTGTTTTTGATTGCCAAAGCTTCCTAAGGATGTCAGGAATATGTTTGGATGGGAATTGGGACTTGAGAGGCGCTGTAAGGTGGTTTACAGTTTTGCTCTTTGCTTGAAATTTTTTGAAATGTGTTTTGCAGTTTGGGAGCTTCTTAGGTCGTGTTCTTGCTTGTGATCACTTGCATATAGGTTAAGTAATGAGTTTTGATAAGAATTATGGCCAATAATGCCTTGCATTCATGCTTAAGATTTTGACATAAACTCCATTAACACACCTTCCATTTTTGAGCCAAATTTGAATTCTTGCTTGATTAGGCCTTGGCACGAATTTGGGATGTGCATAATGGTGGTTCAAAGCTAATAAAAGCAAGATATGTCCCTTAATTAATCTTTTTTGATTTTTATTTGATTTTAAAAGATTTAAAATGAATTAAATCCAATAAAATCAAATAAAAATGAAAAAATTAATTTTAAATTTTGAAATAAAATGTGGGACACGTGGGAAGCATGGCCAAGCTGATTCAAGTGGAAAAAGTGGGCCCCTTTTGTCAAAAATGAAATTTCAAGGATAAATGATTTTGGCCATTTCACAAAAATTTCCCAACTTCTCCAATGCATATCTTGCTCAATTTTGAAGTTATGAACATGTTCTTAGACATTTTGGAAAGGTCTTGAAGTCCTCTAACCAATGTATTTGGTCCCATGTCATTTTGATTTACCAATCTCAAGTTATGGTCTTTGACTTAAAGTCCCTTTTTGTTGACTTTTGAAAATGACCTATAATGTTGAAATTGATAACTTTTTGTGAGAGCATTTCTTGGACTTGGAATGTGAAGATGAGTTGTAGGAAATGTCCTCCCCTTCAAGATGAGCATTGGATGGTATTTTTCTGATGAACCATGAAAAAGTTATTCCTTGGTCAAGTTACAGTTGACTTTTCAGCTGTCCAAAAATAGAAACTTTTGCATCTTGATGATTTTTGAGCCATTCTTGTGAAATCATGGTCAAGACTTGACCAAATGATGATTGTGGCTTCAAAATAAAATGTTGACCAAAAATTTTGACTTTTGACTGCCAAATGACCATTTTGCCCCTACAGTTGACTGTTGAGCAATTAGGGTTTTTGACTGTGCAACTTGACCTTGTGAGCCTTGAAACTTGACATGTAGGTGCTTGACAATGTGTATGAGCATAGGAGACTTGATTGAGCCCTTGAAAACTTCAACTTCCTTGCAAGAACCAAAACCCTAGTTTGACTGGCTTAGGAGGATGGTTAATTGTGTAGCCCTTGAGTAGACTTGAGCCATTTGAGGTGATGCTTGGCAAAACTTTGAAGATTATGGGAGGGAAAATTTTGGGGTACAACAGCATCATAAGACTTTGGGCGCAGGTTCGTACCCACTTGAGGTAAGGCTCAAGGGGGATGGAATTCTTGTGTCCCAAGGTCTTATTGTCCACCTTGTTGGGCATCCTCCAAGCTCGGATGAACCTATGTCAAAGTCCTTGAATGTCATTGTCGAAATCAAAAACCAAGTCTGGAATCAGCATGTCATGTGGGCCATCCCTTCGGGTATACCCAAACTGTCTCAGAGCTAAGAAGGGGTTGTAGGTAATGCCTACCCTAATGCCTAGTAGCGGGACATTAGGGAATTCACCACAACGGTCGATGACGATAACATTTTCTCTGGATCGAGAACACCAATGAACATCTGAGTGTGTAAGAGTCATCAGCCGTTGTGACCACCTCAAATCTTGCTCATTCTTCAAAGCTGATTGGGGAAGATGAGAAATAAACCATCTTGCCAGTAGAGGAGTACAACACATGAGAACACCTCTTTTTATCATTGTTCGTGTGTGAAATGAGTGGAGGATGTCCCCAAGAAAAGTAGGCACAGGATTCCGAGATATGAAAATCTTGACAGCATTCACATCTATAAGCTGGTCAGGGTTTGGGAACAAGACCAACCCATAGATGAGAAGAGCTACAATCTCCTCAAAAGCTTGCAGATCTAGAGAATTCTAGCATTCTTGTGCCTTTTCAAACAGAAACTTTGCCAAGAAACCCTTGACACCACTTCTGGTTTCCCAATGACCTATGATATCAGATGGTTGCAATTGTAAGGCTTGAGCAACATCTTCAGGCTTTGGATCTCTTTCCGTACCGTTGAAGGGTAGTTGATGGAGAATAGGAATCCTCAGGAGTTGAGAAAATTCCTCCAAAGTAGGCACTAGTTGGTAGTCAGGAAATGTGAAGCAGTGGTGTAGGGGGTCAAAGAACTGGAAGAGAACTTTCACCATGTCTTCCTCTATGTTGGAGTTGACCAAGTTGAGAAGTCGACCATGTCTTTCAGTGAATGGAGAATACTCTGGAATCTTGGAAGCAAGCTTCTTGAGTTGAGGAGGAATTCTCACAAGGTTGACTTGGATTGTTTTCCTGCGGAGTGATTCCATAACCTACAAAACAGGAACAAAGATGAAGATCCAAATCCTTGAAATGGTTAGTGGATGCATATGATGCTTCATGATGCTCATGATGTTATGCACAAGTATATATGTACAAACAAATCACACAAGATCCTAGTTTCAGGCTTGCATGGGGTTTCATAGGTAAGTACCCTCTTGAAGTTTAGTTGGCACAACCTGTCCTATAAATAGTAACCGGGTTCTAAGGAGCTCAATATCACTGGATTATTTTCTGTGTTCATTGTTTCAGTTTAGCCACTTTACTGGCGACCGAAATATTCCAAGAAAACAACCCTTAATGAGTGCAGTATCGAGTATCTACCAACTTCAGACTGCACCAAAGCCGGTCATCTCACTACCCCTAAAAAGGCCAAGATGGTCAAGTAAAGGTTCTAAAAGTCCATTAGTGCTTCATGACATCACTCAGCGGCCCCGTATTCTCTTCGATTGACTCAAAGGCTACCGGTACCCACAAACATGTCGCACTAATATAGCTATTGCTTCAACCATGTCGGTATACCCCGCACAATTTCCACAACGTATTGCTATTTACCTATGAATGTTTCCCAAATCTGGGTAGAGGATTTCAAACCCAAACAATAGAACCAAATGTAAAGCAATCAAAGCAAACAAGGTAAGCATGTAAAGGTGATCTAAACCCTAAGGTAACCGCACTTTTAAGACATCTCCCCAGCAGAGTCGCCAGTTCTGTGATACGGTGGGAGAACTGACTTGAGGTTTTGCGTTTGTGTTTGCAAATGTTTCAGTTTAGCAAGAGTCACCACCGAATTTTTATTTTATCCAAAGGAAAGGTTAAAAAGCACAGGAAAGACCTTTGAGATGTTTTCTTGGGTTCGGGGGGTAGATTATGAAAAGGGAAGGTGCTAGTACCCTTTTCATCCATGGTTTTCCATGGGCTCTTAGTTACTTGTTTAGATCACTTGCTTTTGCTTTTCAATTGTTTGAAATGGTGCTTTGTGTGTGGGTTTTGAAAATATTTTGAAAAGAGGCTGTGATACGGTGGGAGAACTGACTTGGGATTTGTGTTTGTTTTCGCACTTGTTCGGTTTAGCAAGAGTCACCACCGACTTTTTATTTTATCCTAAGGAAAGGTCAAAAAGCACAGGAAAGACCTTTGAGATGTTTTCGTGGGTTCGGGGGGTAGATTATGAAAAGGGAAGGTGCTAGCACCCTTTTCATCCATGGTTATCCATGGGCTCTTAGTTACTTGTTTTAGATCACTTGCCTTTGCTTTTCAATTGTTTGAAATGGTGCTTTGTGTGTGTGGTTTTGAAAATGTTTTGAAAAAGATGCCTTGTCTAGGAGACCTTTGTAATGATTCTTGTTTGAATATATACAAAGGTGTGTGTCTTTTTGAAAAGATAATTCAATGTTTTGAAATTGTTTTTGAAGTTGTGTTGTGAAGTGTGTTTGAAAAATGGCAAGGATGTTTTGCAAGATTTTTGATCAAGTAACTAAGAGTTTGTCTATCCTATTTTACTCAAAGATTTTTCTTATGTTTTAACCCTTTTAATAGTGTTGTTTTACCATTGTGTTTGATGAGCAACCTTGTGTTAGCATGTTAAACGGGACGGGCGCGGGTCATCGTATACAATCATTGAAGGCAACTTGTGAGACGCTCTAGCAATTTTGTAAGGGACGAGATCGTTTTATCGAAGGCAACATCGAGGGTCATCGAGGGACTACGATCTTTGTTTATCGAAGGGACATTTGCTATAGTGTCTCATACTCGAGGGACATGATTGCATTTTCCGAGGCAACAAGCGAGGTTACCCTAGAGGTGCAAGTGTGAATTGTGTATTGATTTTCATGCATTTATCTTTGTATTAGGTTATCTAGCGGTTGATTTTGAATCTTCGCATACAAACCCTAATTACTATACAGTATATGGAAAGCGATAAATTGCGGGAATTTAAAGTCCAAGTTATTACAAATAAGTATCCGGGGATGGGGGTACAAATGTTTACAAATGGGGACGAGTCTTATCAGAATAGTAATGTCCAAATATTATGTTACAACCAAATCGAAACGTCGCATTCTCAATGAATAAATATAACAAGGTATAAGAATCAAAGAGAATCAAAAGTATTGTAAAATTCACATGGTTATTTACAAATGATCAAATAAGATATTAACCTAATGCAAATTAAGTATTATTATTTTTATGTTTTTGTTAGTTATATATAAACAAAAAAGTTTTGAAAGAATTATTTAACTTGAAAAAATCTAATATTTACATATTTTAAGTTTTAGAGGTAATGAAAATTATTAATAAAACTTTATACAAAAAGTTAATATATTATTTTTATTTAATAAAAAGAAATAGGTTATGAAAATGTAGTGATAAAATAAAAGAGTATTGGTTTTCAAAAGAAAAATATAAGAAAAGAAGTTAGATGGGCTTGGAGAATGTATTTGGCCCAAAGAATAAAAATAAGATAAGACAAAAGGGGGGTGTGGCGCCAGTTTGTTTGGGCTTAGGGATTTGGTTTGCTGGGGCAGAAGCCCAATGGTCATGTTTGTAAAACAAAATTTTAGGGTTTGGTTTCATGTCTTCAGAATTAGGTTTACAGCTTGAACGACGCCGCTCTCCTCTTGTCTTCGTCCTCTTCATCATTCTCAAACAGAGCTTCTGAATGTCCTCTCCAACCCTTAGGCCACCAGAACAATGCCTCCACTTCCTCCTCCTCGTGGTTGTACCAGGCGGCGATTTCAGAAGGTATCATTCATTCTAAATGCGTTAGGGTTTATGTTCGTGCATGTTATTGTTTCACAGAATTTGATCATTGATATTTGTGTTTGTGCTATGTGTAAAACAGAAAGAGGGTAATTGATACCTTGGGGTTTTGTTTCTGGAGAGGAGGTGGAAGGTTGGACGGTGGCGCTCTCAGGTGGCCGGAGAAGGGAGCGGGATGATGATGCTAGCTTGTCTTCTGGTACTTTGTATCTTTCTCTTCGTTTTGTGATGGAAACAAATTCTGAAAACGCTTTTTCATTAGCTTCTGACTCTCTTCCTCTCTTGGGCTTTGTTCTTGTTAGCTTGAATTGATGATGGATACTTCTGAAATGTTGCTAATGTTGTTTGGATATTTGGTGTTTGATTCTGATGATGATTTTATTCTGATACTTGCTTGTTGTTGACTTCCTTTCTGTTGCCTTTCAATGATGAATTCGTTCTGAGATTGCTTGTTGTTCTTTTCACTTCTAATTTCTTCCTCTTTGTAGGTTTTGTTGGTTTTCAGTGATGAGCTTCAATCTGAGATATTGCTATTGTTGTTGTTTGGTTTTGGTTATGTTGACTCTGTGATGAACTTTGTTTTGAGAGTGTTTGTTATTGTTGCTTTGGTAATGAATGCTAATGTGATTGGAAACAAGCTTGGAGTTTGCAAGGCATGATATGGAGGCCTATGAGTTCTGCTTTTTGGTAGGCTTGTTGTGCTTATAAGAAATTGGATATCTTGCAGGCTTGGTCACTTGATTTCTGCAGGTTTGAGTGGCTTGTTAAGGGTAGGTTATGATTGAGCTTTGCTTGCCTTTACAGGTTTTGCAAGTGTGAGAACTTGCAGATCTGAGTTTGGCTTGGTACAGGCAGGCTTGAGTTTGGCTTGGTACAGGCAGGCTTGAGTTTGGCTTGGTACAGGCAGGTTTGAGACTTGCTTGTTTGTTACAGGTTTTAGTAGGTTTTCTACTGGTTTTTTGCAAGTTGATAACTTGCAGTTTTGTGTGTTGGAGTTTTTATCCAGGCTGGAAGTTATGCAGGCTTGAAGGCTTGTTACTTTAGTGGGTTTGATGTTTGAACAATTTTTAAGGCTTGTTGTGCAGGCAGGCTTAAACTTGTGTTTTTGTTTGTGGTTTTCTTTTCTGAACTGCTCTCTCTTCTTTTGAACTCTTAGCTTGTTATATTTATCTATTCTTTAAGCCTGCCAAAAACTGCAAACCTGCTTCACTCTCTCTTTCTCTCTCTATAAAAAGCATATTTAATTGCTTAATATATTTTTTTATTCTGAAAAGATTGTTGGCCAGAAAAATGATGAAAAGTTTTGACAAAGTTACTTGCTTGCATCTTGGTTTTCCTATGCATTCTGTACTTTCTTCCAGATTTTCTGCATTGCTCTTTTTGATAGCTTGTATACAGTTTTTTGACAGATTCTTGACAGCTTGTTGATAGCTTGTGCAACTTGGTTTGCTTTGTTTGACATTGCAATTTGATTTTCTCAGTTTGACATTGCAATTTGGTTTGCTCAGTTTGACATTGCAATTTGGTTTGCTCAGTTTGTGCAACTTGTGCTTTCTTGTGCCTTGTATTATATGCTTGCAAAAAATAATTTTACTTTCCTCTTTGTGAACCAAGAAGAGAAATCATCTTGTGATTTGTAAAGAGGATGAGCAAAATATGATGAAACTAAAACGATCTGATTCCGGCCAACAATCTTTAATGATGAGCTTTTTATTTATCTGTCTGAAAATACTTTTCAATTTAACTGTAATGACTTCTTTTTGTCTTTGCAGGTAAATACCAGTTGCGATAATGGAAATCAGAGAAGTATGAAGACTTCAAGAGACTTAGAATATAGATTTATTTATTTTTCAATTATTGTAATAAATATCATTGTAAATATTGTAAATAAATTTACAGTATTCAAATAACATTTGTAACAACAATTAAAAATAAATAAAAAATCTTTGTCAGATATTTCTTTATTTCTTCTGCACTGTCGATTTAACTTATTTAAGTCTATTGAATTAAAATAACTGGAAGTACACCCCAATAATTTTAACTCAGATAAAATAAATATCAACAAACTTTGCAGTCTCGCAGCCTTGCATTAACCACAATACGCCCGACATTCCAATCAACCATATGCTTTGTACAGTTGAACCAACAAACGTCCATACACCTTTTACCTCACTAATCAAACTAAAGCTTCAAACTTTCAATCAGAAGCCTCAGCTTCTATCCCAGATGTTTAGGCTTTGAGAAACAAACAACAATCTTGAACAAGCGTCAAAACAATGTGACAGTCAATTGAAATACTGTGGATTCAAATTCTTCTGAGAAATACGAGTGAAAAAACCCTAATTCTAGATTTGCCGTCAAAGAAAAGTCTATTTGATCAATTCCTGAGCCAAACTCAACAAAATCAAAAGAAAACCTAATAATTTGTTTGACTGATTCAAAATCAATGGAAACCCTAATTTTGGATAGACTGACAAGAAAAGTCTGTTTGACCGATTCTTGAGCCAATCTGAAAAATCAGGGAAAACCTCGAAGCTGTGATTTCTTGTGAAAAAAGGAGGGCAAATTTTGGGGTACAACAGAGGCCTTTGTTTAGGCAACCTTTGTAATGATTCTTGTTTGAATATATACAAAGGTGTTTGTCTTTTGAAAAAATGTTTCAATGTTCGAAAGTTTGTTTTGGGAAATGTTTTGAAATTGTGTGTGTGTTTGTTTGAAAATAGAAAGGATGTTTGCAAGTTTGATCAAGTAACTAGGAGCATCTACCTACCTACTCAAAAGTCTTTCCTACACATTTTTAACCCTTTGACATTGTTGTTTTACCATTGTATTTGGTAAACAACCTTGTGTTTGGATGTTAAACGGGACAGGTGCGGGTCATCGTATGACCATGATAGCAATGGTGCTAAGTATCTTAGCAAGCTTTTTGAGGGACTAGATCATTTTTGTGTAGGCAACCAAGATAGCGTCATCGAGGGACTATGATCTTTTGTTTTGATTTTGTTTTGCCAAGATACCTAGCATACATACCATGGCCATGTTTTTTTAAGGTAACAAGTGGGTGAAACCCTAGAGATTCTTGTGTGCATTGTGTTGTCATTTTTCATGCATTTTTGTCTTGTATTAGTCATGCTATTTGTTTTGATTTTTTGGTTATCATACAAACCCTAATTTTACTATCATGCATATAAAAGCAATAAATGCGTAAAAGTAAATCTAGGACTATTGCAACATTATTATGGGGAGGGGGATACAAGTTTGAATAGGGGAATATTTGCAAGAAAATAAAACCTTAAAACTATTATTACAACCAAATTGAAATATTTGTACAAATAAATAAAATAAGCAAATATTTAAATATGCAATATATTATAAATATGCAAAAAAATGTTTTTGTATTTTATTTTATGTATGTAAAATAAATTATTTAAAGTCCTAAAAATAAGGGAAAATAAAAATGATTATTTTTTGGAGAGGGTGGAAACCCTAATTTTTGTTTTAAGAAAATATATTCTATATTGTTTATTTATTCATTTTTTATGTACAAGAAAATAAAATAAAAATATATACAAAAGTATTAAAAAATTAAAATGTGTGAAAAAATATTATTTAAGTGTATAGATAATAAAAATAAAAATATATGATATTTTTGTATTATTTACAAATTTTAATTAAGAAAATAAAGTAATATTAACCTAATAATTATTTATTATGCAAATAAAAATAAAATAAAAATATAATAAAATGCCAAAAATAAAGAAAATAATTTTTGTGATTTTAAATGTTTAAGAAAAAATAATAAAGTCAGAAAATAAAAATAGAAAAAAAAAATGCAAAAATAAATCAAATGGGCCAAGGGGTGCAGAAAGCAAGCATGGGGGTGAAAATAGTCAGCCAAAACCAGTCCCTGCCCAGATTCCACTTCATCTCTAACCTCTGAACAAAAATACGCGTGCATGCAACTTCAAACCTGTTCTCTCTATTCTTTGCTTGAAATCAAAAACTCATAACATGAAAATTATAGAGCTTGAAACCATGATTTCAACCATGTAAAAAACTTAATCTAACTCTAAGAAACCAGGGAGAATTTTAGTGCCCCTAATTTATAACCTAATTTTTTCAGTAAGTTCAACTATCAAATACTCCTAGCTCATTTAACATAAATGAATTCTATGCATATGTACAACTCAAGGACAATGAGGACTACATTTTTTGTTCATAAACCTAAGCCTAATGATTCCTAAATAAGGAGATAGAAGTTTGAGAAATACCTTTTTCAGTCAAGTTCAAGTATGGAAATGTAGCAACTTCTAGTGAGGCCTGAAGGACTTTTGAGCTTGCTTGATGTTCCCTTGACCTTTCCCAATGCTTAGCTTGCTTTGAAATAGCTTGAATCTTTCTATAGAACTCAACCTGCAAACTCAGAATTTCAAAATGGTGAAGTGTGAAAATGGAGTTACAGTTGATGAACAATGGCTTGGATAGTTCAGATGGGTTGTTTAGAAAGTGTTTGAAGTGGGTTGGGACAAAACGCACGAGTGGATTTGGTTTTGGCTTGTGATTTGCAGAACTTGCCATGTTTTGGGCAGAAATGAAGTTTTTGTGCTTAAGGGTGATTGAGATGTTGTTAGCTCGTGTTCCTGGCCTTAGACAATATGTAAAATTTGTTTAGAATATTCACCAAGCTTGCTCTTATCAGATTACAATGTTATCTCACTTTTGCACTCTTGCTTGTTTTTGAAGTAAAAGGTGAGTTGACAATGCCAAATGTTGTACTTGCTAGCTCAAAGCCTGAACATGGTTGGTATACTTTTCCAGATATTTGTGGAGTTGGTTTGCTGCAAAAGATTGGGTTCACAGCTCAAGAGAAACAAAATTGCATAAAGTGAACTTTATAGAAATGGCATTGTTATCTTTTTGCCAAAAATGGATTAATTCAATGTGTAATACTCTAAAGCTCAGAAAAAAGCCTTAATCCAAAGTGTTTGCATTTAATTTATGATTGTAATAAGGTTTAAGACCTGTAAACCAAGTACAGGCATGCTTTGGACAGAATTGCAAGTTGTAGCAATGTGCAAAATGCCTTGGCCAAAAGTGATGTTTTTCCATTTTCAAACTTTCGATTCTCCCTAACCATAAATGATTTTGGAGATTTCTTGGACATTTTGGAAAGCTTGTAACATGCTCTACAATCCGTATTTGAAATACATTTTGAGATTCCAATTGGAACTATGTGAAAAGTTTCCATGAAGATAGGTCAAAATCCTGCCTAAACTAGGGCAAATTTTCACTAAGTTAAAAGTTTCATGGACCCTTGTTTACAAACTCATAACTTGAGATCCAAGAATCTTTTGGGAAAACTTTGTGAATAAATGTTGTATATTTTATGGAGGACTACAACTTTCATGTTGGAATTTTTCTTTGAATCCAATTGCATCATGGTGAAAAAGTTGGGAAAAGTTGGGAAAAAATAAGAAATTTTTATAACTTAGAAAATTTCTAAGTTATGAAAATTTTCCATTTTAAACCCTAATTTTCAAAATTAGGTTTCTTGGTGAACAAGTTTCATGTTTTGACACATCTTGATGAAAAATGACCCTTGGCACTTGATTTTGACCAAAAAGTCAAAGTTTGACTTTTCAGTGTACAGTTGATTTTTGATCAGTTGACTGGAAAATTCATCTGTCAATCCAATGCATTTGAGATCTTTTGAACCTTTTGATTAGGTCAAGATGATGCCATTGAGTCCTTGAATCCATGCTTGAACCCAATTTTCCATTGGCTAGGTGAAAAATCAGAAATTGCCCTTCTACAGTCAAAACCCTAAAAATGACCATTTTGCCCTTTTGATGATCTGATCAAATTTCTTGAGGATTTGTGGTCCAAACTTGATCAAATGGTTCATATGAGTCTATAATTTTGATGGGGATAAAAAATTATGAGATTGAAAATTGATTCAAGGCTTGAAACTTGGTATGAGCAATCTTAGAGGTCCAACATGAAACATGAAAGTCATATTGAGCCTTGAAAGTCCAAAAATCCTTGTGCAAACTCAAACCCTAATTTCAGGTCATCAGTGCAAGGAGATGTCTTGAGCTGAGCAAACCCTAATCTGGTCTTGAGTTTAAAGAGTCTTGTGAGGGGAAATCTTGATAAAATGAGAGGGCAAATTTTGGGGTACAACACCCCCTAACAATGAACCTCAAGTTTGTTGGATCAAAGGTTTCAAATTAAATATACTTGGGCTTGCAAACATAGGTTTGGGCCACGAATGATCACTTCTCGAATCGGGACAAATTTAGTGATATGTTAAGCAATCGTAAGTGAACTTATATAGAAGTCACATCTATTTTAAGGCCGATCAATAAAATAAAAACAAGAAAGGGATAAGATGAAGAGGGATGGGAATGATAAGCTAATTTGGATCACAACCTCAAAATTATTTCATCTTTAAAGCACCAGAATTAAATAATTCACTCTTAGGTAGTGTTATACGATGGGAGAACTAACTTGAAGGTTTTGTGTTTGATCGCAAATGTTGCGGTTAGCAAGAGTCGCCACTGAATTTTCTTTTATCCAAAAGGAAAGGTGAAAAAGCACAGGAAATACCTTTGAGATTATTTCTTGAGTTCGGGGGGTAGATTATGAAAAGGGAAGGTATTAGTACCATTTTCATCCATGGTTTTCCATGGGCTCTTATTTACTTGCTAGATCACTTGCTTTTGTTTGAAATTGTGCTTTATGTGGTTTTTGAAAGTATTTTGTAAAGAGGCCATTGTTTAGGCAATCTTTGTAATGATTCTTGTTTGTAAGAATGTATACAAAGATGTTTGATCTTTTGAAAATGTTTTCAAGTTTGTAAGATGTTTGAAAGTGTAGGTGCTTGTTTTGAAAATAGCAAGGATGTTTGTTTGAAATTGAGCAAGTAATTAGGAGCATTCTACCTACTCAAAAGTCTTTCTTGTTCATTTTCCTTTTTTTTTGACATTGTTATCTTACCATTGATTTGGTAAGTAACCCTATCTTTGGATATAAACCGGACGGGCGTGAGTCATCGTATAACCATGATTAGCAATGTTGTAAGGTATCTTAGCATTCTTTTTTAGGGACTAAGATCATTTGAAAGGCAACTTAGATAGCGTCATCGAGGGACTATGATCTTGTATTTACTTGTTTTTGCTAAGATACCTTACATGTGTAATATGGCCATTTTGTATAAGGCAACCGAGTGGAATAACCCTAGGGGTGCTTGTGTGCAAGTGTACTGTTCTCATGCTTGTTTTTGTCTTGAATTAGGGTTTTCTAAGTATTGGTTTTAGTCTTTCCATGCAAACCCTAATTACTAGCATTTGTATATAAAAGCGATAAATTGCGGAATTTAAAGTTACTACGCTATTACAACATTTGTGGGAGGGGGGTATACAAATTGAATGGGGATTGCAAGAATGTAAACCTAGTTAGTCTATTACAACCATATTGAATTGATATCAATGTACAAGGAATTAAATGAATACAATGTACAAAATGAATAAGATGTATAAAAATGTAAAATGTGAAGTAAATGGATATTTGTTTGGATTTTTTTAGAGAAAAGGGATTTTGTCTTAATATAATTAATTAAAATAAAAATAATTAATAAAAAAAAGTAAACCCTAAATTTGCTAAGAAAAGATTTTTAAACAAAACCCTAAATCTATTAATTAAAATAAAAGAAATTAAGTTTTATAAGAAAAGTGTTTTTGGTATTTTAGTCTTGGAAATAATTTATAGTATTATGAAATATTTTTGGCCTTTTTTATATTAAAATAAATATATTTTAATAGGTGTAAAAGAAAAATAAATACTAACCTAGTTTTAATTAAATTTACAATATAATTTGTAAAAAAAGTAAATAAATAAAGTATAGTTAATAAAAATATTTTTTGTGAGAAAAATAAAATAAACTAAATTAAAATGAAAATCTATTTTTTTGCATTTTTTATGATTTTTTTAATATTTAGAAAATATATTAAGAAAATAAATAAAATAAAAATAAAAAAATAAAATAAATTGGGTCAGGGGCGCAAACAGCCTGCAAGGGGGTGAGTAGTAGCAAAAAAAACATAGGCCCAAAGCTGGAGCCCAGCGCCTGCGAAAAAGTCAGAAAAAAGCAAAAAATGTAAAAAAAAACACAAAAGGGTACCACTGGGGCTCGAACCCAGGTCCCAAAGGTTACAGGCGCGCGCTTCTACCACTGGGGTGGCTATACATCCATTAATATAAGCAAAACAATAAATATATGATACAAAACACGCTCTGACTACTTCATATTCAACCTCCAGCCAGATCAACTGTAACTTGTTCATTTCTCATCAAAAATGAAAACTGTAAACATGAAACTTGTAGAAAATTTCCTCACGGTTCCAAAAATGTAAAGAATTAAAGCTATAGATCAAAGATAAGCATGAATTTTATTGGCCCTAATCTGAACCCTAAAAATATCAGAAACTTCAATCCTAAAATTCTCTAAGCTCAAGCAAAATTAATGGAAACTATGAACATGGTTAGCTTTAGGGCAATGATATCTACATATTTTGTTCACAAATAAATCATTAATGATGCTTGTATGAAGAGTTCCAAGTTAAGAAAACTTACCTCAAAACTGAAAATCGTGTTTTGAGTTTGAGCTTGTTTCAAGTGATGGTGATGATCAGGTTAGCTTCCTTGAGGTTCCAGGAAGCTAATGCAATGATTAGCTTGGGCAATGGATGGCTGAAATAGTCTGGAGAAGTCAATGTGCAGAGCTCTGTTTTTGAAAATGGAGGATGGTTTTAATGGTGTTACAGTTCTATAACAGGGTGTGGGATCAACTCTATATGATGTTTAGAAGCGTTAGAAACCAAAAGGCCAAGAAACGCACGAGTAGATTATGAGTTTCAAGTTTTTGGTCAGTTTGTATGAAAATGGAAGTATGAGATGTGTTTTTTGAGTTCTCGCTCTTTTCAATGGTCAAGCATTCGTGTATTTATGGCCAATAGTTTGTGTATGTATAAACAAAAGTGTTTGAGAGCTTTGGACAATTAGAAGTTCAAGTTCTTAGCTTTTGACTAGGTTACTTGATTTTGAAGAAAAGAGGGAAACAAGTTTCAAAAGGGGGTACAAGCATGGGATGGGTGATTGTAAGTGTCTAAACCATTTCTCATTAGTTATAGGACTTGTTTGATCAGAAGAGAACAAGTGCAAGGCTCAAGAACAAGTTTTGTACAAAAAGTCACTTTATCAAAATGGTAATGTAACCTTTCTTCCAAAAATGGATATAACGCATGTCCATGCATTGAATGCTTGAAGTGACACCTCTAACAACTGTGTAAACCATTAATTATGGATTTCCTAACAAGTTTGAGGCCTGGAAAGTAGTGTTTATGCAGCATAGTTTGAATTTTGAATTTGGTTCATCATAAAATGACTTGTAAATCAAGTGATATAACCGTAACTTCATCTCTCCGATTCTCCCTACTCAAGAATGATCTCAAGGAGTTCTTGGATATTTTGGAAAGCTTGCAATGTTATCTATAACCCATCTTTGAATTGATTTTGAAGAATCCCCTTGGAACTATATGAAAAACTTCCATGAAGTTGGGTCAAAATCCTGACCAAATTAGGGCAAAATTTCACTAAGTGTTTTTGTTTCATGACCACATGTTCATAAAATTATAACTTGAGATTCAAGCACTTTTAGAAGGAGTTGTGTAAATAAAAGTTGTATATTTCATGTATATCTACAAATTTCATGTTGTAAGTTTCTCTTGAATCACGTTGCATCATGGTGAAAATTTGGCTCAAAGTTATGAAAAAATAAGAAATTTCCAACACTTAGAAAATTTTCTAAGTTTAGAAATTTTGACTTTTCAAAATGAAATATTGACTTTTTGATTTCTTGATGAATAAGTTTCATATTTTGACATGTTTTGATGAATTGTGATCTTTGGCATTTGAATTTGACTAAAAAGTCAAAGTTTGACTTTTCAGTATACAGTTGACTTTTGATCAGTTGACTGAAAAATTTATCTGTCAATCCAATGGACTTGCAATGATTTGAGCCATGGCATTAGGTAAAAATGATGCAATTGGACTCTTGAGATCATGCCTTAAACCAATTGATTATTTGTTAGGCAAAAAATCAGAAATTTCCCTTTCCAAGTCAAAACCCTAATTTTGACCATTTTTCCCTTTTGAAGATTTAATCAAATTTCTTGAGGAATTATGGTCCAAACTTTATCAAATGATACATATGAGTCTAAAATATTTATGTGGATAAAAAATTATGAGGTTTGACTGTAAATTGGCCATGGTTGACTTTTTCCCCAATACAGCTGATTTTTAGGTCAACTGCTCAATTGACTGAGCAAAAATGTGATCCAAGGCTTAAAACTTGACATGAGTAATCTTGAGGGTCCATATTGATCCATGAAAGTCATATGGGACATTGGAAGTTCAAAAATCCTTGTGCAAACTCAAACCCTAATTTTGGTCATAAGTACTTAAGGAGGTGTCTTGAACTGGTCAAACCCTAGTGCAGTCTTGAGTCAAAAGACATCTTGTGAGCAAATTCCTGGTAAATGAGAGGGCAAATTTTGGGGTACAACAGGTAGATTTGAATTAGTGAACATTTATCCAACTTCTTCTACACCCAAAGTCCATTGAATTTAAAGATAAATTGGATATTTAAAATTGCAATCCAAAGCAACAATCAAAAGAACTGAGTAGAAAAATAGAAAGGAATCAAAACATCCCCAAAACAAGGCAAAAATTACATTTTGTTTATGTGCAAATCAATTTGCATATTTGTGCAAATCGATTTGCACACTAAAATTTTCAAAAGTCTGTGTAAAATAACACTATGCAAATCGATTGCACACTGGGAGAAACCGATTGCTCACTGTGAAAAATAGAAAATCGGTATTTTAAAAGGAAAAATTCTTGCTCAAACTTTTCATCAAACACCTTATGATCTTGAATTTAATTGAACACAAAAATTACATCAAATTGTGAGAAATTGAGACCAATGAAATCAAAAAAGTAGCTCAAAGAATTAAATCACAAAGATCAACAAGAGATCACATTGTGAAAGATGAAGATATAACTTACCAAAGGTAGATCTAGAGAATTATCAAAACCACTTCAAGAACTTGCTTTAATTCAGCCCCAAGAATCAATCTCCCAAGCTTGGATATAGAGAATTGATGAAGAAAAAATGTTTGGATGAAGGTTTAGCTCAAAGGTTATTAAGCTTCAATGTAAAGTTTACTAACTTTATGAAAATGAAGCTTTGGGTGAATTTGGTAGATGGAGAGAAATGAGAGAAAAAATTTGCAAGGTGAATTTGGCTATCAAAAGTTTGAGAATTTGAATGAAATGAGGGCTCTATTTATAGAGTTTAGGCTTAGGATTAGTGGTGGTTTGGAGTTTGGTTTGGAACCAAAATTAGACTTGGTAATTGATTTTTGGAGCCAAAAATTGACAAACTTGAGATTGTTTTTTTCCTCAAAATTTCGCGTATGTAAATCGATTTCCATGTATGTGCAAATCAATTCGCACAAAAAAAAACAGAAATTTTAGTGTAAAAAAAGAAAAATAATTATGAAAATTGATTTTCTCGGAGAAAAATCACTAGAAAACTTTGCTTGTTGGATGCTTTGGCTTGATATATACAAAACACAAATATACAAAAACAAAGCAAATATTTTCGATATTTTGATTAGAGGTTAGTCAACAACACATATACAAAATACAAAACTAAGAAGCTTGGAGATCTCTTGATGATTTTTGACGGCCATCGATAATATAAATATTCTTGATGCATGGTGTATAAATATTAGTGATTATTTAATGTTGTTTTATTAGTTTAATATTGTTTTATTATTAAAATATATGTTAAAAAGAATATACAAGATACTCTGGTTCTTACATGCGTCAAACTAAATTACTTTATCATTTCACTTTTTAAAAATAGTTTTAAAAATATGACAAATTTTAGAGTTAGTCTAAATATTAATTACTAAATAATTAATATACATTTTTAGAAAAATAAAATTTGATTTTTTTGAAATAATTAATAATAATATAATATTATTATATTATTATTATTATATTATTATTATTATATTATTATTATTATTATTATATTATTATTATTATATTATTATTATATTATTATATATTAAAAAGGGTAGTTATAGTATTTATATTCTAATGTAATTCTTATTCTATAGATTTTTTTTATTATAATGAAATTAATTGATCATTTATATAAGTTACTTATGAAGAATGGAGTTTCTGAGTGTTTCCAAGAATATTACACTGTAGTTTCAGAAGTTGCTGACTTCTCTACAGATATTAAGCTTTTCTTATAATTTTCTATGAATATGCCTAATTGGTATTAAGCTTTTTAGTCTCTGTCCTTTTTTTTAGTATTGTTTTTGTTTAGCTTACTTAATAGCAAGACCATGAATAAAAAATGGATGTTTGCCAATCCATTGTCCAAAGAGTACGAGAATGGGGTATTGGAATTCGTTAAGTTTATTGTGAACACGCCAAAGACGCCAATCGAATGAAATGTCCTTGCTTAAGTTGTTGTTTTGTGGGTCGGGTTGACACAGTTGGGTTACAATCACATTTATTGAGGCGTGGAATTGATCGAAGTTACACATGTTGGATATTCCATGGTGACAAAAGTAACGAGAATGTTGAACCGCGGGATAGTACGACATATGCTTCAGATGATAATGGCACAGATACATATGAATGTGATCGAGTTGAAGATATTGCAGGAGCACTTGAAGAAGATCTTCAGGATTTTCCCAAAATGTTTGAGAGGTTGGTACGCGATGCAGAGAAACCGTTGTATAAAGGTTGCACTAAATTTACAAGACGGTCTGCGGTATTAAAGTTGTACAACTTAAAGGCGGAAAATGGATGGTCAGATAAAAGTTTCACAGAGTTATTAGCCATTATGAGAGATATGCTTTCGGAGGATAATGTTCTTCCTAATCGAACCTATGAGGCCAAAAAAATGTTATGCTCTATTGACATGAGCTATGATAAGATACATGCTTGTCCAAATGATTGCATTTTGTTTCGAAACAAATATGAATCGTTAAATGAGTGCCCTAAATGCGGTTTATCTCGATATAACAAAAAATTATCTCTAGCAAAAGTCTTATGGTATTTTCCTATAATTCCGAGATTTAGACGCATGTTTCATAGTGAAACTGATGCAAGACACTTGACTTGGCATGCAAATGAAATAATTATTGATGGAAAGTATCAACATCCGACAGATTCACCACAGTGGTCGAAAATTGATAATGATTTTCCTGATTTTGGAGAAGAAGCAAGAAACCTTCGCTTGGCATTATCTAAGGATGGAATAAATCCACGTGGTATTCAAAGTATCTCACATACCACATGGCCTGTAATTCTTATGATTTATAACCTACCTCAATGGCTATGTATGAAGCGTAAGTACATGATGTTATTTATGCTAATTTATGGGCCTAAACAACCAGGGAATGACATAGACGTATACTTGACACCTTTGATCGAAGATTTAAAGATTTTGTGGGAGAACGGTGTGGAGGTTTATGATGGATATAGGAAACAAAGTTTCAATTTGAGGGTGATGTTGTTTGGCACAATTAATGATTTTCTAGCATACGGGAATCTACCAGGGTATAGCATTAAAGGTCAAAAAGAATGTTTTATTTGTGAAGATGGAACCGATACGACGCGATTGGACCTTTTTCAGAAGAATGTCTTTCTCGATCATCGTAGATTCTTAAATTCTAAACATCACTACCGTGGATGGATAAAAGCATTCAATGGAGACACCAAACAACGTAAAGCTCCACCTGCATTGTCAGGTGACCAAATTTTTGAAAAGGTGAAAGATGTGTGTACTCAGTTTGGTAAGCCTTTTGCACATAAGGTTGTCAAAGGTGGATGGAAGAAGAGGTTTTTTTTTTAATTGTCATATTGGAAGTATAATTTTAATGATGTTTTTATTTAAGGTTTATGTATGACAGAGTGATGCGCCCGTGTGGATTGGAAGAAAGATTCGCTTTCTTAGCTCCCAACACCGTTAACACAGGGTTAATACTAACTAAACTAGATGATGCCATATTGTATGTACTCGGTTTATTTGTGGCCAGCAAAGATACATAAAAGTTGTTCTTTTTACCATATAATACTGGCCACAGGTTAGATTTTCATCCTAACTTCATCTATTATAATTTTTCGTTTTTTGACGTTGTGTAGAAACTTTCCATCTAACATTTGTTTAATCTTACAGTGGACATTGGTTGTTGCTTGTGATTAATCTTGTAGCAGAAATTGTATACTATCTGGATTCATTATACAATGATTGGATAACATACCCAGATTTGAAGAAGATGATTGATACGTAAGTGAGATTATTCTAAATATTCGTGTGTATATTTATTTATTTATGTGAGATTGTTCTAAAAAGTCGTTTATATTTTATTATAGCATTCTACAAGCTTTTCGATCACAAAGAGGTATTCAAGTACCAAAGAGTAGAGCCAGTAACATTATGTGGATCAGAGTGCAGGTATATTTTCACAATTTTGATTATATTAGTGATGATACTTGATAAAACAAGTTAAGGGGTATATCCTGATATATATCTGTATTTTCTTTCCATGTGTAGTGTCCTCGTCAACGTAATGGTATAGATTACAGTTATTTCATATTGAGGTTTATGAAAGAAACACTTCTTTTAGACCGAATAGAGATTCCATCCACGGTATAGATTTCTAAGTTAGGAATTATTTTAATATTTCTTATAAAATGACATAGTGTTTTAACTAAATCACATACTATGTTATATTATTATGTAGTACTTTGACGAATTCAATTGTGTTCATTACTTAAAAGATCAATTGGACGGAGTTATGGAGGAATGGTGTCAATTCATTATGGAGTTGAGAATTTTATAAGGTATATTGTCTTTCTTTCATTGATGACAATTTTGAGTATAACTTTCGAGTTTTAAGTATAGATTCGAATAAAGTTTTGTTTTATCATGGTATAAATTTCGATCTTTTGGTTTTGTTTCAGGTTATAGGTGCAGATGTAGAAGATAGAGCTAACAAGTTAAGTGTTGTTGTTTTTTAGAAATTCTCGAAGATAGTAATATGTAGATTAAACATCAATTTAAAATTTTAGAATTTTCAAGTTGTATCATTAATTAAGTTGTTGTTGTATATATCATCAATTATATATATGTAGATTTTTTGTATATGCAAATTTGGTGCATTTATATTGGATTGAAGCTACCAAATCTGGTGCAAAATATGGTGAAAACCTGGTGCAAATTTATTGTAGATATTAGACAGCACTTTCTGTAAGTGAAAATAAGTCTAATATTTAAAAAAATTTGTGAACATTAGACAGCGCTTAATGAGAAAGTTTTGTCTAAAGTGGGGAAAAAGCGCTGCCTAAAGTGGGAAAAAGCGTTGCCTAAAATGGAAAAGCGCTGCCTAAAATGGGGAAAAGAAAATGCTTTTAAAGAAAAATGTTGTCTAAAGCGATGCTCAAATCACAAAAGCATCGACAAAAATATTATAAAATTTAGGGTTAAATATGTCACAGATCTCATAATTATACAAATATGTAATTTTAATTCCTATAAAAAAAATTTTAATTAATAGTCTTCGTAAATTTTTCCCTTTTTAACATTGGTCCCTTCCATTAGTAAGATAATCATGATGTGTGTTATAGTTGCAAAACTTACTTGTAAGGGTGTTTGACAAAAATTCAAAATTAATATTTTTGTTTTTTAAGATTAATTTAGAGGAGGTTTAAAACCCCCACAATTTTAAATTTTTTCTAAATTGTCTTATATGTGGTGTGCAACGCCAGCCTTCGTTAATAGAAACTAACGGGAGGAATCAATGTTAGAGATGAAAAAGTTTGCGATAAATATTCATTGAAGAAATTTTTTATAAAAACTAAAATTGCAGGTCACATATTTATAGAAAAATTGATATATTTAACTCTAGAATTTAAATATATTGACAATGTAAAATAAATTTATATTATTATTTAATATAAAAAACATTAATATATTATATTATTTAAATTTATTTTAAAATATATCCATGATTTAAGGGAATATACTTTATTGATTCAGCACATATCTTATTTTTTCAAAATTATATGCTCAACTATTTAAGTGAATATACAAATCCAATGACCCATGTGATATTCATTTTTATACAATTCCTTAGAAAGTTTCAACTCTTTGTTTTGTCATTTTTCGTTTAATTTCCCAAAGTATTCCAAGCTCTAAGTTAGTAAGTAATCCTTTAAAATAGTAAAGATCTGTTAAAGGTATCATCTCTGCATATGTATCATCTCTGCATATGTATCATCTAGTGGCAGACCAATAAATAATAAATAAAGTATTAGTAATTAAAGTTTGTAAAATTGCATATGTATCATCTAGTGGCAGACCAATAAATAATAAATAAAGTATTAGTAATTAAAGTTTGTAAAATTGTATATAATTTCAAGAAGAGGAACCAAGTTCAATTCTGTTTGCATGACCCCCCATGGTTGAGAGACCCACTTCAGACTTCAGAGTCAGTCAACAACTGTGCATACTTAATTTAATCATTAAAGTTCTGGCGGAATTAGACTATTCGACATGTTTGATTCTTTTTACGGATAAAGTATCATAAAAAGTGGGATATGTTTGTGTGAATCATTACATAAGTGGACATATGTTTTCTTAAATATGAAAGTGAAAGACATTATTGTGATATTGCGTGCATGTTTTTTCTCTCTTAAATATGCATGAATGGCCGGAACAAATGTTATAATATAATAATAATAGTACAAAGAAAGTGGAAGACATTATTTACAAGAGTCTTTAAAATATGATACTTGGCATAATAGTTTATAATGGATAAATTCATACTCCCTCCATCATTGTGGTGGAATACTTGAAGTTTGTATATGTGGCGGAATACTTGAACAATCAAACACTTCTATCTCTATCAACTTGAGATTAGTTTTAGGTGATTTTTCTTTTTACTCTATAGTGAAAAAAAATATTTTATGTATTTCTTAAACTATTCTTGAAAATCGAAAATATATTTTGATATGTATATTTTTCTGTTCAATGTTGTTTAGAAATCAGAAATATATTTTTAAAGAGAATCGAAAATGTATTTTTGATTGTTGTGCTGATAGAATCAGAAAAAGTTATGTTGGTAGTAGGTCTTTTTTGCAGATTGTTTCACATTGAATACAAAGACGTATACACCAAAACATACTACAAACACATATAGAACAAAGATATATATAAATAGATATCAGTAAACAGTACCAAAGGTGACCGTAGTCAATATAGGGGGTAACCCAAAATATTATTCAAATACAATAAAAAAACAATAACTGAAATATATATACAACAAAAAATGCTACTGGATATGGCGGACTCTAAGTCGGTCGGTTACCCTCCCCCCGTTTCTCCATTGCCTCTTGTACTGTAGAGCCCCCCGAGCCTCCTCCATGATGACATCCAAAACACCTATAACATTAGAGCCATAAGGAAATTAACCACCATTAATTTCCGTTTGCACAATCTCCATGATACGAAGACACCTAGGCAACACATCAGTGGCATGATCGACATGTGCATGTTCCTCCTCTAGAATCGCCTAATCTCATCCATGAACACCCTCTTCAAATAATTATATCTAACATGGGCACCACGGGTAAAGTCCAACTCAGTCATGGCACTCTCATGGTTCACTTCCAATTTCTCTACCAACATATTCAACGCCTCCTCTTTATCAATCTTTTTATGGTCTAAGAATGTCCCTCTAATCGGGATATGCAACAGAGACGTGATGTTGTCCAGTGTGATCGTCATCTCACCATGTGGTAGATGGAATGACGACGTCTCATGGTGCCACCTCTCAACAAAAGCGTTAATCATACCATGATTAACGATGCTATAACCACACTTGAACAAATATTTCAACTCTGTAAGCATCCACAACTCATTAAACCATGGCTCAACAGGGGGGTACTAGTTTACTGATCTTCCGCTCATGATTAATGACCTTCAGTGAATCACGTTCCTGCATTCAAGATTGAAAGAATTCATTCAACAAAAATCCATAACAAAAATGTAATAGAAGGAACAAGTCAAAATCCATACCTCTTTGTCCCATATATATCTAGTAACATGGTTCGGGTACAGAGGAAGCAGAGATAAATCAAATGGTCCTCCTCCAAAACCATGAGGTGCCTCAGGTTCCGCCTCAAGTGCCTAAGATGTCTGGGGTTCCTACTCAGGTGTCGCCTAAGGTGCCTGAGATGTCTGGGGTGCCTGCTCAGGTGCCGCCTCAGGTGCCTGGGATGAAGGTTGTGGCTGGGCCTAAGGTGTCGGTTGTGTGACCTCTGGTGTCGGCTGAGGAACTGGATGCATATCCCATCTCAAATACCATCCGTGAGGAAGTTCCTCTATGGGATGACAAATGCGGGGATGGATGAACTGGAGAATTCCACATGCTATGGAAGGAAGATGAACTAGGACTAAAAACGGGAACACCAGAGGCAAAGGCAGTAGTACGCGCATCCAGCACAGTCTATTCAGAGGCAGGAGGAGCCTGAGATGCCTGACTCCTTTCTCTCTGCACAAAATCATGTTGTGCAAGTCGGTTGTGCCTCAATCTAGATGGTCTCTCATCCATTACTCCTGTAGAAGTACGAAAAAAACGTTAACACAAAAACTACTATTCAAAATGATGGGAAAATATAAACAGACTAAAATCAGGAATGCATTTCCGATTTTGTTCAAAATGAAAACCAAAAATATATTTCTGGTTCGACCTTTAATTTCAAGCTCCGTCAATGGGGAAGCAGAGTCACATACAAGCTCAAACAAAATGCCATTGATTATCAAAATGAGCATTCCAATAGTTAACTAATGATGCCTAATATTGAAAACAAACAACAAATTCCCAATTTCTAACCTAAAACAATAATTTGAGTAGAAGTTACATAAACTATAAATAACTCAAAAAACAACTTAAAATTGTTGATTTTCCTTGATTGAGTGTGGTTGGACACTTGAGTTAACTGATATTTCACAAATTGTGACGAGTTTTTTACGAATTTGGTTTGATATTATAACAATGGTGTTTGAGAGAAATGGGTATTGAGTGTGTTTTGTTTTTGTTGTTTTGAAAACTATTCTATAATGAGGGAGGGGAAGAGTTGTGGCGCATTTAAGTCACTATCGAAACTGAAAATATATTTCTGGTTAATGTCGGAAGTGCATTTTTGGTTTATATATTTCCTGTAACTTGGATTTGTAGGCCACAATTGTGGTTGGGGTGCAACCAGAAATATATTTCCGGTTTACACCCTATTATACCCTAATTTTAGCCCATAAGATTTTTCTATCATCACAGAACATCATTGCATTGAGATTGCACTGTCTTCATGCTTCGTTCCACACGTTTAAGGTGAGTTCACTTGCTTGGTTCTCAATACTTTTTGAGATAGGTTCATGTTTTTATTTCCGTTCCTTCTTCGGCAAGTAAATCTCAAATTTTGGCAAGTATGAACAGTGCGAATCAAAATTTCGCCATCTCAAGCTCAAGTGTTTTGTCAAGCAGTAACAAAGCAGAAATTTAGGGCTTTTAGTATTAAATTGTACTTCACATATTTCTTTCGAGTTTCACAATCAGTGAGTAATCAAATCACTAGCATCTCAAGTTCTCTTATGTTCCATCATGCTTCAAATTGCAAGGAAAATCAAGTGTTTCAGTTGATTCAGGACAGTTTGAACAAAAAATCAGTGTTTCACAGTGAGACTTCAAAAATTCACAACTCGAGATCAGAAAATGATTTGGGATTAATTATTCAGTCATTAGAACCGTCTAGAGGTCTTCTTCAATTCATCTATTCATGTCAAAGGCTAATTCTGGGAGGAAGATTTTCTAAAGCGCCAAATACTTGAAATATGTTATACAACTGATTTATTGTTTCTCTGGTTTTTGGATGCTTAAACACTTGTAACTTCTGACGGGAGAATCACCTTTGAGTGGCTCTTAGAGCATTTGAATCGTCTTGTTATTTCCTTCAATGTTCATGTTTGGCTCGAAGGCCAATTCTTCGAGGGAGATCTCTGAATGTGCGAGTACTTTGAAGCTAAGAAGTGAAAAAACGGTGAAAATAATGTGCTGAACCGTTATTTTGCGGGCTCAAAAATTCATAACTCTCGCTTGGGTTGAGGTTTTTGAGGAATTCTTTGGGAAAAAATCCGTCTTGATGCGATCTTCATTTCGTATGTTCGGGTCGAGGATCAATTCATTGATGAAAATCACCAGAATTATGGATTACCAAAGAAATATATTGTGCTGAACTAGAATTTTAATTCACTGTTTTTCGATATTGTAAAAATCTTAACTTCTTTTATTTTTATGGTATCGAGACGGTTCTTTTGACATAATTTCACAAATTTAGTTAGCTCCGACTTTGCTTCAGACTTCAAGTTCAAATGGTACTCCGAAGGCTTTCGTTTATGGTCCAAATCGCAAGTGAGACGAAAAAATTCTGAAGTTGAAAAGAAATGTGTTTGAGACAGTGTCAGGGCATCTTCAAAAATTCATGACTTTCTCGTCGTTTATCTGATTGAGCCCGTTCCTTCGGCACCATGTCACAAATTTCTTAATCTTCGATTTTTTTGTTGAGCTCGAGCCGAGATTTCGACCTATAATGATGTGGCATTTTATTGTCACGCCATGCTTACATTTTCAAATTGAGGCCCAGTCCAATTATACATCCAAGGCCCAATTCACCCACACTATATATTTTCAAAATCATATTTTTTTGCAAGAATGGACATACTCTCACAAACACTAAAAACTTCTCTCTCTATTCTCTCAAGAATAAAAAAGAATTTTCCTCTCAATTTCTTCAACAATTCCTCAAGAACACTAACAATATCAAAGATTCAAATGTCACAAAAATTCAAGTCTCCCTCTCTCTGATCACACACCACCGCACCTGACTCCCTTCTGTCCTCCATGCCACTGTTGATAACCGGCCAGCCCTTTCCGATTCCGAAGAAAATGTTGGTGGTCTCTCCCTCTGCCTACTCGCGATTCCGGGCGAGATTGCTACTCCCTCCGCCGCAATATCTTATCCACTGATCTTCTCTCAATTTCCTCTTCCTCATTTAGGTAATTCCTTGTACCTTGTTACTTTATTTTTGCAATTGAAATATGAATTGATATTGTGATGTGAATTGGAATTAAAGTGTGGATACACTAATCTTGAATTGAAGAATTGAACATAGTTTTGTGTTGAATTATACTTGTGATTTCAATTGTTTAATTGATGTTGTTATGAGAATTGGAATTAAAGTGTTGATACACTAATGTTGATTTGAAAATGGGACATAAAATTTGATTTGGAATTATGAATTTCATGTGAAATTTTATTTAATATTAAGTGTTTGACCAAATGCTTAAGAGATATTTTGTTGAGAAGTCACATTGTGGAGTGTATGTTGGTTTTTGTGTTATTACATGAGATGAACGATTTGTGATGTAAATTTGTTAATTCTTGATGTTGTTAATCATCTTGAAATTCATAATTGGATAGTAGAAATAAGTACTTATGTGGTTAAGTGATTTTCATTATATTGCTTATTCAAAAATTAAAGTGTTGAAGCTTTCAGATAATTGATTTTAATCCTTGAATTAACATGTGAAATTGTTTTACATTGATTCTTGAGTGTACAAACTCGTATGTTAACTTCCATAAGCTTACTTTAATTTCATAATCACTTCCATGAGTTTCTCTTAATTTTACATAAATGTGTATTTCTCACTTGAAATTGTTGAGACATGGGGTAATTAAAGAGGAGCATTGTTTGGATGTAATTACATAATTGGTGTGAGTTTGAATTTGTAATTCAGTAAAAAATCGTTTAACTCTTAAAAATAGATTTTTCAAGTTACATGTCAATTATGGAATTACTTGTGGAGATGCCATTGCACATCACATGTTGGTATAATTTCCAATTGTATTCATAAACAAACTCTCATTTCCAATACAAAAAAAACTTGGAACTTGGAAATTGAATCAACATGTGATTTTGGTCAGTTTTCACCGTTTCTGACACTTTTTGAGCATAAGGATACACATGCTTAATGGCTAATGCTCAAGGTACTTGGACTTGACGTTTGGATAGTGTTTGAAGTTAGTTTTCACGTTTTCGGGTCGAATTTACACTCGGTTTATGGTTTTATGATGTTGTTGTCCCATGCACTAAAACGCACCAAAAATGCCACTTCCACTTAGAATTAATTCATGAGACCTACTTTTTTGAATCCGTTGGCATGTTTAGATGCAACCATGTGATTTTGAACTGATTTCATTTTTACTTTTCGTGCACCTAATTTTCGAATTTTACGCATTTTGCTTCCGTTTGGCATGTTCATTTAGCTTGGACATTCATATGATGTATGCTTGTGTTGTATTGATCATTTGTGCACCATTGTGTATGCGTTTTTCTTATTTCCATTACACTTTCTGATTTGTTTTGCATTTTTATCGTAGTGCTGCTCAGATTTGATTTTCACCTTTCGTTACTCATTTGAATTTCACTTCTTTGTAATACGTCATTACTTTTGAGTTGGAATTCGATACTTGTGATTACGTTGTTATTTGCTAATTGATTTAGTTCATTGTGCAAGGTACACTGTGAGGGCTTTCAATCATGTAACAAAGTGGTAGTTATGTGATTGAAAAGCATTTGGCTTATGCTCGCTTCCTATGCGATTTTCCTTGTTTCTCATTTTCATGGGAAATTCATACTATTTACGATTGTCTGGATATTGCTTTCCTTGTATAGTGTTATCTTGTACAGAGACTCTGATGTAATGCAATGCGTCTGTGGGTTATGATTTATTTTTGCATGTGATATTCTTCGAATATTATTTCTAACTATTGCACTTTCTTGGTGAAGCTTGCTTGAAGTGTTCCGAGTTTCTTGCTTTCGTTTGTTTTACTATGAACTGTTGTTCGATTGGTATTCCCAGTTGCTTCTTTTTTATCTCTTGCATCTTTTACCATATTTTACTTCTTTTCTAGATATCATGAGAAGTAGGAAATAAAGAGCGTGCGCTCTAAGTCGTTGTTTAAAGACCTGTAGCAGGTATTTTGCACTTATTTTCTACTCGTATTTGTGTTTATATTTGCCTCCTTTGTTGATGGTCGATGATGTCACTCAATTATAATTGAGACAACGACTTCAATCTTTGCATGTTCTCCATAGAATTTTATTGCTTTCTCTATTGACGATCGATGCTCTTCTTAGGATTTTATCGTTTTTCTTTGTTGACAATTGATGATGTCACTCAATTAAAATTGAGATAACGACTTTGATCTTTGCATATGTTCCCTATAGGATAATTATCCTCGCCTTTAGATTTTTGGTATACTAACTTAGGTATGGATTTCCCTTGTATGCTCTCTTGAACTTGTTGATTGCTCATTTTCTTTTCTTCCTTGTATATACCATATTCCCTTAGATTTTGAACCATTGTATGCTTCTTTAGGATTCACTTGTGTCCTTTCCGATACAAGCTAGACATTAGGATTGTTATCCATGCATGCTAACATAGTTAGGATTTCCCTTCCACCCTCAACTTTAGGGCCATCATTGCATGATAAAACTAGGGATAGAAATAGGTTAGTCCCCTTTAGACTTTTTCCATTCCCCTTTTGCATAACTAAAACTAAAATCCTTTTTCTTTGGAAAATTCATAAAATACTCTAACCATACTTAAATATTTTCTCAATATAAAAAATACTAACCAATCCAAACCTTTTTTCCTTCGGGTCTCTTTTCTTTGAAAACCTTTTTCATGTAAGAACATGTTAATTCCTTTCTACTACAATGTGTGAGTCTCCAAAGGTCGACTTGTGGTACAATGTAAAATTGGCATTATTCATAAAAAACATATAACACATCAAAAAAATTTAAATGAACTACGAGTGTCTTGATCTCTCATTGCAGAAGAGGGTACATAGGCACAAAGGTTCACAACCGCGGAAGGAAGGACTAATAAAACCTCTTTCTTTGCATATACACTTTGCATACATGCATTTTCCCTTTTTCTTGATTAGCATTTAGATATAATACACCCTTTAGATTAGAACAACAAGTGTGGATCTTGTGGAGTACCATGGACGTGAGGGGTGCTAATACTTTCCCCTTGCGTAATCGACTCCCGTACCTGATCTCTCGGTCGCAAGATCGTGATTTCTCCTTTAGGTTTTTCTTTGATGATTTTCCTTTCCCTTGTGTGGGATAAATAAATACTCGATGGCGACTTCATTGATTCACTCTCGATGATTTTCTGCCAGTTCCTTCACACCCAATTTTTATAACTAGCATGGTACGCACCGGAAATATATTTTCAATTTTAAGGGGTATTTAAGGAATTTCACGTGGAATTTTCAAACTTTCTCATTTCTCAACCATATTCAAAAGTGTAAACATGAAACTTGCTCCATTTTCGTCACAGATTCAACCATGTAAACAACTTAAACTATAAATCAAAGATGAGCATAATTTCATTTGGAACCAAATAAAAACCTAATTATTCCGAAAGTTCAACTTCAAAATTTGCATCACTAAGGCAACATAAATGAAAACTAAAGACATGGTTAGCTTTAGGACAATGATATCTACATTTTTCATTCACAAAGTAACCATTAATGATGCTTGTATAAGGAGTTCAAAGTTGAGAAAAATTACCTCAAAACTGGAAATCTTGTTTGGAGTTTGAGAACTCCTGAAGGTGTTGTGATGATCTGGATAGCTTCACTGAACTCCTAGGAAGCTATTGCAATGCTTACTTTAAGCTGAAAGTGCCTGAATCTTTCTGGAGAAGTCAAGTTCCAGGTGACTGTTTTCGGAAATGGAGGATGGTGAAAATGGTGTTACAGTTGTGTAGCAAGGGTTTGGATAGCCTCTATATTAGTTATAGAAGATTTTTGGTTGATTAAAAGTGAAAACGCACGAGTGGATTGTGTATTTGAAGTTCAAGGTAAGAAATGACAAGTAATGGAGGTTTTGATGTAAGTTCTGATTTTAGAGTGTTTGATGGTGTTTTAAGGCTTGTGAATTCGTGTGTTAGCTTGAAAATAACTTCTCTATTTATATAGAAAAGGTTTTAGAGGCTTAAGTAATCAGAAATCAAAGATTACATGTTATGGTTATGTGACTTGATTTTGAAGCAAACTTGACATACATTGTTCAAATGCAAAGTACAAGGGCTTGCAGGGTGGTTAACAGGCTGTAGATGGTTGCTTCTGAGCATACATGTTGAGTGTGTGCAGAGGAAGAAAGTGAGTGGCTCAAGAAGTTGACATTGTGTTTAAAGCCACTTTACAAGAATGGAAGTGATAACTTTGTACCAAAAATGGAATGATCGCTTGGACAATGGATCAAGGACTTGGATAGTAGCTCAATCAGTTGTGTAAACATTTAATTATTGAGTGATTTGCAAGTTTGAAGGCCTACAAAGCAAGATTATGCAGCATGCTTGAAGATTGGGTCATAAGGTTCATCCCAAAATGACCTAAAATTCAAGTTTGCGATGCCATCTTCATCTTTTTGAAACTTCTAGCTCAAGCATGATCTCTTCAACTTCTTTGACATTTTGGAATGCTTGAAACATTGTATACAACCTTCATGTTGACCACTTTGGTAAATCAAATTGTAACTAGGTGAAAATTTTCCAAGAAGTTGGGACAAAAATCAGACCAAACTTGTTGAAAATTTTACTAAGTGTTTTGTTAAAAATATCTCGACTTTATGGGCCTATATCTCCAAATCTAAGCATTTTTTGGACATCCACCATCAAGGACAAAGTTGTATAATTCATTAAGATCTAAAACTTTCATGTTGAAAGTTTTCCTTGAATCATCTTGCATCTTGGTGAAAAATTGTCATGAAGTAGTAAAATTATCAAGGTAAAAAACACTTGGAATTTTTCTAAGTATTGAAAATCTTGACTTTTATTGACTTTTGTTGACTTTCTTGATTCTTGATGATCAAGTTTTATATTTTTTGAATGTCTTGATGAATCTTGATCTTTGAAATTCAATGTTGACCAAAAAGTCAAAGTTTGACTTTTGTGTGTCAGTTGACTTTTCATTAGTTGATCAAAATTTCAATTATCAATCCCTTGTATCTTTGAGATGATTTGAGCCATGAAATTAGGTTAAGATATTGTGTTTGAGTCCTTAAGATCATGCTTCAAGTCATTAGGCCATGTATTAGGTCAAAAGTCAATAATCAGTCATTCTCAGTCAAAATCCTAATTTGACAATTTTGCCCCTTTGATGATTTATGTGCTTTTCTTGAAGATTTATGATCAACCCTTGATCATTTGATGAATATGACTTCAAAATGTTGATGTTGGTTAAAAATCTTGAATTTTGACTGTATGTTGACCACATTTGACTTTTTACCCAATACAACTGATTTTCAGTCATCTGAGCAATTGACTAAGCAAATTTGTGGTGCAAGACTTGAAACTTGGTATAAGAATTATTGAAGACCTATAATGAACCATGAAAGTCACCCGAGATATTAAAAGTCCAACTTTACTTGTGAAAACCAAAACCCTAATTTGTGGTCTCGGTGTTTAGGAGGTGAGCTTGTCTGATCGACTCTTGTGCATCCTTGAGCATTTGATATCTTTTTTGCTAAATGTCTTGAAGAAAAGGGAGGTAAAATTTTGGGGTACAACGGTCTCTATGTTCATTTTTGAATGCTATCGATTCTGAGATCTGAGGAAGTTATAAATGATTGAGTCGGAAAGAGAACATGACTTTGTAGAAAGCATAGGAATCATAAGTCTATTTGTTCTTTACTTGATGATCTAGATATGAAATTATGAAAACTATAGAAATCAAAAGTCGATTCCCATGGCGCCATTGTTCTGTTTGGAAACAAGAGATGGATGCAATTAGAAAATTGATGATATTGAACGGTGACTCTGATATCTTTTATGGTGGTGTGGGGTGGACCTACATGGTAAGCAATTAAATTCTCAAGTTAGTTCAAGATTCAAGATAAATGTAGTGAAAAATGAAGATAATAGATTGTCCCTTACTCTTAGTGGTTGAAGAGATTTTATACCTTGGGTTAAGTGGAGTGAATTTAAGGTGACTAGAGCTTAATCATTTGAGTATTTAGCCGACAAAAAAACAATATCATATTATACAAATTCATAGAATTTTAAAACTACATAATATTACACATGCGCCATCTTTATTTTAATGTATAATATATTATCTAAAAACATATGTAAATATTTTTGGATTAAATGTATAATACCCCTTACAATATCAGCGAGACTCAGTTTATTCCCCTGTAAAAAAAATTGGATCCCCTTGAAATGTTAAATATATATGTCTTTTACCCCCAAATACACAAGTTACCTTCCGTAATATTTTTTTTATTTATCCCCAGATTTAGTGTTCATATTATACGTTTAGGGAAAAGAAAAAAACAATTACAAGAGGAATCCAAAAAAAATATTATTAGTTGATAAAGCAAAATTCGCCTACATTAAAAAGAGAGTATCGTATATTTAACCGATATTAATTATAAAAACATATCAACGAATGTCAAATTATTATAAATTTTTATATACATGATTATCAACATAATATAAGATGATTCAACTAATTAAATTGATTTGATTATTTCTTCTATATAGAGATATTGAAACTGTAAATGGGCTAAATATGACATCTGATGTCAATATTTATCCATGCGAACAAAATGTTTCACCTCCAAATTAGTAATGTATGAAATAATACATGGTCACTTAAAGGCTAAATTTAGAAGAAGAAAAATCCTTAGAATTTAAAAGAAACAAATTTTGAGAAATTGAAAAACTCAGGTGCCTAAAAATCTCATATTGAAATTTTATTTAATATAAAAGGCCATAAACTTATAATTGCTTTTGCAATCAATATTGGGTTTTTATAATTCTGATCCAATTTGTATTTGGTCAATTAAGATATAGATAAAATTTACCTACAATTTTTTAGGTGTAGTTTATAATATTTTTTAATGAAAATACGATATATGTTCTTAAATATCGTTTAGGGAATAAAAATAGAAGAAAATTGTATATGTGTAAAAAAAAATATTTATTATATTTTTATTGAAAAATAATATAAATCTTATTTGTCTATGAGTAACTTGTTGGTGGAAACTTCTTTTTATATTGTTCTTTCTTATGTTCTAACCAGTTGGGCACCCACATTTGCACAACATATCATCGTGCATAAACTTCTCAGGCCTTATAGGACATTTGTTCTTTTTCCTTATACTATTTGTTTAATTAATAAATTTTGCAACAAATATTTTAAGATAGGTTATAAATTAACCATAACTTCTTTTGATGGTTTAAGAAATCCATTTTTCAGGTGAGTATGTAAGTGAAGATGGTTTAGGTATAAAGGTGGTTGTGGAATGTGTTTTAGAATTTAGAATGAGAAGTTTTTTTTTACCATGTTGCATGTTTTGTTTTATTTTGTTTTTATCTTGTTGAGTCATGAATTCGAAATTTATTTTGAGTGCAAATATTTATGTGTTAGAGATTTTGATAAGTGTATTTTGCCTTTTCTTTTCTAGTTTTGAACTTTAAAATTTTAAAGTCTTTATGAGTTTAATTTTAGTATTTAAAAAAAATTAAAATGAAATCATAGTTAAGTTTGTTTTAGTTTTTTTTTTTTTTTTGAAATAAATTATATTTTGATGCTTGCTTATTGTGCAAATCATAATATGGATACAAGTATCAAATTGATGCATACAAGTAGGGATTATAACGTTAAGAGATAAAGGAGACAAGTTATATGTTGATGTCAAAAGCTAGTTCAAAGCATTGATGATTCAATTATTTCTCTTTTCATACCATACTTTTGAAGCATGGTTTCTTTTATGTTTTATGTTTGGTCATTTTATGTTTTTGGACCCGGTACTCTTAAAGTTTAAACTTTTGTTATACTTATTCTCGTTTTAGAAATCATAACAGAACATGACATGAATTATAGAATTGAGAACACGAAATTTGTAAGAAAAAAATTTCAGATGGTCGACTAAACTTTTCATTTGATATGTTGTTTCATCAATTCATCAAGACTTTAGGTTTTTACTTTATTTCTATAATATCATCAATGTTGATCCCTTCATTTATAATTTTATTTATTTTAATGTTATTAGAATTGATAGGATTTAGTTTGGTAATTTTTTCTCAAGGGCATAATTGATAGGTTATAGTTTTATGACGCTTAATTGTTCAACTATAACTCATTTTCAATCATGATGCTTTATCCTTTAACAGGAACTCAAATTTGCATATAATTGATTGAGGCTTGATTAATTTACTTTATAGTCAAAACAGGAATATAGTTGAAATTAGAGATTGAACTGTAGTATCAATATGTCAGAGTTGTCGATTCAACGGATCAATTGGTTTTTACTCATACACATTTTTTATCGAGTTTCCCTAAAATTGTCCAAACTCAAAAAACCCCTTTTATAAACTTATTGATTCTAAATTTAGTTAATTGAATTAGGAGTCTCTGTGATACGAATCAAGTTTCACTTCTCTAAACTACAAATCAACAAACTTTACTTGAACAATATGTCGAGAACTATTTCTTGGCTTTACTTAACATACGAAATTGTACATATAAACGTTATGACGTTCAAGTAAATTACGAGTGTTGTTGTGAGGTTTAAGTTTATATTAATGTGTAATTAAGACTAGTTATAATACATATTTTATAAGGAGTATTGTGAATCTTGTTGTGAATTACGAAAAAATTCAATATTAATTTGTGAGGCAAAGAATAGTATTAACCAAAATAAATGGTCTACAACAATAATAATTTGTACACAGATAATATAACAGAATAAGGCGAGAAAAAGACGAAGGTTTGTTTATCCAGTTCGATCAAACGATCTACTCTAGGGGAGAGAGCAGCTCTCCAATTCACTATACTCAGAAAGTTGTTACAAAAGATTACAAATGAGTTACAAGAAAATAGCCTTCGCCGTCAGCTTCCCGAGAACAACCCTGAATACGCCCAAGAATTACTCTATTTTCTATCCAAGTGTTTCTCAACCTCTTCAACCTTCACACTACTACAAAACGCGTAAACAACAACGCCATAGTCACCACGGTTTCTCCCTACACCGTGGTGACATCTCTAAACTAAGGCGCTCCCATATTATTTTTGTTTTTTTATTTAAAATTAATTGTATATAACAACGGTTGATGAGCCAACAATGGTGAAATAGTCAAGCTGTCATGAATTCGAACTTCAGCGCCATCATATATATTATTCCATTAATATTAAGGCGCATTTTATTTTTTATTTATTTTTAAATAAAAAACTTAAAGAGTTATGACTACGGTTGGTTTGTTCCACCGTTGTGATATTATTTAATTTTTTTTATTTAAAAATTTTAATTGTAAATTAAACTCTAACGTTTCTTTATGAAATTTCATATGAAAGTAATATATCAAACAATTTTTAGGTTTGGCCGTGGTGGTATCCTTATAATATTATACACTCCTAGTTAGCTTGTCTCTTCAGTATCCTTTTTCCATTGAAAAAAGAAACTAGACGAAACAATACACAATTTCAACCCTAAACCCTAACGTTCAATACTCTGAAACAATACACGATTTCACCCAAAAACACTATCATTCACCCTATCTTGTCTCTTAATATCCATTTTGCACTGTATATTTGTCATTTTCGTCATCATCGTCAAGGTTGACAAGACCATTACGATCGTGACGTCGAGAAGGAAGAGTACACCGTTGTTGTCATCGTCGTTGCCGTAAGGAAGATAACACCAACATCGTTGTTGTTGTAAGGAAGACAACACTAACATCATTTACTTAGTCATCACATTTAGGATACATAATATTTTTCCTATGCATCTACATAAACTTCATTTTCCATTATTGTGGTTGTTTTTGTTTATGTTCTTGTTGTTGTTGTTATTGTTTTTGAACGTAGATGTCGACCTTGTCGAGTTCTTCATCAGATACTCAAACAAATGAGCATTGTGTAAATGAAACTCAATCAAAAAGATCACAAAGAGGTTTCACAATGATTCTCTAATTCACATCAGTCTGTAACTCATCTTAGGTGAAAAAACTCTGATCGAGTTTAATTCGTACTACAGAGTAATTGATTGTGAATACTACTCTACTTTTAAGAGTTATGTTGGATTACTTGGACGAACAAAGTAAGTATATTGATAGATGATTGAAAAAAAATGGATGTAAAATTCAAAGAAAGCATATGGACAGACGTTAAGGTATTATATACTATAATTTTCATATATTAGATATCACTACCTATAATTTCTAATACATTGATTTAAATGTAGTTGAATTTTGAGTTTATCGATGACTCAAAGTTGCAAAAAAAATGGATCTCTTATGCCATTACTCGTTGGAGGGGAAGCCTAAGAGCGGTCTTATCACGGATGACTATATTAGGAAGCCTAAGAGTGGTCTTAATCTTCCATGGAAAAGATATAGTTTTATATTAGAGAAGCAATGGAAGAAGTTTATGAAGATACGTCGCTCTAAGAAATTCAAGGTTAGTACTAGTATTATTTAACCGATAATGGTATGTTAATGAGTTATAGATACTAATCATATATATTATTCATTATGTTAATAACAGGTTAAAATCGAAGTAGGAATACGAAACAAGGCAAAGAACATGTACCCCCATAGATTATATCATGGGCGTTACAGGAAACTTGAGAAAAGAATAATGCTTGAAAAACAACCACAAACATGAGATGATCGCATCCCATCCCCACCGTCGAGATATGAAAAATGGAAGAGGGCTCGATTAAGACCAAATGGAGAGTACACCTCCGAGGCAACAAGAGTAGTCGCCGATAAAATTGTAAGTATGATTGTTTTTCTTATGTTATTTGTTATTTAAATGTGTTGGTAACAATATACGTAAGTTGTTCATGTTGTGTAGGAAAATTTGGTTGAGGCGGCTCGTGAAGGCACGTTTATTCAAGAAACACGACATGACATATTAGTAGAAGTAATCATAATAGAGGAGCATGGTGGGCAAGTCAATGGTGTTGGATAAGGTGTTGGCTTGAGGTTATTCTTTGGGTCTCAAAGAAAAATTACCGAAAGCTCATAATTAAATGCACAAAAACAAAAAATTGAGAATGTTGAGAAGAAATTAGAAGAACAAAAGAGGCTGTTTGAAGAGGAGAGGGAAAAAAGGGAGAAATGTGTGCAAAGGTTTCGAGAGTTTTATTCGGTATGTGCTTTACTTGAGATTTTCAAAACTCATTATACTCCTCTGAAACTTTTTCAAGGCATTCATAATGCCTTAAACTCAAATCCCATAGTTTTTCCTTGTCATGAAAGCCCCCACTAGTTACTGATGAATTAATACAACATTTAAACCTTCTAAAATATATAGGTCATATATTTAAGACCCTTTAGAAATGATCAATTCTAGTGTAATAGCCTAGATCATCAAACATACTTATAGATGACAAATTTCGTTTGTGTTCTTGAACATACCTTACATTGTGAATAAGAAGTTCACGATCATCAAATATTTTAAGTCTGACTGTACCAATACCATGAACCTTGAAAGCTTTATTATCATAAAGAAGAACAACTCCACCTTGAGCCATCTTTAAAGTTTCAAAATATTCTATTCTTGGACACATGTGATAAGAGCAACCCGAGTCAATGACCCAACTATATTCAGTTTCCAAACTCGATACTACTAGTCCTTCGGAATACTCATAATTTTCCTCACCCAAGGCAACTGCAGCTTGAATAGAATCTTCATTGACCTTTCTCTCAGGATAATCCCTTTTAAAGTGATGGATTTTCTGACAATTAAAATATTTTACCTTTGACTTGTCAGACCTCTTTGATTTGGACATCCCTTTATGCTCACCTTCTCCTCTTGACACATTTAAGCCTTCACCACTATCTTCAATCTTCAAATCTTTTGATTTTGAAAATTCTTTGGATTTCACCGCCGTCTGGACTTCATCTAAAGTAATAGTACCTTCCTTACCATAAACAAGGGCATCCTTAAAGTGCTCAAGGGATCTTGGTAATGAACTCAACAAGCGCAAAGCATTTTCCTCATCATCAATTTTCACTTCAATATTCTCAAGATCAACGATAATCTTATGAAATTATGTTAGTTGTTCAACTATGGATTTGTACTCCACCATTCAGAATGAATATAATTGTTGTTTCAGACACAACCTGTGAGCAAAAAACTTTGTCATATATATTGATTCAAGTTTTGCCCAAATAGAAACCGCAGTTTTCTCCCTGGCGATTTCTCATAGAACTTTATCCCCGAGGAACAAGGTAATGGCATTTCTGGCCTAATCCACCATCTCGGTCTTTTGTACCTATGTAATCCCTACAGGCATCAATGCTTCACTCTTCAAAGCATCAATACACTTCTCTTGAATTAAAATTGTCTGCATCTGAATTTTCCACAACCCGAAGTCGTTGTTACCAGAAAATTTCTCGATCTCCCATCTAACCATGGTGCTCACTTGTCAACAATACTTCTTAGCTCCATGTTGTCGTGCCGCAAAAAAACACATAGTCGCCACTGAACTCTATTTATCTCGAAATAATGGAAGATATCGAGAGAACCCCAAAGAAATGGATAAGATGGTCTTGCGACCAAGAGAAAGGGTAAGAAAGTCAGTTACGCGGGGAGGAGGTATTACCATCCCACACGTCTGTGGTACTCCACAGGATCCACTTTCTTTTGTTCTCATCTAAGGGTGTGTAAAAAAATCTATGTCTAAATATTACTACTAAAATGGAATGCATGCGAAAGAAAACACGGGGAACAAAAGGAATATTTACAAAGTTTCACTGTCCTAGGTCCCGCAACCTAGTGCCTATGTACTCCCTCGTACAATGGAAAAGTCAGAGCGCCAAAGTTAGGCTCACATGTTTTTTTGTATGTTTTTTTACCTTGAAAACAGTTTTAAAAGAAAAGCCAAGTGGCAAAATGAAATTTGAATTGATTGGTGTTTTTTACCTTGAAAAAGGGTTTTTGTATTATTAGAGTGTTTTGAAGTTAAAAGTTAAAAGAAAATTTTAGTTTTAATGCATATCCAAAAGAGAAAGAAAAAGCTCTACGGGAGACTAACCTAGTACGCTTAAGATTGTCATGCAAAGTTGACCCTATAGTTGAGGATAAAAGGGGAAATCTACCTATGTTGGCATGCGTGGATTACAACCTAAGGCCTATCTTAATTCACTTCCTAAATTGAATCGAGAAATCCTACAGGAGCATGGCAAAGGGTGAAATTGAAATTAAACACACATCACACAAAGCTTGAGGAGTATCCACTCACTTAAGTAGCACACACCTAACCGAGGCACTGTGTCACTGTGATACGATGGGAGAACTGACTATGGTTTTGCGTTTGTTTTCACAAATGTTTCGGTTGAGCAAGAGTCGCCACCGACTTTTTATTTTATCCTAAGGAAAGGTTTAAAAAGCACAGCAAAAACCTTTTGAGATGTTTTCTTGGGTTCGGGGAGTAGATTATAGAAAGGGAAGGTATTAGCACCCTTTCTATCCGTGGTTATCCATGGGCTCTTAGTTACTTGCTTAGATCAACTTGCCTTATTTTTCAATTGTTTGAAATGGTGCTTTGTGTGTGTGGGTTTGAAAATATTTTGAAAAGAAGCCAATGTGGTGGCAACCTTTGTAATGATCCATGTTGGGATGTATACAAAGATGTATGTCTTTTTGAAAAGGTTTTCATTTGTTTTTGAAAGTTGTTTTGAAAATGTTGTGAGGTGTGGTTTTTTTAGAAAATAGGCAAGTGTTTTGTTTTTGTAAGTTTGATTCAAGTAACTAAGAGGTTATCTACTCCTAAATTTCTCAAAGTTTATTGCTATGTTTTAACCCTTTTAACAAGTTTGTTCCACCATTGTATTTGGTGGACAATCTCATGTTAGGATGTGAAAGGGACGGACGCGGGTCATCGTTTAGACCATAATTGCAATGATGCCAAGTATCTTTGGGCAATTTTCTTTAAGGGACTTGATCATTTGTTTAGGCAACTTTTTTGAAAGCGTCATCGTGGGACTATGATCTTTTGATTTGTGTTTGTTTTGCCCAAAGAGACCTAACATGCAATATGGCCCATTTATTGAAGGCAACAAGTGGAATACCCTAGGGGGTGCAAGTGTGATTTTTGTTTCCATTGTCATGCTTGTTTATCTTGAAATTAGGTCAAACTATTTTTGTTGTTTTTTGATTCGCATACAAACCCTAATTCTAACATGGTATAATTAGAAAGCAATAAAGTGCGAAAAATAAATTTACTAAGCTATTACAACACAATATATGGGAAGGGGGGTACAAATGTTCAAATGGGGATTTTTGACAAGGAATTTAAACCTAAACTATTACATTAATATTGAATTATTTACAAGATATTTAATTGCACAAATTAAATAAAATAAGAATAAATATGCAAGATGCAAAAATGATTTTTTGTATATAAAAAAGTATTTTTAGGTGTCAAAATAAATAAAAAGAAAAGTATTAGTTTTTTGGAGCTTTTTCATGTTTAGGGCTAACCCTAATTTTATTAAATAAAATGTATTAATTATTTAATATGTATAATATTTTTTATTATATACAAAAATAAAATAAAAATGAAGTATATTTGTAAAAAGGCATTTTTATATTTAAATATTAATAAAAATAAAAAGTATATGTATTTTGCATTTTAACCCTAAATATATTAATATATATATATATATATATATATATATATATATATATATATATATATATATATATATATATATATATATATATATATATATATATATATATATATATATATATATATATATATATATATATATATATATATATATATATATATATATATATATATATATATATATATATATATATATATATATATATATATTATTTACTAAATATGTATTATATGTACAAATTAATAATATTTAATATTTAATAAAAAAAATATTTTTTATATAAAATATTTTCAGAAGGTAAAACAAAATAAAAATGAAAATAAAAATGTGTTTGATATTTTTAGTATTTTTTTAATAAAAGTGTATCTATTTATTTACTTATGTATAAAAACTAACCTAAACAAACAAATACCTAATAAATAGGAAAATAGTGCAAAAAATTATTTTTATATTTTTTATATTATGAGGAAAAATAAACAAGTCAAACCAAAAAAAGAAAAGTCAAAAAATCATTAAAATGAACAAAATGGGCTCAGGGGGTGTAGAAGCAAAATCAGGGTGCAAAAAGAAATGTGAAACAGGCCCAGCCCAAAACCAGGTCATCTTCAACCTCAGAACATCTTTTGTTCAAGCAAACACGCGTTTCCTATCTCCCAATTCCTGGACTTTTAAGCAAAACTTTCAACATGAAAAATGTAGAGCATGAGAAGACGAATCCAGGGATATAAAGAACTTGTCTTAACTCTCTAAGATGAGGGAGAATTTTTTCTCCCCCAATTCCTGACCTAGTTTTTCATCAATGTTCAGTCTCAAAATTCTCTAAGCATACATAATATAAATGAAATCTAATCATATGGGCATGTTCAGGGCTATGATTGTGACATGTTTCCTTCACAAACCTAAAGCTAACAATGCCTATACTAAGAGATAGAACTTCATGAATATACTTGTTCAGTTGGAATCGTGCCTTGCAATGGAGGAGCTTTCAGAGCAAGATGATGATTTGTACAACTTCCTTGAAGTGTGAGGATGCTATTCCAAGTTCTACTTTGTCCTGAAACATCTTGAATCGTGCTAGAGAACTTCAACTGCAAAACAAGAAAATGAAAATGGTGAAGTGGCCTAGGAGTGTTACAGGTCGTGTTTTAGGTTTTGGTTAGCTTGCATTGATGGTAGGGAAGGTGTTTGAACTGGTTTGGGCAAGAGTGTGTGAAAGGATTGAGCTAGGGAACTCAATCTGCAGCAACCCCTGTTTTTGTGCAGTTCAAAGGTGATTCTGAGTTTGTGAAGGTATTGAGGATCTTAGGGTCGTGCTTCAGCTTAGGATGAATGTTTGGAATGTGTTTGATAACTTTCTCTAAGCCTTGGTTAACTGATATGGAAGTTGGTACATGTTATGATGTGTTTCTTAAACTTTAAGCAAGCAATGGCCACTTTGTGTTCTAGACAGGTAGAGGACCCCTAAACATGTTGCAAAGCCTTGTCTTGATCAGAGTGATTAACTCATAAACTTGTGCCAATTAGATTTCCTTTGTACCTTCTTGATTTACCAATTGACATAAAGTGTAACTTTTGCAAAAATGGATATAATGCTTTTTCCAATTTGGGATTAATCCTTCATGCAATGCTTGAACACATAGAACATGGTCTTGGCACAATGAGTTTGCATTAAATTTATGAGTGTTTAATGGTTTAGAGGCTTGTAATCAAGTTGCATGCTGATTTGAGAAATTTGCACAAGTTATGAACATGGAAATTGGCCAATTCAAAAGTGAGTTTTTGCCATATTGCAAAATTCGATTCTCTCAAGTCATGAGGTTGTTTGATGAGTTCTTGGACATTTTGGAAATCTTGGAATGTGTACTACAATCCATCTTTGAAATGAAAATTAAAATTCCAAGTGGAAGTGTATGAAAAATGGTCTTGAAGTTAGGTAAAAACCTGCCTAAAATAGGTCAAATTTTCACTAAGTTAAGAATGGTTTAGTACCCTTGTTCCAAAAATTGTAACTTGAGATACAAGCTTCTTTTGGGAAAACTTTGTGAATCAAAGTTGTAGATTATGCAATAGACTACAACTTTCATGTTTTGACTTTATCTTGAATCCAAATGAATCTTGGTGAGAAAGTGGGGCAAAGTTAGGAAAAAATTAGGGTTTTTCATAACTTAGAAAAATTCTAAGTTATGAAAAATCTTCATTTCAAACCCTAATTTGCATTTCTTGATTTCTTGATGGACAAGTTTCATGATTTGGCATGTTTTGATGAAAAATGAATCTTGACCCTTGATTTTGACCAAAAAGTCAAAGTTTGACTTTTCAGTATACAGTCAAAATTGATCAATTGACTGAGAAATTCAACTGTCAATCTTGTGTATTTGGGATCTTTTGAACTTGTTGGGCATGTCAAGATAATTCCATGGGGTCCTTGAGTCCATATGCGATCTTGGTTTGCCATTGGCTAAGTCAAACAGTCAAAAATTGCCTTTGTGCAATCAAAACCTTAAAAATGACCATTTTGCCCTTTTGATGATCTGATCAAATTTCTTGTGGAATTGTGATCCAAACTTGATCAAATGATCCATGTGAGTTCATAATGTTGATGTGGGTCAATTTTAATGAGGTTTGACTGTCAATTGGCCACAGTTGACTTTTTCCTCAATACAGTTGATTTCTAGGTCAACTGTCCAATTGACTGGGCAAAATTTGGAATCAAGACCTGAAACTTGGTATGGATAAACTTGGGAGCCCAACATGAAGCATGAAAGTCATCTTAGGCATTTTAGGTCAAAATATCTTTGTGCAAACACAAACCCTAATTTGGGTCAACAGTGCAAGGAGAGGTCTTGAGCAGAGGAAACCCTAACTGGATCTTGATCTTCAAGGGTCTTGTGAGGAGAAAATGTTGAGGAAATGGGAGGGCAAATTTTGGGGTACAACAGTCACCTAAGCAGGAAAGGAGAGGGACGCCTGACCACGATATCGTATCATCAAAGTATGACAAGGGAAGTGGGACACCTAACTAAGATATCGAGTGATCAAAGTAGGATAAAGGGAGTCTAAGCCAAGATATCGAATCATTGAGGCAAGAAAGAATGGGGGAATAAGGAGTTTCTTAACCACAATATGACGTTACCAGGGCAAGAAAGATGAGAAGTGTCGACCCGTAACCAAGATATCATGTTATCGAGGCAAGAGAAGAGCAAGAGTGAATCATCACAAGCGACTAAAAGCCTAGCCAAGATATCACGAATTGAGGTAGGTGATAGAAGGCAATAGTGAGATCACATCGAAGCGTCAACGTGTACGTCACGTGAGCTAATGACAAAGCATGGGGGATTGGTTGCAGATCCATGTATTCCACTTAACAAACTCGATAACAGGAGCAACATGATTGGTAGCATCAATGCATGACGTGAACTACGAATGACATGGACTAGAAAAATGAGGGGTCGATTATGGACCCTCTGCTCGCCGTGCCTTCTCTGAGGACTTAATCAATGGGGAATGGGAATGGGATTCCTCTTTGAGGTCTTTAGCACAAATGTAAATGTAGAAATCGCCTACTTCGAGGTAGGTCTTTAAACAACCAAAAACACAATTGTCAAACAAGTGCAGAATGCCTGCTATAGGACTTTAAACAGTGACTTCAAGTGTACGCTCTTTATAATCCTACTTCTCATGATACCTAGAAAGTGGTAAAGAATGCGAGAGATAAAAGGAGGCAGATGAGAATACCAATCGAACAACAGTTCATAGTAAAGCAAGCAAAAGTGGAATAATCTGGAAAACTTTGAGCAAACTTCACCAAGAAAGCACAATAGTCAGAAATAATATCCAATGTATATCAAATTTGAAAATAAATCGCGAGCCATGAATGCATCGCATCGCATCAGAGTTCCTACACACAATGCACAACCAGATAAAAACACAAACAGTGTATATTTCATGAAATGAGAAACAAGCATGAATCAAGTTGGAAGCGAATCCTCAAATAAAATTCTTTTCGATCAAATAACCAACACTAAGTTACATGATCGAAATCTTCTCACAGTGTACCTTACACAAGTCACAATACACATTAGAAAATAACAAGGAGCATCAAATGTAACTCAACAATCCATATCACAAGTTAAAATGACATGTTATCATGCATAGAGGGAAATGAAGCAAGCAACGGAAACATAAAATCTAAATCTGGGCAACATTTACGTCATGAAAATGAGTGCACAAAAAAAGTCAAAATGAAATTGCATGAAAATCACACGGTGTCTTCTAAACTTACCACAAATTAAATCGCACCGGAAGTATAGGTTACTGTTACAAGGCCGAAACACATTTATAATATGAATCGCATAGAAAAAGGCACTGGAATCAAGGGGAATCACTAACAATGGTTCATAAACAACCAATAAAGTATACACATGCATCATATGAAAGTGGAAGCCCAAAGTACATGTCATGAAGAACAAAATAGCATAACGTTCAAACTTTAGGTGCACAAAACATCGGAACAAAATTGCACGAAAATTACACGATTGCTCTCAAACGTATCAACAGACTCAAAAAAGTATATGCCTCGAATTTAATCCAAGTGCAAGTGCTACTTCCATTACCGGGAAGCCGTGTGCATTTATGAGAAATTCAACCGGAATCAAGCTTAAACAACAAAAATTGTGAGGAGTTTAAGCTTGATTCGGCTTGACTCCCAAAAAATCCTCACAATCATGAGAAAAGCGCAAGCTACGAACAAGTGGATGTCTTAAATCTAAGCAAAACTCAAAAATCACGTGTTAATGTAATTCTTCCAATTTGAGAATTTAAATGTCCAAGAGTTAAATCAATTAATAAATTGATACAAAATTACATTAACTCATGAGATACAACTTGATTCTCAAAATTATGCCACATGGAGGACTTCAAGAAACTTTAAACATTCATTGTACCAAATGGAGGACTTCACTCAAAATCCTGTGAAAAACAACAAAAATAATGCGGACTTGAGCTATCCAAGAACTGATCCATATCGCATACATATAAAACTCGTCGTAACCCTCAAGTTCTAGACCTACAAAAGAAGAGTTGTGTCAATTTAGTATATTTCAAATGTGCCGTGTTGATTATAGCAAAATAATTAACAAAGACAGCAAAAAATATCAGAGTTTCACTTCTTGAACCAACTGCAACCCCTGGAGCAAACACTGACTTAATAACTTTTGCAGCACCATCATTTGAGTCCAATAATTTCAATCAGTCTTTTGGAGATACATTTGGAGATTCACCATTCAAGGCCGATACTTCTGCTGAAACTATTCTATCTCAACAATATGCATATAAAAACAGGAAAACTAATAGAAAAATCAAAATTCCAGTTCAACAATACGGGGAAAATATTAGAAATATTAGAAAGAGGAAACCGTGATAACAAAAAAAGAGAAAAAAAATTTGCATCAGGAATAGAGAAGGAATTATTAAATCAGAAAATATTCAGAAACATAATTTTCCAGCTCAGTATCTGATGCAATCCTAGCCATCTATTTTGGTAACAAACTTTTGAAAGCAATGGCTCAGATTCAAACAACCCTAACTAACTGTTTCCATGATAACATAATATAAAAACAGAAAGTTACCTGAGATATGGATTCTTCGATACTCTGAAGAATCATACCAGAAAAGCATAGAAAATCTCTCTGATTTATCTCATTTTTCATGATATTCAGTGGAAATGGTTGTTTTTTCATGATTCAAGGTGGGTAACCAAGAATATGGCTTTAGAATTTGTCTCTTGCATCAACATTTACTTATGATGAAATTGATTACTTATCGACTGTTTTTCATTTTATTCCTTTAGTTTGTAAACTTCACAAAGATCATGTTTGAGAAGTATCCGTGAAGGAAACAACATTTTTCACTCGCTGCCTTTATAGAGATTATGTTTAAATATCGAGAAGTTCAATATTTACAGTTGTTTCATACTATTTGCATTGCTTACTACTCTGAAGTCATATGAGAATAAACTATAACCATTAGAATATATATTAACAATCAAAATCGAACAATTTCACAATCTAAAGTTTCAATTAATTATAATTTAGCCATTAAATCTCCTTGCAATTTCACTATAAAATTGTTGTCTGTATTTCTCACAGCTTACAAATTTTCTCTCTTTCTAACAATTTCATGATCTTACTTAGGCTACAATTTTTAGTATAATGCATTGGTTCACAACACTTTACTACATGTTAATTGACATTTGAAATTTTAATGGCTAAATATAATCTTTTCTATTGTATTTTTTCATGTACATCAACACTGCATGGTCAAGTGTTTGTCAAAGCATGATATATATAATGGAAGTTATGATTTCTATTTTTTGTGTTATAAATAATATATACAATCAGTTACATATATATTACCTAATTTTGGTTATAAATTAATTTTTACCCCTTTTAGTAATTAATTCATTACTCTATAGTAAACAAAATATCATTTATACCATTTTTTTAAATGATCGATAATTAAAATACTCTTACTTGTGCGTAGACTTTTAAGTATATTACCAGGTCAATCAAATCTCTGAAACGATCAAACTCAAGTCTAAAAATTCAATCAAACCTTCAAAATGACCTAACTCACGCCTAAAAATAAGTATGTAATTGACTACAAACCAATCTCAACTTTGAATTTTTTAATATGTGAAACTCAAACTTGATAAAGTTTAGCACGATCTTACAAATTCTCATCCTTACCACTATAAACATTAAGATTCTTGACAGAAATTTAAAAAAAAAAGTAATTATTACTATTATAATTAAAATACTTACAATAAATGTTTTTTTTGGTTTTTTTTCAACAACAAAATTTGTATGTGATACTTAAAAAACGCATCCTTAATCAAGATCATTTAGAATTTGGATGATATGATAATAACTTTTCTTTGACTAAATCAAAATTACATTTAATATATTTAATATAATAAATTATAATTTAAACAATAAATTAAATTAACAATTTTTTAATCTAACTCAATGATATTTTTACATATCATTAATCCATTTTTAAATGAGTGTACGATTATAATTGATCATATATTTAAGCATGGTAAATGTGATTTTTTTAAATGTCGAGATTCAAATTTACTAACGGAAACAGAGTTTTTATCGAAATTTTGAACATTAACGGGAACATGGATTTACTAATTTTAATATTAAATATTAACGGAAACATGAAGTTATTGGTTGAATATTGAATATTAACAGAAACATGAAGTTATTAATCAAAACATTGAATATTAACGGGAATATGAAGTTACGGATCAAAATATTAAATATTAACGGAAACATGAACACTATGTCAAACAAGCGCATAGACCGCGTTTCTTTTTGCCATAAACAGCGCTTTAAAGCGCTGCTTAAACCAACGCTGCTATAAGTAAAGGCAGTGTGTTGTACCCCAAAATTTTCCCTCTCATTTATCAAGACTTTTCTCACAAGAATTCTTGGATTCAAGACAAGATTAGGGTTTGGTCAGCTCAAGACACCTCCTCTTGCACTGATAACCTAGAATTAGGGTTTGAGTTTGCACAAGGATTTTTGGACCACCAATGCTTCATGTGACTTTCATACACCATTTTGGACTCCTAAGATTGCTCATAAAAAATTTCAAGCCTTGAACCACATTTTTTACCAGTCAATTGGACAGTTCACCTAAATATCAACTGTATTGGGGAAAAAGTCAACCATGGCCAATTTACAGTCAAACTTCATAATTTTTTATCCACATCAACATTATAGACTCATATGTATCATTTGATCAAGTTTGGATTACAACTCCTCAAGAAATTTGATCAAATCATCAAAAGGGCAAAATGGTCAAAATTAGGGTTTTGACTGAGAAAGGGCAATTTCTGATTTTTTACCTAGTCAATGGCCAATTGAGTTCAAGCATGATTTCAAGGATTCAATGGCATCATCTTGACCTAATTACATGGTTCAAAAGATCTCAAGTTTATAGGATTGACAGATGAATTTTGCAGTCAACTGATCAAAAGTCAACTGTATACTGAAAAGTCAAACTTTGAATTTTTGGTCAAAATCAAGTGCCAAGGGTCATAATTCATCAAGATATGTCAAAACATGAAACTTGTTCACCAAGAAAATCAATTTGGAAATTAGGGTTTTGAATTTGAAAATTTTCATAACTTAGAATTTTTCTAAGTATGGAAATTTTCTTATTTTTTCCCAACTTTTCACCACTTTTTCATCATGATGCATTTTGATTCAAGAAAAGTTCCCAACATGAAAGAAGTAGTCCTCCATGAAATATACAACTTTTTTTCACAAACTTTTCCCAAAAGATGCTTGGATCTCAAGTTATGAATTTGTGAATATAGTTCCATGAACTAAATAACTTAGTGAAATTTTGTCCTAATTTAGGCAGGTTTTTGACCCAGCTTCATGGCAACTTTTCACCTAGTTACAAGAGGTATCTCAAATTGAATTTCAAATATGGATTATAGAGCATATTTCAAGCTTTCCAAAATGTCCAAGAACTCTCCAAGATCATTTTTGGTTATGGAGAATCGAAGAAGGGAAGTTGGCATTTTCTCACTTTTGTTCATGCCATTTTCACATAGCATCAATTGCAAATCCAATCCATGTTATTTGAATCTTGCTTTACAGGTCCTAAAATCACTCTACACTCCATAATTAAATGAAAACTCAGAAGCTAAAGGAATTATCTTTGCTTTTGAAGCATTGTACAAGGTGTATTTCCATTTTTGGCCAAAAGGTTACAATGCCATTTTCATAAAGGGCAACTTTTGCAACTTTGTCAATCTTGAGCCCTGGACCTGTCCATTTGGTGCAAGCATTTTCTACAGGTCTCAAGCAATGTACACCAACTCTTTTCAGCTCACAAGCAAGCAAGTACAGGCATGTTGCATTTGTCATTTCACTTTAATTAAAATGCAAGAAAAGTTGCAAAAGGTGCTAGAACTTGTACAACTATTAAGGGTTGACCTTTGTGTCATTTCTATACAAATATACAAAGTTGTCACAAGGCATAGCACGATTTTCTTGCATCCAGAACTCACTCAAACTCAAAAACACAAAAATTCTGCCAAAATACACAGTTGCTGCAAAACCATAGCCAACTCATTTTTGGCTCGTGTGTTTTGTGTTTCAACACTTGAAACATCTCATAAACATCATACCAAAGCAAGCCAAGCCCTTACCCTGGTTCTGTAACCCCTGTTTCAGTATCCACCATTTTCACTTTGGAAGCTTGCAACTTGACTTGTGCAAAGAGTTTCAGCCATCCTCAGAGCAAGCTAAGCATTGGAATAGCTTCAGGGAAGCTCAAGGAAGCTCACACAATCCTCAAGCCTCTATTAAAGTCCCTACATTGCTCTACTCAAATCCAACTGAAGGAGGTATTTTCTTGAACTCTATTTCTCTGAATAGGCATCCTCAAGCCAGGATTTGTGAAGAAAAAATATAGTCCATATCATGGTGAAGTTGTACATATGCATACTTTTCATTTATATTAACTGTGTTGTGAGAATTTGAAGCTTGAAGTTCCTGAATTTTTTAGGTCACGAATTAGGGACATCAAAATTCTCCTTGATCTTTTAGAGTTAGGTCACATAATTTATATGGTTGGAATCGTGAGCTCAAATGCCACAAGTTTCATGTTATAAGTTTTTGTTTTTGTGCAAGCATTTGAGAGTTACATGTTGAGCTGAAACGCGCGTGCAAGGAAGCTGGCTAGAGGACAGGGATGAAGTATGGGATTTTTGGCGCCTTGGGCTTTTTGTTTTTGCTTTTCACACCCCCTGACTTACTTTTGCACCCCCCCTGACTTATTTGTTATATTTTTCATTTTTTTTCTTCATATTTTCACATTTATGGCTTTTGAATATTTTTTCTGAACATTAAAAAAACCTAAAAATAATTAAATAATTTTTTGCAATTTTATTATATTTTTTTATTATTTTTTTCACATAAAAAATAGTTTATATAACTTATTTTCTTAAAAAAATTGTAAATATATTTAAAAATACTATACATTTTTATTATATTATTTTATACACATAAAATATTTATTTCCATACATATTTAATTTTTAATATTTACATATAATATTATTTATTATTTTCTTTTACAAAAAATGGACAAAATAATAATAGGAAACCTTATTTTCTTTTAATAAAAAAATTAGGGTTTCACTCTTCCAAAAAAATCAATAATTTTTTTTCCTTATTTTTAGGATTTGAATTAATTATTTTCTCATAAAAAAAGCAAATATAAAACATTTTAACATAAATACATTTGCATTGCATTTTAAATATTTGTACATTTATTTAAATTCGCGCAATATTCGATTGGATTGTAATAATATTTTTAGATTTATATTTGTGCAATATCTCCATTCAAAAACTTGTATCCCCCCTCCTATAATAATTGTTGTAATAGCTTAGTTTACATTTATGCAATTTATCGCTTTTATACCATGTTTAGTAAATTAGGGTTTGCATGACAAGACCAAAAACAAAACAAATAGAAAAGACCTAATACAAGACAAATCAAAATGCATGAAAAAATGACACACTTTGCACACAAGCACCCTTAGGATTTCACCCACTTGGTTGCCTTAAAATAAATGGCCATGTTACGCATGCGAAGTATCTTGGCAAAACAAAACAAAATAAGATCATAGTCCCTCGATGACGCTATACAAAGGTTGCCTAAAACAAAATGATCTTGGTCCCTCAGAAAAATGCCATGATACTTAGCAACATTGCTATCATGGTTATACGATGACCCACGCCCGTCCCGTTAACATCCAAAGATAGGGTTGCTTACCAAATCAATGGTAAGTCAACAACATCAAAGGAATGAAAATGCATAAGAAAGACAGTTGAGTAGGTAGATAGCTTCTAAGTTACTTGCTCCATTTCAAAACAATCCTTGCTATTTTCAAAAACAAACACACACACATATTTCAAAACATTTCAAAAACATCTTACAAAACATTGAAAACATTTTCAAAAGACAAACATTTTTGTATACATTCTTACGAACGAGAATCATTACAAAGATTGCCTAAACAAAGGCCTCTTTTACAAAATACTTTCAAAATCACACCAAACACCATTTTAAACAAAACAAAGCAAGTGATCTAAGCAAGTAACTAAGAGCCCATGAAAAACCATGGATGAAAAGGGTGCTAGCACCTTCCCTTTTCATAATCTACCCCCCGAACTCAAGAAAACATCTCAAAGGTCTTTCCTATGCTTTTTGACCTTTCCTTTTGGATAAAATAAAAGTCGGTGATGACTCTTGCTAACCGCGACATTTTGCAAACACAAACGCAAAACCTCAAGTCAGTTCTCCCACCGTATCACAGAACTAGCGACTCTGCTGGGGATTTTTTAAAAGTGGGGTTACCTTAGGGTTTAGATCACCTTTATTTGCTCACATTGTTTGACTTGCTTGCTTTACATTATGGTTTTTTGTTCGGGTTTGAATCCTCCACCCGGATTTGGGAAACATTATAGGTAAATAGCAATACATTGTGGAAACTGTGCGGGGTATACCGACATGGTCTAAGCAATAGCTATATTAGTGCGACATATTTGTGGGTACCGGTAGCCTTTGAGTCAATCAAAGAGAATACGGGGCCGCTGAGTGATGTCATGAAGCACTAATGAACTTCTAGAACCTTTACTTGACCAACTTGGCCTTTTAGGATGTAGTGAGATGACCGGCTTTGGTGCAGTCCGAAGTTGGTAGATACTCGATACTACACTCATTGAGGGTTGGTTTCTTGGGATATTTCGGTCGCCAGTAAAGAGGCTTAAACTGAAACTATGAACAAATAAAACAACCCAGTGATATTGAGCTCCTTAGAACCCGGTTACTATTGCTAGGACAGGTTGAGCCAACTAAACTTCAAGAGGGTACTTACCTATGAACAGGCTGTACATAACATCATGGACATCATGAGCATCATTTGCATCCACTAACCATTTCAAGGATTTTGGAAATTCATCTTTGTTCTTGTTTTGTAGGATATGGATTCACTTCGCAGAAAAACTATCCAGGTCAACCTTGTAAGAATTCCTCCACAACTCAAGGAGCTAGCTTCAAGGATCCCTGAGAATTCTCCATTCACTGAGAGGCATGGTCTTCTACTCAACTTGGTCACCTCCAACACAGAGGAAGATATGATGAAAGTTCTCTTCCAGTTCTTTGACCCTCTGCATCACTGCTTCACATTTCCTAATTACCAGCTTGTGCCTACTTCGGAAGAATTTTCTCAACTCTTGAGGATTCCTATTCTCAATCAACTACCTTTCAACGGTACAGAAAGAGATACAAAGCCAGAAGAGGTTGCACAAGCCCTGCACTTGCAACCATCTGATGTCACAACTCATTGGGAAACTAGAAGTGGTGTCAAAGGCTTCTTGGCAAAGTTCTTATTTGAGAAAGCCCAAGACTGTTGGAATTCCTTGGACCTGCAAGCTTTTGAGGAGATTGTAGCTCTTCTTATCTATGGGATGGTCTTGTTCCCAAACCCTGACCAACTTATATATGTGAGTGTTGTCAAGATCTTCATGTCACGTAATCCAGTGCCTACATTGCTTGGGGATATCTTACACTCTTTTCACACTCGTACAATGAGGAAAAGAGGTGTTCTCATGTGCTGCACTCCTCTCCTAGCAAGATGGTTTATTTCTCATCTTCCCCAATCAGTCTTGAAGAATGAGCAAGGTTTGAGGTGGTCACAATGGCTGATGACACTTAAGCATTCAGATATTCATTGGTGTTCTCGATCGAAAGATAGTGTTATTATTATCGACCTTTATGGGGAATTCCCTAATGTCCCTCTACTTGGCATTAGGGGAGGCATCACCTACAACCCATGCTTGGCTCTAAGACAGTTTGGTTATGCCCGAAGGGATGGCCCACATGATATGTTGATTCAAGGCTTGGTTTTCGACTACGACAACGACGATCAAGCTCTTCGCCAGAGATTCATCCGAGCTTGGAGGATGACAAACAAGGTGGATAGCAAGACTTTGGTCCACAATAATTCCATCCCTCTTGAGCCTTACCTCAAGTGGTTACGAACCCGCGCTCAAAGTCTTATGATGCCTTATCCTTCTATTCTACCGGTGATTGTTGAGCCTGTTCAGAAGGGAGAAGTTCCATACACTATCCTACATCCTGACATGCCAACATCTCTTGAAGACCTGTAAAGGGATTGGATACAGCTCAAGGGAGAGCGTGATACTTTTGAAGCCCAATTCTACGCAAGCAAGAAGAAGGTTTTGGAACTCAACAGGCTACTTCAGGAGGAGCGAACTCTAAATGCCTACATTGCACCAAAGAGGATGCGCACCACTTTTTTATCTTAGAGCATTGTATTATTTTTCCCAGGCGGAATTGATGTACCCAACTCTATTTTATTAATATAACGTGTGTTTCCTTTTTGTTTAAACAAGTTTGATTATTTTAAAATCCTTGAATGCATTGCATATGCACAACATCATTCATCATAACATAACAGGTATTTGCAACAAGTTCCTCATCTCTCTATTGTTTATTTCAGTAAGATGGATCTAGAGCAGACGGTCAAAGATCTCCAAAATCAAAACATGCAGTTTCAGCAGCTGCTCACAACTCTGGCCAAGGGGAAAGAGGAGCTGAAGACTCTGCTAGCAAAAGACAAAAAGAAAGAAAAGAAGAAACCAACGGGCGTGGTAATCATGGGTAGAAGATTTCAGGGACAAGCTAGAAGGACTTTGGATTTTCCGACAACTTCTGATGAAGGGGAAAGAAAAGGGAAAGAGGCGGCAGTTCCATCTGAATCTGAGGAAGAGGAGGAAAAAGAGGATTATTCCGAGGAGCAGTATCCTCCGGCGGATGACAAATACCGACATTTGGAAGAGCGTCTAGCTGCTATGGAGATACAGAGAGTACCAGGGCTGGATTTTGAGGAATTGGGGCTGGTGACAAGAACTGTGATTCCACCAAAGTTTAAAGTTCCTCTATTTGCTAAATATGATGGGGTGTCATGTCCCAAAATGCACCTCCAATCATACGTGAGGAAAATTCAGCCGCACTCTGCCGACAAAGACTTGTGGGTCCATTTCTTTCAGGACAGTTTATCCGGAACCCAGCTTAATTGGTTCTATCAATTGGAGAGGGCTGATGTATACAATTGGGAAGACCTTGCCGCTGCCTTCTATAAGCAGTACCAATACAACGCAGATTTAGCACCAACTCGTACTCAACTTCAGAGTATGGGTATGGTTTCAAATGAAGGTTTCAAAGAGTATGCTCAGAAATGGAGAGATTTAGCCGGAAGAGTACAACCCCCTCTATCTGAGAGGGAGCTAGTGGATATGTTCTTGGGTACCCTGTCAGGTCCTTTCTTCAATCACCTGATTGGAAGTTCGTCTGCCGGGTTTACTGAACTGATTTTAACTAGAGAAATAGTGGAGGCCAGTATAAAAAGTGGGAAGATTCAAAAGTATGCGTCTGCTTCTACTGCTATAAGAAAACCTTTCACGGGAAAGAAGGAAGTGTCTGATGTCTATTCATAGGGGGGTCAAGGAAGAGTTGAACGCCGACCAGCGGTGGGGGGCCGTTATGATTCAAAAATCTGCATCTGATCAGCCCAAAACCAATCAACCAAGAACTAATCAGCCAAGGGTGGAAAGGCCAGTTCGGAAATTCACCAGGATTAACATGACTCCTTCCCAGGTTCTACCACATCTCCTGAAGTTGAATCTAGCAAATCTGAAAGAGGCCCCAAAGAATCCCAATACTTCGTCTCCTCACTACCATCCAAATGCCAGGTGCGCATACCATTCTGAAAGCCTAGGGCACGACACTGACAATTGTTGGGCTCTGAAGAATAAAATTCAAGACCTTATAGATGCCAAAGAAGTTGAGTTTGATGCATCAGAAAAACCAAATGTTATTTCTGCTCCGATGCCAAGGCATGGCCACAATACCAATGCTGTCGAGGAAGATTTATTTGTTGCCTCAGTGGATGAACTATTAACTCCGCTCCCGATTATTAAATTAAACTTGTTGAAGGTTGGGGTTTTCCCAGGTTGTAAGGAAGATTGCCATCACTGTTTATCCTTATTGACCAATTGCCCATTGTTGAAGACAGGTATCCAACGCCTGATTGATAACCAAGAAATTATGTTCGAAAAAACACATGTTTTACCAACTCCTATTAAAGATGTTTCGATTATAACCATCTACGCCAATCCTTCCAGGGTCCCTAAAAGACCCGTTAGGATTACATCAGCTCCAAAGACTACTCCGTTGAAGATCACTATGCCCGGGCCAGTCCTGTATAAGTCCGATAAAACAGTACCATGGAACTACGGTGGAGAAATCTACTACCATGGTGTTAAACAAGATGAACTGACTGAAGAGAGCTCTAAAGAAGATAACTCTGACATCGGCAACATTGCCGGAACAAGCAAGATTACCCGCAGTGGTAGAATCTTCTCTCCAGAGATTGCCCCTCCAAAGGCAATTTTTGGACCCGCAGTTGCTCCTAAGGTTACCTCTACACTAGTAATCATATCTGCAAGTACTCCCATCATTGAAGAAGACATAACCCCTGTGGTTATCCCCTCAAATACTGTTGCTGCTGATGTTCGGGGAAAAGGGATCCAAGAAGAGCCTGTCAGGACGAAGGCTCAACCATTGATCATCCCTGAAACTTCTCAAAAAGAGATGGAAGAAATCCTGAAAATAATCAAGAAGAGTGATTATGATATGGCGAAACAACTGGGGCAAACCCCCTCGAAGATCTCCATGTTGGCTTTGTTGCTGTGTTCAGAAGCACATGCAAAAGCTCTGGTAAAGTTTTTGAAGACGGCCCATGTGCCACAAGAAACCTCCGCTGATCAGTTCCAAGAATGTGTGGCTAGTTTAACAGCTGATAATGGTTTAGGATTCTCCGATGCAGATTTAACATCAAAAGGGAGAAAACACAATGATGATTTGCATGTCTCGGTGGAGTGCAGAGGAACAACCCTAGCCCATGTACTGGTAGACACTGGTTCATCTTTGAACGTCTTGCCAAAGAAAGCCCTTGATAGATTGGATTGTGAAGGCTTAACCCTGAAACCCAGCAACATAGTTGTGAGAGCCTTTGATGGTTCCAAAAGGATGGTCCACAGGGAGGTAGACATCCCGATAAAGGTGGGAACTCAGACGTTCAACTCGACTTTCTATGTGATGGACATCCGTCCCTCTTATTCTTGTCTGTTAGGAAGGCCTTGGATCCACAATGCTGGAGTTGTCACTTCAACTCTGCATTAGATGCTGAAGTACCCTGTCCAAGGGAAGATCATAATTGTCCATGGAGAAGAGGAATACATGATTAGTCATCTGAATTCTTTCTGATATGTGGAATTGGATGGCGAGTTCATCGAAACTCCTTTCCAGCATTTTGAAGAGGTCTCTCAAGAGATAGCGGCAACCAAGATAGTGTCCTCAGTACCCATGATTACAAGACCTCCGCCTCGAATGTCATCTATCAAGGACGCAAAAGCAGTAATTGAAGAGGGTGGATGCACCATCTGGGGGCAGCTTCCGGACTTTCCATACAAATCAGACAAGTTTGGCTTGGGGTTTACTTCAACTGCTCAGAAGGTTATGCGCCGTGCCTGGGCTGGAGGGCCACCTGTGAAGATCAGCCACCAAGGAGTCAATGCACTGGAAGATAGTGAAGAGGAAGGCAGCTTGGAAGATTGGATATTTCCTACTGTCAACGGGGGACTCTGCAATTGGGAAACCATAGACTTTGTCCCGATAACTTTCATATCTCAGTAATTTATCTTTAGCATTTATGTCGGACTTGTAAAAATTCACAAACAATTTGTACACTTTCAACCTTGTGTCTTACCCGAGGCACAAAGGTCCATTTGTAAGGGTTTTTATTTTTCATCTTCATATGCCATTTAATGAATCATGGACGTTTTTCACATATAAACTTTTGTGTTCATTGTCTTTCTTTTTCTTTTTATTTGTTTAAAGGTGGCTATACCCTTACACACACCCACACTCACAAATGCAGGTACCCTTCCATTCCGGATCCCATGGGTAACGATTCTGCTATGGCCTTCAGTGACTCTGAAGATCTGATCTACCAAGTCGAATACGAAGGTGAGGAAGATTGTGAAGTGCCAGGGGAATTGGCTAGACTGCTATAACAAGAGGAAAGGGCTATTCAATCGCATGAGGAGTTGTTGGATACAATCAACCTGGGTACTGAGGAAGATAAAAAGGAAATCAAAGTGGGTGCCAACCTAGAGCCAAGCGTCAAGGAGCATCTAATTCAGCTATTGCATGATAATGTTGAGATCTTTGCCTGGTCATATGAAGACATGTCGGGACTTGATACAGACATCGTGGTACACCGTCTACCCACAAGAGAAGACTGTCCACCGGTGAAACAAAAGGTCCGCCGCATGAGACCTAACATGTCAGAGAAGATCAAAGCAGAAGTTATGAAACAGTTCAACGTTGGATTTCTGGCTGTTACTTCATATCCTAAATGGGTTGCTAACATTGTTCCTGTGCCTAAAAAGGACGGTAAAGTACGGATGTGCGTGGATTATAGAGATTTAAATAGGGCCAGCCCTAAAGATGATTTTCCACTTCCACACATCGACATCCGGGTTGATAATACAGCTCAGCACAAAGTATTTTCTTTCATGGATGGATTCTCAGGATACAAACAAATCAAAATGGCACCTGAAGACATGGAGAAAACTACGTTTGTCACACAGTGGGGTACGTTCTGCTACAAAGTGATGCCATTCGGACTGAAGAATGTCGGGGCAACCTATCAACGCGCCATGGTAGCTTTGTTTCATGATATGATACATCATGAGACAGAGGTCTACGTAGATGACATGATAGCCCGATCACAAACTGAAGAAGAACACCTTAATCACTTGCAAAAGCTCTTTGTCAGATTGAAGGAGTACAAGATAAGGTTAAACCCGAACAAGTGCACATTCGGAGTCCGGTCCGGTAAACTCTTGGGATTCATTGTCAGCAACAAAGGCATCAAGGTTGATCCTACCAAAGTCAAAGCGATACAAGAAATGCCTGCTCCTCGCACTGAGAAGGAAGTCAGAGGGTTCTTAGGACGCCTGAACTATATTTCCAGATTCATTTCTCACCTAACATCTACTTGTGAGCCAATCTTCATGCTGTTGAAGAAAGATCAAGTAGTCAGATGGAATGATGAGTGCCAGATCGCTTTTAACAAAATCAAAGAGTATTTACTAGAACCTCCTGTCTTGATGCCACCAGTCGAGGGAAGACCGCTAATCATATATCTGACTGTCTTAGAGAACTCAATGGGGTGTGTGCTGGGGAAACATGACGAGTCTGGCCGAAAAGAGAATTCCATTTATTACCTAAGCAAAAAGTTTACCGACTGTGAAACCAGATATTCACTGCTCGAGAAAACTTGCTGCGCTTTGGTATGGGCTGATCGCCGGCTAAGACAGTATATGTTGACTCATACCACTTTGTTGATATCTAAGATGGATCCGATAAAATACATCTTTGAGAAGCCTGCTTTGTCTGGAAGGATAGCTAGATGGTAAATGATCCTAACAGAATATGACATACAGTACACGACCCAAAAAGCTATAAAGGGTGGTGTCTAGTTGATCATCTTGCTCATCAAGCTGTAGAAGATTATCAATCCATGAAGTTTGAATTCCCTGACGAAGACATCATGACCTTGGACAACTGTGAAGGAATCAGACCATGTGACAGACCTGAACAAGGATCCCGATAGACCCTGTTCTTTGATGGGGCATCCAATGCACTTGGTAACGATATCGGCGTTGTACTCATATCTCCGGAAGGATGCCATACTCCTTTTACTTCCAGACTCTGCTTCAACTGTACGAACAACATGGCAGAATACAAAGCATGCATCTTTGGTCTCAAGGCTGCCATTGACTTGGGAATTAAATATTTAGTTGTGTTTGGAGACTCAGCTTTGGTCATCAGTCAGATCAAAGGAGAATGGGACACTAAACATCCCAACCTTATCCCTTACAAAGAACATGTTTTGACATTGTTACCACATTTCGAGCAGATTACCTTCGAGCATTTCCCGCGAGAAGAAAATCAGTTAGCAGATGCTCTAGCTACAATGTCATCCATGTTTAAACTTAATTGGGATAACGAGGCTCCCCAGATCACCATTGAACGAATGGACGAACCAACACACTATCACGAGATTAATACCGAAGAAGTAATGGACCAGCCTTGGTTTCATGAAGTCAAAAGGTATCTTGAGGCTCAAGAATATCCAGAAGGAGCTTCAGTCAATGATAAAAAATTCTTGAGGAGATTCTCTGCTAAATTCTTCCTGATCAATGGCATCCTGTACAAATGTAATCATGATTCTATTATGCTCCGTTGTGTGGACAAGATTGAAGTCGAAACGATCATGGCTGAATTACATGAAGGTACTTTTGGCACTCACTCTAGTGGGGATATGATGGCGAAGAAAATCCTACAGGCAGGCTATTATTGGTCTACCATGGAAGCAGACTACTATCAGCACTCCCGAACCTGTCATAAGTGTCAAATCTATGCAGACAAGGTGCATGTGCCTCCAGTTCCTCTAAATGTCTTAACATCTCCTTGGCCCTTTGCTATGTGGGGAATCGATATGATTGGGGAGATCAAGCCTACAACATCCAATGGACACCGCTTCATTCTAGTGGCCATTGATTATTTCACAAAATTGGTCGAAGCAGCTTCCTTTGCATCCGTTACTAAGAATGTTGTTTCCCGTTTCATCAAGCAGAATCTCATTTGCCGGTATGGTATCCCCGAAAGGATCATCACTGATAACGGTATGAACCTTAACAATACTATGATCACCTCCTTGTGCGAGCAGTTCAAGATTCAACATCATAATTCATCCCCCTTTCGGCCAAAGATGAATGGTGTCGTCGAAGCTGCAAACAAAAACATTAAGAAGATCATACAAAAGATGACAATCACCTACAAGGACTGGCATGAGATTCTACCTTTTGCTCTCCACGGGTACCGTACCACGGCTCGCACGTCAACTGGGGCAACACCCTATTCTTTGGTTTATGGCATGGAGGTTGTCTTGCCTATTGAGGTTCAGATCCCCTCTTTGAGAATCATGAAGGATGCAAGTTTGAGTGAAGACGATTGGATCCAGACCCGACTTGAACAATTGAACTTAATTGATGAAAAGAGACTCACTGTTGTTTGCCATGGTCAGATGTATCAGAAACGGATGATCAAGGCTTTCAACAAGAAATACAGACGCCAGGTATATCAAGTTGGAGATCTAGTGATCAAGCGCATCATCTTTCCACAAAGCGATCCCAGGGGAAAATGGACTCCTACCTATGAAGGACCATTTGTAATCAAGAACATCTTTTTTGGTGGGGCAATGATCTTAACCACCATGGACGGTGACGACCTGCCGCACCCTGCGAACACAGACATAGTCAAAAGATACTACGCATAAGAGACCCGCTAGGTTGACACACCTAGGCAAAACAAGGGTATCCCGGCGAACCAAAAGGTTCGGGCAAAAGTTAGGGATAAAAATAAAAATATTTGTACACCCGGCAAGTTGAAAACCCGAAAGGGCGACTCGGGAAAAAAGGGTTTCCCGGTGGATCGAAAACCCGAAAGGGAGGTTCAGGCAAAAGTTAGGAAATTAAAGCGTATGACTATGTCTCGTCGGATCACTTTAAAGACAATCTCTTCACAGACAAACTTCAAGGCTTCTGATTAATTCAATCATCTTCGGACGAAGTAACAAATGGACAAGATATTCGGAGATACGAAGGCTATAGCAGAATGAGAACCCCATGGGATTTTTACACATAGCCATCTTTCTTTGTATAAATTTTTCTCATTTTTTATGACAATATCCTCTTACTAGGATGTTTGTCTCCTTTGTACAAAATACTTATTCAAAGTGAATACGAAGATATCTCTTTAAAGTACAGAAAACTATTTGTCCTTTTCCTTTTACACTTGTGTTTTATTTGCAAAAACATCCAATGATTTATTAATGAGCATATGCATTTGAATATAATCACTGTTTACAAATAAACGAAATGGAAAAGAATAATTACTGACAGGTTGAAAGAATAGGAAAACGTCTTTAGGCTATTCCATGAATAATCCCTACAGTACATCATTAAGATCCCCAGCGGAGCTGAAACTTCAACCATTAATCCCCAGTGGAAACCATCCTGTTTCCTTAAATTCCCCAGCAAGTTGTCTTAAAACCTGATAATTCCCTAGTAGAATGACAGACGATCGAGAGTCTTCACCTTTTTACAAACAGGAATAAGCTTTTCCCCACAGAGTCTTCACTTCTCCCCAACAGGATAACTTTCTTCCCCACAGGGTTCTTATTAATTCCCCGCAGAAGTCATCAAAGCTCTCTGGATTCCCCAAACAGATTCCTCAAGTAGTACATGGCATTACTCTCACAACGGAATTTTTGTTAATACTCCAACTTCAAGACATAAAGAATCCCTATATCCCCAGTTGAAGTCGTCAAGGATTTCGTATCCTCACCAGTCAAGGATTTATTTTCCTCAGCAACACAACAAATTAGCTTACATGCGCATACATTACATTCATATATCATAAACATTGATAAAGCACATATATTGCATCATACATTTCATGCGACATAACTTTGTGTTTTAGCTAACATTTTACCCTTTCAGGATAAGATTAACAGTTATCTTTAACAAACGTTCAAAGATTTCAGATACAGTCCATATACGCTCCAGACACGGTTGTCGTTCTGTCACTCATTCAGATTTCGACTTCAGATACAATACATATATGCTCCAGACAAGGATGCCATTCTGATACTCATTCAGATTTTCAAGTTCAAGATACAGTACAGATACACTCCAGACACGGAAGTCATTCTACTACTTATTTAGTTTTCAAACTTCAAATACAGTCCAGATACGCTCCAGACACGGTTGCCATTCTGTCACTCATTCAGATTTTGACTTCAGATACAGTACAGATACGCTCTAGACAAGGATGCCATTATGATACTCATTCAGATTTTCAAGTTTAAGATACAGTACAGATACACTCCAGACACGGAAGTTATTCTACAACTTATTCAGTTTTCAAACTTCAAATACAGTCCAGATACACTCCAGACACGGTGTTTACCGTGGTTATTGGTAAACAACCGCTGATCCTCCAAATGGTTACTTATTTGGTTACTCGCAAGATCGATCAGATTGATCCTAGGACATAGGTTGATTTTGAAGTTTTGATTAAATTGGATATTGGTTAAATGACAATAAAATAAAGAGGCTTTAAGTAAATTGCATGAAGAAGTAGGCTTGGTAAAATAAATGAAGGCTTAAAGTAAAGGATTTCGACAGGAAAGTAAAGAAGAAAGCAAGTAAATTTCTGGAAAAGTAAATGACTTTGATTAATAAAGTTGGTGTTTCACACATATATTTCTCAACAATTCTTTCTCACACGCTGGGTACTCGAATCTATATGAGTGACTTTGTATATAATTGTGAACACACGCGAGAAACTGCGTGACTACTACTATTTATACTAAAACATCCCAAGTAACCGTCGGGCAGTTACACTGCTTCGAGATGATTCCACTTGGCACGTTCTCAACGTTCGACGCTCCAGATCTTTGCACGTTGCACTTGGTAACCGCTGGAAACTGTTTTCCCTCCAAACGCTTGAATTTCAAACCGTTCCACTCTGAACCATCGAACACCTTCGTCGAGAAGCATCTTCGACGAAAAACACATTCGACGTCGAAGGCAACCAACTTCTCCCTTGGAAGAAATCTTCTAAGTACCTTGCTATCTTTCGATGGGCATTTCGACAGACTCAGCTGATCGAAAACAACCTTCAGCTTTAATGGCTGGCATTAATGAAACAAGGGTGTCGAATTTAAGAGCCAACAAATTGCCCCCCAAGAATGCCTTATTTCGACTCTGAAAGAAAAAGGCATTCTTTGAAATACCATTCGACACCTGTCTTTTCATTCTTAGTCACAAATTAATTTGCGCACTTTTTGTTGTCTTCTACCAACCACTGACAATCCCAAGAAAAACCATCATTTATTCGTACCTAAGACGTCACCTCAGTACGGCGTGCAGTGTGCCAAACGTCATTTCAGAATTTGTCATTATGACAATTCCCAAAAACGAGGGCGCACGCTGCACCCCTCCATTTCTGCAGAACGGCTAAAACAACAGGGAGACGCCACGTGTCCCACTACCTTCTGCAACATTAAATGGCATTTAATGTCCTCGATTTTGGGGATTTTCACCCACTACTATAAATAGCAGTAAGTACCCATTGTGGGACTTTTTACGCTATCTAGCTTTCAGACTTCTCCATTTGCATACAAACTTGTCAACTTTGCAAACCCTTTTCTTCACTTCGTCTTCATCCTCACCATTAACAATGGCATCTGGTTCCTCCAATGCTCCTAGCGCCACCGTACCATCTGGAAACGTCAAACCTAGGGTGTTCTCGACCGCTCCAGTAGTAACTCCCACGGGCCAACGAAGGGTCCCTGAACCTTTGGACATCGCTGTTCGTGATGCTTACTCACACCACCTTATGATCCCGGTTGGATATTCCAACCAGATCTTTGCTATGTCTGGCCCATTGTATCCAAGTATTGCTGAGGCCATGAAGATCAAGAGTTATTTTCCGGTAGTTGAGAGACTCAAACCGGTTGCATGCGCCAAGAAAGATGCAGAGGATAATGAAGACCCTGCTAAAGAGAAAATCGACCTCCGTTTCTTCAACAAAGGTGTTAGGGCTTTCAGGTCTGGCCCTAGCCTTACTCCTGATTACAGTGCTTGGCTGGAAAAAAATGGAGAAACGCCAAGCTTCGATCTGGAAGGATATGGGGATTTTCGACCTGGTTATGCTGTCGAAGACAGGCCTCAACTATTCCCCATAGATGTTGATAGCTTCTCTACTCTTCTGGGACTACTCCCACTTCACCTTCCATCTTCCCTGTGGAATGCTGACTCCCACACTCTTCGATGTGGCCGCCATCACTGGCCTTCGACCTACTGGGGACTACTTCGACCCGGAAGAAATGTCGGAGGATCAAATTGGATTCTCTGCCACAAAACCAACCTACACCACCTTCATCAATCACTACCACGACAGGTCGACAGATGCTGTGTCGGATGTCGAACACATTGCGTTTCTAGCCTTATGGCTGACACGCTTTGTGTTTTGCTCCAAGTCCTTACAGGTGACCAAGAAGATGGTCACTCTCTCCACTCAACTCCATCATGGCCAAAATATCTGTTTGGCAGAACTGATTTTGGCTAGCCTGTATGAGTCGATTAGTAATGGAGCGACTCTTCTGAAGATTATCGAGAACAGGGCCAGTTTGCTGCTTGCTGGACCTTTTTGGCTGCTCCAACTGTGGCTCAATGCCACCTTCGAATCTTTCTTGCCTAAGAAGATTCAAATAAATGAGCAGGCTCCAGAGATAGCAAACAAACGTGTCGAAGGAACCAGACTGGCTCTGTTGACTCCAATGGAAGATGGACTGGAGCTTCAGCAAACTTTCACAAACTTCGTTCTGATGTTTGCTCGAAGGAAAGAGTTTGCTTCGACTATGGCTCCGTTTGCTCGACGGAAGGTAGGCCCAGCATGGTTCACAAGGCCACATCCTAGGACGTCGAGTGGTCCTCAGGTTGACGAACATACAACAATGTGGGAGGCGTTCCTCACACCAAGAATCATGCCTCTTCGATTCAGGAGCTCTAAGACTCACTTGAGTCTGATTGCATATCAACCAAACCTGGTGTCTCGCCAGTTTGGTATTATTCAAACACTACCTTCCCCAATTTTTCCAAGGGAGAAGTCTATGTTATACTTCTGCAACGACTACACCGAAGAAGCTGCCACTAAACATATCGGAAGATATGCTGGTCGAACAGTTCTTTCGTTGTTTGACTACCAGCTCAACTTTATTTGCTCACCATTCTTCGAGGAGTGGTGGAAAAGTTACTACGCTGAGGAGTTTTTCGACGAGAAGGACTTCGTGGATGAGCTTCAGAAATCTTTTGTCCTTGTCTTGGACAAAATAAAGAAATGTAAGTTCATCCTTTCGAATTACTTTGTCTTTCTCTTTCGACTGCTAGCCTGTTAATTATTTTATCTGCTTTCAGTTGTTCGAAAGCCTGCAGCCAAGAAGGCTGCAGAAGGCCAACAGGGAGGAGGCCCCTCAACAAAACCTCCACCGCCAGCGAAGACTATAGCGCCGGCGAAGACCACAACAAACCAACAGGGGGAAGGCCCTTCGAAAAAGCCTTCTGTATCGGTAACCAGACTTTCATTATTTTCTTCTGGCTTTTAATTTTTTGACTTTCGATGCAATTGCTAAATCGAATTCCCATTGGTTTTTTAGGCACCTTCGCCCAAGAAACGGCCAGCACTGACGGTCGAATCTGGGAGCGATGAAGAAGATGATTCTCCCCCTGCTCCTCTAAAAAGGCGAAAGCTGACGAAGGACGTTCCTGCTCCTGAGGGTCGAACAATTAGAATAAAGGTTGCTGGGAGAAAGCCCAGGCCACCTCCAGTGATCATTGAGGAGCCAACGGAGGAGGAATTAAACGTTCTTCTCAATAAGCCTGTCGAAAGCGACAATTCCAGCCCTGGGGCTGAAGCAAATTTACAGGTAATCTCCTAGACCTCTTTGTAACTCAGGTGTAGATACCTACATTCGACTATGTCTCTTTCGAATTTTGAAGATTCTTCTTCTTCCTTTTCAGGACACCACTGAAAGCTCACCGCCAAGGACTTCTGAAACATTGGAGTCTGCTGAACTCAGCAGGCCACAAGAAAAAGGCTTGGAGAATGACGAAGCCCATACTGAAATAAATGAGGCCAATGCTGAGACGGCAGAAAAACCAGCAGAAGATCCTCAAACAGAAGAGCAACAACCAAAAGAGATTCAGGTGGTGGATCTGTCGGAAGAGAATCGTGACGAAGGAGACCACGACAATGCTGGCGAAGAGGATCAAGGTGCCACTGGCGAAGAGAACCAAGGTGATGCCGGCGAAAGACACCAAGATGACGCTGGTACTGCCACAGTCCGAGTCGAAGGGGATCAAGTCGAGGCAACTGTCATTCAACAGCCTCAAACCCAAGACAATGCTGTTGCAAGGGCTGTTACCTCAACAAAGCACAGGTCGAAAGAGGACTTAGAACTCTTGAAGCAAACTGACCCTGTTAGCTATCTCAACGCCATCATCGAGAGTAAGAGTTCGTCTGATGCTAGTCAGGAGGTTCCTACCCTGTCGGGGAAGTCCACTGAAACTTATCCTCTCGATGAGGCTTTGACGAAGGTTAAGGCTCAGTTTTTCAAGAAGGACTTGATGAAAGCTTTGGAGGGGGACCCTACTGCTCCATCATACTTGAGGGATGTTTTGAATGCTGTAGACTTGTTAGTTGTAGCTCCAGAAGTTTCAGGCTTGATCATGGAGTTACACTACATTATTGATCAAGTCTCAGCAGATTATCGGCGACAAAGGGGCTTTAATAGTCAGCTTGAGGTGTTATATGGCAAAAGCTCTTCTGCATGGACTGCTGTTTCGGAGACAACTTCTCGAATTGCGGAGTTTTCGAAGCAAAAAGCATCTACACAAGAAGAAGTTGATGCCATCGATCGAGAGAATGCTTCCTTCAGGGCGCAAATCGAAGAAATAGAGGCTAAGATAAATGCCAATACTAAGCGCAAGGAGGAACTTCTCTCGACCGTCCCAGACACCGAAAGTCAAACTGAAATCAAACAAGGCCTAGAATTTGCTGAGAAAGCCCAAGGCTTCGACGATCAGATTGCCAAGCTTGTGCAGGCGAATGCCTGGTGCACCAAAAGATTGGAGCTGCAGCAAATCAAATACCTTCGACTCAAGGACTCCATTCCCTTCTGATTGATTCAGCTTTTTAACCATATTTTGTAATATGTATTCGACAACATTGCCATCTTGGCTAAAATTATAAAAAATTTCCATTTTGGCTTTTTTATGGTTAATTCAGTCTTGTTATTTTATTTTTATCTCTTGGAGTGTAGGTTTGTATTTTTTCAAATATTTACCATTTACTCTCAAGAGCCTTTTATCTTCACCTAGCTCTTCGACTTCATAGGCTCCACCAGAAAAAGTCTGGATGACTCTGAATGGTCCTTCCCATTTGGGTGACCATTTTCCCATGCTTCGATCCCTTCGATCCATGGGAAGAATCACCTTCCAAACTAGTTCATCAGGCGAAAATACCTTAGGTTTCACCTTTTTATTATAAGAGTCTTCTACTCTTTTCTTCTGAAGCCTGAGTAGGTCAAGAGCGCGCAATCTTTCTTCGTCTAAATCCACTAGTTCGTCTAACATCATATTCCAATAAATTTCAGAGGGAATATCATAATGTCTCTGAACCCTTGCAGACTGAAGACAAATTTCTGCTGGCAACACTGCATCATGGCCAAAAGTTAGCCTATATGGTGTTGTACCTGTGGCTTCTTTTGGAGACGTTCGACAAGCCCACAAAATCTGGTCTAACGTCTTATGCCAATTCTTTGGTTTCTTCCCAACATGCTTTTTTATAAAGCCAATCACTACTTTGTTTGCTGCTTCGACTTGACCATTTGCCTGTGCATAATAAGGCGTTGATGTTAGGAGTTTGAAACCTGTTTCCTGAGCGAATTCCTGCATCTTTCGACCAGTGAAAATTGATCCTTGATCAGTAGTTATAGTCTCAGGGATTCCATACCTATAAATAATGTTCTTTTGAATAAATTCAATGACATTTTCTTGGTCTACATTGATTAAAGGGATAGCTTCGATCCATTTAGTAAAATAATCAATGCCTACCAGTATATACTTCTGACTCTTTGATGATGCTGGTCGAATCTCTCCAATGAGGTCCAACGCCCATCCTCTAAAGGGCCAAGGTTTCACTATCGAGTGAAGTTCGCTTGCTGGTACATGTTGGATGCCTGTATGTACTTGACATTCTTGGCAACCTTTGGCGAACTCAACACAATCTTTCAGCATAGTGGGCCAGTATAGTCCTTGTCGAAACAACAACCATTTCATCTTATGGCCTGCTTGATGAGCCCCACATGCCCCAGCGTGCGTAGTCGAAAGGGCTATGTATGCCTCAGTTTCACTTAAGCACTTTAGCAATACCCCTTCAGGCGTCTTCTTGAATAACTCATTACCCATGAGTACATAACTCAACGCCCTGTACTTTGTTTTTCGTTCTGTCGAAGCTCCTGGATTTTGAAGATAATCCACAATGGGTTTCCTCCAATCTTGCTCTGACAAATTATCTATGAACGAATTTTCGAAGTTACTTTGATCAGCATATCCTAGCCTTGTCGATTCCAAGTCTGTTGGTGATAGACAAGTTGCTTTTATCTTTTCTCGAACTTCGATTGCTCTTTGTAATCTCGTTTTTGAAATCTTATACCCAGATGCAATCTGTGCCAAGTCGTTGGCTATTTGATTTTCGACTCTGGGTATGTGTCGAATATTGACCGTTTCAAATTTTTTCAATAAACGATTTGCTATCACAAAGTACATAATGAGATTTTCTCTTATGCATTTATATTCCTTTGTGATTTGCTTAATGACTAACTCTGAGTCTCCCATTATTTCGACTCGAGTTGCCCCCAATTCCAACAATATCTCAAGGCCAGTAATTAAAGCTTCATACTCAGCCTCATTGTTCGAACAAGAACCTGATATCTTGTACTTGAATGTTGTTGGAATTTTTTCTGGAGAAATGATCAAGACTCTTACCCCTGTTCCATCTTTATGGCTGGAACCATCGAAGTAGAATTTCCAAGGCTCTATCTCCACATAATTAATATCCTCAACTTGAATTGAGTGGTCGACTATAAAGTCTGCAACCACTTGTCCTTTCACTGCCTTAAGAGGCATAAAGGTCAAGGAGTATTTAGTTAATGCTAATGCCCATTTGCCAATTCGACTGTGCAAGATAGGTTTCGATAACATATACTTGAAAACATCAAAATGAGACGAAACATACACATCAACTGGTTTTATATATTGCTTGAGTTTTGTACAAGAGAAATACAGACATAGACACAATTTTTCAACTTCACTATATCTAGTTTCTGCATCGTTCAAAACTCTACTAAGATAGTAAATGGGTCTTTCGACTCCATTCTCATCTTCTTGGGCTAACATGCTTCCCAAAGTTTTGTCGGATGCAGCTATGTACAATCTCATACTCCTATTACTACAAGGAGGCACCAAAATAGGTGGCTTAGTGAGGTACCCTTTGATTTTGTCGAAGGCTTCTTGTTGCTCTTGCCCCCATTCGAACCCCTCTTTATTCAGTCGAAGTAAGGGTGAAAAGGCCTGAGCTTTCCCACTTAGGTTAGATATAAATCTCCTTAAGAAATTTATCTTGCCTAATAGAGATTGCAGTTCCTTCTTATTCGATGGCGCTTTCGCTTCCAGAATTGCCTTCGTCTTGTTCTGGTTGATTTCGATTCCTTTCTTGTGGACAACGAAGCCCAAGAAATCTCCAGCTTTCACACAGAATGCACACTTCAAAGGGTTCATCTTCAGACCATGTTCTCTCATTCTTTCGAATGATTGTCGAAGGTGGTCAATATGATTCTTCCTGGAAACAGATTTTATAACAATATCATCAATATATACTTGCATAAAAGTGTTAATAAAATCATGGAAGATAGAATTCATTGCTCGCTGGTATGTTGCCCCAGCGTTCTTTAGGCCAAAAGGCATCACTACCCATTCGTAAGTGCCTAGGGCCCCAGGGCATCGAAAAGCTGTTTTCGACACATCCTCTTCAGCAATGAATATTTGATTATATCCTGAATAACCATCGAGCATACTCAGGTATTCATAGCCAGCGGCAGAATCGACTAGCATTTCCGCCACAGGCATAGGATATTCATCTTTGGGCGTAGCAACATTCAAATCTCTGAAATCTATGCACACCCTTAATGTACCATTTTTCTTAATCACTGGCACAATGTTTGCAATCCATTCGACATACCTTGTAACGCGTATGAATTTGCATTTCAGAAGTCTTTCGACTTCCGTTTTGATCTTCGACAGTATTTCTGGGGCGAAGCGTCTTGGACTTTGCTTGATTGGCTTCTTCCCAGGTTTGATTGGCAACTGAAGTTCTACCAATCCTCTGTCGAGACCAGGCATTTCGTCGTAATCCCATGCAAAACAGTCCTTGAACTCTTTCAACAATTGGATTACTTCCAACCTAAGTTCTGGGTCAATTTTGGCGCTGATGTAAGTTGGCCTTTTCTCTGACCCTTCGCCTAAGTTGATTTCTTCTAAAGGATCTTGCGCTAACATTTTAATGTTGTTCGCCAAGGGGTCCTTTTCGAAGCCCAAAGGCTCATCGTCATAGATGGCGTCGAGTCTCTGTTCCTGCATTTCTTCTTGCATGATATCAGGGGGTTCTGGATCGAAATCCTTTCCTGGACCTGCAGCAGATAACTGTTGATCATTGGCCTGTGTGGCCATGTACTTCACTTCGGCTTCGAGAGTCGTTATCATCTTAGTTTCGGCTACATAAGCCGAAATTCGCTTCAAAGATTGTGACTCAGTCATTATCACTGAATTCACTTCCCCAACCAGTTGGTTGGATATCAGTTAACCCACTGAAGTCTATGTGGGACAAGTCTTCTCTGTCCCATTGGAAACCATGCTCAGGATGCAGGTATAGGGAACAAAAAGTGTTTGGCGCTGACGCCATGTCGAAGTCAGGTGTTGGACATGGCCCTATGTGAGCCAAGTTCTTGTCGAAATCTGCCAGCCCCAGGTGATTCACTTCGCCCAGGTAATAGCTTTGATCTGCCTCTATGTTTTCGACCATCCCATCTGGACGCCATAGGAGCAGCCTCTGGTGCATTGATGATGGCACAGCTCCAACACCATGAATCCATTCACGGCCCAACAAAAGATTGTAGTTAGGTTTGGCCGATATGACCATAAACATTGTTGGTCGAAGGATAGACCCTACTTTGATATCTAGCTGGATCACTCCCATAGTGGTCCCTATGCCGCCCTCATAGTTCGACAGGACCATGTTGTGAGGCTTAATGTCCTCATCCCTTTTGCCAATTTTCCTTAGCATAGAGTGAGGAATAATGTTGATGGTTGCCCCACAATCCACCAATATTTTATTCACAGTAGTTTCTTCGAGTTTAGCCCTTATAAATAAAGGCTTGAGGTGATTTTTCATCGCCTCTGTGGGTGGTTCGAAGAATCCATTTTGTTCCTCAGTGGTGCCATTGTCCATGACGAAATAGCACACTGGCCTATGTTTGGCCATTTCTTGCTCCACTTCCCAGTCACTTGCTTCGACCTCCACCTATCGGTTGAATTCTCTGGGCAGCACTGAGACTATATTCACCATTATGTCCAAAGTATCATCAGACTCAGAATCGTCTTCGTCCTCGACTTCACCTTGGTTAGGCCAAACTAGCCTGTTGGTTACTGGCTCCCTTTCTAGAGGTTTCCTTTGCTTCCTTTGAGGAACATTCGAACTGGTTTCTGCCTTTGGTTCGTTGGCAGCCTCCCTCTCAGCTTTTCGTCTCCTTTGGTATCTCCTCCATTGAGATCGAGACATGGGATTCTTCCCTTTGTAGTTGCTTGACACTTGTGCAACTTTAGGTGCAGCAACTTGAGGCTCTTTCTTTTGAGTTAAAGATGAACCCCTTGGTACGTCGAAAGAGTGCCATCTCTCCTCACTTGGCCTTTTTCGACCAGAGGTTTTGTACCAGGTATCTACCGGCACATTTGTTGGAGGCCTGAAAGTCAATGGCCTCTTTTCTTGGTTTGAACCTCTTTGGGAGGCTCTTCTGGGGTCATGTCGAAGATCAACATTTTCCCTTCTCTTATTCGCTGCTCTTACGCCTTGAATGTGCTCAGCAGCTTTTTTGTCAAAGATCGAACTGCATCTTGGACACAACATCACCTCTGATTTCTTTTTCTGGCATCTTTGCAGAAAATCAGCTAGATTTTCATTTTCCCGAGGGAAAGCATCTTATTAGCTTGTTCTTGCCTTATGGCCTCTTCTGATGCTTTTGGGTCAGAGAGTTCGACCATGTTGATATTCAATGTATCTTTGTTGGCAAGGGTTAGCTGCTTCATTTGAATCTCCAAATTCTCCGCCTGGCCTTGAACTGTGGCCAAGTGGGAACTGGGTTTTGGTCCAGTTTTTTGTGCTTCGACGGTCTCCCGCTTTGGGCTTTCGACCGCTTTCTGAACTGCTTCAATTGTCTTTCTGGATAAATTCCCAGAAAAACTGCCAAAGATTGGCATGTTGATATGGTCCTTTGAGACTTCGACCATTGTGATTCCTGGCCTCTTCGACTGGCTCCTGGTTGCCTCGATAACGTTCACCTCAGAAGGCTCTTCATAGTGGGCCTCAGCTTGCAATGGATTTGAGTCGACAGCCATGGGGGTCTTGTCAGCAAACTTCAACCTCCCTTCTTCGATAGCGTCTTGCACAAGATTCCTGAAAAGAAAACATTGAGAAGTTTTATGGCCCAAAAAATTATGATATTTGCAAAAACCTCTCTTCTTTCTTTGATCAAGAGGAGGCACTTTTACCCCTGGGGGTACTATCATTTGGCCATCTTTTACAAGCAAGTCAAAGATCTCATCACATTTTGTGATGTCAAAACTATAAGTCTTTTTGGGGAACCTATCGTTGGTCCTTTCTGGACCAATGGGATTTTTTCCACTTGAGGGGACTAACAGTTTACAAGAGTATGGTGGCCCTTGTTTTAGTTCCGCTAAATCGACTTCTCCTTCTTCGACAGTTAAAGTATCGTCGAAGGATTCTGGATCTTCGTCATCCATCTCAACATACCCTATCCTCTCTCTCTTGTGAGTTTTCGTTGCCTTCGCTTTTTCAGCTTTGAGGCGTTCTACCTGTCGAACTCTATCGGCCAGTTGGGCCATGTCTCTCAGGTATTGGGTGTCTAGCTTCTTCCTAATGGAATAATCTAAACCACCTGCGGCTATTTCGACCAACTCATGTTCTGGCACTTGTGTAAAACATCTCGCCTTGAGCAACCTAAACCTATTTAGATATTCGTCTATAGGTTCAGTGAAACGTCTCTTTACACTGGCCAATTCTTTCAGGCTTATCTTGGTTTGCCCCATGTAGAATTGTTCATGGAACAATCTTTCCAACTGGGTCCAATGATGGATCGAATTGGGGGGGAGAGTTGTAAACCAAGTAAAAGCGTTCTTTGTTAAAGAACTTGGGAAGTACTTGATCCTCAGATTTTCGTTATTCGAAATGTCACCTGCTTCGATCAAGTATCTCGCCACATGCTCGACAGTAGATTCTGTCGTGTCCCCAGAGAACTTAGTGAATTTGGGGACTTTACATCTAGGAGGTAAGTCTGTTTGTAACACGTATTCTGACAATGGGGATGTAAAGTTGGGCCTTCGAAAGCCCATGTTCATCCCATTCTGAGTCATGATCCTTTCGATCATGGTTGCCAGATTGTTTTCCAAACCCGTGTTTTGGTATTGGATATGTTGAACTACTTCGTCAGCATTTTGGTTTCTGTTAACTAACCTTACCTCTGGGGTTATTACCCTAGGTTCCTCGACGGGTTGCTCCAATCGTGCCCTAAGGTTTTCTTCGACAGGCTGTTGAACCTGGTTGATGGTGGTTTCTTCCTCTAAGAATATCCCCTGGTTTCCCCTTATTTGCGCCCTTTGGGGCTGTCGAATAGGTTGGGGTACTCCAAAGAAATCAGCCAAACGCGTCATTTGCGCTGTCACTTGCTGATTCGATTGAGTAGTGTTTTGTATTAGAGGGTTTAGCACTGTACTCAAAGTTTGTGCCAACATTTGCACCATATCATGGTTGCTTTCGTCCATTTGTTGCCTCAAGACTGCTGTCGAGGCATTTGTAAGGCCATGGGCTACTTGGGACGTTCCTCCTAAGAGTTGGGTCCTATTTCTATTCGCCATGCCTACTCCAGAACCTTGGAGTGGCGAAGAGGCACTCACTAAAGTGTCTGAAAAAGTGGACGCAGCATTCGTCAGGCTAGCCAAGTCAGAAGTTGGCATGCCATAGAGTGGCATAAATCCTGGGGGAACAAAAGGCCTTGTGCCTAAATTTCCCCTTGGTGGGGGAGTTCCCAAAGGCGCTCTGGGGCCTGTGAACGGAGGTAATGGCCCCGTTGCTATGACCGTCACTGCTGGTGTCGAACCAGCAGTTGTCGCTTCACTTACGGTCGAGATAACCGTTGCTCCCACATTCGTTTGTGGGATTTCATTATTGTTTGGAGGATTCACCATCTCTTCCCTTCTTCTGGCAGTATTGTTATCGTTAGTGTATATTCTACCACTTCTCAATAACATACAACGCTCCTCGAAAAGATGAGATTATTTTCAACAATCAACACACTGTCCCACCAGGTGTGCCAATTTGTTTACCGTGGTTATTGGTAAACAATCGCTGATCCTCCAAATGGTTACTTATTTGGTTACTCGCAGGATCGATCAGATTGATCCTAGGACATAGGTTGATTTTGAAGTTTTGATTAAATTGGATATTGGTTAAATGACAATAAAATAAAGAGGCTTTAAGTAAATTGCATGAAGAAGTAGGCTTGGTAAAATAAATGAAGGCTTAAAGTAAAGGATTTCGACAGGAAAGTAAAGAAGAAAGCAAGTAAATTTCTGGAAAAGTAAATGACTTTGATTAATAAAGTTGGTGTTTCACACATACATTTCTCAACAATTCTTTCTCACACGCTGGGTACTCGAATCTATATGAGTGACTTTGTATATAATTGTGAACACACGCGAGAAACTGCGTGACTACTACTATTTATACTAAAACATCCCAAGTAACCGTCGGGCAGTTACACTGCTTCGATATGATTCCACTTGGCACGTTCTCAACGTTCGACGCTCCAGATCTTTGCGCGTTGCACTTGGTAACCGCTGGAAACCGTTTTCCCTCCAAACGCTTGAATTTCAAACCGTTCCACTCTGAACCATCGAACACCTTCGTCGAGAAGCATCTTCGATGAAAAACACCTTCGACGTCGAAGGCAACCAACTTCTCCCTTGGAAGAAATCTTCTAAGTACCTTGCTATCTTTCGATGGGCATTTCGACAGACTCAGCTGATCGAAAACAACCTTCAGCTTTAATGGCTGACATTAATGAAACAAGGGTGTCGAATTTAAGAGCCAACACACGGTTTCCATTCTATCACTTATTCAGATACAGTCCAGATACTCTCCAGACACGGATGCCATTCTGATACTTATTCAGTGTTCAACTTCAAGATACAGTCCAAATACGCTCCAGACACGGTTGCCATTCTGTCAATCATTCAGATTTCAATCTCAGATACAGTCTAGATACGCTCCAGACACGGAAGCCATTATGTCACTTATTCAGATTCAAGTTCAGATACAGCTCAGATACGTTCCAGATACAGACACCATTTTGATGCTTATTTCTTCTGATTTACAACAAACATTCTTGGATGGAATCTACAAGCCCATCTCCAACAAGATTCTATCACCTCTCCAAATGGCATCTTTAATCCCATTCCCTCAAACTACACTTCGTCGAGTGCAAATTTATGGGCACTCTAGTGTCCAATCATCTTTTACCTTCGAGTCACGAACGACAAAACTCGCCAATCTAACTCTTCAGGTTCAAGAAGATTGAACAGGGGCAGATGTTGTACCCCAAAATTTGCCCTCTCATTTATCAAGACTTTTCTCACAAGACTTCTTGGATTCAAGACAAGATTAGGGTTTGGTCAGCTCAAGACACCTCCTCTTGCACTGATAACCTAGAATTAGGGTTTGAGTTTGCACAAGGATTTTTGGACCACCAATGCTTCATGTGACTTTCATACACCATTTTGGACTCCTAAGATTGCTCATAAAAGTTTCAAGCCTTGAACCACATTTTTTACCAGTCAATTAGACAGTTGACCTAAAAATCAGCTGTATTGAGGAAAAAGTCAACCATGGCCAATTTACAGTCAAACTTCATAATTTTTTATCCATGTCAACATTATAGACTCATATGTATCATTTGATCAAGTTTGGATTACAACTCCTCAAGAAATTTGATCAAATCATCAAAAGGGCAAAATGGTCAAAATTAGGGTTTTGACTGAGAAAGGGCAATTTCTGATTTTTTTTACCTAGCCAATGGCCAATTGAGTTAAAGCATGATTTCAAGGATTCAATGTCATCGTCTTGACCTAATTACATGGTTCAAAATATCTCAAGTTCATAGGATTGACAGATGAATTTTGTAGTCAACTGATCAAAAGTCAACTCTATACTGAAAAGTCAAACTTTGACTTTTTGGTCAAAATCAAGTACCAAGGGTCATAATTCATCAAGATATGTCAAAATATGAAAATTTCTCACCAAGAAAACCAATTTGGAAATTAGGGTTTTGAATTTGAAAATTTTCATAACTTAGAATTTTTCTAAGTATGGAAATTTTCTTATTTTTTCCCAACTTTTCACCACTTTTTCATCATGATGCATTTTGATTCAAGAAAAGTTCCCAACATGAAAGTTTTAGTCCTCCGTGAAATCTACAACTTTTCTTCATAAACTTTTCCCAAAAGATGCTTGGATCTCAAGTTATGAATTTGTGAATATAGGTCCATGAACTAAATAACTTAGTGAAATTTTGCCTTAATTTAGGCAGGTTTTTGACCCAACTTCATGGCAACTTTTCACCTAGTTCCAAGAGTTATTTGTTGTACCCAAAAATTTTCCCTCTCATATTCCTCAAAACATTGCAAGAAAGATCTCCAAGTTGCTCAAGTTTGCTCAAGAATTGGTCAGACAAGTTATCTCCTAAGGCAGTCAACCCCAAATTAGGGTTTTGTGTTGCATCAAGATCTTTGAATCCAAATGACCTTAAATTCTCACTAATGTCCTAATATGTTCTCAATATCATCCATGTCAAATTTCAAGCCTTGCAGAGGAAGTTTGCTCAGTCAATTGCTCAAAGGGTCCAAAAATCGACTGTGTTAGGGCAAAAGTCAACTGTGACCTATAAACACTCAAACTTCAAGATTTTTTTGTCAACATTCTCATTTTGAAGTATATTTCATCATTTTATCAAGGGTTGATCATGATTCATTAAAGATTGCTCAAAATTCATCAAGACTCAAAAGTTGCTAAATTAGGGTTTTGCAGGAAAAGTAAACTCAACTTTGACCAAGCATAACTTTCTCATACTTTATGAGAAATGACCCATCCAAATCTCATTTTTAATAGGATTAAATTTCCTACAATTCATCTTAATACCCAAAGATCAAAAGATGCACTCACAAGAAGTTATAAATTTGGACATTATAGGTCATTTTTGAAAGTCAACAAAAACACCTTTTTTTCCAAAGCTTATACCTTGAGTATGGAATATCAAAATGTGATGATACCAAAAGGGTTGGTTATAGGACATCTCAAGCTTTCTAAAAAGTCAAAGAACACCTCTAAAACTTCAAAATTGAAGAAGTTATGCATTGTTGAAGTTAGACTTTTTTGCAAAATTGCCAAAAGTCAACTATCCCCAAAACTTCAAATTTTGTCAAATGGGCCCATTCTTTTCCACTTGATTTGAGCTTGCATAGTTGCCCATGTGTCCTAGATTCAGCCATGAGCCCATATTTCATTTTTATTATTTTATTTTATTTTTAATTGAATTTATTCATTTTAAACCAAATAAAATCATAGAAAATCCAAATAATTAATAACTCTTGATTTTTTGATTGTTTTAGGCTTTGTTTACAGCTAGCACCACCATCAAATTCGTATCAAGCCAAATCCTGTGCAAAAAGATTGAATCAAATCAAATTTGGAAGGTTTAATAATGGAGAATCAAATCAAATTGGCAATCATTATTGGAGCAAGATTTGAATCAAATTTGTTACCCTAATACAAAGGACATTACATAAGCAAGCCAAGGGAGACGAGATCAGGGTTAGCAAGTGCAGAGAGAGGCATAACAAAAGTTGGAAAATTCACAAAAAAGTGAGAAGTCGAAATCCAGGTTAGAGGCATTTTCAGAGGCCAAGACTTGTCTCAATCGCTTCCTGAGCATTCACTCAAGCTACCTGGATCCAAAGCAAGCTTTTTCAGACGTCCAAACACGCTGTAAGTGTCACCAAACCCAACTCTGTTCTTGAAATCAAAACTCATCATGCTTGCATCCATTAAATGAAATAACTGCATATTTGTAATCATCACATCATTTGTAAACTTTTGGCATCATTTGATTTCATTTATCTAACCTGTAATGCAAGACACCATAGCTAGGGTTTCTTGGACGTTTTTGGGGGTTTTCTTTTCAGGTGAAATTAAGCTACAAGATGGACATGGTTGTGTTTAGGGGGTTGAGACGAACTCAAACCTAGTCTTAGATTCTATTTTCAAGGCCTGAGGAGGATTTTTGAATGATGTTGCGCTTTTAGCTGCGGACAAAAATCCGCAGGTAATATTTGCAGGTTTTGGAGGTAGGAGACGATGAGCTGTCGTTCTCCCATAGGTCCGTTCAAAAAAATAGCGTGCATTTTTTTGTTTTGCTGGCATATGATTTGTTTTTATTATATTATGTTTTCTTTGCATATTATTAACAAATGGATCAGCATAGTATAGTGGCAAGCGTGCAAGGGTAAACTGCCTCAGGACCTGGGTTCTAATCCCAGGTCCCCCACTTTCTTATTAATTTTGTTTTTTAGGTGTTCCTATGCGTGTGATGGCTTGTTATCCACCATGCATCCTCATACATCCAAAGGCCAGATGGCCAAAGGCCAGATCTGGTGGTTCAAAGCTGAAGGTCCACCAAAGTATTGGTCAATGCACATGTACCAGATCAGAGAAAGTCAAAGAAGGCCAACGTTTTTGGGCCTAAGGAATTACTACTCATACTCCCAAAACAGGCCCAAACCCCTCTCTCTTCTATTTCATTTATTTAGTTTTTATTATTTGTTTTATTATTTTTATTTAATTTCTAACCAATCACAAAATTCTGTTTTATTAGATAAAATCACAAAAAATATTTTTTATTTCAAATCAAATTTTAATCTTTTAATTTTCTTAATAAATTCATTAATTAATTAGGTTTTAATTAGAAAAACTTTAGTTCCTTTTGTAAAATAAATAAAATTAATTAGACTTAATTAGTTTTAACCATTAATTTAATTATTATAATTTCTTTCTTAAAATATCAAAAAAACCAAAAAATAATTTATTTTTCCTTTAATTAATTTGTTAATTTAATTTAGTAATTAATTTAGGTTTAATTTCTTTCTTAAAATTAAAAATAACAAAAAGATATTTTCTTTAACCAAAAGGGTCAAAACCCTAATCATGCGCTCAATTTAATTTCCCGCACGCGATTTACTTTCTTTTATCCAATAATGTACCTGCTTCCGGATTGTAATATTAATAGGACTTTTAATTATTATTTATTGCTTTATTCTATTTTTCAAAAGGGTTTGTCTTTGGCGATGTAAATACCCGACGCCTTGTAATTTAATTTCCGCACTTTTAATCTCGCAATTTATAACTGTTAGATGTTTGATAATAGGGGTTTGCATGACAAGACTGAATGCTTAAACTAAAATCAAGTTAGATCACCCTTAACATGTACAAAGATAAAAATAACTGAAAACGACACACTCGCACATGCGCACTCCTAGGGTACACCCCACTTGGTTGCCTTCGTACGCGGTCATTGAGTATAGGTCGTTTTAGAGGTCGCCCTCTTGTCTAAAAGATCATAGTCGCCTCGAAATGGTTGCCTCGGATGTTGTTGCCTCAAACAAATGATCTAAGACATTAGGGTTACCGCTAAGGCGTCCTAACATTGCTTGAGTGATCGTATGTCCCTCATCCGAATTGACCCTTAAACTCCAAACGACGAGGCTACTTACTCATCAATAGTGGAATAGCATTGTCTAAAGGAAAATAGCATAGAACGATTCCTTTTTCGAGTAGGTAGATGGTTCTTACATACTTTCTCTTTCAAAACAAAAACAAACTTTTACACTTACACTCCTTTTCGAACAAAGTTTTCAAAAAAACACTTCATACGCTCTTGAGGACATAAGCAAGAGTTAAATCGAAGTTTTTTTTAAAACAAAAATTTTTTCAAACCCACAAGCACAAAGAAAGCAATTTTGAAAACAATTGAGCAAGTACCTAAGAGCCCGTGGATAACCAGGGATAGAAAGGGTGCTAATACCTTCCCTTTCTATAATCTACCCCCCGAACCCGAGAAATATCTCGAAAAAAGAATTTTTCTATGCTTTTTTCCTTTCCTTGTTGGATAAAATAAAAGTCGGTGGTGACTCTTGCTTACCGCGACATTTTGCGAAAACAAACGCAAAACGCAAAACCAGCATTCCAAAAAAACAGTCAGTTCTTCCCACTGTATCACAGAACTGGCGACTATGCTGGGGAAAATATATAAGTGAGGTGTACCTTAGGAATAGTTCATCATAATGTTTTCAATTGCTTGACTTGTATGTTTTATCTTTGTGGGCTTGTATCGGAGTTACTATAGATCCTAACCCAGATCTGGGGGATACCCTTTAGGTAAGTAGCAATAAACTGTGAGGGAACTGTACGGCATAGACCGATACGGTTGAAACAGTAGCTACGTTGGTGTGGCACTTTAGTATGTACCGATATCCCTTGTGGCACAACGAGGAGAATATGGGTTTGCTAAGGGGTCATTAAGCACCAACTGACCTTAGAACCTTTAAATTGACCAACTTGGCCATAGAATAGTAGCAGTATGCTACACTCATTGAGACCAAACTCTCGTGATGATTCCGGCCGCAAGAAAAGGTTGTTAAACTGGAATTATGACCGATCGAGGATGGTCAGTGATATTGAGATCCTCTAGAACCCGGTTACTATTTGTAGGACAGGTTTGAACCAACTAAACTGAAAGAGGGTAGTACCTAAGCTCCTTGCCAGCCTGAAATCTAAGGGCTATCTGTGTGACTTGTGTGCCCTTACCATGTTTGCTGTTTGTGGATACTTGTGGTGTGTTTTCTATCATGACATCATGACATCATGACATTTCATGCATCTTGCATTGGACTAACCTATTTCAAAGACAGGAGGGATTCATCTTTGTTCTGTTTTTCATGTCATGGCACCCATGCGTAGAAACACTATTCGGATCAACTTTGTCCATGTTCCCACTCAGCTTAAGGAATTGGTTACAAAGATTTCATATGCTTCCTCCTTTATCAGAAGACATGGGCACCTTCTTGGTTTGGTCACTTCCAAATTGGACGAGCAGATGATGAGTGTCTTAGTCCAGTTCTTTGATCCACTGTACCATTGCTTTACTTTTCCGGACTACCAGTTGGTCCCTACCTTGGAAGAGTTCTCTGATATGCTTGTATCTCTATTTTGGAGCAGACCCCTTTCATAGGTTGTGAGAAGATCCTTAGGCCGGAAGAGATTGCTTCAGCCCTCCATCTGACAAAGGCTGAGGTAATGTCTAATTGAGAGACTAGAAGTGGGACAAAGGGCTTCTTGACTAAATTCTTGGTTGGTAAGGCTAATCAGTTCTGGGACAGTCTAGACTTCCAGGCATTTGAAGACATTCTGGCTCTTCTCATATATGGTTTGGTGTTGTTTCCTAACTCAGATTCCTTCTTCGACGTGAATGCAGTGAAGATTTTCATGTCCGGTAATCCAGTACCCACTCTCTTGGGTGACATTCTTCACTCTCTTTACGCCCGTACTGCTCGAAAGCGGGGAACCCTTATGTGCTGTGCGCCATTGCTGGCGAGGTGGTTTATTTCTCACCTCCCCAAATCAGTTCTGAAGAATAAGGAAGGCATGGGCTGGGCCTACAGGATTATGTCTCTCTCTCATAATGACATCATTTGGACTATCAAGGGTATGGAAGATGTGGCTATTATTGATCGTTGTGGGGAATACCCCAATGTTCCACTGATAGGAACCAATGGAGGGATCACGTATAATCCGTGCTTGGCCTTACGTCAGTTTGGGCGAGCTAGGAGGGAAGGGCCTCATGAGTTACTGATGCCAAGCATTGTCTTTGACTTTCAAGGGGATAGTGACGAGCAACGCCGCAGATTCATAAGAGCTTGGGATAGAGTACACAGGTCTGATCCGCACGAGTTGGGTGCAAAGACTTCTCTTCTGATGGAGCCATATCTCAGATGGGTTCGAATCCGTGCCCAAAAGCTGGGAATGCCGTATGAAGCCGTCTTGCCTATCATTATTGAGGTTGCTGATGAAGAAGGGGTTCCTCCTACCATCCTCCATCCATACATGCCTACTGACATTGGGGCATTAAAAAGATCGTGGATGTAGCTGAGAGAAGAGCGGGATACTTACAGAGAAAAGTATCACGAGCAAGAGCAGAAGATTCAGAAGTTGACAAGGCAGCTGGAGAACGAGCGAATCCTCAATGACTATGTCTGCACTGACAAGAAACGACCATGGGAGCACTGATTGTCTTTTTGATTATTTCTAGTTTTGATTTACTTTTCAGTTTTTCTTTCTTGTAATGCCTTAAAGGCATCTGTTGAACAATTGAATTTCAAGTTTACCTAATAAAAGTGTGTTTCATTGTGGTTTACGAATTTGAACCCCTAAAGTCTTTGAAATCATATCATGCGCATATCATTCTGATGCACCTCATAACAGGTACCCTTGCAGGTTTTCTCATCTTGTTCGCTGTTTATTTCAGCATTATGTCTTCTAAACCATCAACCGAACAAGCAATCAAGGCTCTACAAGCCCAAAACGCCCAATTCCAGGAATTGTTCATGAGTTTGGCTAAGGGTCAGCAAGATCTGAAGACCCTTATCTTGAAAGAGAAGAAGAAGAAGAAGAAGACGGTCCTGTTTAGTATGGGTCGCAGATTCAGGAACGATTTGCGAGAAGAGGTTGATTTGACCCACTCATATGGAGGAGGAGATAATTAGGGAGAAAGGAGGGCTCCTAGCCCTATGGTTTCCGACAACGAGACTGACTTCGACGAAGACCAGTATCCTCCGACCGAGGATAGATATAAACAACTGGAAGACCGGTTGAGCGCGATGGAAGTTCAGAAAGTGCCTGGTCTGGACTTTGGAGACTTGGGTTTGTCATCTGGGGTGGTAATTCCCCACAAGTTTAAAGCACCAGCCTTTGCGAAGTACGACGGGGTTTCTTGCCCAAAACTGCACCAACGTTCGTATGTTAGGAAGATTTAGCCATACACCGCTGACAAGAACCTCTGGATCCACTTCTTTCAAGACAGTCTCTCAGGGACTCAGCTTGAATGGTTTTACCAGCTGGAAGGAGCTAGTATCCGTAATTGGGAAGATTTGGCCGCTGCTTTCTACAAGCAGTACCAATACAATGCCGACCTTGCTCCCACGCGTACCCAACTCCAGGGTATGGTTATGGGTGCGGGCGAAGGTTTCAAAGACTACACTCAGAAGTGGAGGGACCTTGCTGGAAGAGTGCAACCACCCTTGGCTGATAGGGAGCTAGTGGACATGTTTCTAGGGACCTTGTCTGGTCCGTATTTCAACCATCTGATTGGAAGTTATTCGTCCGGGTTTATAGAGCTGATCATGACCGGGGAAAGGATTGAGGCTGATATCAAATCCGGTAAAATACAGAAGGGTGCTTCATCAAGCGCCAAGAAGAAGACTTTTAAGAAGGAGTCGAGCGCAGTTTACAGCGCAAAGAGCCATAATAGACCTGAACTCCACCAAGCAGTCAATGTGGTTGTTATATCAAGACCTGATGTTGCTCCTCAGCGCAACAATCAGCCAAGGGCCGAGAGTCCATGAAGACAATTCACTCAGCTCAACATGACTTTATCCCAAATTCTGTCGCAGTTATTAAAGACCAACTTGGTGATTCCGAGGGAGGCCTCGAAGAGTCCAAATACAACATCACTGATCTACGATCCGAATGCCCACTGTGCTTTTCATTCTAATAGCCCGGGGCATGATACGGATAACTATTGGGTCTTAAAGAACAAAGTACAGGATTTGATTGAGGCTAAGGAAATTCAGTTTGAAGCGCCGGAAAAGCATAATGTCATAACGGCACCTATGCCCAAACATGATGCAGGAGTGAATGCTATTGAAGACGATGATGAAGAGTTTGATATTGACAGTTGGATATACCCGACTGCTGATGGTAGACTAAGCAATTGGACGGCAAAGGATTCTATTCCCGTTTCTGTTATTATCCAGTAATGAGACTTTCGTTTTGAATTTGTAACAGACAATGTTTTAAACTTTACGGCCCGGTGTCTTACCCGGGGCACCGTGGCTTCATTTGTGAGGGCTTTATGTATGTCATCTACATATATCATTAATAAAAGCATTGGACGTTTCTTGCATTTCAAATTTTGCGCTCCTTGTCTTTCTTTTATTATATATTGCAAAGCAGCTATTTTACACACACTCACATATACAGGTCTACATCCACTCTGGATCTCATTGGTAACGACTCTGCTACTGCCAGTTATGACTTCGAAAGTCTGATCAACTTAGCCGAAGACGAAGGTGAAGATGATTGTGAATTGCCTGGTGAACTTGCTAGGCTGTTACTTCAGGAAGAGAGGGTTATTCAGCCGCATGAAGAGCCAGTGAAATCAGTAAATCTGGGTACAGAGGTGGACAAAAAAGAGGTCAAGATCGGTGCAAATCTGGAGCTTAGTGTGAAGCAACGGCTGATTCAGATGCTGCGTGACTACATTGAGATCTTTGCCTGGTCTTATGAAGATATGCCTGGTTTGGATACCGATATTGTGGTTCGCCGCCTGCCTACCAAGGAAGACTGTCCTCCAGTGAAACAGAAGGTTCGTCGAATGTGCCCTGAGATGTCTGAGAAAATCAAGGCTGAAGTTATGAAACAATTTGACGCTGGTTTTCTAGCAGTTACTTCTTACCCGCAGTGGGTTGCCAATGTGGTTCCAGTGCCGAAGAAGGATGGTAAAGTTCGAATGTGTGTTGACTATAAGGATCTGAACAGGGCAAGCCCCAAGAATGACTTCCCTCTACCTCATATCGACGTTCTGGTTGACAACACCGCACAGCATAAAGTTTTCTCCTTTATGGATGGTTTCTCCGGTTATAATCAGATTAAAATGGCTCCCGAAGACATGGAGAAAACAACCTTTTGCTACAAGGTCATGCCTTTTGGATTGAAGAATGTTGGGGCAACGTATCAGCGCGCCATGGTCGCTTTGTTCCATGACATGATCCATCATGAGATTGAGGTATACGTTGATGACATGATTGCAAGATCTCAGACTGAAGAAGAGCATCTTGACACCTTCAGAAGCTATTTGACAGGTTGAAGTTGTACAAGCTAAGGCTAAACCCGAACAAGTGCACCTTCGGGGTGAGATCTGGTAAGCTGCTGGGTTTTGTCGTAAGAGATAAAGGTATTCAAGTGGATCCTGCAAAAGTGAAGGCTATACAGGAGATTCCAGCTCCCCGAACAGAAAAAGAAGTCAGAGGCTTTCTGGGACGTCTCAACTACATCACCCGATTCATCTCACACCTGACTGCTACTTGTGAGCCAATCTTCAAGCTTCTGAAGAAAGATCAAGTGGTAAGATTAAATGATGAATGTCAAGCCACTTTCGAAAGGATCAAAGAATATCTCTAAGAGCCATCTATTCTGATGCCTCCAGTTGAAGGGAGACCTTTGATCTTATACTTGACAGTACTCGACAACTCAATGGGGTGTGTGCTGGGTCAGCATGACGAGTCTGGCCAAAAAGAGCATGTTATTTATTACTTTAGAAAAAAGTTTACCGACTGCAAGACCCAATACTCGTTGCTCGAGAAAACTTGTTGCGCTTTGGCATGGGCTGCTCGCCGGCTGAGACAATATATGCTAACTCACACTACTCAATTGATATCAAAGATGGATCCAATCAAGTATATCTTCGAAAAGCCTGCCTTGTCCGGAAGAATAGCAAGATGGCAGATGATCTTGACTGAGTATGACATCCAATACACGACCCAAAAGGCAATCAAGGGAAGTGTGTTGGCAGGTCATTTGGCATACCAGGCAGTGGATGATTACCAGTCTATGAACTTCGAATTCTCGGATGAGAATATCATGATAGTAACCGACTGTGAAGAACCTGGACCGGATGAAGGACCTGAGGAAGGATCCCGATGGTCTATGTACTTTGATGGAGCTTTAAACGCTTTGGGCAATGGCATTGGCGCCGTGATCATATCTCCTAAAGGCTCTCATACTCCGTTCACCGCCCAATTATGTTTCAACTGCACCAACAATATGGCGGAGTATGAAGCGTGCATTATAGGTCTTCGAGCAGCAATTGACCTAAGGATTAAGTTTCTGAGTGTCTTCGGAGATTCCGATCTCGTGATCAGTCAGATCAAAGGCGAGTGGGATACGAAACACCCAAATCTTATTCCTTACAAGGAGTATATACTGACGTTGCTTCCCCACTTAGAGGAGATAACCTTTGAACACTTCCCTAGAGAGGAGAATCAGTTGGCGGACGCGCTAGCTACGATGTCTTCTATGTTCAAAGTCAATTGGGACAACGAGGCTCCCCGGATTATCATTAAAAGGTTGGACGAACCGGCACATTGCTGTGACGTTGAGACTGAAGAAGTAGCAGATAAACCCTGGTTTCACGAGGTAAAGAGGTATCTCGAGGCTCAGGAGTACCCCGAGGGTGCGTCTGTTAATGACAAGAAGTTTCTGAGGAGGTTCACGGCGAAGTTCTTCATCAGCAATGGTATCCTTTACAAGCGTAACCATGATTCAACTTTACTGCGATGTATGGATAAGAACGAGGCAGAAAGGATCATGGCAGATTTACATGAAGGTACCTTTGGGACTCATTCTAGTGGACATACCATGGCGAAGAAGATCCTACGGGAGGGATATTATTGGTCTACCATGGAAGCCGACTGTTATCAGCATTCTCGAACCTGTCACAAGTGCTAAGTCTATGTTGATAAGGTGCACATACCTCCAGTACCTCTGAACGTCTTGACGGCACCTTGGCCTTTTGCAATGTGGGGCATTGATATGATCGGCGAGATCATACCTACAGCACCCAACGGGCATCGTTTCATCTTAGTAGCAATTGATTACTTTACAAAGTGGGTTGAAGCAGCTTCCTTTGCTACTGTAACCAAGAACTTCGTGGCACGGTTCATTCGGCACAATCTGATTTATCGATACGGTGTACCAGAGAGGATCATTACGGACAATGGTACAAATCTCAACAACAAAATAATCACCGAGCTCTGCAAGCAGTTCAAGATACAGCATCACAACTCTTCTCCCTACCGGCCGAAGATGAATGGGGTTGTTGAAGCGGCTAAAAAGAACATTAAGAAGATTGTGCAGAAGATGACGGTGACATACAAAGATTGGCACGAGATGTTACCGTTTGCTCTTCATGGGTACCGTACCTCAGCACAGACGTCAACAGGGGCAACACCCTATTCCTTGGTATATGGTATGGAGGCCGTATTTCCCATTGAAGTTCAGATACCATCTCTTCGGATTATGAAGGACGCAGGTTTGAGCGAAGATGACTGGATTCAGACCGGCTTGATCAGTTGAACTTAATCGACGAAAAGAGACTTACTGCTATTTGTCATGGTCAGACATACCAAAAACGGATGATCAAGGCATTTAACAAGAAAGTTAGACGAAAGGAGTATCAAGTTGGGGATCTGGTAATCAAGCGTAATATCTTTCCTCAAGGTGATCCCAGGGGAAAATGGACCCCTACTTACAAAGGGCCATTTGTGTTTAAGAACATTTTCTCAGTAGGAGCTATGATTCTAACCACCATGGATGGTGACGACCTTCCTCACCCCGTCAATGCAGACATAGTAAAAAGATACTACGCGTAATCAAAGACCCGCTAGGTTGACTGGCCTAGGCAAAAATAAGGGCTTCCCGGCGAACCAAAAGGGTTCGGGAAAAAATAAGGGATGAAAATGAAAAAATATGTACACCCGGCGAGTCGAAAACTTGAAAAGGCGGCTTGGGCAAAAAAGGGTATCCCGGTGCACTGAAAACCCGAAAGGGCGGTCCAGGAAAAAATTAGGGATCAAAGCGTAACATTATGTCTCATTGGATCACCTGGCAACCAGACCTCGTTATCAACTATCAAGCTTGGATGGCACTAATCAATCTGATCTACCTTCAACCAAGTAGCAAAGTGATGAGATGCTCGAGGACATAAAGGCAATAGCAGAGTTGGAACCCAGTGGGATTATTCACATAGCTGTTTTTTTTAGTTTTTTGCAAATGGTGTAAATTCTATTGTTCGGCGGCGTTCTCTTACTAGCACGTCAGCCTCTTGTACAAGAACGCCTATTTACAGGCCAAACTTCAAAATCAATACAATTCATTTTCAGAAAATTCAAACTGTTTTTCCTTTTTCTGTTATGTTTTGCAAAGAACGTCTAATGTTCATTTTTTATATATGCATTTGACATTAATTGTTGCTCATAAATATTTACATGCGAAACAAAAGACGATCACTTGTAATATCAGAAACAGGGGCAATAAGAATCGCCCAAGCTGTACAGTTGCTCTATCCACCAGGTACAAGGTAGATTCAGCTGAGAATATGGCTAAGGTGCTTTCACTCCCCGAAGAGTAAGGAAAGACAGTAATGATAGCTCTCCCCAGCTGAGACTTGCAACTGTGAATGAATCGGTAATATTCTCCCCAAGCAGAGTTTATCTACCATCAGCACTGAAAGGTCTTAATATTCCCCAACGGAGTATAAGAATATTCCCCGGAAGAATACAAAATATCCCCAGTGGAGTTTGAAATTTTTCCCAGCGCAGTCTGAAAAAGCTTCCCCAGTGGAGTTTGGAGAATCATCTCCAGTAGACTTTGGAAGATTGTCCCCAGCAAGTTCAAAGGATTATCCCCATTAGAGTCTAAAAGGGTTATCCCCAGTGAAGCCGCAACTGAAGATCATTCCCAGCGGAGTTCATTCCTTTCACAAATAGAAATTCAATCCCTAACAGGATTCAGTATCACCAGCAACGGTAATTTATCCCCAGCTAAATTTATCAGCGGAATCCTCTACGGAGCATCTCTTCCCCACAGAGTAATCTCCTCATCAGTTTATTCCCCAATGGAGTTATCCTCTCCTGCAGGTTTATTCTCACAATCATCTTCATCCACTATCTCCAGCGGAAACGAAGAATTCAGCTCTTTTCTCTAGAAGCTATCCGGGATTTATGTTCCCCAACTAAAAACATTATTGTGATACGGTGGGAAGAACTAACTGTTTTTTGGAATGCTGGTTTGCGTTTTATGTTTGTTTTCTAAAAATGTCGCGGTAAGCAAGAGTCGTCACCGACTTTTATTTTATCCAACAAGGAAAGGAAAAAAGCACGGAAAAATTCCTTTTTCGAGATATTTCTCGGGTTCGGGGGGTAGATTATAGAAAGGGAAGGTGTTAGCACCCTTTCTATCTGTGGTTATCCACGGGCTCTTAGGTACTTGCTCAATTGTTTTCAAAATTTCTTTCTTTGTGTTTGTGGGTTTGAAAAAGTTTTTGTTTGAAAAAACTTCGATTTAACTCTTGTGTCTGTCCTCAAGAGCGTATGAAGTGTTTTTGAAAACTTTGTTCGAAAAGTGTAAGTATGAAAAGTTTTTTTTTTTTGAAAGAGAAAGTGTTGTACCCCAAAATTTGCCCTCCCATATTCTTCAAGATTGTCAAGAATAATCCTCACATTGCTCAAGAGTTGCTCAAGGATTGCACAGTCCAATTGCCTCCAAAGCCAGTCAAAATTAGGGTTTTGGTTCTTGCAAGGAAGTTGAGGTTTTCAATGGCTCAATCAAGTCCCATAGGCCTATATACATTGTCAAGCATCTACATGACAAGTCTCAAGATTCACAATGCCAGTTTGCACAGTCAAAAGCCCTATTTGCTCTACAGTCAACTACACGGGCAAAATGGTCATTTTATAGTCAAAAGTCAAAAATTTTGGTCAACATCTTATTTTGAAGCCACAATCATCATTTGATCAAGTCTTGATCATGATTCCACAAGCATGGCTCAAAAAATCATCAAGATGCCCAAAGTTACTATTTTTGGACAGCAGGAAAAGTCAACTGTAACTTGACCAGGGCATAACTTTTTCATGGTTCATCAGAAAAATCCCATCCAATTCTCATTTTGAAGGGGATGACATTTCCTACAACTCATCTTCACATTCCAAGTCCAAGAAATGCTCTCACAAAAAGTTATCAATTTCTACATTATAGGTCAATTTCAAAAGTCAACAAAAATGCACTTTAAGTCAAAGACCATAACTTGATATTGGTAAATCCAAATGACATGGGACCAAAGGCATTGGTTAGAGGACTTCAAGACCTTTCCAAAATGTCCAAGAACATGTTCATATGATCAAAATTGAGCAAGATATGCATTGGAGAAGTTGGGAAATTTTCATGAATTTGCAAAAGTCAACTTTGCTCAAAACACATCATTTTTGCTAATGGGCCTCAAATTCCTTCTTGAAACTTTGTCCAAGGCCTATGCACGACCCATTGAGATTAAATTGAATTATTTTCTTATTTTTATTAATTATTTGGATTTTTAATTGATTATTAATTCATTTAATTGTAGGAAAATATCAAGATAGGGTTTTGCAATCTTTTCATGAAGCAAATATGACCTACATGTGCTGGAGATTTCGTGTACACGTCAAGGGGACAAGGATATCTCAATTTGGCAAGGTTTTTCAATCAAAAATGTGCAAAAAGATTTGATTGAAAATCAAATATTGAAAACATGAATTCCATGGATCTTCGGGCCAAGACTTGACCTAATTCCCTTCCATTACATATGCATAACCAAACCCTAATGCCAGACACGTGAAAAGCTGCTGCAAAAAGCCATAACCATATTCAAAAAAATTAAAGAAAACTCAAAACTGAATTCCATAATTTAGCGTGATTCAAAGCTTGTTCTTGTTTCTAATACATTGCTAGCACTCCCAGGAACGTGTATGGATCAAAACCACACGCTAACACTCAAGGAATCTTAAGAAACAGTCCCACGGTTTGTCAATCTTTTTCATAATCGTAATTCATTATTCATGCATCATTAATAAGATTTTTTGTGTGCTTTGCATTGCTAGAACCTCTCTGAAGCTAATGGTATAGGTGAATTGCATTATGGTGTCCAGAATCACAAATCGCCATTGACGAATTCTAGGTTTTTCAAACTTCAAAATTAGGGCTTTCCACATCCAGTAAAATCAGAACCTCTCATGCCTATGGTTAAATTCGTGAGAATCAGACGAATCCGAATCACATATCGCGCCATATTTATATAGCCTGGAATTCTAATCGCTATTATTCCTCAAGCTATTTTGTGGGGGTTAAAAACCCCCGCTATCTCACTTTTATTTTACAGGCGAAAGGATGAAGATGATGACGTGCTGCCTCATGGTTGGGCCATTCAAATAAAGTGGCGCGCGTGTTTTGTTTTCCAGCACATGCGTTGGTTTTCATATATTATGATTAATTATTATTATATTATCAGATGCAAGCGAATGGCGTAGTGGAAGGTGATGTGTCTGGTAACCACTGGGACCTGGGTTCGATTCCCAGGTCCACCCAAAACTTGTTTCTATTTTTTCTAATATATTCACATGTAGCGCTCCATGAGCATTCCACCATGTACCTCCCATCCAAGCGCGCCAAGTGGCCACTAACACCAATCTGATGGCCAGGAGATGAAGAGCATGATACTCCCAGTCAAAGCAACGTGCAGACAATCAGGAAAAGTCAATGGGCTGGCCAACAAATGGGCCTGAAATTGCAAACAAAACCTCCAGAATTTGGCCTTCACCTCCCTGGTTTAGCATTTTCTTTTCTTATTTTCTTTTAATCTCTTTTAATAACTATTATTATTATTTGATTATCTCGCAAATTATTTTTCATAATAAATTCAGACCATTAAAAAAATGTAAATATTTTTATTAATTATTATTATTATTATCAATTTCACCTTAATTATTATTTTCGTAAATAAATTCTAACTAATTAATTTAGTTGTTTTAATTAGGTTTAATTTCAATTTTCTTTCACAATAAATAAAATAGATTAGACTTAGGGTTTTACTAACTTTTTTATTTTTATTTCATTAAAATATAAAAACACAAAAAATACTTTTTCTTTTAATTATTTAATTAATTAGGTTTAGGTTTAATATTTAATTAATTGCAAAAAAGGACAAATTACTTTCTTTTCTCAAAAAGGGTCAAAACCCTAAGACGTTCCCGATTTAATTTCTTTCGCGCTTTAATTCCTTTTGATTATATTGATGTAACTGTTTCCGAGGATGTAATAGTTAATTAGGTCTTTTACCGCTTTCTTTACTTTTCTCGCGTTTATTTTCCAAACGGGTTTTGTTTTTGGCGATGTATAGACCCGCGCCTTGTAATAGCGTAGATTTACTTTCCGCAATTTATTTCCCGCACGATTATTAAACTGTTAAATATGCATGCAAGACTTGTTTGAAAAATAAAATCAAAGCGTAGCTCACAAATAACATGTACAAGATAATCTTAACCGAATTTGACACACGTACACATGCCATTCTTAGGGTACGCCTCACTTGGTTGCCTCGAGATGGTCATCAACTATAGGGTGTTTTAGAGGTCGCCCTCCTGTCTAAAGATCCAGTTGCCTCGAAACAGTTGCCTCGAAAAAAGGATCTAGGACATTAGGGTTACCGCTAAGGCATCCTACTATTGCTTTGGTGACCACATTGTCCCTATAATCGAATTGACCCGAATAACTCCAACGACGGTGCTACCTACTTCTCAATAGTGGGATAGTACTGTCTAAAGGACTCTTACACAGCCTAATTCCTTAGAGTAGGTAGATTTCTCATGGGTACTTGCTCTTTCAAAAAACAAAAACAATTTTTCACACCTACACTTTCAAAAAGTTTTCAAACAAATACTTCATACACTCTTGAGGACTGATACAAGAGTTACCTAGAAGTTTTTCAAACTAAACTTTTTTCAAAACCCACAAACACTTGAAAAGCAAACAATCTTTTGAAAACATAGTGAGCAAGTACCTAAGAGCCCGTGGATAACCACGGATAGAAAGGGTGTTAACACCTTCCCTTTCTATAATCACCTCCCGAACCGAGAAACATTCTCGAAAAGGAATTTTGCTGTGCTTTTGTCCTTTCCTTGTTGGAGAACATAAAAGACGGTGGCGAATCTTGCTTACCGCGACATTTCGCGAACCAGCTTTAAAAACAGTCAGTTCTATTTCCACCGATCACAGAACTGGCGACTCTGCTGGGGACATTTTATAAGTGAGGTGTACCTTAGGATTAGATCATTCTATGTTTTCAATTGAATACTTTGTTTGCTTTAATATTGTGGGCTTGCATCGGAGTTTCATAGATCCTAACCCGGATCTGGGGAATACCCTTTAGGTAGCAATAAGCTGTGAGAGACCTGTCCGACGTAGACCGACACGGGTGAAGTAGTAGCTACGTTGGTGTGACACCTTGGTCTATACCGATATCCCTTGTGTTGGAACAAGGAGAATATGGGTCTTCTGAGGAGTTAGAACCTTAAATTGACCCAACTTGGCCATAGAACAGTAGCAGTATGCTACACTCATTGAGGCTAAACTCTCGCGATGGTTCCGGCCGCAAGAAAAGATTGCGAAGCTGGAGTTATGACCGATTGAGGGTAGTCAGTAATATTGAGATCCTCTAGAACCCGGTTACTATTTTCTAGGACAGGTCTTAACCAACGAAACTGAAAGAGGGTAGTACCTAAACTTCATGCTGGCCTAAACTCTAAGGGCTCTCTGTGTGACTTGTGTGCCTTCAAACTTGACTACTTGCATATTATTGTTATCTGACAACATGAGTGCCTTGCAGGTTTTGTTTACAGTCCTTAATCTGGGCTTATAACAGGGTTTACTTACACCTCACACCTTTGCATCCATGTACATAACATCATACGCATCATAACATCATACCATAGCATTTCCTTAACCATTTCAAGGATCTCAAGGGTCTGTGATGCAGGTCATGATGAACCAATTGTCTAGCAAGGGGCAAAAGGGGATTTATTTTCCTCTAACCAAGGTTGTCCAGAAATCCAAGCATGATAACTTGAGTCAGGGGCTATGACCCACTCGATATGGTGAGCCTTGACTCTTGAAGAAGGACTCTCAACAACATGAAGTTCCTTCCATCAAGCTATCAGATTCAAATTATAACAAGTTTCTTTGTTTACCCCGCGAGATCCTTGAAAACATTGCATGCATATCATACATATCGTTGCATTACAGGTACACTTTTTACAGGTCACTTACCTTCTTCGCTGTTTATTTTAGCAATCATCATGAATCCTGAACCTTCCGCTGAACAAGCTATCAAGGCCCTCCAGGCCCAGAATGCCCAGTTCCAAGAGTTGGTTATGAGCCTAGCCCAGGGTCAACAGGATCTGAAGACTCTGATTCTGAAAGAGAGGAAGAAGAAGAAGAGGACGGTTTTGTTCAACACTAGGCGCAGATCTGGGAATGGATCACAAAACGAGGTTGAGCTGACTACCCCATCTGTAGGGAAAGACAGTCCCCAAGAGAGAAGGGTTCCTAGTCCCGTGGTCTCCGACAACGAGACGGATTATAATGATGAACAATATCCTCCTGCCGAGGATAAGTACAAACAGCTGGAGGACCGTTTGAGTGCTATGGAGATACAAAAGATACCCGGTCTGGACTTCGAAGATTTAGGTCTGTCCTCTAGGGTGGTGATTCCCCACAAGTTCAAGGCGCCTGCTTTTGCAAAGTATGACGGATCTTCCTGTCCTAAGTTGCATCTCAGATCATATGTAAGGAAGATCCAACCTTACACTACTGACAAGAATTTATGGATCCATTTCTTTCAGGATAGTCTTTCAGGGACTCAACTCGAATGGTTCTATCAGCTGGATGGAGCCAGTATTCAAAACTGGGAGGACTTGGCTACTGCATTTTATAAGCAGTATCAGTACAATTCCGACCTTGCTCCCACGCGTACCCAACTCCAGGGTATGTCACTAGGGACGGGTGAAGGATTCAAGGAATATGCGCAAAAGTGGAGAGACCTTGTTGGAAGGGTGCAACCACCTCTGACCGACCGTGAGCTTGTGGAAATGTTCTTGGGGACCCTGTCTGGTCCTTTCTTCAACCATCTGATTGGTAATTCTTCTGTTGGGTTTATGGATCTGATCTTGACGGGTGAGAGAATAGAAGCTGGTATCAAGTCTGGGAAGATATAAAAGGGTGACTCCTCGAGTGCTGAAAAGAAACCATTCAAGAAGGAATCCAGTGATGTCTATGGTTCAAGAGGGCAGAATAGGTCCGAGCACCGCCAAGCTGTCAACGCGGTAGTTATTTCAAAACCGGCCAGTGCTCCTTAACATCGCAACCAACAAAGGGAAGAGAGAGACCCAAAAGGCAATTCACTCCCCTCAGCATGACCTTGTCCCAGATATTGCCACAGTTGCTGAAGACCAATTTGGTAACTCTAAGGGACCCTCCTAAGAATCCGAACAAGACACCTTCAAGGTATAACCCCAACGCCCGCTGCGCTTATCATTCTGACAGCCCGGGGCATGCTACAGATGATTGTTAGACTTTGAGGAACAAGGTTCAGGATCTGATCGATGCAAAGGAGGTCGAGTTCGAAGCGCCCGAGACTCCCAATGTGATCACTGCTCCCTTGCCAAAACATGGCTAGGATTGAAAAACTTTTGTTCATTCGAATGTTCAAGTTGTATTTTTCTTTGATTGTTCAAACATTTTATTCATGTCAAACGTTGTTATTTCATTAATGCATTACACGTGTCTGTTTTGAAGTAATTATGTTCACTATGCTTAAAACTGCTTTCATTTTTTTGATGTTCAACTCTCGAAAAAAATCTAAACCTTTTGAGGGAGGATGACAAAAACGATACCATGATCTTTATAGTATGCTTTTGAACAGACCCCGTTGAGGAGGTACAGGCATTGTTTCAATTCCTAAACACTAGAGTTATAAGGAAGATAATCCCTCGTCAACCCCATTGAGCCAAAGAAGTTGGAGTTTTTCTTTTCACAAAAATTAAAACCCTTAATCATAACCTGGGGCAGGGTAGTGTTCTCAGTTGATCCAGGTGCACAATGAATGACATCAAAGGAGTCCTTCCAAAACAAAAGACAGTGATGGTTCCGAATAATTATAAAGACAGACAGTCATTATCTTTCAACAACAAAAGCCTAATAAGTCAAAACCTATGAAGGGGGCTTACAAAACGGGGGCATCCGCTGACTGTAATCACAAAAGAAACAGTTCAGGCAAAAAACAGGGATAACGAAATCAAAAAAGAAAGAGGTCCTATAAACCCTCAACAAAAAGAAATGACTGTCTATTCAAAATAAACTGTCAATATTCGAACCATCACTGGAATATCAGAGCAAAGACTCAAACAAAATCTAACGCACGACTAGCTGAGTTTAGGATCGAAGAACATCATGAAGAACGGGTGGGTACAAATAAAATTTGAGCCTTTATCCTTTGTTTCTTAAACCGTGAACCAGGCCACGTTACAACCCTCAAAAAGTCCTAGCTGAAGCATGGGTTAGTTCGAAAGCATACTGTTACCAAAGGTATCCTGACTCCTGTAGGGCTTGCTGTAAATCCTGAGTTGACATCACATTTTACAAAATTTGCTTGTTTTACTGAAAAAGGCATTTTCAAAAAAAAACTTCAAGACAGACATAAGCTTTGCATTTTAGATAACATTATTTGCATATGACTATTTGTTCGAACAACAGAGAAATTCGCACGAAGAATATCTAATGAGCAAAAGCACTTCCAAACAAGGGGCAGACGTGATCATTGTCCATCATCTGGGGCAGTTAAGTCAAGATTCAGAGAATCTCTCAAAATGCCAAAGAGCCAGGGGCAGATCTCCATCTGAATCAACTAGAGCATTGGACATGGATTCCAGCGACGAATCTTGCATGATCAACATTTTCTGGTGGTATGGCAACATAATGCTACTGACAGTGACGACTCCCTACACTCCGAGAACGTGGACATAGTCGAAAAAATGCTACGCATAATCAAAGACCCGCTAGGTTGACACACCTAGGCAAAAATAAGGGCTTCTCGGCGAACCAAAAGGGTTCGGGCAAAAATAAGGGATGAAAATGAAAAAAATTGTACACCCGGCAAGTCGAAAACCTGAAAAGGCGGCTTGGGCAAAAAAGGGTATCCCGGTGGACTGAAAACCCGAAAGGGCGGTCCAGGAAAAAATTAGGGATCAAAAGCGTACGACTATGTCCCGTCACTTGTCTACCAGAAGAAGAGTTGTCAATCGGCGGTTATCGAGCACCTCCACAGGTACCTTCTCCCACAGAAGCTGGGGCAATAAGAATTGTCTGAACTGTACAAGATGCTCTGCCCACCGAGGTACGAAGGTAAGTTCAGCTGAAGAACATGACCAAGATACCTTCACTCCCCGCAGAGTAAGACAAGATTCAACAATTCTCCCCAAGCAGAGTTGATCTCCCAGCAGCCCTAAAAAGGCGCAGCATCTCCAGCAAGTCAGCGATACTCTCCCCAAGCAGAGTTAGCCTACTGTCTGCCTTAAGGAAGTTGGGTATCCCCAAAAGATCTCAACATTCCCCAGCGGAGTATAGATATTCCTCAACAAGCATCCTCGGCAGTCTTAATATAAGATTGTTCCCCGGCGGAATACCAGACACCCCAGTAGAGCCACTTCCCCAGTGCAGTCCAAAGTTTCCCCAGGAGAGTTGAATCATCCTCCCCAGTAGATTCTGGAAGCTTATCCCCAGTAGATTCTGGAAGCTTATCACCTGCAGAGTACATACGTCTCTCCCCGACCATATTCAGAGGTTATTCCCCACCAGAGCCTAACTGGGTTATCCTCAGCAAATTACAACGAAAAGATCGTCCTCGGCGAAGTTCTTCCTATCCCCAGTGGAGTTCATCAAATTCCCCAACATAACTTATCAACGGAATCCCCAGCGGAGTTCTCATTAAAATCTCAGCGAAATACCTCTTTCCCACAGAGTAATTCCTCGCAGAGTAATCTCTCCAACAAGTTTATTCCCCAACGGAGTCATCTTCTCCTACCGGTTTATTCTTGCAATCATCATTCCCAGTGGAAATGAAGAACTCTACTCTTCAAACATCAGCCCAGGATTTAACTACCCGGCATTCGTCAAGGATTTATTTTCCTAGACGGAAATACATTCATAGACATTTCACATTTCATACATCCTGCCTACATACATGATAAAGTGCATACGACACGATCTCATTTATTATTGAGAACATCATGACATCATACATCTCATACATCATGACATTGCATGCAACTAGTGTTTTGCCTTTTCAGGAAAAAGTCCAGTCAAAGAAGACAAATCCAGTCAAAGAAGACAAATCCAGTCAAAGAAGACAAATCCAGTTAAATCAATTCTTAAAAGGTTTTTATGATGCAAACCTGTCAATAAAGACAATCTGTCAATAAAGACAATCCGTCATTGAAGACAACCCGTCGTTAAAGACAACTCGTCATTTTAGACAACTCGTCATTAAAGACAACTCGTCATTGAAGACAACCCGTCATTAAAGACAACTCGTCATTTTAGACAACTCGTCATTGAAGACATCCCGTCATTAAAGACAACTCGTCATTGAAGACATCCCGTCATTGAAGACATCCCGTCATTAAAGACAACTCATCATTGAAGACAACTCGTCATTTTAGACAACTCGTCATTAAAGACAACTCGTTATTAAAGACAACTCGTCATTGAAGACATCCCGTCATTGAAGACATCCCGTCATTAAAGACAACTCGTCATTGAAGACAACTCGTCATTTTAGATAACTCGTCATTGAAGACAACTCGTCATTAAAGACAACTCGTCATTGAAGACAACTCGTCATTGAAGACAACTCGTCATTGAAGACAACTCGTCATTAAAGACAACTCGTCATTGAAGACAACTCGTCATTGAAGACAACTCATCATTGAAGACAACTCGTCATTTTAGACAACTCGTCATTTTAGACAACCCGTCATTTTAGACAAACCGTCATTATAGACACCCGTCATTATAGACACCCGTCATTATAGACACCCGTCATTATAGACACCTGTCATTATGGACACCCGTCATTATAGACACCCGTCATTAAAGACAACCCGTCATTGAAGACATCCCGTCATTAAAGACAACTCGTCATTGAAGACATCCCGTCATTGAAGACAATCTTTCACTGAAGACAACCTGTCAATAAATACAATCCGTCCATAAAGACGACCCGTCATTGAAGACATCCCGTCATTAAAGACGACCCGACAAAGAAGACAAAACCTCCCCTGGTTCAGTTGAATCGATCCCTAAAGATTTTTTCTGAGATAACCTGTCAGTAGAGACAACTCACCAACCTTTTTTAAGTTCCAGATTCGGTACCTGTATCTAGCCAGGGCATATCTGTAGACGACTAATTCCAGATTCGATACTTGTATCTAGCCAGGGCATGTCTGTGAGCGATTGATTATGGATTCGATACCTGTATCTAGCCAGGGTATATCTGCATGAAGAGTTTGAAGATCAACCCCTGTAACAGGCCAGGAAATTATCTTTCTTTCTCAGGTACGCAAGTTCCCACTAAGGAATCTCTTACGCAATCGACACCTCTGGATGGCATCTTTAAGCCCATCTCCACAACCATCCATTACATCTCCAAATGGCATCTATAAGCCCATTCCTGACAAGGTTCTGTCACATCTCTAGATGGCATCTATAAGACCATCCTCCTATCCACCATCTCTCCAAATGGCATCTGTAAGCCCATTCCCGACATCATATTGCTGATACTACACTATGCGAGTGCAAATTTCTGGGCACTTTAGTGTTCAATCATCTTCCACCTTCGGATCACGAAAGGCACGCAAGCCAATCTACATCCTCATGTTTAAGAAGATTGAACAGGGGCAACTGTTGTACCCCAAAATTTTCCCTCCCATATTCTTCAAGATTGTCAAGAATAATCCTCACATTGCTCAAGAGTTGCTCAAGGATTGCACAGTCCAACTGCCTCCTAAGCCAGTCAAAATTAGGGTTTTGGTTCTTGCAAGGAAGTTGAGGTTTTCAATGGCTCAATCAAGTCCCATAGGCCTATATACATTGTCAAGCATCTACATGACAAGTCTCAAGATTCACAATGCCATTTTGCACAGTCAAAAGCCCTATTTGCTCTACAGTCAACTGTAGGGGCAAAATGGTCATTTTACAGTCAAAAGTCAAAAAATTTGGTCAACATCTTATTTTGAAGCCACAATAATCATTTGATCAAGTCTTGATCATGATTCCACAAGCATGGCTCAAAAAATCATCAAGATGCCCAAAGTTACTATTTTTGGACAGTAGGAAAAGTCAACTGTAACTTGACCAGGGCATAACTTTTTCATGGTTCATCAGAAAAATCCCATCCAATGCTCATTTTGAAGGGGATGACATTTCCTACAACGCATCTTCACATTCCAAGTTCAAGAAATTCTCTCACAAAAAGTTATCAATTTCTACATTATAGGTCAATTTCAAAAGTCAACAAAAATGCACTTTAAGTCAAAGACCATAACTTGAGATTGGTAAATCCAAATGACATGGGACCAAAGGAATTGGTTATAGGACTTCAATACCTTTCCAAAATGTCCAAGAACATGTTCATATGATCAAAATTGAGCAAGATATGCATTAGAGAAGTTGGGAAATTTTCATGAATTTGCAAAAGTCAACTTTGCTCAAAACACATCATTTTTGCTAATGGGCCTCAAATTTCTTATTGAAACTTTGTCCAAGGCCTATGCACTACCCATTGAGATTAAATTGAATTATTTTCTTATTTTTATTGATTATTTGGATTTTTAATTGATTGTTAATTCATTTAATTCATTTAATTGTAGGAAAATATCAAGATAGGATTTTGCAATCTTTTCATGAAGCAAATATGACCTACATGTGCTGGATATTTCGTGTACACATCAAGGGGATAAGTATCTCTCAATTTGGAAAGGTTTTTCAATCAAAAATATGCAAAAAGATTTGATTGAAAATCAAATATTGAAAACATGAATTCCATGGATCTTTGGGCCAAGACTTGACCTAATTCCCTTCCATTACATATGCATAATCAAACCCTAATACCATACACGTGAAAAGCTGCTGCAAAAAGCCATAACCATATTCAAAAAATTAAAGAAAACTCAAAACTGAATTCCATAATTTAACGTGATTCAAAGCTTGTTCTTGTTTCTAATACATTGCTAGCACTCCCAGGAACATGTAGGGATCAAAACCACACGCTAACACTCAAGGAATCCTAAGAAACAGTCCCACGGTTTGTCAATCTTTTTCATAATCGTAATTCATTATTCATGCATCATTAACAAGATTTTTTATGTGCTTTGCATTGCTAGAACCTCTCTGAAGCTAATGGTATAGGTGAATTGCATTATGGTGTCCAGAATCACAAATCGCCATTGACGAATTCTAGGTTTTTCAAACTTCAAAATTAGGGCTTTCCACATCCAGTAAAATCAGAACCTCTCATGCCTATGGTTAAATTCGTGAGAATCAGACGAATCCAAATCACATATCGCGCCATATTTATATAGCTTGGAATTCTAATCGCTATTATCCCTCAAGCTATTTTGTGGGGGTTAAAAACCCCCGCTATCTCACTTTTATTTTACAGGCGAAAGGATGAAGATAATGACGTGTTGCCTCATGGTTGGGTCATTCAAATAAAGTGGCGCGCGTGTTTTATTTTCCAGCACATGCGTTGGTTTTCATATATTATGATTAATTGTTATTATATTATCAGATGCAAGCGAATGGCGTAGTGGAAGGGGATGTGTCTGGTAACCACTGGGACCTGGGTTCGATTCCCAGGTCCACCCAAAACTTGTTTCTATTTTTTCTAATATATTCACATGTAACGCTCCATGAGCATTCCACCATGTACCTCCCATCCAAGCGCGCCAAGTGGCCACTAACACCAATCTGATGGCCAGGAGATGAAGAGCATGATACTCCCAGTCAAAGCAACATGCAGACAATCAGGAAAAGTCAATGGGCTGGCCAAAAAATGGGCCTGAAATTGCAAACAAAACCTCCAGAATTTGGCCTTCACCTCCCTGGTTTAGCATTTTATTTTCTTATTTTCTTTTAATCTCTTTTAATAACTATTATTATTATTTGATTATCTCGCAAATTATTTTTCATAATAAATTCAGACCATTAAAAAAATGTAAATATTTTTATTAATTATTATTATTATCAATTTCACCTTAATTATTATTTTCGTAAATAAATTATAACTAATTAATTTAGTTGTTTTAATTAGGTTTAATTTCAATTTTCTTTCACAATAAATAAAATAGATTAGACTTAGGGTTTTACTAACTTTTTTATTTTTATTTCATTAAAATATAAAAACACAAAAAATACTTTTTCTTTTAATTATTTAATTAATTAGGTTTAGGTTTAATATTTAATTAATTGCAAAAAAGGACAAATTACTTTCTTTTCTCAAAAAGGGTCAAAACCCTAAGACGTTCCCGATTTAATTTCTTTCGCGCTTTAATTCCTTTTGATTATATTGATGTAACTGTTTCCGAGGATGTAATTTGATTTGAAATAAAAATGTTTTTTGTGATTTTATTTGATAAAAGACTGAATTTTGATTGGTTAGAAATTAAACAAAAATAATAAAACAATTAATAAAATAAAATAAGTGAAAGAGAGTGTGGGCCTGAATTATATGGTGTGGATAGCAATTATGTGGCCCAATATGTGCTGGCCTTCTTGGACTTCCTGGAATCTAGTATGCATGCGTTGACCAATGCCTTGGTGGTCCTTCAATCCCTAGCCATTAGATCAGGCCATTGGTCATCTGTCTCTTGGATTCTTGAGGGAGTATGGTAGTTCTCAAACCCAAGCATGCACCTGATTGCCTGCAAGAAATTGGAAAAATGCAAATTGCTGGAGGCAGGGATCGAACCCCTGACCTCCAGCCTTTGGGTCTCTAAGCGCTTATGTGGCCACCACTGGGACACTTTGTTGTCTTTGTTATAATAATGCAAACATGAAATAATATATAAAATAAAGTCAATGACCAGAAAATAGAAAAAAAAACGCACGCGTGGTTTGAATACACCAATGGGCAGGGGACACCTCATCGTCCCTGTCCTGAAACCTGTAAAAGATTACCTGCGGATTTGAATCTACAGCTAAAAACGCAGTTCTGTCCTAAAATCTTCTCTAGGCCATATAAATCCATTCCAAGAACAAGGTTGGGTTCGTTATGGTCTCCTGATCAAAGATATGCCCTTCTTGTGGATCAATTATTCTTGAAATAGAAAACCCCAAAAACGCTTCCAAGAACCCTAGCTATGGAGTTTTGCATTACAGGTTAGATAAAAGAAATTAAATGATGCCAAAAGTTTACAAATGATGTGAGGATTACAAATATGAAGTTATTTCATTCAATGGATGCAAGAATGGTGAGTTTCGATTTCAAAAACAGAGGTATGTTTCGTGACATTTACAATGCGTTATGGGGTATGAAGATGCTTGGTTTTGATCCAGGTAGATTGAGTGAACGCCCAGGAATCGATTGAGATATGCCTCAGCTGTTGAAAACACCTCTAACTATGATTTCGATCTCAAGCTTTTTTGTGAATTTTTCAAATCTTGTTCTGCCTCTTTCTGCAATTGCCAACCCTGATCTCGTCTCCTTTGGCTTGCTTATGTATTGTGTATTGTATTAGGGTAACAAATATGGATCAAATCTTCCCATATCAATGCCTATGAATTTGATTTGATATCCTCTTTAAACCTTTCCAAATTTGTTTTGATTCAATCTTTTTGCACATGATTTGCTTTGATATGAATTCCATGGTGATTCTAGTTGTAAACAAAGCCTAGAACAATCAATAAATCAAGAGTTTTTAATTATTTGGATTTTCTATGATTTTATTTGATTTAAAATGCATAAATTCAATAAGAAATCAAATTAAATAATAAAAATGAAATATGAGCTCATGGCTGAAGCTATGGCACGTGGACAATGATGCAAACTCAAATCAAGTGGAAAAGAATGGGCCCATTTGACAAAATTTGAAGTTTTGGGGATAGTTGACTTTTGGTAATTTTGCAAAAAAGTCCAACTTCAACAATGCATAACTTCTTCAATTTTGAACTTTTGGAGGTGTTATTGAACTTTTTAGAAAGCTTGAGATGTCCTCTAACTAAACCTTTTGGTCTCATATCATTTTGGTATTCCATGCTCAAGTTATAAGCTTTGGAAAAAAATGTGTTTTTGTTGACTTTCAAAAATGACCTATAATGTCTAAATTTATAACTTCTTGTGAGTGAATTTTTTGATCTTGGGGTGTGAAGATGGATTGTAGGGAATTTCATCCTCTTCAAAACTAGTTTTGGATGGGTCATTTCGCATAAATTATGAGAAAGTTATACTTGGTCAAAGTTGAGTTGACTTTTCCTACAAAACCCTAATTTATCAACTTTTGAGTCTTGAAGAATTTTGAGCAATCCTTGATGAATCATGATCAACCCTTGATCAAATGATGAAATATACTTCAAAATGAGAATGTTGACAAAAAATCTTGAAGTTTGACTGTATATAGGTCACAGTTGACTTTTTGCCCTAGCACAGTCGACTTTTGGACCTTTTGAGCAATTGACTGAGCAAACTTCCTCTGCATGGCTTTAAATTTGACATGGATGATCTTGAGAACATATTAGGACATTAGGGAGCACTTTAGGTCATTTTGACTCAAGGATATTGATGCAACACAAAACCCTAATTTGGGGTAGACTGCCTTAGGAGATAGCTTGTTTGACCAACTCTTGAGCAACCTTGAGCAACTTGGAGATTTTTCTTGCAATGTCTTGAGAAATATGGGAGGTTAAATTTTGGGGTACAACAGCTGCCCCTGTTCAATCTTCTTAAACCTGAGGATGTAGATTGGCTTTCATGTCTTTCGTGATCCGAAGGTGGAAGATGATTGAACACTAGAGTGCCCAGAAATTTGCACTCGTATAAAGTGGTATCAGCCTTGTGATGTCGGGAATGGACTTACAGATGTCATTCGAAGATTGCCGGAGGGAGGATGGGCTTAAAGATGCCATCTGAAGGGGTGTCGACCGCATAAGAGATTCCTTAGCGAGAACTTGCATACCTGTTGCTGTGGAAGATTCTGCTTGGGGAAGTCTGATCTTTGTTGAGATCTAGGAACTTGCCTGTACTTCAACTGAGAGAACATCTCTACTGAGTTTTAAGAACTTGTCCGTAATATAACTGGGGGAACTCTGTCGAGATTTAGAACCTTATCTGTAATTCAACCGAGGATAATTCAGTTGAGATTTAAGAACCGGTTAGTACTTCGACTAAGGAAAATTGTCGAGATTTAGAATCTTATTTGTAATTCAACTGAGGATAATTCAGTTGAGATTTAAGAACCGGTCAGTACTTCGACTGAGGAAAAAATCTTCGTCGAGATTTAGGACTTGTCTGTAATTCAACCGAGGATAATTCTATTGGGATTTAAGAACTTGTCCACACTTCGACGAGGGAAAATTGTCGAGATTTAGAACCTTATCTGTAATTCAACCGAGAATAATTCAGTTGAGATTTAAGAATCGGTCAGTACTTCGACTGAGGGAAACATCTTCATCGAGATCTAGGACTGTCTGTACTTCAACGGAGGATAATTCTGTTGAGATTTAAGAACTTGTCCACATTTCGATGAAGGAAAATTGTCGAGATTTAGAACCTTATCTGTAATTTAACCGAGAATAATTCAATTGAGATTTAAGAACCGGTCAGTACTTTGACTGAGGGAAACATCTTCATCGAGATCTAGGACTGTCTGTACTTCAACGGAGGATAATTCTGTTTAGATTTAAGAACTTGTCCACACTTCAACGGAGGAAAATTGTCGAGATTTAGAACCTTATCTGTAATTCAACCGAGAATAATTCAGTTGAGATTTAAGAACTGGTCAGTACTTCGACTGAGGGAAACATCTTCATCGAGATCTAGGATTGTCTGTACTTCAATGGAGGATAATTCTGTTGAGATTTAAGAACTTGTCCACACTTCGACGGAGGAAAATTGTCGAGATTTAGAACCTTATCTGTAATTCAACAGAGAATAATTCAGTTGAGATTTAAGAACCGGTCAGTAGTTCGACATAGCTGAGAACTTAACTGCATCCTTCCTGAAAGGTAAAGGTCAGTCATATGCAATGCATGATATATGTCAAGCAATGATGTTCTCAAAATAAATGAGATCATGTTGTATGGTGCGTATATGCACGTGTCATGATGTATGGAAATGTAATGCTTTTAGCTGGGGAAAATAAATCCCGGATAGCTGCTGGAGAAAAGAGTTGAATTCTTCGTTTCCACTGGGGATAGCGAATGAAGACGTTTGTGAGAATAAACCTGCAGGAGAGGATAACTCTGTTGGGGAATAAACTGATGAGGATATTACCCTGTGGGGAAGAGATGCTCTGCTGAGGATTCCACTGATAAATTTCGTTGGGGGTGAATTACCGTTGCTGGTGATACCGAATCCTGTTGGGGATTAAATTTCTGGTTTATGGAAGGAAAGAACTCCGTTGGGGATGATCTTTCAGTTGCGACTTCACTGGGGATAACCTTTTAGACTCTAATGGGAATAATCCTTTGAGCTCTGCTGGGGACAATCTTCCAAATTCTACTGGGGATGATTCTCCAAACTCCACTGGGGATGATTTTTCAGATTGCACTGGGAAAAATTTCAAACTCCACTAGGGATATTTTGTATTCTGCCGGGGAATATTCTTATACTCCGTTGGAGAACATTAAGACCTTTCAGTGCTGATGGTAAATAAACTCTGCTTGGGGAGAATATTATCGATTCATTCATAGTTGTGAGTCTCAGTTGGGGAGAGCTATCATTATTGTCTTACTCTGCGGGGAGTGAATGCACCTTAGCCATATTCTTCAGCTAAATCTACCTTTATACCTGGTGGATAGAGCAACTGTACAGTTTGGACAATTCTTATTGCCCCTGTTTCTGATATTACGAGCAATCATCTTTTGTTTCGCATGTAAATATTCATGAGCAGCAATTAATGGCAAATGCATATATCAAAAATGAATCATTGGACGTTCTTTGCAAAACAAAACAAAAAAAGGAAAAACAGTTTGAAATTTCTCTGAAAATAAATTGTATTTATTTTGAAGTTTGGCCTGTAAATAGGCGTTTTTGTACAAGAGGCTGACGTCCTAGTAAGAGAATGCCGCCAAATAATAGAATTTACACAATTTGTGAAAAAATAAACAAAACAGCTATGTGAATAATCCCACTGGGTTCCAACTCTGCTATTGTCTTTATGTCCTTGAGCATCTCATCACTTTGCTACTTGGTTGAAGGTAGATCAGATTTATTAGTGTCGTCCGAGCTTGATAGTTGGTAACGAAGTCTGGTTGCAAGGTGATCCAATGAGACATAGTGTTACACCTTGATCCCTAATTTTTGCCTGGACCGCCCTTTCGGGTTTTCAGTCCACCGGGATACCCTTTTTTTCCCAAGCCGCCTTTTCAGGTTTTCGACTTGCCGGGTGTACAGATTTTTTCATTTTCATCCCTTATTTTTTCCTGAACCCTTTAGGTTCACCGGGAAGCCCTTACTTTTTCCTAGGCCAGTCAACCTAGCGGGTCTTTGATTCATGCGTAGTATTTTTTCACTATGTCTGCATTGACGGGGTGAGGAAGGTCGTCACCATCCATGGTGGTTAGAATCATAGCTCCTCTTGAGAAAATGTTCTTAACCACAAATGGCCCTTCGTAAGTAAGGGTCCATTTTCCCCTGGGATCACCTTGAGGTAAAATAATGCGCTTGATTACCAGATCCCCGACTTGATACTCTTGTCGTGTAAATTTCTTGTTAAATGCCTTGATCATCCGTTTTTGATACGTATTACCATGACAAATAGCAGTAAGTCTTTTTTCGTCGATTAAATTCACCTGATCAAGCCGAGTCTGAATCAAGTCATCTTCGCTCAAACCTGCATCCTTCATTATCCGAAGAGAAGGTGTGATACGGTGGGAGAACTGACTTGAGGTTTTGCGTTTGTTTTCGCACTTGTTCGGTTTAGCAAGAGTCGCCACCGACTTTTTATTTTATCCTAAGGAAAGGTTAAAAAGCACAGGAAAAACCTTTTGAGATGTTTTCGTGGGTTCGTGGGGTAGATTATGAAAAGGGAAGGTATTAACACCCTTTTCATCCATGGTTATCCATGGGCTCTTAGTTACTTGTTTTAGATCACTTGCCTTGATTTTCAATTGTTTGAAATGGTGGTGTGTGTGTGTGTTTTTGAAAATGTTTTGAAAAAGATGGCTTGTCTAGGCAACCGTTGTAACAATTCTTTACTCGAATGTTTTACAAAGGTGTTTGTCTTTTTGAAAAGATGTTTCAAGGTTTTGAAAGTTGGTTTTGAAGTTGTGTAGTGATGTGTGTTTTGAAAAGTAGGCAAGTGTATTTTGCAAGTTTGATCAAGTAACTAAGAGTTGTCTACCCCTAAATTTACTCAAAGATTTTTCTCATGTTTTAACCCTTTTAACAGTATTGTTCCACCATTGTATTTGGTGGACAATCTTGTGTTAGGATGTTAACGGGACAGGCGCGGGTCATTGTTTAGACCATGAATGCAATGGTGCCAAGTGTCTTTGGCAATTTTGCTTGAAGGGACTATGATCATTTCGTTTAGGCAACTTTGAAAGCGTCATCGAGGGACTATGATCATTTGAATTGTTTTGCCAAAGAAACTCAACATGCAAGCATGGCCCGTTTTGGAAGGCAACAAGCGGGATTACCCTAGGGGTGCAAGTGTGAATTGTGTATTGATTGTCATGCATTTGTCTTGTATTTAGGTTATCTAGCGGTTGATTTTATTTACATACAAACCCTAAGTCTATCATGGCATAATTTAAAAGCGATAAATTGCGGGAATTTAAAGTCCTAAACTATTACAAATGATTATCCGGGGATGGGGGTACTGTGATACGGTGGGAGAACTTACTTGAGGTTTTGCGTTTGTTTTTGCAAATGTTTCGGTTGAGCAAGAGTCGCCACCGACTTTTTATTTTATCCTAAGGAAAGGTTAAAAGCACAGCAAAAACCTTTGAGATGTTTTCTTGGGTTCGGGGAGTAGATTATAGAAAGGGAAGGTATTAGCACCCTTTCTATCCATGGTTATTCATGGGCTCTTAGTTACTTGCTTAGATCAACTTGCCTTGATTTTCAATTGTTTGAAATGGTGCTTTGTGTGTGTGGGTTTGAAAATGTTTTGAAAAGAGGCCAATATGGTGGCAACCTTTGTAATGATCCATGTTGGGATGTATACAAAGATGTATGTCTTTTGAAAAGTTTTCAATGTTTTTGAAAGTTGTTTTGAAAATGTGTTGTGATGTGTGTTTTGAAAAAAATAGGCAAGTGTTTTTGTTTTGCAAGTTGGCAAGTAACCAAGAGCCATCTACCCTAACTTTCTCAAAGATCTTTGCTATGTTTTAACCCTTTTAACAATTTTGTTCCACCATTGTATTTGGTGGACAATCTTGTGTTAGGATGTGAACGGGACGGGCGCGGATCATCGTTTAGACCATGATTGCAATGGTGCCAAGTATCTTTGGGCAATTTTTCCTTTAAGGGACTTGATCATTTTTATGCAACTTTCGAAAGCGTCATTGAGGGACTATGATCATTTGATTGTTTTGTTTTTGCCAAAGATACCTAACGTGCAATATGGCCCATTATTGAAGGCAACAAGTGGAATACCCTAGGGGTGCAAGTGTGATTAGTATTGTCCATTTTCATGCTTGTTTATCTTGAATTTAGGTCCAACTATTTGTTGTTTTTATTTTATTTTCATACAAAACCCTAATTCTATCATGGCATATTTAGAAAGCTTTTAAAATGCGGAATTTAAAGGTCCTAAATTATTACAACACAATATATGGGATGGGGGTACAAATGTTCAAATGGGGATATTTTAGCAAGAAATTAAACCCTAACTATTACATCCAAATTGAAATTTTACAAGGTATTTAATTGCACAATGATTAAATAAAATAAAATAAATATGCAAAAATGCAAAAATGATTTTCATGTGTATGTAAAAAAAAGTATTTTTCATGTGTCAAATAAACAAAAATAAAATGAATTAATTTTTTGTATTTTTTAGGTATTTAGGGCAAAACCCTAATTTTGTTAAATAAAATGTATTAATTATTTAATATATGGAATATTTATTAATTAGGTACAAAAAATAAATAAAAGAAAATATATTGTCAAAAAGTGATTTTTTAAGTTAAATATTAATAAAAATAAAAAGGTATTATTTTTTATGTTTTTACCTAAATATACTAAGAAATATATAAGTATGTATATTATTTATTAAATATATTAAATATGTACAAAATTAAGTATTTAATATTTACAAAAAAAGTATATATTTTTTATAAAATGTTTTCAAAAAGATAAAATGAAATGAAATCAGAAAATAAATATGTTTGTATTATTTTTAGTTATTTTAAATAAAAGCATATTTATGTTTATTTATGTACAAAACTAAATGAAACAAAATAAATATAAAAAAAATGCAAAAAAATGTGAGAAAAATAATTTTAATATTTTTTCATGCGTAAATAAAAATATTGAACCAAAATCAAAAGGAAAAAAATTAAAAAAGATAAATAAAACTCAAAATGGGCCAGGGGGTGCATGTGAAATGCAATGGTGTGAAAAGGAAAACATTTCAGGCCCAGCCCATGAAAGGTTGTCTTCAACCTTCAGACAAAAATGTTTGAAAAACGCGCGCCTTTCTTGCTTCAAACACAACTCCTGATTCCTGGAGTTTTAGCACAAACTTATAACATGAAAGATGTCAAGCATCAAGCCACGATTCCATACATATAAAAAACTCAACTTAACTCTCAGAAATGAGAGAGAATTTCTCCATCCCTAATTCTTAACCTAAGTTTTTGTCAATGTTCAGGTCTTAAATTCTTTCAGCATATGCAATATAAATGGAAAGTGAGGATATGTATAGCTTCAGGGCCATGAGTAGAACATTTTTCATTCATAAACTTAAAGCTAACTCTTCCTATATTGAGAGATAGAAGTCCATGAACTTACCTGTTCAGCTTGGATCGTGTCTGGCAATGGAGGAACTTTCAAGGCAAGGTGAGGATTGGTACAACTTGCTTGAAGTCCAGGGATGCTATTCCAACCTTTAGCTTGCTTTGAAACCAAGTGAATCAAGCTATGGAAATCAACCTGCAAAACAGAAAAAGTGAAAATGGTGAAGTTGGTTAGAGGTGTTACAGGTCGTGTCCAATGCTTGAGATAGCTTGTATATGTGGTATGGAGTGTGTATGAACTGGTTTTAGCAAGAATGCACGAGTGGATTGAGTTGTGGAAGTCCAACTGCAGAGGTGACTCTGTTTTCTGTAGTAGGATGGTGTTTTGAGGTTTAATGAGGTTTGGAAGGTGTTTTGGTTGTGCCTTAGCTCAGTTATGTTGTTTGGGATGTGTCTAACAAGTTTGCTTAAGCTTCTCTTGGCAGAAATGAGAGTTGTTGTGAGTTATGCCAAGTTTCTTCACACTTAAGCAAAAAATGTCAACTTGGTTTCTAGACTTGTGCAGGCCCCTCAAATGTGCTGCAAAGCCTTGTCTTGATCAGTGGGATATATCCCTGAACTTGTGCCAAAAGGATTTGCATTGTACTTCAAAGATTGCAATCTTGACATAAAGTTTAACTTTTCAAAAATGGATAATTTGCTTTTTCCATATTAAGGTTAATCTTGTATGCAATGGTTAAACACACAAGATAAGGCTTAAACATAAAGGATTGGCATTAAATTTACGAGTGTGGATGAGATAAAAGACCTGTAATCTAGCTTAGAGCATGCTGAGTTCAAAAATGCAAAGTTATGGACATGGAAATGGCTCATGAACAAAGTGAGTTTTGCCCATATTGTCAAATTCGATTCTCCCTAACCACAAGGTTGTTTGATGAGTTCTTGGACATTTTGGAAATCTTGGAATGTGTACTACAATCTATCTTTGTAATGCAAATTGAAATTCCAAGTGGAAGCATGTGAAAAGTGTCCATGAAGTTAGGCAAAAATCCTGCCTAGAATAGGTCAAATTTTTTCTAAGTTAAGAATGTTTTGCACCCTTGTTCCAAAAATCATAATTTGAGCTACAAGCTTCTTTTGAAGAAACTTTGTGAATAAAAGTTGTAGATTTTGCAATGGACTATAACTTTCATGTTTTGACTTTTGTTTGAATCCAAATGCATCTTGGCGAAAAAATGGGACAAAGTTAGGAAAAAATTAGGGATTTTCATAACTTAGAAAACTTCTAAGTTGTAAAAAATTTTCATTTTAAACCCTAATTTGCAAATTTGGGTTTCTTGATGAACAAGTTTCATAATTTGACATGTTTTGATGGAAAATGAATCTTGACACTTGATTTTGACCAAAAAGTCAAAGTTTGACTTTTCAGTATACAGTCAGATTTGACTCAGTTGACTGGAAAATTCATCTGTCAATCTTGTGCATTTGGGATCTTTTGAACTTGTTGAACATGTCAAGACAATTCCATGGGGTCCTTGAGTCCATATGTGAGCTTGGTTTGCCATTGGCTAGGTCAAACAGTCAAAAATTGCCTTTGTGTAGTCAAAACCCTAAAAATGACCATTTTGCCCTTTTTGGTGGTCTGATCAAATTTCTTGTGGAATTGTGATTCAAACTTGACCAAATGGTTTATAGGAGTTCATAATGTTGATGTGGGTCAAAAATTATGAGGTTTGACTATCAATTGACCACAGTTGACTTTTTCCCCAATACAACTGATTTATAGGTCAACTGTCCAATTGACTGGGCAAAGATTGGAATCAAGGCTTGAAACTTGGTATGGATAAACTTGGGAGTCCAATATGAAGCATGAAAGTCATCTTAGGCATTTTAGGTCAAAAAATCTTTGTGCAAACTCAAACCCTAATTTGGGTCAACAATGCAAGGAGAAGTCTTGAGCAGAGCAAAACCCTAACTGGATCTTGAGCTTCAAGGGTCTTGTGGTGAGAAAATGTTGAGGAAATGGGAGGGCAAATTTTGGGGTACAACAGTTTCCCTTGTTCAATCTTCTTGCACCTGAAGAGTTAGATTGGCAAGATTGCCTTTCGCGGCTCGAAGGTAAAAGGAGATTGGACACTAGAGTGCCCGGAAATTTGCACTCGCATGTTGGAGTATCAGCAATGTGATGGTTGGAATGGGATTATAGATGCCATTTGGAGAGATGGTGGATAGGAGGATGGGCTTATAGATGCCATTTGGAGGCGTGACAGAACCTTATCGGGAATGGGCTTATAGATGCCATTTGGAAGTGTTGATCGCATAAGAGATTCCTTAGCGAGAACTTGTGTACTTTGAGAAAGAAAGATGTTTTCCTGGCTTGTTACAGGTGTTGATCTTCAGTCTCTTCACGTAGATATGCCCTGGCTAGATACAGGTATTGAATCTACGATTGGTTGCTCACAGATGTTCCTTGGCTAGATACAGGAATCGAATCTGGAACTGTTGTCTACAGATATGCCCTGGCTGGATATAGGTATCGAATCTGGAATTGCCGTTTACAGATATGCCCTGGTTGGATACAGGAATCGAATCTGGAATTAGTTGCTCACAGATGTGCCCTGGCTAGATACAGGAATCAAATCTGGAATTGCAAAAGGTTGGTAGAGATAGCTTTCCTGGCTGGATACAGGTGTAAACCTTTGACCTGAGAATGAAAGATAATTTCCTGGCCTGTTACAGGGGTTGATCTTCAAACTCTTCATGCAGATATGCCCTGGCTAGATACAGGTATCGAATCTACAATCAATCACTCACAGATGTGCCCTGGCTAGATACAGGAATCGAATCTGGAATTGTGATAGTTGACAGTAATCATCTCTGGATTGACCTTTTCCTGAAAAGGAAAAACATCAGTTGTATGCAATATCATGATGTATGAAATGCATGATGTCATGATGCTCAAAATGGGATAGTGTTGTATGCACTTTATCATGTATGTAAGCAGGATGTATGAAATGTGAAATGTCTATGAATGTATTTTCGTCTAGGAAAATAAATCATTGACGACTGGCCGGGGAATCAAATCCTGGGCTGATGTCGAAGAGTAGAGTTCTTAGTTTCCGCTGGGGATGATGGTTGCAAGAATAGACCGGTAGGAGAAGATGACTTCGTTGGGGAATAAACTTGTTGGAGGGATTACTTTGAGGGGAATAAAATAGGTGAAGAGATACTTCGCGAGGTTTTAATGAGAACTTTGCTGGGGATAAGAAGAACTTCGCCGAGGACGATCTTTCCATGGTAATTAGCTGAGGATAACCCAGTTATAAGCTCTTGTGAGGAATAACTTTGAATAAAGTCCGGGAGAGACGTCCGTACTCTGCAGGGGATAAGCTTCCAGAATCTACTGGGGATAATGACTCAACTTTCCTGGGGAAACCTTTCAGACTGTACTGGAAAATGGTTCCACTGGGGTGTCTGTATTCCTCCGGGGAACAATCTTATATTAAGACTGCCGGGGATGCTTGCTGAGGAATGTCTATACTCCGCTGGGGAATGTTGAGCTCTTGTGGGGATACCCAACTTCCTTTAGGGCTGACAGTAGACTGATCCTGCCTGGAGAGAGTATCGCTGACTTGCTAAGAGAATATTATGCCCTTTCAGGGCTGACGGGAAACCAATCTCTACTTGGGGAAAGCATTGCTGAATCTCGTCTTATTCTGTGGGGAGTTGAGGTGACTTGGTTACGTTCTTCAGCCGAACCTACCTTTGTACCTTGGTGGTTAGAGCAACTAGACTGCTTGGACAACTCTACATTGCCCCTGTTTCTGATGTCACCTGTAATTAGTCCTTTGTTTCACCTGCAACCAACCATGATTAGCAATTAATGGCAAATGCATATATCAAAAATGAACATTGGACGTTCTTCGCAAAACAAAACATAAAAAGGAAAGACAATGGATAATTTGTCTGAAAGATTGAACTTGTATTGATTTTGAATTTTGCCCGTAAATAGGCGTTTTTGTACAAGAGGCTGACGTCCTAGTAAGAGAACGCCGCAGAGCAACATAGAGTTTATACATTTTTTGAAAAGGAAACAAAACAGCTATGTGAAAAAAAATCCCATTGGGTTCCAACTCTACTATCGCCTTTATGTCTTCAAGCGTCTCATCACTTTGCTGCTTAGTTGAAGATGAAGCTGATTGATCGATGTCGTCTGAACCTGATAGTTGATGCCGAATTCTGGATGCAAGGTGATCCAATGAGACATAGTATTACGCTTTATCCCTAACTTTTGCCTGGACCGCCCTTTCGGGTTTTCAGTCCACCGGGATACCCATTTTTGCCCAAGCCGCCTTTTCAGGTTTTCGACTTGCCGGGTGTACAGATTCTTTTCATTTTCATCCCTTATTTTTGCCCGAACCCTTTTGGTTCGCCAGTAAGCCCTTATTTTTGCCTAGGTGTGTCAACCTAGCGGGTCTTTAGTTCATGCGTAGTATCTTTTTACTATGTCTGCATTGGCAGGGTGAGGAAGGTCGTCACCATCCATGGTGGTTAGAATTATAGCTCCTCCTGAGAAGATATGTTTAACCACAAATGGCCCTTCATACGTGGGGGTCCATTTTCCCCTGGGATCACTTTGAGGAAGGATGATGCGCTTGATTACCAGGTCTCTGACTTGATACTCTTGTCGTCTGACTTTCTTGTTGAATGCCCTGATCATCCGTTTTTGGTACGTCTGACCATGAAAAATAGCAGTGAGTCTCTTTTCGTCAATCAGGTTTAATTGATCAAGCCGAGTCTGGATCCAGTCATCCTCGCTTAAACCTGCATCCTTCATTATCTGGAGAGAGGGTATCTGGACTTCAATGGGTAAGACTGCCTACATGCCATAGACCAAGGAAAAGGGAGTTGCCCATGTTGACGTTCGTGCTGAGGTACGGTACCCATGAAGAGCAAACGGTAACAACTCGTGACAATCTTTGTAGGTCACTGTCATCTTCTGCACAATCTTCTTGGTGTTCTTATTCGCTGCTTCTACAGCCCCGTTCATCTTCGGCCGGTAAGGAGAAGAGTTATGGTGATGTATCTTGAATTGCTCGCAGAGCTCAGTGATCCTCTTGTTGTTAAGATTGGTACCATTATTTGTAATGATCCTCTCAGGTACACCGTATCGACAGATCAGGTTGTGCCGAATGAACCGTGCCACGACGCTCTTGGTTACGGTAGCATAGGAAGCTGCCTCAACCCACTTCGTGAAGTAATCAATCGCTACCAGGATGAAGCGATGCCCGTTGGATGCCGTAGGTCGGATCTCGCCGATCATATCAATGCCCCACATTGCAAAAGGCCAAGGTGCCGTCAGGACGTTCAGAGGAACCAGAGGAATGTGCACCTTGTCAGCATAGATCTGGCATTTATGACAAGTTCGAGAATGCTGGTAACAGTCAGCTTCCATTGTGGACCAGAAATATCCTGCCCGAAGGATTTTCTTTGCCATGGTATGTCCCCTGGAATGTGTTCCGAATGTACCTTCATGTAGTTCTGCCATGATTTTCTCTGCTTCAGTCTTATCCATACAACACAGTAAGGCTGAGTCATGGTTTCGCTTGTAGAGAATGTCGTTGCTGAGGAAGAACTTTGCCGCAAACCTTCTCAAAAACTTTTTGTCATTAACAGATGCGCCCTCGGGGTATTCTTGAGCTTCCAAGTACCTCTTTACTTCATGATACCAGGGTTTCTCTGTTACCTCTTCGGCCTCAAGATCGCAGCAATATGCAGGTTCGTCCAATTTCCAGATAATGATCTGGGGCGCCTCGTTGTCCCATTTGACTTTGAACATAGAAGACATTGTAGCCAACGCATCCGCTAACTGATTCTCCTCTCTTGGGAAGTGTTCAAAAGTTATCTCTTCGAAGTGGGGAAGCAATGTCAGCACATACTCCTTGTAAGGAATAAGATTTGGGTGTTTCATATCCCACTCGCCTTTGATCTGATTGATCACGAGAGCGGAATCTCCGAAGACACTCAGAAACTTGATCCTTAAGTCAATTGCAGCTTGAAGACCCATGATACATGCCTCATACTCCGCCATGTTGTTAGTGCAGTTGAAACATAGTCGAGCGTTGAGTGGAGTATGAGTGCCTTTAGGGGATATGATCACAACGCCGATTCCATTACCCAAAGCGCTTGAGGCTCCGTCAAAGTGCATAGACCATCAGGATCCTTCCTCAGGTCCTTCATCCGGTCCAGGTACTTCACAATCAGTCACTACCGTGATATATTCGTCTGGAAATTCAAAGTTCAACGACTGGTAATCATCCACCGGTTGGTGTGCCAAATGGTCTGCCAATACACTTCCCTTGATTGCTTTTTGAGTCGTGTACTGGATGTCATATTCCGTCAAGATCATTTGCCACCTTGCTATTCTTTCGGACAGAGCAAGCTTTTCGAATATGTACTTGATTGGATCCATTTTTGAAATCAACAGAGTAGTGTGAGTTAACATATACTGTCTCAGCCGGCGAGCAGCCCATACCAGAGCGCAACAAGTTTTCTCGAGAAGTGAGTACCGAGTCTCACAGTCGGTAAACTTTTTGCTCAGGTAATAAATGGCGTGCTCTTTTTGGCCAGACTCGTCATGCTGCCCCAGCACACACCCCATTGAGTTGTCAAGTACTGTCAAGTATAGTATTAGAGGTCTCCCTTCAACCGGTGGCATAAGGATGGGTGGTTCTTGGAGATACTATTTGATCTTTTCGAAAGCGGCCTGACATTCATCATTCCAACGTACTACTTGATCTTTCCTCAGCAGTTTGAAGATCGGTTCACAAGTAGCAGTTAGATGTGAGATGAATCGGGAAATGTAGTTCAGTCGTCCTAAAAAGCCTCTGACTTCTTTCTCTGTCTTGGGAGTTGGCATCTCTTGTATGGCTTTCACCTTGGCAGGATCCACTTAAATACCTTTGTCGCTTACAATGAAGCCTAGTAGTTTTCTAGATCTTACCCCAAAGGTGCATTTGTTCGGGTTTAACCTCAGTTTGTACAACTTCAGACGGTCAAACAGCTTCCGCAGATGGTATAGGTGCTCCTCCTCAGTTTGGGACCTTGCAATCATATCGTCGACGTATACTTCTATCTCGTGATGGATCATATCATGAAATAAAGCAACCATGGCATGTTGGTAAGTTGCCCCAACATTTTTCAACCCAAAAGGCATGACCTTGTAGCAAAAGGTGCCCCACTGAGTGACAAAGGTGGTCTTCTCCATGTCTTCAGGAGCCATCTTGATCTGATTATAATCGGAGAAGCCATCCATGAAGGAGAATACTTTATGCTGAGCAGTATTATCAACCAGAACGTCGATATGAGGCAGAGGGAAATCATCCTTGGGGATGGCCCTATTCAAATCCCTGTAATCAACACACATTCGGACCTTACCATTCTTTTTCGACACTGGAACCACGTTGGCAACCCACTGAGGGTAAGAAGTTACTGCTAGAAACCCGGCATCAAATTGTTTCATAACTGTAGGTGTTTAGGTATTGGCTTGCATTTTTGGTAAATCCCAAGTGTATGTGTGAATGTCATGACTGATGTCATAACATTCTAGTTCAGTTTGTACTGACTCATTAGGTACCTTTGCAGAAAAATATTGTAATTCAAGTACTGATGTTTATAAGTGTGTATCTGAGCATTTTGCAAAATGATCACATTTTGCTAAATCAGTAGACAGGTTTTCTCAGATGTCATAACAGATGTTATGACATCCTGTTCTGAACTAACAGGTGTGCAGGTTGGATAAGTCTGAGTTTTTTCAGGAAATAACTCAGTCTTTCCTGAACAGAATCCTGCGTTTTCTGAGGGATAACCTAGCTCAACCCTAACCTGGTTAAATAAAGTCCTGTGACCTGGTCTTTAGGTCAAACGGAATTAACCCTAGGTTTTTGTGGAAACCCTAACTGAAGTTGCAGCTGCTATATATTCAACAGAGCTGCTGTTTTTCAAGGCATCCCTTTATTGATCAGAAGATCATTTGTAATCTGTATAGATTTGATTATTGTACTCCAAGCAATTATCATTGTGATAAGTGACTTGGAATAGGTTTCGAATTGTAAGGGCTGTGTAGCACTCAAAGCTTTGAAGCAAGAGTGTTTGAATGTTCCTTGACTAAAGCTGTGAAGCAGAGTCAAGTTAGTTGTGTGCATCACTCAAAGCTGTGAAGCACGAGTGATTGTGTTGCTTGATTAAAAAGCTGTGAAGCTTAATCAAGTGTTTGTTTTTGAAGAGTGTCTTCATCAATTTTTAAGTCAAATTGGTTTATGTATCACTGCTGTGATTGAGGGGGAGTGAGTAGGAACTCAGGTTTAAGTTGTACTTAGATTGGAATTGCATTGGGTAGGTCTTAAGTGAAGGAGATAAACTGGTTGGTTTATTCCTGAATTAACATCTCTTATAGTGGATTTCCTCCCTGGCTTGGTAGCCCCCAGAGTAGGTGTTGTTGCACACTGAACTGGGTAAACAATTGACTGTGTTCTTTATTGCTTTTGTATTTACTGTCATGTAGTAAGTCAGATACGGTGTCATAACATTGAACGTGACATTGAGTATCTGCAGCCAGAATTTCAATTGGCATCAGAGCAGGCACCCTGCCTGTATTACTGGGTGAGATCTAGGGATATCACTTTCTGGCACTATGGACAAAGAAGGAGTTTTTGGAAATAGACCACCCATTCTGGATGGAACTAATTATGACTACTGGAAACCTCGTATGATTGCCTTCCTAAAATCTCTGGACAAAAAGGCTTGGAGAGCTGCTGACAAAGGATGGATTCATCCCACCATAACTGAGAAAGATGGGACAATCAGTCTGAAGCCTGAGGAAGATTGGAGTAAAGAAGAAGATGAGTTAGCTCTGGGAAATTCAAAAGCTTTAAATGCCTTGTTCAATGGAATTGATAGAAACATTTTCAGACTAGTACATCAATATGAACTGGCCAAGGAAGTTTGGGACACTCTCAAAACTACTCATGAGGGCACTTCCAAAGTAAAAATGTCAAGGCTTCAGATGCTGACCACCAAGTTTGAGAATCTAAAAATGATGGAAGATGAAACCATTCATGAGTTTCACATGAACATCTTGGAGATTGCCAACACCTCAGGAGCACTGGGAGAAAAGATGTCAGAAGAAAAACTGGTGAGGAAGATTCTCAGATCCTTGCCTAAAAGATTTGCAATGAAGGTAACTGCCATAGAGGAAGCCCAGGACATTAGCAAGTTGAAAGTGGATGAACTTATTGGGTCTCTTCAGACTTTTGAGATGGGAATCACTGATAATGGTGTCAAGAAGAACAAGAGCTTAGCACTTATGTCCAACACTGATGTTGAAGAAAACATTTCAGAAGCTGTAGCCATGCTTGGAAGACAGTTCAACAAACTCATCAAAAGAATAGATCCAAAGTCAAGGTCTAATGTTCATAACATTCCCTCTAACATTGACAGTTCCAGCAGAAGACCAAGGTCAGAAGAGAAGGGAATTCAAGGCAGACGAATTCAATGCCATGGTTGTGAAGGATATGGGCATATTCGAGCTGAATGTCCTACCTTTCTTAAGAAACAAAAAGGAATGACTGTTACTTGGTCTGACTGTGATTCAGAAAGTAATTCTGAAGAAGAGACTGCCAAACGAGTTACTGCTTTAACTGGTGTTTGTACCTCTGAAAGTGACATCAGTGATGAAGAGGTGACTTTTGAAGAACTGGCTGATACTTACAAGGAATTGTGTGTCAGAAGTACTGAAGTCTGTGTGCAGAATGAGAAACAATCAAAACTCATCATAAAGCTGGAGGCTGAAAAAAGGGCAAACCTTGAAACTATAAGTCATCTAGAAGGAGAAGTTCAATTGCTGAACTCACAACTGAATCAAATGACCAAATCTGTCAAGATGTTGACAAATGGAATAGACAAATCGGAAGAGATCCTTCAGGTTGGACAAAATGTGGGAAATAAATCTGGACTAGGATTTATGGAAGCAACGAAATCTGGTTCTGGTAAGCAAATGTCAAAACAGATGTCTCAACACAACTCTCGACATCAGGAACAGAGACATATGAGGAAAAGGTACCAAAGATAGAAATGTCATCATTGTGGGAGATATGGCCACATAAAGCCCTTCTGCTTCAGATTACATGGATACCCTAATCAGAACTCAGGTGTCAAACCTAAGTCTAAAAAGGTACCACATGCTCCTCAATGGAAGAAAAAGGCTACTGCACTGATAGCTCACACTTCCCTGAGGGTCTCTGCAAAGGAAGACTGGTACTTTGACAGTGGATGTTCCAGACACATGACTGGAATCAAGAACCTCCTCAATAATGTTAAGCCTCACACCACCAGTTTTGTGACCTTTGGAGATGGGGCTAAAGGTGAAATCAAAGGAGTTGGTGATTTGGACTGCCCTGGAGTTCCAAGTCTGAATGAAGTACTGCTGGTGAAAGGGCTGACCGCTAATCTCATTAGTATCAGTCAACTGTGTGATCTAGGATTCAAGGTCAATTTCTCAAAATCTGAATGCCTTGTAATCAATGACAAACAAGAGATAGTAATGAAAGGAGTCAGATCCAAAGACAATTGTTACTTGTGGGAGCCTGAGAACACTAATTTCTCATATGTGTGTTCCATTGCAAAAGAAGAAAAAGAGGTGAAACTGTGGCACCAAAAACTTGGCCATCTTCATCTAAGGGGTATGAAGAGGATTATCTCCTTGGAGGCAGTCAGAGGGATTCCAAAACTGCAAATTGATGAAGGAAGAGTTTGTGGTGAATGTCAGGTTGGTAAGCAGACTAGGATGTCACATCCAAAGTCAAGACATCTGACCACCTCTAAGGTTCTAGAACTCCTCCATATGGATCTGATGGGACCAATGCAAGTAGAGAGTCTTGGTGGTAAAAGATATGCCTATGTGGTTGTGGATGATTTTTCCAGATTCACCTGGATTAATTTCATTAAGGAAAAATCAGATGCATTTGAAGTTTTTAGAGAACTGTGCAAGAGAATTCAAAGAGAGAAGGAAGGATGTATTTTCAGAATCAGAAGTGATCATGGCAAGGAATTTGAAAACAGCAAGTTTGATGACTTCTGTTCTTCAGAAGGAATCAGTCATGAGTTTTCCTCTCCTATAACACCTCAGCAAAATGGAGCTGTGGAAAGAAAAAACAGGACCATACAAGAATCTGCCAGAGCAATGTTACATGCCAAAAGACTTCCTATGTATTTTTAGGCTGAAGCTATGAATACAGCTTGCTATGTTCATAACAGGGTCACCTTGAGAAAGGGAACCTCATCCACCATATATGAACTCTGGAAAGGAAGAAAACCAACTGTGAAGTACTTCCATGTGTTTGGCAGCAAATGCTATATTCTGTCTGATCGTGAACAAAGAAGAAAACTGGACCCCAAAAGTGATGAAGGCATATTTCTAGGATACTCCTCAAACAGCAGAGCTTATAGAGTATTCAACTCCAGAACCAAAACCATGATGGAATCAATAAATGTTATAATTGATGACTATCATGAAGAAATAGATGTTCCTTGTACTGTTGAGACATTCTTTGAGACTTCAACCCAACAGAATGACCTACCCAACTCCACCACAACAGAATCTGAATCAAAGGAAGCTAGCAAGATCCCTTCCATCAGAATTCAGAAGGATCATCCAAAAGAGCTCATCATAGGAGATCCCAATAGTGGAGTCATCACAAGATCTAGAGAAATCATCTCAAACTCTTGTTTTGTGTCCAAAATGGAACCAAGAAATGTCAAGGAAGCCTTAACTGATGAATATTGGATTGGTGCAATGCAAGATGAACTGAACCAATTCAAGCAACATGAAGTTTGGGAACTGGTTCCTAGACCTGAAGGAACTAACATCATTGGGACAAAATGGATATTCAAGAACAAGTCAGATGCTAAAGGAGTTGTCACCAGAAATAAGGCAAGACTTGTTGCTCAAGGATACACCCAGGTTGAAGGGGTTGATTTTGATGAAACCTTTGCACCTGTAGCCAGGCTGGAATCAATCAGACTCTTGTTGTCAATTGCTTGTCTTCTGAAGTTCAAGTTATTTCAGATGGATGTGAAAAGTGCCTTTCTAAATGGGTACTTAAATGAGGAAGCTTATGTGGAACAACCTAAAGGTTTTGTGGATCCAACCCACCCTGATCATGTCTACAAATTGAGAAAAGCTCTATATGGCCTGAAACAAGCTCCTAGAGCATGGTATGACAGGTTAACAAAGTTTCTCTCAGACAAAGGCTACAGAAAAGGAGGTTTGGACAAAACTCTCTTTGTCAAAACTGAAGGAGGGAAGTTGATGGTTGCCCAAATATATGTTGATGACATAGTGTTTGGAGGAATGTCAGAACATATGGTTAAACACTTTGCTGACCAGATGCAGGCTGAATTTGAAATGAGTCTCATGGGAGAACTAACTTATTTTCTTGGACTACAAATCTCACAGATGGAGGACTCAATCTTCTTATCTCAAAGCAAGTATGCTAAGAATATTGTAAAGAAGTTTGGTATGGAGAATGCAAGTCACAAAAGGACTCCTGCTCCTACTCATCTAAAGCTTTCCAAAGATTCAAGTGGGGTTAAGGTGGATCAAAGTCTGTACAGAAGCATGATAGGAAGCTTGTTGTACTTAACTGCCAGCAGACCTGATATTGCCTTTGCAGTTGGAGTTTGTGCTAGATACCAAGCTGATCCCAAAGTCAGTCATATCAATCAAGTGAAGAGAATTTTGAAGTATGTAAGTGGTACTTACAACTATGGATTGATGTATACTCATGGTTGTGAACCAACTCTGACTGGCTACTGTGATGCTGATTGGGCTGGTAGTGCTGATGATAGAAAAAGCACCTCTGGAGGATGTTTCTTCTTGGGAAGTAATCTGGTTTCCTGGTTCAGCAAGAAACAGAATTGTGTGTCTCTTTCCACTGCTGAAGCTGAATACATTGCAGCTGGTAGTAGCTGCTCTCAAATGATATGGATGAAACAGATGCTCACTGAGTATAATGTCACACAAGATGTTATGACATTATACTGTGACAATCTGAGTACAATCAACATATCCAAGAATCCCATTCAGCATAGCAGGACCAAACATATTGACATACGACATCACTTTATCAGAGACCTTGTAGAAGAGAAGACAATCAAATTGGAACATGTTGCCACTGAGCTACAGCTGGCTGACATTTTTACCAAGGCTCTGGATGCAAATCAATTTGAAAACTTAAGGGGTAAGCTGGGTATTTGCCAACATGAGGAATTGTAGCAATTAATTTTGCTTAAAACAAGGATCAAAGGAGTTATGCCTGTTCTGATTGGTTTAAAATTGTATTTTCTCATTTCCTACAATTCTTTTAAGAAGTTGAATAGACACTCCCTTGCTTCCTTCCCCTCTCGTCTCCTCATCAAAACCCAGTCTCTCAATCAGAAAATTCTCCTCAGTTGCTGTTGGTCCTCTAAGACTGTCAAAATGTCTCAAACACCATCATCATCCAATACGACTATTTCAACCTCTTCCTCTGATCAAGATTCTAGGACAATCTCTTCTTGTCTGGACTCTGACATTCTGGAGATCTCTTCTCGTAGAAAAGTGGGAACTAACCCCACCAAGGTCAAAGAGTTGAGAACAAGACATGCAGGAAAGCCCCAAGCTTCTGCCTCTGGTAATCCATCTCATCCTTCTTCTTCAGTTCCCCCTGAGATTGCAAATAGGGAAGGGACAGCCTATGTTAATCAAGCAATAGCAAAAATTGTTTCAAGAATTCTGAACGAGAACCACTCAGTTCCTGGCATTTCTGTTCCTCTGAACCAAGAAAGCTCAAATGCTGAAACAAATCCAGATGTCTCTAAGAATGTTGAGACATCAAACAAAAAGAAGAATGTTGGCATTACTCACAAGAAAAGAAAGAAGCCTGAATCCTCTGAGTCTGATGACAGTGCTTGAAGGTTGGTTGCTGTTTGGTGGTGTTGCTGGTTGGTGCTGATATCTGGTGGAGTTTGGAAGTGTATTCAGTTGTTTTCTGCTGCTGCTCTTATTATTTTGTTTTGGATAACTGTATAATTTTATGAACATGTATCTTTGGCCCATTTGTGGCTAAAGAGGGGGAGAATATTTTGGTACTTACTTAATTAGTACTTGACATTCTATTTTTCTGCTGTCACTTATTTCTGCTGCTATCTATCTCTGATTGCTTAGGGTCTTTAGCCAAAAATCTGCCAAAGGGGGAGTTTGTAGGTGTTTAGGTATTGGCTTGCATTTTTGGTAAATCCCAAGTGTATGTGTGAATGTCATGACTGATGTCATAACATTCTAGTTCAGTTTGTACTGACTCATTAGGTACCTTTGCAGAAAAATATTGTAATTCAAGTACTGATGTTTATAAGTGTGTATCTGAGCATTTTGCAAAATGATCACATTTTGCTAAATCAGTAGAAAGGTTTTCTCAGATGTCATAACAGATGTTATGACATCCTGTTCTGAACTAACAGGTGTGCAGGTTGGATAAGTCTGAGTTTTTTCAGGAAATAACTCAGTCTTTCCTGAACAGAATCCTGCGTTTTCTGAGGGATAACCTAGCTCAACCCTAACCTGGTTAAATAAAGTCCTGTGACCTGGTCTTTAGGTCAAATGGAATTAACCCTAGGTTTTTGTGGAAACCCTAACTGAAGTTGCAGCTGCTATATATTCAACAGAGCTGCTGTTTTTCAAGGCATCCCTTTATTGATCAGAAGATCATTTGTAATCTGTATAGATTTTATTATTGTACTCCAAGCAATTATCATTGTGATAAGTGACTTGGAATAGGTTTCGAATTGTAAGGGCTGTGTAGCACTCAAAGCTTTGAAGCAAGAGTGTTTGAATGTTCCTTGACTAAAGTTGTGAAGCAGAGTCAAGTTAGTTGTGTGCATCACTCAAAGCTATGAAGCACGAGTGATTGTGTTGCTTGATTAAAAAGCTGTGAAGCTTAATCAAGTGTTTGTTTTTGAAGAGTGTCTTCATCAATTTTTAAGTCAAATTGGTTTATGTATCACTGCTGTGATTGAGGGGGAGTGAGTAGGAACTCAAGTTTAAGTTGTACTTAGATTGGAATTGCATTGGGTAGGTCTTAAGTGAAGGAGATAAACTGGTTGGTTTATTCCTGAATTAACATCTCTTATAGTGGATTTCCTCCCTGGCTTGGTAGCCCCCAGAGTAGGTGTTGTTGCACACTGAACTGGGTAAACAATTGACTGTGTTCTTTATTGCTTTTGTATTTACTGTCATGTAGTAAGTCAGATACGGTGTCATAACATTGAACGTGACATTGAGTATCTGCAGCCAGAATTTCAATAACCTCAGCCTTGATTTTATCGGACATCTCTGGACGCATACGGCGGACCTTTTGTTTTACCGGAGGGCAGTCTTCCTTGGTAGGCAGGTGATGAACCACAATGTCGGTATCCAACCCATGCATGTCTTCGTAAGACCAAGCAAAGATTTCCATGTAGTCATGCAGCATCTGAATCAACCGTTGCTTCACACTGAACTCTAGATTGGCACCAATCTTGACTTCCTTTCTGTCTGCCTCAGTACCCAGATTTACCGTTTCCACTGGCTCTTCATGTGGCTGAATGGCCCTCTCTTCCTGGAGTAGCAGTCTTGCAAGTTCACCAGGCACTTCGCAATCATCTTCACCTTCGTCTTCGGCTAAGTTGATCGGATTTTCGAAGTCATAACTGGCGGTAGCAGAGTCGTTACCAGTGAGATCCAGAGTGGATTGGAACCTGTATAAGTGGGTGTGTGTAAATATAACTGTTTTGCAATATATAATAAAGAAAGAAAAGGAGCACAAGATTTGAAATGCAACAAACGTCCAATGTTTTGATTAATGATATATGAAAATGTCATACAAAAGCCCTCACAAATGGAGCCACGGCGCCCCGGGTAGGACGCCGAGCCTTAAAAGTTTCAACATATTGTTTGTTACAAATTGAAAACAAAATAGTTCATTACTGAGTGACAAAAGTAATAGGTGTGAAGTCTTTGGTAGTCCAGTTGCTTGGTCCACTGTCGGTTGTTGGGTAGATCCAGCTGTCGAATTCCGATTCCTCCACTTCGTCTTCAATAGCATTCACTCCTGGGTTGGTGATGAACACAGGAGGTCTTCCAATTCTTGCTTTACGAACAGCCCTCTGAGCCTCTGCAGTGAAGCCCAAACCAAACTTGTCGGTCTTCGGAGTAAAGTCAGGAAGTCGACCCCAGTTTGCGCACTCGCCCTTCTCAATCACAGCCCGGGCATCCTTTAAGGAAGCCATCTTCAAAGGAGGGTCTTCAATCACAGTTTCAGCTGACGCCAAGGTCTGAGGTACTTCTTCAAAGTGTTGAAAGGGGGTTTCAATGAATTCCCCATCCATTTCTATGTATCGGAACGAGTTTAAGTGGCTGATCATATATTCTTCTTCCCCTTGAACTGTAACAATCTTCCCTCTAACCGGGTACTTAAGCTTCTGATGTAGTGTGGAGGTTACAGCTCCAGCCTTGTGGATCCATGGACGACCCAACAAACAAGAATAGGATGGTCGGATATCCATCACGTAGAAAGTAGAATCAAAAACTTGAGAACCAACCCTGATTGGAATGTCAACTTCACCATGTACCATTCTTTTCGAACCGTCAAAGGCTCGGACAACAATGTTACTAGGCTTGAGCTCCAAACCCTCACAATCCAACCTGTCTAGGGCCTTCTTGGGTAATATGTTCAATGAAGAACCGGTGTCTACCAACACATGGGCAAGAGTAGTGCCCCTGCATTCAATAGAGACATGCAGGGCGTCATTATAGTTCTTTCCTTTGGCGGTCAGATCGGCGTCAGAGAAGCCCAAACCATTATCGGCAGTCAAGTTGGCCACACAATCAGTAAATTGATCAACAGATGTTTCTTGCGGCACATGAGCCATCTTCCGGAAGGATATCAGAGCCTTTGCATGGGCCTCTGAACACAACAGCAGTGATAGCATAGAAATTTTCGATGGGGTGTGCCCCAACTGCTCAACAACATTGAAATCACTTTTCTTGATAATCTTGAGGATCTCCTCCATCTCTTGCTGGGAGGCTTCAACAGTGGTTGTCTTCGGCGCCTCCGTCAGGGCAGGCAAATCAGTAGCAATCCCTTTGCCCTGAGCGTCAGATGACTCGGCAGCAGGGGTAGAAATAGAAACTTGATTAGGAAGTGGAACATGCACACTTGCGAGTGTGATGATAAGAGGTTTCTGAATTGTTGGTGGCGCAATATCTGGCGAGAACAGCCTACCACTGCGAGTAATCTTGGCAGGCCCGGTGATGTTACTGACACCGGTACTTGTATCAAACTCTTGCTTCACTCCAAGCACATAAACATCTGCCCCATAGTGCCACGGGACAGCTTTGTCGGATGTATAAGGGAGAGGCCCTGGAACAGTGATGATGATGGGAGCAATCTTCTGAGTGGACATGATTTTGACAGGCTTCTTTGAGGGAGCCTTAGGAGGTTTGTTGAAAATAGTGACGATAGAAACTTCTTCAGTAGGGACAGCAGGAACATCAATCTTCTCGAACAAGATTTCCTTGCTATCCATCAGGCTTTGGATACCTGATTTCAGCAAAGGACAACCAAAAGGCGAAACAGCACATAGAAGGCAATCTTCACCACATCCCGGAAATAAACCGGCTAGCGACAGATTCCTTTTAACGGTCGATAACAGAGTAACAATCTCTTCCATGGAGGCTACATATCGGCCTTCTTCCACAGCACTTACTCCATGCTGGGGCATGGGAGCAGTCACAACATTGGGCCTTTCAGGCGCCTCAAACTGTATTTCCTTAGCATCAATAAGGTCTTGAACCTTATTCCTCAGAGCCCAGCAATCGTCCGTAGTATGCCCGGGGCTATCAGAGTGATAAGCGCATCGGCCGTTGGGGTTGTACTTTGGAGAAGCTGTGTTCACTACCTTCGGAGCTTCTTTGACAGTTACCAAATTGGTAGACAGTAGTTGCGACAAGATATGAGATAGGGTCATGCTGAGCCGAGTGTACTGCCTTTTGGGTCTCTCACCCCTTTGTTGATTATACTGCTGAGGAGCAGCAGCAGGCTTTGAAATTACCAATGCATTGACAGCTTGGCGGCGTTCCGGCTTAACTTGTCTTCTGGGACCATAAACAGCATTGGCTTCCTTCTTGAAGGGCTTCTTTTCAGTACTCGCAGCGGCACCTTTCTGTATCTTCCCCGACTTGATACCAGCTTCTATCCTCTCACCAGTCAAGATCAAATCTGTAAACCCAGCAGAGGAATTACCAATCAGATGATTGAAGAAAGGACCAGACAGGGTCCCAAGGAACATATCAACAAGTTCATGGTCAGTTAGCGGTGGTTGCACCCTGCCAGCCAAGTCTCTCCACTTTTGCGCATACTCCTTGAATCCTTCGCCCATCCCCAGTGACATACCCTGAAGTTGGGTACGCGTAGGAGCGAGGTCAGAATTATACTGATATTGTTTATAAAAGGCAGTAGCCAAGTCCTCCCAGTTTCGGATACTGGCTCCATCCAGCTGATAGAACCACTCGAGTTGAGCCCCAGAAAGGATATCCTAAAAGAAATGGATCCAAAGGTTCTTGTCTGCAGTGTAAGGTTGGATCTTCCTTACATATGATCTGAGATGCATCTTCGGGCAGGATAGCCCGTCATATCTTGCAAAAACTGGTACTTTGAACTTCGGGGGGATCATAATTCCAGCAACTAATCCCAAGTCTTCGAAATCTAAGCCGGAAACTCTCTGCAGCTCCATAGCTGCCAACCTGTCTTCCAAGCCTTTGTACTTATCATCAGCGGGCGGGTATTGTTGATCAGAGTAGTCTTCGTCTTCTTTAGCCTCCTCTTCTTCAACCTCGGATTCGGAAGGTACCGTAGCCGCATTCCCTTTACTGGTTCCCTCCTCAGAAGTAGAGGGAAATTCAAGCACTCTTCTGGCTTCACCCTCAAACCTTCTTCCTAGGGTAGCCACCCCGATTCTCTTCTTTTTCTTTTTCACTTGGTCTTTGTTCCCCAGCAGGGCCCTTAGATCCTCCTGACCCTTAGCCAAGGTCATCAGGAGTTGTTGAAACTGTGAGTTCTGAGACTGCAAGTCCTTGACCGTCTGTTCGAGATCCATCTTACTGAAATAAACAGCAGAAAGATAAGGAAACCTGGTGTGGAGACCTGCTTATGCGCATGATGAATGATATGCTTATGTATGCAATGCATTCAAGGATTTAGAACATTCAAAATTGTTGCAAACAAAAAGAACGCACGTCATATTAATAAGAAGGAATTTGTTAGTACATAAATGCCCCATGGGCTAAATATTACAAAAACTTCTCAAGGTAAAAAGACATTGCGCATCCTCTTTGGTGCGATGTAGGTGTTGAGGGCCTCTTCCTCGTGGAGTCGGCGAGTAAGCTCTAAAACCTTCTTCTCACTGGCGTAGAAGCTGGCTTCAAAAGTGTTCCGTTCCTCCTTGAGTTGGATCCAACTCTTCTGCATCTCCTCCCACGATGTAGGCATGTCAGGATATAGGATGGTGTAGGGAACCTCTCCTTCCTTAACGGTCTCTTTAATCACAGGGAGAACATGAGGATAAGGCATCATTAGACTCTGGGCTCGGGCTCGTACCCACTTGAGATAAGGCTCAAGAGGGATGGAATTCTTGTGCCCCAGTGTCTTGCTGTCAACCTTGTTAGGCATCCTCCAAGCTCTGATGAATCTTTGGCGAAGTCCTTGCGCATCGTTGTTGAAGTCAAAAACTAGGTCAGGAATCAACATGTCGTGAGGGCCATCCCTCCGTGCATATCCAAATTGTCTTAAGGCTAGACAAGGGTTGTAGGTAATGCCCCCCCTAATGCCAAGTAATGGAACATTAGGTAACTCTCCACAATGATCGACGATGATGACATTTTCTCTGGACCGAGAACACCAATGTACATCAGAGTGAGTGAGGGTCATCAATCGTTGTGACCACCTTAAGCCTTGGTCATTCTTCAAGACAGATTGCGGAAGGTGCGAAATAAACCACCTTGCAAGGAGAGGAGTACAGCACATGAGAACACCCCTCTTCCTCATTGTTCGAGTGTAAAATGAGTGAAGAATGTCCCCAAGCAATGTTGGTATTGGATTTCTGGATAAGAAGATTTTGACGGTGTTGACATCTACAAGCTGGTCAAGATTTGGGAACAAGACCAACCCATAGATAAGGAGTGCCACAATTTCTTCAAAGGCTTGTAGGTCCAATGAATTCCAACACTCTTGTGCTTTCTCAAACAAGAATTTTGCTAAGAAGCCTTTGACACCGCTTCTAGTTTCCCAATGCCCCTTGATGTCAGATGGCTGTAGGTGTAGTGCTTGAGCAACATCTTCAGGCTTTGGTTCCTTTCCCATACCGTTGTAGGGTAGTTGATTAAGGATAGTAATTCTCAGGAGTTGAGAAAATTCCTCCAAAGTGGGCACCAATTGGTAGTCGGGGAAAGTGAAACAGTGGTGAAGAGGGTCAAAGAATTGGAACAGCACCTTCATCATGTCCTCTTCAATGTTGGTGTTGACTAAGCTGAGCAGTCTACCATGTCTTTCACTGAAGGGAGAGCTTTCCGGAATTCTTGATGTGAGCTCCTTGAGTTGAGGAGGGATTCTCACAAGGTTGACTTGGATAGTTTTCCTGCAAAGAATTTCCATGACCTACAAAACAAGAACAAAGATGAAGATCTAAACCCTTGAAATGGTTAGTGACTGCATATGATGCTTTATGATGTTTATGATGTATGCACAAAACATATGTACAAGCAATTCACATCAAACCCTAGTTTCAGGCTTGCATGGGGTTTCATAGGTAAGTACCCTCTTGAGTGTAGTTGGCTTAAAAACCTGTCCTATAAATAGTAACCGGGTTCTAAGGAGCTCAATATCACTGGATTGTTTTCATTGTTCATTGTTTTGGTTTAGCCACTTAACTAGCGACCAAAATATTCCAAGAAAACAACCCTCAATGAGTGTAGTATCGAGTATCTACCAACTTCGGACTGCACCAAAGCCGGTCATCTCACTACCCCTAATGAAAGGCCAAGATGGTCAAGTAAGGTTCTAGGTCATTAGTGCTTAGTGACATCACTCAGCGGCCCCGTACTCTCCTTGATTGAACTCAAGGGTTACCGGTACTCACAAATATGTCGCACTAATATAGCTATTGCTTCAACTGTGTCGGTATACCCCGCACAGTTTCCACAATGTATTGCTATCTATGAATGTTTCCCCAAATCCGGGTGTAGGATTGCAAACCCAAACAAGAGAGCTAAGATGTAAAGCAATCAAAACAAACAATTAGTCATGCAAGAGGGTGATCTAAGCTCTAAGGTTACTCCACTTTAAAGTAACTCCCCAGCAGAGTCGCCAGTTCTGTGATACGGTGGGAGAACTGACTTGAGGTTTTGCGTTTGTTTTCGCAAATGTTTCGGTTGAGCAAGAGTCGCCACCGACTTTTTATTTTATCCTAAGGAAAGGTTAAAAGCACAGCAAAAACCTTTGAGATGTTTTCTTGGGTTCGGGGAGTAGATTATAGAAAGGGAAGGTATTAGCACCCTTTCTATCCATGGTTATCCATGGGCTCTTAGTTACTTGCTTAGATCAACTTGCCTTGATTTTCAATTGTTTGAAATGGTGCTTTGTGTGTGTGGATTTGAAAATGTTTTGAAAAGAGGCCAATGTGGTGGCAACCTTTGTAATGATCCATGTTGGGATGTATACAAAGATGTATGTCTTTTTAAAAGTTTTCAATGTTTTTGAAAGTTGTTTTGAAAATGTGTTGTGATGTGTGTTTTGAAAAAAATAGGCAAGTGTTTTTGTTTTGCAAGTTGGCAAGTAACCAAGAGCCATCTACCCTAACTTTCTCAAAGATCTTTGCTATGTTTTAACCCTTTTAACAATTTTGTTCCACCATTGTATTTGGTGGACAATCTTGTGTTAGGATGTGAACGGGACGGGCGCGGGTCATCGTTTAGACCATGATTGCAATGGTGCCAAGTATCTTTGGGCAATTTTTCCTTTAAGGGACTTGATCATTTTTAGGCAACTTTCGAAAGCGTCATCGAGGGACTATGATCATTTGATTGTTTTGTTTTTGCCAAAGATACCTAACGTGCAATATGGCCCATTATTGAAGGCAACAAGTGGAATACCCTAGGGGTGCAAGTGTGATTAGTGTTGTCCATTTTCATGCTTGTTTATCTTGAATTTAGGTCCAACTATTTGTTGTTTTTTTTTTATTTTCATACAAAACCCTAATTCTATCATGGCATATTTAGAAAGCTTTGAAAATGCGGAATTTAAAGGTCCTAAATTATTACAACACAATATATGGGATGGGGGGTACAAATGTTCAAATGGGGATATTTTAGCAAGAAATTAAACCCTAACTATTACATCCAAATTGAAATTTTACAAGGTATTTAATTGCACAATGATTAAATAAAATAAAATAAATATGCAAAAATGCAAAAATGATTTTCATATGTATGTAAAAAAAGTATTTTTCATGTGTCAAATAAACAAAAATAAAATGAATTCATTTTTGGTATTTTTTAGGTATTTAGGGCAAAACCCTAATTTTGTTAAATAAAATGTATTAATTATTTAATATATGCAATATTTATTAATTAGGTACAAAAAATAAATAAAAGAAAATATATTGTCAAAAAGTGATTTTTTAAGTTAAATATTAATAAAAATAAAAAGGTATTATTTTTTATGTTTTTACCTAAATATACTAAGAAATATATAAGTATGTATATTATTTATTAAATATATTAAATATGTACAAAAATTAAGTATTTAATATTTACAAAAAAAGTATATATTTTTTATAAAATGTTTTCAAAAAGATAAAATAAAATGAAATCAGAAAATAAATATGTTTGTATTATTTTTAGTTATTTTAAATAAAAGCATATTTATGTTTATTTATGTACAAAACTAAATGAAACAAAATAAATATCAAAAAAATGCAAAAAAATGTGAGAAAAATAATTTTAATATTTTTTCATGCTTAAATAAAAATATTGAACCAAAATCAAAAGGAAAAAATTAAAAATGATAAATAAAACTCAAAATGGGCCAGGGGGTGCATGTGAAATGCAATGGTGTGAAAAGGAAAACATTTCAGGCCCAGCCCATGAAAGGTTGTCTTCAACCTTCAGACAAAAATGTATGAAAAACGCGCGCCTTTCTTGCTTCAAACACAACTCCTGATTCCTGGACTTTTAGCACAAACTTATAACATGAAAGATGTCAAGCATCAAGCCACGATTCCATACATATAAAAAACTCAACTTAACTCTCAGAAATGAGAGAGAATTTCTCCATCCCTAATTCTTAACCTAAGTTTTTGTCAATGTTCAGGTCTTAAATTCTCTCAGCATATGCAATATAAATGGAAAGTGAGGATATGTATAGCTTCAGGGCCATGAGTAGAACATTTTTCATTCATAAACTTAAAGCTAAATCTTCCTATATTGAGAGATAGAAGTCCATGAACTTACCTGTTCAGCTTGGATCGTGTCTGGCAATGGAGGCACTTTCAAGGCAAGGTGAGGATTGGTACAGCTTGCTTGAAGTCCAGGGATGCTATTCCAACCTTTAGCTTGCTTTGAAACCAAGTGAATCAAGCTATGGAAATCAACCTGCAAAACAGAAAAAGTGAAAATGGTGAAGTTGGTTAGAGGTGTTACAGGTCGTGTCCAATGCTTGGGATAGCTTGTATATGTGGTATGGAGTGTGTATGAAATGGTTTTAGCAAGAATGCATGAGTGGATTGAGTTGTGGAAGTCCAACTGCAGAGGTGACTCTGTTTTCTGCAGTAGGATGGTGTTTTGAGGTTTGATGAGGTTTGGAAGGTGTTTTGGTCGTGCCTTAGCTCAGTTATGTTGTTTGGAATGTGTCTAACAAGTTTGCTTAAGCTTCTCTTGGCAGAAATGAGAGTTGTTGTGAGTTATGCCAAGTTTCTTCACACTTAAGCAAAAAATGTCAACTTGGTTTCTAGACTTGTGCAGGCCCCTCAAATGTGCTGCAAAGCCTTGTCTTGATCAGTGGGATATATCCCTGAACTTGTGCCAAAAGGATTTGCATTGTACTTCAAAGATTGCAATCTTGACATAAAGTTCAACTTTTCAAAAATGGATAATTTGCTTTTTCCATATTAAGGTTAATCTTGTATGCAATGGTTAAACACGCAAGATAAGGCTTAAACATAAAGGATTGGCATTAAATTTATGAGTGTGGATGAGATAAAAGACCTGTAATCTAGCTTAGAGCATGCTGAGTTCAAAAATGCAAAGTTATGGACATGGAAATGGCTCATGAACAAAGTGAGTTTTGCCCATATTGTCAAATTCGATTCTCCCTAACCACAAGGTTGTTTGATGAGTTCTTGGACATTTTAGAAAGCTTGGAATGTGTACTACAATACATCTTTGTAATGCAAATTGAAATTCCAAGTGGAAGCATGTGAAAAGTGGCCATGAAGTTAGGCAAAAATCCTGCCTAGAATAGGTCAAATTTTTTCTAAGTTAAGAATGTTCTGCACCCTTGTTCCAAAAATCATAACTTGAGCTACAAGCTTATTTTGAGGAAACTTTGTGAATCAAAGTTGTATATTTTGCAATGGACTATAACTTTCATGTTTTTACTTTTGTTTGAATCCAAATGCATCTTGGTGAAAAAATGGGACAAAGTTAGGAAAAAATTAGGGATTTTCATAACTTAGAAAAATTCTAAGTTATGAAAATTCTTCATTTTAAACCCTAATTTGCAAATTTGGGTTTCTTGATGAACAAGTTTCATAATTTGACATGTTTTGATGGAAAATGAATCTTGACACTTGATTTTGATCAAAAAGTCAGTTTGACTTTTCAGTATACAGTCAAATTTGACTCAGTTGACTGGAAAATTCATCTGTCAATCTTGTGCATTTGGGATCTTTTTAACTTGTTGAACATGTCAAGACAATTCCATGGGGTCCTTGAGTCCATATGTGAGCTTGGTTTGCCATTGGCTAGGTCAAACAGTCAAAAATTGCCTTTGTGCAGTCAAAACCCTAAAAATGACCATTTTGCCCTTTTTGGTGGTCTGATCAAATTTCTTGTGGAATTGTAATTCAAACTTGACCAAATGGTTTATATGAGTTCATAATGTTGATGTGATTCAAAAATTATGAGGTTTGACTGTCAATTGACCACAGTTGACTTTTTCCCTAATACAGTTGATTTCTAGGTCAACTATCCAATTGACTGGGCAAAGATTGGAATCAAGGCTTGAAACTTGGTATGGATAAACTTGGGAGTCCAATATGAAGCATGAAAGTCATCTTAGGCATTTTAGGTCAAAACATCTTTGTGCAAACTCAAACCCTAATTTGGGTCAACAGTGCAAAGAGAAGTCTTGAGCAGAGCAAAACCCTAACTGGATCTTGAGCTTCAAGGGTCTTGTGGTGAGAAAATATTGAGGAAATGGGAGGGCAAATTTTGGGGTACAACAGGTACAAATATTTATAAATGGGGGATGAGACTTGTCGGAATAGTAGTGCCCAAATATATTTACAACCAAATCGAATCGCATTCTCAATGTAAAATGTAGCAATGTATAAGAATAAAAGTAATGCAAATGTATTGGTGTAAGTGCGTGTGATTGTTTACAAGTGATGTAAGATGTTAACTTAATGCAAAATTAAGTAAGTATTTATTTTTGGATATTTGTTGATTTTGTACAAACAAAAGTTTCAAAGAAAAGAAAAATGTTTTAAGTCAAAGAAAATTATTATTTGTATTTTAGTTTCTATACAAAAGGGTTTTTAAGGAAAAGAAAAGAAAATTGTTTAACTTTAAGAAAATTAATGTTTATGTGTTTTGTTAATGTTTTATATACAAACAACAAAAAAGGATTTTATTAATAGAAAATAAAATGTTTAAACCTAATACATCTGAGATTTTCATATTTTTAAGTATAATAAAATCAAAAAGAAGCATCTAAGAAAAAAAAGTTAAAGTATCATTTTTATTTAACAAACAAAAATAAAATATATTAGTTTGAAAAAAATAAAATGATAAGTAAAAAAAGATATTAGTTTGAAATAAATAAAAATGGATAAAATATTAAATGGGCCTTAGAATTTATTCTAGGCCCAACACAAAACTTGAAAAGAAAGAATCAGAGGGGCTGTAGGCCAGATTTTGTTGGTCTTAAGCGTGGATGGGGCAAGGCCCAAGACATGAGTTTGACACATTTTTTTGTAAGGGTTTGGTTCGGTTTGTCTCATTTTGGAATTAGGGTTTGTTGAGTTACAGAGGCGCTATTTCTCCATTTTTGCTTCGTTGTCCTCTTCATCTTGTCAAGCCATGGATTCTGAACAAAATTACTCTTCGCCTAAGGCCACCCAGCGCCACCGTCCATCATCTCCTCGCGTTTATTCAAGCAGTGATAAAAAGAGGTACGATTTCTGTCTTAACGCATTAGGGTTCTCAGATTTCCAATCTTGCATGTTTTTATTTGTTCTGATTCTTTGATTATTATTATGTCTTGTATGAGGTGTGGAAAGAAAAAAAAAGAAAAGGAGTTATACCTTTGGGGTTCGTTGCTTGGAGAGGAGGAGAGGCGGACTTGGAGGCGCGTAGGGTGGCCGGAGACGGAGGGAGCACTGATGCTGAGGAGCTTGCTTGGAAAAACTGGTATTTTGTATCTTGTTTTTATGGTTTCATGATGAATACTAAAAACCTAGCTTACCTGTTTCTGAACACTTCTTTTCCTCTTCCGCTTGCTTATTTGCTCTGAGACACTTGATTTGTGTTACTCAATGATGAACTTTTTTAGTTCTGAAAGCTTGAGTGTTGTTGATATGTTGGTTCTAATAACTTGATGATGTTGCCTTATTTTGATATCTGAGTTGTTTGCCTTTGTTTTTGTGTTAGACCCTGTGATGAGCCTAGCTCTGAGGGCTTTGTTGGTTTGAATACTTTGAGTTTGAACTTCAACAGGTTACTGACTTCAGGCTTCAAGGCTTATCAGTTTGCTGGCTTTTGGTTTGTTTGAATTTTGTTTGGAAACTGGTTTTTTAAGCAGGTTTGTATGGCTTCAAACCAGCTTGAGGCAACTCTGGTTTGTGTTTCTGTTATGTAACAGGTTTATGCTTGAGGCAACTCTGTTTGTGTTTGCTTTTGATAAAGGCTTGAGCTTGTGTTGTTTCTTTGTATTTTTCTGCTTCTCCTGCTTTTGTTCTGGTATATCTTCTTTATATCTTTAAGCCTCAAGCCTGCTGTAAGCCTTTCTCTCTTCTACTCTCTCTCTCTACAGATTAAAAAGCATTTTTATATTGCTTACACTGTACTTTCTCTCTGAAAAAGTGTTGGCCTTGGGAAATGATGTATTTTGAATATCTTGCTTGCAATATTTCTTTCCTCTGCATATTTCCTGCTTTTCTGCATATCTTGTGTACTTTGTTGACAGCTTTTTTTGGATAGCCTTTTGATAGCTTTTGGACAGTTTGGTTTTGACATTGGACTTGGTTTAGTTTCTTCAGTTTGCAATCAGTTTAGTTTGGACTTTGTGCATTGGTTTTGAAATTTTGAACTGTGCAATTTGTTTTTTTTGGCATATTCAGTAGCTGTTCAGTTTGCCTCTTTGGTTGACAATTTTAGAATTATGCAGCTTGTTTGACAATTTTGAATTTGTGCAATATTGTAGCTTTGTGCATTTCATATTTTGCAAGCATATTTCTATCCCTCTTTGTGAACCAAGAGTTTCTTGTGATTTACAGAGAGGGTGAATAAACTGATTTCGGCCAGTCACTTTTAATGATGAGCTTTTTAAATATCTGTCTGCCTTTTTATTTCATCTGCATTGACTTCTTTTCTTTTCTTTTTCTTTTTGCAGATAAAAGTCAGTTGAGCAAAGGATGAGTAGCAGATGAAGACTTAGGAAATTTTAGGATGTAGTTTTATTTCATTTTAATTATTTGTAATAATATTAATGTAAATGACTGTAAATGAATTTACAGTATTCAAATAATATCTGTAACAAACAATTCAAAATGAAATAAATAAGTCTTTTTTTGGTCAGATTTCTCTTTTATTTCTCTTCAATTGTTTATTTAATTATTTATATTTCTTGAATTATAATAAATGGAAATAAATCCCAACTATTCTAACTTAGAATAAATAATTAATTAATAAACGTTGTAGTCTCGCCACTTAGCATTAATCAATAATAAACTTGGCGCTCCAATTAACCATAGCAATGCACAGTTAATCAAACAAACGTCCACATGTCTTTTCTTTTACTGATCATACCAAACACTGCAAGTTCTCAATTCAAATTCCTCAATCCAAATCTCATAGTAAATTGAAAAGAACTGTAGAATTAATTCTTTCTGAGAATGTGCGCACAAAACCCTGATTCTTGATTTAATGTCGAAGAAGCGCCTGCCTGATCAAACCCTGAGCCAAACTTAACCAAACCCTAATAATCTGCTTGAACTGTTCCAGAACCATGAAAACCCTAATTTTGTCTGACTGGCGAGAAAAGTCTGTTTTGACTGATTCTTAGGCCAATCTGAAAAATTAAGAGAAGCCCGAAGCTGTGATTTCTTGTGGAAAAATAGGAGGGCAAATTTTGGGGTACAACAGTTGCCCCTGTTCAATCTTCTTGAACCTGAAGAGTTAGATTGGCAAGTTTGCCTTTCGCGACTCGAGGGTAAAAGGAGATTGGACACTAGAGTGCCCAAAAAATTTGCACTCGGTGATGTGATGGTAGAGGGAATGGGCTTAAAGATGCCATATGGTGATGGGCTTAAAGATGCCATCTAGGGATGTGACAGAATCTTGTCGGGGGATGGGCTTAGAGATGCCATCTGGAAGTGTTTGGAGGAACTGTATGTCGTTGATGAGTGGACGAGTATCAGAAAGGTATCCATGTTTTGGAACGTCTCTGAACTGGGGGTCTGAATAAGCAATAGATTGACATCTGTATCTGGAAGCATCCGTAAACTGTTTTCAGGAGTTGAAATTGAATAAGCAATAGAGCAGCATCCGTTGTTGGGAAGCGTCCGTAAACTGTTTTTAAAAGTTGAGAAGAATCTAAACAAGCGATAGGTTAACATCCGTTACTGGAGAACCCGTGAACTGTTTTCAGAAGTCTTGAAGTTGAATAAGCAATAGAGCAGCATCCGTTGTTGGGAAGCGTCCGTAAACTGTTTTCAAAAGTTGAGACGTGGAGAAGGAACCGGTGTAGGGTTTCCTGACGATGAGTCCGTGTAAAACTGCATCTGAATGAATCTGGAATAAGTATCAGAATATCGCCATGTCTGGGTCACATCTAAACTATCTCTGGGTGAATCTGGAATAAGTATCAGAATGTCGCCATGTCTGGGTCACATCTGAACTATTTCTAGAAAGAATCTCGGAAGATGATGATCTTTGTCTGTTGACTGATCTTTCCTGAAAAGGTAAAGAGTTATTTGTATGCAATGTCATGATGCATGATGCAATGTATGTTATATCAATGTTTATGATATGAATGTGATGAATGCGCATGTAAGCTGATGAGTTGTCTTGCTGAGGATAGATGAATCCTGGATGGCTGGAGATAAAAGAATCTTGACTACTGCCGGGGAAAGTAATTCCTTGACTGCTGCAGGGGATTGAAAATCCTTTGATCGTTGAAAATGTGAAGTCCTGGGACCGCTGTTGGGGAATCAGGAGCTTGGGTTGTATGCCCATCTACTGGGGATTCCTGTCTTGAGGAGATCTTCACTGGGAAATATTCGAATACTCTGTGAGGAACTGAGAATGAGAGTCTTCACTCAGCTTGGGGATTGATAGTTGGAAGTTTTAGCTTCGCTGGGGATTGCAAGAATCTTTTGATTGATGCAGGTATTGATCTGGGATCTTGAAAAGGTTGGTCGGTGAGATAGTTGTCCTGGCTGGTTTCAGGTATTGATCTCTGACCTGAGAAAGAAAGATAGTTTTCCTGGCTTGTTACAGGTATTGATCTTCAATCTCTTCATGTAGATGGTTTCCTGGCTTGTTACAGGTATTGATCTACAATCAGTCGTCCACAGATATTTTCCTGGCTTGCTACAGGTATTAATCTGGAACTTAAGAAAGGTTGGTCAAGGAGATAATGTCCTGGCTGGTTTCAGGTATTGATCTCTGACCTGAGAAAGAAAGATAGTTTTCCTGGCTTGTTACAGGTATTGATCTTCAATCTCTTCATGTAGATGATTTCCTTGCTGGTTTCAGGTATTAATCTATAATCAGTCGTCCACAGATATTTTCCTGGCTTGCTACAGGTATTAATCCGGAACTTAAGAAAGGTTGGTCAAGGAGATACTGTCCTGGCTGGTTTCAGGTATTGATCTCTGACCTGAGAAAGAAAGATAGTTTTCCTGGCTTGTTACAGGTATTGATCTTCGATCTCTTCATGTAGATGGTTTCCTGGCTGGTTTTAGGTATTAATCTACAATCAGTCGTCCACAGATATTTCCATGGCTTGCTACAGGTATTAATCCGGAACTTAAGAAAGGTTGGTCAAGGAGATACTGTCCTGGCTGGTTTCAGGTATTGATCTCTGACCTGAGAAAGAAAGATAGTTTTCCTGGCTTGTTACAGGTATTGATCTTCAATCTCTTCATGTAGATGATTTCCTGGCTGGTTTCAGGTATTAATCTACAATCAATCGTCCACAGATATTTTCCTGCCTTGCTACAGGTATTAATTCGGAACTTAAGAAAGGTTGATCAAGGAGATACTGTCCTGGCTGGTTTCAGGTATTGATCTATGACCTGAGAAAGAAAGATATTTTTCCTGGCTTGTTTCAGGTATTGATCTTCAATCTCTTCATGTAGATGACTTCCTGGCTTGTTACAGGTGTTGATCCACAATCAGTCGTCCACAGATATTTTCCTGGCTTACTACAGGTATTAATCCGGAACTTAAGAAATACGCCACTTTGAGAATTAGAATCTTCATTCTGTTGGGAGTCAGAGATTGGGAGTATACAAATCTTCTGAGGTGATGAGAATCTTCATGCTGTTAACGGCCAGAAACTGGGAGTATACCAATCTTTTGAGGTTTTAAGGATGAGAGTCTTCACTCTTGAGAGAAACAGATTTTTAGGAGCTTCAATTGTCCGTTATTATGTTGGTGGTTGTAACTTCCAGCAGGTGATGAAGGAATTGTTGGATACTTTTGACATTCGAATGCCCCAAGTGATGATGAAGGAGACTTGCCCCAGGTTACTCTTCTAATTGAGAGATTTTGTTGAAATCTTGACTGGACTGCCCCAGGTTAATTGAACTTTGAAAGATTTTGTTGAAACCTTGACTGGACTTCCCCAGGTTAACTGAACTTTAAAAGATCTGTTGAAACCTTGACTGGACTGCCCCAGGTTAACTGGATAGTTACATGTCATGCCCCCTTGTTGATAGGAGATTTGTCAATGGAAGTGTCATCCTTTTTGAAGTGATTTTGTTCACTGAGAGGGCTTTCGTTCATCGGATATTCATTGTGTGAATTTCTCCGCTGTCAAACAAATAGTCACATGCAAACAAGGATATTCAAGCAATGCAAAGTTTATGTTTGTCTCGAAGTTTTGAAAAATGCGTTTTTTAGCAGAAAACTTTTTGTAAGACAAATTCAACACCAGATTTAGGGCAAAGCCTTACAGGAGTCAGGATACCTTTTGTAACAGTATGCTTTCGAACTAACCCATGCTTTAGTTAGGACTTTTGAAGGGTTGTAACGTGGCTTGGTTCACGGTTTAAGAAACAAAGGATAAAGGCTCAAAGTATATTTGTACCCACCCACTCTTCGTGATGTCCTTCAATCCTAGGCTCAGTTAATTTGTGCGTCGAACTCCATTCGAATTTGGAAAGACCTTTTGGGTGATGGTTCACTAATTGAATTTGGAGGGCAGTCATCATCTCCTTTTTCTTTTGCAACATTTTTTCATGTTGTTGAGGATTTGTAATGACCTCTTTCTTTTGATTTGTTATCCCTAACTTTTGCCTGACTGTTTCTGTTTTCGAGATTACAGTCAGCGGGATGCCCCAGCTTTCTTAAGCCTCCTTTATAGGTTTTGGCTCAGTGGGCTTTTCTTTTTTGAGAGATAATGACTGTCTATGTGATAGGGAACCATCACTGTCTTTTGATTCCAGAGGAATGCTTTTCTTTGACGTCGTTCGTTGTATTATGAATTGAGAGTTTGCGACTTCAATGCGCACCCCCTTTTTTTTGAATTAACTGAGAGACTACCCTGCCCCAGGTTTAAATCAAAGGTTTCAATTTGTTTAGAACAGAAAACTCCTACTTCTTTGGCTCGAAGGGGTTGACTAGGGATTATCTTCCTTATAACTCCAGTGTTTGGGAATTGAAAGAAATGCCTGTACATCATCAGCAAGGTCTGTTCAAAAGCATACTGTATGAGATTACGGTATTGTTTCGTCATCCTCCCTCTAAAGGCTTGCAGCTTTTTATCAAGAGTCAAATATCATAAATAAAGTAGAAAGCATAGTTCAAGTGTAATGAAAATGAGTGGATCAAATCAAGACAAACATATGCAATGCATTAATGAAACAAAGTTTGACATTAATAGATGATTGTTTGAATAACAAAGAGATTACAACTTGAAAATTCAAATGAAACAAAGGCGCTCTCAATGATTTGGCATAGGAGCAGTGATCATGCTAGAGTCTCCGGAGGGTCAAACTCGATCTCCTTGGCATCAATCATGTCTTGGACCTTGTTCTTCAGAGCCCAACAGCTGTTTGTGTCATGCCCTGGGCTACCACAATGATAAGCACATCTTGCATCCGGGTTGTAGTTTAGGGAAGAAGTCTTAGGATTCGGGTGAGGAGCCTTTAATGTAATCAGCTCTTTCTCCAGCATGTGTTGTAGCGCTTGAGAGAACGATATGTGGATGTTGGTGAACTGTCTTTTAGGCGCGTCTGGCCTTCGTTGATTTCCCTTTGGCTGTTGTCGGTGTGACGTAGAACCAGAGATCAGGACTGCCCCTACATGCTGGTCACGATGATTCTTCTGACTGTTCATAGCATTGGACTCTTTCCTCCCATTATAGGGAATTATCTGAGTATCCGAGGATGTAGTTCCTTGGATCTTTCCACTTTTGATGCCAGCTTCGACCCTCTCGTCGGTCAGTATTAGCTCGGTGAACCCGGCTGAGGAGCTTCCAATTAAGTGATTGAAGAAAGGCCCTGTCAGAGTTCCCATGAAGATGCCAATCAGCTCTCTGTCAGTTAAAGCAGGTTGCACCCTACCATCCAGATCTCTCCACTTTTGGGCATATCCCTTGAAGCTCTCGTCAGAACCCATGGTCATGTTCTGCAATTGAACACGAGTAGGTGCAAGATCAGCATTGTATTGATACTGTTTGTAAAAAGCCATAGCTAAATCTTCCCAGGTGTGGATGCGAGAACTCTCCAATTGATAGAACCACTCGAGTTGATCCCCTATCAGACTTTATTGGAAGAAATGGATCCAAAGCTTTGGATCAGTTGTGTATGGTTGAATCTTGCGGGCATAAAACTTTAGATACATCTTAGGGCAAGAGACTCCATCATACAGGGCCAAGGTGGGGACTTTGAACTTTGGAGGGATGGCTAATCCAGGAACCAAACCCATGTCTCCTAAATCCAAGCCAGGTATTTGTTGAATCTCCATAGCATTGAGGCGATCCTCTAACTCTTTGTACTTGTCATCAGCGAGAGGATATTGTTCTTCGGAGCAACCAGCTTCATCAATCTCCAAATTGTGGTCTTCTTCAAGACTATCCCCTATGTTGGATGGAGTTGCAAGGTCTAGGGTCTTAGGTCTTCTTCTCAAGTTCAGGATACTCGATGCCTTCTTGGACTTCTTCTTCTTGTCTTTGAGAAGGAGAGATGTCAGGTCCTCTTGCCCTTTACCCATAGCCAGAAGCATTTGTTGGAATTGAGCGTTTTGAGCTTGGAGATCTTTCACCGTTTGTTCCATATCCATCTTACTGAAATAAACAGTAGGAAGATAAGGAGACTTGTATGGGAGAAACCTGTTATGCAATGATATGTATGATATATGTATGCAGTGTTTTCAAGGATCTCTTGGGGTAAACACAAGAGAATGTTAGAGGTTGAACTTTGATCTTTGATTGGAGAACTTTGTACCGGTGGATGTCTTTCCACGAGAATCAAGCTCACCATGTCAAGTGGGTCATAGCCCCTGATTCAAGTTGTTGCACTTGATCTTTGATGGCATTTGTTTAGAGGAGAAACCTCTTTCCCCTTGGTAGACGTCTGGTTCAACGTAACCCTGCATCAAAAGAACCCTCGAGATCCTTGAAATGGTTATTGAAAATGCTATGGTATGATGTCATGATGTTATGTACATGTATGCAAAAGCAAGTAAGTGTATATACAGGTAATCATATTTACACAAAGAAAACAAGTCCTTAGGTTTAGGCTTGCATGGGGTTGTAGGTAAGTACCCTCTTGAAGTTAGTTGGCTCATCCTGTCCTAAAATAGAAACCGGGTTCTAAGGAGCTCAATATCATTGGATTGTTTTCTGTGTTCATTGTTTTGGTTTAGCCACTTAACTGGCGACCAAAATATTCCAAGAAAACAACCCTCAGTGAGTGTAGTATCGAGTATCTACCAACTTTGGATTGCACCAAAGTCGGTCATCTCACTACCCCTAAAAAGGCTAAGATGGTCAAGTAAGGTTCTAAAAGTTCGTTAGTGCTTCATGACATCACTCAGCGGCCCCGTACTCTCCTTGATTGAACTCAAGGGTTACCGGTACTCACAAATATGTCGCACTAACATAGCTTACTGCTTCAACCATGTTGGTATACCCCGCACAGTTCCCTCACAGTTTTATTGCTATTTACCTAAAAAGGTGCCCCCAAATCCGGGTGTAGGATTTACAACAAACCCAAACAAGGACCCAAAAAGTAAAGCAATCAAAGCAATCAAAGCAAGTATGTAAATGTGATCTAAACCCTAAGGTAACCCCACTTTTAAATTCTACCCAGCAGAGTCGCCAGTTCTGTGATACGGTGGGAGAACTGACTTGAGGTTTTGCGTTTGTTTTCGCACTTGTTCGGTTTAGCAAGAGTCACCACCGACCTTTTATTTTATCCTAAGGAAAGGTTAAAAAGCACAGGAAAAACCTTTTGAGATGTTTTCGTGGGTTTGTGGGGTAGATTATGAAAAGGGAAGGTATTAGCACCCTTTTCATCCATGGTTATCCATGGGCTCTTAGTTACTTGTTTTAGATCACTTGCCTTGATTTTCAATTGTTTGAAATGTTGGTGTGTGTGTGTGTGTTTTTGAAAATGTTTTGAAAAAGATGCCTTGTCTAGGCAACCTTTGTAACAATTCTTTACTCGAATGTTTTACAAAGGTGTTTGTCTTTTTGAAAAGATGTTTCAAGGTTTTGAAAGTTGGTTTTGAAGTTGTGTAGTGATGTGTGTTTTGAAAAGTAGGCAAGTGTGTTTTGCAAGTTTGATCAAGTAACTAAGAGTTGTCTACCCCTAAATTTACTCAAAGATTTTCTCATGTTTTAACCCTTTTAACAGTATTGTTCAACCATTGTATTTGGTGGACAATCTTGTGTTAGGATGTTAATGGGACAGGCGCGGGTCATCGTTTAGACCATGAATGCAATGGTGCCAAGTGTCTTTGGCAATTTTGCTTGAAGGGACTATGATCATTTCGTTTAGGCAACTTCGAAAGCGTCATCGAGGGACTATGATCATTTGAATTGTTTTGCCAAAGAAACTCAACATGTAAGCATGGCCCATTTTGGAAGGCAACAAGCGGGATTACCCTAGGGGTGCAAGTGTGAATTGTGTATTGATTGTCATGCATTTGTCTTGTATTTAGGTTATCTAGCGGTTGATTTTATTTACATACAAACCCTAAGTCTATCATGGCATAATTTAAAAGCGATAAATTACGGGAATTTAAAGTCCTAAACTATTACAAATGAGTATCCGGGGATGGGGGTACAAATATTTACAAATGGGGGATGAGACTTGTCGGAATAGTAGTGGCCAAATATATTTACAACCAAATCGAATCGCATTCTCAATGTAAAATGTAGCAATGTATAAGAATAAAAGTAATGTAAATGTATTGGTGTACGTGCGTGTGATTGTTTACAAGTGATGTAAGATGGTAACTTAATGCAAAATTAAGTAAGTATTTATTTTTGGATATTTGTTGATTATGTACAAACAAAAGTTTCAAAGAAAAGAAAAATGTTTTAAGTCAAAGAAAATTATTATTTGTATTTTAGTTTCTATACAAAAGGGTTTTTAAAGAAAAGAAAAGAAAATTGTTTAACTTTAAGAAAATTAATGTTTATGTGTTTTGTTAATGTTTTATATACAAACAACAAAAAAAGGGTTTTATTAATAGAAAATAAAATGTTTAAACCTAATACATCTGAGATTTTCATATTTTTAAGTATAATAAAATCAAAAAGAAGCATCTAAGAAAAAAAAGTTAAACTATCATTTTTATTTAACAAACAAAAATAAAATATATTAGTTTGAAAAAAATAAAATGATAAGTAAAAAAAGATATTAGTTTGAAATAAATAAAAATGGATAAAAGATTAAATGGACCTTAGAATTTATTCTAGGCCCAACACAAAACTTGAAAAGAAAGAATCAGATGGGGTGTAGGCCAGATTTTGTTGGGCTTAAGCGTGGATGGGGCAAGGCCCAAGACATGAGTTTGACACATTTTGTTGTAAGGGTTTGGTTCGGTTTTTCTCATTTTGGAATTAGGGTTTGTTGAGTTACAGAGGCGTCGTTTCTCCATTTTTGCTTCATTGTCCTCTTCATCTTCTCAAGCCATGGATTCTGAACAAAATTCCTCTTCGCCTAAGGCCACCCAGCGCCACCGTCCATCATCTCCTCGCGTTTATTCAAGCAGTGATAAAAAGAGGTATGATTTCTGTCTTAACGCATTAGGGTTCTCAGATTTCCAATCTTGCATGTTTTTATTTGTTCTGATTCTTTGATTATTATTATGTCTTGTATGAAGTGTGAAAAGAAAAAAAAAAGAAAAGGAGTTATACCTTTGGGGTTCGTTGCTTGGAGAGGAGGAGAGGCAGACTTGGAGGCGCGTAGGGTGGCCGGAGACGGAGGGAGCAGTGATGATGATGAGCTTGCTTGGAAAAACTAGTATTTTGTATCTTGTTTTTATGGTTTCATGATGAATACTGAAAACCTAGCTTACCTGTTTCTGAACACTTCTTTTCCTCTTCCGCTTGCTTATTTGCTCTGAGACACTTGATTCGTGTTACTCAATGATGAACTTTTTTAGTTCTGAGAGCTTGGGTGTTGTTGATATGTTGGTTCTGATAACTTGATGATGTTGCCTTATTTTGATATCTGAGTTGTTTGCCTTTGTTTTTGTGTTAGACCCTGTGATGAGCCTAGCTCTGAGGGCTTTGTTGGTTTGAATACTTTGAGTTTGAACTTCAACACTTTGAGTTTGAACTTCAACAGGTTACTGACTTCAGGCTTCAAGGCTTATCAGTTTGCTGGCTTTTGGTTTGTTTGAATTTTGTTTGGAAACTAGTTTTTTAAGCAGGTTTGTATGGCTTCAAACCAGCTTGAGGAAGCTCTGGTTTGTGTTTCTGTTATGTAACAGGTTTATGCTTGAGGCAGCTCTGTTTGTGTTTGCTTTTGATACAGGCTTGAGCTTGTGTTGTTTCTTTGTATTTTTCTACCTCTCCTGCTTTTGTTCTGGTATATCTTCTTTATATCTTTAAGCCTCAAGCCTGCTGTAAGCCTTTCTCTCTTCTACTCTCTCTCTCTACAGATTAAAAAGCATTTTTATATTGCTTACACTGTACTTTCTCTCTGAAAAAGTGTTGGCCTTGGGAAATGATGTATTTTGAATATCTTGCTTGCAATATTTCTTTCCTCTACATATTTCCTTCTTTTCTGCATATCTTGTGTACTTTGTTGACAACTTTTTTTGGATAGCCTTTTGATAGCTTTTGTACAGTTTGGTTTTGACATTGGACTTGGTTTAGTTTCTTCAGTTTGCAATCAGTTCAGTTTGGACTTTGTGCATTGGTTTTGAAATTTTGAACTGTGCAATTTGTTTTTTTGGCATATTCAGTAGCTGTTCAGTTTGCCTCTTTGGTTGACAATTTTGGAATTATGCAGCTTGTTTGACAATTTTGAATTTGTGCAATATTGTAGCTTTGTGCATTTCATATTTTGCAAGCATATTTCTATCCCTCTTTGTGAACCAAGAGTTTCTTGTGATTTGCAGAGAGGGTGAATAAACTGATTCCGGCCAGTCACTTTTAATGATGAGCTTTTTAAATATTTGTCTGCCTTTTTATTTCATCTGCATTGACTTCTTTTCTTTTCTTTTTCTTTTTGCAGATAAAAGTCAGTTGAGCAAAGGATGAGTAGCAGATGAAGACTTAGGAAATTTTAGGATGTAGTTTTATTTCATTTTAATTATGTGTAATAATATTAATGTAAATGACTGTAAATGAATTTACAGTATTCAAATAGTATTTGTAACAAACAATTCAAAATGAAATAAATAAGTCTTTTTTTGGTCAGATTTCTCTTTTATTTCTCTTCAATTGTTTATTTAATTATTTATATTTCTTGAATTATAATAAATGGAAATAAATCCCAACTATTCTAACTTAGAATAAATAATTAATTAATAAACGCTGTAGTCTCGCCACTTAGCATTAATCAATAATAAACCCGGCGCTCCAATTAACCATAGCAATGCACAGTTAATCAAACAAACGTCCACATGTCTTTTCTTTTACTGATCATACCAAACACTGCAAGTTCTCAATTCAAATTCCTCAATCAAAATCTCAGAGTAAATTGAAAAGAACTGTAGAATTAATTCTTTCTGAGAATGCGCGCACAAAACCCTGATTCTTGATTTAATGTCGAAGAAGCGCCTGCCTGATCAAACCCTGAGCCAAACTCAACCAAACCCTAATAATCTGCTTGAACTGTTCCAGAACCATGAAAACCCTAATTTTGTCTGACTGGCGAGAAAAGTCTGTTTTGACCGGTTCTTAGGCCAATCTGAAAAATCAGGAGAAGCCCGAAGCTGTGATTTCTTGTGGAAAAATAGGAGGGAAAATTTTGGGGTACAACAGAGGCTATCTTAACTTCAATGGGAAAGACTGCCTCCATGCCATATACCAAGGAATAGGGTGTTGCCCCTGTTGACGTCCGCGCTGAGGTACGGTACCCATGAAGAGCAAATGGTAACATCTCGTGCCAGTCTTTGTATGTCACTGTCATCTTCTACACGATCTTCTTAATGTTCTTATTAGCCGCTTCGACAACCCCATTCATCCTCGGCCGGTAAGGAGAAGAGTTATGATGATGTATCTTGAATTGCTTGCAGAGCTCAGTGATCATCTTATTGTTGAGATTGGTACCATTATCCGTAATGATCCTCTCTGGTACACCATATCGACAGATCAGATTGTGCTGAATGAACCGTGCCACAACGTTCTCGGTTACAGTGGCAAAGGAAGCTGCTTCAACCCACTTCGTAAAGTAATCAATAGCTACCAGGATGAAATGATGCCCGTTGGATGCCGTAGGTCTGATCTCGCCGATCATGTCAATGCCCCACATCGCAAAAGGCCAAGGTGCCGTCAAGATGTTCAGAGGTACTGGAGGTATGTGCACCTTATCAGCATAGACTTGGCACTTGTGACAGGTCCGAGCATGCTGATAACAGTCGGCTTCCATAGTGGACCAATAGTATCCTGCCCGTAGGATTTTCTTTGCCATGGTATGTCCACTGGAATGAGTTTCGAAAGTACCTTCATGTAAATCTGCCATGATCCTTTCTGACTGGTTCTTATCCATACACCGCGGTAAGGTTGAATCATGGTTACACTTCTAAAGGATGTCATTGCTGATGAAGAACTTCGCTGCGAACCTCCTCAGAAACTTCTTGTCATTAACAGATGCACCCTTGGGGTACTCCTGAGCTTCAAGATACCTCTTCACCTCATGAAACCAGGGCTTTTTGTTACCTCTTCAGTCTCAATGTCACAGCAATGTGCAAGTTCATCCAATCTTTCAATGATAATCCAGGGAGCTTCGTTGTCCCAATTGACCTTGAACATAGAATACATCATAGCCAGCGCGTCCGCCAACTGATTCTCCTCTCTAGGGAAGTGTTCAAAGGTTATCTCCTCGAAGTGGGGAAGCAATGTCAACACATACTCCTTGTAAGGAATAAGATTAGGGTGTTTCGTATTCCACTCGCCTTTGATCTGGCTGATCACGAGAGCGGAATCTCCAAAAATACTTAGAAACTTAATCCTTAGGTCAATTGCTGCTCGAAGACCCATGATGCATGCATCATACTCCGCCATATTGTTGGTGTAGTTGAAACATAGTCGAGCGATGAATGGAGTATGAGAGCCTTTAGGAGATATGATCACAGCGCCAATGCCATTACCTAAAGCATTTGAAGCTCCATCAAAGTACATAGACCATCGGGATCCTTCCTCAGGTCCTTCACCCGGTCCAGGTTCTTCATAGTCAGTCACTATCATGATATTCTCATCTGGAAACTCGAAGTTCATATACTGGTAATCATCCACTTCTTGATGTGCCAAAGGATCTGCTAACACACTTCCCTTGATTGCCTTTTGGGTCGTATACTGGATGTCATACTCAGTCAAGATCATCTGCCATCTTGCTATTCTTTCGGACAAGGCAGGCTTCTCGAAGATATACTTGATTGGATCCATCTTTGATATCAATAGAGTAGTGTGAGTCAGCATATACTGTCTCAGCCGGCGAGCAGCCCATGCCAAAGTGCAGCAAGTTTTCTTGAGCAGTGAGTATCGGGTCTCACAGTCGGTAAACTTTTTGCTAAGGTAATAAATAGCATGCTCTTTTTGGCCAGACTCGTCATGCTGACCCAGTACACACCCCATTGAGTTGTCGAGTACTGTCAAGTATAAGATCATAGGTCTCCCTTCAACTGGAGGCATCAGAATGGATGGCTCTTGGAGATATTCCTTGATCCTTTCGAAGGTGGCCTGACATTCATCGTTCCATCTTACCACTTGATCTTTCTTCAGTAACTTGAAGATTGGCTCACAAGTAGCAGTCAGGTGTGAGATGAATCGGGCAATGTAGTTCAAACGTCCCAGAAAGCCTCTGACTTCTTTTTCTGTTCAGGGAGCTGGTATTTCCTGTATAGCCTTCACCTTTGCAGGGTCCACTTGAATACCTTTATCACTTACGACGAAACCCAGCAGCTTACCAGATCTCACCCCGAAGGTGCACATGTTCGGGTTTAACCTCAACTTGTACAACTTCAACCTGTCAAATAACTTCTGAAGGTGGTCCAGATGCTCTTCTTCAGTCTGGGATTTTGCAATTATGTCGTCGACGTATACCTCAATCTCATGATGAATCATGTCATGGAACAAAGCGACCATGACGCGCTGATACGTTGCCCCAGCATTCTTCAATCCAAAAGGCATGACCTTGTAGCAAAAGGTACCCCATTGAGTAACAAAGGTTGTCTTCTCCATGTCTTCGGGAGCCATTTTAATCTAATTATAACCGTAGAAACCATCCATAAAGGAGAAGACCTTATGTTGTGCGGTGTTGTCAACCAAGACGTCGATATGAGGCAGAGGGAAATCATCCTTGGGGCTTGCCCTGTTCAGATCCCTATAGTCAACACACATTCGAACCTTACCATCCTTCTTCGGCACTGGAACCACATTGGAAACCCACTGGGGGTAAGAGGTGACTACTAGAAAACCGGCATCAAACTGTTTCATAACTTCAGCCTTGATTTTCTCAAACATTTCTGGGCGCATTTGGTGGACTTTCTGTTTCACTAGAGGACAATCCTCTTTGGTAGGCAATCGGTGAACCACAATATCGGTATCCAACCCAGGCATATCTTCATAAGACCAGGCAAAGATCTCAACATAGTCACGCAGCATCTGAATCAACCGTTGCTTGACACTAGGTTCCAGATTTGCACCGATCTTGACCTCTTTCTTGTCTATCTCTGTACCCAGATTTACTGATTCCATCGGCTCTTCATGCGGCTGTATGGCCCTCTCTTCCTGAAGTAGCAGTCTAGCAAGTTCACCAGGCACTTCGCAATCATCTTCACCTTCGTCTTCGGCTAAGTTGATCGGACTTTCAAAGTCATAACTGGCAGTAGCATAGTCGTTACTAGTAGGATCCAGAGTGGATGTAGACCTGTATATGTGAGTGTGTGTAAAATAGCTGTTTTGCAATATATAATAAAAGAAAAACAAGGAGCGCAAAATTTGAAATGCAAGAAATGTCCAATGCTTTTATTAATGATATATGTAGATGACACACATAAAGCCCTCACAAATGAAGCCACGGTGCCCCGGGTAAGACACCGGGCCATAAAGTTTAAAACTATCTGTTACAAATTCAAAACAAAAGTCTCATTACTGGGTAATAAAAGAAATTGGGACGAAGTCCTTTGCCGTCCAATTGCTTAATCAACCATCGGCAGTCAGGTAGATCCAACTGTCAAACTCAGACTCTTCAACATCATCTTCAATGGCATTCACTCCTGAACTGCTGATGAACAGGGGAGGTCTTCCGATTCGTGCACTCCGAACAGCCCTTTGAGCTTCTGCAGTGAAACCCAAACCAAACTTGTTAGTCTTATGTGTAAAATCAGGGAGTTGGCCCCAATTCGCACACCCACCTTTCTCGACAACAGCCCGGGCATCCTTGAAGGAAGCCATCTTCATTGGAGGATCCTTAAAAACAGTCTCAGTTGATGCCAGCGTCTGGGGAACCTCTTCAAAATGCTGGAACGGGGTCTCAATGAACTCCCCGTCCATCTCTACATATCGGAAATAGTTGAGGTGGCTCACCATGTACTCCTCCTCTCCTCGTACTGTAACAATTTTCCCTTTGACCGGGTATTTCAGCATCTGGTGAAGCGTAGACGTTACTGCCCCAGCTTTGTGGATCCACGGGCGACCCAACAAACAAGAATAAGATGGCCGAATGTCCATCACATATAATGTAGATGCGAAAACCTGAGAACCAACCTTAATTGGAATATCCACTTTTCCGTGTACCATTCTCTTGGACCCATCAAAAGCCCTGACTACGATGTTGCTTGATTTCAGCTCCAACCCTTTACAGTCTAACCGGTCTAGAGATTTCTTGGGTAACACATTCAACGAAGATCCAGTATCTACCAATATGTGAGCAAGAGTAGTGGCCCTGCATTCAATGGAGACATGCAGGGCGTCATTGTGATTCTTCCCTTTAGCAGTCAGATCGGCGTCAGAGAAACCCAACCCATTATCAACAGTCAGACTGGCCATGCAATCCTTAAACTGATCAGTTGATGTCTCTTGCGGTACGTGTGCAGTCTTCAGGAAAGCAATCAGAGCCTTGGCATGGGCTTCTGAACATAGTAATAGAGACAACATAGAGATTTTGGACGGGGTTTGCCCTAGCTGCACGACTACATTGTAGTCGCTCTTTTTGATGATCTTTAAAATTTCCTCCATCTCTTGTCTAGAGGCTTCAACAGTAATCGTCTTCAGTGCCTCCGTCTGGGCAGGCTCACCGGTGGTCCCTTTGCCCCGAGCATCATATGACTCGGCAACAGGGGTAAGAATTGGAACTTGAACAGGGACAGTAGCAGGTGTACTGGCAGGTGTAATAACAACAGGCTTTCTCACAACTGGTGGAGAGATCTCAGGGGAGAAAAGTCTTCCGCTACGGGTGACTTTACTAGACCCAACAATGTCGTTGACTTCAGTATCAGCATTCAAATCTTGTTTAACTCTGTGATAATACACGTTAGCCTCGTAGTGCCATGGGACCACTTTATCGGATGTATAGGGGATAGGCCCAGGAACAGTGATGATCAATGGAGCGATTCTTGGAACAGATGTAATTCTAACAGGCTTTCTCGAGGAAGCCTTGGAAGAATTGTCGAAAATGGTGATTATAGAAACTTCTTCAGTAGAAATTAAAGGAACAACAGTCTTCTCAAACAGAATTTCTTTATTATCCATCAGGCGTTAGACACCTGACTTCAAAAGATAGCAACCGGTAGGCAATACGACACACAGATGGCAACCTTCGCTACAGCCCGGAAATAAACCGGCTAACAGAAGGTTTTTCTTCACAGTCATCAATGGAGTAACAATGTCTTTCACAGAAACCACAAACAAGCCTTCATCTATAGCATTTACTCCATGCTTGGGCATAGGAGCAGTCACAACATTAGGTCTTTCAGGTGCTTCGAACTCAATCTCCTTTGCATCAATCAAGTCCTGTATTTTGTTCTTCAAGACCCAGCAGTTATCTGTGTCATGCCCCGGGCTACCAGAGTGAAAAGCACAGCGAGCATTCAGATTGTACATCGGTGATGTTGTGTTGGGACTCTTCGGGGCCTCCTTCGGAATCACCAAGTTGGTCTTCAATAACTGCGGAAAAATTTGGGATAAAGTCATGTTGAGCTGAGTGAATTGCCTTCGCGGTCTCTCGGCCCTTGGCTGATTGTTACGCTGAGGAGCGTCAGCAGGTCTTGATATAACAACTGCATTAACAGCTTGGCGGCGTTCAGGTCTATTATGGCTCTTTGCGCTGTAAACAGCGCTGGATTCCTTCTTAAAAGGTTTCTTCTCGATGCTTGATGAAGCACCCTTCTGTATCTTGCCAGATTTGATACCGGCCTCAATTATTTCCCCGATCATAATTAGCTCTGTAAACCCGGACTATGAACTTCCAATCAGATGGTTGGAATACGGACCAGACAAGGTCCCCAAAAACATATCCACTAGCTCCCTATCAGCCAAGGGTGGTTGCACTCTTCCAGCAAGGTCCCTCCACTTCTGAGCATAGTCTTTGAAACCTTTGCCCGCACCCATAGACGTACCCTGGAGTTGGGTACGTGTGGGAGCGAGGTCGGCATTGTATTGGTACTGCTTGTAGAAAGCAGCATTCAAATCCTCCCAATTACGGATACTAGCTCCTTCCAGCTGGTAAAACCATTCAAGCTGAGTCCCTGAGAGACTGTCTTGAAAGAAGTGGATCTAGAGGTTCTTGTCAGCGGTGTATGGCTGAATCTTCCTAACATACGACCGGAGGTGCAGTTTTGGGAAAGAAACCCCGTCGTATTTAGAAAAGATCAGTGCCTTAAACTTGTGGGGAATCATCACCCCAGATGACAGAACCAAGACTCCAAAGTCCAGACCAGGCACTTTCTGAACTTCCATCGTGCTCAACCGGTCTTCCAGTTGCTTATATCTATCCTCAACCGGAGGATATTGGTCTTCATCAAAGTCGTTCTCGTTGTCTGAAACCACAGGGCTAGGAGCCCTCCTTTCTTCCTGATTATCTCCCCCTCCAGATGAGTGGGTCAAATTAACCTCTTCTCGCAAATCGTTTCCGAATCTGCGACCCATATTAAATAGGACCGTCTTTTTCTTCTTCTTCTTCTTCTCTTTCAAGATAAGGGTCTTCAGATCTTGCTGACCCCTTAGCCAGGTTCATGAACAATTCCTGGAACTGGGCGTTTTGAGCTTGCAGAGCCTTAATTGCTTGTTCGGTTGATGGTTCAGAAGACATGATGCTGAAATAAACAGCGAAGAAGATGAGAAAACCTGTAAGGGTACCTGTTATGAGGTGCATGGGAATGAAATGCATATGATATGATTTCAAAGACGTCTAGAGATTCAAATTCGTAAACCAAAAATGAAACACACTTTTATTAGATAAACTTGAAATTCAATTGTTCAACAGATGCCTTTAAGGCATTACAAGAAATAAAAATTGAAAAGTAAATCAAAACTAGAAATAATCAAAAGACAATTAGTGCTCCCATGGTCGTTTATTGTCGGTGCGGACATAGTCGTTGAGGATCTGCTCGTTCTCCAGCTGCCTTGTCAACTTCTGGATCTTCAGCTCTTGCTCGTGATACTTTTCTCTGTAAGTATCCCGCTCTTTTCTTAACTGCATCCACGATCTCTTTAATGCCCCAATGTCAGTAGGCATGTATGGATGGAGGATGGTAGGAGGAACCCCTTCTTCATCAGAAACCTCAACAATTATAGGCAAGACGGCTTCGTACGGCATTCCCAGCTTTTGGGCACGGATTCGAACCCATCGGAGATATGGCTCCATCGGAAGAGAAGTCTTTGCACCTAGCTCAAGCGGATCAGACCTGTGAACTCTATCCCAAGCTCGTATGAACCTGCGGAGTTGCTCGTCACTATCCCCTTGGAAGTCAAAGACAATACTCGACATCAGTAACTCATGAGGTCCTTCCCTCCTAGCTCGCCCAAATTGACGTAAGGCCAAACATGGATTATAGGTGATTCCTCCATGGGTTCCTAGCAGTGGAACATTGGGGTATTCCCCATAGTGATCAATAATAGCCACGTCTTCCATGCCCTTGATAGTCCAAATGATGTCATTATAAGAGAGAGACATAATCCTGTAGGCCCATCCCATACCTTCCTTGTTCTTCAAAACTGATTTGGGGAGGTGAGAAATAAACCACCTCGCCAGCAATGGCGCACAACACATAAGGGTTCCCCGTTTCCGAGCAGTACGAGCATAAAGAAAGTGAAGAATGTCACCCAAGAGAGTGGGCACATGATTACCAGATAAAAAAATCTTCACTGCATTCACGTCGACGAAAGCATCTGAGTTAGGAAACAATACCAAACCATATATGAGAAGAGCCAAAATGTCTTCAAATTCCTGGAAGTCTAGACTGTCCCAGAACTGATTAGCCTTACCAACCAAGAATTTAGTCAAGAAGCCCTTTGTCCCACTTCTAGTCTCCCAATTATCCATTACCTCAGCCTTTGTCAGATGGAGGGTTGAAGTAATCTCTTATGGCCTAAGGACTTTCTCCCAACCTGTGAACAGGGTCTGCTCAAGAATAGAGATACCAAGTAGATCAGAGAACTCTTCCAAGGTAGGGACCAACTGGTAATCCGGAAAAGTAAAGCAGTGGTACAGTGGATCAAAGAACTGGACTAAGACATTCATCATCTGCTCGTCCAATTCGGAAGTGACCAAACCCAGGAGGTGACCATGTCTTCTGATAAAGGAGGTAGTATCTGAAATCTTTGCAACCAATTCCTTAAGCTGAGTGGGAATCTGGACAAAGTTGATCCAAATGGTGTTCCTACGCATGGGTGCCATAACCTACAAAACAGAACAAAGATGAATCTCTCTTGTCTTTGAAATTGGTTAGTCCAATGCAAGATGCATGCAATGTCATGATGTCATGATGTCATGATAGAAAATACACCACAAGTATCCACAAATAGCAAACATGGTAAGGGCACACAAGTCACACAGATAGCCCTTAGATTTCAGGCTGGCAAGGAGCTTAGGTACTACCCTCTTTCAGTTCAGTTGGTTCAAACCTGTCATAGAAATAGTAACCGGGTTCTAGAGGATCTCAATATCACTGACCACCCTCGATCGGTCATAATTCCAGTTTAGCAACCTTTTCTTGCGGTCGGAATCATCGCGAGAGTTTGGTCTCAATGAGTGTAGCATACTGCTACTGTTCTATGGCCAAGCTGGTCAATTTAAAGGTTCTAAGGTCAGTTGGTGCTTAATGACCCCTTAGCAGACCCATATTCTCCTCGTTGCGCCACAAGGGATATCGGTACATACTAAAGTTCCACACCAACGTAGCTACTGCTTCAACCGTATCAGTCTATGTTGTACAGTTCCCTCATAGTTTATTGCTACTTACCTAAAGGGTATCCCCCAGATCTGGGTTAGGATCTATAGTAACTCCGATTCAAGCCCATAAAGATAAATCATACAAGTCAAGCAATTGAAAACATTATGAACTATTCCTAAGGTACACCCCACTTATAAGCGTCCCCAGCAGAGTCGCCAGTTCTGTGATACGGTGGGAAGAACTGACTATTTTTTGGAATGCTGGTTTGCATTTCGCGTTTGTTTTCGCAAAATGTCGCGGTAAGAAAGAGTCGCCACCGACTTTTATTTTATCCAACAAGGAAAGGAAAAAAGCATAGAAAAATTCCTTTTTCGAGATATTTCTCGGGTTCGGGGGGTAGATTATAGAAAGGGAAGGTGTTAGCACCCTTTCTATCCGTGGTTATCCACGGGCTCTTAGGTACTTGCTCAATTGTTTTCAAAATTGCTTTCTTTGTGTTTGTGGGTTTGAAAAAGTTTTTGTTTGAAAAAACTTCGATTTAACTCTTGTTTCTGTCCTCAAGAGCGTATGAAGTGTTTTTGAAAACTTTGTTCGAAAAGTGTAAGTATGAAAAGTTTTTTTTTTGAAAGAGCAAGTATCTAAGAACCATCTACCTACTCGAAAAAGGAACCGTTCTATGTTATTTTCCTTTAGACAATGTTATCCCACTATTAGTGAGTAGGTAGCACCGTCGTTGGAGTTTGAGGGTCAATTCGAATGAGGGACATGCGGTCACTAAAGCAATGTTAGGACGCCTTAGCGGTAACCCTAATGTCTTAGATCATTTGTTTGAGGCAACAATATCCGAGGCAACCATTTCGAGGCAACTATGATCTTTTAGACAAGAGGACGACCTCTAAAACGACCTATACTCAATGACCGTGTACGAAGGCAACCAAGTGGGGTGTAAGCTAATAGTGCACATGTGCGAGTGCATCGTTTTCAGTTATTTTTGTCTTTGTACATGTTAAGGGTGATCTGATTTGATTTTAAGATTAACATTCAATCTTGTCATGTGAACCCTATTATCAAACATCTAACAGTTATAATTTACGGAAATAAAATGCGGAATTTAAATTACAAGGCGTCGGGTATTTTAATCGCCAAAGACAAACCCTTTTGAAAAATAAAATAAAGCAATAAATAATAATTAAAAGTCCTATTAATTATTACAATCCGGGAGCAAGTACATTATTGGATAAAAATAAGTAACGCGTGCGGGAAGTTAGATCGAATGCGAATTTTAGGGTTTTGACCCTTTTGAAGAAAACATATCTTTTTTTTTTTTTATAAATTAAGAAAGAAATAAATCCTAAATTAATCACTAAATTAAATTAAATTAATTAATAAAAATAAATTATTTTTTGAGTTGTTGATTATTTAAGAAAGAAATAATAATAATAAAATTAAAGGTTAAAAACTAATTAAGTCTAATTAATTTTAATTTTTTTTTCAAAAGGAATTAAAGTTCTCTAATTAAAACCTAATTAATTAATAAATTTATTAAGAAAATAAAAGTTTAAAATTTGATTTGAAATAAAAATGTTTTTTGTGATTTTATTTGATAAAAGACTGAATTTTGATTGGTTAGAAATTAAACAAAAATAATAAAACAATTAATAAAACAAAATAAGTGAAAGAGAGAGTTTGGGCCTGAATTATGTGGTGTGGATAGCAATTATGTGGCTCAATATGTGTTGGCCTTCTTGGACTTCCTGGAATCTAGTATGCATGCGTTGACCAATGCCTTGGTGGTCCTTCAATCCCTAGCCATCAGATCTGGCCATTGGCCATCTGTCTCTTGGATGCCTGAGGGAGTATGGTAGTTCTCAAACCCAAGCGTGCACCTGATTGCCTGCAAGAAATTGGAAAAATGCAAATTGCTGGAGGCAGGGATCGAACCCCTGACCTCCAGCCTTTGGGTCTCTAAGCGCTTATGTGGCCACCACTGGGACACTTTGTTGTCTTTGTTATAATAATGCAAACATGAAATAATATATAAAATAAAGTCAATGACCAGAAAATAGAAGAAAAAAAACGCGCGCGTGGTTTGAATACACCAATGGGCAGGGGACACCTCATCGTCCCTGTCCTGAAACCTGTAAAATATTATCTGCGGATTTGAATCCGCAGCTAAAAACACAGGCATGTCCTAAAATCTTCTCTAGGCCATATAAATTCATTCCAAGAACATGGTTGGGTTCGTTATGGCCTCCTGATCAAAGTTATGCCCTTCTTGTGGATCAATTATTCCTGAAATAGAAAACCCCAAAAACGCTTCCAAGAACCCTAGCTATGGCGTTTTGCATTACAGGTTAGATAAACGAAATTAAATGATGCCAAAAGTTTACAAATGATGTGAGGATTACAAATATGCAGTTATTCATTCAATGGATGCAAGAATGGTGAGTTTCGATTTCAAAAACAGAGGTATGTTTCGTGACACTTACAACGCGTTATGGGGTCTGAAGATGCTTGGTTTTGATCCAGGTAGATTGAGTGAACGCCCAGGAATCGATTGAGATATGTCTCAGCTCTTGAAAACACCTCTAACTATGATTTCGATCTCAAGCTCTTTTGTGAATTTTTCAAATCTTGTTCTGCCTCTCTCTGCAATTGCCAACCCTGATCTCGTCTCCTTTGGCTTGCTTATGTATTTTGTAGTGTATTAGGGTAACAAATATGGATCAAATCTTCCCATATCAATACCTATGAATTTGATTTGATCTCCTCTTTAAACCTTTCCAAATTTGATTTGATTCAATCTTTTTGCACATGATTTGCTTTGATACGAATTCCATGGTGATGCTAGCTGTAAACAAAGCCTAGAACAATCAATAAATCAAGAGTTTTTAATTATTTGGATTTTCTATGATTTTATTTGATTTAAAATTAATAAATTCAATAAAAAATCAAATTAAATAATAAAAATGAAATATGATCTCATGGATGAAGCTAGGGTACGTGGACAATGATGCAAACTCAAATCAAGTGGAAAAGAATGGGCCCATTTGACAAAATTTGAAGTTTTGGGGATAGTTGACTTTTGGTAATTTTGCAAAAAAAGTCCAACTTCAACAATGCATAACTTCTCCAATTTTGAACTTTTGGAGGTGTTATATGACTTTTTAGAAAGCTTGAGATGTCTTATAACCAACCCTTTTGGTCTCATCTCATTTTGGTATTCCATGCTCAAGTTATAAGCTTTGGCAAAAAAGGTGTTTTTGTTGACTTTCAAAAATGACCTATAATGTCCAAATTTATAACTTCTTGTGAGTGCATTTTTTGATCTTGGGGTGTGAAGATGGATTATAGGTAATTGCATCCTCTTCAAAATGAGCTTTGCATGGGTCATTTATCATAAAGTATGAGAAAGTTATGCTTGGTCAAAGTTGAGTTGACTTTTCCTACAAAACCCTAATTTAGCAACTTTTGAGTCTTGAAGAATTTTGAGCAATCCTTGATGAATCATGATCAACCCTTGATAAAATGATGAAATATACTTCAAAATGAGAATGTTTACAAAAAATCTTGAAGTTTGACTATATATAGGTCACAATTAACTTTTTGCCCTAGCACAGTCGACTTTTGGACCTTTTGAGCAATTGACTGAGCAAACTTCCTCTGCAAAGCTTGAAATTTGACATGGATGATCTTGGGAACATATTAGGACATTAGGGAGCACTTGAGGTCATTTGGACTCAAGGATCTTTATGCAACACAAAACCCTAATTTGGGGTAGACTGCCTTAGGAGATAGCTTGTCTGACCAACTCTTGAGCAACCTTGAGCAACTTGGAGATTTTTCTTGCAATGTCTTGAGAAATATGGGAGGTCAAATTTTGGGGTACAACAATTACATTTCAATACATCATGACACATGCATATACACATCATACAACACAATTTCATTTATTTTGAGAACATCATTGCTTGGTATATATCATGCATTGCATACGACTGACCTTTACCTTTCAGGAAGGATGCAGTTAAGTTCTCAGCTATGAAGTTTTTACCCCAGTCAAAGTACTGACCAGTTCTTAAATCTCAACTGAATTAGTCTCGGTTGAATTACAGATAAGGTTCTAAATCTCGACAATTTTCCTCCGTCGAAGTGTGGACGAGTTCTTAAATCTCAACAGAATTATCCTCCGTTGAAGTACAGAAAGTCCTAGATCTCGATGAAGATGTTTCCCTCAGTCGAAGTACTGACCGATTCTTAAATTTCAACTGAATTAGTCTCAGTTGAATTACAGATAAGGTTATAAATCTCGGCAAAGTTCCCTCGTCGAAGTGTGGACGAGTTCTTAAATATCAACAGAATTATCCTCTGTTGAATTACAAACGAGTCCTAGATCTCGATGAAGATTTTTCCCTCAGTCGAAGTACTGACCGGTTCTTAAATCTCAACTGAATTAGTCTCAGTTGAATTATAGATAAGGTTCTAAATCTCGGCAAAGTTCCTCCGTCGAAGTGTGGATGAGTTCTTAAATCTCAACAGAATTATCCTCTGTTTAATTACAGACAAGTCCTAGATCTCGATGAAGATGTTTCCCTCAGTCGAAGTACTGACCGGTTCTTAAATCTCAACTGAATTAGTCTCGGTTGAATTACAGATAAGGTTCTAAATCTCGGTAAAGTTCCTCTGTCGAAGTGTGGACGAGTTCTTAAATCTCAACAGAATTATCCTCTGTTGAAGTACAGACAGTCCTAGATATTGATGAAGATGTTTCCCTCAGTCGAAGTACTGACCGGTTCTTAAATCTCAACTGAATTAGTCTCGGTTGAATTACAGATAAGGTTCTAAATCTCGGCAAAGTTCCTCCGTCGAAGTATGGACGAGTTCTTAAATCTCAACTGAATTATCCTCGGTTGAATTACAGACAGTTCCTAAATCTCGATGAAGATGTTTCCCCCCAGTTGAATTACGGACAAGTTCTTAAAACTCAGCAGAGATGTTCTCTCAATTGAAGTACAGGCAAGTTCCTAAATCTCAACAAAGATCAGGCTCCCCCAGTGGAATCTTCTACAACAACAGGTATACAAGTTCTCGCTAAGGAATCTCTTATGCGATCGACACTCCTGTTGATGGCATCTTTAAGCCCATCCTCCCGCCAGAAATCTCCAAATGGCATCTGTAAGCCCACTCCCGACATCACAAGGCCGATACCACTTCATGCGAGTGCAAATTTCTAGGCACTCTAGTGTTCAATCATCTTCCACCTTCGGATCACGAAAGGCTTAAAAGCCAATCTGCATCCTCAGGTTTAATAAGATTGAACAGGGGCAGCTGTTGTACCCCAAAATTTTCCCTCTCATATTCCTCAAAACATTGCAAGAAAGATCTCCAAGTTGCTCAAGTTTGCTCAAGAATTGGTCAGACAAGTTATCTCCTAAGGCAGTCAACCCCAAATTAGGGTTTTGTGTTGCATCAATATCTTTGAATCCAAATGACCTCAAATGCTCACTAATGTCCTAATATGTTCTCAAGATCATCCATGTCAAATTTCAAGCCTTGCAGAGGAAGTTTGCTCAGTCAATTGCTCAAAGGGTCCAAAAATCGATTGTGTTAGGGCAAAAGTCAACTATGACCTATGAATAGTCAAACTTCAATATTTTTTGTCAACATTCTCATTTTGAAGGATATTTCATCATTTGATCAAGGTTTGATCATGATTCATCAAAGATTGCTCAAAATTCATCAAGACTCAAAAGTTGCTAAATTAGGGTTTTGCAGGAAAAGTCAACTCAACTTTGACCAAGCATACCTTTCTTATACTTTATGATAAATGACCCATCCAAAGCTTATTTTTAAGAGGATGCAATTTCCTACAATTCATCTTCATACCCCAAGATCAAAAAATGCACTCACAAGAAGTTATAAATTTGGACATTATAGGTCATTTTTGAAAGTCAACAAAAACACCTTTTTTTCCAAAGCTTATAACTTGAGCATGTAATATAAAAATGAGATGAGACCGAAATGGTTGGTTAGAGGACATCTCAAGGTTTCTAAAAAGTCCAATAACACCTCCAAAAGTTCAAAATTAAAGAAGTTATGCATTGTTGAAGTTAGACTTTTTTGCAAAATTACCAAAAGTCAACTATCCCCAAAACTTCAAATTTTGTCAAATGGGCTCATTCTTTTCCACTTGATTTAAGCTTGCATAATTTCCCACGTGTCCTAGCTTCAGCCATGAGCCCATATTTCATTTTTATTGTTTAATTTGATTTTTAATTGAATTTATTCATTTTAAATCAAATAAAATCATAGAAAATCCAAATAATTAATAACTCTTGATTTTTTTTATTGTTTTAGGCTTTGTTTACAGCTAGCACCACCATCAAATTCGTATCAAGCCAAATCATGTGCAAAAAGATTAAATCAAATTAAATTTGGAAGGTTTAATAATGGAGAATCAAATCAAATTGGCAATCATTATTGGAGCAAGATTTGAATCAAAGTTGTTACCTTAATACAAAGGACATTACATAAGCAAGCCAAGGGAGACGAGATCAGGGTTAGCAAGTGCAGAGAGAGTCAGAACAAAAGTTAGAAAATTCACAAAAAAGTGAGAAGTCGAAATCCAGGTTAGAGGCATTTTCAGAGGCCAAGACTTGTCTCAATCGCTTTCTGAGCATTCACTCAAGCTACCTGGATCCAAAGCAAGCTTTTTCAGACGTCCAAACACGCTGTAAGTGTCACGAAACCCAACTTTGTTCTTGAAATCAAAACTCACCATGCTTACATCCATTGAATAAAATAACTGCATATTTGTAATCCTCACATCATTTGTAAACTTTTGGCATCATTTGATTTCATTTATCTAACCTGTAATGCAAGACACCATAGCTAGGGTTTCTTGGACGTTTTTGGGGGTTTTCTTTTCAGGTGAAATTAAGCTACAAGATGGACATGGTTGTGTTTAGTAGGTTGAGACGAACTCAACCCTAGTCTTAGATTTTATTTTCAAGGCCTGAGGAGGATTTTTGAATGATGTTGCACTTTTAGCTGCAGACAAAAATCCGCAGGTAATATTTGTAGGTTTTGGAGGTAGGAGACGATGAGTTGTCGTTCTCCCATAGGTCCGTTCAAAAAAACAGCGCGCATTTTTTTGTTTTGCTGGTATATGATTTGTTTTTATTATATGATGTTTTCTTTGCATATTATTAACAAATGGACCAGCATAGCGTAGTGGCAAGCGTGCAAGGGTAAACTGCCTCAGGACCTGGGTTCGAATCCCAGGTCCCCCACTTTCTTATTAATTTTGTCTTTCAGGTGTTCCTATGCGCGTGATGGCTTGTTATCCACCATGCATCCTCATACACCCAAAGGCCAGATGGCCAAAGGCCATATCTGGTGGTTCAAAGTTGAAGGTCCACCAAAGCATTGGTCAATGCACATGTACCAGATCAGAGAATGTCAAAGAAGGCCAGTGTTTTTGGGCCTAAGGAATTACTACTCATACTCCCAAAACAGGCCCAAACCCCTCTCTCTCTTCTATTTCATTTATTTAGTTTTTATTATTTGTTTTATTATTTTTATTTAATTTCTAACCAATCACAAAATTCTGTTTTATTAGATAAAATCACAAAAAATATTTTTTATTTCAAATCAAATTTTAATCTTTTAATTTTCTTAATAAATTAATTAATTAATTAGGTTTTAATTAGAAAAACTTTAATTCCTTTTGTAAAATAAATAAAATTAATTAGACTTAATTAGTTTTAACCATTAATTTAATTATTATAATTTCTTTCTTAAAATATCAAAAAAACCAAAAAATAATTTATTTTTCATTTAATTAATTTGTTAATTTAATTTAGTAATTAATTTAGGTTTAATTTCTTTCTTAAAATTAAAAATAACAAAAAGATATTTTCTTTAACCAAAAGGGTCAAAACCCTAATCATGCGCTCAATTTAATTTCCCGCACGCAATTTACTTTCTTTTATCCAATAATGTACCTGCTTCTGGATTGTAATAATTAATAGGACTTTTAATTATTATTTATTGCTTTATTCTATTTTTCAAAAGGGTTTGTCTTTGGCGATGTAAATACCCGACGCCTTGTAATTTAATTTCCGCACTTTTAATTCCGCAATTTATAACTGTTAGATGTTTGATAATAGGGGTTTGCATGACAAGACTGAATGCTTAAACTAAAATCAAGTTAGATCACCCTTAACATGTACAAAGATAAAAATAACTGAAAACGACACACTCGCACATGCGCACTCCTAGGGTACACCCCACTTGGTTGCCTTCATACGCGGTCATTGAGTATAGGTCGTTTTAGAGGTCGCCCTCTTTTCTAGAAGATCATAGTCGCCTCAAAATGGTTGCCTCTGATGTTGTTGCCTCAAACAAATGATCTAAGACATTAGGGTTACCGCTAAGGCGTCCTAACATTGCTTTAGTGACCGTATGTCCCTCATCCAAATTGACCCTTAAACTCCAAACGACGAGGCTACCTACTCATCAATAGTGGAATAGCATTGTCTAAAGGAAAATAGCATAGAAAAATTCCTTTTTCGAGTAGGTAGATGGTTCTTAGATACCTGCTCTTTCAAAACAAAAACAAACTTTTACACTTACACTCCTTTTCGAACAAAGTTTTCAAAAAAACACTTCATACGCTCTTAAGGACAGAAGCAAGAGTTAAATCGAAGTTTTTTTTAAATCAAAAACTTTTTCAAACCCATAAGCACAAAGAAAGCAATTTTGAAAACAATTGAGCAAGTACCTAAGAGCCCGTGGATAACCACGGATAGAAAGGGTGCTAATACCTTCCCTTTCTATAATCTACCCCCCGAACCCGAGAAATATCTCGAAAAAGGAATTTTTCTGTGTTTTTTTCCTTTCCTTGTTGGATAAAATAAAAGTCGGTGGCGACTCTTGCTTACCGCGACATTTTGTGAAAATAAACGCAAAATGCAAAACCAACATTCCAAAAAAACAGTCAGTTCTTCCCACCGTATCACAGTATCTCAAATTTCATTTCAAAGAGAGATTATAGAGCACATTGCAACATTTCCAAAATGTCCAGGAACTCTCCAAGATCATTTTTGGTTAGGGAGAATCGAAGAAGGGAAGTTGGCATTTTCTCACTTTTGTTCATGTCATTTTCACATAGCATCAAGTTGCAAATCCAATCCATGTTGTTTGAATCTTTCTTTACAGGTCCTAAACTCACTCTACACTCCATAATTAAATTCAAACTCAGAAGCTAAAGGCATTATCTTTGCTTTTGAAGCATTGTACAAGGTGTATTTCCATTTTTGGGCAAAAGGTTACAATGCCATTTTCATAAAGGGCAACTTTTGCAACTTTGTCAATCTTGAGCCCTGGACCTGTCCCTTTGGTGCAAGCATTTTCTACAGCTCTCAAGCAATGTACACCAACTCTTTTCAGCTCACAAGCAAGCAAGTACATGCATGTTGCATTTGTCATTTCACTTTACTTAAAATGCAAGAAAAGTTGCAAAAGGTGCTAGAACTTGTACAGCTAGTAAGGGTTGACCTTTGTGTCATTTCTATACAAATATACAAAGTTGTCACAAGGCATAGCACGATTTGCTTGCATCTAGAACTCACTCAAACTCAAAAACACAAAAATCTGCCAAAACACACAGTTGCTGCAAAACCATAGCCAACTCATTTTTGGCTCATGCGTTTTGTGTTTCAACACTTGAAACATCTCATAAACATCATACCAAAGCAAGCCAAGCCCTTACCCTGGTTCTGTAACCCCTATTTCAGTATCCACCATTTTCACTTTGGAAGCTTGTAACTTGACTTGTGCAAAGAGTTTCAGCCATCCTCAGAGCAAGCTAAGCATTGGAATAGCTTCAGGGAAGCTCACACAATCCTCAGGCCTCCATTAAAGTCCCTACATTGCTCTACTCAAATCCAACTGAATGAGGTATTTTCTTGAACTCTATCTCTCTGAATAGGCATCCTCAGACCACGATTTGTGAAGAAAAAATGTAGTCCATATCATGGGGAAGTTGTACATATGCATACTTTTCATTTATATTAACTGTGATGTGAGAATTTGAAGCTTGAAGTTCCTGAATTTTTTAGGTCATGAATTAGGGACATCAAAATTTTCCTTGATCTTTTAGAGTTAGGTCACATAATTTATATGGTTGGAATCGTGAGCTCAAATGCCACAAGTTTCATGTTATAAGTTTTTGTTTTTGTGCAAGCATTTGAGAGTTACAGGTTGAGCTGAAACGCGCACGCAAGGAAGCTGGCTAGAGGACAGGGATGAAGTCTGGGCTTTTTGGTGCCTTGGGCTTTTTGTTTTTGCTTTTCACACCCCTTGACTTACTTTTGCACCCCCTGACTTATTTGTTATATTTTTCATTTTTTTTCTTCATATTTTCACATTTATGGCTTTTGATTATTTTTCTGAACATTAAAAAATCCTAAAAATAATTAAATAATTTTTTGCAATTTTATTATTTTTTTAATTATTTTTTTCACATAAAAAATAGTTTATAGAACTTATTTTCTTAAAAAAATTGTAAATATATTTAAAAATACTATACATTTTTATTATATTATTTTATACACAGAAAATATTTATTTCCATACATATTTAATTTTTAATATTTACATATAATATTATTTATTATTTTCTTGTACAAAAAATGGACAAAATAATAATAGGAAATATTATTTTCTTTTAATAAAAAAATTAGGGTTTCACTCTTCCAAAAAAATAAATAATTTTTTTTCCTTATTTTTAGGGTTTGAATTAATTATTTTCTCATACAAAAAACAAATATAAAACATTTTAACATAAATACATTTGCATTGCATTTTAAATATTTGTACATTTATTTAAATTCGCGTAATATTCAATTGGGTTGTAATAATATTTTTAGATTTATATTTGTGCAATATCCCCATTCAAAAACTTGTATCCCCCCTCCCATAATAATTGTTGTAATAGCTTAGTTTACATTTACGCAATTTATCGCTTTTATACCATGTTTAGTAAATTAGGGTTTGCATGACAAGACCAAAAACAAAACAAATAGAAAAGACCTAATACAAGACAAATCAAAATGCATGAAAAAATGACACACTTTGCACACAAGCACCCTTAGGGTTTCACCCACTTGGTTGCCTTAAAATAAATGGCCATGTTACGCATGCGAAGTATCTTGGCAAAATAAAACAAAATAAGATCATAGTCCCTCGATGACGCTATACAAAGGTTGCCTAAAAAAAATGATCTTGGTCCCTCAGAAAAATGCCAAGATACTTAGCAACATTGCTATCATGGTTATACGATGACCCACGCCCGTCCCGTTAACATCCAAAGATAGGGTTGCTTACCAAATCAATGGTAAGTCAACAACATCAAAGGAATGAAAATGCATAAGAAAGACAGTTGAGTAGGTAGATAGCTTCCAAGTTACTTGCTCCATTTTAAAACAATCCTTGCTATTTTCAAAAATAAACACACACACACATTTCAAAACATTTCAAAAACATCTTACAAAACATTGAAAAAAATTTCAAAAGACAAACATCTTTGTATACATTCTTACGAACGAGAATCATTACAAAGATTGCCTAAACAAAGGCCTCTTTTACAAAATACTTTCAAAATCACACCAAACATCATTTCAAACAAAATAAAGCAAGTGATCTAAGCAAGTAACTAAGATCCCATGGAAAACCATGGATGAAAAGGGTGCTAGCACCTTCCCTTTTCATAATCTACCCCCCGAACTCAAGAAAACATCTCAAAGGTCTTTCCTGTGCTTTTTGACCTTTCCTTTTGGATAAAATAAAATTAGGTGGCGACTCTTGCTAACCGCGACATTTTGTGAACACAAACGCAAAACCTCAAGTCAGTTCTCCCATCGTATCACACAGTGCTTTGGATTAATGTAAAAGGGCTGCTATATGTCCCCTTTAGCAGCACTTTTACTTTAAGAGTGCTTTCTTATGCACCCCTTTAGTAGCGCTTTCACTTTAGAGAGCGCTTTCGTAAGTACACCTTTATCAGCGCTTTCTCATTTTAGACATCTCTTTAGACAACACTTTTTGCATCGCTTTAGACAGCGCTTTTTTTAAAAGTGTTGTCTGTTCCCCACCTTAGGCAGCACTTTCCCATTTTAGGTAGCGATTTCTCCCTACTTTAGACAACGCTTTTATTGAAAAGCGTTGTCTGTTCCCCACCTTAGGAAGCACTTTCTCTCTACTTTAGACAGCGCTTTTCTCATTAAGTGATGTCTAATGTTAACAAAAAAAATTTAAATATTAGACATATTTTCACTTATAGAAGCGTTGTCCAATATCTACAATAAATTTTGACCATATTTTCTCCATTTTTTGCACCAGGTTTTCACCACATTTTGCAACAGATTTTCACATATTTTACACCATATTTGGTAGCTTCAATCCAATATATATGCATTAAATTTGCATATACAAAAAATCTACATATATATAAATGATGATATATACAACAATAACTTAAAAATTGATGATACAACTTGAAAATTCTAAAAATTCTAAATTGATGTTTAATCTACATATTACTATCTTCGAGAATTTCTAAAAAACAACAACAAAGAACTTGTTAGCTCTATCTTCTACATCTGCACCTATAACTTGAAACAAAACCAAAAGATCGAAATTCATACCATGATAAAACAAAACTTTATTCTAATTTATACTCAAAACTCAAAAGTTGTACTCAAAATTCTCATCAATGAAAGAAAGACAATATACCTTATAAAATTCTCAACTCCATAATGAATTGACACCATTCCTCCATAAGTTCATCCAATTGATCTTTTGAGTAATGAGCACAATTGAATTCGTCAAAGTACTACATAGTATTATAACATAGTATGTGATTTAGTTAAAACACTATTCCATTTTATGAAAAATATTAAAATAATTCCTAAGTTAGAAATTCATATCGTGGATGGAATCTCTATTTAGTCCAAAATAAGCGTTTCTTTCATAAACCTCAACATGAAATAACTGCAATTTATACCATTACATTAACGAGGACACTACACACGGAAACAAAATACAGATATATATATCAGCATATACCCCTTAACTTGTTTTATCAAGTATCATCACTAATATAATCAAAATTATGAAAATATACTTGCACTCTGATCCACGTAATGTTGTTGGATCTACTCTTTGGTACTTGAATACCTCTTTGTGATCGAAAAGCTTGTAGAATGCTATAATAAAATATAAACAACTATTTAGAACAATCTCACATAGATAAATAAATATGCACACGAATATTTAGAACAATCTCACTTACGTATCAATCATCTTCTTCAAATCTGGGTATGTTGTCCAATCATTGTATAACGAATCCAGATAGTATACAATCTCTCTAACAGGATTAATCGCAAGCAACAACCAATATCCACTGTAAAATTAAACAAATGTTTGATGGAAAGTTTCTACACAATGCCAAAAATCGAAAAATTATAATAGATGAAGTTAGGATGAAAATTTAACTCGTTGCCAGTATTATATGGTAAAAAGAACAACTTTTATGTATCTTTGCTGACCATAAATAAACCGAGTACATACGATATGACATCATCTGGTCTTGTTACAATTAACCCTGCGTTGACGGTGTTGGGAGCTAAGAAAGCGGATCTTTCTTCCAATCCACGCGGGCGCATCACTTTGTCCTACAAAAACCTTAAATAAAAACATCATTAAAATTAGACTATATTCATTGAAATGAATAAATAAATTGTTCATTTAATTAAACAAAGTTGATCGGAGTATACCTGATGTATGTATCAATAACACTGAGGCCTAAAGTAGAATGTTGTAAAACTTGATCAATATCTTCTCTACCAATTGCTTCCATGTATTCATAACCAAACATGTTTGCCTTCATAGGTATAAGACGAGTACCACCAATTAGAATATCTATTATTCCTATATATGTCCGAAGGCACGACCTATACTGAGAAGTAGATTTTTTGCTAGCCGTGGTCTTCTTACCCCTACTGACTTTCTCAATCTCTTTAGAATTCATCTAAATATCATTTAATTAGTTAGGTGAAGTATAATATCATTCTATGCATAAATATCATATAATTGTGTTATACCTCTTTTTTTGATGCAACTGACTCGATTTGCTGCTTAATCCCCTTATCTTTTGATTTAGATTTTATGGGAGTCTAACATTATCATGAAAAAATGTACGTTAAATGGTCATTAAAAATTGAATACTCAAAGGTTCATAATGGTTTAAAATATACCTCCTCGTCTATGCAAATGAGATTTGACAGCCATGCAACATACAATTTTATTGCCTCTCCCACCAATGTTGCATCTGAAATATCGTCAGGAAAAGGTAATGGTGTATCCCTCTCTAAAGAAATATCAATTGATACTTTCATAAATCCAACAGGGAGCGGTTTATGGTGAAGTACTTCTCCCAAGGTGTTATGCACTTTTCCCTTGCCAACCATGTGATAAATTAGCGACGATAAGTATAGATGACAAGGTGAAATGTCCTAAACCAATAATAAATATGAAATTGTTAATGTGTATATATGTCAATTAAAAAAATTGTTCTAATTCATAATAATATATATTACCTCGTGAATTTTCTGTTGGAATGTCACTAGTATTCTTGAACCCAGGATCTTGCCTTTTTGACATGTATCTTCCATCACTTATTTATTGTTATGACCTTTCCTCTTTTTATGGTTACCCAAAGATGTTTGAGTCACTCTGAATCCATTAACCCTCACACGACCAGTATACTCAGGAACATTTAATACCCGACTAAGTATGCTCCTACAATCATGGTCTTCGGTTTAAGTTAAAGATTGAGATAGACTCTCCTAAAATTTATATGCATAGCGAAATAAATTAGTGGTGATTAAACTCATAATCTCTTTATTTTAATAAGCTCGATATTTAATTAAAGGAATATTGATATACTTACACATTGCTCATAAAATTGCTACACATCTTCCTTAACAACTCCATCCTTACCCACCTGGGCAGCCTTCCACAGAACATGTTCCGGAAGAGATATTTCTTGACTTTTCTCCTCTTCTAACTACACATTAAGAAAAATAATAAAATCAATAATAACACATGATGAAAAATTATATCATAGCATTTATATATACTTACCAATCTTTGCTGTAAGCGTGCATATCCCATACACCCTTTTCTGTATGGATACAAGGGACTTGATGCTCGTTGGCGATTCACGCCACTCACATCTTGAAAATCTGAGGTTCTTCTTTTTTATTTTAAGGTTGTCCATTCTTCAAGCGAAACCAAGCATGCATGCGCTTTTGATGCTCCGCATCGATAAAATTGTTATCGGCATCCCTAAGAAACTTGTTTGTCAAAAAAAACCGAAACTCTCTTAGTCTTTTTCCATCCAATTTAAGACAATATGATTTTCGATCATCACCAATATTAAAAGAAATCTACAAAAAAACACAATATAAAAATCTTTAGTAATTTAAAGACATAAGCGTCAACAAAAACGAAAGACATCACATATGGCACCTGTATTTCTGTCCATAATTTTTCTTTAACGGGTTTCAACTCACGCCTTCTCTAATCATCACAAGTGATTGGAACTTCTCTCCTCACAATGGAACCAATGTAAATTGTTAACAATTAACCGTTAGGCTCAATTAGTTATTTGTCTTCATTCTAATATACGTCCAATTTGATATCTTTATCTCTTGCACGAATGATTGACTTCATAATTGTTATTCCTCGTCTAATATTATTCTCCACATCACGAGCTGATTCATTTCCATCATTATTAGAATCCATTTGACCTGTAATATTAAAGAACATAAACACCATATAAAATTCAAGTAACATAAACACAATATAAAAACATAAACACAATATGAATTACTAGTACCTTTTTCACTAACATCTCTGTCGTTTCCATCATTATTAGAAGCGGGATGTGATTTTTCCTCATTGGTAGCCATTTGACCTGTAATATTAAAGAAAAACATAAACACCATATAAAATTCAAGTAGCATTGAATTAATAAACACAATATAAAAACATAAACACCATATAAAATTCAAGTAGCATTGAATTAATAAACACAATATAAAAACATAAACACAATATGAATTACTAGTACCTTTTTCACTAACATCTCTTTCGTTTCTTGGTTGGAATATTAATTACTTGGCTCTTAACAACTCGGACTGATGGATTGATCCAAATTCCCTCATTATGATCATTTCTAGTATGTGTTTCATCCGCTATAATATTCTCATCTTAACCATTTTGTACATACGACTCATTCCCTCTAACATATGACTCATTCTCAACATCAACATCACTTTGATTTACACTGTTATCATCAATCACTTTGTTAGATAAAAGCACTATAGACCATTTTGTACTTGTCGGATCAGTGACATAGAACACTTGTTTAACTTTAGAGGCTAGAATAAAAGGCTCATCTTTGTACCCCACCCTATTAAGATTCACTTGTAAAAATCCCGACTTATCCATTCGTATGCCACTATTATATACCCACTTGCAACCAAAGATAGGAATCTGAAACTTCTCATAATCAAACACCCAAATATGCTCAATAACCCTAAAATATGATAGATTTGCATATTTGGGGTTTAACTCATTCATACTTGAAATGTGCATTGCTTCAGCTACAATAGTGACACCACTATTCTGCATAGTGCTTTTATCATCTTGTTCTTTGGTACAAAACGTGTATCCATTAATTGCGTATGCGCTATAAGAAAATACGGGCAAACTTGGACCATATGTTAAACATCTTAACCTTTATGTTATTGAAGCGGGACCTAAATCAAACTTTGAATAAATATGATCTTTGAACCATTGTATAAAACTTTGATTGTGCTCTCGTACAATCCAATTTTCATTTCTATTCGGATTTAAACCCCGGAATACATCCTTGTGCATTTCAACATACGGCTCAACCTCATTGTCATTGTGCAGAACATATAAATGCACTTGATCCCGTTTAACCCTTGAGACTATCATAATTTTATTTCCGATTAAATTTATTCCTTCCTTTCTCTCTAAAATATGAGATTTGGGTAGTCCAATGGATTGAACATTAGTCAAATATTTAGTACAAAACTCAACCGCTTCTTCAACAATGTATCATTCAACCATACAACCTTCTGGACGACTTTGATTTTTCACGTACGCTTTTAATATTTTTCATATAATTCTCAAAGGGGTACATCCATCTCATATAAGCTGGTCTACACAATTGTGCCTCTTTCACAAGATGAACAACAATATGTGCCATAATGTCAAAAAATGAGGGAGGAAAATATATTTCAATCTCACACAAAGTAATAACTATTTCTTTTTGCAATATTGGTAAGATCTCAGGATCGATCACCTTACTACAAATTGACCGGAAGAAAAAACACAATTTAGTTATGGCGCTTCTTACTTTTTCTGGAAAAATAGAACGTATACCTATTGGTAGAAAGTGCTCCATTATAACATGGTAATCATGTGTCTTTTTACTCTTTAACTTGAGGTCTTTCATAGACACAAGTCTTCTAATATTTGAAAAGTAACCTTCTGAAACTTTAACTTCACTTAGAAACTTACACAATATTTTTCTCCTTTCTAGATAAAGTATAAGCAGTAGGCGGCAGATATGTTCTTGTTCCTTTCTCCATGGGTCGTAATTCAGTTCTTATTCCCATCTCTATCAAGTCATTTCTTACTTTAAGGTCATCCTTAGACTTTCCTTGTATATTGAGTAACGTACCAATAACATTTTCAAACACATTTTTTTCAATATGCATAACATCAACAAAATGTATTACATACAACGACTTCCAATATGGAAATTCAAAAAAAAATTGACCTCTTCTTCCACCCACCTTTGACAAGCGTATTTGCAAAAGGCTTACCAAACTGAGTACTCATATCTTTCACCTTCTCAAAAACTTGGTCACCTGTCAACATAGGTGGAGCTCTATCATGTTCTGGATTTCCATTGAATGCCTTTCTCCGTCCACGGTAGTGATGATTATAATTTAAGAATCTACGATGACCAAGAAATACATTCTTTTGACAAAATTCTAATTGCTTCCAATTTGTGTGTTCTTCACAAATAGGACACGCTTTTTGACCTTTAATGTAATACCTGATAGATTTCTGTATTCCAAAAAATCATTAATTGTGCCAAACAACATCTCCCTCAAATTGAAACTTTCTTTCCTATATCCATCATAAACCTCCACACCGTTCTCCCACAAAATCTTTAAATCTTCGATTAACGGTGTCAAGTATACGTCCATGTCATTCCCTGGTTGTTTAGGTCCAGAAATTAACATAGATAACATCATGTACTTACGCTTCATACATAGCCATGGAGGTAGGTTATAAATTATCATAGTCACAGGCCATGTGGAATGTGAGATACTTTGAAGACCATGCAGGTTCATTCCATCTGTAGATAATGCCAAGTGAAGGTTTCTTGCTTCTCCTCTAAAATCAGGATAATCATTATCAATTTTCAACCACTGTGGTGAATCTTCGGGATGTCAAAACTTTCCATCAATAATTATTTTCATCTGCATGCCAAGTCAAGTGTCTTGCATCGGTTTCACTACGAAACATGTGTCTAAATATCAGAATTATAGGAAAATACCATAAGACTTTTGCTGGAGACAATTTTTTCTTATATCGAGATAAACCGCATTTAGGACACTCATTTAACGATGCATATTCGTTTCGAAACAAAATGCAATCATTTGGACAAGCATGTATCTTATCATAGCTCATGCCAATAGAGCATAACATTTTTTGGCCGCATATGTTCGATCAGGAAGAACATTATCTTCCCGAAGCATATCTTTCATAAGGACTAATAACTCTGAAACTTTTATACGACCATATGTTGCCTGCCTTTAAGTTGTACAACTTTAATACTACAAACAGTCTTGTGAATTTAGTGCAACCTTTATACAACGGTTTCTCTGGATCTCTTACCAACCTCTCAAACATTTTGGGACAATCCTGAAGATCTTCTTCAAGTGCTTCTGCAATCTCTTCGACACGATCACAATCGTATGTATCTATGCCATTGTCGTCTGAAGCATATGTCGTACTATCCCATGGTTCAAGATTCTCGTTACTTTTCTCACCATGAAATATATAACATGTATAACTTCGATCAATTCCATTCCTCAGTAAATGTGATTCCAATCCAACTGTGTCAACCCGACCCCATAACAACAACCCAAGCAAGGACATTTCATTCGACTGGAGTTTTCGGCATGTTCAACGACAAACTTAAGGAATTCTAATACCCCATTCTCGTACTCTTTTGACAATCGATTGGAAGACATGCATTTTTTATCCATGGTTTTACTACTAAGTAGCCTAAATAAAAACATTATAATTAATCACGTACCTATAACAAAAGAATAACTAATTACCTGTAGAGAAGTCAATAACTTCTGGAACCACACGGCATAAGATTATGAAAGTGGCTATGAAATCGAGCAGCAACTACACATAAACAATTAGGTTCACTACTTTAATTTCAAACATGTTTAAAACAAAATTGGTTTTAAGTGTATCTTGTAATATATTAATGAACCTAACTTTGTAAACTCCTTACCTGAGATGCTGATCTTTTAGAAAGCCAAGCTATTGAATATCACAACTCACAACTTTATCTCTGGCCTAATGACAAAAGAAAAACAAAATCGCGTTGAAGAACTTTAGCACAAAATAAACTTCCTTTTATATATAACTTCAAAGTCATCTAATTTCTCTCATTAGCAGTGTGGAACTAGAAAATTATACTATGAAGTCATCACTCATCATTCTTGTCCATAACAACTAAGACAAGTAAATATTAAACCGCAAAGAATAAAGTTAAGAGAAAGAGATCTAACTTGTTCAAAAACTAAGACCCGTGACTCCATCTCAAAAAAGTTAAACAAATAGAACAATTGATTAATCCAAGATATATCTATGTGGATTTCCCTGTTGCATTTGAGAAAATAAAAGACACTAAATATGATATCACAGTTGTGATACGGTGGGAAGAGAACCGACTGTTTTTGGAATGTTGGTTCGCGTTTTGTGTTTGTTTTCTCAAAATGTCGCGGTAAGCAAGAGTCGCCACTGTCTTTTATTTTATCCAACAAGGAAAGGAAAAAAAGCACATAAAAATTCCTTTTTTCGAGATGTTTCTCGGGTCCGGGGGGTAGATTATAGAAAGGGAAGGTGTTAGCACCCTTTCTATCTGTGGTTATCCACGGGCTCTTAGGTACTTTCTCAAAGTGTTTTCAAAATTTGCTTTTCTTTGTGTTTGTGGGTTTGAAGGAAGTTTTTGTTTGAAAGGTGTGTAAGTGCGAAAAGTTTTGTTTTGTTTTGAAAGGAGCAAGTACTTAAGAACCATCTACCTACTCGAAAAAAGAATCAATCTGTGCTAATATCCTTTAGACAATGCTATCCCACTATTGATGAGTAGGTAGCACCGTCGTTGGAGTTTAAGGGTCAATTCGATTAAGGGACGTGTGGTCACTAAAGCAATGTTAGGACGCCTTAGCGGTAACCATAATGTCTTAGATCATTTTTCCGAGGCAACCGTTTCGAGGAAACTTATGATCTTTGGATAAGAGGGCGACCTCTAAAACTTCCTATACTCAATGACCACCTTCGAAGGCAACCAAGTGAGGTGTACCCTAAGAGTGCGCATGTGCGAGTGTTATTTCGGTTAATTTTATCTTTGTACATGTCATGGGTTAGCTATGTTAATTTTAAGTTCATACATTTGATCTTGTCATGCATTCCCTATTATCAAACATCTAATAGTTAATGTTTTACGGAAGTTAAATTGCGGAAATTAAATCTAAACTATTACAAGGCGTCGGGTATTTACATCGCCAAAAACAACCCTTGAAATTAAAATGCGGAAAGTAAAAGAAAGCGATAAAATAAAGTCCTAATTAAAAGCTATTACATTCCGGAAGCAAGTACAATAATATGGAAATATGGATCGCGTGCGAGAAAATTAAATCGGGCGCATTTTTTAGGGTTTTGACCCTTTTGTGAAAGAAAGCATTTTTGTTTATTTTTTTTGAATTAAATGGAATTATATCTAAGTTAACAATTAAATTAATTAATTAATAAAAATATTTTTGGAGTTTTGATTATTTAAAGAAATAAAAATAAAATTGATTAAAGTTAGTAAAAACCTAATTTTCTACATTAATTTTAAATATTGCAAAAAATATTAAAAGTTAAACCTAATTAAAGCTAAATTGATTAAATTAAATTATTTACAAAAATAAAGCATGAATTTAATTTTAATAAATAAAAATATATTTTTGTGTTTTTGATTTTATGAGGAAAAAATTTAATTGGTTAGTGATAATAAAAATAATTAATTAAAACAATATAAATAAATGAAATAAAAAAGAATAGAAATAAACCAAAAGGGGGGTGTTGGGCCTGGAAAGGGAGTGAGATTGGCATTTTTGAGGCCCATTCACGTTCAAGCCTGGTTGACTTTCCAGATTCTCCACACATGCGCTGACTTGAGTGTATGATGGATCTCCCCTCTAGACCTTCAAATTTGGCCTGGAGGCCATTTGGCACATTGAGATCTGAAGGCGTATGGTGGACCACAGTTCATGAGGCATGCTGGAGTACCTGGAGAAAAATATTACAAATGCATTGGGGGACCTGGGATTCGAACCCAGGTCCTAGTGGATTCTATACTAGTGCCTGGCCACTGAGCCAATGTATTTTATTTGTTAATGGATTAGGTAAGAATTAATATATTAGCAAACAAAACAAATGCCAGAAATTATAAAAAATAAGCGCGAAATTATGAACGATCCAATAGGGAGGGGGCACGTATTGTCTTCTTCATTATAACCTGGTTATTTACCTGCGGATTTTTATCCGCAGCTAAATCCCTAGGTTCATCCTAAAATGAGTTCTAGGCCATGGAAATTAATTCCAAGACCACAACCATGTTCGTCTTCCTCTCCTGATTCCATCCATGCCCATTATTGGTCTTGATTTCACCTGTAGGAAAAATGCCCAAAAAAGCAATCCAAGAACCCTAGGTTCGGCTAGGGGGTTACAGGCCATGAAAACAAAATCAAATAATGCAGAAATGTTCTAAATGGAACGATAAACATGATGGTGTCAAGATTTAGCCAGAAAACGCATGAATAGGAGAATACGATTTCAAGTACAGGGGTGTTTTTCAGGAGACTTACAGTGCGATTCATGGAGGAAGAGAGCTTGATTTTGATTGCTTTAGACTCAATGGATGTCTAGCAAGAGAACCACGTTGAGTTTTTGCTTTGAATCGGCCTCTAGATGTGATTTCAGTTTCCCACTTTTTTGAGCTTTTTTCAAGTTTTGGTTTTGATGTTTGTGCAGCCTCTATGTCTTGAACTCGTATGCTTTGTGTTGTATATGTAACATGGGATGAATTAGGTCAGGTTTTGGGCATTGAATCCTTAGGCATTGATGATTGAAGATGTGATATGATCCTCCATTAAAAGCTTCCAATTTCATTCCAAATCCAATATTTTGTGCATGATATAGCTTGATACGAGTTTTATTGTGTACATGATGATATTTAAGACCTGTATCAATCAAAAAGATACCAAGTTATCAATTTTTAGATTTTATTTAGATTTAAATTGATTTAAAATAAATTAATTCAATAAAAATCAAATAAAAATAGAAAAATTAATGAATGGACATAAAACTGAAGATAGGACACGTGTGTAGTGTGACAAGATCAAATCAAGTGGAAAAAAGTGGGCCCATTTGACCAAATTTGAAGTTTTGGGGATAGTTGACTTTTGGCAATTTTGGAAAAATGCCCAACTTCAACAATGCATAACTTCTTCAATTTTGAACTTTTGGAGGTGTTATTGACTTTTTGGAAACCTTGAGATGTCCTATAACCAAACCTTTTTGTCTCATCTCATTTTGATATTCCATGCTCAAGTTATAAGCTTTGGAAAAAAAGGTGTTTTTGTTGACTTTCAAAAATGACCTATAATGTCCAAATTTGTAACTTTTTGTGAGTGCATTTCTTGATCTTGGGGTGTGAATATGGATTGTAGGAAATTGCATCCTCTTCAAAATGAGCTTTGTATGGGTCATTTCTCATAAAGTATGAGAAAGTTATGATTGGTCAAAGTTGAGTTGACTTTTCCTACAAAACCCTAATTTAGCAACTTTTGAGTCTTGATGAATTTTGAGCAATCCTTGATGAATCATGATCAAGCCTTGATAAAATGATGAAATATACTTAAAAATGAGAATGTTGACAAAAAATCTTGAGGTTTGACTATTTGTAGGTCACAGTTGACTTTTGCCCTAGCACAGTCGATTTTTGGGCCTCTTGAACAATTGATTGACCAAACTTCCTCTGCAAGGCTTGAAATTTGACATGGATGAACTTGAGAAAATATTAGGACATTGGGGAGCACTTGAAGTCCTTTGGATTTAAGAACCTTGATGCAACACAAAACCCTAATTTTGAATTGACTGCCTTAGGAGATGATTTGACTGTCCAATTCTTGAGCCATTATGAGCAACTTGGAGATTCTTCTTGCAATGTCTTGAGAAATATGGGAGGGAAAATTTTGGGGTAAAACAGTTGCCCCTCTTCAATTTTGTAGGTGTTTAGGTATTGGCTTGAATTTTTGGTAAATCCCAAGTGTATGTGTGAATGTCATGACTGATGTCATAACATTCTAGTTCAGTTTTGTACTGGTTCATTAGGTACCTTTGCAGAAAAATATTGTAATTCAAATACTGATGCTTATAAGTGTGTATCTGAGCATTTTTGCAAAATGATCACATTTTGCTAAATCAGTAGACAGGTTTTCTCAGATGTCATAACAGATGTTATGACATCCTGTTCTGAACTAACAGGATTGCAGGATTGGATAAGTCTGAGTTTTTTCAGGAAATAACTCAGTCCTTTCTGAACAGAATCCTGCGTTTTCTGAGGGGTAACCTAGCTCAACCCTAACCTGGTTAATAAAGTCCTGTGACCTGGTCTTTAGGTCAAACGGAATTAACCCTAGGTTTTTGGAAACCCTAACTGAAGCTGCAGCTGCTATATATTCAACAGAGCTGCTGTTTTTTTTCAAGCATCTCGGCTGATCGATTAGAAGATCATTTTGTAATCTGTATAGATTTGTTTATTTGTACTCCAAGCAATTATCATTGTGATAAGTGCCTTGGAATAGGTTTCTATTTGTAAGGGCTGTGTAGCACTCAAAGCTTTGAAGCAAGAGTGTTTGAATGTTCCTTGACTAAAGCTGTGAAGCAAAGTCAAGTTAGTTGTGTACATCACTCAAAGCTGTGAAGCAAGAGTGATTGTGTTGCTTGATTAAAAAGCTGTGAAGCTTAATCAAGTGTGTGTTTTTGAAGAGTGTCTTCATCAATTCTTAAGTCAAATTGGTTTATGTATCACTGCTGTGATTGAGCGGGAGTGAGTAGGAACTCAGGTTTAAGTTGTACTTAGATTAGAATTGCATTGGGTAGGTCTTAAGTGAAGGAGATAAACTGGTTGGTTTATTCCTGAATTAACATCTCTTATAGTGGATTCTCTCCCTGGCTTGGTAGCCCCCAGAGTAGGTGTTGTTGCACACTGAACTGGGTAAACAATTGACTGTGTTCTTTATTGCTTTTGTATTTACTGTCATATAGTAAGTCAGATACGGTGTCATAACATTGAACGTGACATTGAGTATCTGCAGCCAGAATTTCAATTGGTATCAGAGCAGGCACCCTGCCTGTATTACTGGGTGAGATATAGGGATATCACTTTCTGGCACTATGGACAAAGAAGGAGTTTTTGGAAATAGACCACCCATTCTGGACGGAACCAATTATGACTACTGGAAACCTCGTATGATTGCCTTCCTAAAATCTCTGGACAAAAAGGCTTGGAGAGCTGCTGACAAAGGATGGATTCATCCCACCATAACTGAGATAGATGGGACAATCAGTCTGAAGCCTGAGGAAGATTGGAGTAAAGAAGAAGATGAGTTAGCTCTGGGAAATTCAAAAGCTTTAAATGCCTTGTTCAATGGAATTGATAGAAACATCTTCAGACTAGTACATCAATATGAACTGGCCAAGGAAGTTTGGGACACTCTCAAAACTACTCATGAGGGAACTTCCAAAGTAAAAATGTCAAGGCTTCAGATGTTGACCACCAAATTTGAGAATCTAAAAATGATGGAAGATGAAACCATTCATGAGTTTCACATGAACATCTTGGAGATTGCCAACACCTCAGGAGCACTGGGAGAAAAAATGTCAGAAGAAAAACTGGTGAGGAAGATTCTCAGATCCTTGCCTAAAAGATTTGCAATGAAGGTAACTGCCATAGAGGAAGCCCAAGACATTAGCAAGTTGAAAGTGGATGAACTTATTGGGTCTCTTCAGACTTTTGAGATGGGGATCACTGATAATGGTGACAAGAAGAACAAAAGCATAGCACTTGTATCCAACACTGATGTTGAATACAAGGAGGATGAAGAAGAAAACATATCAGAAGCTATTGCCATGCTTGGAAGACAGTTCAACAGGCTCATCAAAAGAATGGACCCAAAGTCAAGGTCTAATGTTCATAACATTCCCTCTGACATTGACAGTTCCAGCAGAAGACCAAGGTCAGAAGATAAGGGAAACCAAGGCAGAGGTATTCAATGCCATGGATGTGAAGGATATGGACATATTCGAGCTGAATGTCCTACCTTTCTTAAGAAGAAAAAGAAAGGAATGACTGTTACTTGGTCTGACTATGATTCAGAAAGTAATTCTGAAGAAGAATCTGCCAAACTAGTTACTGCCCTAACTAGTGTTTGTACTTCTGAGAGTGACACTAGTGATGAAGAAGTGACATTTGAAGAACTGGCTGATACCTACAAGAAATTGTGTATCAGAAGTGCTGAAGTCTGTGTGCAGAATGAGAAACAATCAAAACTCATTATAAAGCTGGAGGCTGAAAAGAGGGCAAATCTTGAAACTATAAGTCATTTAGAAGGAGAAGTTCAACTGCTGAACTCACAACTGAATCAAATGACCAAATCTGTCAAGATGTTGACCAATGGAACAGACAAATTGGAAGAGATCCTTCAGGTTGGACAAAATGTGGGAAATAAATCTGGACTAGGATTTATGGAAGCAAAGAAATCTGGTACTGGTAAGCAAATGTCAAAACGGATGTCTCAACACAACTCTCAACATCAGAAACAGAGACATATGAAGAAAAGGTACCAAAGATGGAAATGCCATCATTGTGGTAGATATGGCCACATAAAGCCCTTCTGCTTCAGATTACATGGATACCCTAATCAGATCTCAGGTGTCAAACCTAAGTCTAAAAAGGTACCACATGCTCCTCAATGGAAGAAAAAGGCTACTGCACTGATAGCTCACACTTCCCTGAGGGTCTCTGCAAAGGAAGACTGGTACTTTGACAGTGGATGTTCCAGACATATGACTGGAATCAAGAACCTCCTCAATAATAATAAGCCTCACACCACCAGTTTTGTGACCTTTGGAGATGGGGCTAAAGGTGAAATCAAAGGAGTTGGTGATTTGGACTGCCCTGGAGTTCCAAGTCTGAATGAAGTACTGCTGGTGAAAGGACTGACCGCTAATCTCATTAGTATCAGTCAACTGTGTGATCTAGGATTCAAGGTCAATTTCTCAAGATCTGAATGCCTTGTAATCAATGACAAATAAGAGATAGTAATGAAAGGAGTCAGATCCAAAGACAACTGTTACTTGTGGGAGGCTGAGAACACTAATTTCTCATCTGTGTGTTCCATTGCAAAAGAAGAAAAAGAGGTGAAATTGTGGCACCAAAAACTTGGCCATCTTCATATAAGGGGTATGAAGAGGATTATCTCCTTGGAGGCAGTCAGAGGGATTCCAAAACTGCAAATTGATGAAGGAAGAGTTTGTGGTGAATGTCAGGTTGGTAAGCAGACTAGGATGTCACATCCAAAGTCAAGACATCTGACCACCTCTAAGGTTCTAGAACTCCTCCATATGGATCTGATGGGACCAATGCAAGTAGAGAGTCTTGGTGGTAAAAGATATGCCTATGTGGTTGTGGATGATTTTTCCAGATTCACCTGGATTAATTTCATTAGGGAAAAATCAGATGCATTTGAAGTTTTTAGAGAACTGTGCAAGAGAATTCAGAGAGAAGGAAGGATGTATTGTCAGAATCAGAAGTGATCATGGCAAGGAATTTGAAAACAGCAAGTTTGATGACTTCTGTGCTTCAGAAGGAATCAGTCATGAGTTTTCTTCTCCCATAACACCTCAGCAAAATGGAGTTGTGGAAAGAAAAAACAGGACCATACAAGAATCTGCCAGAGCAATGTTACATGCCAAAAGACTTCCTATGTATTTTTGGGCTGAAGCTATGAATACAGCTTGCTATGTTCATAACAGAGTCACCTTGAGAAAGGGATCCTCATCCACCATATATGAACTTTGGAAAGGAAGAAAACCAACTGTGAAGTACTTCCATGTGTTTGGCAGCAAATGCTATATCCTGTCTGATCGTGAACAAAGAAGAAAACTGGACTCCAAAAGTGATGAAGGCATATTTCTAGGATACTCCTCAAACAGCAGAGCTTATAGAGTATTCAACTCCAGAACCAAAACCATGATGGAATCAATAAATGTTGTAATTGATGACTATCATGAAGAAATAGATGTTCCTTGTACTGTTGAGACATTCTTTGAGACTTCAACCCAACAGGATGACCTACCCAACTCCACCACAACAGAATCTGAATCAAAGGAAGCTAGCAAGATTCCTTCCATCAGAATTCAGAAGGATCATCCAAAAGAGCTCATCATAGGAAATCTCAATAGTGGAGTCATGACAAGATCTAGAGAAATTATCTCAAACTCCTGTTTTGTGTCCAAAATGGAACCAAGAAACGTCAAGGAAGCCTTAACTGATGAATATTGGATTGGTGCAATGCAAGATGAACTGAACCAATTCAAGCAACATGAAGTTTGGGAACTGGTTCCTAGACCTGAAGGAACTAACATCATTGGAACAAAATGGATATTCAAGAACAAGTCAGATGCTGAAGGAGTTGTCACCAGAAATAAGGCAAGACTTGTTGCTCAAGGATACACCCAGGTTGAAGGGGTTGATTTTGATGAAACCTTTGCACCTGTAGCCAGGTTGGAATCAATCAGACTCTTGTTGTCAATTGCTTGTCTTCTAAAGTTCAAGTTATTTCAGATGGATGTGAAAAGTGCCTTTCTAAATGGGTACTTAAATGAGGAAGCTTATGTGGAACAACCTAAAGGCTTTGTGGATCCAACCTATCCTGATCATGTCTACAAACTGAGAAAAGCTCTATATGGGCTGAAACAAGCTCCTATAGCATGGTATGACAGGTTAACAAAGTTTCTCTCAGACAAAGGCTACAGAAAAGGAGGCTTGGACAAAACTCTATTTGTCAAAACTGAAGGAGGGAAGTTGATGGTTGCCCAAATATATGTTGATGACATAGTGTTTGGAGGAATGTCAGAACATATGGTTAAACACTTTGCTGACCAGATGCAGGCTGAATTTGAAATGAGTCTCATGGAAGAACTAACTTATTTTCTTGGACTACAAGTCTCACAGATGGAGGACTCAATCTTCTTATCTCAAAGCAAGTATGCTAAGAATATTGTAAAGAAGTTTGGTATGGAGAATGCAAGTCACAAAAGGACTCCTGCTCCTACTCATCTAAAGCTTTCCAAAGATTCAAGTGGGGTTAAGGTGGATCAAAGTCTATACAGAAGCATGATAGGAAGCTTGTTGTACTTAACTGCCAGCAGACCTGATATTGCCTTTGCAGTTGGAGTTTGTGCTAGATACCAAGCTGATCCCAAAGTCAGTCATATCAATCAAGTGAAGAGAATTTTGAAGTATGTAAGTGGTACTTACAACTATGGATTGTTGTATACTCATGGCTGTGAACCAGCTCTGACTGGCTACTGTGATGCTGATTGGGCTGGTAGTGCTGATGATAGAAAAAGCACCTCTGGAGGATGTTTCTTTTTGGGAAGTAATCTGGTTTCCTGGTTCAGCAAGAAACAGAATTGTGTGTCTCTTTCCACTGCTGAAGCTGAATACATTGCAGCTGGAAGTAGTTGCTCTCAAATGATATGGATGAAACAAATGCTCACTGAGTATAATGTCACACAAGATGTTATGACATTGTACTGTGACAATCTGAGTACAATCAACATATCCAAGAATCCCATTCAGCATAGCAGGACCAAACATATTGACATACGACATCACTTTATCAGAGACCTTGTAGAAGAGAAGACAATCAAATTGGAACATGTTGCCACTGAGCTACAGCTGGCTGACATCTTTACCAAGGCTCTGGATGCAAGTCAATTTGAAAACCTAAGGGGTAAGCTGGGTATTTTCCAACATGAGGAATTGTAGCAATTAATTTTTCTTAAAACAAGGACCAAAGGACTTATGCCTGTTCTGATTGGTTTAAAATTGTATTTTCTCATTTCCTACAATTCTTTTAAGAAGTTGAATAGACACTCCTTTGCTTCCTTCCTCTCTCGTCTCCTCATCAAAACCCAATCTCTCAATCAGAAATTTCTCCTCATTTGCTGTTGGTCCTTCAAAACTGACAAAATGTCTCAAACACCATCATCATCCAATACGACCATCTCAACCTATTCCTCTGATCAAAATTCTGGGACAATCTCTTCCTGTCTGGACTCTGACGTTCTGGAAATCTCTTCTCATAGAAAAGTGGGAACTAACCCCACCAAGGTCAAAGAGTTGAGAACAAGACATGCAGGTAATCCATCTCATGCTTCCTCTTCAGTTCCCCCTGAAATTGCAAATAGGGAAGGGACAGCCTATGTTAATCAAGCAATAGCAAAAATTGTTTCAAGAATTCTGAACGAGAACCACTCAGTTCCTGGCATTTCTATTCCTCTGAACCAAGAAAGCTCAAATGCTGAAACAAATCCAGATGTCTCTAAGAATGTTGAGACATCAAACAAAGAGAAGAATGCTGACATTGCTCACAAGAAAAGAAAGAAGCCTGAATCCTCTGGATCTGATGACAGTGCTTGAAGGATGGTTGCTGATTTCTGGTGGAGTTTGGAAGTGTGTTCTGTTGTTGTCTGCTGCTGATCTTATTATTTTGTTTTGGATAACTGTAAAATTTTCTGAACATGTATCTTTGGCCCATTTGTGGCTAAAGAGGGGGAGAATATTTTGGTACTTGCTTAATTAGTACTTGACATTCTATTTTTCTGCTGTCACTTATTTCTGCTGCTATCTATCTCTGATTGTTTAGGGTCTTTAGCCAAAAATCTGCCAAAGGGGGAGTTTGTAGGTGTTTAGGTATTGGCTTGAATTTTTGGTAAATCCCAAGTGTATGTGTGAATGTCATGACTGATGTCATAACATTCTAGTTCAGTTTTGTACTGGTTCATTAGGTACCTTTGCAGAAAAATATTGTAATTCAAATACTGATGCTTATAAGTGTGTATCTGAGCATTTTTGCAAAATGATCACATTTTGCTAAATCAGTAGACAGGTTTTCTCAGATGTCATAACAGATGTTATGACATCCTGTTCTGAACTAACAGGATTGCAGGATTGGATAAGTCTGAGTTTTTTCAGGAAATAACTCAGTCCTTTCTGAACAGAATCCTGCGTTTTCTGAGGGGTAACCTAGCTCAACCCTAACCTGGTTAATAAAGTCCTGTGACCTGGTCTTTATGTCAAACGGAATTAACCCTAGGTTTTTGGAAACCCTAACTGAAGTTGCAGCTGCTATATATTCAACAGAGCTGCTATTTTTTTTCAAGCATCTCGGCTGATCGATTAGAAGATCATTTTGTAATCTGTATAGATTTGTTTATTTGTACTCCAAGCAATTATCATTGTGATAAGTTCCTTGGAATAGGTTTCTATTTGTAAGGGTTGTGTAGCACTCAAAGCTTTGAAGCAAGAGTGTTTGAATGTTCCTTGACTAAAGCTGTGAAGCAAAGTCAAGTTAGTTGTGTACATCACTCAAAGCTGTGAAGCAAGAGTGATTGTGTTGCTTGATTAAAAAGCTGTGAAGCTTAATCAAGTGTGTGTTTTTGAAGAGTGTCTTCATCAATTCTTAAGTCAAATTGGTTTATGTATCACTGCTGTGATTGAGGGGGAGTGAGTAGGAACTCAGGTTTAAGTTGTACTTAGATTAGAATTGCATTGGGTAGGTCTTAAGTGAAGGAGATAAACTGGTTGGTTTATTCCTGAATTAACATCTCTTATAGTGGATTCTCTCCCTGGCTTGGTAGCCCCCAGAGTAGGTGTTGTTGCACACTGAACTGGGTAAACAATTGACTGTGTTCTTTATTGATTTTGTATTTACTGTCATATAGTAAGTCAGATACGGTGTCATAACATTGAACGTGACATTGAGTATCTGCAGCCAGAATTTCAAATTTTCTTAAACCTGAGGATATAGATTGGCTTTCGGGCCTTTCGTGATCCGAAGGTGGAAGATGATTGAACACTAGAGTGCCCAGAAATTTGCACTCACATGATGTAGTATCAGCATTGTGATGTCAGGAATGGGCTTACAGATTCCATTTGGAGATTGTTGGTAGGTGGTTTAAACTTTGACTGGAATGCGAACCAGGGAGATCTTGTCGGCGATCTGACTGAACTAGAGGAGGTCTTGTCTTCTCTGACTGGATTGTCTTCAGAAAAATCTTTAGGAATCGATTTAACTGGTCTTGTCTCTTTTGACTGAATTGGCATCAGAAAAATCTTTAGGAATCGATTTAACTGGTCTTGTCTCTTTTGACTGAATGGGCATCAGAAAAATCTTTAGGAATCGATTTAACTGGTCTTGTCTCTTTTGACTGGGTTGGCATCAGAAAAATCTTTAGGAATCGATTCAACTGGTTTTGTCTCTTTTGACTGAATTGGCCTCAGAAAAATCTTTAGGAATCGATTTAACTAGTCTTGTCTCCTTTGACTGGACTGGCCTCAGAAAAATCTTTAGGAATCGATTTAACTGGTTTTGTCTCCTTTGACTGGTGGCCTCAGAAAAATCTTTAGGAATCGATTTAACTGGTCTTGTCTCCTTTGACTGGATTGGCCTCAGAAAAATCTTTAGGAATCGATTTAACTGGTTTTGTCTCCTTTGACTGGTTTGGCCTCAGAAAAATCTTTAGGAATCGATTTAACTGGTTTTGTCTCCTTTGACTGGTTTGGCCTCAGAAAAATCTTTAGGAATCGATTTAACTGGTTTTGTCTCCTTTGACTGGTTTGGCCTCAGAAAAATCTTTAGGAATCGATTTAACTGGTTTTGTCTCCTTTGACTGGTTTGGCCTCAGAAAAATCTTTAAGAATCGATTTAACTGGTCTTGTTTCCTTTGACTGGATTGGTATCAGAAAAATCTTTAGGAATCGATTTAACTGGACCAAGGAGGTTTTCCACATAGTTGAGAATTTAACTGCATCTTTCCTGAAAGGTAAAGGTCAGTCATATGCAATGCATGATATGGATCAAGCAATGATGTTCTCAACATAAATGAGATTGTATTGTATGATGCATATATGCATGTATCATGATGTATGGAAATGTAATGTTTTAGCTGGGGAAAATAAATTCCAGATAGCTGCTGGAGAATAGAGTTGAATTCTTCGTTTCCGTTGGGGATGATGAACGAAGATGATTGCGAGAATAAACCTGCGGGAGAAGATAACTCCATTGGGGAATAAACTGATGAAGATATTACTCTGAGGGGAATTACTCTCTGGAGAAGAGATGCTCTGCTGGGGATTCCGCTGATAAATTCCGCTGGGGATAGACTTTCGGAGTTTATTGGGGATGATGATTCAACTTCGTTGGGGAAGCTTTTTCAGACTGCACTGGGAAATATTGGCTCCACTGGGGTATCTTGTATTCTGCCGGGGAACACTCTTATACTCCGTTGAGGAATATTAGGACTGCCGGGGATACTCTTATACTTGCTAGGGAATATTCTTATACTCCGCTGGGGAATATTAAGACCTTTTTAGTGCTGATGGTAGACCAACTCTGCTTGGGGAGAGCATTGTTGATTCGTTCACAGTTGCAAGTCTCAGCTGGGGAGAGCTACCATTACTGTCTTACTCTGCGGGGAGTGAAAGTACTTAGCCATATTCTTCAGCTGAATATACCTTGGTACCTGGTGGACAGAGCAACTATACAGCTTGGACAATTCTTATTGCCCCTGTTTCTGATGTTACCCGTAATTCGTCTTTTGTTTCGCATGTAAATATTTATGATCAGCAATTAATGTCAAATGCATATATCAAAAATGAACATTGGACGTTCTTTGCAAAACAAAACAGATAAAGGAAAAACAGTTTGAAATTTATTTGAAGATGAATTGTATTGATTTGAAGTTTGGCTAGTAAATAGGCGTTTTTGTACAAGAGGTTGACGTCCTAGTAAGAGAACACCGCCGAGCAGATAGAATTTACACAATTTGTGAAAAACTAAACAAAACAGCTATGTGAATAATCCCACTGGGTTCCAACTCTGCTATCGCCCTTATGTCCTCGAGCATCTCATCACTTTACTACTGGTTGAAGATGAATCTGATTGATTAGTGTCGTCCGAGCTTAATAGTCGATACTGAAGTCTGGATGCAAGGTGATCCAATGAGACATAGTATTACGCTTTGATCCCTAATTTTTGCCTGGACCGCCCTTTCGGGTTTTCAGTCCACCGGGATACCCTTTTTTTCCCAAGCCGCCTTTTCAGGTTTTCAACTTGTCGGGTGTACAGATTTTTTCATTTTCATCCCTTATTTTTGCCTGAACCCTTTTGGTTCGCCGGAAAGCCCTTATTTTTGCCTAGGCAAGTCAACCTAGCGGGTCTTTGATTATGCGTAGTATCTTTTCACTATGTCTACATTGACGGGGTGAGGAAGGTCGTCACCATCCATGGTGGTTAGAATCATAGCTCCTCATGAGAAAATGTTCTTAACCACAAATGGCCCTTCGTAGGTAGGGGTCCATTTGCCCCTGGGATCACCTTAAGGTAGAATAATGCGCTTGATTACCAGATCCCCAACTTGATACTCTTGTCGTCTAACTTTCTTGTTAAATGCCTTGATCATCCGTTTTTGGTACGTCTGACCATGACAAATAGCAGTAAGTCTCTTTTCGTCGATTAAGTTCAACTGATCAAGCCGGGTCTGAATCCAGTCATCTTCACTCAAACCTGTATCCTTCATGATCCGAAGAGAGGGTATCTGAACTTCAATGGGCAAGACTGCCTCCATACTATATACCAAGGAATAGGGTGTTGCCCCTGTCGAAGTTTGCGCTGAGGTACGATACCCATGAAGAGCAAATGGTAACATCTCATGCCAGTCTTTGTACGTCACTGTCATCTTCTGCACAATCTTCTTAATGTTCTTATTAGCCGCTTCAACAGCCCTATTCATCTTCGGCCGGTAGGGAGAAGAGTTATGATGCTGTATCTTGAACTGCTTGCAGAGCTCAGTGATCATCTTGTTGTTGAGATTGGTACCATTGTCTGTAATGATCCTTTCTGGTACACCATATCGATAGATCAGATTGTGCCGAATGAACCGTGCCACGACGTTCTTGGTTACGGTAGCAAAGGAAGCTACCTCCACCCACTTTGTAAAGTAATCGATCGCTACCAGGATAAAACTATGCCCATTGGATGCCGTAGGTCTGATCTCACCGATCATATCAATGTCCCACATTGCAAAAGGCCAAGGTGTCGTCAAGACGTTCAGAGGGACTGGAGGTATGTGCACCTTATCAGCATAGACTTGGCACTTGTGACATGTCCGAGAATGCTGATAACAATCGGCTTCCATTGTGGACCAATAATATCCTGCCCGTAGGATCTTCTTTCCCATGGTGTGTCCACTGGAATGAGTTCCGAAAGTACCTTCATGTAACTCTGCCATGATCCTTTCTGCTTCATTCTTATCCACACAACGCAGTAAGGTCGAATCATGGTTACGCCTGTAAAGAATGCCATTGCTGATAAAGAACTTTGCTGCGAACCTCCTCAGAAACTTTTTGTCATTAACAGATGCACCCTCGGGGTATTCTTGAGCCTCAAGATACCTCTTCACTTCATGAAACCAAGGCTTTTTTGTTACCTCTTCAGTCTCAATGTCACAGCAATGTGCAGGTTCGTCCAATCTTTCAATGATAATCCGGGGAGCCTCGTTGTCCCAATTGACCTTGAACATAGAAGACATCATAGCCAGCGCGTCCTCCAACTGCTTCTCCTCTCTCGGGAAGTGTTCAAAAGTTATCTCCTCGAAATGGGGAAGCAACGTCAACACATACTCCATGTAAGGAATAAGATTTAGGTGTTTCGTATCCCACTCGCCTTTGATCTGACTGATCACGAGAGCGGAATCTCCGAAGACACTTAGAAACTTAATCCTTAGGTCAATAGCTGCTCGAAGACCCATGATGCACACCTCATACTCCGCCATATTGTTGGTGCAGTTGAAACATAGTCGGGCGGTAAACGGAGTATGAGAGCCTTTAGGAGATATGATCACGGCACCAATGCCATTACCCAAAGCGTTCGAAGCTCCATCAAAGTACATAGACCATCGGGATCCTTCCTCAGGTCCTTCATCTGGTCCAGGTGTCTCACAATCAGTTACTAACATGATATTCTCGTCCGGGAATTCAAAGTTCATAGACTGGTAATCATTCTCTGCTTGATGTGCCAAATGGTCTGCCAACACACTTCCCTTGATTGCCTTTTGGGTCGTATACTAGATGTCATACTCAGTCAAGATCATCTGCCATCTTGCTATTCTTCCGGACAAGGCAGGATTTTCGAAGATATACTTGATTGGATCCATCTTTGATATCAACAGAGTAGTGTGAGTCAACATATACTGTCTCAGCCGGCGAGCAGCCCATGCCAAAGCGCAGCAAGTTTTCTGGAGCAGTGAGTATCGGGTCTCACAGTCGGTAAACTTTTTTCTAAGGTAATAAATAGCATGCTCTTTTCGGCCAGACTCATCATGCTGACCCAACACACACACCATTGAGTTGTCGAGTACTGTCAAGTATAAGATCAGAGGTCTCCCTTCAACTGGTGGCATTAGAATAGGAGTCTCTTGAAGATACTCTTTGATTCTTTCGAAAGCAACCTGGAATTCATCGTTCCAACGTACTACTTGATCTTTCTTCAGCAGCTTGAAGATTGGTTCACAAGTAGCAGTCAGGTGCAAGATGAAGCGGGCAATGTAGTTTAGTCGTCCTAGAAAGCCTCTGACTTCTTTCTCTGTTTAGGGAGCTGACATCTCTGTATAGCTTTCACCTTTGTAGGATCCACTTGAATACCTTTGTCGCTCACGATGAAACCCAGCAGCTTGCCAGATCTCACCCCGAAGGTGCACTTGTTCGGGTTCAACCTCAGCCTGTACAAATTCAACCTGTCAAACAGCTTCTGCAGATGGTCAAGGTGTTCTTCCTCAGTTTGGGACCTTGAAATCATATCTTCGACGTATACTTCAATCTCATGATGGATCATGTCATGAAACAAAGCAACCATGGCACGCTGATACGTTGCCCCATCATTCTTTAATCCAAAAGGCATGACCTTGTAGCAAAAGGTACCCCACTGAGTAACAAAGGTTGTCTTCTCCATGTCTTCGGGAGCCATTTTTATCTGATTATAACCAAAGAAACCATCCCTAAAGGAGAATACCTTATGCTGAGCGGTGTTGTCAACCAGAACGTCGATATGAGGCAGAGGGAAATCATCCTTAGGGCTTGCCCTGTTCAGATCCCTATAGTCAATAGACATTCGAACCTTACCATCCTTCTTCGATACAGGAACCACATTGGCAACCCACTGAGGGTAAGAAGTAACTGCTAGAAAACCGGCGTTGAACTGTTTCATAACTCCAGCCTTGATTTTCTACGACATCTCTGGGCGCATTCGGCAGACCTTCTGTTTCACTGGAGGATAATCTTCCTTGGTAGGCAGGCGATGAACCACAATATCAGTATCCAACCCAAGCATATCTTCGTAAGACCAGGCAAAGATCTCAACATAGTCATGCAGCATCTGAATTAACTGTTGCTTCACACTAAGCTCCAGGTTTGCACCGATCTTGACCTCTTTCTTGTCTATCTCAGTACCCAGATTCACTGATTCCACCGACTCTTCATGTGGCTGAATGGCCCTCTCTTCTTGGGGTAATAGTCTTGCAAGTTCACCATGCACTTCACAATCTTCTTCACCTTCGTCTTCGGCTAAGTTGATCGGATTTTCGAAGTCATAACTGGCAGTAGCAGAGTCGTTACCAGTGAGATCCAGAGTGGATGTGGACCTGTATATGTGAGCGTGTGTAAAATAGTTGTTTTGCAATATATAATAAAGAAAAACAAGGAGCGCAAAATTTGAAATGCAAGAAACGTCCAAATGCTTTTATTAATGATATATGAAAATGACACACATAAAGCCCTCACAAATGAAGCCACAGTGCCCCGGGTAAGACACTGGGCCGTAAAGTTTGAAACATTGTCTGTTACATATTAAAAACAAAAAGTTTCATTACTGGGTGATAACTGAAACGGGCATAGAATCCTTTGTTGTCCAGTTGCTTAATCCACCATTGGCAGTCGGGTAGATCCAACTGTCGATATCAAACTCTTCATCATCGTCATCCCTGATAGCAATCACCCCTGCATCTTGTTTAGGCTTCTCTGGTGCTCCGAACTCAATCTCCTTCGCATCGATCAGGTCTTGTACCTTGTTCTTCAAAACCCAACAATCATCCGTATTATGCCCCGGGATATCAGAGTGATAAGCACAGCGGGCATTAGGGTTATACCTTGGTGATGTTGTATTTGGATTCTTTGGGGCTTCCTTTGGAATCACCAGATTGGTCTTCAGCAATTGTGGCAGAATCTGAGATAAGGTCATGTTGAGACGGGTGAATTGCCTTCGAGGTCTCTCATCTTTTTGTTGATTGTTGTGCTGAGGAGCCCTAGCAGGTTTTGAAATAATAACCGCATTAACAGCTTAGCGGTGTTCAGGTCTATTATGTCTTTTCGAACTGTAGACATCACCAGACTCTATCTTAAATGGCTTCTTCTCGGTGCTAGATGAAGCACCCTTTTGTATCTTACCAGCCTTAATACCAGCCTCGATCCTCTCGCCGGTCAAAATTAGCTCTGTAAACCCAGACGAAGAGTTTCCAATTAGATGGTTTAAGAATGGACCTGACAAGGTCCCCAGAAACATGTCAACTATCTCCCGATCAGCCAAGGGTGGTTGTACTCTTCCGGCGAGGTCCCTCCACTTCTGAGAATAATCTTTGAATCCTTCACCCGTTCCTAGTGACATACCCTGGATTTGGGTACGCGTAGGAGCGAGGTCGGAGTTGTACTGGTACTGCCTGTAGAAAGTAGTAGCCAAATCTTCCCAACTGCGGATACTGGCTCCGTCCAACTGGTAGAACCACTCAAGCTGAGTCCCTGAGAGACTGTCTTGAAAGAAATGGATCCATAGGTTCTTATCAGCGGTGTACGGCTGAATCTTCCTCATATATGACCGGAGGTGCAGCTTCGGACAAGAAACTTCGTCATACTTAGAAAAGGCTGGTGCCTTGAACTTATGGGGAATCACCACCCCAGATGATAGACCCAGATCACCAAAGTCCAGGCCAGGCACTTTTTGAACTTCCATAACACTCAACCGGTCTTCCAGTTGCTTGTATCTGTCCTCGGCCGGAGGATACTGTTCTTCGTCGAAGTCCGTCTCGTTGTCGGAGACCACAGGGCTAGGAGCCCTCCTTTCTTCCTGACTATCTTTCTGAGGTGGTCAAATCAACTTCATTATGAATCCTGTTTCCAAACCTGTGCCCTGTATTAAACAGGATTGTCCTCTTCTTATTCTTCTTCTTCTCTTTCAGAATCAGGGTCTTCAGGTCTTGCTGACCCCTAGCTAGATTCATGAACAACTCTTAAAATTGGGCATTCTGGGCCTGGAGGGCCTTGATGGCTTGCTCAGTTGAAGGTTCAGCAGACATGATGAGTGCTGAAATAAACAGCAAAGAAGATAAGAGACCTGCAATGGGTACCTGTTTATGAAGTGCATGGGATGCAATGCTTATGACACGATTTCAAAGACAATCTAGAGATTCAAATTTGTAAACAAGAAAGAAAACACACTTTTTTAGATAAACTTTGGAATTAAAATTGTTCAACTGATGCCCTCAGGGCGTTACAAGAATGGAAATACTGAAAAGTAAATAAAAACTGGAAAAGAAACAATCAAAGGTCCATCAGTGCTCCCATGGTCTCTTCTTCTCGGTGCGGACATAGTCGTTGAGAATTCGCTCGTTCTCCAGTTGCCTAGTCAACCTCTGGATCTTCTGCTCTTGCTCGTTGAACTTCTCTCGGTAAGAATCCTGTTCCTCTCTCAGCTGCATCCAAGATCTTTTCAGTGCCCCAATATCAGTGGTCATATAAGGATGGAGGATGGTTGGAAGAACTCCTTCTTCATTAGCAACTTCAAGAGTGACAGGCCGAACAGCTTTATATGGCATACCCAACTTTTGGGCACAGATACGGACCCATCTGAGATATGGCTCTATCGGAAGTGAAGTCTTTGGGCCTAGCTCATGTGGATCAGATTGGTGAACTCTATCCCAAGCCTTTATGAATCTACGACGTTGCTCGTCGCTATCCCCTTGAAAATCAAAGATGATACTAGGCATTAACATCTCATGAGGTCCTTCTCTTCTGGCTCTCCCAAACTGACGTAGGGCTAAGCATGGGTTGTAAGAAATTCCTCCGTGGGTTCCTATCAATGGAACATTGGGGTACTCCCCACAACGATCAATAACGGCCACCTCGTCCAAATCCTTAAGAATCCAAATGATATCACTGTGAGAGAGAGACATGACCCTATAGGCCCAGCCCATGCCTTCTTTGTTCTTCAACACTGACTTGGGAAGGTGCGAAATAAACCACCTTGCCAATAACGGAACACATCACATCAAGGTTCCCCACTTTCGGGCAGTACGAGCATAGAGATGATGAAGGATGTCACCCAAGAGAGTGGGTACCGGATTGAGAGAGATGAAGATTTTTACCGCATTCACATCAACAAAGCAGTCAGAGTTCGGAAACAATACCAAGCCGTATATCAGAAGAGCCAAAGTATCCTCGAATGCCTTGAAGTCTAGACTATCCCAGAAATAGTTAGCCTTACCAACCAAGAACTTAGTTAGAAAACCCTTTGCTCCACTCCTAGTCTCCCAATTAGCCATTACCTCTTATTTGGTCATATGAAGGGCTGCAACAATATCTTCAGGCCTAAGAATCTTCTCCCAACCAGTAAATGGGGTCTGCTCCAGAATAGAGATACCGAGCAGCTCAGAGAACTCTTCTAGGGTGGGAACCAGCTGGTAGTCCTAGAAAGTAAAACAATGGTACAGCGGGTCATAGAATTGGACTAGGACACTCATCATCTGCTCATCCAATTTGGAGGTGACCAAATTGAGAAGATAACCATGTCTCCTAAGGAAGGAAGTAGTATCAGGCATCTTTGCAACCAAATCTTTAAGCAAGGTGGGAACCTGGACAAAGTTGATCCGGATGGTATTCCTACGCATGGGCATCATGATGGCCTACAAAACAGAACAAAGATGAATCCCTCTTGTCTTTGAAATAGGTTAGTCCAATGCAAGATGTATGCAATGTTATGATGTCATGATGTCATGATAGTAAGCACACCACAAGTATCCACAAATAGAAAACATGGTAAAGGCACACAAGTCACACAGAGAGCCCTTAGATTTCAGGCTGGCAAGGAGCTTAGGTACTACCCTCTTTCAGTTCAGTTGGTTTAAACTTGTCCTAAAAATAGTAACCAGGTTCTAGAGGATCTCAATATCACTAACTACCCTCGATCGGTCATAATTCCAGTTTAGCAACCTTTTCTTGCGTCCGGAATCATCGCGAGAGTTTAGTCTCAATGAGTGTAGCATACTGCTACTGTTCTATGGCCAAGTTGGTCAATTTAAAGGTTCTAAGGTCAGTTGGTGCTTAATGACCCCTTAGAAGACCCATATTCTCCTCGTTCCAACACAAGGAATATCGGTACAGACTAAAGTCCCACACCAACGTAGCTACTGCTTCAACCGTATTGGTCTACGCTGTACAGTTCCCTCATAGTTTATTGCTACTTACCTAAAGGATATCTCCCAGATTCGGGTTAGGATCTATAGTAACTCCGATACAAGCCCACAAATATAAAGCATACAAAGCAAACAATTGAAAACACAACGATCTAATCATAAGGTACACTCCACTTATACATCCCCAGGAGAGTCGCCAGTTCTGTGATACAGTGGGAAGAGAACCGACTGTTTTTGGAATGCTGGTTCGCGTTTTGCGTTTGTTTCTGCAAAATGTCGCGGTAAGCAAGAGTCGCCACCGTCTTTTATTTTATCCAACAAGGAAAGGAAAAAAAGCACAAAAAAATTCCTTTTTTCGAGATGTTTCTCGGGTCCGGGGGGTAGATTATAGAAAGTGAAGGTGTTAGTACCCTTTCTATCTGTGGTTATCTACGGGCTCTTACGTACTTGCTCAAAGTGTTTTCAAAATTTTCTTTTCTTTGTGTTTGTGGGTTTGAAGGAAATTTTTGTTTGAAAGGTGTATAAGTGCGAAAAGTTTTGTTTTGTTTTGAAAGGAGCAAGTACTTAAGAACCATCTACCTACTCGAAAAAAGAATCAATCTGTACTAATGTCCTTTAGACAATGCTATCCCACTATTGATGAGTAGGTAGCACCGTCGTTGGAGTTTAAGGGTCAATTCGATTAAGGGACGTGTGGTCACTAAAGCAATGTTAGGACGCCTTAGCGGTAACCCTAATGTCTTAGATCATTTTTCCGAGGCAACCGTTTCGAGGCAACTTATGATCTTTGGACAATAGGGCGACCTCTAAAACTTTCTATACTCAATGACCACCTTCGAAGGCAACCAAGTGAGGTGTATCCTAAGAGTGCGCATGTGCGAGTGTGTTATTTCGGTTAATTTTATCTTTGTACATGTCATGGGTGAGCTATGTTGATTTTAAGTTCATACATTTGATCTTGTCATGCATTCCCTATTATCAAACATCTAACAATTAATGTTTTGCGGAAGTTAAATTGCGGAAATTAAATCTAAACTATTACAAGGCGTCGGGTATTTACATCGCCAAAAACAACCCTTGAAATTAAAATGCGGAAAGTAAAAGAAAGCGATAAAATAAAGTCCTAATTAAAAGCTATTACATTCCGGAAGCAAGTACAATAATATGGAAATATGGATCGCGTGCGAGAAAATTAAATCGGGCGCATTTTTTAGGGTTTTGACCCTTTTGTGAAAGAAAGCATTTTTGTTTATTTTTTTGAATTAAATGGAATTATATCTAAGTTAACAATTAAATTAATTAATTAATAAAAATATTTTTGGAGTCTTGAGTATTTAAAGAAATAAAAATAAAATTGATTAAAGTTAGTAAAAACCTAATTTTCTACATTAATTTTAAATATTGCAAAAAATATTAAAAGTTAAACCTAATTAAAGCTAAATTGATTAAATTAATTTATTTACAAAAATAAAGCATGAATTTAATTTTAATAAATAAAAATATATTTTTGTGTTTTTGATTTTATGAGGAAAAAATTCAATTGGTTAGTGATAATAAAAATAATTAATTAAAAAAATATAAATAAATGAAATAAAAAAGAAAAAAATAAACCAAAAGGGGGGTGTTGGGCCTGGAAAGGGAGTGAGATTGGCATTTTTGAGGCCCATTCACGTTCAAGCCTGGTTGACTTTCCAGATTCTCCACACATGCGCTGACTTGAGTGTATGATGGATCTACCCTCTAGACCATCAGATTTGGCCTGGAGGCCATCTGGCACGTTGAGATCTGAAGGCGTATGGTGGACCACAGTTCATGAGGCACGCTGGAGTACCTGGAAAAAATATTACAAATGCATTGGGGGACCTGGGATTCGAACCCAGGTCCCAGTGGATTCTGTACTAGCGCCTGGCCACTGAGCCAATGTATTTTATTTGTTAATGGATTAGGTAAGAATTAATATATTAGCAAACAAAACAAATGCCAGAAATTATAAAAAATAAGCACGAAATTATGAACGATCCAATGGGGAGGGGGCACGTAGTCGTCTTCTTCATTATAACTTGGTTATTTACCTGCGGATTTTTATCCGTAGCTAAATCCCTAGGTTCATCCTAAAATGAGTTCTAGGCCATGGAAATTAATTCCAAGACCACAACCATGTTCGTCTTCCTCTCTTGATTCCATCCATGTCCATTATTGGTCTTGATTTCACCTGTAGGAAAAATGCCCAAAAAAGCAATCCAAGAACCCTAGGTTTGGCTAGGGGGTTACAGGCCATGAAAACAAAATCAAATAATGCAGAAATGTTCTAAATGGAACGATAAACATGATGGTGTCAAGATTTAGCCAGAAAAACGCATGAATAGGAGAATACGATTTCAAGTACAGGGGTGTTTTTCAGGAGACTTACAGTGCGATCCAGGGAGGGAGAGAGCTTGATTTTGATTGCTTTATACTCAATGGATGTCTAGCAAGAGAACCACATTGAGTTTTTGCTTTGAATCGGCCTCTAGATGTGATTTCAGTTTCCCACTTTTTTAGCTTTTTTCAAGTTTTGGTTTTGATGTTTGTGCAGCCTCTAGGTCTTGAACTCGTATGCTTTTTGTTGTATATGTAACATGGGATGAATTAGGTCAGGTTTTGGGCATTGAATCCTTAGGCATTGATGATTAAAGATGTGATACGATCCTCCATTAAAAGCTTCCAATTTCATTCCAAATCCAATATTTTGTGCATGATATAGCTTGATACGAGTTTGATTGTGTACATGATGATACTTAAGACCTGTATCAATCAAAAAGATACCAAGTTATCAATTTTTAGATTTTATTTAGATTTAAATTGATTTAAAATGAATTAATTCAATAAAAATCAAATAAAAATAGAAAAATTAATGAATGGACATAAATCTGAAGATAGGACACGTGTGTAGTGTGACAAGATCAAATCAAGTGGAAAAAAGTGGGGCCATTTGACAAAATTTGAAGTTTTGGGGATAGTTGACTTTTGGCAATTTTGGAAAAATGTCCAACTTCAAAAATGCATAACTTCTTCAATTTTGAACTTTTAGAGGTGTTCTTGGACTTTTTAGAAACCTTGAGATGTCCTCTAACCAACCCTTTTGGTATCATCTCATTTTGATATTCCATTATCAAGTTATAATCTTTGGAAAAAAAGGTATTTTTGTTGACTTTCAAAAATTACCTATAATGTCCAAATTTGTAACTTTTTGTGAGTGTATTTCTTGATCTTGGGGTGTGAATATGGATTGTAGTAAATTTCATCCTCTTAAAAATTAGATTTATATGGGTCATTTATCATAATGTATGAGAAAGTTATGCTTGGTCAAAGTTGAGTTGACTTTTCCTACAAAACCCTAATTTAGCAACTTTTGAGTCTTGATGAATTTTGAGCAATCCTTGATGAATCATGATCAAGCCTTGATGAAATGATGAAATATCCTTCAAAACGAGAATGTTGACAAAAAATCTTGAGGTTTGACTATTTGTAGGTCACAGTTGACTTTTGCCCTAACACAGTCAATTTTTGGGCCTCTTGAGCAATTGACTGACCAAACTTCCTCTGCAAGGCTTGAAATTTGACATGGATGAACTTGAGAACATATTAGGACATTTGGGAGCACTTGAGGTCATTTGGATGTAAGAACCTTGATGCAACACAAAACCCTAATTTTAAATTGACTGCCTTAGGAGATGATTTGACTGTCCAATTCTTGAGCCATTTTGAGCAACTTGGAGATTCTTCTTGCAATGTCTTGAGAAATATGGGAAGGAAAATTTTGGGGTACAACAACAGTCATCTCTTTTTAATTATAATTTTCAGTATTAGATTTGTTAGTAGGCATTGTAAACCTTTTCACTATAACAATGCATGTATATATCTAAGATTCGATCATATAGTGATAAAACATGAGATGTCACAATCTTAAGTACTATTTATCCACTTGTATATATATATATATATATATATATATATATATATATATATATATATATATATATATATATATATATATATATATATATATATATATATATATATATATATATATATATATATATATATATATATATATATATATATATATATATATATATATATATATATAAGAAAATTATATAACCATACCAAATCATTCAAACAATATGTATCCGAATAAAGAATTAATGAGATTTAACATTACCACCAAAATAGATAAAATAAATAGTTAACTTCATATCTTAGAAAAATAAACTTTCTTTCTTGCAGAATGAATTTCACATTATTATACTTATATACATTTTGCATAAACAAGATGAAATAATTAAAAAAGTTCATACAAGATAAAAGATAATAATAGTTGAAGAAAATTCTTATATGCTTACTATTTTCACTTCTTGTCCTTCATGAAGTTTGCTTGTTCATGTTAAGATTTTAGTTTATCTAATATTTGTTCATGTTTTCTCTAACACTAATTCCAACATGCATAATATGACATGGATAATAAATTTAAAACCAAAATAATGAGAATAAAAAGTAGTTTTCCTATATTATATGAATATGAAAACAAACCTTAACAAACTTTTTATAGGGATTGAAACTAAAAAATATGGAGCATATAAAAGCAGAATTGCAGAGAAGAAAATCGAATGGCATTGAAGAACTTACAGAATCGAGCAAAACAAAACCAAATCGCGGAGAAAAGAAAATAGAATCGCGTTGAAAACAAAACAGATCATCGTTAGAGAATCGTTGTTGGATAATAGTTGGAGAATCGCGTTGAAAAAGCTGTTCAAAATCAGTTGCAGAGCGTCGTTGGAGATTCTTCCTGTTATGAGAACGAAAATTGTGTTTTAGGGTTTTAGTTTTTTTAATTTAGAAATAAGACATTAATGACCTTAGGCCGCGCTTTTTATAAAATGCTTTCTGATGTATTACCTTTAGCAGCGCTTTCTAAATAAAAGCGCTTTCTGATGTATGCCCTATAGCAGCGCTTCTTAAAAGCGCTTTCTAAAGTAGGCCTTTTAGCAGCGCTTTGTCTCAAATTTCTTATTAGACTATAGCAGTGCATTCTAAAATAAGCCTTTAACAGTGCTTTGGTCCTATAACAGTGCTTCCTACTGTTGAGCCTATAGCAGCGCTTCTAGAATTTAATTTTTTATTTCAATTTTAATTAACTTTAGGCAGCGCTTTTTATAAAGCGCAGACTAAAGTGAGGATTAGGCAGCGCTTTTTCTTCACTTTAGGCAGCACTTTATTTCAAAGCGCTGTCTAATATTTAAAATTTAAAATTTAAAATTTTATCCTGATATTTAGCAGCGCTTCCATAAAGCGTTGCCTAAATTGAAACTTAGGCAGCACTTTTTTCAAAAGCGTTGTCTAATATATATAATTTAAAATTTAAAATTATATCGTGTCATATAGCAGCGTTTGATTTACAAGTGATGTCTAAACTGTGCTGCCTAAGAGCTGTTTTGGCGTAGTGGAAGTTACTAATTAAAATATTGAATATTAACAGAAAAATGAAGTTATTGATCAAACTGTTGAATATTAACATAAACATGAAGTTATTAATCATAATATTAAATATTGACGGGAATATAAAGTTACTGATCAAAATATTGAACATTAACGAAAATATTAAATTACTAATCAAAATATTGAATATTTTCATAAACATGAAGTTACTAATCAAAATATTGAATATTAACGGGAACATGAAGTTAGTGATCAAAATATTAAATATTAGTATAAATATAAAATTATTAATCAAAATATTGAATATTAATGAGAACATAAAGTTATTGATCAAAATATTGAATATTAACGAAAACATGAAGTTAGTGATCAAAATATTTAATAATAACGGGAATATGAAATTACTGATCAAAATATTGAATAATAACGGAAACATAACTTACGGATCAAAATATTGAATAATAATAGAACAACTTTACTATTATTAAATGTTTTTGACAATAATTCCAAGAATCAATTTTATATATATAATTTTTGTTTTGGAATTATTGTCAAAAACATTTAAACTAATAGTAAATTTGTTTCATTAATATTCAATATTTTGATTAATAACTTCATCTTTACGTTAATATTCAATAATTTGATCAGTAACTTCAAGTTCTCCTTAATGTTCAATATTTTGATCAGTAACTTAATAATTCTGTTAATATTTAATATTTTGATTAGTAACTTTATGTTCCCATTAATATTCAATATTTTGATTAGTAACTTCATGTTCCTGTTAATATTCAATGTTTTGAATCTCTCGATGTCTTTGAAATCATAGCATACGCATTTCATTCCATGCACCTTATAACAGGTACCCCTACAGGTTTTATCATCTTCTTTGCTGTTTATTTCAGCATCATGTCTTCTGAGCCATCAAATAAACAAGCAATCAAGGCTCTGCAGGCCCAGAACGCCCAGTTCCAAGAGTTGTTCATGAATTTAGCTAAGGGTCAGCAAGATCTGAAGACCCTTATTCTGAAAGAGAAGAAGAAGAAGAAGAAGAAGAAGAAGAAGAAGAAGAAGAAGAAGAAGAAGACGGTCCTGTTCAACATGGGTCGCAGATTTGGAAACAATCTACGAGATGAAGTTGATTTGACCACCTCATCTGGAGGGAAAGATAGTCAAGAAGAAAGGAGGGCTCATAGCCCTGTGGTTTCAGACAATGAGACGGACTTCGACGAAGACCAGTATCCTCCGGCTGAGGATATATACAAGTAACTGGAAGATCGGTTGAGTGCGATGGAAGTTAAGAAAGTGTCTGGTCTGGACTTGGGTGATCTGGGTCTGTCATCTAGGGTGGTGATTCCCCACAAGTTCAAAGCACCAGCCTTTGCTAAATACGACGGAATTTCTTGCTTGAAACTGCACCTCCGGTCGTATGTAAGGAAGATTCAGCCGTAGACCGCTGATAAGAACCTATGGATCCACTTATTTTAAGACAGTCTCTTAGGGACTCAGCTTGAATGGTTTTACTAGTTAGAAGGAGCCACTATCCGCAGTTGGGAAGATTTGGTTACTGCTTTCTACAGGCAGTACCAATACAATGCCGGCCTCGCTCTCACGCGTACCCAACTCCAGGGTATGTCAATGGGTGCGGGCAAAGGTTTCAAAGATTATGCTCAGAAGTGGAGGGATCTCGCTGGAAGAGTGCAACCACCCTTGGCTGATAGGGAGCTAGTGGATATGTTTCTGGGGACCTTGTCTGGTCCGTTTTTCAACCATCTGATTGGAAGCTCTTTGTCTGGGTTTACAGAGCTAATTATGACTGGTGAAAGGATTGAGGCTGGTATTAAGTCTGGTAAAATACAGAAGGGTGCTTCATCGAGCACCGAGAAAAAGCCTTTTAAGAAGGAGTCTAGTGTTGTTTACAGTTCGAAAAGCCAGAATAGACCTGAACGCCGCCAAGCTGTTAATGCGATTGTTATTTCAAGACCTGTTGGGGCTCCTCAGCGCAACAATTAACAAAAGGCCAAGAGACCTCGAAGGCAATTCACCCATCTCAACATGACTTTGTCTCAGATTCTGCCGCAGTTACTGAAAACTAATCTAGTAACTCCAAGGGAGGCTCCGCAGAATCCCAACACTGCATCGCCTAAGTACAACCCTCATGCCCGTTAATATTCAATATTTTGATCAGTAACTTCATGTTCCCATTAATATTAAATATTTTGATTAGTAACTTTATATTCCCATTATTATTCAATATTTTATCAGTAACTTCATGTTCCCGTTAATATTCAATATTTTTATCCGTAACTTCATGTTCCCGTTAATACTCAATATTTTGATCAGTAATTTCAAGTTACCGTTAATATTCAATATTTTGATCAGTAACTTCATGTTCTCGTTAATATCTAATATTTTTATCAGTAATTTCATGTTCCCATTAATATTTAATATTTTGATCAATAAATTCATATTCCCGTTAAATTTTAATATTTTGATTAGTAAATTCATATTCCTGTTAAAATTAAATTATTGGAATGATGTTTGAATCTCTATGCTTAAAAAAACATATTTGTCATTCTCAAATATAGCTCGTTGACAACCGATAACTTATAGTATTAATATAATTAAACAAATAAATTTTTGAAAAGATGTAGTAATTGATTTAGTTGAATAAATGTTATTGATTTAATACCAAAAAAACTGTGATTGATTTAATAAAAAAAATGATTGATATGATAAATTTTGATATTGTTACTCGTGTGTTCACAAGGTACTGGGTTATCTGAAACATGGTTATTTACGTAATTTTTTCCGAAACGTGGTTATTTGCGAATTTTTTTTTTAATATCTGGTTATTCAAAAAAAAAATTCTGACATTGATCCATAACATAAATAATTTGACAAATTGATGAAGTGCCGTGTCTTCTAGAGGTCTGCTATTTTTGTTCTACTATCTAACTTGTTTTGATCTTACTTGATGATTGATGTGTTCTTTTAGTAAAGTGAGATATTTTCCACTTGGATGTTAAGCGAGGCTTTCTTGATTTTAAAATCCAAGTCATATCCTCCATTTTGAGATGACATAAATTCTCCTTTCTCATAATCGTGGGTAGTAAGTATGTTCTTACACTCGGATAAGATGATGATGTCTTGTCCCTTCAAATTAACCAACACACTTGTGTTTTTAAAAAAAAAATTTAAAAGATGAACTACGAGTACCCTGATCCTCTATTACACAGAAGGTGGTACGTAGGCACTAAAGAATCACAACTGCGGCAGGTGCAAAAATCATTAAAAAAATACTTCTTTCGTCATCCCCACAATCTATTTTTATATACAACATTTATAGCCAAAATACACAGATTTACAAAGAGGTTCCTGCATAGTACCGTAGATGTTTATGGTTCTAATACCTTCCATTTGCATAATCAACCCCCGAACTTAGATTCTCTCCCCCTCTTTTGACTTATTCGCTCTTTTCCCATTACTTTAGAAACAATAAAGCGCAATGGTGATTTTTATTTGATCTGTGCGAGTCAAGTCAATCCAATAGCTCTATCTCAATATTTCTACCGCTACAAGGGAACACATAAAATCAGGTGCCATAAACACAACTTACCTTCCCACCAAACAACAAAACGCTGACATTTTTACTAAGTCCTTAGGCATGAAAATTTTTCAAGACCTCGTGTTCAAGTTGGGTGTTCATAATCCTCACCCGCCAACTTGAGGGGGAGTCTTAGAGATATTTTAAATTATATGTTATTAGTTTTTTAATGTGTTATTAATTTGTTAGGGTTTATTCTATTTTCAAGGTTTGTTATTAGTTTGTTAGGGTTTATCTTATTTTTAAAGTTTGTTATTAGTTTGTTGGGGTTTATCCTATTTTCAAGCATCCCAAGTTACAAACCACCTGCCTATATATAAAGGCACACCTTGTATCATTATTTATCGTTGATCAATACAAAATATAAAGTACTTTCATTGGCGGAATATTATAACAAAAAATCGGAAGAACACATAAGACTTAAGAAGAACCGATGAGTAAATCTATGAGTTTCACAAGTTAAAATCATTGGTATTCAAAAAGAATGTGAATCCTTTGATAACTAAAAGATGGTTATGTAATTCGAGAAGTATATTAAGACAACTCCGTGCATGAAAAAGAAGAAGGTAACCTTGTCAATGCACATGTTTAGGAAAGCGAAAGAATCGAATGGAAAGACATTCTAGTCTATATGATTGATGTCTACATTTTATAAATAAGGAACTTTCTGAGTGATAATTTTGAAGAACTATCTTCGGAACAATCTTATGGATAAAAAGGAGTCTTGATTCCAACAACAAAACGAGATAACTTTGGTGAAAGAGTTTTTCACCAAGTGGACAAGATAGTTTCTTATTCTAATCAAATCATTAATTTGATTAAAATTACTATAATTATAATTTTTTATTTAATTAATTAATTAATTATATATATATATATATATATATATATATATATATATATATATATATATATATATATATATATATATATATATATATATATATATATATATATATATATATATATATCACTACAAGAAAGATGGTCCCCAGCGACATATATTAGCGACGTGGTTATCACGTGAGTAATAAATGCAGTTGCAACGTGATAACCACGTCACAAACATATTTTAATGATACATAACGCAAGTCAGAGGTGGTTGTTTGGAAAAAGAATCAGCGACGTGTCTTACACGTCGCTACAGAAGGGGGAAATTTGAAATTTGGTAGTGACGTGATAGCCACGTCGCTACATTAAAGGGGGAAATTAAAGTTGATTGATGACAGGGTGGCAGAGTGGGAAAGTGAATTATATTTCTGTTGAGTGTGTAGCGACGTGAGTATCACGTGGCAATGTTGCGACGTGACAGTCACGTCGCTACTTGATGTTTACATCTCCACAAAATTCCCATCCGTTACAGCATCTGGTGTGGTTTGTTTCCTCTTCCTTTCTTCTTCCTTTCCTCTTCCTTTCTTCTTCCTCTCAAACCCAAATTCCCAAATCAAATTTCCTCCATCCCAAATTGTTGAAGAAGAATAAGGTATTCATATTTTGATAAATTTTTATTTCATTTGTTCATTATTTATTATACTGGTAATAAATATTAAAAAGGGTATTTTGTTTAACCTGTAGAGAAATTTGAAGAAGAACACCAAGAGCTACACAAGAAGAAGCAAATTAAGTGAAGAAATTATATAGAGGTATTTATGCATTTTTTTTATATTTTATATGTATTATATAGATTAGTAGTATATGTATTTTGTTTATGTGAATTAAAAAAATATTTTACTTAATTTTAGTTTTAGGTTAATTAGTATTATAGGTTAATGTTTAAAATAAAATGAAAATTAGAATGTTTTATATATTAATATATTATTAAACAGAAATATTATTGTTAATATATATAGGTTAATATTTATTAATATTATTGCATGTTATATAGACATATAAAAAAAATTTGTTAGTATATACGTATAAAATAAAAAAAATTTGAATATATATTAAAATAAAAAATTTTAGAAAACATAAAATTAAAAGTCTTATTTTTTATAGATGTATATATATATGTTAACACATAAATTTAATAACATATTTAAAAACAAAAATGTATATTATATTTATTATAATAGTTTTATTTTTTTATTTATATGTTAAAGATATGAAAAAAAATTATATATTAAAATAAGAATTTATAAAAAACATAATTAAAAAAAGAGTATATATATTATATTATTATTTTAATATTATTGTTATATATATAATAAAAAGTATATATGTTACATTATTTGTTTTCTAATATTATTGTTGTATATATAATAAAAAGTAAATATGTTATATTATTGTTTTTTGATATTATTGTTATATAATAAAAAATTATATATTTTACATTTGAATATTTATTTATATGTTAGTATATATATAAAAAAGAAAAATTTTATATTTTTAAGAATAGTATTAAATAGTTTAAGAATAATATTATTAAGTTGATTAATATTTCTAATGAAAAAGACAATGATTGTATAAATGTGCAGTATGGAATATTATCGATATTATCGTAGTTGGATGTACGATAGAACATATCCAGGAAGAAGTGGACTTAAACCTAATTTTATAGTAGGAGTTGATGGGTTTATTAAGTGGGCGTTTGCTCAGGATTGTTGTCGAAGCGAAGGAGGGGTTAGGTGTCCCTGTCTTAAATGTGAATGTAGACCAATAATTAGTGACCCAGAGGAAGTAACACGTCATCTGCATAGAAGGGGATTCATTGAAAATTATTGGGTTTGGACGTATAATGGTGAAGAATTACCGGTTAATGTACTAGAGACTAGCAACACGCATGCTTCAAGTAGTCGACCGGTTATGGAGTATGAGGAGAACTTTAATTTGATCGGTGACATGGTTGAGGATGCTTTTGGTGTGAACGTGACATATGATGAACTTGGAGATTTTGACGGGGAAGAGTTGCCGAATGAGGAAGCGCAAAGATTTTATCAATTATTGAACGAGATGAATACGCCGTTGTTTGAGGGGTCGTCAGACTCAAAGTTATCAATGTGTGTGAGATTATTGGCCGCCAAGTCAAATTAGAATGTTTCTGATCAATGTCTGGAACATTTTGCAAAAATGATGTTGGACTCCACCGCTACGAAAGACAACTTGCCTACAAGTTATTATGATGCAAAGAAGTGGGTGTCGAAGTTGGGTTTAAAAGTAAGAAAGATTGACTGTTGCATTAACGGTTGCATGTTGTTTTATGACAATGAGTTTGGTACTCAAGATGGATCGTTAGAGGAGTGTAAGTTTTGTAATAGTCCAAGATATCAAGTTCGCAGTAGAGCCGTTAACAGCAAGCAAAAGCGTGTAGCAGTAAAATCCATGTTTTATCTTCCTATAATACCAAGGTTAAAAAGAATGTTTGCTTCAATGCACAGTGCAAGTCAAATGACATGGCATCATACAAACCAAACAAGTTCTGGCACTATGCGACATCCATCTGATGGTGAGGCATGGAAGCACTTTGATCGGACACATCCAGATTTTGCTGCAGAACCTAGAAATGTCAGGCTTGGATTATGCTCTGATGGATTTGCCCCATACGTGCAAGCGTCAGGAAGTGCGTATTCTTATTGGCCAGTTATTGTAACACCTTACAACCTCCCTCCTGAGATGTACATGACAAAACCATACATGTTTTTGACGTGTGTTATTCCAGGCCCGCACAGTCCAAAAGCCGGAATTGATGTGTACTTACAACCTTTAATTGATGATTTGACGAAGATGTGGATTGGAGAATGGACTTATGATATATCCCATAAACAGAACTTCACATTACGAGCTTCCTTGATGTGGACCATTAATGACTTTCTAGCATATGGCATGTTGTCTGGTTGGGGTACGCATGGAAAAATGGGTTGTCCGCATTGCATGGGATACACCAAAGCATTTACGTTGGATAAAGGTGGGAAAAGCTCATGGTTTGACTGTCACCGCAGATTCCTACCAGCAAATCATCCATATAGAAGAAACAAGACAAATTTTAAAAAAGATGTATGAGAGAAAGATTTGCCTCCGCCTAGATTGCCACCAGGGGTTATATGGAACCAAGTATGTGAACTACCAAAATTTACAGATACTGGCAAAGCATGTCGAATTGAAGGATACGGCGTCACCCACAATTGGACAAAAAGAAGTATATTTTGGGATCTTCCGTATTGGAAAGATAATTTGTTGCGCCATAATCTTGATGTTATGCATATTGAGAAGAATTTTTTTGATAATGTATTTAACACAGTGATGGATGTGACAGGAAAAACAAAAGATAATGAGAAGGCCAGACAAGACATGGGAATTTGGTGTAATCAAAGAGAGTTGGAGTTGAAGCCTCAACCGAATGGAAAATTATTAAAACCCAAGGCTTGTTTCAGTCTGACTTCCCAAGAAGCTAAAGCGGTTTGTCGATGGTTAAAAGAATTGAGAATGCCCGATGGGTATTCATCAAATTTAGCAAGGTGTGCTGACCCTAACACTGGAAAATTACATGGTATGAAAAGTCATGATTGTCACATTTTTATGGAACAGTTGCTACCAATTGCATTTGGATCGCTACCCAAACATGTTCTTGACCCACTAACTGAAATTAGTCAATTTTTTAGAGATATTTGTGCGTCAGCTTTAAAAGTGGAAGACATCATTAAGTTGGACCAAAACATTGCACTCATTCTTTGTAAGTTGGAACAAGTATTTCCGCCTGGTTTCTTTGACTCCATGGAACATTTACCTGTGCATCTTGCATATGAAGCTTATCTTGGTGGACCTGTTCAATATAGGTGGATGTATCCGTTTGAAAGGTTCATGGGTGATTCAAAGAGATCGGTGAAAAATAAAGCTAGAGTAGAAGGATCTATATGTGCACATTACTTGCATCGGGAAACATCACATTTTTGCAGTCACTATTTCAATCACTTAATGTTAACTTCTAGAATCATACGGAATCTTGTAAATGTCAATCAGAGGAGTCCATTCACCTTATCAGTCTTTGCGCTTCCAGGTCGACCTTCTGGAAAGAAGGGTGTGCATTGGTTGACCCAAAAAGAAATGCAATCTGCACATGTCCATGTCTTGATCAACTGCTTTGAAGTTAAACCATATCTTGAGTAAGTTTACCAAAACTTTTTAAACTTATGGTGTGTGTATACCAAACTTATTAAACTTATGGTGTGTGTTTTGTAGGGAATTTAACAATGCCTATTTTCATAGTACCGGGGTACAGTCAACATCAGGTGTCATTCATGCTCAATTTCCCTCATGGTTCAAGCAAACATTGTCTAGCGTTCTTGCACTAACTCCAGAAATACTCCATTTGAGAAACTTGGCAGAAGGCCCTATCCAAAGCGCAAATGATTGGCACACATACTTCGTGAACGGATATAAATTTCACACTGAGGCATGGATCGAAGGGAAAAAAACCATAAATAGTGGTGTTTTTGTAAAAGGAGTTATAGATGGCGGTGAAGACGACTTCTATGGATTTGTTAAACATATCTACGAGTTGGTATACAATTACTTGTACATGGAAAATAAAGTTGTCTTGTTTTATTGTGAATGGTATGATCCAACTAGAGGCACAAAGATAGACAAGTCATATGGTTCTGTCGAGATTCAAATGAACCGGAGATACAAAGAATATGACCCTTTCATAATGTCACATATTATTAGGCAAGTTTATTATGTTCCTTATCCTTCATTTGTAATACGTAAAAGAGGATGGTGTGTTGTAATAAAAACAAAACCGCTAGGTCATATTGAAACTGGAGATCTAGTGGAAGATGCTGCCTACCAAGTTGATGATGTTGAACAGATTAATGATGTGGTTGCAGCTGAAGACATTACAACTTTGTCTGATACAACTGTTGAGGGACTTCAAGTTGATGCGTCTATATTGTTGGTTGATAATAATGTGGATGAAGACAATGATGAAGAGTTTGAATCCGATGACAATATTACATCGGATGATGAACATGATATGGATAACGAGCATGAAGATTTAGATTAATTAATCACTTAATGTAATATTAATGAATATCTATTGAACATGTATATATTGAATTTGTCATTGAATATATATTTATGTCAATGACTTTATTATCTTTGTTTATGAAAATATATATAACTAGGTAAAATGCCACCGAAGAATAAGGATAGCGGTAAGAAGTCTCAGCGTCTGAGGGTAGTAACATGTGAGTCTCCTCACTCAGCCATGTGCCCACCCCCTCAGAGTCAGGTTGATCCTATGTCCCTGGCCAGTACTCAGGGTTTTGTCCCATTACTCTCCTCCCATACATTCCCGTCTGGGGTACCTGCATCTTTTGTGCCACCTGGAGGCCCCGGTTTCCTTTTCTCACAGACTCAGATGCCGTCTTCCTTCCAGCATGCGGGAGGATCTAGTTTCTCTTTCCCACCGACCCAGATGCCGTCGTCCTTCCAGCAGGCGAGAGGATCTAGTGTTCCTTTCCCACCGACTCAGATGCCATCTTCCTTCCAGCATGCGGGAGGATCTAGTTTCCCTTTCCCACCGACCCAGGTGCCTTCATCTTTCCAGCAGACTGGTGCCCCCTCATCATTCCAGCAGACGGGGGGAGGACCCAGTTTTCCATTTCTACAGACTGGCGTGCCTTCATCATTCCAGCAGACGGGGGGACCCACACAGATGTCTTCATCCTTCCAGCAGGCGGGAGGGTCCAGCACCCCACACTCCACACACATTGGAGGACCCAGCAGTCCACGTCCGACACAGGCTGGACGATCCCCCAGTCCCCGTCCCACACAGGCTGGAGGAACCCGTGACACACGTCCTAGACGGACCGGAGGACCACGCACCCCACATCCCACACAGGCTGCAGGATCCAGCACCCCACGTCCTACACAGGCTGACGGTGATGCAGATGTGGTAGCTGATGATATAGATGGAGCTGATCTTCGTGAGAGAGATGATCCGAGTGAGATTCATGTCATTGACGGGAGGTTTTGGATTTGGCCCGAAGGAAGCAAGTAAGTTTCTTATATAAACTTTTATTTAAGTACATATTCATTTTAATATTTTGTATAAATTTATAATTAATATTGTTTATTCAAAATCTTGTTGTTTAGTTTCGCGCCGAGTCGGACTGCTGCCAAGGTTATTAATTATATAATCCAGCAGATGTATAAATCATCTTGGAGGAACTTTGGCGAGGTTACAAATAAAGAAGAATGGTTTAAAAAATTTAAGGTATTTTTATTTATTTAAGTTGTAAATTTAATATATTTTTTTAGTATTGTTATTTAAGTCACATTTTAATGATAATTACTTAACTTTTTATTTTAATGGCATACAACATTGTAGGAAAAATGTGTGTGGGATCCGTTGAATGAGAAAATTATGGAAAAAATCTATTATAGCAGAACTTCTAGAAGATTTTCTGATATAATGCGGCGGGTTAGGGAGAATTATGAGCTGCATGGTATCCGTCCTAACTGGATAGGCTAGAGGTTTTTGGCAAACTTTGTACATATTGGGGTTCGCCAGAATTCAAGGCCAAATCCGAAAATTTTAAGAAGATGAGGGCATCCGAAAAGGGGGGATGTGTCAATACTGTTGGAAGTATTAGCACTGCAGAGCATGTCCGGCGGATGGTAAATATTACTAATTTTTTAAGTTATATATATTTTTATTCATAATATTTTTTACTAATTATTTTTAACTTTATTGTTTAGACTAAGGAGATAGGGAGACCACCATTGATCATTGAGTTGATTACGAGGACTCGGACAAAGAAATCGGGAGGTTTTGTCGACGAACGCACAAAGAGAGCTTTTGTAAGTAATTTAATTTATGTTTTTTTTAAGTTAATAACAAAAATAGTGACGTTATTTTCACGTGGCAATCTATAAGTTGTGGCGTGATTATCATGTGGCAACTGATAAATTGCCACGTGACTGATTTTCATGTGGCAACTGATACATTGCCACGGGAAAATCACGTGGCAATTCATAAGTTAATTTGTGAAAATCACGTGACAAATTTTTAATATATTTGAATTTAGTATAATTTAATATATAAATGTTTTAATTTAGCATAAATTTATATATATATATATATATATATATATATATATATATATATATATATATATATATATATATATATATATATATATATATATATATATATATATATATATATATATATATATGTAATTTTTTTTTAATTTTATTATTTAATGTATGTGTAGGATGATTATCAGACATTGCTTGCACGTTTTCTGGAACAACAATCCTCAATATAGGCCAGCAGAAGGGGAGCCGCTTAATGGTGATGTTGATTTCTATATTTGGAATGAGGTTGTTAATGGAAAAGGGCCTAATGGTTGCTTTTTTGCGGGAGAAAATTTGGCCGCCGGCTTGAGAGTTGGTGATCGTAATCTGTTTCAACGACTTAGAGATGGAGAGGGAGGGTCACGTCAACCGAATCTGACACAGAATCAACTTGAAACAGTAAGATAATTGGCGGCAAGTGAAGTGAGACGCGAAATGGAGGCTCAAATGACGACAATGAGGTAAGAGCAGGAGCAGCAGTTAGAGATCATGCGGAAGAGGCAATCTGATATGGAGGAGCAGATGAGACGGTTTATGCAAGGTGGTGGAAATCAAAATGTTCCTGATACACAGCCGGATGATGACGGAATTGATGATTTTGATCTTGATAATTATCCGGGTGAAGATGCCCCGTGAAAACATTTTATTTATTTCGTTTTTAAATTTGCATTTATGTAAGATATTTATTTTTATCATTTTAAATTATTAAATTATATAACATTTTATTATATGACTTTATTTTATAAAATTCTATTATTCGAATATATAATAAAATACTATTATTCTAATAATTTTAATATATAAATTTTATTATATAAATTTTATTATTTAAATTTTATTATATAAATTTTATTATATAAATTTTATTATTTAAATTTTATTATATAAATTTTATTATTTAAATTTTATTATATAAATTTTATTATTTAAATTTTATTACATAAATTAATTAATATAAAAAATAATTACTAAACAATTTTTTAAAAAATAAAAACGTCACCTGTAGCGACGTGGGAATCATGTCACAAATTAGTGAAATGATTCTCACGTCGCAACTAAAGCTGATGTATGTCAAATTGTATATTCCCTAAAACAAAGCTTTTGCGACGTGAATACCACGTCACAACTTTGTGACATGAGAATCACGTCGCTACTGGCTTGCCACTGGCTCCTCAGCGACATATGTTTCCACGTCGCTATTTTTGTTTTGCCACGTGATTTTGATGTTTGCCACGTGATTTTCACGTGGCAAATAAGCTTCTTTTTTGTAGTGTATATATATAAAAGAGAGATATTATCTTTTGATATAATAATGTTTCCTTTCAATTTTATCATCTTTTATTTCTTACCTAATCAAAGATAAAAGGAGAGAGAGAGAAAGAAAAAGAAAAGAAAAAACACAAGCACGTTACATGATGATATTAATAAAATTACTACAAGAAAAATTGTGTTTAGCAACGTGATAATGTGACGTGATTATCATGTGATAAAAAAAAAGTTGCGACGTGATACATATGGAGAGTCAGAATTTTTTTTTTTATAAAATAAAATTGTGACGTGAAAATCACGTCACAGCATAAAAAAAAATAAAAGAAAAGAAATTAAAATTGTACGAGAAAAAAAATTTGAATTTTTCAAAATTTAAATTGTGACATAAAAATTACGTCGCAATATTTATTTCTAAAATAAAAAACTTTAAATAAAAAATTGATTGAAACGGAAATAATAGAGAATAGATTGAATATTCAAATCTGTAATACCAAAAAAAAAAAAACCAATCAAAGAAATATGTGAAAACGACATGTTACATGGGTTGGATTAATTAGTGTATGTATTTTTTTTCGAATCCCATTAAGCAATGGTGTTTTAATGGCATATTTAGTAATGTTTTGTTTTTGGATGGATTAAATAATGTATATGAAAGCTGTACGTGACCAAAGTGTCAAATAAATTAATTTGTAATAAATAAATAATACAATATCGCACGAGATCTCATTGTTACAATAGTCATTAGAAAAAATAATAGCATATCTCAACCCAAATCTTTTAGCAAATAAACAATCAGAATGAATTTGAAATATTTAACAATTTAATACTATAGTTAGTTGGCTGAGAAAAATATTTAAAAATATTTCAGTTAGTATAAAGCTATACTTTGTAGTTTCTAGTCTTTACACCATGCACTGCGAGTGTGAAAGGAATTTACGTAGAGTTTATTTATTTATCAAAAGGCAGTTATCCATTATAATTAAAAGGAAGTTATCCTTTTGATAAAAAGACAACAGTAAAACTGTCAAATTGAAATTTTTTCTTTTAATTTTTTAAAATTTGGATAAAAACTTAAAGCATATTTAATTTTTAAGTCTCTAAAATTAATTTAATGTTCAACTTTCGTCTTTTAATTAAAAAATGTTAAAAGTTAAATTAATTTCTTAATTTCACTTTGATTATATTATTTGGTCCCTTCTATTAACTTTTGATAAAATATTAAATTTCAGTGATATAGATGTACAACAAGGTTCAAAGTCTAAATGTGAATATGTATATTATAAAGTAGATTTTTTTACTTAAGTAGGTGCCATAAAAATGTTCACAATTAACGCTACATTAAATAGAAATCATACTTTATAGTATAAATGATGAATCACATTTTGACCTCGAGATTTGCTGTACATCTGCGGCATCAGAGCTTAACGTTTTTTTCTAGAAATTGACGGAAGAAACCAAATAGGATAACACAAGTGAAGTTAATGGACTAATTTGTAACATTTTTTAGTTAATGAACTAAAATGAACATGTTGATACACAGACACGTGCAGATGTGCTTATTCCTAATCCTATTAATATAGAGATACATCTTGAGGTGTCTGACCATACAATGATCCTTGAGGACGGTTCAATTAACGATCATCTTAGCCCTGTATTAGAGAGGTTTTTAAGAGGGTCCACAGACCTAACAGTGCTGACAAGGTATCATGATCATGTTGTCTTCTGATTATGGCATGAAGAGGTGTTACAAATTATATAAGCGAAATTGTCTTTCGCTTTAGTTCATAACATACGTCTCTCTAAAAAGAAAAACTTAACATTCGTGAAAGGTGTTACAAATTTATATATAAGTGAAATTGTCTTTCGCTTTAGTTATTAACAACTGTCTCTCTCAAAAGAAAATCATAACATATATTTCACTCGTCTCTCAAAACAAAAGCCTAACATTTATGTCACTCGTCTCTCTCATATGAAAACCTCAAACTTATACACGAACTCGTCTTCTTCAAATCCTAAGAAATGACCAGCTTGCAGGTTTGTCTTTTCAATAATTTGTGTTTCTAAATATTTTTATATATTATTGTTCTAAACTTATGCACGAACTCATCTTCTTCATAATATGTTTGCTTTGACTTGTAGGTAGGGATGGGTGAATGAAAAAATTAATGAGGATGAAGTTAAAGTGAGTGCTGCGAACTTGTACGAAAGATCCATAATGACATTCATTCAAAATTAGCACGGGTTGTAGCTCTCACTTCAACTTCATCCTCATTTCCTTTCATTTTTTGATGCTATTATGGGACAAGTACGTCTCTAAAATATTTTGTTGTTGTTATTAATAAAAGTTGCATGCTTTTTAAGGTTTGTTATTGGTGAATATTGTTGTTAATGTTTGTATAAAAGATGAGTTTATTATATCTTATGTTATTTGAGTGTTTCTCTAACACCTTACGGAATATATAACTTTTTAGATTACATTAGAAAATTATAATATGATAGATTAAATTATATTTAGAAAACAAGTTACACATTCAATTCTAGACTAGAGTTCTTTAAACCATTATTTACATTTCGCTCTTTAACAGTTAGGACTTGGTTTAACGCTTCTTGTTCTTCAACCTCCGCTTCACTTACCTCTAATTTTATTTGCAAAGTAAATAATATGTTGCAGAGCATTAAAACAAGTTCTAATAGTTAAAGAGCAAAATGTGGTTAAGGAGCCGAAGAATTCTTGTTTAGCATTGAGTGTGTAACTTGTTCTTTTAATATAACTTAATTTGTCATATTATAATGTTCTAGATCAGATTAAAAGATTATATGTTTAATAAGCATTGACATAATAAGCATTCCACATAATTTATAATAAAATAAATGCATTTATCACAACGGTTGTTTGGAACAACCATTGTTAAATGTATTGCATTAAAGCATATCACAACGGTTGTTTGGAGTAACCGTTATGATAGATAGTGTGCTAGTTGATTATAATCACGATCACGCAACCGTGGTAGAAAACACCATACATACAACAATTCTTTACCTCACAACGATTGGTTAGACGTTATGGTATTTCTTTTCCAACTATTATGATATTAATTTTCTGTAATAGTACTCTCACCCTTGATGATGTTATTTCGACATCATACATTAACTAATAGATACATCAGGAGTTTGACAACACTATACTATTTCATGTTATCGGTGTTTCAAGAGTTTAATGACTACTTACCTTCTTGAATGGCGTGAGCCAAACATTTAACTATATCGAACTTTGTCAAAGTTTTTTTAAAAAAAAATTATATTCTCTTCATTTTATATTATAATAAAATTTTACTTTTTTAATTTATTATATAATTAATAACTAATATATTTGATTTATATATTAAAATTTATACTTTCTCTATTTTATATTATAGATATTTTTTTAATTTATTATATAATTAATATATCTGATTTATATATCAATCAAATATATTAATTATTTAATAGATTTTAAAAAAATTGTTTAATAAATATAGTATAATAATGTATTACAAAAGTATCCATGAATAAGTATTAGTTGAAGAATATAATTAAACAAAAATAAATATTGTATTGTAAATTGAAATAAATTAATCATTTTAAAATGTACATTTTTGGTATTGGTCATTCATGTGGAACACGAAGAGTATACAAAAATTTAATAAAATATTAAAATGAAAGCACGTGAATAACCAATAATGTCATCCACTTTCAATTAAATACGAAAACAACTATTCTGTCTTGTATTGATTCTGAATCATAATACTATCCACTCATACAATAAAAAACAACAGGCATGAACGTGACACCCCAAGCCACTTGCTATACTTTCTCTTAAAAAAATCAAACATATCAAGAATAATCAAATAACATCAACAGCAGCCATACTTTAAACATTACATTTAAATAACCAGACAAATTAAAAGAGAGATAATAACTGTATTAAAAATATGAAAACCACATGCTCTTAGTCTTGGATTTGTAATACTTATCTTCAAAAAGGAATATTATTTTGTCTATATATAAGTTTGATGAAGTACACAAAGATCATTGAGCAAAACCAGTAGTCACTACATTTCTGCTAACTACTTATCAGTATGGCTACCCAAGAAGCTTTGTTAGACAAGCCAAGAAAATCCATTCCAAAAACATTTTGGTTAATCCTCTCTTTAGCTGCTATCATAAGCTCATCAGCCCTTATTGCTACTCATCTCAAGAAACCAACCTCCTTCTTCCACTTCTCTTCTGCTCCAAATCTGTGTGAGCATGCTCTTGATACAGAAGCATGCTTAACTCATGTATCTGAAGTTGTTCAAGGCCCAACCTTGGCTAGCACAAAACACCACAAATTGAGTACACTCATATCCTTATTAACCAAGTCCACCACACACATTCAAGAAGTCATGAACAGAGCCAATGTTATAAAACGCCGAGTTAACGGTCCTAGAGAGGAGACAGCTTTGAATGACTGTGAGCAACTAATGGACTTGTCCATGGATAGAGTTTGGGACTCAGTGTTGACTCTAACAAAAAATAACGTTGAATCAGAGCAAGATGCACACACATGGCTAAGTAGTGTACTCACTAACCATGCAACTTGTTTGGATGGTTTAGAAGGTGCGTCTAGGGCCGTGATGGAAAATGATCTTGAGGACTTGATATCCAGAGCTAGATCTTCTCTTGCTGTGCTTGTTTCTGTCTTACCTAAACCGGATCACAAGGAATTCATTGATGAATCATTGAATGGGGAATTTCCCTCGTGGGTTTCAAACAAGGATAGGAGGCTTTTGGAGTCTAGAATTGGGGACATTCAGGCCAATGTTGTGGTGGCTAAAGATGGGAGCGGTAAGTTCAAGACTGTGGCTGAGGCTGTGGCAACTGCACCAGACAACGGTAAGACAAGGTATGTTATCTATGTGAAAAGGGGAACCTACAAAGAGAAGGTAGAAATCGGTAAGAAAAAGACGAATGTTATGCTTGTCGGTGATGGTATGGATGCAACAATAATCACAGGCAGCTTGAATTTTATCGATGGAACAACCACTTTCAATAGTGCAACTGTTGGTATGAATTCTTCTTCCCCTTGTCTGTATTTACCATTTCCATATTTTTGTTCATGTTTAATTTGGTTTTGCAGCTGCTGTTGGGGATGGGTTTATAGCTCAGGACATTGGGTTCCAAAACACGGCAGGCCCAGAAAAGCACCAGGCAGTTGCTCTCCGTGTAGGCGCGGATCAATCTGTCATCAACCGTTGTAAAATTGACGCATTTCAAGACACTCTCTACGCACACTCCAACCGACAATTTTACCGTGACTCCTACATTACCGGTACTGTCGACTTTATCTTCGGAAACGCAGGTGTTGTGTTCCAGAAGAGCAAACTTGTGGCCCGAAAGCCTATGAGCAACCAAAAAAACATGGTGACGGCCCAAGGTCGAGAAGACCCAAACCAGAACACTGCAACTTCAATTCAGCAATGTGATGTAATACCAAGCTCGGACCTCAGGGCCGTGCAAGGCACTATCAAAACATACCTAGGCCGTCCGTGGAAGAAATACTCCAGGACTGTTGTTTTGCAGTCTGTCGTGGACGGCCATATTGACCCAGCAGGATGGGCTGAATGGGATGCTGCGAGTAAGGATTTTCTGCAAACATTGTATTATGGAGAGTACTTAAACAGTGGAGCAGGTGCTGGTACCAGCAAGAGAGTGACTTGGCCTGGTTATCATGTCATCAAAACTGCTGCAGAGGCTAGCAAGTTTACAGTAACACAGCTCATCCAAGGTAATGTTTGGTTGAAGAACACAGGCGTGGCCTTCATCGCAGGCCTGTAGAAATGGGCTTCGGAAAACGTGCATATTATGTTTCTGATATGAGTGAAATTTGCAGGAAATAATACGAAACATTATGCTTTATGACAGAATGAGGTTAACTAAAAAATTTCCTACATATGATGTAACAATTGTCTTCTACCACTGTTATTAAATGAATGCCTCTTGTTTCCAAAATAAATTTAATGCAAGTTACAGCTTCACCACAGTTATTGGGGCATTCAATCCTTAATGAAGTTCACAAATAATCAATGTGATTGACCTCATACAAAAATAACAACACAAAACTGTTAGATTTATTAACATTTTGTGAACTACAATCAATTGTTATTATTTTGTAAAAAACGAATTAATTATGATTCTCATAGGGTGCATAATAGGTTTCTTATTGATTAAATGATCTTTTTAATTAAAGTCTAAGTATTTGAAATTTGATTGGTGTGGACAAAAGTGTGGACTTTTAATAGATAGGGACTAGGGTTATATGTCTCATCGGTAATCACAATATCGGAAATATAACTGACGGTTCTACAACTTGCACTATTGAGAGTTGTGAAAAAGAGTGTGAGATAAAGAGGAAGATCCAATCATTCATCTTTTCAGTATTCCAAATTAAAGTGACAATAACGATAACTTTTATTTCTGAATCATGTCTACAACAAGTAAGTATTGATGTTCTAATTTTATATAATTGAATCATAAAATTTTTCCTCTAACATTTGGCATCAGAGCTTACATTATATGAGTTAGAGCTCAATTTTTTGTCGTGAATTAAATTTTTTGGTACAACTCAAATTATTTGACCGTAATCGATTTTCATAGGTTTTATGTGATTGAACAATTTTAATAAATTTTTATTGTAACTACTACTAACTTACACGTACATAATTATTATCACTTTTGACAAATAGCAAACTATAAAAATAAAGGGTTAAATCTATTACAGGTCCCTGTAAATATATCAAAATCTGATTTTAGTCTCTAAAACATTTTTGTTCAAAGAATCGTTCTTGTAAAGTTTTCTGTCTCTATTTTTCATCTATGTCGTCTATTCCATTTAAGGGACGCTGACGTGGATGATGAGTTAGCATTTTTTTTAAAATATATGGTCATGTGTTAGTTTCCACTTGCGTAATCCAATTACAAATCACTATTTAGTTCAATTATGTTGGTACCCAGATCATCCCTCTTCGTTTTCTTTGTTACCCTAATTCCTCTTCGTTCTCTTTCTTGCCCATATTCCTCCTGGTCTTCTCCAATTTTCTTTACAGTCGGAATTAAAGATTTCAGAACGCAAATCTAAGTCATCATCATCTAAGGAAGATTGATGTCGTATTCCATAATGGGTGCTTCAAAATCCATAAGCATGTTGTCGTCTTCTGTGAGATCTCAACGAGGAAGGAAGTGTGGCTATGAAGCTCATATGGTTTCATACGTCTGTAAGAACGGTCACAATAAAGGTAGACTCTTATGGAGATGTCCTTTTTGGGAGAGTGAAGATACTTGCGATTTATTTGTATGGAATGAAGATTTGGGGAAAGATGATGGTAATGGTGTTGATCTGGTAGATGTATATAAGCTAAAGGAACCCGAGGCGGTTGAATTGCAAAGGGAGTTGTATGAAGCTTCTAAGAAGAAGAACATGAAGCTGCAAGAGAAATTGATATCAGAGGCATGGACTGGAAAAATTAAGTTTATATCTTTTTTAGTTTCTCTTGTGATTAATATGTACCTACTAATGAAATATAATTGTTGAACTCAGTTTGTATGAGCAATGTAATCCCTATGTTTCTAATGAGTAGGTTGGTATAAGTACGTTTGTATGAATAAGGTTGTATGAGTAATTAACAAAAGTTCTTCAAATCTGATTAATTTTTAACATAGTTTGACATACTTTGCATAAAGTAAGTTTTCCAATTTATCATAAAGTCACTTATAAAATTGGGCACAGTTTGCCTCAAGTTGGAATTCTTTGACCTAAAATGGTGACATTGACATCATAGTTATGGTAATTTGGAAATCAACAATTTGAGCTCAAAATGACATGATAGCTTTATCATTAAAATATCATATCCAAACAGATCCATTACATGGTCTGAGATTGCACCTTAACCAAAATTATAAAGTTTGCAACTTAATACATCAGTAAATTACAAGTAATTGCTCAACGTTTGCATCTTAACAAAATTAATACATAGATTGCAATGACATGATAGCTTCATCATTAAAATAGCATATCCAAACAGATCAATTACATGGTCTAAGAATGTACCTTAACCAAAATTACAAAGTTTAAAACTTAATACATCAGCAAATTACAACAAAAAGTTCAAAATATGTTTGTTCCATCCTTATTGAGTCAAGATTTTTTGAATTTCCTCCCTACTTTTCATACCATTCTTGATTGGTTCCTCTGAGGTATCCTCTTCAACTAGTACAACTAGGTCTTCAGGGTGCCTTCCAGGTCCCTTGATATTTTTAGTTTTTACAATCACGAGTCTCTCACTCTTTTAGGTATGTACCACAACAGTTGTGACACGTTTCTTCCTTGTGATCATAGATTTAACCTAAATTATTAATTAAGAGCCATAATCAATACTTGATTAAGATTAAAAAAAGAAAACTATGTAACAGACTATTGTACCCCAAAATTTGCCCTCCCTTTTCTCAAGACATTTCTCACCAAAGATTTCAAATGCCCAAGGATTCTCAAGGTTTGATCAGACAAGTTCACCTCCTAAGCACTGAGTCCACAAATTAGGATTTTGGTTTTCTCAAGGACAATTGGACTTTTGATGCCTCAAATAAGTTTCATGGTTGATTATAGGTCTCCAAGAATGCATGCCCAGTTTCAAGTCTTACATCACAAATTGCTCAGATGACTGAAAATCAGATGTATTGGGTAAAAAGTCAACTGATACACAAAAAGTCAAACTTTAGCTTTTTAGTCAATATTAAATTTCAAATATCAAAATTAAAAAATATCAAAATTGATCATCAAGAATCAAGAAAGTCAAGAAAATCAATAAAAAGTCAAGATTTCCAAGACTTAGAAAAATTCTAAGTGTTTTCATCCTTGATAATTTCATTACTTCATGACATTTTTTCACCAAGATGCAAGATAGTTCAAAGAAAATTTTTAACATGAAAATTGTAGATCTTGATGAATTCTACAAATTTGTATTAGAGGGTTGATGTCCAAAAAATGTTTAGATTTGAAGATATAAGCCAATGAAATCATGACATTTTTATCTAACACTTAAAGAAATTTTCAACAGGTTTTGGTCAGTTTTTATCTCAACTTCTGGGCCAATTTTCACCCATCTCCTTATTGATTTAGCCAAAATGATCAACATGAAAGTTGTATACAATATTTCAAGCTTTCTAAAATGTCCAAGAGCATAAATTTATCATGCTTGAGCTAGGAGATTTGAAGAGATGAAGTTGGGTATCCATTCTTGAAACACAAGTCATTTTGTGATGAACATGAGATCAAATCTTCACGCCATGCTGCATAATCCTATTTTGCAGGCCTCTAAACCTTCAAATATATCCATAGTCAGAATATTACACATACTTTTGAGCCATTACCCAAGTGTTTGAGCCATTGTCCAAATCATCTTTCCATTTATGGCACAAAGGCATCATTGCCATTTACATAAAGCATGCTTTAATCACAATGTCAACTCCTTGAGCCTCTCAATGGTTTCTTCTACACATGCACAATGTCAAAGCAAGAAGCAACCATCTGCAACCTATAAATCACCCCTAAAATCAGGCCATGCCCACATTGGAACTATGGAAAGGTCATGAACCCCCACTTACAATCCAACCAAGCCATAACTCCATAATTTATAAACCTGATCAGCTATTGTCCTCAAACCTCTTGCCTATAAATAGAAGGAGCATTTGAAAGACAAAAATGAGGGGGGGGGGGGGGGGGGGGGAGAAACAAAAGAAAAAAAGGAAGAGAGGAAACACAAGTGCGCAAGCCCTCAAAACCCCTTATACTCTCAAAAACCAGAATTGTTCACAAAACCTCCATTTTTGAGCTTTGAAATCCAAATCTATGAACCTATCAAACCTTGTAAGTTTTGTCAATAAAAATCATCCAAATAATTCACATACATCATAGAGAAGTTTTCCAAACACAAGAGCAACTTTTGTAACATCATTATCAACATCTTCCAAACTAAAAAAAAACAGTATCTTGCAACTTGACTTGGTTAAGGTGATTCTGCAACTTTCAGCACAAAGTAAGGATTGACATAACTTCAAGAAGGTCTAAGAGAGCTTAATCAATTATAATATTGCACATGGAACATCTATAAGAAACTTCGGACTTTTCTCTAAAATAGGTAAGTTTTCTCAAACTGTGATATCCTTATCCATACATCATTTGCGTTCATTTTTTTTTTCAAAAGAATAAAACAGGATAAATCAGGGAAATGCAAATATTCAAAATCCCAGAAAAATGCTTTAGGAGCCCTGACATGGGCCATGTCAGGAAGAAGAGATTGCAAAAGGGCAAGGCATGAGCTGACACGGGTTCCTGTGTCACACGACACGGCCTGTGTTAACACAGTTGGGGACTGAAAACGTGCAAAAGGGCAAGGCAGGAGCTGACACGGGTGCCAATGTCACATGATACGGACCGTGTTTTCACCTGGGACTAAGAACGTGCATGAAGCATTGGGCAGATTCTATCACGGGTGCCTGTGTCCAGTGACACGGCCCGTGTCAGCCTAGGCATTTGAAATCTTAATTTTGAGACTTTTGCTATAATTTTGGATCATTAAGGGTACATAAGAAATTTTGCATTAACATCTGTTGTACCCCAAAATTTGACCTCTCATATTTCTCAAAACATTGCAAGAAAAATCTCCAATTTGCTCAAGTTTTCTCAAGAGTGGGTCAGACAAATCATCTCCTAAGGTAGTCAACCCCAAATTAGGGTTTTGTGTTGCATCAAGATCCTTGAGTCCAAATGACCTCAAGTTATCACAAATGTCCTAATATGTTCTCAAGTTCATCCATGTCAAAATTCAAGCCTTGCAGAGGAAGTTTGCTCAGTCAATTGCTCAAAGGGTCCAAAAATCGACTATGCTAGGGCAAAAGTCAACTGTGACCCAAATACAGTCAAACCTCAAGATTTTTTGTCAAAATTATAATTTTGAAGGATATTTCATCATTTTATCAAGGGTTGATCATGATTCATCAAGGATTGCTCAAAATTCATCAAAACTCACAAGTTGCTAAATTAGGGTTTTGTAGGAAAAGTCAACTCAACTTTGACCAATCATAACTTTCTCATACTTTATGAGAAATGACCCATCCAAAGCTCATTTTGAATAGGATGAAATTTCCTACAATCCATCTTCATACCCCCAAGATCAGAAAATGCACTCACAAGAAGTTATAAATTTGGACATTATAGGTCATTTTTGAAAGTCAACAAAAACACCTTTTTTTCCAAAGCTTATAACTTGAGAATGGAATATCAAAATGAGATGATACCTAAAGGGTTGGTTATAGGACATCTCAAGCTTTCTAAAAAGTCCAATAACACTTCCAAAAGTTCAAAATTGAAGAAGTTATGCATTGTTGAAGTTGGGCATTTTTGCAAAATTGCCAAAAGTCAACTATCCCCAAAACTTAAAATTTTGTCAAATGGGCCCATTCTTTTCCACTTGATTTGAACTTGCCACATTGCACACGTGTCCTAGCTTCAGCCTTATGTACATTTATCAATTTTATTATTTTATTTGATTTTTTATTGAATTATTTCATTTTAAATCAAATTCAATCAAATAAAATCCAAATATTGATGGCTTGATATCTTTTTGGCTATTTCAGGACTGAATTATCATCATCAAAGGTATCAAACTCGTATCAAGCATTCCATGTGCAAAAAGATTGAGTTTTTGACAAATTTGGCAAGTTTTCAATGGTGAATCAAATCAAATCCCATGGCATTGATGTGGAAGGATTCAATCCACAAATGTTAACCTAATACATTCCAGGATACATATAGAAGGCAAAGGCACGAAATTTGGGACTAGAGGCTGCAAGAAAACTGAAAACAAAACTTGGAAAAATGGTGAAAAGTGCAAAACCAAAATCGCACTTAGAGGCAAATTCAGAAGCCAAGAACGATCTCAGTCGTTTTCTTGACAATCACTGAAGCAGAACCAACCCCTAGAAAGCTCCCATACACGCTCAAAGGCTCTGTAAGTATCTCAGAAAGCCGCCCTTCTTTTGAATTCACAAATCTCTATTCTTGCATCTTTTGTATAAACTATGGGCATATTCATAATCCTCGTCAAATTTACAAGCATTCTGCATTAGCCAATTGCATTTTTCTGGCCTGGATGAAGAACCTCCCCATAGCTAGGATTCTTCGTTCGTGTTTTAGGGTTTTCTTTTTCAGGGGAAATCAAGACTCAAGAAGGGTATAGGTTTAATCAGGAAGCCCAGACAAACTCAATCATGTGCTTGGAATTGATTTTCATGGACTGGGATGGATTTTAGAGTGAGCCTACGCATTTAGCTGCGAATCTAAATCTGCAGGTAAAGTTACAGGGTTTGAAGGCCAGGGACGACAACGTGTCTCCCTCTGATTGGACCATTCAAACTTTCGTGCACTTTTTTTATTTTCTGGCAATATAACGCGTTTTGTCTTATTATTATTTTTGTTTAATATACTAACAAGTAACACACAATGGCCTAGTGGTGAACGCGTGCATCCAAACTCCTTCAGGATCTGAGCTCGAATCCCAGGTCCTCCAAATTGCATTTGTTATTTTTCTACAGGTTATCCAGTGCAAATCCAAGCGCATGGCCTATCATACATCCTCAAATATCAAAGCGCCAGATGGCCCAAGGCCAAATCTGGTGATCCAAGATGATGGTCTACCATGGGACCAAGTCAAAAGGTGCACATGGAATCCACAAAGTCAACCAGGCCTACGCCAATTGGGCCATCAAATTGCTGAGCAAACCCCCAAAACAGGCCCAAACCCTCTCTTCTCTATACTTCTATTTTATTTTTGTTTTGATTATTTATTTATTATTTTTATTTAATCATTAACCAATCAAATCTTTTTCTTTATAAAATTAAAACCAAAAAAATATTTTCTTTATTAAAATTTAATTTCAATATTTTATTTTTTATTAACAAATATTAATTTAATTAATTTAGGTTTAATTAGAATAACTTTAATATTTTATAAATAATCAAATTAACTTAGACATAATTAGGTTTTTATTAACATTGATCCATTTTATTTTGCTTTCTTAAAATACCAAAAACCCAAAAAATATTTATTTTTATTAATTAGTTTAATTAATTTAATTTAATAATTAATTTAGGATAGTTTATTTCTTTCTTAAATTAAAAACAACAAAAAAAATCTTTTCTTTAATAACAAAGGGTCAAAACCCTACCCGCACCCGATTTAATTTTTCGCACGCGATTTATTTATTCAATATTGTATTTGTTCCCGGAATGTAATAGCTTAATAGGATTTTAAATATTTTTATCGCTTTATTTATTTTCCGCATTTAAATTTCAAAGGGTTGCTTTTGGCGATGTAAGTACCCGATGCCTTGTAATTTAATTTCCGCAATTTACTTTCCGCAATTTATAATTGTTAGATGTTTGATAATAGGTATGCATGACAAGAATGGATGTTTAACCTAAAATCAACTTAGATAACCATTGACATGTACAAAGACAAAATTAACTGAAAACGACACACTCGCACATGCGCACTCTTAGGGTACACCCCACTTGGTTGCCTTCGTATGTGGTCATTAAGTATAGGAAGTTTTAGAGGTCGCCCTCTTGTCCAAAGATCATAGTTGCCTCGAAACGGTTGCCTCAGATAAAATGATCTAAGACATTAGGGTTACCGCTAAGGCGTCCTAACGTTGCTTTAGTGACCGCATGTCCCTTATTCGAATTGACCCTTAAACTCCAATGACGGTGCTACCTACTCATTCATAGTGGGATAACATTGTCTAAAGGACATTAGCATAGAACGATTCCTTTTTCGAGTAGGTAGATGGTTCTTAAGTACTTGCTCTTTCATAAAACAAAAACTTTTCACACTTACACTTTTCAAATGAAGTTTCAAAAAACAAAAACTTTTTCAAACCCACAAGCACAAATAAAGCAATATTTTGAAAACAGTATGAGCAAGTACCTAAGAGCCCGTGGATAACCATGGATGGAAAGGGTGCTAACACCTTCCCTTTCTATAATCTACCCCCCGAACCCGAGAAACATCTCGAAAAAGGAATTTTTCTGTGCTTTTTTCCTTTCCTTGTTGGATAAAATAAAATTCGGTGGCGACTCTTGCTTACCGCGACATTTTGCAAAAACAAACGCAAAACGCAAACCAGCATTACCAAAAACAGTCAGTTCTTTCCCACCGTATCACAGAACTGGGGACTCTGCTGGGGAGCTTAATAAGTGGGGTGTACCTTAGGATTAGATCATTGTGTTTCCAATTGTTTGCTTTGTATGCTTTATATTTGTGGGCTTGAATCAGAGTTACTATAGATCCTAACCCGGATCTGGGGCACCCTTTAGGTAAGTAGCAATAAACTGTGAGGGAATTGTACGGCGTAGATCGATACGGTTGAAGCAGGAGCTACGTTGGTGTGGCACTTTAGTATGTACCGATATCCCTTGTGTTGGAACGAGGAGAATATGGGTCTGCTAAGGGGTCATTAAGCACCAACTGACCTTAGAACCTTTAAATTGACCAACTTGGCCATAGAACAGTAGCAGTATGCTACACTCATTGAGACTAAACTCTCACGATGATTCCGGCTGCAAGAAAAGGTTGCTAAACTGGAATTATGACCGATTGAGGGTAGTCAGTGATATTGAGATTCTTTAGAACCCGGTTACTATTTTTAGGACAGGTTTGAACCATCTGAACTGAAAGAGGGTAGTACCTAAGCTCCTTGCCAGCCTGAAATCTAAGGGCTCTCTGTATGACTTGTGTGCCTTTACCATGTTTTCTATTTGTGGATACTTGTGGTGTGCTTTCTATCATGACATCATGACATCATAACATTGCATACATCTTGCATTGGACTAACCTATTTCAAAGACAGGAGGGATTCATCTTTGTTCTATTTTGTAGGTCATGATACCCATGCGTAGGAACACCATCCGGATCAACTTTGTCCAGGTTCCCACTATGCTTAAAGAATTGGTTGCAAAGATGTCAGATACTACCTCCTTTATCAGGAGACATGGTCACCTCTCGGGTTTGGTCACTTCCAAATTGGAAGAGCAGATGATGAGTGTCTTGGTCCAATTCTATGATCCACTGTACCATTGCTTTACTTTTCAGGACTACTAGTTGGTCCCCACCTTAGAAGAGTTCTCTGGTCTGCTGGGTATCCCTATTCTGGAGCAGACCCCGTTCACAGGTTGGGAGAAGATCTTTAGGCCGGAAGAGATTGCTTCAGCCCTCCACCTGACAAAGGCTGAAGTGATGTCTAATTGGGAGACTAGAAGCGGAGCAAAGGGTTTTTTGGCTAAGTTCTTGGTTGGTAAGGCTAATTATTTCTGGGATAGTCTAGACTTCCAGGCATTTTAAGATATTCTGGCTCTTCTGATATATGGCTTGGTATTGTTTCCAAACTCTAACTCCTTTGTTGATGTGAATGCGGTAAAAATCTTCATCTCTGGTAATCCTATACCCACTCTCTTGGGTGATGTTCTTCATCAACTTTATGCTCGTACTGCTCGAAAGCGGGGAACCTTGATGTGCTGTGCTCCATTGTTGGCAAGGTGGTTTATTTCTCACTTTCCCAAGTCAGTTTTGAAGAACAAAGAAGGCATGGGCTGGGCCTATAGGGTTATGTCTCTCTCTCATAATGACATCATCTGGACTATCAAGGGTATGGACGAGGTGGCTATTATTGATCGATGTGGGGAGTACCCCAATGTTCCACTGATAGGAACCAATGGAGGGATCACTTATAATTCGTGCTTGGCCTTACGTCAGTTTGGGTGTGCTAGGAGGGAAGGTCCTCATGAATTTCTAATGCCTAGTATCATCTTTGATTTTCAAGGGGATAATGACGAGCAACGCCGCAGATTCATAAGATCTTGGGATAGAGTTCACAGATCTAATCCACACGAGCTGGGCCCAAAGACTTCTCTTCTGATGGAGCCATATCTCAGATGGGTTCGTATCCGTGCCCAAAAGCTGGGTATGCCGTATGAAGCCATCTTGCATATCATTGTCGAAGTTGCTAATGAAGAAGGGGTTCTTCCTACCATCCTCCATCCTCATATGCCCACTGACATTGGGGCACTAAAGAGATCATGGATGCAGCTGAGAGAAGAGCGGGATACTTACTGAGAAAAGTATCACGAGCAAGAGCAGAAGATTCAGAAGTTGACTAAGCAGTTGGAGAATGAGCAAACCATCAACGGCTATGTCAGCACCAAAGGCAAACGACCATGGGAGCGCTGATGTCCTTTGATTACTTCCAGTTTTTATTTACTTTTCAGCATTTCCTTTCTTGTAACACCTTAAGGGAAATTTGTTGAACAATTTGAATTTCAAGTTTATCTAATAAAAGTGTGTTTCCTTTTTAGTTTACGAATTTGAATCTCTCGATGTATTTGAAATCATAGCATACGCATTTCATTCCATGCACCTCATAACAGGTACCCCTACAGGTTTTCTCATCTTCTTTGTTGTTTATTTCAGTATCATGTCTTCTGAGCCATCAACTGAACACGCAATCAAGGCTCTGCAGGCCCAGAACGCCCAGTTCCAAGAGTTGTTCATGAATTTAGCTAAGGGTCAGCAAGATCTGAAGACCCTTATTCTGAAAGAGAAGAAGAAGAAGAAGAAGAAGAAGAAGAAGAAGAAGAAGGCCTTGTTCAACATGGGTCGCAGATTTGGAAACAATCTACAAGATGAAGTTGATTTGACCACCTCATCTGGAGGGAAAGATAGTCAAGAAGAAAGGAGGGCTCCTAGCCCTGTGGTTTCAGACAATGAGACGGACTTCGACGAAGACCAGTATCCTCCGGATGAGGATATATACAAGCAACTGGAAGATCGGTTGAGTGCGATGGAAGTTCAGAAAGTGCCTGGTCTGGACTTCGGTGATCTGGGTCTGTCATCTGGGGTGGTGATTCCCCACAAGTTCAAAGCACCAGCCTTTGCTAAATACGATGGAATTTCTTGCCTGAAACTGCACCTCCGGTCGTATGTAAGGAAGATTCAGCCGTAGACCGCTGATAAGAACCTATGGATCCACTTATTTCAAGACAGTCTCTTAGGGACTCAGCTTGAATGGTTTTACTAGTTAGAAGGAGCCAGTATCCGCAGTTGGGAAGATTTGGCTGCTGCTTTCTACAGGCAGTACCAATATAATGCCGACCTTGATCTCACGCGTACCCAACTCCAGGGTATGTCAATGGGTGCGGGCAAAGGTTTCAAAGATTATGCTCAGAAGTGGAGGGATCTCGCTGGAAGAGTGCAACCACCCTTGGCTGATAGGGAGCTAGTGGATATGTTTCTGGGGACCTTGTCTGGTCCGTTTTTCAACCATCTGATTGGAAGCTCTTCGTCTGGGTTTACAGAGCTAATTATGACCGGTGAAAGGATTGAGGCTGGTATTAAGTCTGGTAAAATACAGAAGGGTGCTTCATCGAGCACCGAGAAAAAGCCTTTTAAGAAGGAGTCTAGTGTTGTTTACAGTTTGAAAAGCCAGAATAGACCTGAACGCCGCCAAGCTGTTAATGCGATTGTTATTTCAAGACCTGTTGGGGCTCCTCAGCGCAACAATCAACAAAAGGCCGAGAGACCTCGAAGGAAATTCACCCATCTCAACATGACTTTGTCTCAGATTCTGCCGCAGTTACTGAAAACCAATCTAGTAACTCCAAGGGAGGCTCCGCAGAATCCCAACACTGCATCGCCTAAGTACAACCCTTATGCCAGCTGTGCTTTTCACTCTGATAGCCCGGGACATGATACAGATGATTGTTGGGCTTCGAAGAATAAAATACAGGACTTAATTGATGTTAAGGAGATTGAGTTCGAGGCACCCGAAAGACCTAATGTTGTGACAGCTCCTATGCCCAAGCACGGAGTGAATGTTGTAGATGAAGACTCGTTTGTGGTTTCTGTGAAGGATATTGCTACTCCCTTAATGACTGTGAAGAAGAACCTTTTGTTAGCCGGTTTATTTCCGGGCTGTGACGAAGGTTGTCGTATGTGTTCTGTCCTACCTACCGGTTGCCATCTTTTGAAATCAGGTGTCCAACGCCTGATGGATAGTAAAGAAATTCTGTTTGAGAAGAATGTTGTTCCTGTAGTTCATACTGAAGAAGTTGCTATAATCACCATTTTCGACAATTCTTCCAAGGCTTCCACGAGAAATCCTGTTAGAATTACATCTGTTCTAAGAATCGCACCATTGATCATCACCGTTCCTGGGCCTATCCCATATACATCTGATAAAGCTGTCCCTTGGCACTATGGGGCTGATGTTTATTTTCATGGAGTTAAACAAGAGTTGGATGCTGGTACTGACGTCAGCAACATTGTTGGACCTGCTAAAGTCACCCACATCGGAAGACTTTTCTCCCCTGATATCTCTCCACCAACTACCCGGAAACTTGTTGTTATTACACCTGCCAGTGTGCCTGCTCCTATTCCTGTTCAAGTTCCCATTCTTACCCCTGTTGTCGAGTCATCTAATACTCGGGGAAAAGGGACCACTGATGAGCCTGCCCAGACGGAGGCACCAAACAAAATTACTGTTGAAGCCTCTAGACAAGAGATGGAGGAGATTTTGAAGATTATCAAAAAGAGTGACTATAATGTAGTTGAACAGCTGGGGCAAACCCCGTCCAAGATTTCTATGTTTTCTCTGTTGCTATGCTCAGTAGCCCATTCCAAGGCTCTGATTACCTTCCTGAAGACTGCGCACGTACCGCAAGAAACATCAGTTGATCAGTTTAAAGATTGCGTGGCTAGTCTGACTGCTGATAATGGGTTAGGTTTCTCTGATGCCGGCTTGACTGCTAAAGGGAAGAATCACAACGATGCCCTGCATGTCTCCATTTAATGCAGGGGCACTACTATTGCTCATGTATTAGTGGATACTGGTTCCTCATTAAATGTCTTGCCTAAGAAAGCTCTAGACCGGTTGGACTGTGAAGGGTTGGAGTTGAAACCAAGCAACATTGTCGTCAGGGCCTTCGATGGGTCTAAAAGGATGGTGCATGGAGAAGTGGATATTCTGATTAAGGTTGGTTCTCAGGTTTTCGCCTCTACATTCTATGTGATGGACATTCAGCCATCTTATTCTTGTTTGCTGGGTCGTCCATGGATCCACAAAGCTGGGGCAGTGACCTCAACGCTCCACCAGAAGCTGAAGTACCCAGTGAAAGGGAAAATTGTGACAGTACAAGGAGAGGAGGAGTACATGGTGAGCCACCTCAACTCTTTCCGATATATAGAAATGGATGGGGAGTTCATTGAGACCCCGTCTCAGCATTTTGAAGAGGTTCCCCAGACGCTGGCATCAACTGAGACTGTTGTTGAATATTCTCCTATGAAGATGGCTTCCTTTAAGGATGCCCGGGATGTTGTCAAGAAAGGTGGGTGTGAGAATTGGGGATAACTCTCTGATTTTGCACAGAAGACTAACAAGTTTGGTTTGGGTTTCACTGCATAAGCTCAAAAGACTGTTCAGAATGCACGGATCGAAAGACATCCCCTGTTCATTAACAATTCAGGTGTGAATGCCATTGAAGATGACGTTGAAGAGTCTGAATTCGACAGTTGGATCTATCCTACTACTGATGGTGGACTAGGCAACTGGACAGCAAAGGACTTCATCCCAATTTCTTTTGTTACCCAGTAATGAGACTTTTTGTTTTGAATTTGTAACAGACAATGTTTTAAACTTTATGGCCCGGTGTCTTACCCGGGGCACCGTGGCTTCATTTGTGAGGGCTTTATGTGTGTCATTTTCATATATCATTAATAAAAGCATTGGACGTTTCTTGCATTTCAAATTTTGCGCTCCTTGTTTGACTTTTATTATATGTTGCAAAACAGCTATTTTACACACACTCACATATACGGGTCTACATCCACTCTGGATCTCACTGGTAACGACTCTGCTACTGCCAATTATGACTTCGAAAGTCCGATCAACTTAGCCGAAGACGAAGGTGAAGATGATTGTGAAGTGCCTGGTGAACTTGCAAGACTGTTACTTCAGGAAGACAGGGTTATTCAGCCGCACGAAGAACCGGTGGAATCAGTGAATCTGGGTACAGAGATAGACAAGAAAGAGGTCAGGATCGGTGCAAATCTGGAGCTTAGTGTGAAGCAACGGTTGATTCAGATGCTGCATGACTACGTTAAGATCTTTGCCTGGTCTTATGAAGATATGCCTGGGTTGGATACCGATATTGTGGTTCACCGCCTGCCTACCAAGGAAGACTGTCCTCCAGTGAAACAGAAGGTCCGCCGAATGCGCCCAGAGATGTCTGAGAAAATCAAGGCTGAAGTTATGAAGCAGTTCGACGCCGGTTTTCTAGCAGTTACTTCTTACGCACAGTGGGTGGCCAACGTGGTTCCTGTACCGAAGAAGGATGGTAAGGTTCGAATGTGTGTTGACTATAGGGATCTGAACAGGGAAAGCCCCAAGGATGACTTCCCTCTACCTCATATCGACGTTCTGGTTGATAACACCACATAACATAAGGTCTTCTCCTTTATGGATGGGTTCTCTGGTTATAATCAAATTAAAATGGATCCCGAAGACATGGAGAAGACAACTTTTGTTACTCAATGGGGTACCTTTTGCTACAAGGTCATGCCTTTCGGATTGAAAAATGTTGGGGTAACGTATCAGCGTGCCATGGTCGCCTTGTTCCACGACATGATCCATCATGAGATTGAGGTATACATCGACGACATGATTGCAAGATCCCAGACGGAGGAAGAACATCTTGACCACCTTCAGAAGCTGTTTGACAGGTTGAAGTTGTACAAATTGAGGTTAAACCCAAACAAGTGCACCTTCAGGGTGAGATCTGGTAAACTGCTGGGTTTTGTCGTAAGCGACAAAGGTATTCAAGTGGATCCTGCAAAGGTGAAAGCTATACAGGAAATGCCATCTCCCAGAACAGAAAAAGAAGTCATAGGATTTCTGGGACGTCTGAACTACATTGCCTGATTCATCTCACACCTGACCGCTACTTGTGAACCAATCTTCAAGTTACTGAAGAAAGATCAAGTAGTACGTTGGAACAATGAATGCCATGCCGCTTTCGAAAGGATCAAAGAGTATCTCCAAGAGCCACCCATTATGATGCCTCCAATTGAAAGGAGACCTTTGATCCTATACTTGACAGTACTCGACAACTCAATGGGGTGTGTGCTGGGTCAGCATGACGGGTCTGGCCGAAAAGAGCATGTTATTTATTACCTTAGCAAAAAGTTTACCGACTACAAGACCCGATACTCGTTGCTCGAGAAAACTTGATGCGCTTTGGCATGGGCTGCTTGCCGGCTGAGACAGTATATGTTGACTCACACTACTCTATTGATATCAAAGATGGATCCGATCAAGTATATCTTTGAAAAGCCTGCTTTGTCCGGAAGAATAGCGAGATGGCAGGTGATCTTGACTGAGTATGACATCCAATATACGACCCAAAAGGCAATTAAGGGAAGTGTGTTGGCAGACCATTTGGCACATCAAGCAGTGGATGATTACCAGTCTATGAACTTTGAATTTCCGGATGAGAATATCATGATAGTAACTGACTGTGAGGAACCTGGACCGGATGAAGGACCTGAGGAAGGATCCTAATGGTCTATATACTTTGATGGAGCTTCAAACGCTTTGGGAAATGGCATTGGCACCGTGATCATATCTCCTAAAGGCTCTCATACTCCATTTACCCCCCGACTATGTTTCAACTGCACCAACAATATGGCGGAGTATGAAGCGTGCATCATGGGTCTTCGAGCAGCAATTGACCTAAGGATTAAGTTTATGAGTGTCTTCAGAGATTTCGCTCTCGTGATTAGTCAGATCAAAGGCGAGTGGGATACGAAACACCCAAATCTTATTCCTTACAAGGAGTATGTATTGACGTTGCTTCCACATTTTGAGGAGATAACCTTTGAACACTTCCCTAGAGAGGAGAATCAGTTGGCGGACGCGCTAGCTACGATGTCTTCTATGTTCAAAGTCAATTAGGACAACGAGGCTCCCCGGATTATCATTGAAAGATTGGACGAACCTGCACATTGCTGTGACATTGAGACTGAAGAGGTAACAGAAAAATCCTGGTTTCATGAAGTAAAGAGGTACCTTGAGGCTCAAGAATACCCCGAGGGTGCATCTGTTAATGACAAGAAGTTTCTGAGGAGGTTCGCAGCAAAGTTCTTTATCAGTAACGGTATCCTTTACAAGTGTAACCATGATTCAACCTTACTGCGATGTATGGATAAGAATGAAGCAGAAAAGATCATGGCGGAGTTACATGAAGGTGCTTTTGGAAATCATTCCAGTGGCACACCATGGCAAAGAAGATCCTACGGGTAGGATATTATTGGTCCACAATGGAAGCCGACTGTTATCAGCATTATCGGACATGTCACAAGTGCTAAGTCTATGCTGATAAGGTGCACATACCTCCAGTTTCTCTGAACGTATTGACAGCTCCATGGCCTTTTGCAATGTGGGGCATTAATATGATCGGCGAGATCAGACCTACGGCATCCAATGGGCACCATTTCATCCTGGTAGCCATTGATTACTTTACGAAGTGGGTTGAAGCAGCTTCATTTGCTACAGTAACCAAGAACGTCGTGGCGTGGTTCATTCGGCACAATCTGATTTGTCGATATGGTGTACCCAAGAGGATTATTACAGACAATGGTACCAATCTCAACAACAAGATGATCACTGAGCTCTGCAAGCAGTTCAAGATACAACATCACAACTCTTCTCCTTACCGGCCGAAGATGAATGGGGTTGTAGAAGCAGCTAATAAGAACATTAAGAAGATTGTGCAGAAGATGACGGTGACATACAAAGACTGGCATGAGATGTTACCATTTGCTCTTCATGGGTACCGTACCTCAGCAAGGACATCAACAGGGGCAACCCCATATTCCTTGGTTTATGGCATGGAGGCAGTCTTGCCCATTGAAGTTCAGATACCCTCTCTTCGGATTATAAAGGATGCAGGTTTGAGTGAAGATGACTGGATTCAGACCCGGCTTGATCAGCTGAACTTAATAGACGAAAAGAGACTTACTGCTATTTGTCATGGTCAAACGTACCAAAAATGGATGATCAAGGCATTTAATAAGAAAGTTAGACGACAAGAGTATCAAGTTAGGGATCTGGTAATCAAGCGCATTATCTTACCTCAACGTGATCCCAGGGGCAAGTGGACCCCTACCTACGAAGGGCCATTTATGATTAAGAACATTTTCTCAGGAGGAGCTATGATTCTAACCACCATGGATGGTGACGACCTTCCTCACCCCGTCAATGCAGACATAGTGAAAAGATACTATGCATAAACAAAGACCCGCTAGGTTGACTGGCCCTGGCAAAAATAACGGCTTCACGGCGAACCAAAAGGGTTCGGGCAAAAATAAGGGATGAAAATGAAAAAAATCTGTACACCCGGCAAGTCGAAAACCTGAAAAGGCGGCTTGGGCAAAAAAGGGTATCCCGGTGGACTGAAAACCCGAAAGGGTGGTCCAGGCAAAAATTAGGGATCAGCGTAACACTATGTCTCATTGGATCACCTTGCATCCAGACTTCAGTATCGACTATCAAGCTCGGACGACGCTAATCAATCTGATTCATCTTCAACCAAGCAGCAAAGTGATGAGATGCTCGAAGACATAAAGGCTATAGCAGAGTTGGAACCCAGTGGGATTGTTCACATAGTTGTTTTGTTTTTCAAAATTTGTGTAAATTCTATCTGCTCGGCGGCGTTCTCTTACTAGGAAGTCAGCCTCTTGTACAAAAACGCCTATTTACAGGACAAACTTCAAAATCAATACAATTCATTTTCAAAGAAATTTCAAACTATTTTTCTTTATCTGTTTTGATTTGCAAAGAACGTCCAATGTTCATTTTTGATATATGCATTTGACATTAATTGCTGCTCGTGAATATTTGCATGCGAAACAAAAAGACGATTACGGGTAATATCAGAAACAGGGGCAACAAAAATTGTCCAAACTATACAGTTTCTCTGTCCACCAGGTACAAAGGTAGATTCAGCTGAAGAATATGGCTAAGATATCTTCACTCCCCGCAGAGTAAGACAGTAATGATAGCTCTCCCCAGCTGAGATTTGCAACTGTGAATGAATCGGTAATATTCTCCCCAAGCAGAGTTTATCTACCATCAGCACTAAAAAGGCTTGATATCCCCGGCAGTCTTAATATTCCCCAACGGAGTATAAGAATGCTTCCCGGGCAGGGTACAAGGTATCCCCAGTGGAGTCAAAATTTTCCCAGCACAGTCTGAAAAAGCTTCCCCAACGGAGTTGAGAGAATCATCCCCAGTAGACTCTGGAAGTTTATCCCCAGCGGAGTACAAAAATAAATATCCCCAGTCGAGTTCAAAGGATCATTCCCAGCAGAACTCAAAGGATTATCCCCATAAGAGTCTAACAGGTTATCCCCAGTAAAGTCGCCACTGAAAGATCGTCCCCAGCGGAGCTCTTTCATTTCACAAACAGGAATTCAATCCCCAATAGGATTCAATATCACCAGCAACGATAATGTATCCCCAACTGAATTTATCAGCGGAATCCTCTATAAAACATCTCTTCCCCACAGAGTAATCTCCTCATCAGTTTATTCCCCCCAACAGAGTCATCCTCTCCTGCAGGTTTATTCTCTTCATTCGCCATCCCCAGCGGAAACGAAGAATCCAACTCTATTCTTCAGCAGCTATCCGGGATTTATTTTCCCCAGCTAGAAACATTACATTTCCATACATCATGATACAGACATATACGCATCATACCACACAATCTCATTTATTTTGAGAGCATCATTGCTTGATATATATCATGCATTTCATACATCATGACATTTCATATGACTAACTCTTTTCCTTTTCAGGGAAAGACGAATCAATAAACACCGTTGACTACTTATATGACCTAGTAGTCCCCTCAAAAACTACATCTATTGAGGGTTGTTTCAGCGGATTCCTCAGAAAGATGCCCTCACAAGACTTTCGTCTGGTTCAATTAAATCGATTCTAAGATTTTTCTGATTCTTATCTAGTCAAAGTTAATCTAAGGCCTTCTCTGGTTCATTCAGATCGACGCTAAGATCTCCCTGATTCTTATCCCAGTTGAAGATATTCCAAGACTTTCGTCTGGTTCAGTTAAATTGATTCTAAGATTTTTCTGATTCTTATCCAGTCAAAGTTAACCCAAGACCTTATCTGGTTCAGTCAGATCGACGCTAAGATCTCCCTGATTCTTATTCCAATTGAAGATATCCCAAGACTTTCGTTTGGTTCAGTTAAATTGATTCTAAGATTTTTCTGATTCTTATCCAGTCAAAGTTAATCCAAGACCTTCTCTGGTTCAGTCAGATCGACGCTAAGATCTCCCTGATTCTTATTCCAGTTGAAGATATTCCAAGACTTTCGTCTGGTTCAGTTAAATTGATTCTAAGATTTTTCTGATTCTTATCCAGTCAAAGTTAATCCAAGACCTTCTCTGGTTCAGTCAGATCAACGCTAAGATCTCCCTGATTCTTATTCCAGTTGAAGATATTCCAAGACTTTCGTCCGGTTCAGTTAAATCGATTCTAAGATTTTTCTGATTCTTATCCAGTCAAAGACCTTCTCTGGTTCAGTCAGATCGATTCTAAGATCTCCCTAATTCTTATTCCAGTTGAAGATATTCCAAGACTTTCGTCTGGTTCAGTTAAATCGATTCTAAGATTTTTCTGATCCTTATCCAGTCAAAGTTAATCCAAGACCTTCTCTGGTTCAGTCAGATCGACGCTAAGATCTCCCTAATTCTTATTCCAGTCTAAGTTCAGACCTCCTATCAACAATCTCCAAATGGCATCTGTAAGCCCATTCCCGACATCACCAAGTTGATACCACTTCATGCGAGTGCAAATTTCTGGGCACTCTAGTGTTCAATCATCTTCCACCTTCGAATCACGAAAGGCACGAAAGCCAATCTAAATCCTTAGGTTTAAGAAGATTGAATAGGGGCAGCTGTTGTACCCCAAAATTTTCTCTCTCATATTTCTCAAAACATTGCAAGAAAAATCTCTAAGTTGCTCAAGTTTTCTCAAGAGTGGGTCAGACAAATCATCTCCTAAGGCAGTCAACCCCAAATTAGGGTTTTGTGTTGCATCAAGATCCTTGAGTCCAAATGACCTCAAGTTCTCCCCAATGTCCTAATATGTTCTCAAGTTCATCCATGTCAAAATTCAAGCCTTGCAGAAGAAGTTTGCTCAGTCAATTGCTCAAAGGGTCCAAAAATCGACTGTGCTAGGGCAAAAGTCAATTGTGACCCAAATACGGTCAAACCTCAAGATTTTTTGTCAACTGTCTCATTTTGAAGGATATTTAATCATTTTATCAAGGGTTGATCATGATTCATCAAGGATTGCTCAAAATTCATCAAAACTCAAAAGTTGCTAAATTAGGGTTTTGTAGGAAAAGTCAACTCAACTTTGACCAATCATAACTTTCTCATACTTTATGAGAAATGACCCATCCAAAGCTCATTTTGAAGAGGATGAAATTTCCTACAATCCATCTTCATACCCCAAGATCAGAAAATGCACTCACAAGAAGTTATAAATTTGGACATTATAGGTCATTTTTGAAAGTCAACAAAAACACCTTTTTTTTCAAAGCTTATAACTTGAGCATGGAATATCAAAATGAGATGATGCAAAAAGGGTTGGTTAGAGTACATCTAAATATTTCTAAAAATTCCAATAACACTTCCAAAAGTTCAAAATTGAAGAAGTTATGCATTGTTGAAGTTGGGCATTTTTACAAAATTGCCAAAAGTCAACTATCCCCAAAACTTCAAATTTTGTCAAATGGGCCCATTCTTTTCCACTTGATTTGAACTTGCCACATTTCACACGTGTCCTAGCTTCAGCCTTATGTCCATTTATCAATTTTATTATTTTATTTGATTTTTTATTGAATTATTTCATTTTAAATCAAATTAAATCAAATAAAATCCAAATATTGATGGCTTGATATCTTTTTGGCTATTTCAGGACTGAATCATCATCATCAAAGGTATAAAACTTGTATCAAGCATTCCATGTGCAAAAAGATTGAGTTTTTGACAAATTTGGCAAGTTTTCAATGGTGAATCAAATCAAATCCCATGGCATTGATGTGGAAGGATTCAATCCACAAATGTTAACCTAATGCATTCCAGGATACATATAGAAGGCAAAGGCACGAAATTGGGGACTAGAGGCTGCAAGAACACTGAAAACAAAACATGGAAAAATGGTGAAAAGTGCAAAACCAAAATCACACTTAGAGGCAAATTCAGAAGCCCAAAATGATCTCAATCGTTTCCTTGACAATCACTGAAGCAGAACCAACCCCTAGCAAGCTCCCATACACGCTCAAAAGCTCTATAAGTATCTCAGAAAGCCGCCCTTTTTTGAATTCGCAAATCTCTATTCTTGCATCTTTTGTATAAACTATGGGCATATTCATAATCCTCGTCAAATTTACAAGCATTCTGCATTAGCCAATTGCATTTTTCTGGCCTGGATGAAGAACCCCCTCATAGCTATGGTTCTTCGTTCGTGTTTTAGGGTTTTCTTTTTCAGGGGAAATCAAGACTCAAGAAGGGTATAGGTTTAATCAGGAAGCCCAGACGAACTCAATCATGTGCTTGGAATTGATTTTCATGGACTGGGATGGATTTTAGAGTGAGCCTACGCATTTAGCTGCGGATCTAAATCCGCAGGTAAAGTTACAGGGTTTGAAGGTCAGGGATGACAATGTGTCTCCCTCTGATTGGACAATTCAAACTTTCGCGCACTTTTTTTATTTGCTGGCAATATAACGTGTTTTGTCTTATTATTATTTTTGTTTAATATACTAACAAGTAACACACAATGGCCTAGTGGTAAACGCGTGCATCCAAACTCCTTCAGGACCTGGGTTCGAATCCCAGGTCCTTCAAATTGCATTTGTTATTTTTCTACAGGTTATCTAGTGCAAATTCAAGCGCATGGCCTATCATACATCCTCAAATATCAAAGCGCCAGATGGCCCAAGGCCAAATTTGGTGATCCAAGATGATGGTCTACCATGGGACCAAGTCAAAAGGTGCACATGGAATCCACAAAGTCAATCAGGCATGCGCCAATTGGGCCATCAAATTGCTGAGCAAACCCCCAAAACAGGCCCAAACCCTCTCTTCTCTATATTTCTATTTTATTTTTGTTTTGATTATTTATTTATTGTTTTTATTTAATCATTAACCAATCAAATCTTTTTCTTTATAAAATTAAAACCAAAAAATATTTTCTTTATTAAAATTTAATTTCAATATTTTATTTTTATTAACAAATATTAATTTAATTAATTTAGATTTAATTAGAATAACTTTAATATTTTGTAAATAATCAAATTAACTTAGACATAATTAGGTTTTTATTAACATTGATCCATTTTATTTTTCTTTCTTAAAATACCAAAAACCCAAAAAAATATTTATTTTTATTAATTAGTTTAATTAATTTAATTTAATAATTAATTTAGGATAGTTTATTTCTTTCTTAAATTAAAAACAAAAAAAAATCTTTTCTTTAATAACAAAGGGTCAAAACCCTACCCGCACCCGATTTAATTTTTTGCACGCGATTTATTTATTCTATATTGTATTTGTTCCCATAATGTAATAGCTTAATAGGATTTTAAATATTTTTATCGCTTTATTTATTTTCCGCATTTAAATTTCAAAGGGTTACTTTTGGCGATGTAAATACCCGACGCCTTGTAATTTAATTTCCGCAATTTACTTTCCGCAATTTATAATTGTTAGATGTTTGATAATAGGTATGCATGACAAGAATGGATGTTTAACCTAAAGTCAACTTAGATAACCATTGACATGTACAAAGACAAAATTAACTGAAAACGACACACTCGCACATGCGCACTCTTAGGGTACACCCCACTTGGTTGCCTTCGTACGTGGTCATTAAGTATAGGAAGTTTTAGAGGTCGCCCTCTTGTCCAAAGATCATAGTTACCTCGGATAAAATGATCTAAGACATTAGGGTTACCGCTAAGGCGTCCTAACGTTGCTTTAGTGAGCGCATGTCCCTTAAACTCCAATGACGGTGCTACCTACTCATTCATAGTGGGATAGCATTGTCTAAAGGACATTAGCATAGAACGATTCCTTTTTCGAGTAGGTAGATGGTTCTTAAGTACTTGCTCTTTCATAAAACAAAAACTTTTCACACTTACACTTTTCAAACGAAGTTTCAAAAAACAAAAACTTTTTCAAACCCACAAGCACAAAGAAAGCAATATTTTGAAAATAGTATGAGCAAGTACCTAAGAGCCCGTGGATAACCACAGATAGAAAGGGTGCTAACACCTTCCCTTTCTATAATCTACCCCCCGAACCCGAGAAACATCTCGAAAAAGGAATTTTTCTGTGCTTTTTTCATTTCCTTGTTGGATAAAATAAAAGTCGGTGGCGACTCTTGCTTACCGCGACATTTTGCAAAATCAAACGCAAAACACAAACCAGCATTACCAAAAACAGTCAGTTCTTTCCCACCGTATCACAACATCCAAATTATTTTCTAAAACAATTAAAAACCATTAGACTTAGGTTTTATTTTAACTTCCATAATTTCAATTAACTTAGTTTTTTTAGGTTTTATTTAAAATAATTAGTTAACTTTTCTTTTAATTAAAACTAATTAGCTTTCTTAGGTTAAAAGTCAAACTTTGTTTTCTATAAAAAACCCTAAAAAGAAATTTCTTCCTTCGTCTTTACATTTTGTACATTCAATTATTATTCATATTCAATGGTTTGTAATAGTAATTAGGGCTTTATTTCTTTTCTTCCCCATATTCACGAAATTGTACCCCCATTCCCAAAGCGTTGTAATAACATATGACATTTAAATTCCGTAATTTACCGTTTTCCTTATTATTGTTAGTAATTAGAGTTTGTATGGCAAGATTTAAAATCAAACATTAGACAACCCTAATTCAAGATAAAAGAATTGAATCCAGCACACCTTGCACACATGCAGCTCTAGGGTACCCACACTTATTGCCTCGAATTTAAACAGTCATGTCCCTCGAACGCGAGATGATTTTAGCAAAGACCATTGATTAAAAGATCATAGTCCCTTGATGTCCCTTCAATGTTGCCTTCGGTAAATGATCTTAGTCCCTTACGACGATTGCTAAAATATCCTACAAGTTGCCTTCTATGATTGTACGATGACTCACGCTTGTCCCTCAACATCCAATGATAAGGCTTTCTACTAACTAATGGTAGAATAGCACTATCTAGAGGGGGAGGAAAAGAACAAAGACTTTCTTTTGAGTAGGTAGAATGCTCGTAGTTGCTTGCTCACCAACATTTCAAAACAAACATCTTTCAACACACCAACACTTTCTTGAAATATTTTTAAAGTCAACACTTTGTATGCATTCTTATAGAGACGAGAATCATTACAAAGTTTTCCCAATGACGACACTTTTCAAAATATTTTTAAACCAACACAAACACAAAAGTATTTTAAAGTGATCAAGCAATTAAGATCCCGTAGATAACTACAGATGAAAAGGATGATAACACCTTCCCTTTTCATAGCCTACCCCCCGAACTCAAGAAAATTTTCAAAAGGTCTTTCCTGTTATTTTCACCCTTTCCTTTATTGGATAAAAGAAAAGTCGGTGGCTACTCTTGCTATCCACGAAATTGCGATAAAATGCAAAATACCCAAGTCATTTCTCCCACCGTACCACAGAACTGGCGACTTTGCTGGGGATGTATTGATCTTAAAGTGGGGTTACCTTAAGAGTTAGATCACCTTTATTTGATTTAATTGTTTTCTTTGCTTGCTTTAAGTTTTATGGGTTATGCTTGGGTTTATTACTTGTAAAAACCCTATACCTGGATTTGGGGCATATTAGGTAAGTAGCAATAGATGTGGGAACTATGTGGCGTATACCGACATGGTTGATGCGATGGCTATGTTAGTGTGACACATTTGTTGGTACCGGTGTCCCTTGAGTCCATTCAAGGAGAATACGGGGCTGCTGTGTGGTGTCATGAAGCACTAACTGACCATAGAATCTTAGTTGAACAACTTGGCCATTAGAAAGTAGTGAGATAGCTGGCTTTGGTGCAAGACTAAAGTTGGTTAATACTCGATACTACACTCATTGAGATCGGACTTTCGGGATGTTTTGATTGCTAATAAAGAAGCTTGTGCCGAAACAATGACTTGATGAAGAAAGATCAGTGATATTGAGATTCCTTAGAACCCAGTTACTTCTTTTAGGACAGGTTGAGCTAACTAAAACTTAAAGAGGGTACTTACCTACAAACTTCATGCAAGCCTTTGAAACTAAGTCTAATTGTGTGACTTGGTTGAATTTATGATCTGACAACTTAAACTCCTTGCAGGGTTTGTCTGTATTCATTTGTCTAACAACATGAATTCCTTGCAGGATTTGTTTGTAGTCATTATCCACTAACCTGGATTTTTTGCAAAACTTACTTGTTTTCACTACCTTACATTTTGCTTGGTGCAAAGCATACACATCATAACATCATACCATATAGTTCTCACTAACCAATTCAAGGATCACAAGGGCCAAGGTTATCATAAACCAACGTCTAACAAGGGGCAAGGGGATTTAGTTTCCTCTAACCAATGGTGTCAAAGACCAAAGCATGTTGTCTATAATCAAAGTTTATGACCCACTCGACAAGGTGAGCTTGATTCTCGTAGAAGGACATTCAACGATATAAAGTTCTTAAATCAAAATTTCAGTTAGATTCGACTTCTAACATTTTTCTTACCCTGCGAGATCCTTGAAAATATTGCACCTACATGCATCATGTCATAACAGGTTTTCCCCATACAGGTTTTCTCATCGGCTTACTGTTTATTTTAGTAAAGATGGCTCTCGAATAGACTGTTAGAAATATCTAAGTTCAAGATGCTCAGTTCAAAGACATGTTCTTGAACCTATATAAGGGACAAGAAGAATTGAAAGCACTCCTCACCAAGAGAATGACCAAGAATAATCGTGAAGACAACAAGGATGATCAATTGGAACAATTGCAAGCTGAGATGACAACGATGAGAATCTAGATAATGGGACAGATGGCTCTTGTCCAAAACTTAGCTCGAGGACAGGAAGAGTTGAGAACTCTCATTAGCAAACTTCATCAAGATGAATACAACCGTATGGAACGAACATCTAGAATTAGGGATCAAGTTACTAATCAGCCTTCGATAAGACAAGAAGTTGGCATGGTCAAGAGTATACCTTTTCGAATTGCTACTACATCACAAGTCCAACAACGTCCTCGCCAACAACAACAGGGGAATCAACATAAGCAGGATACGTCCAAAAGACAATTTACCAAGATCAACATGTCCTTAGCTCAAGCATTTCAACATATGTTGAAGGCCAAGCTCGTTACATTGAAGGATCCTCCTCAAAAGGCCAATACTTCTTCTCCCCATTACAATCATAAAGAAAGATACGCATACCACTCCAATAGTCCTGGACACGACACTAACATCTGTTGGACGTTGAAGAACAAGATTCAAGACCTGATCAACGAAGAAGTGTTGGAATTTATGCAAGATGGCCAACTTGAGTTTTTCTATCATCCCTCAAAGGCATACCATTTGAAGTGACAAATTTAGGCGGAGAAGCTTTTTGTTCATTCAAATATCCAGTTGTAATTTCTTTGTTTGTTTAAACACTTATCTTTATGTCAGACTTTGGTTGTTCTCACTAGTGCATTGCATATGTTTCTCTTGAGTTAATCCATTCATTTTCACTATACTGAAATTACGCTTTTACTCCTTGTTGTACCCCAAAATTTTCCCTCCCATATTTCTCAATACATTTCAAGTGAGGTTCTCAAATTGCTCAAGGAAGTCCAAGAGTTGACTAGACAAACTCTCTCCTAAGGCAGTCCACCTCAAAATTAGGGTTTCATGTTGCATCAAGATGTTTGAGTCCAAAGGGTCTCAAATGCTCACCATTTCCCTAATATGTTCTCAAGATTATCCATATCAAATTTCAAGCCTTGCAGAGAAAGTTTGCTCAGTCAATTGCTCAAAGGCCTGAAAATCGATTGTGCTAGGGCAAAAGTCAACTGTGGCCCACATACAGTCAAATTTCAAGATTTTTGGTCAAAATTCTCATTTTTAAGCATTATTCATCATTTGATCAAGGGTTGATCATGATTCATCAAGGATTTCTCACAATTCATCAAAACCCAAAACTTGCTAAATTAGGGTTTTGTAGGAAAAGTCAACTCAACTTTGACCAAGCATAACTTTCTCATACTTTATGAGAAATGACCCATCCAAATCCCATTTTGAATAGGATGAAATTCCATACAATTAATCTTCATCTCCCAAGTTCCAAATATGCACTCACAAGAATTTATGAATTTGGACATTATAGGTCGTTTTGAAAAGTCAACAAAAACACCTTTTTTGTCAAAGCTTCATACATGAACATGGAATACCAAATTGAGATTATACCAAAAGGGTTGCTTAGGGGACATCTCAAGCTTTCTAAAAAGTCCAAGAACACCTTCAAAGAGTCAAAATTGAGGAAGTTATGCATTGGTTCAGTTGACCTTTTTGCAAAATTGCCAAAAGTCAAAAATGCCTCAAATTGCAATTTTTGATAAATAGGCCTAACTTTTTGCACTTGTTTTGAGTTGGTAGCATGGTCCACGAGCCCTAGCTCTTCCCATTTGTCTTTATCCTATTTTTTCTATTTATTTTGATTTTTTATTTCAATTAAATCATTTAAATCAAAACAAATCATGAAAAAATCCAAATCATTGAAACCTCAAGATCTTGTGCACATTTCAGGTCCTATATCCAGCTAGCAAGTGAATCAATTCGTGCAAGGCATGGATGGGCACAAAAAGATTGATTTTGGCCTATTTTGGAAAGATTTTCAAGTGAATCAAATCAAGATCAAAAGCCATAATTGACAAAGATTGAATGGACTTTTGTAAACCTAATTCATTCCTTGGTATATAGTAAACATTGGCAGCCAGAAAGAACAAGGTTTGGAGGCGTACAAAGGCAGAACCAAACTTGAAAAAATTGAAAGAAAGTGGTGATTCGATTCTGTACATCCAGGCGTTTTCAAGGCTCCCTAACCATCTCATTTGCTTCCTGGGATTGCAAGGAAGCCATAGCAATCAGAAACAAGGATCCTCGCGCGCTAGAACTCACTGTAAGTGATCCACGACCATGGCTTTTTTCTTGAAATTGAAACACATGATTTTGGCACTTATAGCATGAAATACTTACATATTCTTGTTCCTTGAGGCATTTGCAAGCTACTCATAACAATTAATTTCATTTTTATTGGCTATACTGGAATCTACCATTGCTAGGTTTTGTGGTCTCGTTTTAGGATCTTTTGATACAGGTGAAATTGGCCCTTAAGAAGGGCACCATAATGCTCAGCAGGCCAAGACGATTCGATTCACAGCCTTAGATTCCATTTGTTATGCTTGTGTGTGATTTTGCAATGTGTAGGGTTTGTAGTGACGGATGTTTGTCCGTAGGTAAAAGTCTATGACTTTTACCAACGGAGAGAGGAAGAAGATGACATGCGTGGCTCTGTCTCATTCGTCCATTTGAATTATGGTGCGTTTTTTTTTTCTCCACTAACTCCCTTTATTACATATTATTGTTTATTATTATTTCATATACAACGCGCACATGTAGCTTAGTTGGTGTTGAGGTGAGTGGAGAAGGCCACGGGACCTGGGTTCGAATCCCAGGTCCCCCATATATTTCATCTTATTTTCATTTATATGATCAGGCGTATGCACATATATGAAGACCACCATGTGACCTCAAGGCTCCACCATTGGATCTCCAGATGGCCAGATCCAAAGGCCATCATATGAAGGACCATGATACACCCCAGTCAACAGGCAGTATGGAATCTTGGCAAGTCAATATAGATCAGAGTTGTTTGGGCCCAAGAGCTTTCTATCCACACCCTCCATTTGCTATTTCACAGGCCCAATTCTTCTTTTTTTCTTTTTATATTTTTCTTTATTAATTCATTTAGTTATTTTTACTAACATAAAATCAATTCTTTTTTTTTTTATTAAAAAATCACAAAAACAATTTTTCATCCAATTAGATTTAGGTTATTTTTTATCCAAAAAAAATTAATTTAATTAGTTATTTAATTTTAGGGTAACTTAATTTCTTTTGTAAATAAATTAAAAACAATTAGAAAATTAGGGTTTTAGTTTAATTTAAATTCTATTTTCTTTTTCTTAAAAATAACCAAAAATACAAAAATAGGTCATGTAAATTATTTTCTTTAATTTAATTTAATTACTAATTTTGTATTTAATTCAAATCTTATTTTTCTTAAAAATAATTAAAAACCAAAAATAATTTTTTCTTTTAATTAGGTTAGACGGGGTCAAAACCCTAATTTCCCTTCGTTCTCTATTCGCGCGCGCTTTATTATTTTTACAATATTGATGTATGTGCTCATGGGATGTAATAGATTAATTAGGACTTTTTTCGTTCATTTATCATTTTTTACGGGTTGTTTTTGGCTATGTAATTAATACCCGAAGCCTTGTAATAACGTAACTTTACTTTCCGCATTTTAATTTCCGCAAAATATTAACTATTAGATGTATGATAATAGGGTTGCATGACAAGAATGTATGTTAAAATTAAAACAGTTAGCAAACCCTAAATGTGCAAAGATAAAAACCTAAAATTGAATCAATCGCACATGCGCACTCCTAGGGTATACTTCCACTTCGGTTGCCTTCGGTAAACGATCATTGAGTATAGGATATTTTAGTGGTCGCTCTTTTGTCTAAAAGATCAAATGTCCCGTTCGGAAAGGTTGCCTCAGAATTGTTTCCTCGAATACAATCTTAAAACATTAGAGTTATTACTAAGACGTCCTAACATTTCTTTAGTGATCGTACGTCCCTTTCGAATTGACCCTTTACAACTCCAACGATGGTGCTACCTACTCACTAATAGTAGGATAGCGCTGTCTAAAGGAAACGAACATAGAACAATTCTTTTTCGAGTAGGTAGATGCTAGTAGGTACTTGCTCAATACAAACAAACTTTTTCCACACTTACACACTTTTCAAATAAGCTTTTCAAAAAATACTTCGTAACACTCTTGAAGACAGAAGCAAGAGTTAAATCGAAGTAAAACAAAACTTTTCAAATCACACAAACACGGAAGCAATTTTAAAATGATGAGCAAGTACCTAAGAGCCCGTGGAAAACCACAGATAGAAAGGGTGCTAATACCTTCCCTTTCTACAATCTACCCCCGTACTCAAAATATCTCGAAAAAAGGAATTTTTCTGTGCTTTTTTCCTTTCCTTGTTGGATAAAATAAAATTCGGTGGTGACTCTTGTTTACCGCGACATTTTGCAAACACAAACGCAAACCAGCATTTTCCAAAACAGTTTGGTTCTGCCACCGTATCACAGAACTGGCGACTCTGTTGGGGACTTAATAAGTGGGGTATACCTTAGGATTAGTTCATCATATTTGCTTCTATTGTTTGATTTGATTGCTTTATTTTTGTGGGCTTTGTATCGGAGTTACTATAGATCCTAACCTGGATCTGGGGGACACCTTGTAGGTAAGTAGCAATAAACTGTGAGGGAACTGTACGGCGTAGACCGATACGGTTGAAGCAGTAGCTACGTTGATGTGGCACATTGGTCGGTACCGGTATCCCTTGTTGAGAAACGAGGAGAATACGGGGTTGTTATATGGGTCGTTAAGCATCAATTGACCTTAGAACCTATAATTGACCAACTTGGCCATATGAAGTAGTGAGATAGTCGGCCTCGGTATAGAGCTGAGAACTGGTTGATACTCGATACTACACTCATTGAGACTATACTCTCGAGATAGTTCCGGTTGCAAGAAAAGATTGCGTGAGCTGAAACCATGACCGATGGAGGATGGTCAGTTATATTGAGAACCTCTAGAACCCGATTACTATTATTAGGACAGGTTGAACCAACTGAACTTCAAGAGGGTAGTACCTAGACCCCATGCAAGCCTGAAACTTAAGGGCTCTTGTGTGACTTGTTTTCCCTTACCATGTCTGTTATCTGCTATACTTGTTGTGTGTTTTATCATGACATCATGCATCATAACATAGCATGCATACTTCATTACACTAACCATTTCAAAGACCGAGGGTGTGATACGGTGGCCAGAACCGAACTATTTTGAAATGCTGGTTTGCGTTTTACGTTTGTGTTTGCAAAATGTCGCGGTAAGCAAGAGTCGCCACCGACTTTTATTTTATCCAACAAGGAAAGGAAAAAAGCACAGAAAAATTCCTTTTTCGAGATATTTCTGAGTACGGGGGTAGATTATAGAAAGGGAAGGTATTAGCACCCTTTCTATCCATGGTTTTCCATAGGCTCTTAGGTACTTGCTCATCATTTTCAAAATTTGTTTTCTTTGTGTTTGTGGGTTTTGAAAAGTTTTTGTTTTAACTTCGATTTAACTCTTGCTTCTGTCTTCAAGAGTGTAATGAAGTGTTTTTGAAAAAGTTTGTTTTGTAAAGAAGTGTAAGTGTGGAAAAAGGTTTTATTTTGTTTTGAGCAAGTACTTAAGAACTAATCTGTTTACTCGAAAAAGGAATCGTTCTGTATTCGTTTCCTTTAGACAATGCTATCCCACTATTAGTGAGTAGGTAGCACCATCGTTGGAATTTGAGGGTCAATTCGAAAGGGACTTACAGTCACTAAAGCAACGTTAGGACGTATTGGTGGTAACCCTAATGTCTTAGATCATTTATCTGAGGCAATGATATCCGAGGCAACCTTTCCGAGGCAACTATGATCTTTTAGAAAAGAGGACGACCTCTAAAACAACCTATACTCAATGACCGTTTTAACAAAAGCAACCAAGTGGGAGTGTACCCTAGGAGTGCGCATGTGCGAGTGTTTTGATTTCAGTTATTTATCTTTGCACATTTAGGGTGATCTAACTGTTTAAAATTAGTCATACGTTCTTGTCATGCAAACCCTAATTATTCACATATCTAGCAGTTAATAATTTGCAGAAATTAAAATGCGGAAAGTAAACTAAGCTATTACAAGGCTTCGGGTATTTACATAGCCAAAAACAAACCCTTTGAAATTAAAAGTGGTAAAAATAAATAAATGTCCTAATTTAATTATTACAAACCGAGAGCAGATACAATAATTGGATAAAAATAAAGCGCGCGAGAAAATTAGATCGAATCCGAAACTAGGGTTTTGACCTTTCTATCCTAATTAAAAAAAGAAAATGTTTTTTTGTTGTTTTTTATTAAAAAGAAATAAGTTTTTTTTTCTAAATTAAAAATGCAGTTAATTAGTTAATTAAGTTAATTAATGAAAAATAATTAAATGACGTATTTTTGGTTTTTGTTATTTTAGGAAAGAAATAAAATAATTAAGTTAGTAATAAAAACGTATTGATTCTAATTAATTTTAATTATTTGCAAAAGAATTAAAGTTGTGTAAATTAATCAAACCTAATTAAATTAATTATTTTTTTTACTAAAAATAAATATCTAAAATTTAATTGGACCTAAAAATATTTTTGGTGATTTTTTTTGATAAAAAAGAAAATTATTTGGTTAGTAATAAAATAAATAAAATTAAATGAAATAAAATAAAATATAAATGAAAGATAGAGAATGGGCCTGAGAGTAGCATTTTTGGAGGTGTGAATAGCAAGAATCTGGGCCCATTGAGATGAGGTCCGCTTTGACTTTTGTGATCCTGTGCGTACGCGTTGACTATGGCTTATGATGTGCTTTCAATGGTGGCCACCAGATTTGGCCATTTGGCCATCTGGCACGTTGATGATGAAGGAGTATGGTGGATCTCAGGCTCATGCGTGCATTGGATCACCTGCAAAAAAATGTGAAAATAGCAAATGCTGGAGGCAGGGATCGAACCCCTGACCTCCAGCCTTCCAAAGCCTTAACGCTCACGTGGCAACCACTGCATCACTTGTTTTTATTTGTTCATAAAACATATAACAATAATAATATATAAAACAAGACAGTAATGTGAATTTAGCGCGCAAATTCAAACAAGCCAATGGAGGTTGGCCACGTACTTGTCTTCCTCCCTGCACCGTCGCTAAAAGTTTGTTAGCCTATACCTACGGACAAATGTCCGTTGTTACAAACTAAGCGTTCTCAAAATCTTTCACAGGACATGGAAATAACATCTAACACCATGGTTAGATTCGTCTCGTCCTCCTGATCACAACCGTACCAATTACAAAGGCCAATTGTCCCTGAAATCAAAAGCCCTAAAACCAAACTCGAAAACCTAGCAATGGTGATTAACGCTACAGGCCATATAAATGAAATTGAATAATGCAGAAAGTTTGCAAATGTCTCATAAATCAACAATATGCCATTAATTCATGTTAACAATACTTAAATTACAAGATGCAAATTCAATAACAGGGGTGTATCGTGATGGACTTACAGCGCGTTTAGGGACCGGAACGGACTTGTTCTTGATAGCTTTAGGTTGCTAAGAGTTCCAGGAAGCGATTGGGATCATTCAATGGTCTTGAGGATGCCTCTAAGTGGGATTATGATCTCACACTTTTCTTGCTTTTTTTCAAATCTGGTTCTTGCTCTCACGCCTGTTTCTAACCTGTCTTTAGGTCTGCACACAGTCTATATGTATGAGGGAATGCATTAGGGTTGAAAATTGTATCCAAATCCTTCTCCTTCAATGCTTTTGTTATTTGATTTGATTAACTTTGAAAACCTTCCAAATTTGGCTTATTTCCAATCTTTTTGTGCACACATGCCTTGATACGAATTTGAATGATGCTAGCTGTGTAATTGGAACCTGAAACAAGCATAAAATCCCTTGTTATCAATGTTTTGGATTTTATTTGATTTATTTTGATTTAAATTAAATTAATTCAAATAAAAATCAAAATAAATAATAAAAATAAGACATGGACAAGTGGAAAAGGCTAGAGCACATGGTCTATGTTGCCAACTCAAAACAAGTGAAAAAGATTGGGCCCATTTGGCAAAATTTGAAGTTTTAGGGATAGTTGACTTTTGGCAATTTTGCAAAAAAGGCCAACTTCACCAATGCATAACTTCCTCAATTTTGACTCTTTGGAGGTGTTCTTGGACTTTTTAGAAATCTTGAGATGTCCTATAATCAACCCTTTTGGTATCATCTCATTTTGATATTCCATGCTCATGTATGAAGCTTTGACAAAAAAAGGTGTTTTTGTTGACTTTTCAAAATGACCTATAATGTCCAAATTCATAACTTCTTGTGAGTGCATATTTTGAACTTGGGAGATGAATATGCATTGTAGGGAATTGCATCCTATTCAAAATGAGCTTTGGATGGGTCATTTCTCATAAAGTATGAGAAAGTTATGCATGGTCAAAGTTGGGTTGACTTTTTCTACAAAACCCTAATTTAGCAACATTTGAGTCTTAATGAATTATGAGCAATCCTTGATGAATCATGATCAACCCTTTATCAAATGATGAAATATAATTTAAAATTAGGATGTTGACCAAAAATCTTGAAGTTTGACTGTATGTAGGTCACAATTGACTTTTGCCCTAGCACAGTCGATTTTCAGGCCTTTTGAGCAATTGACTGAGCAAACTTTCTATGCAAGGCTTGAAACTTGACATAGATGATCTTGAGAACATATTAAGACATTGGTGAGAACTTGGGACCATTTGGACTCAGGTATCTTGATGCAACATGAAACCCTAGTTTGGGGTAGATTGCCTTAGGAGAGAGCTTGTCTGGCCAACCCTTGGACTATCTTGAGCAACTTGAGGATCTTTCTTGAAATGTTTTGAGAAATATGGGAGGGCAAATTTTGGGGTACAACAGCTGCCCCTGTTCAATCTTCTTAAACCTGAGGATGTAGATTGGCTTTCGTGCCTTTCGTAATCCGAAGGTGGAAGTTGATTGAACACTAGAGTGCCCAGAAATTTGCACTCGCATGAAGTGGTAGTTGTCTTGTGATGTCGGGAATGGGCTTATAGATGCCATTTGGAAATTGTTGTCGAGGGGATGGGCTTAGAGATGCCATTTGGAAATTGTTGTCGAGGGGATGGGCTTAGAGATGCCATCTGAAGGAGTGTCGATCGCGTAAGAGATTCCTTAGCGAGAGCTCGTGTACCTGTCGTTGAGGAAGATTCTACTAGGGGAAGACTGATCTTTGTCCTAAAAAAATAGAATTTTAGGAGCTTTGGTCGTCCGTTATTCTACTGAGGAATTGTCTCTTAGTCGAGGTGGTGAAAATGAATTGTGATCTGGTCGTGGTCCAGGCTTCATAGTAATAAGACCGACTGCTACCTGGTCGTAATCCAGACCTTACAGTGGCTTACTGGGGGTATGAGATTAAACTTGCTATCCAGTCGTAATCCAGGTTTCGCAACTTCTCAATTCTTATCTGGTTGTAATCCAGGTTTTAGAAGGAATTCAAATGTTATTCGGTCGCATCTGGGTTTTAACTTGAATTTATGGCACACTAATATCCGGTCGACGCCGGGCTTCTTAGTAACTGTCCAGGTAAACTGCTATTTGGTCAAAATCCAAACTTTACAGGGTCTTGTACTGCTATCTGGTTGTAATCCAGGCTTCAGTCCTTTTATCGTTATCTGATCGTAATCCAGGCTTCATGGTATTCCGTATTGCTGTTTGGTCGTAATCCAGGCTTCGCAATACTTTAACTCTTATCTGGTCGTAATCCAGTCTTCATGGTATTCCGTATTGATGTCTGGCAATAATCCAGGCTTCGTAATACTTTACTTCTTATCTGGTCGTAATCCAGTCTTTAGAACACTTTACTTCTTGTCTGGTCGTAATCCAGTCTTTAGAAGAAATCAAATGGCTATCCGGTCGTAATCCGGGATTCCCTTTGGTTGTGGGCCAACTAACATCCAGTCGTAATCCGAGCTTTATAGTATCTGGCCGGGTGAACTGCTATTTGGTCGTAATCCAAGCTGCACGGTATCCCTTATCTGTTATCTGGTCGAAATCCAGTCTTCACAATACTTTACTTCTTGTCTGGTCGTAATCCAGTCTTTAGAAGAGATCAAATGGCTATCCGGTCGTAATCCGGGATTCCCTTTGGCTTGGGGCCAACTAACATCCGGTTGTAATCCGAGATTCGTAGTATCTGGCTGGGTGAACTTCTATTTGGTCGTAATCCAAGCTACATAGTATCCCTTATATGTTATATGGTCGAAATCCAGCCTTCACAGTGTCTTTAACCACTATCTGGTCGTAATCCAGGTTTCACAGGAACTGGTATTGTTGTCTGGTCTAAATCCAGGCTTCACAATAACTCGATGAACTATTATCCGGTCGTAATCTGGGATTCATGACTTGCTGAGGATTCAAACTATTGTCCAGTCGAATTTGGGCTTCATAGTTTGCTTTTGTGAGAATTTGATTGTATCTTTCCTGAAAGGTAAAGGTTAGCTGTATGTGATGCATGATATGTATCAGGCAATGATGTTCTCAAAATAAATGAGATTGTGTTGTATGATGCATATATGCATGTGTCGTGATGTATGGAAATGTGATGTTTTTAGGTAGGGAAAATAAATTCCGGGTTGCTGCTGGAGAAAAGAATTGAATTCTTTGTTTCCGCTGGAGATGGTGGACGAAGATGCTTGTGAGAGTAAACCTGCAGGGGAGGATAACTTCGCTGGGGAATAAGCTGACGAGGAAGTGGCTATGTGGGGAGGACATGCTCTGCTGAGGATTCCATTGATAAATTCGGTTGGGGACGAATTACCGTTGATGGCGATACCGAATCCTGTTGGGGATTGAGTTTCTGTTTGTGAAAGGAATGAACTCCACTGGGGATGATCTTTCAGTTGCGTCCTAACTGGGGATAACCTTGTAGACTCTACTGGGGACAATCTTCCAGAGTCTACTGGGGATGATTCTCCAAACTCCACTGGGGATAATTGTCCATACTCTGCTGGGGATAATTATCTAACGCTGATGATGGATAAACTCTGCTTGGGGAGAATATTGTCGACTCATTCGCGGTTGTGAGCCTCAGCTGGGGAGACTTAACATCACTGGTCTTTCTCTTACTCTGCGGAGAGTGAACGTACCTTAGTCATATTTTTCAGCTAAATCTACCTCTGTACCTGGTGGATAGAGCAACTGTAAGGTCTGGACAATTCCTATTTTCCCCTGTTCCTGATATTACGAGTAATCGTCTTTTGTTTCGCATGTAAATATTTATGAACAACAATCAATGTCAAATGCATATATAAAAAATGAACATTGGATGTTCTTGCAAAACAAAACAGAAAAGAGAAAAATTTGAAATTTATTTGTGGAAATGAATTGTATTGACGGGGTGAGGAAGATCGTCACCATCCACGGTGGTTAGAATCATAGCTCCTCCTGAGAAAATGTTCTTAACCATAAATGGCCCTTCGTACGTAGGGGTCCATTTGCCCCTGGGATCACCTTGTGGTAGAATGATGCGCTTGATTACCAGATCCCCAACTTGATACTCTTGTCGTCTAACTTTCTTGTTAAATGCCTTGATCATCCGTTTTTGATACGTTTGACCATGACAAATAGCAGTAAGCCTCTTTTCATCAATTAAATTCAGCTGATCAAGCGGGGTCTGGATCCAGTCATCTTCGCTCAAACCTGTATCCTTCATAATTCGAAGAGAGGGTATCTGAACTTCAATGGGCAAGACTGCCTCCATACCATATACCAAGGAATAAGGTGTTACCCCTGTTGACGTCTGCGCTGAGGTACGGTACCCATGAAGAGCAAATGGTAACATCTCGTGCCAGTCATTATATGTTACCGTCATCTTCTGCACAATCTTCTTGATGTTCTTATTAGCCGCTTCAACAACCCCATTCATCTTCGGCCGGTAGGGAGAAGAGTTGTGATGTTGTATCTTGAACTGTTTGCAGAGCTCGGTAATCATTGTATTGTTGAGATTGGTACCATTGACCGTAATGATCCTCTCTAGTATGCTGTATCGACAGATCAGGTTGTGCCGAATGAGCCGTGCCACGACGTTCTTGGTTGCAGTGGCAAAGGAAGCTACCACAACCCACTTTGTAAAATTAGCAATTGCTACCAGGATGAAATGATGCCCGTTGGACGCGGTAGGTCTGATCTCGCCGATCATATCGATGCCCCACATTGCAAAAGGCCAGGGAGCTGTCAAGACGTTTAGAGGAACCAGAGGTATGTGCACCTTATCATCATAGACTTGGCACTTATGACAGGTCCGAGAATGCTGATAACAATCGGTTTCCATTATGGACCAATAATATCCTGCCCGTAGGATTTTCTTTGCCATGGTGTGTCCACTGGAATGAGTTCCGAAAGTGCCCTCATACAACTCTGCCATGATCCTTTCTGCTTCGTTCTTATCCACACATTACAGTAAGGTTGAATCATGATTACGCTTGTAAAGGATACCATTACTGATGAAGAACTTCGCCGCGAACCTCCTCAGAAACTTTTTATCATTAACAGATGCACCCTCGGGGTACTCTTGAGCCTCAAGATACCTCTTTACCTCATGAAACCAGGGTTTATCTGCTACCTCTTCAGTCTCAATGTCATAGCAATGTGCGGGTTTGTCCAACCTTTCAATGGTAATCCGGGGAGCCTCGTTGTCCCACCTGACCTTGAACATAGAAGACATTGTAGCTAACGCGTCCGCTAACTGATTCTCCTCTCTTGGGAAGTGTTCAAAGGTTATCTCCTAGAAATGTGGAAGCAACGTCAATAGATACTCTTTGTAAGGAACAAGATTTGGATGCTTCGTATCCCACTCACCTTTGATCTGACTGATCACGAGAGCGGAATCTCCGAATACACTTAAGAACTTAATCCTTATGTCAATTGCTGCTCGAAGACCCATAATGCATGCTTCATACTCCGCCATATTGTTGGTGCAGTTGAAACATAGTCGGGCGGTAAACGGAGTATGAGAGCCTTCAGGAGATATGATCACGGCACCAATGCCATTACCCAAGGCGTTTGAAGCTCCATCAAAGTACATAGACCATCGGGATCCCTCCTCAGGCCCTTCATCCGGTCCAGGTTCTTCATAGTCAGTCACCAACATGATATTCTCATCCGGGAATTCGAAGTTCATAGACTGGTAATCATCCATTGCCTGGTGTGCCAAATGATCTGCCAACACACTTCCCTTGATTGCTTTTTGGGTCGTGTACTGGATGTCATACTCAGTCAAGATCATCTGCCATCTTGCTATTCTTCCGGACAAGGCAGGCTTTTCGAAGATATACTTGATTGGATCCATCTTTGATATCAATAGAGTGGTGTGAGTCAGCATATACTGTCTCAGCCGGCGAGCAGCCCATGCCAAAGCACAACAAGTTTTCTCAAGCAACGAGTATCGGGTCTCGCAGTCAGTAAACTTTTTGCTAAGGTAATAAATAGCATGCTCTTTTCGGCCAGACTTGTCATGCTGCCCCAGCACGCACCCCATTGAATTGTCGAGTATTGTCAAGTATAAGATCAAGGGTCTTCCTTCAACTGGAGGCATCATAATGGGTGGCTCTTAGAGATATTCCTTGATCCTTTCAAAAGCGGCTTGACATTCATCATTCCACTTTACCACTTGATCTTTCTTCAGTAGTTTGAAGATTGGCTCGCAAGTAGAGGTTAGATGGGAAATGAATCGGGCAATGTAATTCAGACGTCCCAAAAATCCTCTGACTTCTTTTTCTGTTTGGGGAGCTGGAATTTCATGTATAGCCTTCACCTTTGCAGGATCCACCTGAATACCTTTGTCACTTACAACGAAACCCAACAGCTTACCAGACCTCACCCCGAAGGTGCACTTGTTCGGGTTTAACCTCAGCTTGTATAACCTCAACCTGTCAAACAACTTCTGAAGGTGGTCAAGATGTTCTTCCTCAATCTGGGATCTTGCAATCATGTCATCAACGTATACCTCAATCTCATGATGAATCATGTCGTGGAACAAAGCGACCATGGCACGCTGATACGTTGCCCCAACATTCTTAAACCCGAAAGGCATGACTTTGTAGCAAAAGGTACCCCATTGAGTAACGAATGTTGTCTTCTCCATGTCTTCTGGAGCCATCTTAGTCTAATTATAACCGGAAAAACCATCCATAAAGGAGAAGACTTTATGTTGTGCGGTGTTGTCAACCAGAACATCGATATGAGGCAGAGGGAAATCATCCTTGGGGCTTGCCCTGTTCAGATCCTTATAGTCAACACACATTTGAACCTTACCATCCTTCTTAGGCACCGGAACCACGTTGGCAATCCATTGCGGGTAAGAAGTAACTGCTAGAAAACCGGCATCAAACTGTTTCATAACCTCAGCCTTGGTTTTCTCAGACATCTTTGGGCGCATTCGGCGAACTTTCTGTTTTACTGGAGGACAGTCTTTCTTAGTAGGCAGGAGGTGAACCATAATATCGGTATCCAATCCAGACATATCTTCATAAGACCAGGCAAAAATCTCAACATAGTCACGCAGCATCTGAATCAACCGTTGCTTAACACTAGATTCCAGATTTGCACCGACCTTGACTTCTTTCTTGTCTTCCTCAGTACCCAGATTTACTGTTTCCACTGGCTCTTCATGCGGCTGTATGGCCCTCTCTTCCTGAAGTAACAGTCTAGCAAGTTCCCCAGGCACCTCACAATCATCTTCACCTTCATCCTCGGCTTGGTTGATCGGAATTTCGAAGTCATAACTGGCAGTAGCAGAATCGTTATCAGTGGGATCCAGAGTGTATGTAGACCTGTATATGTGAGTGTGTGTAAGACAAATAGCTGTTTTGCAAAATAGAAAAGGAAAAGACAAGGAGCGCAAAATTTGTAATGCAAGAAAACATCCAATGCTTTTATTAATGATATATGGAAATGACATGTAATGAGCCCTCACAAACAAAGCCACGGTGCCTCGGGCAAGGCACTGGGCCGTAAAAGTTTCAAATTGTCTGTTACATAAACTCAAAACAAAAAGTATTATTTCTGTGTAACAAAAGAAACAGGCACGAAGTCCTTTGCCATCCAATTGCTTAATCCACCATCGGTAGTTGGGTAAATCCATCTGTCAAACTCAGATTCTTCATCATCGTCTCCAATTGCATTCACTCCCGAATTACTGATAAACAGGGGAGGTCCTCCAATCTGCGCATGCCGAACAGCCCTTTGAGCTTCTGCAGTAAAACCCAAACCAAACTTGTCAGTCTTGTGTGCAAAGTCAGGAAGTTGGCCCTAATTCGCACACCCACCTTTCTCAACAACAACCCGAGCATCCTTGAGGGAAGCCATCTTCATTGGAGGATCTTCAGCAACAGTTTCCGTCGACGCCATAGTCTGGGGGACTTCTTCAAAGTTTTGACATGGGGTTTCAATGAACTCCCCATCCATCTCCACATACCGAAAAGAGTTAAGGTGGCTCACCATATACTCCTCTTCTCCTTGTACTGTAACAATTTTTCCCTTCACTGGGTATTTCAACATCTGATGGAGCGTAGAAGTTACTGCCCCAGCTTTGTGAATCCACGGGCGACCTAGCAAACAAGAATAAGATGGTCGAATGTCCATCACTTAGAATGTAGACGCAAAAGTTTGGGAACCAACTTTAATAGGAACATCCACCTCCTCGTGCACCATCCTTTTGAACCCATCAAAGGCCCTAACCACAATGTTACTTGGCTTCAGCATCAACCATTCACAGTCCAACCGGTCTAATGCTTTCTTGGGTAAAACATTTAACGAGGACCCAGTATCCACCAGCACGTGGGCCAAAGTAGTGCCCCTGCACTTGATCGAGACGTGCAGGGCATCATTGTGATCCTTTCCCTTGGCAGTCAAATCTGTGTCGGAGAAACCCAACCCGTTGTCAGCAGTCAAGCTAGCCACACAGTCTTTGAATTGATCAGCAGATGTCTCCTGCGGCACATGCGCAGTTTTCAGGAAAGCAATCAGAGCCTTAGCATGGGCCTCTTAGCACAATAATAAAGATAACATGGAGATCTTCGATGGGGTTTGCCCCAGCTGCTCGACTACGTTGTAGTCGCTCTTTTTGATGATCTTCAAAATTTCATCTATCTCCTGCCTAGAGGTCTCAACAATAACTTTCTTCGGTGCCTCCGTCCGGGCAGGCTCACCGGTAATCTCTTTGCCCTGGGTGTCAGACGACTCAGCGACAAGGGTAACAATTGGAGTGAGAATTGGAACAGCAGCAGGTGTACTGGCAAGTGTAATGACAACAGGATTCCGAACAGTTGGAGGAGAAATCTCAGGAGAGAAAAGTCTTCCGCTTCGGGTGACCTTGCTAGACCCAACAATATTGCTGACATCAGTATCAGCCTCTTCAACCTTCAAGTCTTTTTTAATCCCATAACAATACACATCGGCCCCATAATGCCACGGGACCGCCTTATCCGAAGTGTGGGGGATCGGACCAGGAACAATAATGATCAATGGAGCAACTCTCGAAACAGATGTAACCCTAACAAGCTTTCTTGAGGAAGCCTTAGAAGGATTGGCTGAAATGGTGATTATAGAAACATCTTCAACAGGAATCAACGGAACCAAAGTTTTCTCGAACAAAATTTCTTTGTTATCCATCAGGCGTTGGACACCTGACTTCAATAGATGGAAACCAGCAGATAGGATGGAACACAGGTGGCAACCTTCGCCACAGCCTGTAAATAAACCGGCCAACAATAAGTTCTTCTTTACAATCATCAATAGAGTAGAGATGTCTTCTACAGAAGTTACAAATGAATCATCATCCACAACATTCACTCCATGCTTGGGCATAGGAGCCGTCACAACATTAGGTTTTTCCGGCGCTTCAAACTCAATCTCCTTAGCATCAATTAGATCCTGCACCTTATTCTTCAAAGCCCAGCAGTTATTCGTATCATGCCCCGGGCTATCAGAGTGAAAAGCACAGCGGGCATTCGGATTATACGACAGAGAGGTGGTAATGGGATTCTTCGGGGCTTCCCTCATAGTCACCAAGTTAGTTTTTAACAACTGCGGAAGAATTTGAGACAGGGTCATACTGAGTCGAGTAAACTGTCTCTAAGGCCTCTCTGCTCTTTGCTGAGTGTTGCGTTGTGGGGCAAGAGTTGGTCTTGATATAACTACCGTATTCACTGCTTGGCAGCGCTCAGGTCGATTTTGGCTCTTTGAGCTGTAAACTGCACTAGACTCCTTCTTGAAAGGCTTCTTCTTGGTACTTGACGAAGCACCTTTCTGTATCTTGCCAATTTTGATACCGGCCTCAATTCTCTCCCCAGTCATAATCAACTCGGTGAAACCAGACGATGAACTTCCGATCAAATGATTGAAAAATGGGCCAGACAAAGTCCCAAGAAACATATCCACCAACTCCCTATCATCCAGAGGGGGTTATACTCTCCCAGCAAGGTCCCTCCACTTCTGAGCGTAGTCCTTAAAACCTTCGCTCGCACCCATAGACATACCCTGAAGTTGAATACGCGTGGGAGCAAGGTCCGCATTGTACTGGTACTTCTTGTAAAAAGCAGCAGCAAGGTCCTCCCAGTTACGGACGTTAGCTCCTTCTAGTTGGTAGAACCATTCAAGTTGAGTCTCTGAAAGACTATCTTGAAAGAAATGAATCCAGAGGTTCCTATCAGCAGTATATGGTTGAATCTTTCTAACATACAAGCGGAGGTGTAGCTTTGGGCAGGAGACCCCGTCGTACTTAGCAAAGACAGGTGCTTTGAACTTGTGGGGAATCACCACCCCAGATGCCAAACCCAAATCTCCAAAGTCCAGACCAGGGACCTTCTGGATCTCCATTGCGCTCAACCGGTCTTCAAGTTGCTTATACCTATCCTCCGCCGGAGGATACTGGTCTTCATCGAAGTCAGTGTCATGGTCAGAAACTACAGGGCTAGGAGCCCTCCTTTCCTCTTGATTCTCTCCCCCTCCAGATGAGTGAGACAAATCAACTTCTTCTCGCAATTTGTTCCCAAATCTATGACCCATATTCAGGAGGACCGTCCTCTTCTTCTTCTTCTTCTTCTTGTCCTTCAAGATAAGAGTCTTCAGATCTTGTTGACTCTTAGCCAGGTTCAGGAACATCTCCTGGAACTAAGCATTCTGAGTTTGAAGAGCCTTGATAGCTTGGTCAGTAGTTGTTTCAGAAGACATGATTGCTGAAATAAACATCGAAGAAGATGAGAAACCTGTAAGGCTACCTGTAATGAAATGTATGGGAATGGAATGCGTATGATGTGATTTCAAAGACTTTAGGGAGATTCAAATTCGTAAACCAAAATGAGGCACACTTTTATTAGATAAAAAACTTGAAATAATGTTTAACAAATGCCTTTAAGGCGTTACAAAGGAAATACTGAAAAGCAAAATCTAAACTAGAAATAGCAAAAGACATCAGCGCTCCCATGGTCGTTTTCCTTTGGTGCTGACATAATCGTTGAGGATCCTCTCATTCTCCAGCTGCCTTGTAAGCTTTAGGATCTTCCGCTCCTGCTCATGATACTTTTATCTGTAAGTATCCCTTTCTTCCCTTAGCTGGATCTAAGACCTCTTCAATGCCCCAATGTCAGTAGGCATATGAGGATGGATGACCGTATAGGGAACACCTTCTTCATCAGCACGCTCCACAATCACTGGTAAAACAGCTTCATATGGCATCCCCAGCTTTTGAGCACGGGCTCGAACCCACCGAAGATATGGTTCCATTGGGAGAGAAGTCTTCATTCCTAACTCATGCGGATCAGACCTGTTCACCCTATCCCAGCCTCGTATGAATCTGCGGCGATGTCCCTTAATATCTCCCATGAAGTCAAAGACAATGCTTGGAAGCAGCAACTCATGAGGTTCGTCCTTTCTAGCTCGCCTAAACTGTCGTAAGGCTAGACAAGGATTATAGGTGATCCCTCCTCTAATTCCAAGTAATGGAATATTGGGGTATTCCCCACAGCGATTGATAACAGCTACTTCTTCCATGTCTTTAGTACTCCAGATGATGTCCGTATGAGCAAGGGACATAATCCTGTAGGCCCAACCTATGCCTTCCTAGTTCTTCAAAATAGATTTGGGGAGGTGAGAAATAAACCACCTCGCCAGCAATGGTGCACAGCACATGAGAGTTCCCCGTTTCCGAGCAGTACGGGCATAAAGAGTATGTAGAATGTCACTTAAGAGAGCGGGCACTGGATTACGGGACATGAAAATCTTCACTGTGTTCACATCAACAAAAGAATCTGAATTTGGGAACATAACCAAGCCATAGATAAGGAGAGCCGGGATGTCTTCAAATGCTTGAAAGTCCAAACTATCCCAGAACTGTGGAGCCTGACCAATAAAAAACTTAGCCAAGAAACCCTTCTCACCACTCCGAGTCTCCCAATTAGATACTACATCAACCTTTGTCAAATGAAGGGCTGAAGCAATAACCTCTGGTTTAGGAGCCATATCTAAACCTGTAAAGGGTGTCTGCTCTAGAATAGATATGCCAAGTAGATCAGAGAACTCCTCCAAAGTAGGAACCAACTGGTAGTCCGGGAAGGTGAAACAGTGATGCATTGGATCAAAGAACTAGAACAACACGCTTATCATTTGCTCATCCAACTTGGAAGTGACCAGGCTGAGGAGATGACCATGTTTTCTAACAAAGGAAGAAGTATCAGGAACCTTGGAAACCAACTCTCTAAGCTGAGCAGGGACCTGCACAAAGTTGATCTGAATGGTGTTTATGCGCATAGAAGCCATGATCTGCAAAACAGAACAAAGATGAATCCCCTCGATCTTTGAAATGGTTAGTATAATGCAATATGCATGCAATGTCATGATGCATGATGTCATAATAAGAACACACAACAGGTATCACAGATAGCAAACATGGTAAGGGCAAACAAGTCACACAATAGCCCTTAAATTTCAGGCTGGCATGGAGTTTAGGTACTACCCTCTTTCAGTTTAGTTGGTTCAACCTGTCCTAGTAATAGTAACCAAGTTCTAGAGGTTCTCAATATCACTGACCCTCCTCGATTGGTCATAGTTCCAGTTTAGCAACCTTTTCTTGCGGCCGGAACGATCTCGAGAGTTTAGTCTCAATGAGTGTAACATACTGCTACTTTTCTATGGCCAAGTTGGTCAATTATAGGTTCTAAGGTCAGTTGGTGCTTAATGACCCCTTAGCAGCCCCATATTCTCCTTGTTCCTCCACAAGGGATATCGGTACAAACTTAAAGTGTCACACCAATGTAGCTACTACTTCAATCGTATCGGTCTACACCGTACAGATCCCTCATAGTCTATTGCTACTTACCTAAAGGGTATCCCCAGATCCGGGTTAGGATCTATAGTAACTCCGATACAAACCCATAAAGATAAAGCAAACAAATCAGGAAATTGAAAACAAAATGATAAACTAATCCTAAGGTACACCCCACTTATGTTATCCCTAGCTGAGTCACCAGTTCTGTGATACGGTGGCCAGAACCGGACTGTTTTGAAATGCTGGTTTGCGTTTTGCGTTTGTGTTTGCAAAATGTCGCGGTAAGCAAGAGTCGCCACCGACTTTTATTTTATCCAACAAGGAAAGGAAAAAAGCACAGAAAAATTCATTTTTCGAGATATTTCTGAGTACGGGGGGGGGGGGGGGGGGGGGGGGGGGGGGGGGTAGATTATAGAAAGGGAAGGTATTAGCACCCTTTCTATCCATGGTTTTCCATGGGCTCTTAGGTACTTGCTCATCATTTTCAAAATTTGTTTTCTTTGTGTTTGTGGGTTTTGAAAAGTTTTTGTTTTAACTTCGATTTAACTTTTGTTTCTGTCTTCAACAGTGTAATGAAGTGTTTTTGAAAAAGTTTGTTTTGTAAAGAAGTGTAAGTGTGGAAAAAGGTTTTATTTTGTTTTGAGAAAGTACTTAAGAACTAATCTGTTTACTCGAAAAAGGAATCGTTTTGTATTCGTTTCCTTTAGACAATGCTATCCCACTATTAGTGAGTAGGTAGCACCGTCGTTGGAATTTAAGGGTCAATTCGAAAGGGACTTACAGTCACTAAAGCAACGTTAGGACGTCTTAGTGGTAACCCTAATGCCTTAGATCATTTATCTGAGGTAATGATATCCGAGGCAACCTTTCTGAGGCAACCATGATCTTTTAGACAAGAGGACGACCTCTAAAACAACCTATACTCAATGACCGTTTTAACAAAGGCAACCAAGTGGGAGTGTACCCTAGGAGTGCGCATGTGCGAGTGTTTTGATTTCAGTTATTTATCTTTGCACATTTAGGGTGATCTAACTGTTTAAAATTAGTCATACGTTCTTATCATGCAAACCCTAATTATTCACATATCTAACAGTTAATAATTTGCAGAAATTAAAATGCGGAAAGTAAACTAAGCTATTACAAGACTTCGGGTATTTACATAGCCAAAAACAAACCCTTTGAAATTAAAAGCGGTAAAAATAAATAAATATCCTAATTTAATTATTACAAACCAGGAGCAGATAAAATAATTAGATAAAAATAAAGCGCGCGAGAAAATTAGATTGAATGCGAAACTAGGGTTTTGACCCTTCTATCCTAATTAAAAAAAGAAAATGTTTTTTTGTTGTTTTTTATTAAAAAGAAATAATTTTTTTTTCTAAATTAAAAATGTAGTTAATTAGTTAATTAAGTTAATTAATGAAAAATAATTAAATGACGTATTTTTGGTTTTTGTTATTTTAGGAAAGAAATAAAATAATTAAGTTAGTAATAAAAACCTATTGATTCTAATTAATTTTAATTATTTGCAAAAGAATTAAAGTTGTCTAAATTAATCAAACCTAATAAAATTAATTGATTTTTTTTTACTAAAAATAAATATCTAAAATTTAATTGGACCTAAAAATATTTTTGGTGATTTTTTTTGATAAAAAAGAAAATTATTTGGTTAGTAATAAAATAAATAAAATTAAATGAAATAAAATAAAATATAAATGAAAGATAGAGAATGGGTCTGAGAGTAGCATTTTTGGAGGTGTGAATAGCAAGAATTCGGGCCCATTGAGATGAGGTCCGCTTTGACTTTTGTGATCTTGTGCGTACGCGTTGACTATGGCTTATGATGTGCTTTCAATGGTGGCCACCAGATTTGGCCATTTGGCCATCTGGCGCGTTGATGATGAAGGAGTATGGTGGATCTCAGGCTCATGCGTGCATTGGATCACCTGCAAGAAAATGTGAAAATAGCAAATGCTGGAGGCAGGGATCGAACCCCTGACCTCCAGCCTTCCAAAGCCTTAACGCTCACGTGGAAACCACTGAATCACTTGTTTTTATTTGTTCATAATACATATAACAATAATAATATATAAAACAAGACAATAATGGGAATTTAACGCGAAAATTCAAACAAGCCAATGGAGGCTGGCCACGTACTTGTCTTCCTCCCTGCATCGTCGCTAAAAGTTTGTTAGCCTATACCTACGGACAAATATATGTTGCTACAAACTAAGCATTCTCAAAATCTTTCACAGGCCATGGAAATAACATCTAACACCATTGTTAGATTCGTCTCGTCCTCCTGATCACAACCGTACCAATTACAAAGGCCAATTGTCCCTGAAATCAAAAGCCCTAAAACCAAACTCGAAAACCTAGCAATGGTGATTAACGCTACAAGCCATATAAATGAAATTGAATAATGCAGAAAGTTTGCAAATGTCTCATAGATCAACAATATGCCATTAATTCATGTTAACAATGCTTAAATTACATGATGCGGATTCAAGAACATGGATGTCTCGTGATGGACTTACAACGTGTTTAGGGACCGGAACAGACTTGTTCTTGATAGCTTTAGGTTGCTGAGAGTGCCAGGAAGCGATTGGGATCGTTAAATGGTCTTGAGGATGCCTCTAAGTAGGATTTTGATCTCACACTTTTCTTGCTTTTTTTCAAATCTGGTTCTTGCTCTCACGCCTGTTTCTAACCTGTCTTTAGGTCTGCACGCAGTCTATATGTATTAGGGAATGCATTAGGGTTGAAAATTATATCCAAATCCTTCTCCTTCAATGCTTTTGATATTTGATTTGATTCACTTTGAAAACCTTCCAAATTTGGCTTATTTCCAATCTTTTGTGCACACATGCCTTGATACGAATTTGAATGATGCTAGCTGTGTAATTGGAACCTGAAACAAGCACAAAATCCCTTGTTATCAATGTTTTGGATTTTATTTGATTTATTTTGATTTAAATTAAATTAATTCAAATAAAAATCAAAATAAATAATAAAAATAAGATATGGACAAGTGGCAAAGGCTAGAGCACGCGGGCTATGTTGCCAACTCAAAACAGGTGAAAAAGATTGGGCCCATTTGGCAAAATTTGAAGTTTTAGGGATAGTTGACTTTTGGAAATTTTGCAAAAAAGGCCAACTTCACAATGCATAACTTCCTCAATTTTAACTCTTTGGAGGTGTTCTTGGACTTTTTATAAAGCTTGAGATGTCCTCTAATCAACCCTTTTGGTCTCATATCATTTTGATATTCCATGCTCATGTATGAAGCTTTGACAAAAAAAGGTGTTTTTGTTGACTTTTCAAAATGACCTATAATGTCCAAATTCATAACTTCTTGTGAGTGCATATTTTGAACTTGGGAGATGAAGATGCATTGTAGGGAATTGCATCCTATTAAAAATGAGCTTTGGATGGATCATTTCTCATAAAGTATGAGAAATTTATGCTTGGTCAAAGTTGGGTTGACTTTTTCTATAAAACCCTAATTTAGCAACTTTTGAGTCTTGATGAATTATGAGAAATCCTTGATGAATCATGATCAAACCTTGATCAAATTATGAAATATACTTCAAAATGAGGATGTTGACCAAAAATCTTGAAGTTTGACTATATGTAGGCCACAATTGACTTTTGCCCTAACACAGTCGATTTTTAGGCCTTTTGAGTAATTGACTGAGCAAACTTTCTCTGCAAGGCTTGAAACTTGACATAGATGATATTGAGAACATATTAGGACATTGGTGAGCACTTGGGACCATTTGGACTCAGGTATCTTGATGCAACATGAAACCCTAGTTTGGGGTAAACTGCCTTAGGAGAGAGCTTGTCTGGCCAACCCTTGGACTATCTTGAGCAACTTGGGGATCTTTCTTGAAATGTTTTGAGAAATATGGGAGGTAAAATTTTGGGGTACAACATAGGGGATTTATCTTTGTTCTGTTTTGCAGATTATTGCTTCCATGCGCAGAAACACCATCTGAGTTAACTTTGTGCAAATACCTGTTCAACTCAAAGATTTAGCCTCGAGGATTTCTGATACTTCTTCATTCATTAGGAGACATGGTCAGCTTCTTAGCTTGGTTACCTCAAAGTTTGATGAGCAGATGATGAGTGTGCTTTTCTAGTTCTTCGACCTGGTGCATCATTGCTTCACCTTCCCGGATTATCAGCTAGTTCCCACTTTAGAGGAGTTTTCTTATTTACTAAGCATATCCATCCTCGAGCAAACACCCTTCACAGGTTTGGAAGAGGTTCCCAGACCTGAGGACATTGCTTCAGCCTTACACATAAAAAGGGATGATGTGGTATCCAACTGGGAGACACGGAGCGGGGTTAAAGGTTTCTTGGCTAAGTTTCTGATGGATCAAGCTCAACAGTTCTGGGATAACATGGATTTTCAGGCTTTTGAAGACATCTTGGCTCTCCTCATCTACGGTTTGGTTCTTTTCCCGAATCCAGATTCCTTCATAGATGTGAATGCATTTAAGATCTTCCTGTCCCGCAATCCTGTGCCTACTCTTCTTGGTGATATCCTACATGCCCTCTACACTCGTACTGTGCGAAGAAGGGGGACCCTCATGTGTTGTATGCCGTTGTTGGTGAGGTGTTTTATTTCGCACCTCGCCAAGTCTGTATTGAAGAATGAGGAAGGTTTAGGTTGGTCCTATAGGATAATGTCCCTTGCCCATACGAACATTATTTGGAGTTCTAAAGATATGGAAAAGGTTGCTATCATTGATCGATGTGGAGGATACCTTAATGTCCCATTGCTCGGAATCAGAGGAGGTATAACCTACAGTCCTTGTTTGGCTTTACGACAGTTTGGTCGCGCACGGCGAGACGGTCCCCATGAGTTTCTTCTTGAGGACATTGCATTTGACTACAAGGAAGACACTAATGAGCATCTCTGAAGGTTCATACGAGCTTGGGGCATGGTGAACAGGTCTGACCCTCACGAGCTAGGACCAAAGACTTCTCTCCCTATGCAACCTTATCTCCAGTGGGTCCGAGCTCGAGCCCAGAAGCTTGGGATGCCCTATGAAGCTGTGCTGCCAATGATTGTGGAGCATACCAATGAAGAAGGTGTTCCTTATACGATCCTTTATCCATACATGCCTACTGATCTTGGGGCATTGAAGAGATCTTGGATTCAATTGAGGGAAGAAAGGGATACCTACCGGGAGAAGTATCATGAGCAAGAAAGGAAGATCTTGAAGCTCACGAGGCAACTTGAGAATGAAAGGACAATCATTGATTACGTCAGCACGAAGGGAAAACGACCATGGGATTTATGTTGTCTTTTATTGTTTCTAGTTTAGATTTGCTTTTCAGTTATTTCTTTTGTAACGCCTTAAAGGCATTGTTAAACATTTTTACAAGTTAATCTAATAAAGTGTGTTTTATTTTTATTTTGTTTTGCAAATTTAAATCTCCCAAAGTCTTTGAAATCATTTCATACGCATTCCATTATCATGCACATCATTACAGGTACCACTACAGGTTTCTCATCTTCTTCGCTATTTATTTCAGCACAAAATGTATTCTGAAATGCCTACCAATCAAGCCATCAAAGCTCTTCAGGCTCAGAATGCCCAATTCCAAGAGATGTTCTTGAACTTGGCTAAAGGGCAACAAGATTTGAAGACTCTCATCCTGAAGAAGGAAAAGAAGAAGAAGAAGAAGAAGAAGAAGAAGAAGAAGAAGGTGGTTCTTCTGAATAGGGGTCACAGATTTGGGAATAGGTTGCGAAAGGAAGCTGGTCTGTCTCATTCATCCAAAGGAGGAGAGAATCAGGAAGAAGAAAAAGGTCCTAGTCTTGTGGTCTCTGATAATGATATTGACTTTGATGAGGAACAGTATCCTCCTGCTGAGGATAGGTACAAACAACTTCAGGACCGTCTAAGTGCTATGGAGATTCAGAAGGTTCCTGGGTTGGATTTCGGAGATTTAGGACTAGAATTGGGGGTGGTGATCCCTCACAAGTTCAAAGCTCCAGTTTTTGCTAAGTACGATGGAGTATCCTGTCCAAAACTCCATCTCCGCTCGTATGTCAGAAAAATTCAACCTTACACTGCTGATAGGAATCTGTGGGTACACTTCTTTCAAGACAGTCTGTCAGGGACTCAACTTGAATGGTTCTATCAATTGGAAGGAGCTAATGTCCGAAACTGGGAGGACCTTGCTGCTACTTTCTATAAGCAGTACCAGTATGTGATACGGTGGGAAGAATTGACTGTTTTTTGGAATGCTGGTTTGCGTTTTGCGTTTGTTTTTGCAAAATGTCGCGGTAAGCAAGAGTCGCCACCGACTTTTATTTTATCCAACAAGGAAAGGAAAAAAGCACAGAAAAATTCCTTTTTCGAGATATTTCTCGGGTTCGGGGGGTAGATTATAGAAAGGGAATGTATTAGCACCCTTTCTATCCATGGTTATCAAGGGCTCTTAGGTACTTGCTCAATTGTTTTCAAAATTGTTTTCTTTGTGCTTGTGGGTTTGAAAAAGTTTTTGTTTTAAAACTTCAATTTAACTCTTGCTTCTGTCCTCAGAGTGTAATGAAGTGTTTTTTTGAAAACTTTGTTCGAAAAAAGTGTAAGTGTGAAAGAGTTTTTTTTTTTTTGAAAGAACAAGTATCTAAGAGCTAATCTACCTACTCGAAAAAGGAATTGTTTTATGCTAATTTCCTTTAGACAATGCTATCCTACTATTAATGAGTAGGTAGCACGATCGTTGGAGTTTGAGGGTCAATTCGAATGAGGGACATACGGTCACTAAAGCAATGTTAGGACGCCTTAGCGGTAACCCTAAAGTCTTAGATCATTTGTTTGAGGCAACAATATCCGAGGTAACCATTTCGAGGCGACTATGATCTTTTAGACAAGAGGGAGACCTCTAAAACAACCTATACTCAATGACCGTGTACGAAGGCAACCAAGTGGGGTGTACCCTAAGAGTGCGCATGTGCGAGTGTGTCGTTTTCAGTTATTTTTATCTTTGCACATGTTAAAGGTGATCTAATTTGATTTTAAGATTAGGCATTCAGTCTTGTCATGCAAACCCTACTATCAAACATCTAGCAGTTATAATTTGTAGAAATTAAAGGTGCGGAAATTAAATTACAAGGCGTCGGGTATTTACATCGCCAAAAGCAACCCTTTGAAAATAAAATAAAATAAAGCGGTAAATAAATAAAATGTCCTATTTAATTATTACAATTCGTAAGCAGATACATAATTGGATAAAAAATAAATAAAGTGCACGGGAGATTGAATCGAATGCGAATTAGGGTTTTGAGCCTTTTGATTAAAGAAAATGCTTCTTTTTTTTTGTTGTTTTTATTTTAAGAAAAGAAATTAATCCTAAAATTAAATACTAAATTAATTATTAAATTAATTAAATGAAAAATAAATTATTTTTGGAGTTTTTATTAATTTAAGAAAGAAACTAAAATAATTAAATGAATTAAAACCTAATGATTTCTAATTAATTTTAGATATTTACAAAAAATAAATTAAAGTTTTCTAGAATTAAAAACCTAAATTAATTAATTAGTATTTATTAAAAAAAGAATTCTGAAATTTATTGGATAAAAATATTTTTTGATGATTTTTGATAAAAAGGAAAAAAATGATTGGTTAGTAATTAATTAAAATAAAATAAAATAACTAAATAAATATAAAGAAAATATAATAGAAAGGAAGAAATGGGCCTTATTTGAGGGTGTAAGTAGCAATTATGTAGGCCCATTAGAAGCTGGTCCGTTTGACCTTTGAGATTCCCTGCATGTGCGTTGACTTGCTTAGGATGGACCTTCAATCACTGACCATTAGATTTGGCCATTGGCCATCTGGCATGTTGAGGAGCGAGGCGCATGGTGGGCTATGGATTCATGTATGCACTAGATCTCATGAAAAACAACAAGAAAAGGAAAATTACTGGAGGCAGGGATCGAACCCCTGACCTCCAGCCTTGGAACGCCTTAAGACTTGAGTGGCTACCACTGCATCACGTTGCTTTGTTTGTTATAATAATAATAACACAATATAATATATAGAAACAAAGTATATGGCCTGAAACAAAAAAAAAACGCGCAAAATATTTGAATGGCCCAATGGATGGATGACACGAGTTCATCCCCTTCCTCAAAACCCTATAAATTTACCTGCGGATTTTCATCCGCAACTAAAAACGCAGCATCATTCAAAAATCCTCCTCAGGCTTTGAAAATAATTTCTAAGGCTAGGGTTGAGTTCGTCTCAACCCCCTGGACACAACCATGTCCATCATGTAGCTCAATTTCACCTGAAACGAAAACTCCCAAAAACGTCCAAGAAACCCTAACTATGGTGGTTTGCAATACAGGTTAGACAAATGAAATTAAATGATGCCAAAAGTTTAAAAATGTTCTTGTGATCACAAATATGCCATTATTTTACTCAATGGAGTCCAGAATAATGATTTACAATTTCAAGAAGGAGGCGGATCTGTGATGTACTTACAGTGCTTTAGGATGCTTGAAAACGCGTGGTTAGGATTGTATTAGCTTCTGGAGATGGCCAGCAATCAATTGAGACAACTTTCAAGCCCTGCAAATGCCTCTATAATTGATTTCAATCTCAAGCTTTTTAATGATTTTTGCAAAGTTGGTTCTGCCTCCTCAAGCATTATCCCCCCTAATTTTCGTGCCTGTAGCTTGCTTATGTATGGTACATTGGATTAGGGTAGCATTTGTGGTTCAAATCTTGCTCTATCAATGATTGCATATTTGATTTGATTCTTCCATTAAATCTTTCCAAATTACATCCAAATCATATATTCTTGTGCATAAATACCTTGATATAAATTCAATTGCCATGATAGTTGTATTTGGAGCCTGAAATAACCAAAAAATCACGTGTTATCAATGCTTTAGATTTTATGTGATTTTATTTGATTTAAAATGAATTAATTCAAATAAAAATAAAATTAAATAATAAAAACGTGATATGGACACATGGATGAAGCTAGGGCACGTGGGCAACAATGCAAACTAAAAACAAGTGAAAAAGAATGGGCCCATTTGGCAAAATTTGAAGTTTTGGGGATAGTTGACTTTTGGCAATTTTGCAAAAAAGTCCAACTTCAACAATGCATAAGTTCTTCAATTTTGAAATTTTGGAGGTGTTCTTGGACTTTTTTGAAAGCTTGATATGTCCTCTAACCAACCCTTTTGGTCTCATATCATTTTGATATTCCATGCTCAATTTAGAAGCTTTGGCAAAAAATGTGTTTTTGTTGACTTTTCAAAATGACCTATAATGTCCAAATTCATAACTTCTTGTGAGTAAATTTTTTGATCTTGGGATATGAAGATGGATTGTAGGGAATTGAATCCTATTCAAAATGAGCTTTTGATGGGTCATTTATCATAAATTATGAGAAAGTTATGCTTGGTCAAAGTTGAGTTGACTTTTTCTACAAAACCCTAATTTAGCAACTTTTGGATCTTGATGAATTTTGAGCAATCCTTGATGAATCATGATAAACTCTTGATAAAATGATGAATTTTCCTTAAAAATGAGAATGTTGACAAAAAATCTTGAAGTTTGACTGTATGTAGGTCACAGTTGACTTTTGCGCTAGCACAGTCGATTTTTGGACCTTTGGGCAATTGACTGAGAAAACTTCCTCTGCAAGGCTTGAAATTTGACAAGGATGATCTTGAGAACATATTAGGACATTGGTGAGAATTTTAGGTCATTTGGACTCAAGGATCTTGATGCAACACAAAACCCTAATTTGGGGTAGAATGCCTTAGGAGAGAGCTTGTCTGACCAACCCTTGAGCAAACCTTGAGCAACTTGGAGATTTTTCTTGCAATGTTTTGAGGAATATGGGAGGGAAAATTTTGGGGTACAACAGCTGCCCCTATTCAATCTTCTTAAACCTGGGGATGTAGATTGGCTTTCATGCCTTTCGTGATCCGAAGGTGGAAGATGATTGAACACTAGAGTGCCCAGAAATTTGAACTCGCATGAAGTGGTATCAGCCTTGTGATGTCGGGAATGGGCTTACATACGCCATTTGGAGATTGCTGGCGGGAGGATGGGCTTAAAGATTCCATTTGCAAGAGTGTCGATCGCATAAGAGATTCCTTAGCAAAAGTTTGCATACCTTTTGTTGTGGAAGATTCCGCTGGGGAAGTCTGATCTTTGTTGAGATTTAGGAACTTGCTTGTACTTCAACAGAGAGAACATCTCTGCTGAGTTTTAAGAACTCGTCCGTAATTCAATTGGGGGGATACATCTTAATTGAGATTTAAGAACTCGCCCGTAATTCAACTAAGAAAAATTTTCTGCTGAGATTTAGGAACTGTTTGTAATTCAATGGAGGAACTTCGTCGAGATTTAGGACCTTGTCTGTAATTCAACTGAGGATAATTCTGTTGAGATTTAAGAACTTGTCAGTAATTCAACTGGAGGAACTTCGTCGAGATTTAGGACCTTGTCTGTAATTCAACTGAGGATAATTCTGTTGAGATTTAAGAACTTGTCAGTAATTCGACTGGAGGAACTTTGTCGAGATTTATGACCTTGTCTGTAATTCAACTGAGGATAATTTTGTTGAGATTTAAGAACTTGTCAATAATTCGACTTTGGGAAACATCTTCATCGAGATTTAAGAACTTGTCCGAAATTCAACTGAGAAAACTCTGCTGAGATTTAGGAACTCGTCTGTAATTCAACGGAGGAACATCTTTGTCGAGATTTAGGACCTTGTCTGTAATTCAACTGAGAAAAACTCTGTTGAGATTTAAGAACTTGTCAGTAATTCGACAGAGGAACTTTGTCGAGATTTAGGACCTTGTCTGTAATTCAACTGAGAAAAACTCTATTGAGATTTAAGAACTTATCAGTAATTCGACTTGAGAAAACATCTTCATCGAGATTTAAGAACTCGCCCGTAATTCAACTGAGAAAACTTCTCTGAGATTTAGGAACTCGTCTGTAATTCAACGGAGGAACTTTGTCGAGATTTAGGACCTTGTCTGTAATTCAACTGAGAAAAACTCTGTTGAGATTTAAGAACTTGTCAGTAATTCGACTTTGGGGAAACATCTTCATCGAGATTTAAGAACTCGCCAGTTATTCAACTGAGAAAACTATGCTGAGATTTAGGAACTCGTCTGTAATTCGACGGAGGAACTTTGTTGAGATTTAGGACTGAAATTCTGGCAACAAATACTTAACGTCACAGTTAATGTTATGACACCGTATCTGACACACTTCAAGACAGTAATTTAAAAATTGTAAAGAACACAATCAATTGTTAACCCAGTTCAGTGTGTAACAATACCTACTCTGGGGGCTACCAAGCCAGGGAGGAAATTCACTATAAGAGATATTAATTCAGGAATAAACCAACCAGTTTATCTCCTTCACTTAAGATCTACCCAATGCAACTTCAATCTAAGTTCAACTTAAACTTGAGTTCCTACTCACTCCCCCTCAATCACAGCAGTGATACTAAATTATTGATTAATGAGATTATGAAGACACTCTTCAGTACACACACTTGATTTTGCTTCACAGCTTTAATCAAGTGACAAACACTCGTGCTTCAAAGCTTTGAGTGATAAACAACCCTAACTTGATTTTGCTTCAAAGCTTTAATCAAGTAACACAAACACTCGTGCTTCAAAGCTTTAAGTGATACACAGCCCTTACAATCAAATCCTACTCCAAGTCACTTATCACAATGATAATTGCTTGGCTCACAGTAGTTACAGCTATACAATCCCTTATTGATCTTCTGTCAAAAAGTGTCCTTCACCATTAATCTTCATGAGGAATATATAGGCCGACTATTCTTCAGTTAGGGCTTCCATGAAAATAGCTAGGGCTAACTAAAGTTAACCTAAAGACTTGGTCTTAGGCTTTCATCATACCAGATTAGGGTTAAGCAAGGTTAACCTAATGTCCACGTGAGCATCTGATCTAGACTGTATACACCAACTCAGAGAAGCATATCAGATTCCTGAAAAATCTCAGGAATAACAAATCTGCACAAATGTTAGATCAGTACAGGATGTCTTAACATTGGTTATGACAACAAGAATCCTACTCACTGATTTTGGTAGAATACAATAAATATGATCATTGCTTAACGATCATGCTAAACACTCATATTGAGTAGCTCCTGTATGACATTCTTTTTCTACAGAATGTACCTTTAACCCAGAATGTTATGACATCAGTCATGACATTCACAAAACTGGTTTTACCAAAAAAAATGCCAACAAACAAACACTTACAAACTCCCCTTTTGGCAAATTTTTGGCTAAAACCCCTAAACAATCAGAGATTAGAATGCAGCAGAATTTTTAATAACAGCTACCAAGTCTAATTCTACCAAAATTACCATAAATTCGTCTCCCCCTTTTTAGCCATAAAGAGGCCAAAGATACTTGTACTTTTAAGTTATACAGTCATCCAAAAGGAATAATAAAAAAAAACACAAATAATAAGAAGTCATTTGGCAGCAACAAGATCCAGCAGCAATCTTTTCAACAACACTGATCTTCAGGCACTGTCATCTTCCGAGGAAGCACTATCTTCAGCATTATGCTGGTCTTCATCAGCATCCTCTTCCCTTCTTTATTCTTCATTCTCCTCCTGTTCTAGTCTAGCAATCAGCTCCTCAAGAGTCCTTTTTCTTGTATCAAGCTCTCTGTAGGTTTCTTTTAGCACAGCTATAACATCATTTTTCTTGGAATGAGATTTAACAGTTGATGTTTCAGCAGATGTCATAACAATGTCAGGGACATGTGTTCCCTGAAACAGCTTATAGTGCAAACCAAGAGCAGGGGCTCTTTTGCATACAAAGTCTTTTTCAACTAGAATATCAGGATACTGAGCAATGATTATACCACACAGGAGAGAAGGAAAAGCAATAGGACCTTTAATAGCACAGCTTCCAGCATGTTTCAATGTTTGATCAAAGATGTACTTGCCATAATCAAAGTTTGTCCTGGTTCCAACAGCATAGATAAATCTTCCCAAACCTGTGGAAATGGTGGATTTATGGTTGGTGGGAACCCAGTTAGCTGCACCAATTTTGTGCAGTATGGCAAACTTCATGCTCAGCTTGCTTGCATTTAGATTCCCTTTCAAGGGCCAATTCTTGACTTGCTTGGCAGTGATGGTTTGACAAACTTGGTTGTCAGTAACTTCCAGCTCAGGACAAGCATCATCAGGCCTTCCTAGGAATTTGTTTATTACAGAAGAAGAGAAATTTACCTTCCTTCCTCTCACATACACACTCTTAAAATCAGTTGACTTTCCATCAGCACAACCATCAGATAAATTTACTATGAATTCTTTGACAAGAATCTCATAGCAGTTGGAAAACTTGACCACAGTTTTCATTAGGCCAACAGTCTTGATTAGATCCATGATTTCCTTACACTCAATAGCACTGTTGTTCAGCTCTCGCTCCAAGGCAATCCTTTTCAAAAACACATACTTCCACCTGTTTGCATTTTCTGGATGGTGAAAGGAGATGTTGTCAATGGCAACTTTAGGGACTTTAGGCATTTTGCTAGAAGAGGGTTTCTTCCTGAGAGGAACATTGCTCTCAACATCAAACTCAAAGTCTGATTCCTCATCAGATTTAGAGGGTTCAGGATCCTTCCTTTTCTTGGCTATTGGTTGTCTCAAAGGATTTGAGAGACTACCAATAGGTACTCTAGCTTTTACCTCCCCCTTCCCTTTCGACATTCCAGCTTTTCGATCCTTCTCAGCTTCTACTCTAGTCTTGTTCTCAGACCTGGTTTTCTTATGAACAACTTTAGTAGCCTTCTCTTTGGAGGGGATTTGGGTAGCATCCTGCTTTTCTTTTCTGCTCATCATCCTTGTAGCTATGCTAGGGTTGATATTAGCAATTAAATCATTGTCAGAGTATTCTTCATCAACATAAATAACCGGGGGTTCAACAGCCTTGTCAGTAGGCTTCTGGTGATCATCATGTTTTTCTGGAGATTTCCTAATGTTGTCATCAGGTGTCTCAACATTCTGAGTGACATCTGGATTCATTTCTACATTAGGACTAGCAGTTTCTTGGTTCAAAGGTACAGAAATTCCAGAAACAGAGTGATTCTCATTAAGAATCCTAGTGACTAGTCTGGCAATAGCTTGATGTACATAAGCAGAACCTTCCCTATTTTCTATCTCTGGAGGAACAGAAGATGATGGTTGAGAAGATTTACCAGATGGAGAGGCTTGTGATCTTCTTGCATGTCTGGTTCGCAGCTTCTTGACCTTAGTGGGATCAGCTGCCAGTTCATGAAGAGGAGTTATCTCAAGAACATCAGTATCCATGCAGTTTGTGATTGCCCTAGGTTCGCTGTCAGAGGATGCGGAAGAAGCAGTCGCCTTTGAAGAGGGTGATGACATGGATTGTTGAGACATTTTGAGTGATTTAGAAAACAAGTAACAGCGAGAGTGAAATCTTCGTTTGAGAGAATGGAGATTGTTGCAGAAACGCGAGAGGAGGGAGATATATGAATGTCTATTCAACTTTTTAAAATTTTGGAAAGAAATAGGGAAACAGATGATTAACCCAATCAGAATAGACTTAACTAAAATATCTCTTTCATCCCTTGTTTTAAGCAAAATTAATTGCTACATCTCTTCATATTGGCAAATACCCAGCTTGCCCCTTAAATTTTCAAATTGACTAGCATCAAGTGCCTTGGTAAAAATGTCAGCCAGTTGTAGTTTAGTGGCAACATGTTCCAGCTTAATCACCTTTTCCTCCACAAGATCTCTGATGAAGTGATGTTTAATGTCAATATGCTTAGTCCTGCTGTGCTATATAGGATTCTTGGAAATGTTGATAGTACTCAGATTGTCACAGTACAATGTCATGACATCTTGTGTGACATTATACTCATTTAGCATCTGTTTCATCCAGATCATTTGAGAACAACTGCTACCAGCTGCTATGTATTCAGCTTCAACAGTAGATAGAGACACACTGTTCTGTTTCTTGCTGAACCAAGAGACAATATTATTTCCCAAAAAGAAGCATCCTCCAGAGGTGCTCTTTCTATCATCAGCACTACCAGCCCAATCAGCATCACAGTAACCAGACAGAATTGGTTCACATCCATGAGAGTACAGTAAGCCATAGTTATAAGTTCCACTTACATACTTCAGAATTATTTTTACTTGGTTGATATGGCTTACTTTTGGTTCAGCCTGGTATCTTGCACATACTCCAACTGCAAAAGCAATGTCAGGTCTGCTGGCTGTTAAGTATAGCAGACTTCCTATCATGCTTCTGTACAAGCTTTGATCCATATTTGCCCCATTTGTGTCTTTGGACAGCTTTAAATGAGTAGGTGCAGGAGTCCTTTTGTGACTTGCATTCTCCATTCCAAACTTCTTGACAATATTCTTTGCATACTTGCTTTGAGACAGAAAAATTGAGTCTTCCATCTGTGTGACTTGCAGTCCAAGAAAGTAGGTCAATTCTCCCATGAGGCTCATTTCAAATTCAGCTTGCATCTGGTCAGCAAAATGTTTAACCATTTCATTTGACATTCCCCCAAACATTATGTCATCAACATAGATTTGAGCTACCATTATCTTTCCTCCTTCATTTTTGACAAAAATAGTTTTATCCAAGCCTCCTTTCCTGTATCCTTTGTCAGAGAGGAATTTTGTCAACCTGTCATACCAGGCTCTAGGAGCTTGTTTCAGGCCATATAAAGCTTTCCTCAATTTGTAGACATGATCAGGGCAGTTTGGATCCACAAATCCTTTAGGTTGTTCCACATATACTTCCTCATTTAAGTACCCATTTAGGAAGGCACTCTTTACATCCATCTGAAATAGCTTGAACTTAAGGAGACAAGAAATTCCCAATAGGAGTCTGATTGATTCCAGTCTAGCTACAGGAGCAAAAGTCTCATCAAAATCAACCCCTTCAACTTGAGTGTATCCTTGAGCAACAAGTCTTGCCTTATTCCTGGTGATAACTCCTTCAACATCTGATTTGTTCTTGTAGATCCATTTTGTGCCAATGATGTTTGTTCCTTCTGGTCTAGGAACTAACTCTCATACTTCATAATGCTTGAATTGGTTCAATTCATCTTGCATTGCTCCAATCAAGTATTCATCAGTCAAAGCCTCCTTAACATTTCTTGGTTCAATCTTAGATACAAAGCAAGAGTTTTTGATGATTTCTCTAGATCTTGTAATGACTCCACTGTTAGGATCTCCTATGATGAGTTCCTTAGGATGATCTTTTTGAATTCTGATGGAAGGATCTTTGTTAGCTTCCTTTGATTCAGACTCTGATGAAGTAGTTTTAGGTACATCATCCTTTTTAGACACTTGAGTTGAAGTCTCAAAGAATGTCTCAAAATCATATGGGACATTTGTTTCCTCATGGTAATCATCAACTATGACATTTATAGATTCCATCATAACTTTGGTCCTGGAATTGAATACCCTATATGCTCTGCTGTTGGTAGAGTATCCTAGGAATATTCCTTCATCACTTTTAGGATCCATCTTTCTCCTTTGTTCATGATCTGTCAGAATATAGCATTTGCTTCCAAAGACATGGAAGTACTTCACTGTAGGATTTCTTCCTTTCCACAGTTCGTAAATGGTGGATGATGTTCCCTTTCCCAAGGTGACCCTGTTATGGACATAACAGGCTGTATTCATAGCTTCATCCCAAAAATGAATAGGAAGTATTTTGGCATGTATCATTGCTCTGGCAGATTCCTGTATAGTCCTGTTTTTCCTTTCCACAACTCCATTTTGTTGAGGAGTTATGGGTGAAGAGAATTCATGATTAATTCCTTCTGAGGAACAGAACTCATCAAACTTACTGTTTTCAAATTCCTTGCCATGATCACTTCTGATTATGACAATGCATCCTTCTTTTTCTCTTTGAATTCTTTTGCACAGTTCCTTAAATACATCAAATACATCATACTTTTCCCTAATGAAGTTAATCCAGGTGAATCTGGAAAAATCATCCACAACAACATATGCATATCTTTTTCCACCAAGACTTTCCACCTACATTGGACCCATCAGATCCATATGTAGAAGTTCTAGCACCTTAGAGGTGGTCAGATGTCTTGTCTTTGGATGTGACATTCTAGTTTGCTTTCCAACCTGAAATTCACCATAAACTCTCCCTTCATCAATTTGAAGCCTTGGAATCCCTCTGACTGCCTCCATGGATATGATCCTTTTCATCCCTCTTAGATGTAAATGACCATGTTTTTGGTGCCACAGTTTCACTTCCTTTTCTTCTTTGGCTATAGAGCACACAAAAGAATAATTAGTGTTCTCAGACTCCCATAAGTAACAGTTGTCTTTTGATATGACTCCTCTCATTACAACTTCTTGTTTTTTATTAGTTACAAGACATTCAGACTTGGTGAAGTTGACCTTGAATCCTAGATCACACAATTGACTGATAATTATGAGATTAGCAGTCAAGCCTTTTACCAGCAACACTTCATTTAGGTTTGGAACTCCAGGGCAGTCCAAGTTTCCAACTCCTTTGATTTCTCTTCTAGCACCATCTCCAAAAGTTACATAACTAGTAGTATGAGGTTTAACATTATTCAGAAGATTCTTGATTCCAGTCATGTGTTTAGAGCATCCACTGTCAAAGTACCAGTCTTCCTTTGCAGAGACTCTAAGGGAGGTGTGAGCTATCGGGGCTGCATACTTTTTCTTCCACTGTTGAGTATATGGTGCCTTGTTAGACTTAGGTTTGACAACTGGGGTCTGATTAGGATATCCATATAATCTGAAGCAGAATGGCTTTATGTGACCAAACCTTCCACAATGATGACATCTCCATCTTTGATACTTTTTCTTCATATTTCTCTGTTCTCGATGTTGAGTGCTATGTTCTGACATCTGCTTTGACATTTTTTTATCAGGCCTGATCTTCTTCTTGTCTATGGTAGATTTCTTTGCTGCCACAAATCCTAGACCAAACTTGTTTCCCACATTTTGTCCAGCCTGAAGGATTTCTTCTAATTTGTCAGTTCCATTTGTCAGCATCTTGACAGACTTGGTCATCTGATCAAGTTTTGAGTTTAGCATTTGAACTTCACCTTCGAGATGACTTATAGTATCAGTGTCTGCCTTCTTCTCAGCCTCCAACTTTACTATGAGTTTTTTTTGTCTCTCATTTTGCTGACAGACTTCAGCACTTCTGATACATAGCTTCTTGTAGGAGTCATCCAGTTCTTCAAATGTCACTTCCTCATCACTAGAGTCACTATCAGAGTTACAAATACCAGCTAGTGCAGTAACTAGTTTGGCAGATTCTTCTTCAGAGTTACTTTCTGAGTCACAATCAGACCAAGTAACAGACATTCCTTTCTTTTGTTTCTTAAGAAAGGTAGGACATTCAGCTCGAATGTTCCCATATCCTTCACATCCATGGCATTGGATTCCTTTGCTTTGATTTCCCTTTTCTTCAGACTTTGGTCTTCTGCTGGAGTCATAGGATCTGTTAATGTCAGAGGGAATGTTCTTGACATTTGACCTTGACTTTGGGTCCATTCTCTTGATGAGTTTGTTGAACTGCCTTCCAAGCATAACTATAGTTTCTGAAATATTCTCTTCATCATCCTCCTTGTTCTCATCTTCAGTATTGGATACAAGTGTTATTCTATTGTTTTTCTTGTCAACATTTTCACTGATCCCCATCTCAAAAGTCTGAAGTGACCCAATGAGTTCATCAACCTTCAAGTTGCAGATATCCTGAGCTTCCTCTATAGCAGTCACCTTCATTGTAAACCTTTTAGGCAAGGATCTGAGAATCTTTCTCACCAGCTTTTCTTCTGACATCTTTTCTCCCAATGCTCCTGAGGTGTTGGCAATTTCCAAGATGTTCATGTGAAACTCATGAATGGTCTCATCTTCCATCATCCTTAGGTTCTCAAATTTTGTAGTCAGCATCTGAAGTCTTGACATTTTTACTTTGGATGTACCCTCATGGGTGGTTTTGAGAGTGTCCCAAACATCCTTGGCCAGTTCACATTGATGTACTAGTCTGAATATGTTTCTATCAATTCCATTGAACAAGGCATTTAATACTTTAGAGTTACCCAGGGCTAACTCATCTTCTTCTTTGCTCCATTCTTCCTCAGGTTTCAGACTGGTCGTCCCATCTTTCCCAGTTATGGTGGGATGGTTCCATCCTTTGTCAGCAGCTATCCAAGACTTTTTGTCCAGTGACTTCAAGAAGGCAATCATACGAGGTTTCCAGTAGTCATAATTTGATCCATCCAGAATAGGTGGTCTGTTCCCAAATCCTCCTTCCTTATCCATAACGCCAAAAAATAATATCCTTAGATCTCACCCAGTAAGACAGGTAGGGTGCCTACTCTGATGCCAATTGAAATTCTGGCAACAGATACTTAATGTCACAGTTAATGTTATGACACCGTATCTGACACACTTCAAGACAGTAATTTAAAAACAGTAAAGAACACAATCAATTGTTAACCCAGTTTAGTGTGTAACAACACCTACTCTGGGGGCTACCAAGCCAGGGAGGAAATTCACTATAAGTGATATTAATTCAGGAATAAACCAACCAGTTTATCTTCTTCACTTAAGATCTACCCAATGCAACTTCAATCTAAGTTCAACTTAAACCTGAGTTCCTACTCACTCCCCCTCAATCACAGCAGTGATACTAAACTATTGATTAATGAGATCATGAAGACACTCTTCAGTACACACACTTGATTTTGCTTCACAGCTTTAATCAAGTGACAAACACTCGTGCTTCAAAGCTTTGAGTGATAAACAACCCTAACTTGATTTTGCTTTAAAGCTTTAATCAAGTAACACAAACACTCGTGCTTCAAAGCTTTGAGTGATACACAACCCTTACAATCAAATCCTACTCCAAGTCACTTATCACAATGATAATTGCTTGGCTCACAGTAGTTACAGCTATACAATCCCTTATTGATCTTCTGTCAAAAAGTGTCCTTCACCATTAATCTTCATGAGGAATATATAGGCCGACTATTCTTCAGTTAGGGCTTCCATGAAAATATCTAGGGTTAACTAAAGTTAACCTAAAGACTTGGTCTCAGGCTTTCATCATACCAGATTAGGGTTAAGCAAGGTTAACCTAATGTCCACATGAGCATCTGATCTGGACTGTATACACCAACTCAGAGAAGCATATTAGATTCCTGAAAAATCTCAGGAATAACAAATATGCACAAATGTTAGATCAGTACAGGATGTCTTAACATTGGTTATGACAACAAGAATCCTGCTCACTAATTTTGGTAGAATACAATAAATATGATCATTGCTTAATGATCATGCTAAACACTCATATTGAGTAGCTCCTGTATGACATTCTTTTTTTGCAGAATGTACCTTTAACCCAGAATGTTATGACATTAGTCATGACATTCACAAAACTGGTTTTACCAAAAAAAATGCCAACAAACAAACACTTACAAGGACCTTGTCTGTAATTCAACTGAGGATAATTTTGTTGAGATTTAAGAACTGGTCAGTAATTCGACTGGAGTAAAAGCTTCATAGCTTTGAATTTTATGAGAATTTAACCGCATCCTTCCTGAAAGGTAAAGGTCAGTTGTATGTAATGCATGATATGTATCAGGCGATGATGTTCTCAAAATAAATGAGATTGTGTTCTATGATGCGTATATGCATGTGTCATGATGTATAAAAATGTAATGTTTTTAGATGGGGAAAATAAATCCCAGATAGCTGCTGGAGAAAAGAGCTGCTCTGCTGGAGAGGATAACTCCGCTGGGGAATATACTGATGAGGAGATTACTCTGTGGGGAAGAGATGCTCTGTAGAGGATTCCGCTGATAAATTCCGCTGGGGATGAATTATCGTTGCTGGTGATACCGAATCCTGTTGGGGATTTGAATTCTTGTGTGTGAAAGGAAAGAACTCCGCTGGGGATGATCTTTTAGTTGCGACTTCACTGGGGATGACCCTTTTGGCTCTAATGGGGACAATCTTCAGAGTCTACTGGGGATGATTCTCCACACTCCATTGGGGAAGTTTTTTCAGACTGCGCTGGGGAGAATTTTAAACTCCACTAGGGATATCTTGTATTCTACCGGGGAATATTCTTATACTCTACTAGGAAATATTAAGACCTTTCAGTGCTGATGGTAAATAGACTCTGCTTGGGGAGAATATTACCGATTCGTTTATAGTTGCAAGTCTCAACTGGGGAGAGCTAATCATTACTGTATTTTTCTTACTCTGCGGGGAGTGAATGTATCTTAGCCATATTCTTCAGCTAAATCTACCTTTGTACCTGATGGATAGAGCAACTGTACAGTTTGGACATTTCTTATTTCCCGTTTCTGATATTACAGGTAATCGTCTTTTGTTTCGCATGTAAATACTTATGAGCAGCGATTAATGTCAAATGCATATATCAAAAATGAACATTGGACGTTCTTTGCAAAACAAAACAGATAAAGGAAAAAACTGTTTGAAATTTCTTTGAAAATGGATTGTATTGATTTTGAAGTTTGGCCTGTAAATAGGCGTTTTTGTACAAGAGGCTGACGTCCTAGTAAGAGAACGCCACCGAATAATAGAATTTACACAATTTGTGAAAAACTAAACAAAACAGCTATGTGAATAATCCCACTGGGTTCCAACTCTGCTATTGCCTTTATGTCCTCGAGCATCTCATCACTTTGCTACTTGGTTGAAGGTAGATCAGATTGATTAGTGTCGTCCGAGCTTGATAGTCGATACCGAAGTCTGGTTGCAAGGTGATCCAATGAGACATATTGTTACGCTTTGATCCCTAATTTTTGCCTGGACTGCCCTTTCGGGTTTTTAGTCCACCGGGATACCCTTTTTTGCCCAAGCCGTCTTTTTAGGTTTTCGACTTGCCGGGTGTACAGATTTTTCATTTTCATCCCTTATTTTTGCCCGAACCCTTTTGGTTCGCCGGGAAGCCCTTATTTTTGCCTAGGCCAGTCGACCTAGCGGGACTTTGATTATGCGTAGTATTTTTTCACTATGTATGTGTTGACGGGGTGAGGAAGGTCGTCACCATCCATGGTGGTTAGAATCATAGCTCCTCCTGAGAAGATGTTCTTAACCACAAATGGCCCTTCGTAAGTAGGGGTCCATTTGCCCCTGGGATCACCTTGAGGTAGGATGATGTGCTTGATCACCAGATCCCCAACTTGATACTCTTGTCGTCTAACTTTCTTGTTAAATGCCTTGATCATCCGCTTTTAATACGTCTGACCATGACAAATAGCAGTAAGTCTCTTTTCGTCGATTAAGTTCAACTGATCAAGTCGGGTCTGAATCCAGTCATCTTCACTCAAACCTGCATCCTTCATAATCCAAAGAGAGGGTATCTGAACTTCAATGGGCAAGACTGCTTCCATGCCATAAACCAAGGAATAGGGTGTTGCCCCTGTTAACGTCCGCGCTAAGGTACGGTACCCATGAAGAGCAAAAGGTAGCATCTCATGCCAATCTTTGTACGTCACCGTCATCTTCTGTACGATCTTCTTGATGTTCTTATTAGCCGATTCAACAGCCCCATTCATTTTTGGCCGGTAGGGAGAAGATTTGTGATGCTGTATCTTGAATTTCTTGCAGAGCTCGGTGATCATCTTATTGTTGAGATTTGTACCATTGTTTGTTATGATCCTCTCTGGTACATCATATCGACAGATTAGATTGTGTCGAATGAAACGTGCCACGACGTTCTTGGTTACAGTAGCAAAGGAAGCGGCTTCAACCCACTTCATAAAGTAATCAATAGCTACCAGGATGAAATGATGCCCGTTGGATGCAGTAGGTCTGATATCGCCGATCATATCAATGCCCCACATTGCAAAAGGCCACGGAGCTGTCAAAACATTCAGAGGAACTGGAGGTATGTGCACCTTACCAGCATAGACTTGGCATTTGTGACAGGTCCGAGAATGCTGATAACAGTCGGCTTCCATTGTGGACCAATAGTATCCTGCCCGAAGGATTTTCTTTTCCATGGTGTGTCCACTGGAATGAGTCCTGAAAGTACCTTCATGTAACTCCACCATAATCCTTTCTGCTTCGTTCTTATCCACACATCGCAGTAAGGTTGAATCATGGTTACGCTTGTAAAGGATGTCATTACTGATGAAGAACTTTGCCGTGAACCTCCTCAGAAACTTCTTGTCATTAACAGATGCACCCTCGGGGTACTCCTGAGCCTCGAGATACCTCTTCACCTTATAAAACCGGGGTTTATCTTATACCTCTTTAGTCTCAACATCACAGCAATGTGCAGTTTCGTCCAACCTTTCAATTGTAATCTGGGGAGCCTCGTTGTCCCAATTGACTTTAAACATAGAAGATATCGTAGCCAGTGCGTCCGCTAACTGATTCTCCTCTCTAGGGAAGTGTTCAAAGGTTATCTCCTCGAAGTAGGGAAGCAACGTCAATACATACTCCTTGTAAGGAATAAGATTTGGGTGTTTCGTATCCCACTCGCCTTTGATTTGACTGATCATGAGAGCGGAATCTCCGAAAACACTTAGAAACTTAATCCTTAGGTCAATTGCTGCTCGAAGACCCATGATGCACGCCTCATACTCCGCCATATTGTTGGTGCAGTTGAAACATAGTTGGGCGGTGAACGGAGTATAAGAGCCTTTAGGAGATATGATCATGGCGCTAATGCCATTGCCCAAAGCGTTCGAAGCTCCATCAAAGTACAATGACCATCGGGATCCCTCCTCAGGTCCTTCATCTGGTCCAGGTTCTTCGCAGTCAGTCACTATCATGATATTCTCATCCGAGAATTCGAAGTTCATAGACTGGTAATCATCCACTGCCTGATGTGCCAAATGATCTGCCAACACACTTCCCTTGATTGCCTTTTGGGTCGTGTATTGGATGTCATACTCAGTCAAGATCATCTGCCATCTCGCTATTCTTCCGGACAAGGCAGGCTTCTCGAAGATATACTTGATTGGATCCATCTTTGATATCAATAGAGTAGTGTGAGTCAGCATATACTGTCTCAGCCAAAGAGCAGCCCATGCCAAAGCGCAGCAAGTTTTCTCGAGCAATGAGTATCGGGTCTCGCAGTCGGTAAACTTTTTGCTAAGGTAATAAATAGCATGCTCTTTTTGGCCAGACTCGTCATGCTGCCCCAACACGCACCCTATTAAGTTGTCAATAACTGTCAAGTATAAGTTCAAAGGTCTCCCTTCAACTGGAGGCATCCGAATGGGTGGCTCTTGGAGATATTCTTTGATCCTTTCGAAAGCGGCCTGACATTCATCGTTCCATCTTACCACTTGATCTTTCTTCAATAGCTTGAAGATTGGCTCACAAGTAGCAGTCAGGTGTGAGATAAATCGAGCAATATAGTTCAGACGTCCCAGAAAGCCTCTGACTTCTTTTTCTATTCGGGGAGCTGGCATTTCCTGTATATCCTTCACCTTTTCAGGATCCACTTGAATACCTTTATTGCTTACGATGAAGCCCAACAGTTTACCAGATCTCACTCCGAAGGTGCACTTGTTCGGGTTTAACCTCAGCTTGTACAACTTCAACCTGTCAAATAGCTTCTGAAGATGGTCAAGATGTTCTTCCTCAGTCTGGGATCTTGAAATCATGTCATCAACGTATACCTCAATCTCATGATGGATCATGTCGTGGAACAAAGCGACCATGACGCGCTGAAATGTTGCCCCAGACAAGAGAACCAAATGTAAAGCAATCAAAGCAAACAAGGTAAGCATGCAAGGGTGATCTAAGCCCTAAGGTTACTCCACTTTTAAAGTTCATCCCCAGCAGAGTCGCCAATTCTGTGATGCGGTGGGAGAACTGACTTGAGGTTTCGCGTTTGTATTCGCAAATGTTTCGGTTTAGCAAGAGTCGTCGTCGACTTTTTATTTTATCCTAAGGAAAGGTCAAAAAGCACAGGAAAGACCTTTGAGACGTTTTCTTGGGTTCGGGGAGTAGATTATGAAAAGGGAAGGTGCAAGCACCCTTTTCATCCATGGTTATCCATGGGCTCTTAGTTACTTGTTTAGATCACTTGCTTTGCTTTTCCAATTGTTTGAAATGGTTCTTTGTGTGTGGTTTTGAAAGATGTTTTGAAAAGAGGCCATCGTTGTGGCAACCTTTGTAATGATTCTTGTTTGAATGTATACAAAGGTGTTTTTGTCTTTTGAAAAGATTTCAATGTTTGAAAGTTTGATTTGGGAAATGTTTTGAAATTGTGTTGTGAAGTGTGTTTGAAAATAGAAAGGATGTTTTGCAAGCTTTTGATCAAGTAACTAAAAGATATCTCCCCTATTTTACTCAAAGATCTTTCCTAATGTTTTTAACCCTTTTGAAAGTGTTGTTTCACCATTGCATTTGGTGAACAACCTTGTGTTAGGATGTTAAACGGGACAGGCGCGGGTCATCGTATAGACCATGATAGCAATTGTGTCAAGTATTTTTGGCAAATTTTCTTGAGGGACTTGATCATTTTTGTTTAGGCAACCAAGATAGCGTCATCGAGGGACTATGATCTTTTGTTTTGTTTTGTTTTGCCAAAGTACCCAACATGCATACCATGGCCCATTTTTTAAGGCAGCAAGTGGATTGTAACCCTAGGGGTGCAAGTGTGTATTGTGTTTGATTTTCATGCATTTTTGTCTTTGATTAGGTCAAACTATTTGTTGATTTGGTTTTTTGCATACAAACCCTAATTCTCTAATCATGGCATACTTGAAAGCGTAAAGTGCGAGAATTTAAAATTCTAAGCTATTACAACATGATTATGGGGATGGGGGTACAATTTTGAATGGGGGATATTTGACAAGAAATATAAACCCTAATTTACTATTACATCCAAATTGAATTTAATTGCATAAGATAAATGGACAATATTTAAATATTCAAAATAAACAAATATATCAAATAATATGAAGTATGCAAAAAAAGGGGTTTTTGTTAATTAATGTATGTAAACTATTTTAATATAAAAAATGAAGAAATAAATAAAAGATTTGTTTTATTTGTTTAAGGATAAAACCCTAATTCCTTTAAAAAATAAATATATTATATTATTTATATACAATAAAATATATTAATATGTACAAGAATAAAATATACCTAAAAAAGGTATTTTTTTAGTATAAATAAATAATAAAAATAAAAAATGTAATATTTTGTATTTTTTATTCTAGAGTATTTAATAAAATAAAAGTATATATATATATATATATATATATATATATATATATATATATATATATGTGTGTGTGTGTGTGTGTGTGTGTGTGTGTGTGTGTGTGTGTGTGTGTGTGTGTGTGTGTGTGTGTGTGTGTGTGTGTGTGTGTGTGCGCGTGTGCGCGTGTGCGCGTGTGCGCGTGCGCGTGCGTGCGTGCGTGCGTGCGTGCGTGCGTGCGTGCGTGCGTGCATGCGTGCGTGTGTGTGTGTGTGCGTGCGTGCATGCGTGCGTGTGTGTGTGTGTGTGTGTGTGTGTGTGTGTGTGTGTGTGTCTGTGTGTGTCTGTGTGTCTGTGTGTGTGTGTGTGTGTGTGTGTGTGTGTGTGTGTGTGTGTGTGTGTGTGTCTGTGTGTATGTGTGTGTGTGTGTGTGTGTGTGTGTGTGCGCGCGCGTGTGCGCGTGCGCGTGCGTGCGTGCGTGCGTGCGTGCGTGCGTGCGTGCGTGCGTGCGTGCGTGCGTGCGTGCGTGCGTGCGTGCGTGCGTGCATGCGTGCGTGTGTGTGTGTGTGTGTGTGTGTGTGTGTGTGTGTGTGTGTGTCTGTGTGTGTGTGTGTGTGTGTGTGTGTGTGTGTGTGTGTGTGTGTGTGTGTGTGTGTGTGTGTCTGTGTGTATGTGTGTGTGTGTGTGTGTGTGTGTGTGTGTGTGTGCGCGCGCGTGTGCGCGTGCGCGTGCGTGCGTGCGTGCGTGCGTGCGTGCGTGTGTGTGTGTGTGTGTGTGTGTGTCTATTAAATAGGTATAATATAAAATAAAATATATTCAAAAATAAATTATATTTTTAATAATATTTTCAGTGTGAATAAAAATAAGAAATAAAAATAAAAGTATAAATTACATATTATTTTTAAGTTGAAATAAATAATATAAAAGTATTTAAAATGTTTTCTATATTAGAAAAATTAAAATAAAATGTCAAATAAATGTAAAAAATTATGAAAATGTTTTTTGAGCATTTTTTATATTTGGAAATAAAATAACAAAAACAAAAATGAAAACAAAAATGCAAAAATATTATTATTCAAGAAATTGGGCCAGGGGGTGCAAAAATGAAAGTGGGAGGTGCCAAAAGCAAGCCTGACCAGGCCCAGCCCAAGTCAGCTTCATCTTCAACCTTCAGACATTGTAAACGCGCGCGCCTGGTTCAAATGCTACATCTTGCATACGTGATCTTTTGCAAAAACTCACAACATCAAACTTGTAGAGAATTTCAAGACGATTCCAACCATATAAACAACTAATCCTAACTCTCAAAGACCAGAGAGAATTTCTCTGGCCCTAAAATCTGACCTAGTTTTTTCAGCATGTTCATGGATGAAATTCTCCTAGCACACTTAATATAAATGAAAACTGAGCATATGTACAGCTTCATGGCAATGAACACTACATTTCTTATTCACAAACCTAAGGCTAAATGTTCCTAAATAGAGAGATAGAAAGTGAAGAAAAATATGCTTCAGTTGGATTCATGTAGGGCAATGCAGTGCTTCTTAACAAGTTTTGAGGTGTCTGGTAGCTTGCTTGAACTTCACTTGACCTTTTCCAATAGCTATCTTGCCTTGAATGTCCTTGAATCAGCCTATAGAACTCAACCTGCACAAGCTTGAAATGAAAATGGTGAACACTGTAAATGGAGTTACAGTTGGCTTTTGGTGTTTGGGATAGCTTGAGTGAGTTGGATGGAAGGTGTTTGAAGCAAAATGGGGCAAAACGCACGAGCCAAATGAGTTGGGGAACTCAAGTTGCAGCACCTGCCCTGTTTTGCCAAAGAAGTGTCATTTCTGGCTATGGGGTATTTTGGGGCTCAAGCACTCGTGTTTCTAGCTCATAGGGTTGTGTGAAAGATGTCTTGAATGTTTGTGTAAGTTGATCTTTGCTGGTTTTCAAGTTGTAAGCATTTGGACAAGTTTCTTGTTTTTGAAGCAAGAAAGTGGAAGTGATATGTAACAGGCTTATGCAGGCTATACAACATCATCTAATCTCTGCTCTTGGCCCCCCTAATCAGTGGATTTGTTTAGATGCAAGAGATTTGGCTCCATGCTCAAGGATAGTTGGTTTGACATAAAGCACACTTTTGCAAAAATGGAAATGTGCCTTTTACCATTTAGGGATTAGTTTTGTGTACAATGTCCAAATGACCAAGATAATGCATTAGCTCAATGGATTTGCATTAAATTATGGAGTGTGAAATGGTTTAGAGGCCTGCAAACTAGTGTAAGGCATGCTGGTTTGAAAAATGCAACTTGAGTGAACATGATTTTGCCATGAATATAAAGTGAGTTTTTGCCAACTTCAAGCTTTTGATTCTCCCTAACCACAAATGTGTTTGAGGAGTTCTTGGATAATTTGGAAATCTTGAAACATGCTCTATAATCCATATTTGAAATGTAACTTGAGACTCCAAGTGGAACTATGTGAAAAATGGCCAAGAAGATAGGTCAAAATCCTGCCTAAACTAGGGCAAAATTTCATTAAGTTAAAAGTTTTAGGGACCCTTGTTCCAAAAATCATAACTTGAGATCCAAGCTTCTTTTGAGAAAACTTTATGAATCAAAGTTTTAGACTTTGTGGAGGACTACAACTTTCATGTTATAAGTTTTGTTTGAATCCATTTGCATCATGGTGAAAATGTGGGACAAAGTTAGGAAAAATTAAGAAAATTTCATAACTTAGAAAAATTCTAAGTTATGAATTTTTTCAATTTCAAACCCTAATTTGCAATTTTGGGTTTCTTGATGAACAAGTTTCATAATTTGACATATCTTGATGAAAAATGACCCTTGGCACTTGATTTTGACCAAAAAGTCAAAGTTTGACTTTTTAGTGTACAGTCAAATTTTGATCAGTTGACTGAAAAATTCATATGTCAATCCCATGAATTTGAGATCTTTTGAACTTGTTGAATAGGTCAAGATTATGTCATTGAGTCCTTGAGTCCATGGTTGAACCTAATTTGCCATTGGCTAGGTCAAAAGGTCAGAAATTGCCTTTGTACAGTCAAAACCCTAAAAATGACCATTTTGTCCTTTTGGTGATCTGATCAAATTTCTTGTGGAATTGTGGTCCAAACTTGATCAAATGGTTCATATGAGTTCATAATGTTGATGTGGGTCAAAATTCATGAGGTTTGACTGTAAATTGGCCACAGTTGACTTTTTTCCCCAATACAGCTGATTTATAGGTCAACTGTCCAATTGACTGGGCAAAAATTTGATTCAAGGCTTGAAACTTGGTATGGACAAACTTATGAGTCCAATATGAAGTATGAAAGTCAATTTGATCATTTAAGGTCCAAAAATCCTTGTGAAACTCAAACCCTAGTTTAGGTCATCAGTGCAAGGAGATGTCTTGAGCAGAGCAAACCCTAGCTTGATCTTGAGTTCCAAGAGCCTTGTGATGAGAAATGTCGATAAAATGAGAGGGAAAATTTTGGGATACAACAGTTGCCCCTGTTTAATCTTCTTGAACCTGAAGAGTTAGATTGGCAAGTTTGCCTTTCGTGACTCAAAGGTAAAAGAGGATTGGACACTAAAGTGCCCGTAAATTTGCACTCGTCAAAATGTAGCTGAGGGAATGGGCTTAAAGATTCCATTTGGAGATGGTAGAATCTTGCTGGAGATGGGCTTAGATATGCCATCCAAAACTTGTTTGTTGAAAATCAGTAGAATGAACATCAGAATGGTATCCGTATTTGGAACGTATCTGAGTTGTATCTGGAGACTAGGTTCGTATGAGCAAGGGAATGGCGTCTGTGTCTAGAGCGTATCCGAGCTGTAACTGTATTTGATTCTTGAATGAATATCAGAATGACTGTCGTGTCTAGAGTGTATCTGTATTCTGAATGGGTAATAGAAAAGCATCTGTGTATGGAGCATCTATTGTGTTGGGGATAAATTCCGAATGAGTGACAGAATGACAACCATGTCTGGAGCGTATCTAGACTGTATCTGAAGTTGAGATTTGTATGAGTAGCAGAATGACTTCTGTGTTTCGAGTGTATCTGTACTGTAACTAGGATCTGTACAAGTAACAGAATGACTTCCATGTCTGGAGTGTATCTGAACTTGAAGTTGATAGTTGAATCTGAATGAGAAATAGAATGGCCACCGTGTCTGGAGCGTATCTAGTCTGTATCTGATTGCTGAAGTCTGAATGAGTAATAGAATGACCTCTATGTCTGGGGTGTATCCCTACTATATCTTGACTTGAAATTCTGAATGAGTAATAAAATGATCGCCGTGTCTGGGGTGTATCCATACTGTATCTGAATAAGAGACCCGAATGAGTAGCAGAATGACTTCCATGTTTTGGAGTGTATTCGTATTGTATCTGAAATCTTTGAACATTTGTTAAAGGTAGCTTTTAATCTTATCCTGAAAAGGGTAGAATGTTAGCTAAAACACAAAATTATGTTGCATGATATGTATGATGCAATAAAATGTGTTCCATCAATGTTTATGATATATGAATGTAATGGATGTGCATGTAAATTGATTAGCTGCCTTGCTGAGGAAAATAAATCCTTGATAGCTGGAGGTAATGAAATCTTTGACTGCTGTCGGGGAAAGTAAATCCTTGACCGATGCTGGGGATTCCAAAAATCTTTGATTGTTGAAGATGAGAGAACCCTGCTGATTACTGTTGGGGATAGAAAATCTTTGGCAACCTGCGGGGATTATCAGAACTTTGACAACTTCTATGGGGATGTGAGAATCCTTTATGACTTTCCTGGGGAAATAAGGAAAAATCCGACGACCTCTACTGGGGAATTAAAACCTGGGAGGCTTCAAGTGGAGAAATGGGAACTATAGTCTTCGTTCTGTCGAGAAATAACTATGTGGGGAGAGTGTTTATTCTGCCGGGTAAATCAGGAGCTTGGGTTGTATGCCAATCTACTGGGGATTCCTTATTTTGTGGAGAACTCTGCTGGTGATGAAAATTTAGAGTATTCGGGCTCCGCTGGGGAAGAAGGTTTTAGAGTATTCTGGCTCCGCTGGGGATCGGGAGTTTAGAGACTTAACTCTGATGGCAATTTTGAAATTTAACTCCGTTGGGGATATGTATTTCAAGGTTTTAGCTCTGTTGAGTATTTGAATGACATACTGTAGGGGGATTTCTTCTAGAATAGCCTAAAGATGTTTTCCGATACTTTCGACCTATCAGTAATTACCCTTTCTCATTTCGTTTTATTGGTAAGCAGTGATTATATTCAAATGCATATGCCTATTTAACAAACCATTGGACGTTTTCAAATAAAACATAAGTGTAAAAAGAAAAGAAAGGCAAGCAAATTTCTGCACTTTGAAGTATTCTTGTATTAACTTTTGTAAGTATTTTTGTACAAAGGAGACAGACATCCTAGTAAGAGAATGTTGTCGTAAAATTGAGAAAAAATTTATACAAAAGAAAGATGGATATGTGTAACAATTCCATGGGGTTCTCATTCTGCTATAGCCTTCACAACTCTGAGTGTCTTGTCCATTTGTTGCTTCGTCCGAAGGTGATTGGATTGATCATGAGCCTGGAGTTTGTCCGTGAAGAGATTGTCCTTAAAGTGATCCGACGAGACATAGTCATACGCTTTAATTCCCTAACTTTTGCTTGGACCGCCCTTTCGGGTTTTCAATCCACCAAGAAACCCTTTTTTGCCCAAGTCGCCCTTTCGGGTTTTCAACTTGCTGGGTGTACAGATTTTTTATATTTATCCCTAATTTTTGCCTGAACCGCCCTTTCGGGTTTTCGATTCACCGGGATGCCCATTTTTGCCCAAGTCTCCCTTTCGGGTTTTCAACTTGTCGGGTTATTTTATGCGTAGTATCTTTTGACTATGTCTGCGTTCGCAGGGTGCGGCAAGTCGTCGTCGTCCATGGTGGTCAGAATCATTGCCCCACCAGAAAAGATGTTCTTGATCACAAATGTTCCTTCGTAAGTAGGAGTCCACTTGCCCATGGGATCACTTTGCGGCAAGATGATCCGCTTGATTACAAGATCTCTGACTTGATATACCTGACTTCTGACTTTCTTGTTGAAAGCCTTGATCATCCGTTTTTGATACGTCTGACCATGACAAACAGCAGTAAGTCGCTTCTCGTCGATCAAATTAAGTTGATCAAGCCGGGTCTGAATCCAATCGTCTTTATTTAAACCAACATCCTTCATAATCCTTAAGGAAGGAATATGAACTTCCATAGGTAAAACAGCCTCCATGCCATATACCAAAGAAAATGGGGTTGCCCCAGTTGAAGTACGTGTCGTGGTACGATATCCATGCAGAGCAAATGGTAACACCTCATGCCAGTCCTTATAGGTGACTTTCATCTTTTGAATGATCTTCTTGATATTTTTGTTCGCGGCTTCAACATCACCGTTCATCTTTGTCTGATAGGGAGATGAATTGTGATGTTGAATCTTGAACTGCTCGCACAGAGCAGTGATCACAGTGTTGTTCAGATTTGTACCGTTGTCCGTGATGATCCTGTCAGGGATACCATACCGGCATATGAGATTCTGCTTGATGAAGCGGGCAACCATATTCTTTGTAACGGAGGCGTAGGAAGCTGCTTCGACCCACTTGGTGAAATAATCAATAGCGACCAAGATGAAGCGATGTCCATTGGATGATGTAGGCTTGATCTCTCCAATCATGTCGATTCCCCACATTGCAAATGGCCAAGGAGCTGTTAGAATGTTGAGAGGAACAGGAGGAATATGTACCTTGTCAGCATAGACTTGGCATTTGTGACAAGTATGGGAATGTAGATGACAGTCAGCTTCCATGGTAGACCAGTAGTAGCCTACCCTTAGAATCTTCTTAGCCATCGTATGTCCGCTCAAGTGGGTTCCAAAGGTTCCACTGTGTATTTCGGTCATGATCAACTCTGCTTCAACCTTGTCCACACAACGAAGTAGAACACAATCATGGTTGCGCTTATATAGGATACCATTGCTCAGGAAGAACTTGGCAACAAATCTCCTTAAGAACTTTTTGTCATTGACGGAAGCTCCTTCAGGGTATTCTCGAGTCTGGAGATACCTTTTGATTTCATGAAACCAGAGTTGTTCCACTACTTCTTCGGTATTAATCTCATGAAAGTGCGCAGGTTCGTCCATTCGCTCGATGGTGATTTGGGGAGCCTCATTATCCCAGTTGAGTTTAAACATGGAAGACATTGTGGCTAGAGCATATGCTAGCTGATTTTCTTCTCGCGGGAAGTGCTCAAAGGTAATCTGCTCGAAATGAAGCAACAATGTCAGGACATGTTCTTTGTATGGGATAAGATTAGGATGTTTAGTATCCCACTCTCCTTTGATTTGATTGATAACCAAAGCTGAGTCCCCAAATACGACCAAAGATTTGATTCCTAGGTCAATTGCAGCCTTGAGACCAAAGACGCAAGCTTCATACTCGGCCATGTTGTTGGTGCAACTGAAGTAGAGTCTAGCAGTGAAAGGTGTATGGAAACCTTCCGGAGAAATAAGTACTGCACCGATACCATTGCCGAGTGCATTTGAAGCACCATCAAAGTACAGGGCCCATCGGGATCCTTGTTCAGGTCCGTCATACGGTTTGTTACCTTCAATGTTGTCCAATGTCATGATGTCCTCGTCAGGGAAGTCGATTCTCATAGATTGGTAATCTTCGACGGCTTGATGAGCTAGATGGTCGGCTAGTACACTCCCCTTTATAGCTTTTTGGGTTGTGTACTGAATATCATATTCAGCCAGGATCATCTGCCATCTAGCGATTCTTCCGGATAAAGCAGGCTTTTCGAAGATGTACTTAATCGGGTCCATTTTAGAAATCAGCAAAGTGGTATGTGTTAACATATAATGCCTTAGCCGGCAAGCAGCCCATACCAAAGCGCAGCAAGTTTTCTCGAGCAGTGAGTAGCGAGTCTCACAGTCGGTAAACTTTTTGCTAAGGTAATAAATGGCATGCTCTTTTCGGCCAGACTCGTCATGTTGGCCCAGTACGCACCCCATTGAGTTTTCCAAAACAGTCAGATACATGATTAACGACCTTCCTTCGACGGGTGGCATCAAGATAGGAGGTTCTAGCAAATACTCCTTGATTTTATCAAAAGCAACTTGACAATCATTGTTCCATTCAACCACCTGATCTTTCTTCAACAGCTTGAAGATTGGCTCACAGGTAGATGTTAGGTGAGAGATGAACCTCGCAATATAGTTTAAGCGTCCCAAGAAACCTCTAACCTCCTTTTCAGTGCGGGGGGCAGGAATTTCTTGTATAGCTTTGACTTTAGCAGGATCAACTTCAATGCCCTTATTATTGACGATAAATCCCAAAAGTTTACCAGACCTGACTCCAAAAGTGCACTTGCTAGGGTTCAGTCTGAGCTTATATTCCTTCAATCTGACAAACAGCTTTTGCAGATGATCAGGGTGTTCTTCTTCTGTCTGTGAACGGGCTATCATGTCGTCTACGTAGACTTCGATCTCATGATGTATCATATCATGAAACAAAGCTACCATGGCTCGCTGATAGGTTGCCCCGACATTCTTCAGTCCGAATGGCATCACTTTGTAGCAGAAGGTACCCCACTGCATAACAAAAGTAGTCTTCTCCATGTCTTCGGGGGCCATTTTGATCTGGTTGTATCCCGAGAATCCATCCATGAAGGAAAATACCTTGTGTTGAGCTGTATTGTCAACCAAGATGTCAATGTGTGGTAGCAGAAAATCATCTTTAAGGCTAGCCCTGTTTAAGTCCTGATAGTCCACACACATTCTAACTTTGCCGTCCTTCTTAGGCACGAGCACAATGTTAGCAACCCATTGTGGATAGGAAGTAACAGCCAGAAAGCCAGCATTGAATTGCTTCATCACCTCAGCTTTGATCTTTTCAGACATGTCAGGCCTCATTCGGTGGACCTTTTATTTGATTGGTGGACAGTCTTCTCTTGTAGGGAGACGGTGAACCATAATATCCGTATATAGTCCCGGCATGTCTTCATAGGACCAGGCAAAGATCTCAACATATTCATTCAGCAACTGAACTAGACGCTCTTTGACACTTGGCTCCAGGTTGGCGCCCACCTTAACCTCTTTCTTGTCTTCCTCTGTTCCCAGATTGATGGTTTCTAGCAACTCTTCATGGGGCAGAATAACCCTCTCTTCTTGTTGCAAAAGTCTGGTTAACTCTCCAGGCACTTCACCGTCTTCATCACCTTCGTACTCAGCATGATTGACCAAGTCTTCAGAGTCACCGAAGGCTAAAGTAGAATAGTCACCCATGGAATCCGGAGTGGATGGGTACCTGCATTTTTTGAGTGTGAGTGTGTGTAAGGGATAGCCATCCTTAAACAAAACAAAATGTAAAAGGAAAGAAAATAAACACAACAGTTTATAGATGAAAACGTTCAATGATTCACTTAAAAATGGCATATGATAATGAAGAAATCAAGCCCTTACAAATGGACCTATATGCCCCGGGTAAGGCATAAGGTGAAAATAGTGTACGAATTGTTTAATTATTACAGACCAAAATAGGAAATTGTTCAAAGATAAATTACTGGTTGATGAAAGTGATGGGAACAAAGTCTTTCGCTTCCCATTTGCTTAATCCTCCTTCGACGGTTGGAAAGATCAAATCTTCAAAGTTGTCTTCTTCATCATCATCTTCTAAGGCATTAATTCCATGGTGAGTGATTTTTACGGGTGGTCCTCCAGCCCGGAAGCGACGCACAACTTTCAGGCCAGCAGCAGTAAAACCCAGTCCGAACTTTTCAGTCTTGTGAGAAAAATCAGGCAGTTGCCCCCACACTGTACTCCTTCCTTCTTTGATTACAGCCCCCGCATCTTTGAGGCATGCCATCCGAGACACAGGCTTGGAAATGATAGGCATATCAGCCATTGTCTTTGCAACTACGACTTCGGGAGAAACCTCTTCAAAATGCTGGAAAGGCGTTTCTATGAATTCGCCATCTAACTCCACATAGCGGAAGGAGTTGAGGTGACTTATCATGTACTCTTCCTCACCGTGAACCGTTATGATCTTTCCCTGAACTGGATACTTTAGTATTTGGTGCAGAGAGGAAGTGACTGGCCCAGCGTTGTGGATCCATGGCCTTCCCAACAAGCATGAATATGAAGGACGGATGTCCATCACATAAAAAGTATTGTTGAAAATTTCTGTCCCCACTTTGATTGGGATATCCACTTCTCTGTGAACCATCCTCTTAGAACCGTCGAAGGCTCTAACAATGATGTTACTAGGCTTCAGGGTCAAACCTTCGCAGTCCAATCTATCCAACGCCTTCTTCGGTAGAACATTTAAAGATGAACCGGTGTCAACCAGAACATGGGCAAGTGTGGTCCCTCTGCATTCTACCGAGACATGCAGCGTGTCGTTATGTTTTCTTCCCTTATGGGTCAAATCAGCATTGGAAAAACCAAGACCATTATCAGCAGTAAGGCTAGCCACCACTCTTGAAACTGGTCCGCAGAAGTTTTTTGAGGCACGTGTGCCGTCTTTAAAAATTTGATCAAAGCCTTAGCATGAGCCTCAGAGCAGAGTAGGAGAGCCAACATGGATATTTTGGAAGGGGTTTGCCCTAGCTGCTCCACGACATCGTAGTCGCTCTTCTTGATTATCTTTAAGATTTCTTCCATCTCTTTCTGGGTGGTCTCGGAGATAACCACAGTATGAGCCTTCGTCCTGACAGTCGCTTCTTGTATCCCCTTTCCCTTATTGGAAGTAACATCAGAGGGTCCAGCTTCGGGTACATCAATTTCTTCAATTACCGGGCTTTGCACAGATGACTTGACAGGTGCAAAAACTCTTGAGGGTTCGAAGGCTGCTCGTGGAGGAGAAATATCCGGAGAGAAGATCCTTCCGCTGCGAGTTATCTTTCTTGTTCCTGCAATATTCCCTATATCAGGGGTTTCATCATCGGAATTCTCTTGGACTGATTCAATCTGTTTGACACCATGGTAGAAGATTTCTCCTCCGTAATTCCATGGTATCGTTTTGTTAGATTTATACAGGGCAAGCCCCGACATGGTGATTTTCAACGGTACAAACTTAGGGTCAAGCGTAATCTTAACAGGCCTTTTGCAGGTCTTGGAAAGATCGTCGAAGATGGTTATTATAGAAATGTCATTGGTTGGAGTATCAAAGGTAGCAGGAGTAACATGAGTGATAGTATCAACATGAGTCTTTTGAAAGAGGATCTCTTGGGTATCCATCAGGCGTTGGATGCCTGATTTCAATAGTGGGCAGTCAGTTTGCAAGTTTGAACAAAAGTAACAGTCTTTTCCATAGCCTGGGAATATCCCGGGTTTCATAAAATTCATTTTAATTACTGGTAATAAAGTCAAAAGGTCATCAACAGTGGTAACATGAAGATCTTCCATAACGGCATGGACATTATGACCGTGTTTGGGCATTGGGGAAGAAATCACATTCGGCTTCTCGGGTGCATCGAATTCTACCTCCTTGGCGTCTATCAAGTCTTGGATTTTGTTTTTAAGAGTCCAACAGTTGTTGGTATCATGCCCTATACTGTCAGAGTGATATGCACATTTTGCATTGGAGTGATAATAAGGAGAAGAGGTATTAGGGTTTTTTGGCGCTTCTTTCAAGTTGGTAAGGTTCAGCTTTAACAGATGAGGAAGGACTTGAGTCGGTGTCATGTTGATTCGGGTGAATTGTCGTTGTGGCCTTTCTACCCTTTGCTGATTAGCTCTTGGTTGATTGCTGCGAGGTTGATCGGCTTAGGATTTTTGGATCATAACAGCCCCCACCTTTGGTCGGCGCTCCGTTCTTCCTTGATTTTTCTGGGAATAAACAGCAGAAGCTTCTTTCTTGGCTGGGAAGGTCTTCTTAATAGTAGTGGAAGCGGAGGTATCCTTCTGAATTTTACCACTTTTAATGCCAGTTTCGACCCTTTCACCGGTCAGAATTAATTCGGTGAATCCTGCAGATGAACTCCTGATTAAATGATTGAAGAATGGGCCTGACAGAGTCCCTAAAAACATGTCAATCAGCTCTATATCCGACAAAGGTGGCTGCACCCTTCCAGCCAAATCCCGCCACTTCTGGGCATACTCCTTAAATCCCTCATTAGAGGCCATACCCATACTCTGTAGTTGAGTACGAGTAGGCGCTAAATATGCATTGTATTGGTATTGTCGGTAGAAAGCAGCAGCTAAGTCTTCCCAGTTATGAACATCTGATCTCTCAAGTTGATAGAACCAGTCCAATTGTGTGCCTGACAAACTGTCTTGAAAAAAGTGGACCCAAAGATCTTTATCAGACGAATGGGGTTGGATCTTTCTGACGTAAGACCTCAGATGCATCTTTGGACAGGACAAATCGTCATACTTAGCAAATGTAGGTACTTTGAACTTGGGAGGAATGACGATCCCAGCGACCAACCCTAGTTCTTTGAAATCTAATCCTGGAACCCTTTGCAACTCCATGGCTGCCAACCGATCCTCAAGATTTTTATACTTATCATCCGCCGGGGGATATTGCTGTTCGGAGTAATCTTCATCCTCTTCCTCTACTTCTTCTTCAGCTTCAGATTCGGAGGGCATTGCAGCTCCTTTACCTTTACCAGCCCCTTCATCAGACGTTGAGGGGAACTCGAGGATCCTTCTAGCCTGGTTTTCAAACCTTCTTCCCATAGTGGCCATACCGGTCCTTTTCTTTTTCTTTTCTTTGTCTTTCCCTTTCTCCAACAATGCTTTAAGGTCCTCTTGACCCTTTGCTAAGGTCATGAGGAGTTGTTGGAATTGCGAATTTTGTGCTTGCAGATCTTTAACCGTCTGCTCCAAATCCATCTTGCTGAAATAAACAGCAGAAAGATAAGGAAACATGGTGTAAAGACCTGTTTATGCATATGATGAATGATATGTTACTCATGTAATGCATTCAAGGATTCGGAAATTCAAATTTGTTGCAAACAAAAAGAACACACGTCATATTAAGAAGAAATTTGTTAGTACATAAATGCCCCATGGGCAAAATATTACAAAATTCTTAATGTAAAAAGACATTGTGCATCCTCTTTGGTGCGATGTAAGTGTTAAGAGTCTCCTCTTCGTGAAGTCGGCGGGTAAGCTCCAAAACCTTCTTCTCACTGGCATAGAAGCTGGCTTCAAAAGTATTTCGTTCTTCTTTGAGTTGTATCCAACTCTTTTGTAATTCTTCCAATGATGTTGCCATGTCAGGATGTAGGAGGTTGTATGGAACCTCTCCTTCCATAACGGGCTCTTTGATCACGGGGAGAATGTGAGGGTATGGCATCATAAGACTCTGGGTGCGGGTTCGTACCCACTTGAGGTAAGGCTCAAGGGGGATGGAAATCTTGTGCCCCAGTGTCTTACTATCCACCTTGTTCGGCATCCTCCAAGCTCTAATAAATCTTTGTCGAAGTCCTTGTGCATCGTTGTCGAAATCAAAAACCAGGTCAGGAATTAGCATATCATGAGGACCATCTCTCCGGGCATATCCAAACTGCCTTAAAGCTAAACAAGGGTTGTAGGTAATGCCTCCCCTAATGCCAAGTAGTGGGACATTAGGGAATTCCCCGCAACGATCAATGATGATGACATTTTCTCTGGACTGAGAACACCAATGAACATCAGAATGTGTGAGGGTCATCAATTGTTGTGACCACCTTATACCCTGCTCATTCTTCAAAACTGTTTGGGGAAGGTGAGAAATAAACTACCTTGCTAGAAGAGGAGTACAACACATGAGAACACCTCTTTTCCTCATTGTTCGTGTGTGTGATACGGTGGGAAGAGAACTGACTGTTCTTGGAATGCTGGTTCGCGTTTTGCGTTTGTGTTTGCAAAATGTCGCGGTAAGCAAGAGACGCCACCGTCTTTTATTTTATCCAACAAGGAAAGGAAAAAAGCACAGAAAAATTCCTTTTTCGTGATGTTTCTCGGGTCCGGGGGTAGATTATAGAAAGGGAAGGTGTTAGCACCCTTTCTATCCGTGGTTATCCACGGGCTCTTAGGTACTTGCTCAAAGTGTTTTCAAAATTTGCTTTTCTTTGTGTTTGTGGGTTTGAAAGAAGTTTTTGTTTGAAAGGAGTGTAAGTGCGAAAAGTTTTGTTTTGTTTTAGAAAGAGCAAGTACTTAAGAACTATCTACCTACTCGAAAAAGGAACCAATTTGTGCTAATATCCTTTAGACAATGCTATCCCACTATTGATGAGTAGGTAGCACCATCGTTGGAGTTTAAGGGTCAATTCGATTAAGGGACGGGTGGTCACTAAAGCAATGTTAGGACGCCTTAGCGGTAACCCTAATGTCTTAGATCATTTTTCTGAGGCAACCGTTTCGAGGCAACTATGATCTTGGGACAAGAGGACGACCTCTAAAACTTCCTATACTCAATGACCACGTTCGAAGGCAACCAAGTGAGGTGTACCCTAAGAGTGCGCATGTGCGAGTGTGTTATTTTGGTTAATTTTATCTTTGTACATGTCATGGTTTATCTATGTTTATTTTAAGTTCAAACATTTGATCTTGTCATGCATTCCCTATTTACCAAACATCTAACAGTTTATGAGTTGCGGAAATTAAATTTGCGGAAATTAAATCTAAACTATTACAAGGCGTCGGGTATTTACATCACCAAAGACAACCCTTGAAATAAAAATGCGGAAAATAAAATAAAGCAATAAAATAAAGTCCTAATTAAAAGCTATTACATTCCGAGAAACAATTACATCAATATGGTAAAATAGATCGCGTGCGGAAAGTTAAATCGAAGCGAGTTTTTTAGGGTTTTGACCCTTTTTTGAAAGAAAGTGAATTTCTGGTTTATTTTTGAATTAAATGGAATTAAACTAATTAAAACTTATTTGAAAAAGATATTAAAAATTATACCTAATTAAAACTAAGTTAATTGAATTAATTTATTTACAAAAATAAAGTTGAATTTAATTTTAAAAAATAAAATATTTTTGGTTTTTGATTTTATGAGGAAAAATTCTAATTGGTTAGTGATAATAAAAATAATTAATTAAAACAATATAAATAAAAAATGAAAATAAAAAGAAATATAAATAACCCAAAGGGGGGTTTTGGGCCCAGATCAGGAGGTGAGATCAGCAATTCAAAGGCCCAAACGTGCAAGCCTGCATTGACCTTCCTTGATTCCCTGTGGCGCGTTGACCTGGCCTTATGATAGTCATCACCTTTGGGCCATCAGATTTGGCCTGGAGGCCATCTGGCGTCTTGAGATCTGAGGGAGTATGATGCACTGCAAGGCATGAGATACGCTGGAATATCTGAAAGAAAAATATAACAAATAGTTTGGGGACCTGGGATTCGAACCCAGGTCCTGCAGGCCAATGCAAGCGTTCCACTACCACTCAGCCAACGTGTTGTAATTGTTAGTGGAATGAACAATAAGCAGTATATGATAAAACAAATAAATATGCCATAATTAATAAAAAGAAGCACGAATATTTGAATCATCCAATGGGAGGGGGGCGTGTCATCGTCTTCCTCATTGAAAACCTGGTTATTTACCTGCGGATTTTTATCCGCAGCTAAATCCGTGGGTTCATCCTAAAACGAGTTCTAAAAAATGAAAACCAAGACCATAGTCATGATCGTCTCTTTTCCCTGATCACGTCCATATCCATTGTTTGCCCTGATTTTACCTATGGAGAAAACGCCCAAAAACGAATACCAAGAACCCTAGAATTGGCTAGGGGGTTACAGGCTATGAAAACAAAATCAAATAATGCCAAAAGTCTCTAAATGGAACAATAAACATGATTGTGTAAAGATTTTGGCAAGAAAACGCAGGAATATGAGTATGCGATTTCAACTGAAAGGCGAGTTTCATAGAGACTTACAACGCGTTTTAGGAGATGAATGGCCTTGCTTTTGATTGCTATAGAATTAGTGGATGTCCAGCAAGAGGATAGTGTTGAGATTTTGCTTTGAATCGGCCTCCAAGGGTGATTTCAGTTTCAAGCTTTTTCAAGTTTTTTTCAAGTTTGGCTTTTCTGATTTTGCTGCCTCTAGGTTCTCAAACTTGTTCCTTTAGCTTGTATAAGTATAATGGAATGAATTAGGTCAGGTTTTGGGCTTTGAATCCTTATGCATTGATGATTGAAGATGTGATTTGATCTTCCATGAAAAAGCTTCCAAATTTGTCAAAAACCAATATTTTGTGCATGATATGGCTTGATACGAGTTTGATCCTGTCCATGATGATAATTAAAACCTGTATCAATCAAAAAGATACCAAGTTATCAATATTTAGATTTTATATGGATTTAAATTGATTTAAAATGAATTAATTCAATACAAATCAAATAAAATAGAAAAATTAATAATTGGACACAAGATTGAAGATAGGACACGTGTGTAGTGTGACAAGATCAAATCAAGTGGAAAAAAGTGGGGCCATTTGACAAAATGGGGCCATTTGGGGATAGTTGACTCTTGGCAATTTTGGAAAAATGCCCAACTTCAACAATGCATAACTTCTTTAATTTTGAACTTTTGGAGGTGTTCTTGGACTTTTTAGAAACCTTGAGATGTCCTTTAACCAACCCTTTTAGTCTAATCTCATTTTGATATACCATGATCAAGTTATAAGCTTTGGCAAAAAAGGTGTTTTTGTTGACTTTCAAAAATGACCTATAATGTCCAAATTCGTAACTTTTTGTGAGTGCATTTATTGATCTTTGGGTGTGAATATGGATTGTAGGAAATTTCATCCTCTTCAAAATGAGATTTTGATGGGTCATTTCTCATAAAGTATGAGAACATTATGCTTGGTCAAAGTTGAGTTTACTTTTCCTATAAAACCCTAATTTAACAACTTTTGAATCTTGATGAATTTTGAGCAATCCTTGATGAATCATGATCAACCCTTGATCAAATGATGAATTATCCTTCAAAATGAGAATGTTGACAAAAAATCTTGAGGTTTGACTGTATTTGGGTCACAGTTGACTTTTGCCCTAGCACAGTCGATTTTTGGACCTCTTGAGCAATTGACTGACCAAACTTCCTCTGCAAGGCTTGAAATTTGACCTGGATGAACTTGAGACCATATTAGGACATTGGGGAGAACTTGAGGTCATTTGGATGCAAGGACCCTGATGCAACACAAAACCCTAATTTTGAATTGACTGCCTTAGGAGATGATTTGACTGTCCAACTCTTGAGCAATCTTGAGCCACTTGGAGATTCTTCTTGCAATATCTTGAAAAATATGGGAGGGAAAATTTTGGGGTACAACAGCTGCCCATGTTCAATTTTCTTAAACCTGAGGATATAGATTGGCTTTCGGGCCTTTCGTGATCCGAATGTGGAAGATGATTGAACACTAGAGTGCCCAGAAATTTGCACTCGCATGAAGTGGTATCAACATTGTGATGTCGAGAATGGGATTACAGATGCCATTTGGAGATTGTTGATAGGTGGTCTGAACTTCGAATGGATCGACGTCAGAAAAATCTTTAGGAATCGAGTTGACTGGACCAAAAAAGATCTTGAAATAACTCTGACTGGATCAGAAAAATCTTTAGGAATCGATTTAACTGGACCAGAGGAGGTCTTGTCTTCTTTGACTGGATCGGCATCAGAAAAACCTTTAGGAATCAATTTAATTATACTAGAGAGGTTTTGTCTTCTTTGACTGGATTGGCATCAGAAAAATCTTTAGGAATCGATTTAACTGGACCAGAGGGGGTTTTGTCTTCTTTGACTGGATTGGCATCAGAAAAATCTTTAGGACTCGATTTAACTGGACCAGAGGAGGTTTTGTCTTCTTTGACTGGATTGGCATCAGAAAAATATTTAGGAATCGATTTAACTGGACCAGAGGAGGTTTATACTTCTTTGACTGGATTGGCATCATAAAAATCTTTAGGAATCGATTTAACTGGACCAGAGGAGGTTTTGTCTTCTTTGACTGGATTGGCATCAGAAAAATCTTTAGGAATCGATTTAACTGGACCAAAGGAGGTTTTGTCTTCTTTGACTGGATTGGCATCAGAAAAATCTTTAGGAATCGATTTAACTGGACCAGAGGAGGTTTTGTCTCTTTTGACTGGATTGGTATCAGAAAAATATTTAGGAATTGATTTAACTGGACCCGAGTCGGTCTTGTCTCTTTTGAATGGATTGGTATCAGAAAAATCTTTAGGAATCGATTTAACTGGACCCGAGTAGGTCTTGTCTCTTTTGACTGGATTGGTATCAGAAAAATCTTTAGGAATCGATTTAACTGGACCCGAGTAGGTCTTGTCTCTTTTGACTGGATTGGTATCAGAAAAATATTTAGGAATCGATTTAACTGGACCCGAGTAGGTCTTGTCTCTTTTGACTAGATTGGTATCAGAAAAATCTTTAGGAATCGATTTAACTGGACCAGAGGAGATCTTCCATATAGTTGAGAGTTTAACTGCATCTTTCCTGAAAGGAAAAGGTCAGTCATATGCAATGCATAATATGGGTCAAGCAATGATGTTCTCAACATAAATGAGATTGTACGGTATGATGCGTTTATGCATGTATCATGATGTATGGAAATGTAATGTTTTAGCTGGGGAAAATAAATCCCAGATAGCTGCTGAAGACAGAGTTGAATTCTTCGTTTCCGCTGGGGATGATGAACGAAGATGATTAAGAGAATAAACCTGCGGGAGAAGAGAACTCCGTTGGGGGATAAACTCATGAGGAGATTACTCTGTGGGGGAAAGATGCTTTGCTGAGGATGCCACTGATAAACTCTACTGGGGATAGATTACCGTTGCTGGTGATACTGAGTCCGTTGAGGATTGAATTCCTGCTTGTGAAAGGAAAGAACTTCGCTGGGGAATGATCTTTCAGTTGTGACTTGCTGGGGATATGCCTGTTAGACTCTTGTGGGGATAATCCTTTGAATTTGGCTGGGGAGATATATTTTGTACTTCGCTGGGGGTAAATTTCCAGAGCCTACTGGGGATGATGATTCAACTCCGTTGGGGAAGCTTTTTCAGACCGTGTTGGGGAAATATTGACTCCACTGGGGGTATCTTGTATTCTGCCGGGGAACATTCTTATACTCCGTTGAGGAATATTAAGACTGTCGGGGATACTCTTATACTTGCTGGGGAATATTCTTATACTCCACAGGGGAATATTAAGACCTTTTTAGTGCTGATGGTAGACCAACTCTTCTTGGGGAAAGTATTGCTGATTCGTTCATGGTTGCAAGTCTCAGCTGGGAGTTACCATTATTGTCTTACTTTGCGGGGAGTGACAGTATCTTAGCCATATTCTGCAGCTGAACATACCTTGGTGCCTGGTGGACAGAGCAACTGTACAGTTCAGACAATTCTCATTTGCCCCTGTTTCTGATATTACTCATAATCGACTTTTGTTTCGCATGTAAATATTCATGAGCAGCAATTAATGTCAAATGCATATATCAAAAATGAACATTGGACGTTCTTTGCAAAACAAAACAGATAAAGGAAAAGCAGTTTGAAATTTGTCTGAAAATGAATTTGTATTGATTTTGAAGTTTGGCCTGTAAATAGGCGTTTTTGTACAAGAGGTCGACGTCCTAGTAAGAGAACGCCGCCGAACAGATAGAATTTACACAAATTGTGAAAAGAAAACAAAACAGCTATGTGAATAATCCCACTGGGTTCCATCTCTGCTATTGCCTTTATGTCTTCGAGCATCTCATCACTTTGCTACTTGGTTGAAGGCAGATCAGATTGATTAGTGCCGTCCGAGCTTGATAGTCGATACCGAAGTCTGGATGCAAGGTGATCCAATGAGACATAGTGTTACGCTTTGATCCCTAACTTATGCCTGGACCGCCCTTTCGGGTTTTCAGTCCACCGGGATACCCCTTTTTGCCCAAGTCGCCTTTTCAGGTTTTCGACTTGCCGGGTGTACAGGTTTTTTCCATTTTCATCCCTTATTTTTGCCCGAACCCTTTTGGTTCGCCGGGAAGCCCTTATTTTTGCCTAGGCCAGTCAACCTAGCGGGTCTTTGATTATGCGTAGTATCTTTTCACTATGTCTGTATTGACGGGGTGAGGAAGGTCGTCACCATCCATGGTGGTTAGAATCATAGCTCCTCCTGAGAAAATGTTCTTAACCACAAGTGGCCCTTTGTAAGTAGGGGTCCATTTGCCCATGGGATCACCTTGGGGTAGAATAATGCGCTTGATTACCAGATCCCCAACTTGATACTCTTGTCGTCTGACTTTCTTGTTAAATGCCTTGATCATCCGTTTTTGGTACGTCTGACCATGACAAATAGCAGTAAGTCTCTTTTTGTCGATTAAGTTCAGCTGATCGAGTCGGGTCTGAATCCAGTCATCTTCACTTAAACCTGCATCCTTCATGATTCAGAGAGAGGGTATCTGAACTTCAATGGGCAAGACTGCCTCCATGCCATATACCAAGGAATAGGGTGTTGCCCCTGTTGACGTCCGCACTGAGGTACGGTACCCATGAAGAGAAAATGGTAACATCTTGTGCCAGTCTTTGTATGTCACTATCATCTTCTGCACAATCTTCTTAATGTTCTTATTAGCCGCTTCGACAGCCCCATTCATCTTCGGCCGGTAGGGAGAAGAGTTGTGATGCTGTATCTTGAATTGCTCGCAGAGCTCAGTGATTATCTTGTTGTTGAGATTGGTACCATTGTCCATAATGATCCTCTCTGGTACACCGTATCGACAGATCAGATTGTGTCGAATGAACCGTGCCACGACGTTCTTGGTTACAGTAGCAAAGGAAGCTGCTTCAACCTATTTCGTAAAGTAATCAATTGCTACCAGGATAAAACGATGCTCGTTGGATGCCGTAGGTCTAATCTTGCCGATCATATCAATGCCTCACATTGCAAAAGGCCAAGGTGCCGTCAAGACATTCATAGGAACTGGAGGTATGTGCACCTTATCCGCATAGACTTGACACTTATGACATGTCCGAGAATGCTGATAACAGTCAGCTTCCATTGTGGACCAATAATATCCTGCCCGTAGGATTTTCTTTGCCATGGTGTGTCCACTGGAATGAGTTCCGAAAGTACCTTCATGTAACTCTGCCATGATCCTATCTGCTTCATTCTTGTCCACACAACGCAGTAGGGTCGAATCATGGTTACGCTTGTAAAGAATGCCATTGCTGATGAAGAACTTCGCCGCGAACCTTCTCAGAAACTTCTTGTCATTAACAGATGCACCCTCGGGGTATTCCTGAACTTCAAGATACCTCTTCACCTCATGATACCAGGTGTTGTACCCCAAAATTTTCCCTCCCATATTCCTCAAGACTTTTCAAGAAGAAGCTTCAAGTTACTCAAGTTGGCTCAAGGTTTGGACAGTCAAATCACCTCCTAAGGCAGTCAAGTCAAAATTAGGATTTTGTGTTGCATCAAGGTCCTTACATCCAAATGGCCTCAAGTTTTCCCCAATGTCCTAATATGTTCTTAAGTTCATCCATGTCAAATTTCAAGCCTTGCAGAGGAAGTTTGGTCAATCAATTGCTCAAGAGACCCAAAAGTCGATTGTGCTAGGGCAAAAGTCAACTGTGTCCCAAATACAGTCAAACCTCAATATTTTTTGTCAACATTCTCATTTTTAAGTATAACTCATCATTTTATCAAGGGTTGATCATGATTCATCAAGGATTGCTCAAGATTCATCAAGATTCTAAAGTTGCTAAATTAGGGTTTTGTAGGAAAAGTCAACCCAACTTTGACCAAGCATAACTTTCTCATACTTTATGAGAAATGACCCATCCAAAGCTCATTTTTAAGATAATGCAATTTCCTACAATCCATCTTCACACCCCAAGATCAAGAAATGCTCTCACAAAAAGTTGCAAATTTGGACATTATAGGTCATTTTGGAAAGTCAACAAAAACACCTTTTTTTCCAAAGCTTATAACTTGAGAATGGATTATAAAAATGATATGAGACCAAAATATTTGATTATAGGACATCTCAAGGTTTCTAAAAAGTCCAAGAATACCTCCAAAAGTTCAAAATTGAAGAAGTTATGCATTGTTGAAGTTAGGCATTTTTCCAAAATTGCCAAAAGTCAATTATCCTCAAAACTCCAATTTTTGACAAAAGGGCCCACTTTTTTCCACTTGATTTGGTCTTATCACACCACACACGTGTCCCATCTTTAATTTCATGACCAAACATTTAATTTTCTATTTTATTTTATTTTTATTGATTTAATTCATTTTAAATCTATATTAATTCAAATAAAATCCAAAAATTAATGAAATGGTATCTTTGTGATTTGTATAGCTTGCAAGTATCATATAACACCTAGTCAATTCGTATCAAGTCAATTCAAGCACAAAAAATCAGATTTGGCCTATTTTTGGAAAGCTTATCAATGGTGATCAAATCCAATATTCCATCTTCAATGCACATGGATATTGGTCCAAATTTTGACCTAAACTGATTCCATTATATGCACACAAGCCACACAAACCTAGAACATGCATAGAACACTGCAGAAATGTCCAGAAGGAGTTTGTAAAAAAGCTTGAAAAGTGAGAGATCAAAAACAACATTGGAATTTGATTCAGACAAAAATCACAACGTAGCTCTCTACCTTGACATCCAGTGGAGCTATACCAATCAAAACCAAGTCTTTTCATTGCCTAGAACTCACTGCATTTTATGTACATGCAAAATCAAGGCGAATAGTGGTTACAGGGATGACCAGGAGGAAGAGACGAGTACGTTGGTACTCTTGGATTTCATTTACATGGCCTAGGGAGGATTTTTGAGACATCCCACGAAACTTCCTGCGGATAAAAATCCGCAGGTAAATAACCAGGGTTGCGTTGAAGAAGATGATGGTGTGTCTTTGTGTCATTGGTTCATTCGAATCAGTGGCGCGTTTTTTTTATTTTTTAGGCTTAGTGCGTTGTTTTACATATTATATTTACTCTTTATTCCATTAACAACAATGCAGTGTAGTTGGATTGGTGAGCGTGCATTGCAAAACCCTTTGGGACCTGGGTTCGAATCCCAGGTCCCCCAAAATGCTTCTTATTATTTTCTTGCATATATTCCAATGAATTTCCAGGTATGAAGACCACCATACGCCTCAGAGATCAACATGCCAAGTGGCCCACTAGGCAGATCTAGTGACCCAGATTGCACGCCCATCATAGTCCTCAGTCAACAAACATGCATGGAATCACAAAAAGTCCAACAGGCTGGACGTTTGGGCCTGGATATTGCTGACTCCAACCTCAAATTAAGCCCAACACCCCCCCCTGAGTTTGTTTATATTTTAATTCTTTTCATTATTTTTTTATTTCTATTTTATTATTATTATTATTTTAATTAACTAATTAACTTTTTTTTCATAAAAAAAATCAGAAACAACAAAACATATTTTTATTTAATTCCATTAATCTTATTACTTATTTTTGTAAATAAACAATTAATTAATTTATTTAGTTTAAATAGGTTTAATAATAACATATTTTGCAATAAATTAAAATTGATTTAGAATTAGGTTTTTTTAAAATATTTTTACCATTTTCATTTTACTTCCCTAAATAATAAAAACCCAAAAAAATCTTTTCATTTAATTAATTCAATCATTAATTTAGACTTAATTTTTAATTCAAAAAAAAAACAAAAATATGCTTTATTGAATAAAAAGGGTCAAAACCCTAAAGGACACTTCGATTTAATTTTCTTGCGCGCGATTAATTTTTGATCCATATTTTAATATTGTAACTGCTTCGAGGATGTAATAGTCTTAACTTGGGATTTTATTTTATCGTTCTATTTACTTTCCGCAATTTAATTTTAAGGGTTTGTTTTTGGCGATGTAAATACCCGACGCCTTGTAATAGCTTAGATTTATTTTTCGCAATTTAATTTCCGCAACCATTAACTGTTAAATGTTTGAATAATAGGCTATGTATGACAAGATCAATTTTTAATTTAAAATCAACAGTAGCTCAACATTAACATGTACAGATAAAAATAACTGAAAAACAATACACTCGCACATGCCACTCTTAGGGTACACCTCACTTGGTTGCCTCGAACGTGGTCATTTAGTATAGGAAGTTTTAGAGGTCGTCCTCTTGTCCAAAGATCATAAGTTGCCTCGAAACGGTTGCCTCGGAAAAAATGACCTAAGACATTAGGGTTACCGCTAAGGCGTCCTAACATTGCTTTAGTGACCACATGTCCCTTAATCGAATTGACCCAAAAAAAACTCCAACGAAGGTGCTACCTACTCCTCAATAGTGGGATAGCACTATCTAAAGGACATTTGCACAATTTAATTCCTTTTTGAGTAGGTAGATGGTTCTTAAGTACTTGCTCCTTTTAAAAACAAAACAAAACTTTTCGCACTTACACCCCTTTCAAAATAAAAACTTCTTTCAAACCCACAATCACAAAGAAAAACAAACTTTTGAAAACATAGTGAGCAAGTACCTAAGAGCCCGTGGATAACCACGGATAGAAAGGGTGCTAACACCTTCCCTTTCTATAATCTACCTCCCGAACCCGAGAAACATCTCAAAAAAGGAATTTTTCTGTGCTTTTGTCCTTTCCTTGTTGGATAAAATAAAAGACGGTGGCGACTCTTGCTCACCGCGACATTTTGCAAAAACAAACGCAAAACGCGAAAAAGCATTCAAAAACAGTCAGTTCTATTCCCACCGATCACAGAACTGGCGACTCTGCTGGGGACTATTTATAAGTGAGGTGTACCTTAGGATTAGATCACTGTTGTTTTCAATTGTTTGCTTTGTATGCTTTAATTTTGTGGGCTTGTATCGGAGTTCTATAGATCCTAACCCGGATTTGGGGATACCCTTTAGGTAAGTAGCAATAAACTGTGAGTGATCTGTCCGGCGTAGACCGACACGGATGAAGCAGTAGCTACGTTGGTGTGACACCTTGGTCTGTACTGATATCCCTTGTGTTGGAACGAGGAGAATATGGGTCTTCTAAGGAGTCATTAAGAACCAACTGACCTTAGAACCTTAAATTGACCAACTTGGCCATAGAAAAGTAGCAGTATGCTACACTCATTGAGACTAAACTCTCGCGATGATTCCGGCCGCAAGAAAAGGTTGCTAAACTGGAATTATGACCGATTGAGGGTAGTCATAGATATTGAGATCCTCTAGAACCCGGTTACTATGTTTAGGACAGGTCTTAACCAACTGAAACTGAAAGATGGTAGTACCTAAGCTCCATGCCAGCCTGAAATCTAAGGGCTCTTTTGTGTGACTTGTGTGCCTTTACCATGTTTGCCTTTTGTGGATACTTGTGGTGTGCCTTTATTATGACATCATGAGATCATAACATTGCATACATCTTGCATAAGGACTAACCTATTTCAAAGACAAGAGGGTTTCATCTTTGCTCTGTTTTGTAGGTCATTATGATGCCCATGCGTAAGAATACTATCCGGATCAACTTTGTCCAAGTACCTACCCTGCTTAAAGATTTGGTTGTCAGGATTCCAGACACTACTTCCTTCATCAGAAGGCATGGTTCTCTTCTCAGTTTGGTCACCTCAAAATTGGATGAACAAATGATGAGTGTTCTGGTCCAGTTTTATGATCCTCTATACCATTGCTTCACCTTTCAAGACTTCCAGCTGGTTCCTACCCTGGAAGAGTTCTCTGAGCTGCTTGGTATCTCTATTTTGGAGCAAACTCCATTTACTGGTTGGGAGAAGACTGAAGGGGTGAAAAACACAAGAAGGGGGGGTTGAATTGTAAAACTGGAAACTTAAAGCAAATGACAAGGTATTTTTATCCTGGTTCGTTTGATCTCAAACTACTCCAGTCCACCCGTTCAAGGTGATTTCGCCTCTCTCCAACGAGGTCTTAATTCACTATATTCAACTGAATACAAATCTGCTTTAGCAACTGCTAAAACCTTCTTGATTCAAACCACAATCCGGTTTGTCAAGGCAACACTTTCTTACAAAGGAATGAACAAGTGTGTATGAATGTTTCTACAAAAACTATATCACAACTGTGATGTTTACACAAATGAAGCTTAGAATACTAAGTTGCTAAACGCTAATAAGGTATCAGAGTTTGTTGGTTTAGCAAGACTTGTAGAGTGAAGATTATTGTTCAGCTTTTTGCGTGTAGAGAGTTTGGAAGCATTAGCCGTGATAATCTTCAAAGCTTGGTTTATATAGCACTTTGAGAAGATGAACGTTGAAGCAAATATTCTTGATTCAATGCTATTTACAAGCTTTCCTTTTTGAGCAGATCTTGTCTAGAATGATGCCGTTGGTATTGATTAGCTTTCAATGCACAGTACCGTTGCTTCTTCAATGCACGTTCTGGCTTGGCTCATTCTGATTCTGCTTCGCTGCTGATGAACTAATTTGATTCTGTATCAGAGTATCTTACGCGCAGTTCTGTTCATCAAGCTTCAGCATGTGCAAGCGTTGATCATCTGATCTTGACATTCTGATTCAGCAACTTCTGATGCTGGTGTGCAAACTCATATTCTGATGCTGAGAACGTGATCTTGCTTATTTTAATCAGCATATCTGCAAGTCAGAGCATAGTAATTTTAAGTAGCATATAATTCAATCATGAAATATTTAACTACTATATCTTTTCACTTTGTTATCATCAAAACTTAATTATAGGGTACTAGATTCAAACATTGTTCTAACAATCTCCCCCTTTTTGATGATGACAAAAACTAGATATTTTAAATGAAAAATAATGTGAAAAGTTATCAGATCTATGTATCAGAATAAGAAGTACGGAGAAGTCAGAGTTAAGAAATACTCCCCCTGAGTTTGTTACTTCCCTTTGATATGCGTGTTCTTCAGAGTCAGATCTTTTTCTATCTTTGAGCATCAGATTGTAAGTCTTTGACTTATCAGAGAGCAGAGCTTCAGAGCTTTTCCTGTCAGAGCTTTGCTTCAGATCAGAGTGTTAGGTCGATCAGAGCTTCATGTATCAGAACTTCATATTTGATCAGAGCAACATGAGCTTCTACATTTGATCAGAGCTTCTAGTCTTCATTGTGCCTGTAGATTTAGAGACAAAACAGAAAAACATTTCAAGTAATAGAGAGTTAGAATGTTTGAGAGTTTCTGTCTAGTTATCCGTTATTGATTTTAAATATCATTCTTGTTCTCCCCCTTTTTGTCAGCAATCAAAAAGTGCTGGTGATGTGCTAAAATGATTTAGATCAGAAAAACTAATAATATTAAAATAGTTCAGAATCAGAGCAAAATAGCATTACAAACCATAGTCAAAACATAGTCAAAAGTTCATCAGAAAATAAAGAAAATATAGAGAATGTCATGCATGAAAAAAAAATTTCAAGGTTGTGGGGGCATGCGTGAGAACAGGCTTTCCAGCATTGCCTGAATCTTTTCAGAAGTTGCATTCTGCTTCTGAACCATGGTGACAACAGAATCAATCTTGCTGTCCTGGACATTCATTCTTGCTTCCATCTTCTGATCATTCTCTTCCATCCGCTGCTGTAGACGCAAGTCATTCAGCCTTAATTCTTCCAGAGCCTGCCTGTCCAAGGCAGCTTGAGAACTTTCAGCAGGAGGAAGCTTCTCAGAACTTTCAGCTACATCTTCTGCTGGATTTTCTTTCTGAAGAGTCTTGTCTTCTTCTGAAGGTTGCACCTGTGCAGCTTGTTCTTTCTCAGACCACGATTCAGAGTCCAGAGGGAGCACAGCTTCTTGAGGCAGCTGACTCTCAACTTCCTTCAGCAGCTTGCTAAAGTTCTGTTGAGCCTGCTCATAGTTGACGTCCTGCAGCTTGAGTGCTTCAGCACGAACCCATATTCTGAACTGAGACCAGAGCTGATCAGAAGCAGCTGGGTCGATCATCCCCGGACAGACTTGCTTCAAAGAAGCAATCCACTGCAGCATACCTGTTTCAAAGTCCAAAATACCAGAGCCAACATCTAATTGCTTTGGTTTGGGAATGGCCAATTTGTGTCTTAAATCAGCAAGACGTTCAAGACTTGTTAAGTCAATGAATATTTTGCTGGGGTTTTCAGAGGATTGGTTTTCAGAGGTGTGCTGAGGTGCTGTTTGTTTTGGTGGATGGTTATCAGAGTCAGAGGATATGTCTATTGGAGTGGTTGGAGTTTTTGGAGGTGTTGATTCCTCTGATGATGGTAACTGGGGTCTGACAATGGTGGTTCCACATGGCAACTGTATTGCCAGCGGTGAAGGTTGAGATGAGTGGGGATCAGAATGATGAGGAGATGGGGTTTCATAGCGATGAAACTCTGTTGGAGGAGAGGGAGGATTATTTTCTGGTTGAGGAGGTGGAACTTCTGATTGTTCATGGATCAGAGGTTCTTCTGTGATAGGTTGTTGTTGTTGTGGTTCTGATTCTTGTTCTGGTTCTGGTTGTGGTTCTGGTTGTATTTCTGGTTCAGGTTGTGGAGGAGGAATATTTGGTGGTTCAGAGTGAGGTTGAACAGAAGCAAGTTCACGCTCAATATCAGCTACCATTTTATCAATTGTTGGGGTTGCTGAAACAGTTGGTTGTTGTTTGGTAATTTTGATGGGAATTTTGATTCTGGTTCTTCTGAGTTGTAAGGCCTCAGAAGGGTCTTCTGGTATGTTTTCATCAATAGTGGGGATTGGAATGGATATTCTGTGAGAGGTTGGGGGAGGAGCAACAGATGTTGGAATAGTAGTTGAAATTGAAATAGGAGCAGCAGATGAATTACCTCGTTTCTTTGGAGTCTGATGAGATGATCCTTCTGCTTTCCTCTTTTTTGACTTCTTCTGAGTCACTTCAGGTTGAACTTGACTCAGATCTTTGATCTTCAGCTTTGAACCTGCAACTTCTTCCTTGTATGAATCTGGATACTTGGCAACCATATCAGGGTGGGATTCCATCTCAGAAAATCTTGGGAAATCACTCAGAGGCACTCTTCTTCTGGAGATGTCAGCAGTTGAAGAAGCTCTGGGTTCCTTCCTGATATTTTCTATCAGCTTCATCTTTTTCAGGTTCTTAGCATTCAGCGCTTTTCCAACAGTTGGTTCAAAATTGCCCAATACTTTAGCTTCGCTCAGATAGTCTATCAGCTTATTCTCTGTCAGAATATCTGAAAAATTGCCCAATACTTTAGCTTCGCTCAGATAGTCTATCAGCTTATTCTCTGTCAGAATATCTGATATGAGCCTCCCAAACGGTATCCAGTCCCTTTTGGTCCTTTCTTCTTCTCTAGTCTCTTTCACACTTGTCTTCAGATGATTGAACAGGAAGTGTGCCAAATTGATCTTCACCTTCTGATCAATGAAGTAGATCAGAAATTGCTGATCCACGTTTATATAGTCAGGAGAGCTTGTTGGCTTCCTGTGATTGAAACAGCCTAGAACAATCTTGGCCCACACTCTGCAGTGATCCTTCAGATCCTTGATTTTGCTGCTGGGAAAACCAAGAGTGAAAATGCAGTTTGCTACCACACCAATATCAGGGCACCTATCAGCCATGTCCACACAACGGACTCCACCACCACTCTGACCAATTAACCTAGCAATGAGGTCTTCAGAAATTATTATCTTCTTTCCCATGACAGAAGAGACGACTAGATGCTTATCAATCTTGGCATGAATCCAAAATTCTTTGACAAGCTCTGGGAAGGTTGGTCCAACCAATCTATCAAAGTACCTCTCCCACCTTTGAGTTTTGACTTCAGCAGTTAGGTCAAATCCATTTTCCTTCAAACTTTCGAAATCCACGATTAATTCAGAGAGAACCTCAAGATTCTTGACCGGTGTGAGAAGAGTTCTTGTAGGCGCTTGGTATTGCTCAGAGGTTTCCTTCTTCTGATTTCCTGCAGAAATGCTGGAGGATGCCATTGTTCTCACACAAAAGGCTTGAGAATGATTTGAGAAAAGCTAGGGTTTTGAAGGAGATATGCAGAAAAATTCTTAAGAGATTATGAGTAAGCGTAAAGAATAAACATGGAAAGTAATGTGCTTAAATAGGATTTTCAAAAATTATTTTGAAAAATAAAACATTTTTAAGAGAGAGAAAAAAAATAATGATTGCAATTAACAAGCGTGATTACTTTTGCATTTAATGCTTGCTGATTTTGGGGGATTTGAGAAAGATACTTAAAAACGGTTACCAGACATGTGTCTCAATGCACCCAATCAGCGTTTTCCTTTCTCAGAAACGTGCACGCGTTCTGCTTCAGGGATTTGCTGATGATTGGATGACACTTGTTTGATATAGTGATCAGCACGTCTGTCTTTGAGATTAGACTCTCAGATCTTTAGACTTGCCTCTGATACAATCTGCATGTTCTATCTTTCTGAAAGAAGATTGATCAGAAGTTCACAGTAATATAAATACATTCTGAAAGATAAAAATATGGAATTAAAGCATTTTCATTCTGGGCATACTTTCATGCTGAGATGTTTCAGAATGAAATTAAACCTATCTTCTGAAAGGGGTTTTGTAAAGATATCAGCCCATTGATGGTCTGTATCTATAAATTTCAAGTTTAAAATGCCTTTCTGAATATAGTCCCTAATGAAATGATGTTTTATTTCTATATGCTTAGCTCTAGAATGTAAAATAGGATTCTTACTTAAGCAAATAGCAGAAGTATTATCACAAAGAATAGGAATGTTACTCTCAAAGATCTGGAAGTCTTCAAGCTGACTTTTCATCCAGAGCATCTGTGTGCTACATCCAGCTGCTGCTATGTACTCAGCTTCTGCTGTTGACAGAGCAATAGTTGATTGCCTTTTGCTGGACCATGAGATCAGATTTTCTCCCAGAAACTGGCAGCTTCCAGAAGTACTTTTTCGTTCCACTCTGTCTCCAGCAAAATCAGCATCGCAGTAGCCTACTAAACTGTAATCACTAGATTTTCTATAAAACAAACCCAGATTAGTAGTACCTTTCAGATACTTGAAAATTCGCTTAACAGCTGTTAAGTGAGATTCTCTAGGATCTGATTGGAATCTAGCACAAATACATACACTGAATAAAATATCAGGTCTTGAAGCAGTCAGATAAAGGAGAGAACCAATCATACCTCTGTAGACTTTCTGTTCTACGCTTTTGCTTACCTCTTCTCTTTCCAGAATGCACGTGGGATGCATTGGAATCTTTGATGGCTTACATTCTGAGAGGTCAAATTTCTTCAGAAGATCTCTGATGTATTTGCTCTGATGAATGTAAGTTCCCTCTGGAGTTTGATTGATCTGAATTCCTAGAAAGAACTTCAGTTCCCCCATGAGGCTCATCTCAAATTCTGCCTGCATACACTTAGCAAATTTTCTTCCAAGAGAAGGATTAGTAGAACCAAAGATTATATCATCAACATAAATTTGACAGACTAAAATGTCACTCTTAACTGTTTTACAGAATAGAGTGGTGTCCACTTTCCCTCTGGTGAACTCATTTTCAAGCAGAAAGTTACTTAGCCTTTCATACCAAGCTCTGGGAGCTTGTTTCAGACCATACAGTGACTTTTTCAGTTTGAAAACATGTTCTGGATGTTTTGTATTTTCAAAACCTGGGGGTTGGTGAACATACACTTCTTCTTCTATATAACCATTTAAGAATGCACTTTTGACATCCATCTGATACAGAGTGATGCCTCTATTAACAGCAAATGAGATTAAAAGTCTTATAGATTCTAACCTGGCGACTGGGGCAAAGGTTTCTGTATAGTCTATCCCCTCTTGCTGACTATAACCTTGTGCAACCAGTCGTGCCTTGTTTCTGACGACTTCACCTTGTTCATTAAGCTTGTTTCTGAACACCCATCTTGTTCCAATGACGTTGAATCCTTTTGGTCTTGGAACGAGATCCCATACGTCGTTTCTGGTGAATTGATTCAGCTCTTCTTGCATTGCCAGAATCCAGTCATTGTCCAGAAGTGCTTCATCAATAGAAGAAGGTTCAATCAGAGACACAAGTCCCATCAGAGTTTCTTCAGAGTTTCTGAAGCTTGCTCTTGTTCTGATTGGATCTTCCTTTCTTCCTAGAATAGTTTCTTCTGGGTGATCCACACTGCTTCTGGGTAATCTCTTCTGAGGTTGATCAGCAGTTGTAGGATTTCTAGCATTGCTTCTTTCAGACGTTGAAGGAATGTCTGTGTTGAGAGCTTCTGATGACTTGTCTTCAGAACCTGCAAATTCAATTTCTATACCTGCAAGATTTTCATTCTGCTTTGACTTTTCAGAGTCAAGCTTGTCATCAAAACGAACACTGATTGATTCTTCCACAATCTGTGTTTCTGTATTGTATACTCTGTACCCTCTTGAGCGTTCAGAGTATCCTAACATAATACACTTCTGTGCCTTAGAATCAAACTTGTTCAAATAATTCTTAGTATTTAACATATAGCAAGTACATCCAAATGGATGAAAATACGAAATGTTGGGCTTTCTGTTCTTCCACAATTCATATGGAGTCTTTTCCAGAATAGGTCTTATTGAGATTCTATTCTGAATGTAGCACGCTGTGTTTATTGCCTCTGCCCAGAAAGTCTTAGCAACGTTTGTCTCGTTGATCATGGTTCTGGCCATTTCTTGCAATGTTCTGTTCTTTCGTTCTACAACTCCATTTTGTTGGGGAGTTCTAGGACAAGAGAAATCATGCAGAATGCCTTTGTCATTAAAGAATGACTCAAAATCTTTATTTTCAAATTCTCCACCATGATCACTTCTGACTTTAACGATTCTAAGATCTTTTTCATTCTGAACTTGGTTACAGAAGGTAACAAACACAGAGTGTGACTCGTCCTTGTGTCTTAAGAACTTTACCCATGTCCATCTGCTATAGTCATCTACGATTACTAACCCATACTTCTTGCCACTGACTGAAGCAGTCTTAACTGGTCCAAATAAGTCAATGTGCAGAAGTTCTAATGGTTTAGAGGTAGAAACAACATTTTTGGATTTAAAAGATGGTTTTGCAAATTTGCCTTTCTGACATGCTTCACACAGAGCATCTGAATTGAACTTCAAATTTGGAAGTCCTCTGACCAGATTGAGTTTGTTAATCTGAGATATTCTTCTCATACTAACATGCCCCAATCTTCTGTGCCAGATCCACTGCTCGTTGTTAACAGACAGAAGACATTTTACGTTCTGACTCTTTAGTTCAGAAAGTTTGATTTTGTAAATGTTGTTTTTCCTCTTACCATTAAATAGGATAGTCCCATCTTTCTGACTAACAGCTTTACATGATTTTTGATTAAAGATTATATCATAACCGTTATCACTTAATTGACTTATGGATAACAGGTTATGCATCAATCCATCAACAAGCAGAACATTATTAATAGAGGGAAGATTTCCGTTACCTACAGTTCCAGAGCCAATTATCTTTCCCCTCTGATTGCCTCCAAAGCCAACGTGGCCTCCAGGCTTAAGTTCCAGGCTTTGGAACATATGCCTTCTTCCCGTCATGTGACGTGAGCAGCCAGAGTCCAGGTACCATGACTGGTGTTTCTGACTTGCTGCTAAAGATATCTGCAACATGTATTATTTTATCCTTAGGTACCCAGATCTTCTTGGGTCCTGATTTGTTAGTCTTACCAAAACTCTGGTTGAATTTTGGTTTCACAAAGTGATTGCTACTAGTATATTTGATGTCATGTGTGTGACCATACACAAAGTGTGAGTTTAGAGGAGTGTATTTAATTGTTAAATCCATGACATTTTTAGGTGTAGGAACCTTACCTAGGTATCCTATTCCTTTCCTGCCGTTTCTGCTAACTCCATAGATCATTGAAGCCATTCTGCTTCTATCTATGCTTTTAGCAAGGAACTTCTGGAAACTATGATCATACTCCTTGATGATCTCATCAGCGTTGCTGGGAGTTTCAGCAATTGGTTCCTTCTGAGAGTTTTGTAAAGAGTTTTCTAATTTTAAAATTTTATCTCTCAGCTCAGAGTTTTCCAATTTGAGACTCTCAGACTTATTAGAGTCAGATTCAAGAGTCCTTTTCAGGTCTCTGAATTTAGCTCTAATCTGCTGATAACGTTCCAGAATTTCATTTAGGCTTTCAGCAAGTTCAGCCTTTGTAAAATTAACAGCGAAGTTAGGGAATACCTCTTCTGTGTCTGATTCTGAGTCTGAGTCAGAAGCTTCACTGTCATCTGGAATGTTAGCCATAAGCGCTATGTTCGCCCGTTCATCATCTGATTCTGAGTCAGCTTCAGACGAGTCAGAGTCATCCCATGTGGCCATGAGACTTTTCTTCTTCTCTCTTCCAAACTTCCTTTTTGGCTTTTCCCTCTGAAGCTTTGGACAGTCACTCTTGTAGTGTCCTTGCTCATTGCACTCGTAGCAGATGATGTCTTTTGTATTTGGCTTCTTGCTACCTGAGGAGCCTTCAGATCTTCTGTATCCAGAGGAAGAATCTGTCCTTCTGTATCTGGAAGAAGACTCGTTCTGATCAGATCTTCTGGGATTCCTGAACTTCTTTTGTCTTTGCTTCCACAGTTGATTTACTCTTCTGGAGAGAAGAGAAAGCTCGTCTTCTTCTGATGAGGATCCATCAGAGGTTTCTTCAACTGCCTGCAAAACTTTAGATTCAGATTTTCTGTTAGATTTTAAAGCTATAGGCTTACCTTGCTTCTGAGGTTCGTCAGCTTCCAGCTCTATCTCATGGCTTCTGAGGGAGCTTATAAGTTCCTCCAGAGTTATTTTGTTGAGATCTTTCGCCAGCTTCAGAGCAGTAACCATAGGCCTCCACTGCTTGGGTAAACTTCTGATTATCTTCTTGACATGGTCAGCAGTAGAGTATCCCTTGTCCAGAACTTTGAGACCAGCTACTAGAATCTGGAATCTGGAGAACATAGTTTCAATGGATTCAGATTCTTCCATTTTAAATGCCTCATACTTCTGAATGAGCGCCAGAGCCTTTGTTTCCTTGACTTGAACGTTGCCCTCATGCGTCATTCTGAGAGAGTCAAAGATGTTCTTAGCTGTGTCTCTGTTGGAGATCTTCTCATACTCAGTATAGGAGATAGCACTGAGAAGGATGGTTCTGGCCTTATGGTGATTCTTGAAATCACGCTTTTGTTGATCAGTCATTGATTTTCTATCAATCTTCTGACCAGTTGCATTAACAGGGTGCGTGTATCCATCTGTCACCATATCCCACAGATCAGCATCATGTGCTAGAAAGAAGCTTTCAATTCTGTCTTTCCAGTAGTCAAAGTTTTCTCCATCAAAGACTGGAGGTTTGCCGCTGAATCTGTCTCTGTCCTCATTGGTGTCATTGCTGAAATGAGAGTTGTTTCCTGCCATAGTGTTTTTCTGACGCTGGATCTTTTACTGACACGGTTAAGTGTTTTAGCTCAGAACCAGGCGCTCTGATGCCAATTGAAGGGGTGAAAAACACAAGAAGGGGGGGTTGAATTGTAAAACTGGAAACTTAAAGCAAATGACAAGGTATTTTTATCCTGGTTCGTTTGATCTCAAACTACTCCAGTCCACCCGTTCAAGGTGATTTCGCCTCTCTCCAACGAGGTCTTAATTCACTATATTCAACTGAATACAAATCTGCTTTAGCAACTGCTAAAACCTTCTTGATTCAAACCACAATCCGGTTTGTCAAGGCAACACTTTCTTACAAAGGAATGAACAAGTGTGTATGAATGTTTCTACAAAAACTATATCACAACTGTGATGTTTACACAAATGAAGCTTAGAATACTAAGTTGCTAAACGCTAATAAGGTATCAGAGTTTGTTGGTTTAGCAAGACTTGTAGAGTGAAGATTATTGTTCAGCTTTTTGCGTGTAGAGAGTTTGGAAGCATTAGCCGTGATAATCTTCAAAGCTTGGTTTATATAGCACTTTGAGAAGATGAACGTTGAAGCAAATATTCTTGATTCAATGCTATTTACAAGCTTTCCTTTTTGAGCAGATCTTGTCTAGAATGATGCCGTTGGTATTGATTAGCTTTCAATGCACAGTACCGTTGCTTCTTCAATGCACGTTCTGGCTTGGCTCATTCTGATTCTGCTTCGCTGCTGATGAACTAATTTGATTCTGTATCAGAGTATCTTACGCGCAGTTCTGTTCATCAAGCTTCAGCATGTGCAAGCGTTGATCATCTGATCTTGACATTCTGATTCAGCAACTTCTGATGCTGGTGTGCAAACTCATATTCTGATGCTGAGAACGTGATCTTGCTTATTTTAATCAGCATATCTGCAAGTCAGAGCATAGTAATTTTAAGTAGCATATAATTCAATCATGAAATATTTAACTACTATATCTTTTCACTTTGTTATCATCAAAACTTAATTATAGGGTACTAGATTCAAACATTGTTCTAACAAAGACCCTCAGGCCTGAAGAGATTGCTGCACCCCTTCACTTGACCAAAGAGGAGGTAATGGCTAACTGGGAGACTAGAAGTGGAGCTAAGGGTTTTCTGGCTAAGTTTTTGGTTGACAAAGCTAATTACTTCTGGGACGGCTTAGACTTCAAGGCGTACGAGGACATTCTGGCTCTCTTGATTTATGGTCTGGTATTGTTTCCAAATCCTGACACTTTTGTTGATATTAATGCCATCAAGATCTTCATCTCTCAGAATCCGGTACCCACTCTCTTGAGTGATATCCTCCATCAGCTCTATGCTCGTACTGCCCGAAAGCGGGGAACTTTGATGTGCTATGCTCCTTTATTGTCGAGGTGGTTTATTTCGCACCTCCCTAAGTCCGTACTGAAGAACAAAGAAGGAATGGACTGGGCCTATAGGGTGATGTCTCTTTCTAATAATGACATTATCTGGACTCTCAAAGGCTTGGATGAGGTGACTGTCATTGATCGTTGTAGAGAGTATCCTAATGTTCCATTGATTGGACTCCATGGAGGGATTTCTTACAACCCATGCTTAGCTCTCTGTCAGTTTGGAAGATCCAGAAGAGAAGGGCCTCATGAGATGTTGATGCCCCATATCATCTTTGATTTTCAGGGAGATAGCGACGAGCTGCGGCGTAGATTCATAAGGGCTTGGGACAGAGTTCACCAATCTGATCCACATGAGTTAGGACCAAAGACTTCTCTGCCAATGGAGCCATATCTCAGATGGGTCCGCATCCGTGCCCAGAAGTTAGGTATGCCATATGAAACTGTCAGGCCTGTTACTCTTGAAGTTGCTGATGAAGAGGGGGTTCTTCCAACTATTCTCCATCCTTATATGCCCACTGATATTGGGGCACTGAAGAGGTCTTGGATGCAATTGAGGAATGAACGGGATTCTTATCGGGAGAGGTTCAATGAACAAGAGCAGAAGATCCAGAAGTTGACCAGACAGTTGGAGAACGAGCGGATCCTGAATGATTATGTCCGCACTGAGAAGAAGAGACCATGGGAGCATTGATGGACCTTTGTTGATTTCTTTTACAGTTTTTATTTACTTTTTATTATTTCCATTCTTGTAACGCCTAAGGGCAGTTTGTTGAACAATTTAAATTTTGAAGTTTAAATCTAATAAAGTGTGTTTCCTTTCTTGTTTACAAATTTGAATCTCGATTGTCTTTGAAATCATAAATCATACGCATTTCATCCCATACACTTCATAAACAGGTACCCCATTACAGGTCTCTTATCTTATTCGCTGTTTATTTCAGCAATCATCATGTCTGCTGAACCTTCAACTGAGCAAGCTATCAAGGCCCTCCAGGCCCAGAATGCCCAATTTCAAGAACTGTTCATGAATCTAGCCAAGGGTCAGCAGGACTTGAAGACCTTGATTCTGAAGGAGAAAAAGAAGAAGAAGAAGAGGACCATCCTGTTCAACACTGGACGCAGGTTTGGAAACGGGCTGCAGAATGAAGTTGATCTGACCATCTCATCTGGAGGGAAAGATATTCCACAAGAAAGGAGGGCTCCTAGCCCTATGGTCTCCGACAATAAGACGGACTATGATGAAGAACAGTATCCTCCTGCTGAGGATAAGTACAAACAGCTGGAAGACCGTTTGAGCGCTATGGAAATTCAGAAGGTGCCCGGTCTGGACTTCGGAGATCTGGGTCTATCATCTGGGGTGGTGATTCCCCATAAGTTCAAGGCACCTGCCTTTGCCAAGTATGACAGAGTCTCTTGTCCGAAGCTGCACCTCCGGTCATATGTGAGGAAGATCCAGCCTTACACTGCTGATAAGAACTTGTGGATCCATTTCTTTCAAGACAGTCTCTCAGGGACTCAGCTTGAGTGGTTCTATCAGTTGGACGGAGCCAGTATCCGCAGCTGGGAAGATTTGGCCATTGCATTCTACAGGCAGTATCAATACAACTCCGACCTTGCTCCTACGCGTACCCAACTCCAGGGTATGTCAATAGGAACGGGTGAAGGATTTAAAGAGTATGCTCAGAAATGGAGAGACCTTGCCGGAAGGGTGCAACCACCTTTGGCTGATCGTGAGCTTGTTGACATCTTTTTGGGGACCCTGTCTGGTCCATTCTTTAACCATCTAATTGGAAGCTCTTCAGCTGGGTTTACAGATCTTATTTTGACTGGTGAGAGGATTGAAGCTGGTATTAAGGCTAGGAAGATACAGAAGGGTGCCTCATCGAGCACCGAGAAGAAACTGTTTAAGAAAGAGTCCATGCTATCTACAGTTCGAGAAGACAGAATAGACCTGAACACTGCCAAGCTGTCAATGCGGTTGTTATTTCAAAACCTGTTGGTGCTCCTCAGCATCACAATCAACAAAAGGATGAGAGACCTCGAAGGAAATTCACTCGTCTCAACATGACTTTGTCTCAGATTCTGCCACAGTTGCTGAAGACCAATCTGGTGACTCTAAAAGAAGCTCCGAAGAATCCAAGTACCACATCACCAAAGTAAAACCCTAATGCCCGCTGCGCTTTTCACTCTGATAGCCCGGGGCATAATACAGATGATTGTTGGGTTTTGAGGAACAGGGTGCAAGACCTAATTGATGCAAAGGAGATTGAGTTTGAGGCGCCCGAGAGGCCTAATGTGGTGACTGCTCCCATGCCCAAACATGGAGTAAATGCTGTAGAGGAAGACTTGTTTGTAGTTTCCGTGGATGATATTGTTACCCCTCTGATAACCGTCAAGAAGAACCTGTTGCTAGCCAGTTTATTTCCGGGCTGTGGCGAAGGTTGCCATATGTGTTCTGTTTTACCTACTGGTTGCCATATGTGTTCTGTTTTACCTACTGGTTGCCCATTTCTGAAGTCAGGTATCCAAAACCTGATGGATAATAAGGAGATTTTGTTTGAGAAGGTTGATGTTCCTTCCATTCCTACTTAAGAAGTTGCCATCATTACCATTTTCGACAATTCTTCCAAGGCCCCCTCGAGGAAGCCTGTTAGAATTACATCTGTTCCGAAGATCGCACCCGTAATCATCACTGTTCCGGGGCCCATCCCCTATACTTCTGACAAAGCTGTCCCTTGGCACTATGGGGCAGATGTTTATATTCTCGGAGTTAAGCAAGAGTTGGATGCTGATACCGGCGTCAGCAACATTACTGGACCTGCTAAAGTCACCCGCAACGGTAGACTTTTCTCACCTGATATTGCTCCACCGACTGCCCAAAGACCTGTTGTCATTACACCTGTAAGTGTGCCTAATGCCATTCCTGATCAAGTTCTTAGTTCTACCCCTGTCGCCAAGTCATCTAATGCTCGGGGCAAAGCGATCACCACTGATGTGCCTGCCCAGACGGAGGCATCGAAGACCATTACTGTTGAAGCTTCCAAATAGGAGATGGAAGAGATTTTGAAGATTATTAAGAAGAGTGATTATAACATAGTTGAGCAGCTGGGGCAAACCCCATCCAAGATTTCTATGTTGTCACTATTGTTGTGTTCGGAGGCCCATTCCAAGGCTCTGATTACCTTCCCGAAAACTGCCCACGTGCCATAAGAGACATCAGCTGATCAGTTTACTGATTATGTGGCCAATTTAACTGCTGATAATGGTTTGGGTTTCTCTGACGCTGATTTGACTGCTAAAGGTAAGAACCATAACAATGCCCTGCATGTCTCCATTGAATGCAAGGGCACTACTCTTGCACATGTATTGGTTGACACTGGTTCCTCATTGAACTTCTTACCCAAGAAAGCTCTAGACCGGTTGGATTGCAAAGGGTTGGAGCTAAAGCCAAGTAACATCGTTGTCAGGGCCTTTGACGGGTCTAAAAGGATGGTGCATGGTGAAGTTGATATTCCAATTAAAGTTGGTTCTCAGGTCTTCAATTCTACATTTTACGTGATGGACATTCGGCCATCCTATTCCTGTTTGTTGGGTCATCCATGGATCCACAAAGCTGGAGCTGTAACCTCAACGCTCCACCAGAAGCTGAAGTACTCGGTCAGAGGGAAGATTTTGACAGTTCAAGGGGAGGAAGAGTACATGGCCAGTCACCTCAACTCGTTCAGATACGTAGAGATGGATGGGGAGTTCATTGAGACCCCATTTCAGCACTTTGAAGAAGTTCCTCAGACACTGGCATCAGCTGAGACTGTGGTTGAAGATTCTCCTATGAAGATGGCTTCCTTAAAGGATGCCCGGGCTGTTATTGAGAAGGGTGAGTGTGCAAATTGGGGCCGACTTCCTGATTTCACTCAGAAGACTAACAAGTTTGGTTTGGGTTTCACTGCAGAAGCTCAAAGGGTTGTCCGTAATGCAAGGATCGGAAGACCTCCCGTGTTCATCAGCAACTCGGGAGTAAATGCCATTGAAGATGATATGGAGGAGTCTGAATTCAACAGCTGGATCTATCCTACGACCAACGGTGGACCGAGCAACTGGACAGCAAAGGACTTCATCCCTATTACTTTTGTTAACTAGTAATGAACTCTTTGTTTTAAATTTGTAACAGACAATGTTGTGAAACTTTATGGCCCGGTGTCTTACCCGGGGCACCGTGGCTTCATTTGTGAGGGCTTTTGTGTGTCATTTTCATATATCATTAATAAAAGCATTGGACGTCTTTTGCATTTCAAATTTTTCGCTCCTTGTTTTTCTTTATCATATATTGCAAAACAGCTATTTTACACACACTCACATATGCAGGTCTCAATCCACTCTGGATCTCACTGGTAACGACTCTGCTACTGCCAGTTATGACTTCGAAAATCCGATCAACTTAGCCGAAGACGAAGGTGAAGATGATTGCGAAGTACCAGGCGAACTTGCAAGACTGTTACTCCAGGAAGAGAGGGCCATTCAGCCACATGAAGAGTCGGTGGAAACAGTGAATCTGGGTACTGAAACAGACAAGAAGGAAGTCAAGATCGGTGCAAATCTGGAGCTTAGTGTGAAGTAGCGGTTGATTCAGATGTTGCATGACTATGTTGAGATCTTTGACTGGTCTTACGAAGATATGCCTGGTTTGGATACTGACATTGTGGTTCATCGCCTGCCTACCAAAGAAGACTGCCCTCCGGTAAAACAGAAGGTTCGCCGTATGCGCCCAGAGATGTCTGAGAAAATTAAGGCTGAGGTCCTGAAACAGTTTGACACCGGTTTTCTAGCAGTGACTTCTTACCCTCAGTGGGTTGCCAATGTGGTTCTGGTACCGAAGAAGGATGGTAAGGTTCGAATGTGTGTTGACTACAGGGACTTGAACAGGGCGAGCCCTAAGGATGACTTCCCTCTACCACACATCGACGTTCTGGTTGACAATACTGCTCAGCATAAGGTATTCTCCTTTATGGATGGTTTCTCCGGTTATAATCAGATAAAGATGGATCCCGAAGACATGGAGAAGACGACCTTTGTTACTCAGTGGGGAACCTTTTGTCTCAAGGTCATGCCTTTTGGATTGAAGAATGTTAGGGCAACATATCAGCGTGCCATGGTGGCTTTGTTTCATGATATGATCCATCATGAGATTGAAGTATACGTCGACGATATGATTGCAAGGTCCCAGACTGAGGAAGAACACCTTGACCATCTACAGAAGTTGTTTGACAGGCTGAAGTTGTACAAGTTGAGGTTAAACCCGAACAAGTGCACCTTCGGGGTGAGGTCTGGTAAACTACTAGGTTTCGTCGTGAGCGACAAAGGTATTCAAGTGGACCCTGCCAAAGTGAAAGCCATACAAGATATTCTAGCTCCCAAGACAGAGAAGGAGGTCAGAGGCTTTCTGGGACGACTGAATTATATTACCTGATTCATCTCGCACCTAACTGCTACTTGTGAGCCAATCTTTAAGCTGCTGAAGAAAGATCAAGTGGTACGTTGGAACAATGAATGTCAGGCCGCTTTCGAAAGAATCAAAGAGTATCTCCTGGAGCCACCCATCCTGATGCCACCAGTTGAAGGGAGACCTTTGATCTTATACTTGACAGTGCTCGACAACTCAATGGGGTGTGTGCTGGGGCAGCATGACGAGTCTGGCCAAAAAGAGCATGCTATTTATTACCTTAGCAAAAAGTTTACCGACTGTGAGACCCGATACTCACTGCTTGAGAAAACTTGTTGCGCTTTGGCATGGGCTGCTCGCCGGCTGAGACAGTATATGCTGACTCACACTACTCTGTTGATTTCAAAGATGGATCCAATCAAGTATATCTTCGAAAAGCCTGCCTTGTCCGGAAGAATAGCAAGATGGAAGATGGTTTTGACTGAGTATGACATCCAGTACACAACTCAAAAAGCAATCAAGGGAAGTGTATTGGCAGATCATTTGGCACATCAGGCAGTGGATGATTACCAGTCTATGAATTTTGAATTCCCGGACGAGAATATCATGTTGATAACTGATTGTGAGACACCTGGACCGGATGAAGGACCTGAGGAAGGATCCTGATGGTCTATGTACTTTGATGGAGCTTCGAACACTTTGGGTAATGGCATTGGCGCCATGATCATATCTCTTAAAGGCTCTCATACCCCGTTTACCACCCGACTATGTTTCAACTGCACCAACAATATAGTGGAGTATGAAGCGTACATCATGGGTCTTCGAGTTGCAATTGACCTAAGGATTAAGTTTCTAAGTGTCTTCAGAGATTCCGCTCTCGTGATCAGTCAGATCAAAGGTGAGTAGGATATGAAACACCCAAATCTTATTCCTTATAAAGAGTATGTGTTGACACTGCTTCCCCGTTTCGAGGAGATAACCTTTGAACACTTCCCAAGAGAGGAGAATCAGTTGGCGGACGCGCTAGCTACGATGTCTTCTATGTTCAAAGTCAAATGGGACAATGAGGCTCCCCGGATCATTATTGAAAGATTGGACGAACCTGCACATTGCTATGATCTTGAGACGGAAGAGGTAACAGAAAAGCCCTGGTATCATGAGGTGAAGAGGTACCTTGAAGCTCAAGAATACCCCGAGGGTGCATCTGTTAATGACAAGAAGTTTCTGAGGAGATTTTCAGCCAAGTTCTTCATCAGCAATGGCATTCTTTACAAACGTAACCATGATTCGACCTTACTACGCTGTGTGGATAAGGCTGAAGCAGAAAGGATCATGGCAGAGCTGCATGAAGGTACTTTCGGAACTCATTCCAGTGGACACACCATGGCAAAGAAAATCCTTCGGGCAGGATATTATTGGTCCACAATGGAAACCGACTGTTATCAGCATTCTCGAACGTGTCACAAGTTCCAGGTCTATGCTGATAAGGTGCACATTCCTCCAGTTCCTCTGAACATCTTGACGGCACCTTAGCCTTTTGCAATATGGGGCATTGATATGATCTGCGAGATCATACCAACGGCATCCAACGGGCATCGTTTCATCCTTGTAGTGATTGATTACTTTACGAAGTGGATTGAAGCGGCTTCCTTTGCTACTGTAACCAAGAATGTCGTAGCACGGTTTATTTGGCACAATCTGATCTGTCGATACGGCGTACCAGAAAGGATCATTACGGACAATGGTACCAATCTTAACAATAAGATGATCACTGAGCTCTGCGAGCAATTCAAGATACAACATCATAACTCTTCTCCTTATCGGCCGAAGATGAATGGGGTTGTTGAAGCGGCTAATAAGAACATTAAGAAGATTGTGCAGAAGATGACAGTAACATACAAACACTGGCACGAGATGTTACCATTTGCTCTTCATGGGTACCGTACCTCAGCACGGACGTCAACAGGGGCAACACCCTATTCCTTAGTTTATGGCATGGAGGCAGTTTTGCCTATTGAAGTTCAGATACCCTCTCTTTGGATCATGAAGGATGCAGGCTTGAGTGGAGATGACTAGATTCAGACCCGGCTTGATCAACTGAACCTAATCGACGAGAAAAGACTTACTGCTATCTGTCATGGTCAGACGTACCAAAAATGGATGATCAAGGCATTTGACAAGAAAGTCAGACGATAAGAGTATCAATTTGGGGACATGGTAATCAAGCACATTATTCTACCTCAAGGTGATCCCAGGGGAAAATGGACCCCTACTTACGAAGGGTCATTTGTGGTTAAGAACATCTTCTCAAGAGGAGCCATGATTCTAACCATTATGGATAGTGACGACCTTCCTCACCCCGTCAATGCAGACATAGTGAAAAGATACTACGCATAATCAAAGACCCGCTAGGTTGACTGGCCTAGGCAAAAATAAGGGCTTCCCGGCGAACCAAAAGGGTTCGGGCAAAAATAAGGGATGAAAATGAAAAAAATTTGTACACCCGGCAAGTCGAAAACCTGAAACAGCGGCTTGGGCAAAAATGGGTATCCCGGTGGACTGAAAACCCGAAAGGGCGGTCCAGGCAAAAGTTAGGGATTAAAGTGTAATACTATGTCTCACTGGATCACCTCGCATCCGGACTTCGGTATCAACTATCAGGCTCGGGCGACACCAATCAATCATATTCATCTTCAACTAAGCAGCAAAGTGATGAGATGCTTGAAGATATAAAGGCAATAGCAGAGTTGGAACCCAGTGGGATTATTTACATAGTTGTTTTGTTTTCTTTTCACAAACTGTATAGATTCTATTTGTTCGGCGGCTTTCTCTTACTAGGATGTCAGCCTCTTGTACAAAAACGCCTATTTACAGGCCAAACTTCAAAATCAATACAAATTCATTTTCAGACAAATTTCAAATTGTTTTTCCTTTATCTGTTTTGTTTTGCAAAGAACGTCCAATGTTCATTTTTGATATATGCATTTGACATTAATTGCTGCTCATAAAAATTTACATGCGAAACAAAGGACGAATTATTGGTAATATCAGAAACAGGGGCATAGGAAATGTCCAAACGGTGTAGTTACTTTATCCACCAAGGTAGGTTCAGCTGAAGAATATGACCAAGATACCATCACTCCCCGCAGAGTAAAACAGTAATGGTAGCTCTCCCCACTGAGACTTGCAACTATGAGCGAATCAGCAATACTCTCCCCAAAAAGAGTTAATCTACCATCAGCCCTAAAAAGGCTTGGAATCCCCAGAAGGTCCTAATAGTCCCCAACAGAGTATAAAGATATTCCCCAGCAAGTATAAGAGTATCTCTGACAGTCTTAATATTCCTCAACGGAGTATAAGAATGTTCCCCGGCGGAATACAAGATACCCCAGTGGAGTCATTTCCCCAACGCAGTCTAAAAAGCTTCCCCGCCAGAGGTGAATCATCTTACCCAGTAGATTCTGGAAGCATATCCCCTGTAGAGCGCAAATAAATCTCCCCAGTCAAATTCAGAAGGCTATCCTCACAAGAGTCTAACTGGGTTATCCTCAGCAAATTGCAACTGAAAGATCATCCCCAGCGAAGTTCTTTCTATCCCCAGCGGAGTTCATCATTAAAATCCCCAACAGAGCTTATCAACAGAATCCCTAGCGGAGTTATCGTTAAAATCTTCAGCAGAACGTCTCTTCCCCACAGAGTATTTCCCCTCGGAGTAATCTCTTCATCAGTTCATTCCCCCCAACGGAGTTCTTTTCTCCTACAGGTTTACCATCTTCGTTCATCATCCCCAGCGGAAACGAAGAACTCAACTCTATTCTCCAGCAGCCCCGAGATTTATTTTCCCCAGCTAAAACATCGCATTTCCATACATCATGATACATGAATATACGCATCATACCATACAATCTCATTTGTATTGAGAACATCATTGCTTGATCCATCTCATGCATTGCATGTGACTGACCTTTTACCTTTCAGGAAAGATGCAGTTAAGTCCCCAGCTACGTCGAAGACCTGACCGGTTCTTAAATCTCAATTGAATTATCCTCGGTTGAATTTCAGATAAGGTTCTCAATCTTGGCAGTTTCCCTACGTCATAGTGTGGACGAGTACTATAACCTCAACGGTATACTCCATTGAGCACGAGTCAGTTCCTAGATCTTGATGTTTTCCTCCGTCATAGTGTGGACAAGTTCTATAACCTCAACGGTATACTCCATTGAGCACGAGACAGTTCCTAGATCTTGATGAAGATGTTTCCCTACGTCATAGTATGGACGAGTACTATAACCTCAACGGTATACTCCGTGGAGCACGAGTCAGTTCCTAGATCTCGACAGTTTCCTCCGTCATAGTGTAGACAAGTTCTATAACCTCAACGGTATACTCCATTGAGCACGAGACAGTTCCTAGATCTTGATGAAGATGTTTCCCTATGTCATAGTATGGACGAGTACTATAACCTCAACGGTATACTCCGTGGAGCATGAGTCAGTTCCTAGATCTTGATGTTTTCCTCTGTCATAGTATGGACAAGTTCTATAACCTCAACGGTATACTCCATTGAGCACGAGACAGTTCCTAGATCTTGATGAAGATGTTTCCCTATGTCATAGTATGGACGAGTACTATAACCTCAACAGTATACTCCATTGAGCACGAGTCAGTTCCTAGATCTTGATGTTTTCCTCCGTCATAGTATGGACAAGTTCTATAACCTCAACGGTATACTCCATTGAGCACGAGACAGTTCCTAGATCTTGATGAAGATGTTTCCCTCCAGTTGAATTATGGACAGGTTCTTAAGACTCAGCCGAGGCATTCTCTCAGTTGAAGTACAAGCAAGTTCCTAAATCTCAACAAAAGTTAGACTTCCCCAGCGGAATCTTCTACAACAACAGGTATGCAAGTTCTCGATAAGGAATCTCTTATGCGATCGACAATCCTTCAGATGGCATATGTAAGCCCATCCTTCTACCAGCAGTCTCCAAATGGCATCTGTAAGCCCATTCCCAACATCACAATGCTGATACTACACCATGTGAGTGCAAATTTTTGGGCACTCTAGTGTTCAATTATCTTCCACCTTCGGATCACGAAAGGCTCAAAAGCCAATCTATCCTCAGGTTTAAGAAAATTGAACAGGGGCAACTGTTGTACCCCAAAATTTTCCCTCCCATATTCCTCAAGACTTGTCAAGAAGAAGCTTCAAGTTACTCAAGTTGGCTCAAGGTTTGGACAGTCAAATCACCTCCTAAGGCAATCAAGTCAAAATTAGGATTTTGTATTGCATCAAGGTCCTTACATCCAAATGGCCTCAAGTGTTACCCAATGTCCTAATATGTTCTTAAGTTCATCCATGTCAAATTTCAAGCCTTGTAGAGGAAGTTTGGTCAGTCAATTGCTCAAGAGACCCAAAAGTCGATTGTGCTAGGGCAAAAGTCAACTATGTCCCAAATACAGTCAAACCTCAAGATTTTTTGTCAACATTCTCATTTTGAAGGATAAATCATCATTTGATCAAGGGTTGATCATGATTCATCAAGGATTGCTCAAGATTCATCAAGATTCAAAAGTTGCTAAATTAGGGTTTTGTAGGAAAAGTCAACCCAACTTTGACCAAGCATAATTTTCTCATACTTTATGAGAAATGACCCATCCAAAACTAATTTTGAATATGATGCAATTTCCTACAATCCATCTTCACACCCCCAAGATCAAGAAATGCTCTCACAAAAAGTTGTAAATTTGGACATTATAGGTCATTTTGGAAAGTCAATAAAAACACATTTTTTGCCAAAGCTTATAACTTGAGCATGGAACATCAAAATGAGATGAGAACAAAAGGGTTGATTATAGGACATCTCAAGGTTTCTAAAAAGTCCACAAACACCTCCAAAATCTCAAAATTGAAGAAGTTATGCATTGTTAAAGTTGGGCATTTTTCCAAAATTGCCAAAAGTCAATCATCCTCAAAACTCCAATTTTTGACAAAAGGGCCCACTTTTTTCCACTTGATTTGGTCTTATCACACCACACACGTGTCCCATCTTTAATTTCATGACCAAACATTTATTTTTCTATTTTATTTAATTTTTATTGATTTAATTCATTTTAAATCTATATTAATTCAAATAAAATCCAAAAATTAATGAAATGGTATCTTTTTGATTTGTACAGCTTGCATGTATCATATAACACCTAGTCAATTCGTATCAAGTCAATTCAAGCACAAAAAATCAGATTTGGCCTATTTTTGGAAAGCTTATCAATGGTGATCAAATCCAATATTCCATCTTCAATGCACATGGATATTGGTCCAAATTTTGACCTAAGCTGATTCCATTATATGCACACAAGCCACACAAACCTAGAACACGCATAGAACACTGCAGAAACGGCCAGAACAAGTTTGTAAAAAAGCTTTAAAAGTGAGAGATCAAAAACAACATTGGAGTTTGATTCAGACAAAAATCACAACGTAGCTCTCTTCCTTGACATCCAGTGGAGCTATACCAATCAAAACCAAGTCTTTTCATTGCCTAGAACTCACTGCATTTTGTGTACAGGCAAAATCAAGGCGAATAGTGGTTACAGGGATGACCAGGAGGAAGAGACGAGTATGTTGGTACTCTTGGATTTCATATACATGGCCTAGGGAGGATTTTTGAGACATCCCACGAAACTTCCTGTGGATAAAAATCCGCAGGTAAATAACTAGGGTTGCGTTGAAGAAGATGATGACGTGTCTTTGTGTCATTGGTTCATTCGAATCAGTGGCGCGCTTTTTTTATTTTGTAGGCTTAGTGCGTTGTTTTACATATTATATTTACTCTTTATTCCATTAACAATAATGCAGTGTAGTTGGATTGGTGAGCGTGCGTTGCAAAACCCTTTGGGACCTGGGTTCGAATCCCAGGTCCCCCAAAATGCTTCTTATTATTTTCTTGCATATATTCCAATGAATTTCCAGGTATGAAGACCACCATACGCCTCAGAGATCAACATGCCAAGTGGCCCACCAGGCAGATCTAGTGACCAAGATTGCACTCCCATCATAGTCCTCGGTCAACAAACATGCATGGAATCACAAAAAGTCCAACAGGCTGGACGTTTGGGCCTGGATATTGCTGACTCCAACCTCAAATTAAGCCCAACACCCCCCCTGAGTTTGTTTATATTTTAATTCTTTTCATTATTTTTTTTATTTCTATTTTATTATTATTATTATTTTAATTAACCAATTAACTTTTTTTTCATAAAAAAAATCAGAAACAACAAAACATATTTTTATTTAATTCCATTAATTTTATTACTTATTTTTGTAAATAAACAATTAATTAATTTATTTAGTTTAAATAGGTTTAATAATAACATATTTTGCAATAAATTAAAATTGATTTAGAATTAGGTTTTTTTTTAATATTTTTACCATTTTTATTTTACTTCCCTAAATAATAAAAACCCAAAAAAATATTTTCAATTAATTAATTCAATCATTAATTTAGACTTAATTTTTAATTCAAAAAAATAACAAAAATATGCTTTATTGAATAAAAAGGGTCAAAACCCTAAAGGACACTTCGATTTAATTTTCTTGCGCGCGATTAATTTTTTATCCATATTTTAACTGCTTCAAGGATGTAATAGTCTTAACTTAGGATTTTATTTTATCGTTTTATTTACTTTCCGCAATTTAATTTTAAGGGTTTGTTTTTGGCGATGTAAATACACGACGCCTTGTAATAGCTTAGATTTATTTTCTGCAATTTAATTTCCGCAACCATTAACTGTTAGATGTTTGAATAATAGGCTATGCATGACAAGATCAAATTTTAATTTAAAATCAACAGTAGCTCACCATTAACATGTACAGATAAAAATAACTGAAAAACAATACACTCGCACATGCCACTCTTAGGGTACACCTCACTTGGTTGCCTCGAACATGGTCATTGAGTATAGGAAGTTTTAGAGGTCGTCCTCTTGTCCAAAGATCATAAGTTGCCTCGAAACGGTTGCCTCGGAAAAAATGATCTAAGACATTAGGGTTACCGTTAAGGTGTCCTAACATTGCTTTAGTGACCACACGTCCCTTAATCGAATTGACCCAAAAAAAACTCCAACGAAGGTGCTACCTACTCCTCAATAGTGGGATAGCACTGTCTAAAGGACATTTGCACAATTTAATTCCTTTTTGAGTAGGTAGATGGTTCTTAAGTACTTGCTCCTTTTAAAAACAAAACAAAACTTTTCGCACTTACACCTCTTTCAAAACAAAAACTTCTTTCAAACCCACAATCACAAAGAAAAGCAAACTTTTGAAAACATAGTGAGCAAGTACCTAAGAGCCCGTGGATAACCACAAATAGAAAGGGTGCTAACACCTTCCCTTTCTATAATCTACCTCCTGAACCCGAGAAACATCTCAAAAAAGGAATTTTTCTATGCTTTTGTCCTTTCCTTGTTGGATAAAATAAAAGACGGTGGCGACTCTTGCTTACTGCTACATTTTGCGAAAACAAGCGCAAAACGCAAACCAGCATTCAAAAACAGTCAGTTCTATTCCCACCGATCACACCAGGGCTTTTCTGTTACCTCTTCAGTCTCAATGTCACAGCAATGTGCAGGTTCGTCCAATCTTTCAATGATGATCCGGGGAGCTTCGTTGTCCCAATTGACCTTGAACATAGAAGACATCGTAGCCAACGCGTCCGCCAACTGATTCTCCTCTCTAGGGAAGTTTTCAAAGGCGATCTCCTCAAAATGTGGAAGCAATGTCAACACATACTCCTTATAAGGAATAAGATTTGGGTGTTTCATATCCCACTCGCCTTTGATCTGACTGATCACGAGAGCGGAATCTCCGAAGACCCTTAGAAACTTAATCCTTAGGTCAATTGCTGCTCGAAGACCCATGATGCATGCTTCATACTCCGCCATGTTGTTGGTGCAGTTGAAACATAGTCGGGCGGTAAACGAAGTATGAGAGCCTTTAGGAGATATGATCACGGCGCCAATGCCGTTACCCAAAGCGTTTGAAGCTCCATCAAAGTACATAGACCATCAGGATCCTTCCTCAGGTCCTTCATTCGATCCAGGTGTCTCACAATCAGTCACTATCATGATATTCTCGTCCGGGAATTCAAAGTTCATAGACTGGTAATCATCCACTGCCTGATGTGCCAAATGGTCTACCAACACACTTCCCTTAATTGCCTTTTGGGTCATGTACTGGATGTCATACTCAGTCAAGATCATCTGCCATCTTGCTATTCTTCTGGACAAGGCAGGCTTTTCGAAGATATACTTGATTGGATCCATCTTAGATATCAACAGAGTAGTGTGAGTCAACATATGTTGTCTCAGCCGGCGAGCATCCCATGCCAAAGTGCAGCAAGTTTTCTCGAGCAGTGAGTATCAGGTCTCACAGTCGATAAACTTTTTGCTAAGGTAATAAATAGCATGCTCTTTTCGGCCAGACTCGTTATGCTGACCCATCACACACCCCATTGAGTTGTCGAGTACTGTCAAGTATAAGATCAGAGATCTCCCTTCCATTGGTGGAATTAGAATAGGTGGCTCTTGGAGATACTCTTTGATCCTTTTGAACGCGGCCTGGCATTCATCATTCCAACGTACCACTTGATCTTTCTTCAGCAGCTTGAAGATTGGCTCACAAGTAGCAGTAAGGTGCGAGATGAATCGGGCAATGTAGTTCAATCGTCCCGGGAAACCTCTGACTTCTTTCTCTGTTCTGGGAGCTGGCATCTCCTGAATAGCTTTCACTTTTGCAGGATCTACTTGAATACCTTTGTCGCTTACGACGAAACCCAGTAGCTTACCAGATCTCACCCCGAAGGTGCACTTGTTCGGGTTTAACCTCAGCTTGTACAATTTCAACCTGTGAAACAGCTTCTGAAGGTGGTCAAGGTGTTCTTCCTCGGTTTGGGACCTTGCAATCATATCGTCGACGTATACCTCAATCTCATGATGGATCATGTCATGAAACAAAGCAACCATGGCACGCTGATACGTTGCCCCATCATTCTTCAGTCTAAAAGGCATGACCTTGTAGAAAAATGTACCCCACTGAGTAACAAAAGTTTTCTTCTCCATGTCTTCGGGAGCCATCTTTATCTGATTATAACCGGAGAAACCATCCATAAAGGAGAATACCTTATGTTGTGCGGTGTTGTCAACCAGAACGTCGATATGAGGTAGAGGGAAATCATCCTTGGGGATCGCCCTTTTCAGATCCCTATAGTCAACACACATTCGAACCTTACCATCCTTCTTCGGCACCGGAACCACATTGGCAACCCACTGAGGGTAAGAAGTAACTTCTAGAAAACCGGCGTCGAACTGTTTCATCACCTCAGCCTTGATTTTCTCAGACATCTCTGGGCGCATTCGGCGGACCTTCTATTTTACTGGAGGACAGTCTTCCTTGGTAGGCAGGCGATGAACCACAATGTCGGTATCCAACCCAGGCATATCTTCGTAAGACCATGCAAAGATCTCAACATAGTCATACAGCATCTGAATCAACCGTTGTTTCACACTAGCTTCCAGATTTGCACCGATCTTGACCACTTTCTTATCTATCTCGGTACCCAGATTTACTGTTTCCACTGGCTCTTCATATGGCTGGATGGCCCTCTCTTCTTGAAGTAACAGTCTTGCAAGTTCACCAGGCACTTCGCAATCATCTTCACCTTCATCTTCGGCTAAGTTGATCGGATTTTCGAAGTCATAACTGGCAATAGCAGAGTCGATACCAGTGAGATCCAGAGTGGATGTGGACCTGTATATGTGAGTGTGTGTAAAATAGTTGTTTTGCAATATATAATTAAAAGAAAAACAAGGAGCGCAAAATTTGAAATGCAAGAACGTCCAATGCTTTTATTAATGATATATGAAAATGACACACATAAAGCCCTCACAAATGAAGCCACAGTGCCCCGGGTAAGACACCGGGCCATAAAGTTTAAAACATTGTCTGTTATATATTTAAAACAAAAGTTTTATTACTGGGTAACAAAAGTAATAGGGATGAAATCCTTTGTTGTCCAGTTGCTTGGTCCACCGTCGGTCGTAGGATAGATCCAGCTGTCGAATTCAGACTCTTCCACATCGTCTTCAATGGCATTCACTCCCGAGTTGCTGATGAAAACGGGAGGTCTTCTAATCCGTGCATTATGTACAGCCCTTTGAGCTTCTGCAGTGAAACCCAAACCAAACTTGTTAGTCTTCTGTGTAAAATCAGGGAGTTGGCCCCACTGTGCACACCCACCTTTCTCAACAACAGCCCGGACATCCTTGAGGGAAGCCATCTTCATAGGAGAATCTTCAACAACAGTCTCAACTGACGCCAGTGTCTGGGGAACCTCTTCAAAATGTTGGAATGGGGTCTCAATGAACTCCCCATCCATCTCTACATACCGGAAAGAGTTGAGGTGGCTAACCATGTACTCTTTCTCTCCCTGTATTGTCACAATCTTCCCTTTGACCGGGTACTTCAGCTTCTAGTGGAGCGTCGAGGTTACGGCCCCAGCTTTGTGGATCCACGGACGACCCAACAAACAAGAATAAGATGGCCGAATGTCCATCACATAGAATGTAGAATTGAAAACCTGAGAACCAACCTTAATCGGGATATCAACTTCTCCATGCACCATTCTCTTAGACCCATCAAAGGCCCTGACGACAATGTTGCTTGGCTTCAGCTCCAACCCTTCACAATCCAACCGGTCTAGAGCTTTTTTAGGCAAGACGTTCAATGAGGAACCAGTATCCACCAATACATGTGCAAGAGTAGTGCCCCTACATTCAATGGAGACATGCAAGGCATCATTGTGATTCTTCCCCTTAGCAGTCAAGTCGGCATCAGAGAAACCCAACCCATTATCAGCAGTCAAATTGGCCATGCAATCTGTAAACTGATCAGCTGATGTCTCTTGTGGCACGTGGGCAGTCTTCAAGAAGGTAATCAGAGCCTTGGCATGGGCTTCTGAGCACAGCAACAGTGACAACATAGAAATCTTGGACGGGGTTTACCCCAGCTGTTCAACTACATTGTAATCACTCTTTTTGATGATCTTCAGAATCTCTTCCATCTCTTGTTTAGAAGCTTCAACAGTAATCGTCTTTGGTGCCTCTGTCTGGGCAGGCACATCAGTGGTGATCCCTTTGCCCCGAGTGTCAGATGACTCGGCGACAGGGGTAAGAATAGGAACTTGAACAGGAATAGCGGCAGGTACATTGGCAAGTGTAATAACAACGAGTTTTCAGACAGTTGGTGGAGCAATATCAGGTGAGAAAAGTCTTCCGCTGCGGGTGACTTTAGCAGGTCCAACAATATTGCTGATGTCAGTATCAACATCCAATTCTTGCTTAACTCCATGAAAATGAACATCGTCCCCATAGTGCCAAGGGGCAGCTTTATCAGAGGTGTAGGGGATGGGCCCCGGAACAGTGATGATCACAGGTGCGATTCTCGGAACAGGTGTAATTCTAACAGGCTTCCTCGAGGTAGCCTTGGAAGAATTGTTGAAAATGGTAATGATGGGAACTTCTTCAGTATGAACTAGAGGAACAACAATTATCTCAAACAGAATCTCTTTACTATCCATCAGGCGTTGGACACCTGACTTCAAAAGATGGCAGCCGGTAGGCAGAACAGAACACACACGGCAACCTTCGTCACAGCCCGGAAATAGACCGGCTAGAAAAAAGTTCTTCTTTACAGTCATCAAAGGGGTAACAATGTCATCCACAGAAACCACAAACGAGTCTTCTTCTATAGCATTCACTCCATGCTTGGGCATAAGAGCAGTCACAACATTAGGTCTTTCGGGCGTCTCGAACTCAATCTCCTTCACATCAATTAAGTCCTGTATCTTATTCTTCAAGGTCCAACAATCATCTCTATTATGCCCCGGGCTATCAGAGTGATAAGCACAACGGGCATTAGGGTTATACCTTGGTGACGTTGTATTTGGATTCTTTGGGGCTTCCTTTGGAATCACCAGATTGGTCTTCAGCAACTGTGGTAGAATCTGAGATAAGGTCATGTTGAGACGAGTGAATTGTCTTCGAGGTCTCTCATCCTTTTGTTGATTTTTATACTGAGGAGCACTAGCAGGTTTTGAAATAACAACCGCATTAACAGCTTGGAGGTGTTCAGGTCTATTCTGTCTTTTCAAACTATAGACAGCACTGGACTCTTTCTTAAACGGCTTCTTCTCGGTGCTCGATGAAGCACCCTTTTGTATCTTACCAGCCTTAATACCAGCCTCAATCCTCTCACCGGTCAAAATAAGCTCTATAAACCCAGAAGAAGAGCTTCTAATCAGGTGGTTGAAAAATGGTCCAGACAGGGTCCCCAGAAACATGTCCACAAGCTCCCGATCAGCCAAGGGTGGTTGCACTCTTCCGGCGAGGTCCCTCCACTTCTGAGCATAATCTTTGAATCCTTCACCCGTTTCCATTGACATACTCTGGAGTTGGGTACGCGTAGGAGCGAGGTCGGAGTTGTACTGGTACTGCCTGTAGAAAGCAGTAGCCAAATCTTCCCAACTGCGGATACTGGCTCCGTCCAACTGGTAGAACCACTCAAGCTGAGTCCCTGAGAGACTGTCTTGAAAGAAATGGATCCATAAGTTCTTATCAGCGGTGTACGGCTGAATCTTCCTCACATATGACCGGAGGTGCAGCTTCGGACAAGAAACTCTGTCATACTTAGCAAAGGCTGGTTCCTTGAATTTGTGGGGAATCACCACCCCAGATGATAGACCCAGATCACCAAAGTCCAGACCAGGCACCTTCTGAACTTCCATAGCACTCAACCTGTCTTCCAGTTGCTTGTATCTATCCTCAGCAGGAGGATACTGTTCTTCGTCGAAGTCCGTCTTGTTGTCGGAGACCACAGGGCTAGGAGCCCTCCTTTCTTCCTGACTATCTTTCCCTCTAGATGAGGTGGTCAAATCAACTTCATTCTGAAGCCTGTTTCCAAACCTAGGACCAGTGTTGAACAGGATGGTCCTCTTCTTCTTCTTCTTCTTCTCTTTCAGAATCAGGGTCTTCAGATCTTGCTGACCCTTAGCTAGATTCATTAACAACTCTTGAAATTGGGCATTCTAGGCCTGGAGGGCCTTGATGGCTTGCTCAGTTGAAGGTTTAGCAGACATGATGATTGCTGAAATAAACAGCGAAGAAGATAAGAGACCTGTAATGGGTACCTGTTATGGAGTGCATGAGATGAAATGCGTATGATTATGATTTCAAAGACAATCGGGAGATTCAAATTTGTAAACCAGAAAGGAAACACACTTTATTAGATAAACTTTGTAATTCAAATTGTTCAACAAATTGCCCTTAAGGCGTTACAAGAATGGAAATACTGAAAAGTAAATAAAAACTGGAAAGGAAATCAACAAAGGTCAATCAATGCTCCCATGGTCTCTTCTTGTCGGTGCGGACATAATCGTTGAGAATCCGCTCGTTCTCTAACTGCCTAGCCAACCTCTGGATCTTCCTCTCTTGCTCGTTGAACTTCTCTCGGTAAGAATCCCATTCCTCCCTCAGTTGCATCCAAGACCTTTTCAGTGCCCCAATGTCAGTGGGCATATGAGGATGGAGGATGGTTGGAAGAATCCCTTCTTCATTAGCAACTTCAACAATGATAGGCCGGACGGCTTCATATGGCATACCCAGCTTTTGGGCACGGGTACGGACCCATCTAAGATATGGCTCCATTGGAAGCGAAGTCTTTGGGCCCAGCTCGTGTGGATCAGATTGGTGAACTCTATCCCAAGCCCTTATGAATCTGCGATGTTGCTCGTCGCTATCCCCTTGAAAATCAAAGATGATACTAGGCATTAGCATCTCATGAGGTCCTTGTCTTCTGGCACGTCCGGAATGACGCAGAGCTAAGCATGGATTGTAAGAAATTCCTCCATGGGTTCCTAACAGTGGGACATTGGGGTACTCCCCACATTGATCAATAATAGTCACCTCATCCATACCCTTGAGAGCCCAGATGATGTCATTATGAGAGAGAGACATCACCCTATAAGCCCAGCCCATGCCTTCTTTGTTCTTCAGCACTGACTTGGGAAGGTGCGAAATAAACCACCTTGCCAATAAGGGAGCACAACACATCAAGGTTCCCCGCTTTCGGGCAGTACGAGCATAGAGCTGATGAAGAATGTCACCCAAGAGAGTGGGTACCGGATTCCGAGAGATGAAGATCTTTATCACATTCACATTAACAAAGGAGTCAGAGTTCAGAAACAATACCAAGCCGTATATCAGAAGATCCAGAATATCCTCGAATGCCTTGAAGTCTAGACTATCCCAGAAATAGTTAGCCTTACCAACCAAGAACTTAGTCAGAAAGCCCTTTGCCCCACTTCTAGTCTCCCAATTAGCCATTACCTCTTCTTTGGTCAAATGAAGGGCTGCAGCAATTTCTTCGGGCCTAAGAATCTTCTCCCAACCAGTAAACGGGGTCTGCTCCAGAACAGAGATACCGAGCAGCTCAGAGAACTCTTCTAGGGTGGGGACCAACTGGTAGTCCTGGAAAGTAAAACAATGGTACAGCGGATCATAGAATTGGACCAAAACACTCATCATCTTCTCGTCCAATTTAGAGGTAACCAAACTGAGAAGATAACCGTGTCTCCTGAGGAAGGAAGTAGTATCAGGCATCTTTGCAACCAAATCTTTAAGCAAGGTGGGAACCTGGACAAAGTTGATCCGGATGGTATTCCTACGCATGGGCATCATGATGACCTACAAAATAGAACAAAGATGAATCCCTCATGTATTTGAAATAGGTTAGTCCAGTGCAAGATGTATGCAATGTTATGATCTCATGATGTCATGATAGTAAGCACACCACAAGTATCCACAAACGGCAAACATGGTAAAGGCACACAAGTCACACAGAGAGCCCTTAAATTTCAGGCTGGCAAGGAGCTCAGGTACTACCCTCTTTCAGTTCAGTTGGTTTAAACATGTCCTAAAAATAGTAACCAGGTTCTAGAGGATCTCAATATCACTGACTACCCTCGATCAGTCATAATTCCAGTTTAGCAACCTTTTCTTGCAGCCGGAATCATCGCGAGAGTTTAGTCTCAATGAGTGTAGCATACTGCTACTGTTCTATGGCCAAGTTGGTCAATTTAAAGGTTCTAAGGTCAGTTGGTGCTTAATGACCCCTTAGATGACCCATATTCTCCTCGTTCCAACACAAGGGATATCGGTACAATCTAAAGTGCCACACCAACGTAGCTACTGCTTCAACCGTATCGGTCTACGCCGTACAGTTCCCTCACAGTTTATTGCTACTTACCTAAAGGGTATCCCCCAGATCCGAGTAGGATCTATAGTAACTCCGATACAAGCCCACAAATATAAATCATACAAAGCATACAATTGAAAACACAATGATCTATTCCTAAGGTACACCCCACTTTTAATTTAATCCCCAGCAGAGTCGCCAATTCTGTGATACGGTGGGAAGAGAACTGACTGTTTTTGGAATACTGGTTCGCATTTTGCGTTTGTGTTTGCAAAATGTCGCGGTAAGCAAGAGTCGCCACCGTCTTTTATTTTATCCAACAAGGAAAGGAAAAAAGCACAGAAAAATTCCTTTTTTGAGATGTTTCTCGGGTCCGGGGGGTAGATTATAGAAAGGGAAGGTGTTAGCACCCTTTCTATCCGTGGTTATCCACGGGCTCTTAGGTACTTGCTCAAATTGTTTTCAAAATTTGCTTTTCTTTGTGTTTGTGGGTTTGAAAGAAGTTTCTGTTTGAAAGGAGTGTAAGTGCGAAAAGTTTTGTTTTGTTTTAGAAAGAGCAAGTACTTAAGAACCATCTACCTACTCGAAAAAGGAATCAATTTGTGCTAATGTCCTTTAGAAAATGCTATCCCACTATTGATGAGTAGGTAGCACCATCGTTGGAGTTTAAGGGTCAATTCGATTAAGGGACGGGTGGTCACTAAAGCAATGTTAGGACGCCTTAGCGGTAACCCTAATGTCTTAGATCATTTTTCCGAGGCAACAGTTTCAAGGCAACTATGATCTTGGGACAAGAGGACAACCTCTAGAACTTCCTATACTCAATGACCACGTTCGAAGGCAACCAAGTGAGGTGTACCCTAAGAGTGCGCATGTGCGGGTGTGTTATTTCGGTTAATTTTATCTTTGTACATGTCATGGGTTATCTATGTTGATTTTAAGTTCAAACATTTGATCTTGTCATGCATTCCATATTTACCAAACATCTAACAGTTTATGAGTTGCGGAAATTAAATTTGCGGAAATTAAATCTAAACTATTACAAGGCGTCGGGTATTAACATCGCCAAAGACAACCCTTGAAATAAAAATGCGGAAAATAAAATAAAGCGATTAAATAAAGTCCTAATTAAAAGCTATTACATTCCGGGAAACAATTACATCAATATGGTAAAATAGATCGCGTGCGGAAAGTTAAATCAAATGCGAGTTTTTTAGGGTTTTGACCCTTTTTTGAAAGAAAGTGAATTTCTGGTTTATTTTTGAATTAAATGGAATTAAACTAAGTTATTTAAATAAATTAATTAATTAATTAAGAAAAATATATTTTTGGATTTTTGGATATTTAAAGAAATAAAAATAAATTTGATTAAAGTTAGTAAAAACTTAATTTTCTACATTAATTTTAATTATTTGCAAAGATATTAAAAATTATACCTAATTAAAACTAAGTTAATTGAATTAATTTATTTACAAAAATAAAGTTGAATTTAATTTTAAAAAATAAAAGTTTTTTGGTTTTTGATTTTATGAGAAACAATTCTAATTGGTTAGTGATAATAAAAATAATTAATTAAAAAAATATAAATAAAAAATTAAAATAAAAAGAAATAGAAATAACCCAAAGAGGGGTTTTGGGCCCAGATCAGGAGGTGAGATCAACAATTCAAAGGCCCAAACGTGCAAGCCTGTATTGACCTTCCTTGATTCCCTGTGGCACGTTGACCTGGCCTTATGATATTCATCACCTTTGGGCCATCAAATTTGGCCTGGAGGCCATCTGGCGTCTTGAGATCTGAGGGAGTATGATGCACTGCAAGGCATGAGATACGCTGGAATATCTGAAAGAAAAATATAACAAATAGTTTGGGGACCTGGGATTCGAACCCAGGTCCTGCAGGCCAATGCAAGCGTTCCACTACCACTCAGCCAACGTGTCGTAATTGTTAGTGGAATGAACAATAAGCATTATATGATAAAACAAATAAATATGCCAGAATTAATAAAAAGAAGCGTGAATATTTGAATCATCCAATGGGAGGGGGACGTGTCATCGTCTTCCTCATTGAAAACATGGTTATTTACCTGCGGATTTTTATCCGCAGCTAAATCTGTGGGTTCATCCTAAAACGAGTTCTAAAAAATGCAAACCAAGACCATAGTCATGATCGTCTATTTTCCCTGATCACGTCCATATCCATTGTTTGCCCTGATTTTACCTGTGGAGAAAACGCCCAAAAATGAATACATGGAACCCTAGAATCGGCTAGGGGGTTACAGGCTATGAAAACAAAATCAAATAATGCCGAAAGTCTCTAAATGGAACGATAAACATGATTGTGTAAAGATTTTGGCAAGAAAACGCAGGAATATGAGTATGCGATTTCAACTGAAAGGCAAGTTTCAGAGAGACTTACAGCGCGTTTTAGGAGATGAATGGCCTTGATTTTGATTGCTATAGACTCAGTGGATGTCCAGCAAGAGGATAGTGTTGAGATTTTGCTTTGAATCGGCCTCCAAGGGTGACTTCAGTTTCAAGCTTTTTCAAGTTTTTTTCAAGTTTGGCTTTTCTGATTTTGCTGCCTCTAGGTTCTCAAACTTGTGTCTTTAGCTTGTATAAGTATAATGGAATGAATTAGGTCAGGTTTTGGGCTTTGAATCCTTATGCATTGATGATTGAAGATGTGATTTGATCTTCCATGAAAAAGCTTCCAAATTTGTCAAAAACCAATATTTTGTGCATGATATGGCTTGATACGAGTTTGATCATGTCCATGATGATAATTAAAACCTGTATCAATCAAAAAGATACCAAGTTATCAATATTTAGATTTTATTTGGATTTAAATTAATTTAAAATGAATTAATTCAATAAAAATCAAATAAAATAGAAAAAATAATAATTGGACACAAGACTGAATCTAGGACACGTGTGTAGTGTCACAAGATCAAATCAAGTGGAAAAAAGTGGGACCATTTGACAAAATTTGAAGTTTTGAGGATGGTTGACTTTTGGCAATTTTGGAAAAATGCCCAACTTCAACAATGCATAACTTCTTCAATTTTGAACTTTTAGAAGTGTTCTTAGACTTTTTAGAAACCTTTTGATGTCCTCTAACCAACCTTTTTGGTCTCATCTCATTTTTATGTTCCATGCGCAAGTTATAAGCTTTGGAAAAAAAGGTGTTTTTGTTGACTTTCAAAAATGACCTATAATGTCCAAATTTGTAACTTTTTGTGAGGGCATTTCTTGATCTTGGGGTGTGAATATGGATTGTAGTAAATTGAATCCTATTCAAAATGAGATTTGGATGGGTCATTTCTCATAAAGTATGAGAAAGTTATTCTTGGTCAAAGTTGAGTTGACTTTTCCTACAAAACCCTAATTTAGCAACTTTTGAATCTTGATGAATTTTGAGAAATCCTTGATGAATCATGATCAACCCTTGATAAAATGATTAATTATCCTTCAAAATTAGAATGTTGACAAAAAATATTGAGGTTTGACTGTATTTGGGTCACAGTTGACTTTTGCCCTAGCACAGTCGATTTTTAGACCTCTTGAGCAATTGACTGACCAAACTTCCTATACAAGGCTTGAAATTTGACATGGATGAACTTGAGACCATATTAGGACATTGGGGAGCACTTGAGGTCATTTGGATTCAAGGACCCTGATGCAACACAAAACCCTAATTTTGAATTAACTGCCTTAGGAGATGATTTGACTGTCCAACTCTTGAGCAATCTTGAGCCACTTGGAGATTCTTCTTGCAATGTCTTGAAAAATATGGGAGGGCAAATTTTGGGGTAAAACAGTGTGTGAAATGAGTGTAGGATGTCCCCAAGAAATATAGGTACAGGATTCCGAGATATGAAAATCTTGACAGCATTCACATCTATAAGCTGATCAGGGTTTGGGAACAAGACCAACCCATAGATGAGAAGTGCTACAATCTCCTCAAAGGCTTGCAGATCTAGAGAATTCCAGCAGTATTGTGCCTTCTCAGACAGAAACTTTTCCAAGAAACCCTTGACACCACTTCTGGTTTCCCAATGACCTTTGATGTCAGATGGTTGCAAGTGTAAGGCTTGAGCAACATCTTCAGGCTTTGGTTCTCTTTTCGTACCATTGTAGGGTAGTTGATGGAGAATAGGAATCCTCAGGAGTTGAGAAAATTCCTCCAAAGTAGGTACTAGTTGGTAATCAGAGAATGTGAAACAGTGGTGTAGGGGGTCAAAGAACTGGAATAGAGCTTTCACCATGTCTTCTTCAATGTTGGAGTTGACCAAGTTGAGAAGTCTACCATGTCTTTCACTGAAAGGAGAATTCTATGGAATCTTGGAAGTAAGCTCCTTGAGTTGAGGAGGGATTCTCACAAGGTTGACTTGAATTATTTTCCTGCAAAGAGATTCCATGACCTACAAAACAAGAACAAAGATGAAGATCCAAACCCTTGAAATGGTTAGTGGATGCATATGATGCTTTATGATGTTCATGATGTATGCACAAACATATGTACAAGCAAATCACAAGATCCTAGTTTCAGGCTTGCACGAGGTTTCATAGGTAAGTACCCTCTTGAAGTTAGTTGGCTCAACCTGTCCTATAAATAGTAATTGGGTCCTAAGGAGCTCAATATCACTGGATTATTTTCTGTGTTCATTGTTTTGGTTTAGCCACTTAACTAGCGACCAAAATATTCCAAGAAAACAACCCTCAATGAGTGTAGTATCGAGTATCTACCAACTTTGGACTGCATTAAAGCCGGTCATCTCACTACCCCTAAAAAAGGCCAAGATGGTCAAGTAAGGTTCTAAGAGTTCATTAGTGCTTCATGACATCACTCAGTGGCCCCGTATTCTCTTTGATTGACTCAAAGGCTATCGATACTCACAAATATGTCGCACTAATATAGTTATTGCTTCAACCATGTCGGTATACCCCGCACAGTTTCCACAATGTATTGCTATTTACCTATGAATGTTTCCCAAAATCCGGGTGGAGGATTCAAACCCAAACAAGAGAACCAAATGTAAAGCAATCAAAGCAAACAAGGTAAGCATGCAAGGGTGATCTAAGCCCTAAGGTTACTCCACTTTTAAAGTTCATCCCCAGCAGAGTCGCCAGTTCTGTGATGCGGTGGGAGAACTGACTTGAGGTTTCGCGTTTCTATTCGCAAATGTTTTGGTTTAGCAAGAGTCGCCACCTACTTTTTATTTTATCCTAAGGAAAGGTCAAAAAGCACAGGAAAGACCTTTGAGACGTTTTCTTGGGTTCGGGGAGTAGATTATAGAAAGGGAAGGTGCAAGCACCCTTTTCATCCATGGTTATCCATGGTTTCTTAGTTACTTGTTTAGATCACTTGCTTTACTTTTCCAATTATTTGAGATGGTGCTTTGTGTGTGGTTTTGAAAGATGTTTTGAAAAGAGGCCATCGTTGTGGCAACCTTTGTAATGATTCTTGTTTGAATGTATACAAAGGTGTTTTTGTCTTTTGAAAAGATTTCAATGTTTGAAAGTTTGATTTGGGAAATGTTTTGAAATTGTGTTGTGAAGTGTGTTTGAAAATAGCAAGGATGTTTTGCAAGCTTTTGATCAAGTAACTAAAAGCTATCTCCCCTATTTTACTCAAAGATCTTTCCTAATGTTTTTAACCCTTTTGACAGTGTTGTTTCACCATTGCATTTGGTGAACAACCTTGTGTTAGGATGTTAAACGGGACAGGCGCGGGTCATCGTATAGACCATGATAGCAATTGTGTCAAGTATTTTTGGCAAATTTTCTTGAGGGACTTGATCATTTTTGTTTAGGCAACCAAGATAGCGTCATCAAGGGACTATGATCTTTTGTTTTGTTTTGTTTTGCCAAAGTACCCAACATGCATACCATGGCCCATTTTTGAAGGCAACAAGTGGATTGTAACCCTAGGGGTGCAAGTGTGTATTGTGTTTGATTTTCATGCATTTTTGTCTTTGATTAGGTCAAACTATTTGTTGATTTGGTTTTTTGCATACAAACCTTAATTCTCTAATCATGGCATACTTGAAAGCGTAAAGTGCGAGAATTTAAAATTCTAAGCTATTACAACATGATTATGGGGATGGGGGTACAATTTTGAATGGGGGATATTTGACAAGAAATATAAACCCTAGTTTACTATTACATCCAAATTGAATTTAATTGCATAAGATAAATGGACAATATTTAAATATTCAAAATAAACAAATATATCAAATAATATGAAGTATGCAAAAAAAGGGGTTTTTGTTCATTAATGTATGTAAACTATTTTAATATAAAAAATGAAGAAATAAATAAAAGATTTGTTTTATTTGTTTAAGGGTAAAACCCTAATTCCTTTAAAAAATAAATATATTATATTATTTATATACAATAAAATATATTAATATGTACAAGAATAAAATATACCTGAAAAAGGTATTTTTTAGTATAAATAAATAATAAAAATAAAAAATGTAATATTTTGTTTTTTTTATTCTAGAGTATTTAATAAAATAAAAGTATATATATATATATATATATATATATATATATATATATATATATATATATATATATATATATATATATATATATATATATATATATATATATATATATATATATATATATATATATATATATATGTGTGTGTATATTAAATATATTAAATAGGTATAATATAAAATAAATTATATTCAAAAATAAATTATTTTTTTAATAATATTTTCAGTGTGAATAAAAATAAGAAATAAAAATAAAAGTATAAATTACATATTATTTTTAAGTTGAAATAAATATAAAAGTATTTAAAATGTTTTCTATATTAGAAAAATTAAAATAAAATGCCAAATAAATGTAAAAAATTATGAAAATGTTTTTTGAGCATTTTTTATATTTGGAAATAAAATAACAAAAACAAAAATGAAAACAAAAATGCAAAAATATAATTATTCAAGAAATTGGGCCAGGGGTGCAAAAATGAAAGTGGGAGGTGCCAAAAGCAAGTCTGGCCAGGCCCAGCCCAAGCCAGCTTCATCTTCAACCTTCAGACTTTGTAAACGCGCGCGCCTGGTTCAAATGCTACATCCTGCATACGTGATCTTTTGCAAAAACTCACAACATCAAACTTGTAGAGAATTTCAAGACGATTCCAACCATATAAACAACTAATCCTAACTCTCAAAGACCAGAGAGAATTTCTCTGGCCCTAAAATCTGACCTAGTTTTTTCAGCATGTTCATGGATGAAATTCTCCTAGCACACTTAATATAAATGAAAATTGAGCATATGTACAGCTTCATGGCAATGAACACTACATTTTTTATTCACAAACCTAAGGCTAAATGTTCCTAAATAGAGAGATAGAAAGTGAAGAAAAACCTGCTTCAGTTGGATTCGTGTAGGGCAATGCAGTGCTTCTTAACAAGTTTTGAGGTGTTTGGTAGCTTGCTTGAACTTCACTTGACCTTTTCCAATAGCTATCTTGCCTTGAATGTCCTTGAATCAGCCTATAGAACTCAACCTGCACAAGCTTGAAATGAAAATGGTGAACACTGTAAATGGAGTTACAGTTGGCTTTTGGTGTTTGGGATAGCTTGAGTGAGTTGGATGGAAGGTGTTTGAAGCAAAATGGGGCAAAACGCACGAGCCAAATGAGCTGGGGAACTCAAGTTGCAGCACCGGCCCTATTTTGCCAAAAAAGTGTGATTTCTGGCTATGGGGTGTTTTGGGGCTCAAGCACTCGTGTTTCTAGCTCAGAGGGTTGTGTGAAAGATGTCCTGAATGTTTGTGTAAGTTGATCTTTGCTGGTTTTCAAGTTGTAAGCATTTGGACAAGTTTCTTATTTTTGAAGCAAGAAAGTGGAAGTGATATGTAACAAGCTTATGCAGGCTATACAACACCATCTAATCTCTGATCTTTGCCCCCCTAATCAGTGGATTTGTTTAGCTGCAAGAGATTTGGCTCCATGCTCAAGGATAGTTGGTTTGACATAAAGCACACTTTTGCAAAAATGGAAATGTGCCTTTTACCATTTAGGGATTAGTTTTGTGTACAATGTCCAAATGACCAAGATAATGCATTAGCTCAATGGATTTGCATTAAATTATGGAGTGTTAAATGGTTTAGAGGCCTGCAAACTAGTGTAAGGCATGCTGGTTTGAAAATGCAACTTGAGTGAACATGATTTTGCCATGGATACAAAGTGAGTTTTTTCCAACTTCAAGCTTTCGATTCTCCCTAACCACAAATGTGTTTGAGGAGTTCTTGGATAATTTTGAAAGCTTGTAAAATGCTCTATAATCCATATTTGAAATGCAAATTGATACTCAAAGTGGAACTATGTGAAAAATGTCCAAGAAGATAGGTCAAAATCCTGCCTAAACTAGGGCAAAATTTCATTAAGTTAAAAGTTTTAGGGACCCTTGTTCCAAAAATCATAACTTGAGATCCAAGCTTCTTTTGAGAAAACTTTGTGAATAAAAGTTGTATACTTTGTGGAGGACTACAACTTTCATGTTGTAAGTTTTTTTTTAATCCATTTGCATCATGGTGAAAATGTGGGACAAAGTTAGGAAAAATTAACAAAATTTCATAACTTAGAAAAATTCTAAGTTATGAATTTTTTCAATTTCAAACCCTAATTTGCAATTTTGGGTTTCTTGATAAACAAGTTTCATAATTTGACATATTTTTATGAAAAATGACCCTTGGCACTTGATTTTGACCAAAAAGTCAAAGTTTGACTTTTTAGAGTACAGTCAAATTTTGATCAGTTGACTGAAAAATTCATCTGTCAATCCCATGCATTTGAGATCTTTTGAACTTGTTGAAAAGGTCAAGATGATTCCATTGAGTCCTTGAGTCCATGGTTGAACCTAATTTGCCATTGGCTAGGTCAAAAGGTCAGAAATTTCCTTTGTACAGTCAAAACCCTAAAAATGACCATTTTACCCTTTTGGTGATCTGATTAAATTTCTTGTGGAATTATGGTCCAAACATGATCAAATGGTTCATATGAGTTCATAATGTTGATGCGGGTCAAAATTCATGAGGTTTGACTGTAAATTGGCCACAATTAACTTTTTTTCCCCAATACAGCTGATTTCTAGGTCAAATGTCCAATTGACTGGGCAAAAATTTGATTCAAGGCATGAAACTTGGTATGGACAAACTTATGAGTCCAATATGAAGTATGAAAGTCAATTTGAGCATTGAAGGTCCAAAAATCCTTGTGCAAATTCAAACCCTAGTTTAGGTCATCAATTCAAGGAGATGTCTTGAGCAGAGCAAACCCTAGCTTGATCTTGAGTTCCAAGAGCCTTATGATGAGAAATGTTGATAAAATGAGAGGGAAAATTTTGGGGTACAACAGTACCCCATTGAGTAACAAAGGTTGTCTTCTCCATGTCTTCGGGATACATTTTAATCTGATTATAACCGGAGAAACCATCCATAAAGGAGAAGACCTTATGCTGTGCGGTGTTGTCAACCAGAACATCGATATGAGGTAGAGGGAAATCATCCTTGGGACTTGCCCTGTTCAGATCCCTATAGTCAACACATATCTGAACCTTACTGTTAGAACAATGTTTGAATCTAGTACCCTATATTTAAGTTTTGATGATAACAAAGTGAAAAGATATAGTAGTTAAATATTTTATGAGTGAATTATATGCTGCCTAAAATTACTATGCTCTGACTTGCAGATATGCTGATTAAAATAAGCAAGATCACGTTTTCAGCATCAGAATATGATTTCATACACCAGCATCAGAAGTTGCTGAATCAGAACGTCAAGATCAGATGACCAACGCTTGCACATGCTGAAGCTTGATGAACAGAACTGCGCGTAAACCACTCTGATACAGAATCAAATTAGTTCATCAGCAGCGAAGCAGAATCAGAATGAGCCAAGCCAGAACGTGCATTGAAGAAGCAACGGTACTGTGCATTGAAAGCTAATCAATACCAACGGCATCATTCTAGACAAGATCTGCTCAAAAAGGAAAGCTTGTTAATAGCATTGAATCAAGAATATTTGCTTCAACGTTCATCTTCTCAAGTGCTATATAAACCAAGCTTTGAAGATTATCACGGCTAATGCTTCCAAACTCTCTACACGCACAAAGCTGAACAATAATCTTCACTCTACAAGTTTTGCTAAACCAACAAACTCTGATACTCCATTAGCGTTTAGCAACCTAGTATTCTAAGCTTCATTTGTGTAAACATCACAGTTGTGATATAGTTTTTTGGTAGAAAACATTCACACACATTTGCTTATACCTTTGTAAGAAAGTGTTGCCTTGACAAACCGGATTGTGGTTTGAATCAAGAAGGTTTTAGCAGTTGCTAAAGCAGATTTGTATTCAGTTGAATATAGTGAATTAAGACCTCGTTGGAGAGAGGCGAAATCACCTTGACGGGTGGACTGGAGTAGTTTGAGATCAAACGAACCAGGATAAAAATATCTTGTCATTTGCTTTAAGATTCCAGTTTTACAATTCAACCCCCCCTTCTTGTGTTTTTCACCCCTTCAATTGGCATCAGAGCGCCTGGTTCTGAGCTAAAACACTTAACCGTGTCAGTAAAAGATCCAGCGTCAGAAAAACACAATGGCAGGAAACAACTCTCATTTCAGCAATGACACCAATGAGGACAGAGACAGATTCAGCGGCAAACCTCCAGTCTTTGATGGAGAAAACTTTGACTACTGGAAAGACAGAATTGAAAGCTTCTTTCTAGCACATGATGCTGATCTGTGGGATATGGTGACAGATGGATACACGCACCCTGTTAATGCAACTGGTCAGAAGATTGATAGAAAATCAATGACTGATCAACAAAAGCGTGATTTCAAGAATCACCATAAGGCCAGAACCATCCTTCTCAGTGCTATCTCCTATACTGAGTATGAGAAGATCTCCAACAGAGACACAGCTAAGAACATCTTTGATTCTCTCAGAATGACGCATGAGGGCAACGTTCAAGTCAAAGAAACAAAAGCTCTGGCGCTCATTCAGAAGTATGAGGCGTTTAAAATGGAAGAATCTGAATCCATTGAAACTATGTTCTCCAGATTCCAGATTCTGGTAGCTGGTCTCAAAGTTCTGGACAAGGGATACTCTACTGCTGACCATGTCAAGAAGATAATCAGAAGTTTACCCAAGCAGTGGAGGCCTATGGTTACTGCTCTGAAGCTGGCGAAAGATCTCAACAAAATCACTCTGGAGGAACTTATAAGCTCCCTCAGAAGTCATGAGATAGAGCTGGAAGCTGACGAGCCTCAGAAGCAAGGTAAGCCTATAGCTTTAAAATCTAACAGAAAATCTGAATCTAAAGTTTTGCAGGCAGTTGAAGAAACATCTGATGGATCCTCATCAGAAGAAGACGAGCTTTCTCTTCTCTCCAGAAGAGTAAATCAACTGTGGAAGCAAAGACAAAGGAAGTTCAGGAATCCCAGAAGATCTGATCAGAACGAGTCTTCTTCCAGATACAGAAGGACAGATTCTTCCTCTGGATACAGAAGATCTGAAGGCTCCTCAGGTAGCAAGAAGCCAAATACAAAAGACATCATCTGCTACGAGTGCAATGAGCAAGGACACTACAAGAGTGACTGTCCAAAGCTTCAGAGGGAAAAGCCCAAAAAGAAGTTTGGAAGAGAGAAGAAGAAAAGTCTCATGGCCACATGGGATGACTCTGACTCGTCTGAAGCTGACTCAGAATCAGATGATGAAAGGGCGAACATAGCGCTTATGGCTAACATTCCAGATGACAGTGAAGCTTCTGACTCAGACTCAGAATCAGACACAGAAGAGGTATTCCCTAACTTCGCTGTTAATTTTACAAAGGCTGAACTTGCTGAAAGCCTAAATGAAATTCTGGAACGTTATCAGCAGATTAGAGCTAAATTCAAAGACCTGAAAAGGACTCTTGAATCTGACTCTAATAAGTCTGAGAGTCTCAAATTGGAAAACTCTGAGCTGAGAGATAAAATTTTAAAATTAGAAAACTCTTTACAAAACTCTCAGAAGGAACCAATTGCTGAAACTCCCAGCAACGCTGATGAGATCATCAAGGAGTATGATCATAGTTTCCAGAAGTTCCTTGCTAAAAGCATAGATAGAAGCAGAATGGCTTCAATGATCTATGGAGTTAGCAGAAACGGCAGGAAAGGAATAGGATACCTAGGTAAGGTTCCTACACCTAAAAATGTCATGGATTTAACCATTAAACACACTCCTCTAAATTCACACTTTGTGTATGGTCACACACATGACATCAAATATACTAGTAGTAATCACTTTGTGAAACCAAAATTCAATCAGAGTTTTGGTAAAACTAACAAATCAGGACCCAAGAAGATCTGGGTACCTAAGGATAAAATAATACATGTTGCAGATATCTTTAGCAGCAAATCAGAAACACCAGTCATGGTACCTGGACTCTGGCTGCTCACGTCACATGACGGGAAGAAGGCATATGTTCCAAAGCCTGGAACTTAAGCCTGGAGGCCACGTTGGCTTTGGAGGCAATCAGAGGGGAAAGATAATTGGCTCTGGAACTGTAGGTAACGGAAATCTTCCCTCTATTAATAATGTTCTGCTTGTTGATGGATTGATGCATAACCTGTTATCCATAAGTCAATTAAGTGATAACGGTTATGATATAATCTTTAATCAAAAATCATGTAAAGCTGTTAGTCAGAAAGATGGGACTATCCTATTTAATGGTAAGAGGAAAAACAACATTTACAAAATCAAACTTTCTGAACTAAAGAGTCAGAACGTAAAATGTCTTCTGTCTGTTAACAACGAGCAGTGGATCTGGCACAGAAGATTGGGGCATGTTAGTATGAGAAGGATATCTCAGATTAACAAACTCAATCTGGTCAGAGGACTTCCAAATTTGAAGTTCAATTCAGATGCTCTGTGTGAAGCATGTCAGAAAGGCAAATTTGCAAAACCATCTTTTAAATCCAAAAATGTTGTTTCTACCTCTAAACCATTAGAACTTCTGCACATTGACTTATTTGGACCAGTTAAGACTGCTTCTGTCAGTGGCAAGAAGTATGGGTTAGTAATCGTAGATGACTATAGCAGATGGACATGGGTAAAGTTCTTAAGACACAAGGACGAGTCACACTCTGTGTTTGTTACCTTCTGTAACCAAGTTCAGAATGAAAAAGATCTTAGAATCGTTAAAGTCAGAAGTGATCATGGTGGAGAATTTGAAAATAAAGATTTTGAGTCATTCTTTAATGACAAAGGCATTCTGCATGATTTCTCTTGTCCTAGAACTCCCCAACAAAATGGAGTTGTAAAACGAAAGAACAGAACATTGCAAGAAATGGCCAGAACCATGATCAACGAGACAAACGTTGCTAAGACTTTCTGGGCAGAGGCAATAAACACAGCGTGCTACATTCAGAATAGAATCTCAATAAGACCTATTCTGGAAAAGACTCCATATGAATTGTGGAAGAACAGAAAGCCCAACATTTCGTATTTTCATCCATTTGGATGTACTTGCTATATGTTAAATACTAAGAATTATTTGAACAAGTTTGATTCTAAGGCACAGAAGTGTATTATGTTAGGATACTCTGAACGCTCAAGAGGGTACAGAGTATACAATACAGAAACACAGATTGTGGAAGAATCAATCAGTGTTCGTTTTGATGACAAGCTTGACTCTGAAAAGTCAAAGCAGAATGAAAATCTTGCAGGTATAGAAATTGAATTTGCAGGTTCTGAAGACAAGTCATCAGAAGCTCTCAACACAGACATTCCTTCAACGTCTGAAAGAAGCAATGCTAGAAATCCTACAACTGCTGATCAACCTCAGAAGAGATTACCCAGAAGCAGTTTGGATCACCCAGAAGAGACTATTCTAGGAAGAAAGGAAGATCCAATCAGAACAAGAGCAAGCTTCAGAAACTCTGAAGAAACTCTGATGGGACTTGTGTCTCTGATTGAACCTTCTTCTATTGATGAAGCACTTCTGGACAATGACTGGATTCTGGCAATGCAAGAAGAGCTGAATCAATTCACCAGAAACGATGTATGGGATCTCGTTCCAAGACCAAAAGGATTCAACGTCATTGGAACAAGATGGGTGTTCAGAAACAAGCTTAATGAACAAGGTGAAGTCGTCAGAAACAAGGCACGACTGGTTGCACAAGGTTATAGTCAGCAAGAGGGGATAGACTATACAGAAACCTTTGCCCCAGTCGCCAGGTTAGAATCTATCAGACTTTTAATCTCATTTGCTGTTAATAGAGGCATCACTCTGTATCAGATGGATGTCAAAAGTGCATTCTTAAATGGTTATATAGAAAAAGAAGTGTATGTTCACCAACCCCCAGGTTTTGAAAATACAAAACATCCAGAACATGTTTTCAAACTGAAAAAATCACTGTATGGTCTGAAACAAGCTCCCAGAGCTTGGTATGAAAGGCTAAGTAACTTTCTGCTTGAAAATGAGTTCACCAGAGGGAAAGTGGACACCACTCTATTCTGTAAATCAGTTAAGAGTGACATCTTAGTCTGTCAAATTTATGTTGATGATATAATCTTTGGTTCTACTAATCCTTCTCTTGGAAGAAAATTTGCTAAGTGTATGCAGGCAGAATTTGAGATGAGCCTCATGGGGGAACTGAAGTTCTTTCTAGGAATTCAGATCAATCAAACTCCAGAGGGAACTTACATTCATCAGAGCAAATACATCAGAGATCTTCTGAAGAAATTTGACCTCTCAGAATGTAAGCCATCAAAGATTCCAATGCATCCCACGTGCATTCTGGAAAGAGAAGAGGTAAGCAAAAGCGTAGAACAGAAAGTCTACAGAGGTATGATTGGTTCTCTCCTTTATCTGACTGCTTCAAGACCTGATATTTTATTCAGCGTATGTATTTGTGCTAGATTCCAATCAGATCCTAGAGAATCTCACTTAACAGCAGTTAAGCGAATTTTCAAGTATCTGAAAGGTACTACTAATCTGGGTTTGTTTTATAGAAAATCTAGTGATTACAGTTTAGTAGGCTACTGCGACGCTGACTTTGCTGGAGACAGAGTGGAACGAAAAAGTACTTCTGGAAGCTGCCAGTTTCTGGGAGAAAATCTGATCTCGTGGTCCAGCAAAAGGCAATCAACTATTGCTCTGTCAACAGCAGAAGCTGAGTACATAGCAGCAGCTGGATGTAGCACACAGATGCTCTGGATGAAAAGTCAGCTTGAAGACTTCCAGATTTTTGAGAGTAACATTCCTATTCTTTGTGATAATACTTCTGCTATTTGCTTAAGTAAGAATCCTATTTTACATTCTAGAGCTAAGCATATAGAAATAAAACATCATTTCATTAGGGACTATATTCAGAAAGGAATTTTAAACTTGAAATTTATAGATACAGACCATCAATGGGCTGATATCTTTACTAAACCCCTTTCAGAAGATAGGTTTAATTTCATTCTGAAACATCTCAGCATGAAAGTATGCCCAGAATGAAAATGTTTTAATTCCATATTTTTATCTTTCAGAATGTATTTATATTACTGTGAACTTCTGATCAATCTTCTTTCAGAAAGTTAGAACATGCAGATTGTATCAGAGGCAAGTCTAAAGATCTGAGAGTCTAATCTCAAATACAGACGTGCTGATCACTATATCAAACAAGTGTCATCCAATCATCAGCAAATCCCTGAAGCAGAACGCGTGCACGCTTCTGAGAAAGGAAAACGCTGATTGGGTGCATTGAGACACATGTCTGGTAACCGTTTTTAAGTATCTTTCTCAAATCCCCCAAAATCAGCAAGCATTAAATGCAAAAGTAATCACGCTTGTTAATGGCAATCATTATTTTTTTCTCTCTCTTAAAAACGTTTTATTTTTCAAAATAATTTTTGAAAATTCTATTTAAGCACATTACTCTTCATGTTTATTCTTTACGCTTACTCATAATCTCTTAAGAATTTTTCTGCATATCTCCTTCAAAACCCTAGCTTTTCTCAAATCACTCTCAAGCCTTTTTTGTGTGAGAACAATGGCATCCTCCAGCATTTCTGCAGGAAATCAGAAGAAAGAAACCTCTGAGCAATATCAAGCGCCTACCAGAACTCTTCTCACACCAGTAAAGAATCTTGAGGTTCTCTCTGAATTAATCATCGATTTCGAAAGTTTGAAGGAAAATGGATTTGACCTAACTGAGGAAGTCAAAGCTCAAAGGTGGGAGAGGTACTTTGATAGATTGGTTGGACCAACCTTCCCAGAGCTTGTCAAAGAATTTTGGATTCACGCCAAGATTCATAAACATCTAGTCATCTCCTCTGTCATGGGAAAGAAGATAATAATTTCTGAAGACCTCATTGCTAGGTTAATTGGTCAAAGTGGTGGTGGAGTCCGTTGTGTGGACATGGCTGATAGATGCCCTGATATAGGTGTGGTAGCCAACTGCATTTTCACTCTTGGTTTTCCCAGCAGCAAAATCAAGGATCTGAAGGATCACTGCAGAGTGTGGGCCAAGATTGTTCTAGGCTGTTTCAATCACAGGAAGCCAACAAGCTCTCCTGACTATATAAACGTGGATCAGCAATTTCTGATCTACTTTATTAATCAGAGGGTGAAGATCAATTTGGCACACTTCCTGTTCAATCATCTGAAGACTAGTGTGAAAGAGACTAGAGAAGAAGAAAGGACCAAAAGGGACTGGATACCGTTTGGGAGGCTCATATCAGATATTCTGACAGAGAATAAGCTGATAGACTATCTGAGCGAAGCTAAAGTACTGGGCAATTTTGAACCAACTGTTGGAAAACCGCTGAATGCTAAGAACCTGAAAAAGATGAAGCTGATAGAAAATATTAGGAAGGAACCCAGAGCTGCTTCAACTGCTGACATCTCCAGAAGAAGAGTGCCTCTGAGTGATTTCCCAAGATTTTCTGAAATGGAATCCCAACCTGATATGGTTCTCAAATATCCAGATTCTCACAAGGAAGAAGATGCAGGTTCAAAGCTGAAGATCAAAGATCTGAGTCAAGTTCAACCTGAAGTGACTCAGAAGAAGACAAAGAAGAGGAAAGCAGAAGGATCATCTCACCAGACTCCAAAGAAACGAGGTAATTCATCTGCTGCTCCTATTTCAATTTCCTCTACTATTCCAACATCTGTTGCTCCTCCTCAAACCTCTCACAGAATATCCATCCCAATCCCCACTATTGATGAAAACATACCAGAAGACCCTTCTGAGGCCTTACAACTCAGAAGAACCAGAATTAAAATCCCAATCAAAATTACCAAACAACAACCAACTGTTTCAACTACACCAGCACTTGATAGAGTGCTAGCTGACATTGAGCGTGAACATGCTTCTGTTCAACCTCACTCTGAACCACCAAATATTCCTCCTCCACAACCTGAACCAGAAATTCAACCTGAACCAGATATTCAACCTCAACCAGAACCACAACCAGAACCAGAACAACAACAACAACCACTCACAGAAGAACCTCTGATCCCTGAGCAATCAGAGATTCCACCTCCTCAACCAGAAAATAATCCTCCCTCACCTCCAACAGAGTTTCACCGCTATGAAACCCCATCTCCTCATCATTCTGATCCCCACTCACCTCAACCTTCACCGCTGGCAATACAGATGCCATGTGGAACCACCATTGTCAGACCCCAGTTACCATCATCAGAGGAATCAACACCTCCAAAAACTCCAACCACTCCAATAGATATATCCTCTGACTCTGATAACCATCCTCCAAAACAAACAGCACCTCAGCACACCTCTGAAAACCAATCCTCTGAAAACCCCAGCAGAACCTTCATTGACTTAACAAGTCTTGAACGTCTTGCTGATTTAAAACACAAATTGGCCATTCCCAAACCAAAGCAACTAGATGTTGGCTCTGGTATTTTGGACTTTGAAACAGGTATGCTGCAGTGGATTGCTTCCTTGAAGCAAGTCTGTCCGGGGATGATCGACCCAGCTGCTTCTGATCAGCTCTGGTCACAGTTCAGAGTATGGGTTCGTGCTGAAGCACTCAAGCTGCAGGACGTCAACTATGAGCAGGCTCAACAGAACTTTAGCAAGCTGCTGAAGGAAGTTGAGAGTCAGCTGCCTCAAGAAGTTGTGCTCCCTCTGGACTCTGAATCTTGGTCTGAGAAAGAGCAAGCTGCACAGGTGCAACCTTCAGAAGAAGACAAGACTCTTCAGGAAGAAAATCAAGCAGAAGATGTAGCTGAAAGTTCTGAGAAGCTTCCTCCTGCTGAAAGTTCTCAAGCTGCCTTGGACAGGCAGGCTCTGGAAGAATTAAGGCTGAATGACTTGCGTCTACAGCAGCGGATGGAAGAGAATGATCAGAAGATGGAAGCAAGAATGAGTGTCCAGGACAGCAAGATTGATACTGTTGTCACCATGGTTCAGAAGCAGAATGAAACTTCTGAAAAGATTCAAGCAATGCTGGAAAGCCTGTTCTCACGCATGCCCCCACAACCTTGAAATCTTTTTTCATGCATGACATTCTCTATATTTTCTTCATTTTCTGATGTACTTTTGACTATGTTTTGACTATGCTTGTGTAATGTTCTTTGTTCTGAACTATTCTTAATATAATTTGTTTTTCTGATCTAAATTGTTTTAGCACATCACTAACACTTTTTGATTGCTGACAAAAAGGGGGAGAACAAGAATGATATTTAAAATCAATAACGGCTAACTAGACAGAAACTCTCAAACATTCTAACTCTATTACTTGAAATGTTTTTCTGTTTTGTTGTTAAGTCTACAGGCACAAGGAAGCTCTGAACACTATGAAGACTAAGAACTAGAAGCTCTGATCAAAATGTAGAAGCTCATGTTGCTCTGATCAAATATGAAGTTCTGATATATGAAGCTCTGATCGACCTAACACTCTGATCCGAAGCAAGGCTCTGACAGGAAAAGCTCTGAAGCTCTGCTCTCTGATAAGTCAAAGACTTATAATCTGATGCTCAAAGATAGAAAAAGATCTGACTCTGAAGAACACGCATATCAAAGGGAAGTAACAAACTCAGGGGGAGTATCTCTTAACTCTGACTTCTCCGTACTTCTTATTCTGATACATAGCTCTGATAACTTTTCACGTTATTTTTCATTTAAAATATCTAGTTTTTGTCATCATCAAAAAGGGGGAGATTGTTAGAACAATGTTTGAATCTAGTACCCTATATTTAAGTTTTGATGATAACAAAGTGAAAAGATATAGTAGTTAAATATTTTATGAGTGAATTATATGCTGCCTAAAATTACTATGCTCTGACTTGCAGATATGCTGATTAAAATAAGCAAGATCACGTTTTCAGCATCAGAATATGATTTCATACACCAGCATCAGAAGTTGCTGAATCAGAACGTCAAGATCAGATGACCAACGCTTGCACATGCTGAAGCTTGATGAACAGAACTGCGCGTAAACCACTCTGATACAGAATCAAATTAGTTCATCAGCAGCGAAGCAGAATCAGAATGAGCCAAGCCAGAACGTGCATTGAAGAAGCAACGGTACTGTGCATTGAAAGCTAATCAATACCAACGGCATCATTCTAGACAAGATCTGCTCAAAAAGGAAAGCTTGTTAATAGCATTGAATCAAGAATATTTGCTTCAACGTTCATCTTCTCAAGTGCTATATAAACCAAGCTTTGAAGATTATCACGGCTAATGCTTCCAAACTCTCTACACGCACAAAGCTGAACAATAATCTTCACTCTACAAGTTTTGCTAAACCAACAAACTCTGATACTCCATTAGCGTTTAGCAACCTAGTATTCTAAGCTTCATTTGTGTAAACATCACAGTTGTGATATAGTTTTTTGGTAGAAAACATTCACACACATTTGCTTATACCTTTGTAAGAAAGTGTTGCCTTGACAAACCGGATTGTGGTTTGAATCAAGAAGGTTTTAGCAGTTGCTAAAGCAGATTTGTATTCAGTTGAATATAGTGAATTAAGACCTCGTTGGAGAGAGGCGAAATCACCTTGACGGGTGGACTGGAGTAGTTCGAGATCAAACGAACCAGGATAAAAATATCTTGTCATTTGCTTTAAGATTCCAGTTTTACAATTCAACCCCCCCTTCTTGTGTTTTTCACCCCTTCACTTACCATCCTTCTTCGGCACAGGAACCACGTTGGCCACCCACTGTGGGTAAGAAGTAACTGCTAGAAAACCAGCGTCAAACTGCTTCATCACTTCAGCCTTGATTTTCTCAGACATCTCTGGGCGCATTCGGCGGACTTTCTGTTTCACTGGAGGACAGTCTTCCTTGGTAGGCAATAAGTGAACCATAATATCGGTATCCAACCCAGGTATATCTTCATAAGACCAGGAAAAGATCTCCACATAGTCATGCAGCATCTGAATTAATCGTTGCTTAACATTAGGCTCCAGATTTGCATCGATCTTGACCTCCTTCTTGTCTACCTATGTACCCAGATTCATTGTTTCCACTGGCTCTTCATGCGGCTGAATGGCCCTCTCTTCCTGAAGTAGCAGTCTAGCAAGTTCACCAGGCACTTCACAATCATCTTCACCTTCGTCTTCAGCTAAGTTGATCGGACTTTTGAAGTCATAACTGGCAGTAGCAGAGTCGTTATCAGTTGGATCCAGAGTGGATGTAGACCTGTATATGTGAGTGTGTGTAAAATAGTTGTTTTGCAATATATAATAAAAGAAAAACAAGGAGCGCAAAATTTGAAATGCAAGAAACGTCCAATGCTTTTATTAATGATATATGTAGATGACACACATAAATCCCTCACAAACAAAGCCACGATGCCCCGGGTAAGACATCGGGCCGTAAAGTTTAAAACATTGTCTGTTACAAATTCAAAACAAAAGTCTCATTTCTGGGTAATAAAAGAAATTGGGACGAAGTCCTTTTCCGTCCAATTTCTTAAACCACCATCGGCAGTCGGGTAGATCCAACTGTCAAACTCAGACTCTTCAACATCGTCTTCAATGGCATTCACTCCTGAATTGCTGATAAACAAGGGAGGTCTTCCGATTCGTGCACTCCAAACAGCCCTTTGAGCTTCTGCAGTGAAACCCAAACCAAACTTGTTAGTCTTATGTGCAAAATCAGGGATCTTTCCCCAATGTGCACACCCACCTTTCTCAACAACAGCCCGGGCATCCTTGAGGGAAGCCATCTTCATTGGAGGATCTTCAGTAACAGTTTCAGCTGATGTCAGCATCTGGGGGACTTCTTCAAAATGTTGAGACGGGGTCTCAATGAACTCCCCGTCCATTTCCACATACCGAAAGGAGTTGAGGTGGCTTACCATGTAATCTTCTTCCCCTCGTACTGTAACAATTTTCCCCTTCACTGGGTATTTCAGCATCTGGTGAAGCATAGACGTTACTGCCCCAGCTTTGTGGATCCACGGGCGACCCAGCAAACAAGAATAAGATGGTCGAATGTCCATCACATAGAATGTAGATGCGAACACCTGAGAACCAACCTTAATCGGAATATCCACTTCTCCTTGTACCATTCTCTTGGACCCATCAAAGGCCCTAACTACAATGTTACTCGGCTTCAGCTCCAACCCTTCACAGTCTAACCGGTCTAGCGCTTTCTTGGGTAACACATTCAGTGAAGACCCGGTGTCCACCAATACGTGAGCCAGAGTAGTGCCCCTGCACTCAATTGAAACATGTAGAGCGTCATTGTGATTCTTCCCCTTGGCAGTCAAGTTGGCGTCGGAGAAACCCAACCCATTACCAGCAGTTAAACTCGCCACACAGTCTTTGAACTGGTTAGCGGATGTTTCTTGCGGCACGTGCGCAGTCTTCAGGAAAGCAATCAAAGCCTTGGCATGGGCTTCTGAGCATAGCAACAGAGATAACATAGAGATCTTGGACGGGGTTTGCCCCAACTGCTCGACTACATTGTAGTTGCTCTTTTTGATGATCTTCAAAATTTCCTCCATCTCTTGTCTAGAGGCTTCAACAATAATCCTCTTTGCTGCCTCCGTCTGGGCAGGCTCAAAGGTGATCCCTTTTCTCCGAGTGTCAGATGACTCGGTGACAGGGGTAAGAATTGGGACATGAACAGAGACAGTAGCAGGTGTACTGGTAGGTGTAATAATAACAGGCTTCCAAATAACTGGTGGAGAGATTTCAGGGGAGAACAGCCTTCCGCTGCGGGTGACTTTACTAGATCCAACAATATTGCTGATGTCAGTATCAGCCTCTTCAGCATTCAAATCTTATTTAACCCCGTGATAATACACGTCGGCCCTGTAGTGCCATGGTACAGCTTTATCTGATGTATAGGGATAGGCCCAGGAATGGTAATGATCAACGGTGCAATTCTCGGAATAGATGTAATTCTAATAAGCTTTCTCGAGGAAGCCTTGGAAGAATTGTCGAAAATGGTGATTATAACAACTTCTTCAATAGGAACCAAAGGAACAAAAGTCTTCTCAAACAGAATTTCTTTATTATCCATTAGGCGTTGGACACCTGACTTCAAAAGATGGCAACCAGTAGGTAGGACGGCACACAGATGGCAACCTTCGCCACAACCCGGAAATAAACTGGCTAACAGAAGGTTCTTCTTCACAGTCATTAATGGAGTAGCAATGTCTTTCACAAAAACCACAAACGAGTTTTCATCTATAGCATTCACTCCATGCCTGGGCATAGGAGCAGTCACAATTAGGCCTTTCAGGTGCTTCGAACTCAATCTCCTTAGCATCAATCAAGTCTTGTACCTTATTCTTTAAAACCCAACAGTCATTCGTATCGTGCCCCGGGCTATCAGAATGAAAAGCGCAGTGGGAGTTAGGATTGTACATGGGTGATGTTGTGTTGGGATTCTTCGGGGCCTCCTTCGGAATCACCAAGTTTGTCTTCAATAACTGCGGCAGAATCTGAGACAGGGTCATATGGAGTTGAGTGAACTGTCTTCGCGGCCTCTCGGCCCTTGGCTAATTGTTGCGCTGAGGAGCAACAACAGGTCTTGATATAACCACCTCATTGACTGCTTGGCGGCGTTCAGGTCTGTTACGGCTCTTTGCACTATAAACTGCGTTGGATTCCTTCTTAAAAGGCTTCTTCTTGGTGCCTGATGAAGCACCCTTCTGTATCTTGCCAGATTTGATACCGGCCTCAATTCTTTCCCCGGTCATAATCAGCTCTGTAAACCCGGACGATGAACTTCCAATTAGATGGTTGAAATACGGACCAGACAGGGTCCCCAGAAACATATCCACTAGCTCTCTATCAGCCAAGGGAGGTTGCACTCTTCCAGCAAGGTCCCTCGACTTCTGAGCATAGTCTTTCAAACCTTCGCCCGCACCCATAGACATACCCTGAAGTTGGGTACGCGTGGGAGCGAGGTCGGAATTGTATTGGTACTGCTTGTAGAAAGCAGCAGCAAGGTCTTCCCAATTACGGATACTAGCTCCTTCCAGCTGGTAAAATTGTTCAAGTTGAGTCCCTGAGAGACTATTTTGGAAGAAGTGGATCCAGAGGTTCTTGTCAGTGGTGTATGGCTGGATCTTTCTAACATACGAGCGGAGGTGCAGTTTTGGGCAAGAAACCCCGTCGTATTTAGCAAAGATTGGTGCTTTAAACTTGTGGGGAATTACCACCCCATATGACAAACCTAAATCCCCAAAGTCCATACCAGGGACCTTCTGAACCTCCATTGTGCTTAACCGGTCTTCCAATTGTTTATATCTATCCTCAGCCGGAGGATACTGGTCTTCGTCAAAGTCAGTCTCGTTGTCGGAAACCACAGGGCTAGGAGCCCTCCTTTCCTTCTTGATTTTCTCCCCCTCCATATGAGTGAGTCAAATCAACCTCTTCTCGCAAATTGTTTCCAAATCTGCGACCCATATTCAGTAGGACCGTCTTCTTCTTCTTCTTCTTCTTATCCTTCAAGATAAGGGTCTTCAGATGTTGCTGACCCTTAGCTAAACTCATGAACAAATCTTGGAACTGGGCGTTTTGAGCTTGCAGAGCCTTGATGGCTTGATCAATTGATGTTTCAGAAAACATGATGTGCTGAAATAAACAGCGAAGAAGATGAGAAAACCTGTAAGGGTACCTGTTATGAGGTGCATGGGAATGAAATGCATATGATATGATTTCAAAGACTTTAGAGATTCAAATTCGTAAACCAAAATGAAACACACTTTTATTAGATAAATTTTGAATTCAAATGTTCAACAAATGCCTTTAAGGCGTTACAAAAAAAGAAATACTGAAAAGTAAATCAAAACTAGAAATAGCAAAAAGACATCAGCGCTCCCATGGTCGTTTCTCGTTGGTACTAACATAATCGTTGAGGATCTGCTCGTTCTCTAGTTGCCTTGTCAACTTCTGAACCTTTCGCTCTTGCTCGTGATACTTTTCTCTGTAAGTATCCCGCTCTTCTCTTAGCTGCATCCAAGACCTCTTTAGTGCCCCAATGTCAGTAGGCATGTAAGGGTGGAGGATGGTAGGAGGCACCCCTTCTTCATCAGCAAGTTCAATTATCACAGGCAAGACAGCTTCGTAGGGCATCCCTAGCTTCTGAGCACGTGTACGAACCCATCGGAGATATGGTTCCATTGGAAGAGAAGTCTTCACACCTAACTCGTGCGGATCAGACCTGTGTACCTTATCCTAGGCTCGGATGAATCTGCGGCGATGCTCATCACTATCCCCTTGGAAGTCAAAGACAATGCTTGGCATCAGCAACTCATGGGGTCCTTCCCTCCTAGCTCGCCCAAATTTTCGTAAGGCCAGACAAGGGTTATAGGTGATCCCTCCATTGATTCCCAACCGTGGAACATTGGGGTATTCCCCACAGCGATCAATAATAGCCACGTCTTCCATGCCTTTAGTAGTCCAGATAATGTCAGTGTGAGCTAGGGACATAATTTTGTAGGCCCAACCCATGCCTTCCTTGTTCTTCAAAACTGATTTTGGGAGGTGAGAAATAAACCACCTCGCCAGCAATGGTGCACAACACATAAGGGTTCCCCGCTTCCGAGCAGTGCGGGCATAGAGGATATGCAGAATATCACCCAAGAGAGTGGGTACTGGATTACCAGACATGAAAATCTTCACTGCATTCACGTCAACAAAAGAATCTGAGTTTGGAAACAGAACCAGACCATAAATAAGAAGAGCCAGGGTGTCCTCGAATGCCTAAAAGTTAAAACTGTCCCAGAACTGATTAGCCTTACCAACCAAGAACTTAGTCAAGAAGCCTTTTGTCCCACTACGAGTTTCCCAATTAGACATAACCTCAGCCTTTGTCAGATGGAGGGCTGAAGCAATCTCTTACGGCCTAAGGATTTTCTCTCAACATGTAAATGGGGTCTTCTCTAGAATGGAGATACCAAGTAGATCATAGAACTCTTCCAGGGTAGGGACCAACTGGTAGTCCGGAAAAGTAAAGCAGTGGTATAGTGGATCAAAGAACTGGCATAAGACACTCATCATCTGTTCATCCATCTTGGAAGTGACCAAACCAAGAAGGTGCCCATGTCTTCTGATAAAGGAGGAAGTATCTGGAACCTTTGCAACCAAATCCTTAAGCTGAGTAGGAACCTGTACAAAGTTGATCCGAATAGTGTTCCTACGCATAGATGCCATGACCTACAAAACAGAACAAAGATGAATCCCATTGGTCTTTGAAATGGTTAGTCCAATTCAATATACATGAAATGTCATGATGCATGATGTCATGATAGAAACACATCACAAGTATTCACAGATAGCAAACATGGTAAGGGCAAACAAGTCACACAGATAGCCCTTAGATTTCAGGCTGGCAAGGAGCTTAGATACTACCCTCTTTCAGTTCAATTGGTTCAAACATGTCCTAGAAATAGTAACCGGGTTCTAGAGGATCTCAATATCACTGACCACCCTCGATCGGTCATAATTCCAGTTTAGCAACCTTTTCTTGCGGCCGGAATCATCGCGAGAGTTTGGTCTCAATGAGTGTAGCATACTGCTACTGTTCTATGGCCAAGTTGGTCAATTATAGGTGCTAAGGTCAGTTGGTGCTTAATGACCCCTTAGAAGACCCATATTCTCCTTGTTGCGCCACAAGGGATATCGGTACAAACTAAAGTGCCACACCAATGTAGCTACTACTTCAACCGTATCGGTCTACGCCGTACAGTTCCCTCACAGTTTATTGCTACTTACCTAAAGGGTGTCCCCCAGATCCGGGTTAGGATCTATAGTAACTCCGATTCAAACCCACAAAGATAAAGCATACAAGTCAAGCAATTGAAAACATTATGAATTATTCCTAAGGTACACCTCACTTATAAGATATCCCCAGCAGAGTCGCCAGTTCTGTGATACGGTGGGAAGAACTGACTGTTTTTTGGAATGCTGGTTTGCGTTTTGCGTTTGTTTTCGCAAAATGTCGCGGTAAGCAAGAGTCACCACCGACTTTTATTTTATCCAACAAGGAAAGGAAAAAAGCACAGAAAAATTCCTTTTTCGAGATATTTCTCGGGTTCGGGGGGTAGATTATAGAAAGGGAAGGTATTAGCACCCTTTCTATCTGTGGTTATCCACGGGCTCTTAGGTACTTGCTCAATTGTTTTCAAAATTGTTTTCTTTGGGCTTGTGGGTTTGAAAAAGTTTTTGTTTTAAAACTTCGATTTAACTCTTGCTTATGTCCTCAAGAGTGTAGTGAAGTGTTTTTTTGAAAATTTTGTTCGAAAAAAGTGTAAGTGTGAAAGAGTTTTATTTTTTTGAAAGAGCAAGTATCTAAGAGCTAATCTACCTACTCGAAAAAGGAATTGTTCTATGCTAATTTCATTTAGACAATGCTTCCTACTATTAATGAGTAGGTATAATCGTCGTTGGAGTTTGAGGGTCAATTCGAATGAGGGACATACGGTCACTAAAGCAATGTTAGGACGCCTTAGCGGTAACCCTAAAGTCTTAGATCATTTGTTTGAGGCAACAATATCCGAGGCAACCATTTCGAGGCGACTATGATCTTTTAGACAAGAGGGCGACCTCTAAAATAACCTATACTCAATGACCGTGTACGAAGGCAACCAAGTGGGATGTACCCTAAGAGTGCGCATGTGCGAGTGTGTTGTTTTTAATTATTTTTATCTTTGCACATGTTAAAGGTGATCTAATTTGATTTTAAGATTAGGCATTCAGTCTTGTCATGCAAACCCTACTATCAAACATCTAGCAGTTATAATTTGCATAAATTAAAGGTGTGAAAATTAAATTACAAGGCATCGGGTATTTACATCGCCAAAAGCAACCCTTTGAAAATAAAATAAAATAAAGTGGTAAATAAATAAAATATCCTATTTAACTATTACAATCCGTAAGCAGATACATAATTGGATAAAAAATAAATAAAGCGCGCGGGAGATTGAATCGAATGCGAATTAGGGTTTTGACCCTTTTGATTAAAGAAAATGCTTTTTTTTGTTTTGTTGTTTTTATTTTAAGAAAAGAAATTAATCCTAAAATTAAATACTAAATTAATTATTAAATTAATTAAATGAAAAATAAATTATTTTTGGAGTTTTTATTAATTTAAGAAAGAAACTAAAATAATTAAATGAATTAAAACCTAATGATTTCTAATTAATTTTAGATATTTACAAAAAATAAATTAAAGTTTCCTAGAATTAAAAACCTAAATTAATTAATTAGTATTTATTAAAAAAAGAATTCTGAAATTTATTGGATAAAAATATTTTTTGATGATTTTTGATAAAAAAGGAAAAAAATGATTGGTTAGTAATTAATTAAAATAAAATAAAATAACTAAATAAATAGAAAGAAAATATAATAGAAAGGAAGAAATGGGACTTATTTGAGGGTGTAAGTAGCAATTATGTAGGCCCATTAGAAGCTGGTCCGTTTGACCTTTGAGATTCCCTGCATGTGCGTTGACTTGTTTAGGATGGACCTTCAATCACTGACCATCAGATCTGGCCATTGGCCATCTGGCATGTTGAGGAGCGAGGCGCATGGTAGGCAGTGGATTCATGTATGCGCTAGATCTCCTGAAAAACAACAAGAAAAGGCAAATTGCTGGAGGCAGGGATCGAACCCCTGACCTCCAGCCTTGGAACACCTTAAAACTTGAGTGGCTGCCACTGCATCACGTTGCTTTGTTTGTTATAATAATAATAACACAATATAATATATAGAAACAAAGTATATGGCCTGAAGCAAAAAAAATGCGCAAAATATTTGAATGGCCCAATGGATGGATGACACGAGTTCATCCCCTTCCTCAAAACCCTATAAATTTACCTGCGGATTTTCATCCGCAACTAAAAACGCAGCATCATTCAAAAATCCTCCTCAGGCTTTGAAAATAATTTCTAAGGCTAGGGTTGAGTTCGTCTCAACCCCCTGGACACAACCTTGTCCATCATGTAGCTCAATTTCACCTGAAACGAAAACTCCCAAAAACGTCCAAGAAACCCTAACTATGGTGGTTTGCAATACATGTTAGATAAATGAAATTAAATGATGCCAAAAGTTTGCAAATTTTTTTGTGATCACAAATATGCCATTATTTTACTCAATGGATGCCAGAATAATGATTTACGATTTCAAGAAGGAGGCGGATCTGTGATGTACTTACAGTGCTTTAGGATGCTTGAAAACGTGTGGTTAGGATTGTATTAGCTTCTGGAGATGGCCAGCAATCGATTGAGACAACTTTCAAGCCCTATAAATGCCTCTATGATTTATTTTGATCTCAAGCTTTTTTGTGATTTTTGCAAAGTTGGTTCTGCCTCCTCAAGCGTTCTCCCCCCCCCCCTGATTTTCGTGCCTGTAGCTTGCTTATGTATGGTACATTGGATTAGGGTAGCATTTGTGGTTCAAATCTTGCTCTATCAATGATTGCATATTTGATTTGATTCTTCCATTAAATCTTTCCAAATTTGATCCAAATCATATATTCTTGTGCATAAAGACCTTGATACGAATTCAATTGCCATGATAGCTGTATTTGGAGCCTGAAACAACCAAAAAATCATGTGTTATCAATGCTTTAGATTTTATGTGATTTTATTTGATTTAAAATGAATTAATTCAAATAAAAATCAAATTAAATAATAAAAATGTGATATGGACACATGGATGAAGCTAGGGCACGTGGGAAATAATGAAAACTAAAAACAAGTGAAAAAGAATGGGCCAATTTGGCAATATTTGAAGTTTTGGGGATAGTTAACTTTTGGCAATTTTGCAAAAAAGTCCAACTTCAACAATGCATAACTTCTTCAATTTTGAACTTTTGGAGGTGTTCTTGGACTTTTTAGAAAGTTTGAGATGTCCTCTAACCAACCCTTTTAGTATAATCTCATTTTGATATTCCATGCTCAAGTTAGAAGCTTTGGTAAAAAAGGTGTTTTTGTTGACTTTTCAAAATGACCTATAATGTCCAAATTCATAACTTCTTGTGAGTGTATTTTTTTTATATTGAGATATGAATATGGATTGTAGGTAATTGCATCCTCTTCAAAATGAGCTTTTGATGGGTCATTTCTCATAAAGTATGAGAAAGTTATGCTTGGTCAAAGTTGAGTTGACTTTTCCTACAAAACCCTAATTTAGCAACTTTTGGATCTTGATGAATTTTGAGCAATCCTTGATGAATCATGATCAACCCTTGATCAAATGATGAATTATCCTTCAAAATGAGAATTTTGACAAAAAATCTTGAAGTTTGACTGTATGTAGGTCACAGTTGACTTTTGCCCTAGCATAGTCGATTTTTGGACCTTTGGGCAATTGACTGAGCAAACTTCCTCTGCAAGGCTTGAAATTTGACATGGATGATCTTGAGAACATATAAGGACATTGGTGAGAACTTGAGGTCATTTGGACTCAAGGATCTTGATGCAACACAAAACCCTAATTTGGGGTAGACTGCCTTAGGAGAGAGCTTGTCTGACCAACCCTTGAGCAAACCTTGAGCAACTTGGAGATTTTTCTTACAATGTTTTGAGGAATATGGGAGGGAAAATTTTGGGGTACAACACAATATAATGCCGACCTTGCTCCCACCCGTACTCAGCTTCAGGGTATGTCTATGGGTTCAAGCGAAGGCTTTAAGGACTATGCTCAGAAGTGGAGAGATCTGGTTGGAAGAGTCCAACCCCCTCTGTCTGAAAGGGGGGTGGTTGATATGTTTCTTGGGAAGTTGTCTGGTCCATTTTTCAATCATCTGATCGGTAGTTCGTCATCTGGGTTTACTGAATTGATTATGACTAGGGAAAGAGTAGAAGCTGGTATCAGAAGTGGTAAGATACAGAAGGATGCGTCATCCAGTACAGTAAAGAAGCCTTTTGCTGGTAAGAAAGAAGCTAGTGCAGTCTACAGTTCGAGGAGCCAAAACCAACCTGAACGTCGTCAAGCAGTGAATGCGGTAGTAATATCAAGACCCACCGTTGCCCCACAACTCAATAATCAGCAAAGAATGGAGAGGCTGCAAAGACAATACACTCGGCTTAATATGACTTTGTCCCATATTCTACCATAATTGTTGAAGACCAATATGGAAAATCTGAGGGAAGCTCCGAAGAATCCCAACACCACATCTCTGCTATATAATCTGAACGCCCGTTGTGCCTATCATTCTGATAGCCCGGGTCATGATACAAATAACTGCTGGGCTTTGAGGAATAAAGTGCAAGATTTGATTGAAGCTAAAGAGATCGAGTTTGACGCTCCGGAGGAACCCAATGTCATAACTTCTCCTATGCCCAAGCATGGTCATGGAGTAAATGCGGTGGATGATGATTTGTTTGTGACCTCTGTGGAAGACATCTCTACTCCTTTGATGACAGTGAAGAAGAATCTATTGTTGGCCGGTTTATTTCAGGGTTGTGGCGAAGGTTTCCACCTATGTTCAATTCTGCCTGCTGGTTGCCACTTATTGAAATCAGGTGTTCAACGCCTGATGGATAATAGAGAGATCTTATTCGAGAAGACTTTAACTCCATTGATTCCAGTTGAATATGTTGCCATCATAACCATTTCCGCCAATTCTTCCAAGGCTTCCTCGAGAAAGCCTGTTAGGATTACATCTGTTCCAAGAATCTCTCTGTTGATCATTACTATTCCTGGTCCCATCCCTTACCCTTCAAACAAGGTTGTCCCATGGCACTATGGTGCTGATGTGTACTACCATGGAATTAAACAAGACTTTGGAAATGAAGAAGCTGATGCTGATATCGGCAATATTGTCGGGTCTAGCATGGTCACCAGAAGTGGAAGACTCTTCTCTCCTAAGATTTCCCCTCCGACTTTTCAAAAACCCGTTGTCATTCCATCTTACAATACATCAGCTACTGCTCCAATTCTTACTCCAGTTATCACTCCTGTCACTGAGTCATCTGACACTCGGGGCAAAGAAGTTACAGGTGAGCCTGCCCGGACGGAGGCACCTAAGAAGATTATTGTAGAAACCTCTAAGCAGGAGGTAGAGGAAATTATGAAGATTATCAAGAAGAGCGACTACAATGTAGTCGAGAAGCTGGGGCAGACCCCGTCAAAAATCTCCATGTTATCCATGTTATTGTGCTCGGAAGCCCATGCAAAGGATTTAATTGCTTTCCTCAAAACTGTGCATGTGCCGCAGGAGACTTCTGTTGATCAATTCAAAGATTGTGTAGCTAGTTTGACTGTCGACAACAGTTTGGGTTTCTCAGACGCATATCTGACTGCTAAAGGAAGAAATCACAATGATGCTCTGCACGTCTCGATCGAGTGCAGGGGCACTACTTTGGCTCACGTGCTGGTGGATACTGGGTCCTCATTGAATGTTTTACCAAAGAAGGCATTAGACCGTCTGGACTGTGAAGGTTTGACTCTGAAACCAAGTAATATTGTGGTTAGGGCTTTCGATGGGTCGAAAAGGATGGTGCACGGGGAGGTGGACGTCCCTGTTAAAGTTGGCTCTCAGACTTTTGCATCTACTTTCTATGTGATGGATATCCGACCATCTTATTCTTGCTTGTTGGGTCGCCATTGGATTCATAAGGCTGGGGCAGTGACTTCTACGCTCCATCAGATGTTGAAATATCCAGTAAAAAGGAAGATTGTTACAGTACAAGGTGAAGAGGAGTACATGGTGAGTCATCTTAACTAGTTCCAGTATGTGGAGATGATTGGAGAGTTCATCGAAACCCCGTGTCAGAACTTTGAAGAGGTTCCCCGGACTTTGGCATCGACTGAAGTTGTTGTTGACAAACCTCCGATGAAGATGGCTTCCCTCAAGGATTCCAGGGTTGTTATTAATCAAGGTGGATGTGAAAATTGGGGACAACTCCCTGACTTCACACACAAAACTGACAAGTTTGGTTTGGGCTTTACTGCAGAGGCTCAAAGGGTTGTTCGGCGCGCGCGGATTGGAAGACCTCCTCTGCACATCAGTAATCCGGGAGTGAATGCAGTTGAAGATGATGAAGAAGAGTCAAATATCGATAGCTGGATTTACCCGACTACCAACGGTGGCTTGAACAACTGGACGGCAAAGGACTTCGTGCCCGCTTCTTTTATTATACAGTAATAGACTTTTGTTTTGAGATTTGTAAGAGACAATTTGAAACTTTACAGCCTGGTGCCTTGCCCGAGGCACCTTGGCTTTGTTTGTGAGGGCTTATTATTTGTCATTTTCATATATCATTAATAAAGCATTGGACGTTTCTTGCATTACAAATTTTACGCTCCTTGTTTTTCTTTTCTATCTTGCACTTTATCAAAACAGCTATTGTCTTACACACACTCACATATCATAATGCAGATCCACATCCACTCTGGATCCCATTGATAACGACTCTGCTACTGCTGGTTATGACTTTGAAAATCCGATCAACCAAGTTGAAGACGAAGGTGAGGATGATTGTGAGGTTCCTAGAGAGCTTGCTAGATTGCTGCTACTGGAAGAGAGGGTCGTACAGCCTCATGAAGAACCAGTGGAATCAGTGAATTTGGGTACGGAGGAAGATAAGAAAGAGGTCAAGATAGGTGAAAATCTAGAGCCTAATGTCAAGCAACGGTTGATACAGATGCTACGCGACTATGTTGAGATCTTCGCTTGGTCTTACAAAGATATGCCTGGTTTAGACACTGATATTGTGGTACACCGCCTGCCAACCAAAGAAGACTGTCCTCCAGTAAAGAAGAAGGTATGTCGTATGCGCCCCTAAATGTCTGAGAAAATAAAAGTTGAGGTCATGAAACAGTTTGACGCCGGATTTCTAGTTGTCACTTCTTACCCACAGTGGATTGCCAACATTGTTCTGGTGCCGAAGAAGGATGGTAAGGTACGGATGTGTGTAGATTATAGAGATTTGAACAGGGCAAGCCCCAAAGATGATTTCCCTCTGCCTCATATCGATGTTTTGGTTGACAACACCGTACAACATAAGGTCTTCTCCTTTATGGATGGTTTTTCCGGTTACAATCAGATTAAGATGGCTCATAAAGACATGGAGAAGACAACTTTTGTCACACAGTGGGGCACCTTCTGTTACAAGGTAATGCCTTTCGGGTTGAAGAATGATGAGGCAACGTATCAGTGCGCCATGGTCGCTTTGTTCCATGACATGATTCACCGTGAGATTGAGGTTTACGTTGATGATATGATCGCGAGGTCCCAGACCGAAGAAGAACACCTCGACCATCTACAGAAGTTGTTTGACAGGTTGAAGATGTACAAGCTAAGGTTAAACCCGAACAAGTGAACCTTCAGAGTAAGATCTGGTAAGCTGTTGGGATTCTTCGTTAGTGATAAAGGTATTCAGGTGGATCCTGCAAAGGTAAAAGCTATACAGGAGATGCCAGCTCCCCGCACGGAAAAAGAAGTTAGAGGGTTTTTGGGACGTCTGAATTACATTGCCCGATTCATTTCACATCTGACTGCTACTTGGGAGTCGATCTTCAAGCTGATGAAGAAAGATCAGGTGGTAAAGTGGAATGATGAGTGTCAGGCCGCCTTCGAAAGGATCAAAGAATATCTCCAAGAGCCACCAATTTTGATGCCTCCAGTCAAAGGAAGACCTTTGATCTTATACTTGACAGTGTTGGACAACTCAATGGGGTGCGTGCTGGGGCAGCATGACGAGTCTGGACAAAAAGAGTATGCTATTTACTACCTTAGCAAAAAGTTTACCGACTGCGAGACCTAATACTCGTTGCTTGAGAAAACTTGTTGTGCTTTGGCATGGGCTGTTCTCCGGCTGAGACAGTATATGCTGACTCACACTACCCTGTTGATATCAAAGATGGATCCAATCAAGTATATCTTCGAAAAGCATGCCTTGTCCGGAAGAATAGCAAGATGGCAGATGATCTTAACTGAGTATGATATCCAATACACAACCCAAAAAGCAATCAAGGGGAGTGTATTGGCGGATCATTTGGCGCATCAGGCCATGGTTGATTACCAGTCTATGAATTTCGAATTTTCGGATGAGAATATCATGTTGGTGACCGACTGTGAAGAACCTGGACCGGATGAAGGACTTAAGGAGGGATCTTGATGGTCTATGTATTTTTACGGAGCTTCAAACGCATTGGGTAATGGAATTGGAGCCGTGATCATATCTCCTGAAGGCTGTCATACTCCGTTCACCGCTCGATTATTTTTTAACTGCACCAATAATATGGTGGAGTATGAAGCATGCATCATGGGTCTTCGAGCAGCTATTGACCTGAGGATTAAGTTCTTGAGTGTGTTCGGAGATTCCGCTCTCGTGATCAGTCAGATCAAAGATGAGTGGGATACGAAACACCCAAATCTTATTCCTTACAAAGAGTATGTACCGACGTTGATTCCGCACTTCGAGGAGATAACCTTTAAACATTTCCCTAGAGAGGAGAACCAGTTAGCGGACGTGCTAGCTACCATGTCTTCTATGTTCAAGGTCAGATGGGATAATGAAGCTCCCCAGATTACCATTGAAGGTTGGACGAACCCGCACATTGTTGTGACATCGAGACTGAAGAGGTAGCAGATAAACCCTGGTTTCACGAGGTAAAGAGGTATCTTGAGGCTCAAGAGTACCCCGAGGGTGCATCTGTTAATGATAAGAAGTTTCTGAGGAGGTTCGCGACGAAGTTCTTCATCAATAATGGTATCCTTTACAAGCGTAACCATGACTCAACCTTACTGCGATGTATGGACAAGAACGAAGCAGAAAGGATTATGGCAGAGTTACATGAAGGTACCTTCGGAACTCACTCCAGTGGACATACCATGGCAAAGAAAATCCTACGGGCAGGATATTATTGGTCTACTATGGAAGCCGATTGTTATCAGCATTCTCGGACCTGTCATAAGTGCCAAGTCTATGCTGATAAGGTGCATGTACCTCCAGTTCCTCTGAATGTTTTAACCACACCTTGGCCCTTTGCAATGTGGGGCATCGATATGATTGGCGAGATCAGACCTACTGCGTCCAACGGGCATCGTTTCATTCTGGTAGCTATTGACTATTTTACGAAGTGGGTTGAGGAAGCTTCCTTTGCTACAGTAACCAAGAACGTTGTGGCGCGGTTCATCTGACACAATGTGGTCTGTCGATATGTTATACCAGAGAGGATCATTACAGACAATGGTACAACTCTCAACAATACGATGATCACCAAGCTCTGCAAACAGTTTAAGATACAGCATCACAACTCTTCTCCTTACCGGCCGAAGATGAATGGGATTGTTGAAGCGGCTAATAAGAACATCAAGAAGATTGTGCAGAAGATGACGGTGACATACAAAGACTGGCATGAGATATTACCATTTGCTCTTCATGGGTACCGCACCTCAGCTCGGACGTCAACGGAGGCAACTCCCTACTCTTTGGTATATGGCATGGAGGCAGTCTTACCCATTGAAGTCCAGATACCCTCTCTTCGGATTATGAAGGATGCAGGTTTGAGCAAGGACGACTAGATCCAGACCCGGCATGATCAGCTAAATCTAATCCATGAAAAGAGACTTACTGCTATTTGTCATGGTCAGACGTACCAAAAGCGAATGATTAAAGCATTTAATAAGAAGGCCAGACGACAAGAGTATCAAGTCGGGGATCTGGTGTTCAAACGCATCATACTGCCGCAAGGTGATCCCAGGGGCAAATGGACCCCCACTTACGAAGGGCCATTTGTGGTTAAGAACATCTTCTCAGGAGGAGCCATGATTCTAACCACCATGGACGGTGAAGACCTTCCTCACCCTGTTAATGCAGACATAGTGAAAAAATACTACGCATAATCAAAGACCCGCTAGGTCGAGTGGCCTAGGCAAAAATAAGGGCTTCCCGGCGAACCAAAAGGGTTCGGGCAAAAGTAAGGGATGAAAATGAAAAAAATTGTACACCCGGCAAGTCGAAAACCTGAAAAGGCGGCTTGGGCAAAAAGGGGTATCCCAGTGGACTGAAAACCCGAAAGGGTTGTCCAGGCAAAAATTAGGGATCAAAGCGTAACACTATGTCTCATTGGATCATCTTGCAACCAGACTTCAGTATCGACTATCAAGCTCGGACGGCACTGATCGACCTGATTCACCTTCAATCAAGTAGCAAAGTGATGAGACGCTCGAAGACATAAAGGCAATAGCAGAGTTGGAACCCAGTGGGATTGTTCACATAGTTGTTTTTCTTTGTTTTTCACAAATTGTATAAATTCTATCTTTCGATGGCGTTCTCTTACTAGGACGTCAGCCTCTTGTACAAAAACACCTATTACAGGCCAACTTCAAAATCAATACAATTCATTTTTACAATAAATTTCAAAATTGTTTTTCTTTTCCTGTTTTGTTTTGCAAGAACGTTCAATGATTCATTTTTGATATATGCATTTGATAGTAATTGTTACTCATAAATATTTACATGCGAAACAAAAGACGATTACCCGTAATGTCAAGAACAGGGGCAAACAAGAAATGTCCAAACCTTACAGTTGCTCTATCCACCAGGTATAGGGGTAGACCCAACTGAAGAATAAGACTGAAAGATACATACACTCCCCACAGAGTTAAAAGGTATCCAAAGACAATGGTGTTAGCTCTCCCCATTCGAGGTTCATAATCGCGAATTAGTCGGCAGAATTCTTCCCAAGCAGAGTTCATCTATCACCAGCATTGGAAGACCATCCCCAGTGGAGTTTATTTCTTCCACAAACAGAAATTTTGTCCCCGACAGAGTTTATCATCGCCAGTAACGATAATTCATCCACAGCTGAGATTATTTCCCCAACTCAACAGATCTTCTGACAGAGTCTCCCTTCCCCACAGAGTCATTCTTTCACCAGTTTATTTTTCAGTAGAATTATTCTCCTGCCAATGTATTCGCAAATCATCTTTGGTTGTTATCCTCAGTGAGCGAAACTCCTTTTATTCTCCAGCAGCAGTCCGGAATTTATTTTCCCCAGCTAGAAAACATCACAAAAACATCACATTTCCATACATCATGGCACATGCATATGCATCATACAATACAATCTCATTTATTTTGAGAACATCCTTGCTCAATACATTTCATACATCATGAAATTACATACGATTAACCCTTTACCTTTCAGGAAAAGATGCAATCAAATTCTCACAAAGTTCAAGCTATAAAGCCCGGGTACAACCGGATAATATCTTGATTCCTCCATCATATTGTGAAGCCCGGAGAACGACCGGATAACAATATCAGAATACCGCGAAGCCTGGATTACGACCAGATAGTGGTTTATCACAAGCTATGAAGCCCGGATTTGACCGGATAATAGCTTAATCCCCAGCAAGTTATTGTGAAGCCTGGATTACGACCAGATAGCAATACAAAGACACCATGAAGCCTAGATTACGACCAGATAGTGGTATGTCATAAACACAAGCCGTGAAGCTTGGAGTCGACCGGATAGCCGCTTAACAAAGTTATTGTGAAGCCTGGATTACGACCATATAGCAATACAAGACGCCATGAAGCCTGGACTCGACCAGATAATGGTAGAAGACGTTGTGAAGCCTGGATTACGACCAGATAGCAGCCAAGAATACTACGAAGCCTGGATTACGACCAGATAGTAGTATATCTTTAATTCAAGTTATGAAGCCCGGATTCGACCAGATAATACCTTGATTTCCCCGAACACCATGAAGCCTGGATTCGACCAGATAATGGTATATTACATCGTGAAGCCTGGATTATGACCAGATAGCGGTACAAGACACTGTGAAGCTTGGATTTCAACCAAATAGCAGTTTTACCTGGACAATTACTAAGAAGCCCAGAGTCGACCGGATATTAGTATGCCCTAAAGTCAAGTTGAAGCTCGGATGCGACCGGATAACAACTTAATTCATTCTGAAGCCTGGATTACGACCAGATACGAATTGAGAAATTGCAAAGCCCGGATTACGATCGGATAGCAAGTTTAATCTCACCTCCCCAGTAGATCACTGTAAAGTCTGGATTACGACCAGATAGCAGTCGATCTTATCACTATGAAGCCTGGATCACGACCAGATAATAGTTCATTTTCACCTCTTCAACCAAGAGACTATTCCCTAATAGAATAACAGACGACTGGAGCTCCTAAAATTCAACTTTTCTCAAGACAGAGACCAGCATTCCCCAGCGGAATCCTCCTCAACAACAGGTATACAAGCTTTCGCTAAGGAATCTCTTATGCGATCGACACTCCTTCAGATGACATCTTTAAGCCCATTCCCGATATCATAAGACAAGTACCACTTCATGCGAGTGCAAATTTCTGGGCACTCTAGTGAATCATCTTCAACCTTCAGATCACGAAAGGCAGACAAGCCAATCTACATCCTCGGGTTTAAGAAGATTGAACAGGGACAGCTGTTGTACCCCAAAATTTTCCCTCCCATATTTCTCAATACATTTTAAGTGAGGTTCTCAAATTGCTCAAGGAAGTCCAAGAGTTGACTAGACAAACTCTCTCCTAAGACAGTCTACCTCAAAATTAGGGTTTCATGTTGCATCAAGATGTTTGAATCCAAAGGGTCTCAAATGCTCACCATTGCCCTAATATGTTCTCAAGATTATCCATGTCAAATTTCAAGCCTTGCATAGAAAGTTTGCTCATTTAATTGCTCAAAGGCCTGAAAATCGATTGTGTTAGGGCAAAAGTCAACTGTGGCCCACATACAGTCAAACTTCAAGATTTTTGGTCAATATTATCATTTTGAAGCATTATTGATCATTTTATCAAGGGTTGATCATGATTCATCGAGGATTGCTCACAATTCATCAAAACCCAAAAGTTGCTAAATTAGGGTTTTGCAGGAAAAGTCAACTCAACTTTGACCAAGCATAACTTTCTCATACTTTATCAGAAATGACCCATCCAAAGCTCATTTTGAAGAGGATACAATTCCCTACAATTAATATTCATCTCCCAAGTTCAAAATATGCACTCACAAGAAGTTATGAATTTGGACATTATAGGTCGTTTTGAAAAGTCAACAAAAACACCTTTTTTTCAAAGCTTCATACATGAACATGGAATACCAAATTGAGATGATACCAAAAGGGTTGCTTAGGGTACATCTCAAGATTTCTAAAAAGTCTAAGAACACCTTTAAAGAGTCAAAATTGAGGAAGTTATGCATTGGTGAAGTTGACCTTTTTTACAGAATTTCCAAAAGTAAAAAATGCCTCAAATTGCAATTTTTGCTAAATGGGCCAAACTTTTTGCACTTGTTTTGGGTTGGTAGCATGGTCCACGAGCCCTAGCTCTTCCCATTTATATTTATCCTATTTTTTCTATTTATTTTGATTTTTTATTTCAATTAAATCATTTAAATCAAAACAAATCATGAAAAATCCAAATCATTGAAACCTCAAGATCTTGTGCACATTTCAGGTCCTATATCCAGCTAGCAAGTGAATCAATTCGTACAAGGCATGGGTGGGAACAAAAAGATTGATTTTGGCCTATTTTGGAAATATTTTCAAGTGAATCAAATCAAGATCAAAAGCCATAATTGACAAAGATTGAATGGACTTTTGTAAACCTAATTCATTCCTTGGTATATATTAAACATTGGCAGCCATAAAGAACAAGGTTTGGAGGCGCACAAAGGCAGAACCAAACTTTAAAAAATTGAAAGAAAGTGGTGATTCAATTTTGTACATCCATGCGTTTTCAAGGCTCCTTAACCATCTCATTCGCTTCCTGGGATTGCAAGGAAGCCATAGCAATCAGAAACAAGGATCCTTGCGCGCCAGAACTCACTGTAAGTGATCCACGACCATGGCTTTTTCTTGAAATTGAAACACATGATTTTGGCACTTATAGCATGAAATACTTACATATTCTCGTTCCTTGAGGCATTTGCAAGCTACTCATAACAATTAATTTCATTTTTATTGGCTATACTGGAATCTACCATTGTTAGGTTTTGTGATCTCGTTTTAGGATCTTTTGATACAGGTGAAATTGGCCCCCAAGAAGGGCACCATAATGCTCAGCAGGCCAAGACGATTCTATTCACAGCCTTAGATTCCATTTATCATGCTTGTGTGTGATTTCGCAATGTGCAGGGTTTGTAGTGACGGATGTTTGTCCGTAGGTAAAAGTCTATGACTTTTACCAATGGAGAGAGGAAGAAGATGACATGCGTGGCTCCGTCTCATTCGTCCATTTGAATTATGGCGCTTTTTTTTTATTTTTCTCCACTAACTCCCTTTATTATATATTATTGTTTATTATTATTTCATATACAACGCGCGCATGTAGCTCAGTTGGTGTGGAGGTGAGTGGAGAAGGCCACAGGACCTTGGTTCGAATCCCAGGTCCCCCATATATTTCATCTTATTTTCATTTATATGATCAGGCGTATGCACAGATATGAAGACCACCATGTGACCTCAAGGCTCCACCATTGGATCTCCGGATGGCCAGATCCAAAGGCCATCATATGAAGGACCATGATACACCCCAGTCAACAGGCAGCATGGAATCTTGGCAAGTCAATATGGATCAGAGTTGTTTGGGCCCAAGAGTTTGCTATCCACACCCTCCATTTGCTATTTCACAGGCCCAATTCTTCTTTTTTCTTTTTATATTTTTCTTTATTAATTCATTTAATTATTTTTACTAACATAAAATCAATTCTTTTTTTATTAAAAAATCACAAAAACAAATTTTTATCCAATTAGATTTAGGTTATTTTTTATCCAAAAAAATTAATTTAATTAATTATTTAATTTTAGGGTAACTTAATTTCTTTTGTAAATAAATTAAAAACAATTAGAAAATTAGGGTTTTAGTTTAATTTAAATTCTATTTTCTTTTTCTTAAAAATAACCAAAAATACAAAAATAGGTCATGTAAATTATTTTCTTTAATTTAATTTAATTACTAATTTTGTATTTAATTCAAACCTTATTTTTCTTTAAAATAGTTAAAAACCAAAAATAATTTTTTCTTTTAATTAGGTTAGACGGGGTCAAAATCCTAATTTCTCTTCGTTCTCTATTCGCGCGCGCTTTATTATTTTTACAATATTGATGTATGTGCTCATGGGATGTAATAGATTAATTAGGACTTTTTTCGTTCATTTATCGTTTTTTACGGGTTGTTTTTGGCTATGTAATTAATACCCGAAGCCTTGTAATAGCGTAGCTTTACTTTCTGCATTTTAATTTTCGCAAAATATTAACTGTTAGATGTATGATAATATGGTTGCATGATAAGAATGTATGTTAAAATTAAAACAGTTAGCAAACCCTAAATGTGCAAAGATAAAAACCTGAAATTGAATCAATCACACATGCGCACTCCTAGGGTATACTCCCACTTCGGTTGCCTTCGGTAAACGATCATTGAGTATAGGATATTTTAGTGGTCGCTCTTTTGTCTAAAAGATCAAATGTCCCGTTCGGAAAGGTTGCCTCGGAATTGTTGCCTCGAATACGATCTTAAAACATTAGAGTTATTACTAAGACGTCCTAACATTGCTTTAGTGATCGTACGTCCCTTTTGAATTGACCCTTTACAACTCTAACGATGGTGCTACCTACTCACTAATAGTAGGATAGCGCTGTCTAAAGGAAACGAATATAGAACAATTCTTTTTCGAGTAGGTAGATGCTAGTAGGTACTTGCTCAATACAAACAAACTTTTTCCACACTTACACATTTTTCAAACAAGCTTTTCAAAAAATACTTCGTAACACTCTTGAAGACAGAAGCAAGAGTTAAATCAAAGTAAAATAAAACTTTTCAAATCACACAACACGGAAGCAATTTTAAAATGATTTGATTCACATATTTTATATGGGATTACGCAAGAGGGACAAGGTTGAATTCACCTTTGAGATTAGAGGTGAAATCTACACTTTTACACATGATATGTGGTGGTCTGTTTTTGGAATTAACATAGGAAATGAACCAATGGTTATGGACTCAAGTCTTCATTATGATTTCAAGTGGAGAATGTATTCTAATGAGCAGTTTAAAGCTCTAAGAGACAACAATAATAATGAACCAATTATTACGGGATGCCTCAAGAGATTGCCCCAAATTTTGCATTGGTTTGTCTCACATATCTTGAGTTTTAAGGGTAGAGGCTTCTCAAGAGTCGATAATTCGAAAATACACCTGGTTTATCTTCTTCTCAATCATATTAAGATAAATTGGGCAATATTATTTTGTTGCTCATATATTCACCATCAAGACATGCAACAAAGGGATTGTTTTTAGCTACCCATCTATGATAGCTAAAATTCTTAATTTTTTTAATATTGACTTCCCAAATCTTCCATTGGTCTATCAAGGTGCGATATTAGAATTCACCAAGAGAACCACGACAAATCTGAGATATCATTGGAATCCCGAAAAAGAAGCATACTATTACCAAGCTATTCAGACAAAGCAGAGAATTTATAATTTTGATGATCCTGATGAATACTATGATGTTGGTGATGAACAAGAAAATGATGAAGGTTCTGAAGACATAAGTGGTGCTCCTCATGGAGACACTCCCATGGCTGATGCAAATCATGAGGAAGATGAAATCTGGGTGAATGCAACTGCTACTCAACAACAGGAATATGAGCAACCTTGGACGAAAAATTGGCAACAAAACTCTTAGACTGTACAAGGAGGTAACTATAGAGGATACGATGGGGGTTCGTATGACTATGTTAATGGTTCACATGACAACAGGTACGGATCTGATACTGGAAACAATTATGAGAACCTTACTATGTCCAAAATATGCAGATCCAACAGAATCAATGTTATGAAGAAGAAGTGCAATGGCGCACGGCTGAAGTGCAATGGCGTACTAATTTTCAATCTGCTCAGAATGAGAAATTTCGGTTGGTTAATGCAAGATTAGATACTCAAGAAAACAATTTTGAGTTGTTTGCCTCAATTACTACTGCATAATTTTAGTCTCTTCATGATGAGATCCACAGGACAAGTGGGGTTATCCAAGAAAGAATCAACCATCTCTACATGATTGGTTTCTAACAGAACGATGAAGCTTTTACATTTTATGAAGATATGCATAGATGTGGACGATTTTATCAAAGGCGTCGTGGTGGCCATGATGGACGCCGATGTGTGGCACATCACTTTGTTGTTGTTTTATTTCCTTTCATGCATTGTATTTGAAAAACATTTTGTTATTTGGTTTCAAGTCAATTTTTCAAGTCTTTTTAATTCTGAAAAACTCTTTTTTACACATAAACTTCCACAACTATAAATACATCATTCATGCATCATTCCAACTCGATGACACCATAAAATTAGCCTACATTTGCTCTTCATCTTCAACCTCCAATCTATGCATACACACTAGCATTCCATTGTAACAATGTTTTGTTAGAGTGCCATCTAGATGAGGTTTGATAACGTCCGACTAAGTTCTTGTGTAGCCGAAGATATTGAGTTGAGATTTGTAGGGATCTTCATTCAAAAAAAACCGTGGGTTTGTCCTCCAAGATAATTAGTTAATTAAAGGGTTTTCGTGCAAGACGATTCAAGAGGTAATTACGGCCAAGTGAAGTCCTTTGGAGATAAAGAACGCAAGGGATCCTTTTGAGATAAAGAACGCAAAGGAAGTAGCGACAGAACAGCGGATTACAATTGAAGTTTTGTGTTTGCAATAGGTACAATTGGCGGTGCACAAAAGCTTTGGCGATAAAGTGCACAAAAGAGTAGCAAGATCCAGATAACCAATTGGTAGCTATTGTGTCTTGGTTTTTCTCAAGATCAAAAGAAGAGAAGGGATTGAATCAACAACAAGCATTAGGATTTGTAGAGTTGCTCTTGAACACTTCTCTTGTATCAATTTTTGTATAGTAAGAATTATCCTAATTCTATTGAAATTAGACGCAGATGTACCCACACGCGAGGACAAAGTGGGAAACTATGAAGACAAATTCTCGTGTCTCTTTTATTATTGCTTTTACTTGCTTTGATATTCATCAATCAATTTTTCTAATAGCATTGTGTTATCAATTGAATTGTAAGAAATTTTATGGACTATTTTTTATTTTAAATCAAGTGTTGATATTGCTCATAATCACTTTTGATTATAAGTGTTTTTGTACATCAACACAACTTAGGGGAAAATTCTGAAAATTCAATTGCACACCAAGTGTTCGACAAAATGATTTTATTTGTTCTTTTAAATATTGGCATTGGAAATAGAATCTCTAGTAACTTGCTACAAACGATTGATAATGTGTTACTTGATATAAGTTCTATTAATTCAGTTTAGTATATTCGTTTCATTTGCAATTTATTGTATAGTTGTATATCTGAGTTTCTAATAATTGTTCGTATAGATGACTTTTTGAAAAAGCTTGTGCATAAACTCTTTGTTAAAATAACTTTTTCCAAACCAGAATTTTCTAGAGATTTCAAAATGGGTATCTATTCACACACACCCCTCTGAATATGTTGTTGTCGTCTAACAGCAAGTGTGATCCTTAGTATCAAGATCACGAGATCCGAGCGTGAAATTTCTTTGGATCAATCACGTGATGTGGAGAAGATCTTAAAGAAATATAATTACTTTGACTGTAAATCTGCAAACACACCATATGATCCAAGTATGAAACTGTTTAAAAACACTGGTGAAAGTGCCATACAAATATAATATGCTAGCATCATTGGTAGTCTTAGGTATGCCACTGATTGCACTAGACCCGACATTGCATATGTCGTAGGATTGTTGTGAATATTTACTAGTAGACCGAGTAATGAGCATTGGCAAGTTATTCAGCGAGTCATGTGGTACCTAAAAAACCATGAATTTTGGGTTTCACTGTTAGAGATTTTATGTTGTACTTGAAGGATACAGTGATGCAGATTAGAACACATTATCAGATGATTCTAAAGCAACTAGTGGCTATGTATTTAGTATAGTTGGAGGAGTTGTGTCTTGAAAATCAAAGAAACTGACTATTTTAGCTCAGTCCACGATGGAATATGAGATGATAGCATTAGCTACTGCTAGTGAAGAAGCAAGTTGATTAAGATGATTACTAGCTGAGATCCCTTTATGGAAAAAACTTATATCAGTTGTGTTGATCCACTGCGATAGTATTGCAGCTATTGCAAAAATTGAAAACCGTTATTATAATGGTAAATGACATCAAATTAGAAGAAAGCACGTCACCGTTAGAGAATGCATCTCCAAAGGACCTGTAAGAGTGGATTATGTACGCACTGATGAAAATTTAGCAGATCCTTTGACAAAAAGATTAACTAGAGAGAAAGTCCACAATACATCTAAAAAGATGGGACTAATGCATATAGAGAAACGAGTTGCTCATGATAGTAACACAACTTAAATGACTGGAGATCCCAAAAAATAGGTTTAATGGGTAACAACAAGTTCTGAGTAATATAAGATGATCATGCAAGTGAAGCATGAATCCTGAAGTGATGAGAGGATGAGATAATCGAAAATCTTAATGAGATCTATATTCTATATGAGGGAGTGTACCTAGACTACAGGAGTACTCTTGATAGACTCACGCATGTGATTGTGAAACTTAGGCCAATTCTTATGGAATTTCGAGGCAGAATTCCTAGAACTTTCACCAAACCGATACATACATTACCATTAAAGCACGAGCTATTAGAATACACTTTAAGAAAAGTTGTGTGCGGGTCTGATGTCTGAGATAGAGTTCAAGACATTTGTGTCACTCTTGTTGAATCAAAATCTTATTTGATACGCAAAGGTTCAAGTCGTAGACACCTTTACTTATGCACACTCTTAGAAATGTTGACGTTATTTTTAAAATCACCTTTAAATTCAAGTGGGAGATTGTTGGAAACTTAACGTGAATTTGAAAGGGTCGTCCTATTTTAATGGGAGTTAATTCTAAGTGATTATGTGAAATTAAATTATTAATATTAATTAATTATTATTTAACAATGTATCACTCATCAAAATCTAATTTTGACTGAGTAACTCCCTCCCACTATTTTCTCTCCACTCTCCTACTATTTTCTTTCCACTCAGTTCAATCTTTTACCCTATTAATAAAGCTCCTAAGTTCAGTAGTTAGATACGCTGAATTTCAAAAAATTTAGAATCTCTCGTCTCCCTCTCTATTCTCTTCTCAAAACTATTTGTTTCTTCTGTATTTTTCAAGTGGCCTTGTGTGCCATCAACGACTGAAATTTTTCTGATACAATGAGTGGTTTAAACACCATCTGAAAGTGTATTTCTTCGAACGATCAATCACAGTGCAAGTGATAATCGTAATCCTTTTATGAATGAACTGTTTTATCCTTGAAATATTGTGGTTATTAAGAGTTGCTTTACATAAATTTTAGCAGTACCGCAAAACGTCTTAAAAAAAACATATCATTCTGCGACTCAGCCGATAACTTTCTCTGGGACAATTTTATTTCAAAAACCCAAAACAACACATAGTAGTTAAGCACTTAGAACCAACTGTCATGGAATTTCCTTCTAAATTCTCCCTTGTGGGTTAGGATTTCAATCATCAAGTATGTACACAACCTCAATCATGAAAAATTGCCACCGTTTAATTCTACCTTTGTCTATTAACACACACCTCGTTACTTAAAACACGAAAACTAAGAACTTAAAATTAAAATTAAATTTGTGAATAATTCAAAAAAGAATTCAAAATTTATTCTTTAAAATAGAGAATTAGTTTGTAGACTTAAAACTTCATGAAGCCCATGATGCAACCAATTGGGTCATGTTCTTAAACTTACCACATCTGAATTAGATAGGGGAGAGGGGACCAACTCATATGTACACTTAGAATGCCATCAATCTTGAACTGCTTACATCCGAGGCCAAACTTGACCATAGTCATCTTTCTTAAAATATCGCCGGTCCCAAGACCAAGGCACATCTGCAGAGAGAAATGAATGTTAGAAAACAGATAACATGAGTCGGCCCACATAGAACAGGAGAGTAACAGGGCACCACCTTCAGAAGAATAAGGCAATGGAGGGAGCTCATAAGGCACGGGTAACTGGATGATAACTTCAGAAGATGAATGTGTAGTATCCCTTGTAGGCGCAGTTAGGGTTACTAGCTTTGTTTTCTTCATTTCAGATGTTCCCTGTGTTGAGCATTTATCCTGTAATTCTTTTGTCTGTTAGTGCGGTTGTCCATATTTCCATGGTCAGAAAGGTGATCAGAAGATCTCTTCTCTCTAACCAGTTGAGAATTAATCATATCAAGCATAAAACATTATGAAGAAAAAAAAAAGGACATGTCAGCCACCTTCGATTGTTTAACATTACTGGTACAGGAAAATCCACAGCCGCGTTTCAATACAGACGGTAGAAAGAGCACTCCCAGCTGTAAGGAAATCCGCATAAAAATATTTAGTGCATCCTCTGAGAAAAGGATAAAATGTATTTGACTAATTCTCCAAGCATAAGAAACAATAATTAGAGAAAGCACTCTTTTTTACATCTTCAAATTCTTGTGTTAGTGTCATTATGCAAGCTTTTAAACAAAGAAGCTAGTCAATTTTCTTGGGTCTGAATTGGCAAAAACAACATACCTCGTATGAACGAATCATCAACTGACTGTTATTCTTCTGAAGAGCTCCCCATGCAGCTTTGCTCAGATTTGCAGAAGTTAACAAGAACCAACTATTTGGGAAGATGGTGTTTCAGGGTTAACTAACTATATTATGGCTTAGTAGTACACTAAATGACCGAAAATTCAACAAACATTAGAAATCAAAGAGCATAGAATAGGTCCGATAAAGCTCTTACGCGAGATTCTGATTATTGTAACGAGCAAAAGTCTTTATATGTGGCATAGCGTGGCTGAAACGGTAAGAAAAAAAGGTGTAATTAGTGAGACACAAATTTTTATAACCTCGGATAGAAAGGGAGATATATTCCAAGTCCCCAAGTAGGTTTAAAACTGGATCAGAAACAATGCAAAAAAAAATCTTCATTGCAGAAAGCCCACTTCCTATTCATAATCAAATTTAGACAGAAGCCATGATTCACCTGATATAGTGAATAAAAGAGAGTTTATGTTCAAACTAACCGCCCGCGGCAGTAATGGTGGGAAATGAGGTATATGAACAATGTATTATAACTTCAACTGAAAGATAAATTTCCTTACTGGCGACCAGTACGGCTTGCTTTCCACTTTGCCCAATATTTTTTCAAAAATGCTTTCTCTACATTCTTCAGAGGACTTGGGATTGCACTTCCAGCAGCATAACCCTAGATAATGATAAATGAAGAAAAAAGTTGTTTCGAAAGTTGCACTTAAAAATTCAAATACAAAAAACACCAAAATTTAATAAAAACTGGCACATCTATATGTATAATAACCGGTTGAAAATTAGAGTCGTCACCATTAATTTTTATCCTAAAAAAGGAAATATAACGGATAACCCTAATTTGGATCAGAGATTCTAAATTGTTGGCTCGCTTTAAACGAAGGGAAGATGTTAGGCACCCCTCATCTACCTTGTTCACAAGGATACTAGGGTTTAGGTAAGGGTTTAGGAATAGAGTTTTAATTTTAATTAGGGGAACTCGCCACGATTTTTTTTAGTCGTATACCTATGTATCCTTTTATGAGAAATCAGAGTCTCAATTCGTAATTCGTAGTGTTTGGTTAATTTTTTTTATGGATTATAGAAATATCTCAAATTCTCCTTGAACCAAGTCTGGATTTGTGAATTGCGGAATTGTAAACATAATTCGCAGTCGATAAAAAAAGTTTCCGTAATTCTTTTTTGAGAATAAATATAAGTTTGAATTAAGTTAGTAGGAAAAAGTTAGTATTCGGTTGATTAGCTGTTTTCAAGTATATTATGCAATATGAGGGAAAATAAGTTTTTTATATGCAAGAAAAAATATTTGATGTGATTAAAGTATTTAAAAAAAAAGTTAGTATTTTTAAAAAAAGAGTTTAATTACTAGATACTATTATGATTTATTAAAAATATGTTTTTAATATTAATAATGTCCAATAATTTATTAATTGTGCAAGATTATATATTAATGTGATAAACCAAAAAAATAATGATAAATAAATAAACAAATGAATAAATAAATGAAAATATAAAAAATAAATTTATTTTATTTTTAAAACGCATGGGGGTGTGAATTTAGTTTAGGCAGTAAAACTTGGGGGTGTGGATAGCAGGGCCCAAATTCAGACATTGGATTTGGCCCAAACACAGGGGTAAACGTTTAAACATGATAGCAAAATTGGGGGTGTAGGAATTAAGGGCCCAAGTCCAGATGTTGGACTTGGCCAAGAACGCATGGGGGAATTGATTGGCGTTGGGCAGTAAAACAGAAAGCGTTGGGGGTGCAGGTAGCATGGGCTAAGCCCAAACATAATTGGAGAGAGCCTGATGGGTTCCATGTGCGCGCGTGTATGGAGCTATCGTGGATGCGTAGCTATGGAACATTTGATTAAGATCGCGTGGTTATGATTAAAGGTGCACAGTAAGAGTGTCGCATGGGATCGCAAGGGAGATATATGTTTCATTTTTGTTCATTCATTTCGCCTCTCTCTCTGTCTTGTTCTCTCTTCTCCTAACCTAATCGCCGCCCACGACAAAAACAACAACACCCCTTCTGTCAAACCCTAACCCAGAATCTGGCGGCAATGGACCCTCCTCAACCCCCAAAGCCAAATACCAAACCCGAGAAATCAATTGCAACCACAAATCCACAGAAAACCCTAAGCTAAGTGTCTGTCGGATTACCTCTATACTTGCGATTCCTTGATGCTTGCTCTGGTTTTCTGATCTCTTCGCTAATCTCCTTCTTTCCTTCGTAATCGCAGGTTCCGGAGGCTGAGGAGATGATGGACACGGCGAGGGTTACGACGGATGCGCGGCGGCGAGTAATTGGATCTAGGATTTCGGACTTCGAAACCCAGATCTTCTTCTCTCCTTCTTTCTGCTTTTGTTACCCTCTTCTTGTTCTTTGTCAAGTTTTCCCCGTCCCCTTCTTGTAGAAATCTTAGGGTTTATATAGTTTTAGGAAGTAGATAAATTAGGAAAATTATTGTTAATTGTCGTTATAATTTGAGATTGATAGGAGATTAGGGATTTGATTTGTGTTAGAAATTAGTAGGTTTTGTTGTAATTTAGAGATTTTAAGATTTGATTTTGTAATTTTTGATATGATACAATTTTGGATATGATTAGATTTTTTTGCATTTCTAGATTTGTTTTAATTTTAAGATTTGATACGTTTCTTTTTGTTTAATTTGTACAGTATCTATTTTTGGGTTTTGTTTGAGCACCACGAAGAACAGGGCGCCGCTGGCTTGCAACCTTAGTGATTAGAGTTTCCTAATTTTGACCAAGGTCAACGAAAATAATATACTTTTGATAATAATATAAAAAATAATAATTATAATAATAATAATAGATATAATAAAATAGTAATAATAGTAATAATGATAATAATAATACTATTGATAATAATATCAATAATAAACATATTGTAATAAAAATATTGTAATAATGATAAACATATTGTAATAAAAATATTGTAATAATGATAAACGCAAATGGGCCTCTGTTCAAAAAGGAAACTGGGCATATCTAATCATTCAAAAACGTGTACCTTCCCTTTTTTTATAAAAAATGAGCCAAAAACCCTTTAATGGGCAAATGGGCCTCTGTTCAAAAAGGAAACTGGGCATATCTGATCATTCAAAAACGTGTACCATCCCTTTTTTTATAAAAAATGAGCCAAAACCCCTTTAATGGGCCATCGGACTTTGATGGCTCACTTGAAACAATGCCCCCTTCTGTACAACAAAGCACCTCCCTCCTTTTATGATTTGAAATGGGCCTGAAACGCAATGGGTCGTTCTAAAACAGAAATAAAGATCCCTTATGACAAAACTATATCCCTTTTATGAATTTAAACCCCCATTAAAATAAGACCCAAAATAAGCAAATTGAATCAATAATTTTAAAAGCATAGTAATAATATGACTATTGTAATGGGGCAAATTTGGGGTATGATAATACGTACAAGAGAAAAGAAAATAAGAATTAAGCACGGGAAATAAAAATAAATTCAAAATAATCATTCAAGCCATTGATTAAACTATTTTTATTATCAAGTTAGCACTAAAAACCACATGTGAAAGTAGATTTAGGGAACAAAGTTGGACCCAAACGCAACAGGCACCCCAAGAATATTACCTAATAGGACCGGTTAGAATCAAATCTTAATATTTATTACTAGGATTTTAATTTATAATTATCCTTAGAATTAGCAAATCATACCAATTAGTATCTTATGTATTTATTTTATATACTATTATAATATAAAATAATAGCAAATTCAACATGTATCAGAACAAGTTTTGATCATGCGACTAATGGGGTTCTTTGTGTGGCTGGCGGTGGCAAGTTTCCTTCGTCAGCCACCGCCGAACAAGTTTTCTTGAAAATTTCCATATTTTTCCAGTGATTCTGCACCTCTTCTCCACTAGCCTCCTAAACAGCCTATTATTAGTTTTCAACAACTCTTTTGACTGTTCGTTTTCCAGAGACATGTTTATTCTGTGGCATACACTTCATCAGCATGTACTATCAGTCACCATTAACACCGCCGTGACCATATCGTTGCCACTAGTCCTACCATCTGAATGACAACATCATTGGAGCAGTCACATGCCACCACATGTCAGAAAATTTTCTGGCAACCTATTCTTTGGCATGCCGCCATCATCTGAATGACACTCCTGAATATGACATCTCTGCATTAATCTTAATATATATCAAGGTTATTTTTCTCCGAATTATGGTATCATACATCCCATTGATTTTGTATAAGTACCTATTTTTCAAAGTAAATATGACACTTCTGAATTAATTACTTCAACCATACTAGTTCACAATGACGTGTCGACTCTTGCTTATTTTACTATATCTGGGCATCAATGCGATGAATCTTACTCACTTGACACTATACACAAGCCATACAGTAGTTTTCTTATTTGGCCAGCATACAAAAAAGCATCATCAAGACCTATACTTACCTCTATTGAGCATCTGACATCTTCTACAGTAGGCCATATTATTTGAGGCTCCCCCATGCCAAGGGGTACTTTATCTTCAGAGAGACCTGCTGACATTGATGATGCCAATTCAACCATCCATTTTTCATCTAAAGAGCCAAGGGAGGAGAACTGCAGTAGATATATCATATAATAGGCTATAAGTATATGATCAAAACTAAACATTAATACAGCTTTTTTCTAAAATCTATCACAAAATATGCATTATAGTCAAAACTTACTCCCTTAAGTTGAAGACAATGAAATTGAAGAAAATATAAGCAGAGTATGATACTTTGACATTGATTTCTTCATCAAACATAGGATTAATGAATTAAGATTAAGCATGAACTAACTGAAACGAAAAAAAGAAACTGAACTTAACCTACAGCCTGAAAGTACCTGATAAACAAGAGGGGATTTCTTAAACTCTTCATCAAATGTACATTCTTGGAGCACAGAACGAAGCTTCATATGACCCCACTTTTTCAAACCATTACCAGAATGATATCCAGGTACAGATGCAATTAATCTAACCTGAACATAATGCAAAAGCATCATACATCCTGATGTACAATGTATCCAAGAATATAACAAATCATGCAAAAGAAATAGTAACTAATAAGTAACAAGGATATCGATTTCAAAAACCAGTGAATGGGAAACATACCATTGCATCACTATAATCAAACTTCTTGAAAAATGATGGGCATATGCTAAAGTTTCCGAGGGATGGAAGATTAACAGAGAATTCTGGCCACTGAACCACCAAATAAGTCACGATATAAATGATATGGATAGTCATAATAGCAACCCTAATAACAAACCCGGTCAATCAACAAGATTAATGTCAATTTCTGTTGATAATTAGAAATGCTAAAAAAATTGGTTTAATCAAAGTTCAAGCATATTCAAAAGAGAAACTAATAATGATATGGCAGATTATTTCAGAACAGCATAGGCTCAATAAATTTTTTAATTCAATTGTTTAGCCGTATGGGAAATAATGGCATGCTTAGTTCTTTTAGTTGACTACACTTCATTAGAAAAGGCTCTTGTTTGTTGAATTATGTATTCATTTTGTCACATCAATACGGTTGAAGCGTCATTTTTTTCTTAAGATCATATACTCGGTTTTTGACGTATAAAAGAGTAATCTATATCAATACCTTCAATGCACTGAGATATTCAACCAAATCATTTTCAAATCCAGATCCCTTGCTCAGACTATTTTGATCTTTCCATGGAAAATCTTGCATCCATAGACCTTGGCTTTTATTGTTCCAATCAACATAAATTAAGTTTGCCGTATGTACAATGACTCTTACTCCTCGAGGATATACAAGAAGCATGGCCTTTGAATGGTGTGTCCCAAATGAAATTGGAAGAGGCGGTTTGTGCAATATCCAATTTTTAGGTTTGCCTATCTAACAACCACAAAAGTAGCAAGTTAACATTCGTTTAAGAAACCTTATATAAATAATTTAGCAAAGCAGGTTGGAAAATAAAGTAGATTTGAGACAAACCTTCATGCAAGCCACCCTCTCATCACTCTCTCCATGAAGAACAAGCACATAGGGAACTTTTGAAAGTGCGGGACAAGCTACACCCAGAAAATAATGGAAGAGAGAAACATGCTAAAATAAGATAGGAAAAAACAAAAGGACTTCAATCAAAATGCACATATATATGCACAAATTTTACAGCAATAGACCAGCCAATAGCCAACAACACTACATCATGGACAGAATGATTATTAGCCCCCTTTGTCTATGTCAATATGTAAGTTACAGTATTATAATTTCCAAATAAAAATCATTGGGCACGACATCTGCTACATTCTTGTTGCTACACAATTACAAACTATATGCTAGTGCTACATTCTTGTTGCTACACAATTACAAACTATACGCTACAGAGGTGTGGAGTTGAAGCTTTTTTTGGCACAAAGAATTGGGGCTTTTTATTATATTATTTCATATAGTATCAGTAAGAAGGAATGAGGGAGGGAGGGGCGGAAAAAACTACAAACAACCCAACTACAGCCAGCAATTTCAAAATACAAAAAGAGCAACAAACTTTGGAATAGTTTAAATAAATTTGTTCAGCATCTCGGAGCAGTTTTAGAATGCAAGAAAGGAAAATCAGGGATAGAAGAGAATGGAACAAGCGAAGAGGAAAAACTATAACAACAACAACAACAACAAAAACTCACCAGGAACCAACCAGTCAATGTCTACCATGTAGTTTGAAAGGATAGCAACTAGAATATCCCCCTACCAGCAATAACCATTGAAATAAGTCAAGATAGTTTCAAATTTTTCCAATATGCAATTTAACAGGTGTGTTTTTATGCAAAATAATTCTCAAGCCAATCATGAAACAAAACAAGCTTTCTCTTGAAGCACTGCATGCTTATTCTTGAATGATTGAAAGTTGAAACATTCAATTATAGAGAGAGTGCAACAAGAACAGTGTACATTAAAATCAAATATAACTAAAAAGAGTATGGTAGTAACACACTCTTTCACACTCTCTTCGTGGATCCCATTAAACTATGAGTGTCTCATAATCTGCCATTTAGTGAGACTCATTCCTAAAGTGGCAGAACCCACGTGAATTTCTCCCAATTGTGAAAAAAGCATTGTAACTTGTAACCCGTGTTACATGTGGTACCGAGACTTGAGAGAGAAATTCTCATATAATTAAAACCACTAATCATTTCCTACCTGTATAACATCACTAATTGAAACACATGAAGTATTAGCCCAAGCCGGTAATCTTTGCACACGCAAAAGTCGAAAGGTGCAAGGTATTTGGTCTTCAGCTACATGAAAATCACGAATAGCTTCCTCATGTGACCGGGAATAACCACGCTTTTGTGTCACTGCAATTTTATCACACTTTTGAATCACTGCATTTCTTCGCTCCTGCACATTTCCCACAACAATTAAATGGTTTGATTAAGTTCACACATGGCACATAGTGGTAGTTATCACACAAATGCATCACAGCGCAAACACATACATGGGCTTCTTTGTCTTTACCACTTGAAGATCTTTGAAATACTTGATATTTAAAAAGGTGATGACCAGGAATGAGCTCAATTACATCTCCATTAGAAATAGTAATTGTTTCTTTGGAGTTAAGCTTCCTTCTCTTATTTCCAGAATTAACAACAACTGGATTCGTCCCTTCCTAACATTCACAGAAAAAATCACTAATCAAAATAACAGAAAAACACTATTGTCATAATGTTAACAGGTGATTGGATTGCAGGAGTTAAAAAACGAGCAAATACCAAATGTAGTCCCCAAAGTTGTAGGTATGTATCAACTTCTTTATTAAAATTGTTGATTCATAAATATCAACAACTTGTTTACATTAATACATAAATATATATAAATGTTGTCGCTAGGAATTGAACCCTAGATCAGCAGTTTTCACTCATTTAACTCAAGTAACACATATCAGGTACTATGAAGACTAAATTGATAAGATTTACAATTTCAGGTACCAAAACACTTACTTACTAGGTTAAGGATTCAATCACTCTCATATTATAATACTAATTAAGCTAACATTGTGTAATTAAAAAAATATAATAGAATCAAATAATACCACATGCAAATTTGCAGTGCCATCGGTAGAAGTGGTTATAGTGAGGTGCTTGCGGCTGAGCCTCTTGTCGGTGACGGCGAGGTTGTTACGCCCGATGATATTTGTGCCGTCGGAGATAGGTAGCTTAGGAGTTGAAGCTTTTTCTTCTTCTTCCGAATTTTGATTTAGAGGAACCAAATAACCGATTTGAGAGTGAGAGAGAGACATTAATATAACTCGGAAGCGATTGAAGGTTGGTTGTAACTGATTCTACAACTCGAAACTAGGGAGTGTTGATCTTTTTACTGGTATGGTGAAGAGAAAAAGGTGTATTTTCTATTTATTTTATTTTTTTAACTATGAATGTTTTATTTTTATTTTTATTTTTTCAACAAGAAAGGTATAATTTCTAATGAAAAGAGATGTTAAGTAAATAATATCTAATGAGATATTAAATAAACGATAATTAACATTAATTATAAGGTTACAAACTTATTTATCATATAAGAAAATTAACTTGTTTCTTTCTAAAACTCGTCACTTGATTGTGTGACATTTCAGTATGTCATTTTTTTGAATAGTTATGCGTTTGTTTTTGCACTTTCGTTTTTCTAAATCGTTTTTATTTCAGTTTTTCTAAATCATTTCTCCAGTTTTAATGGTGGTTACTGTTCTGGATTGGGCCTGCCCTTGGCCCAACTACCAGTGAGGCCCAATCCAAGTTTGTCAACCTGCTACGCTGAGCAGTATTTTCACCGAGCACATCCTGACCATAAATGTCTTGTCGATCACGACTGCTTCCCGCCGGTGTTCGCAGAGACCATCCCCGACGAGCACGCGGTCCTCCCGAGCACCTTTCTCGTAGGGCTGACTTCCAACCTCTTCGGATTTCGCGGAGTCTTCATGGTCCCGGAAAGATCGTGTCTTTATCCTCTCTGTCTTGCGGAGGACGTTATCAAGGTAGGGGGCACGTGCGGGTCCCCACTACACGCGTAGAACCTGGCACTCTCTTTGTTGGGGCCTATTTGATCAGCCCAATAAAGAGACCTTGACCCAGCGTTGGGGGCTATAAATACCCTCTCTTTCGAGAGGGTCAAGTATTCATTCATATATCTAAAAACTCATACTTGCTTGCTCATTCTGCTTCTTACTTTATCATCAGAGTGTCTTGCAGGTACCCCCCCATCTCATTCAACTTCAGCCCGAAACCAGTTGTGACGGTCTGTCTCTGATCCGATAAGATCAGTGGCACCGTCTGTGGGAAACTAAGCTTCCCCGTCTTCTATTCCCTTGAGACCAAAAGCTAAAAAATTCTCGACTGTCATAGCTGACCAGACTCCAGACAACCTGAACGCCCGTGTCATCAACGTTAACAACAACATCACCGACAACAACGTCGGCCTCGATAACACCAGTACCGCCGACCATAACACAGTCCCTGGCGTCAACATGCTCGGACCTTCTAACTATAGGGACAGAACCACTGCTTCATCTTCATCAATGCTTCCTCGACTTGAAGAGGATCGACCACCTCCCCTGAACTATCCACACGTCCAATTTCACGAGTCCCCGTCCCTGCCGGGGCAGACGCCACTACCAGGGCACTGTTCGTTGCAATCAATCAAACCAACTATCTAATCTTCGCCCAGGGGGAAAGACTGTGGGCGCTCGAGGATGATTGGAGGCCCCCAAGAAGATACAGGAGACCTCAATCTCCTCCCCCTCGACAAGCAGATGAACATCCCCAATCTCCCTCGCGGAGACAGAATCGGGATATCTCTCGAAGCCTGTCGCCTCGACCACTCGGGAGAAGACCCCCTTTGGAGAGGGAACAGCTCGTAGATGCGGGAAGGCGCGATCATGGCCCCTCACAGCAAGAACGAAGACCCCCCCCCGAAGACAGGCACGGGGGAAACCATCAACGGTCAATACCGCCCAAGGAACGTTTTGCGCAACCACGGCCACTATGACCGCCACTACAACGGATCTCTGTCTCGCTCTCCCGAACAGAGTGACGAGGACGACCCACGCAGTCCCTTGTCACAAGCTATCATGGAGGCACCCATTCCCCCATGCATGGAGAAGCCCCCCCTCCCCCCCCCCCCCCCACTTAAAGGAATACGACGGCATCGCCGACCCGGTCGACCATATAGACGGGTTTGAAGCCATGCTGCACTACCACAACGTCGGGGGACTAATCAAATGCCGATTGTTCCCCACGACTCTGAGGAAAGCGGCTATGGACTGGTACAAAGGTCTCGCCCCGGGGTCAATTACCTCTTGGCGAAACCTGAAGAACCAGTTCATCAGCTCGTTCACTACTTCGTGACGACACCCGAAGATCGAAGCAGCTCTCGAGGCCATCGTCCAGAGACATGATGAGACCTTGAGAGAATTCATTGACCGCTTCAACCGGGAAGCCATCCAGGTCCCCTACACAGACCATATGAAGAGGTACCTGCTCGAGAGGGGGCTCCTCCCGGGCACCGAATTTAGAAAAGTCGTAGGCATCGAACCACCCCGGATGTTTGATGCCCTCCTCGAGAAGGCCAGGGCCTATATGGACTATGAGGAGAGAGAAGCGGCCAACAGAGCTCGAGATCCCAGGAACCGTGGATCCAGCAGTAATCCACGATAAGACATCGCCCTTCCTCGATGAATTGGAGAGAAGAGAAGGGACGATAAACCCCAAGACGCCCGAAAACAAAGGGGGCCCTCAGGGAGGTTCACTGAATACACTCCGCTAACGGCTTCCCGCGAGCGCATCTTAGTGGAGTGCACAAGTACAGACTTCAAGGACGGCAGCGTCAAGTGTCCCCGCCCCGCTCCTACCAAACCCGGGGTTGACCGAAGCAAATACTTCCAGTACAACCGGAGCCACGGGAACTTGACCGAAGATTGCGTCCACCTCAAGGACGCCATCGAGACCCTTATAAAATGGGGGAGACTTGCGCAATATCGGCAAAATAATGCTCCTCGTTGGGATGCCCGTGAGACGAGGGAAGTAGAAGAGGATTCTCGACCATTCGACGAGTCGGTTCCCATCTAAACCTCGTTCTCCGTCACAAGATCCGAGGACTTCTACGTCCCCGAACATCTGCAAGAGCCTCTGTCTACGCACAGCAGGTGGGAAAACTTCCCCTCTTCCATGGTCATCAATGGTGGAGAATGATCTGACCATAAATTCGGCAAAGAGAAAGCTGGACAAACTGGTCGACGCGACTCCCCTATAAATCGTGACCTTCGAAAGGGTGAAAGGCAGATCATAGCCGATCACCTTTTACCTCGAGGAGCTTCCAGGAGGGGCCCCCAATTCGACCATCCCTCTTCTGATAAGGGAGAGAATGGCCAACTTCGACGTATATCATGTCCTGGTCGACGGGGGAAGTTTCATCGATGTGATATACAGCCAGCTGTTCAGAACCCTGCAGCTCGATAACTCTCACCTTTCACCATATGTGAGGTCAGACCTGCAAGGCTTTAATGGCTCGACCTCCAAGTCGTGGGGGTACATGGAGCTTATGGTCACATTCGACGAGGATACCTCTACCAGGCAGGTCAAGGTCTGCTTCCTCGTCATCGTCTGCCCCTCCCTCTACAACTGCATCCTCGGGAGGTCAACACTGGCAGAGCTGACCGCGGTGACCTCCATCGTCCACTTAAAAATGAAGTTCTACACCAAAAGAGCACGGGTCGCCACTATTCAAGGCGATCTAGAAGCCGCCAAAAGGTGTTTCAACGCGGCGTCCAAGAGACACAACACAATTGACACCAACATACGGCCCGCCAAGAAAGATGCAACTGCACGATCAGAGCCTCAGCGGTCAGAGCCCGTCAGAGTAGAAGAACAGAGGGCCCCTCCAAAGGTTGACTCGATCTCTCTGGACACTCGCTTTGACCAGGACGAACCCTTCATCGGCGAGTAAGTTCTCCTCCGACCAATTCCGAAAAGGGGACTTCAAGTTTGTCCCCCTCGGTGAAGACCCAAGCAGAGGAGTAAAGATTGCCACTGGACTCCCCGACTTGGCGAGAAAGCAGATCAAGGCCTGCTTGAGGAAAAACACAGATTTGTTCGCATGGAGTGCTGCGGAGATGCCCGATCTCGACCCTGAGGTCGCCTGTCATCAACTCGTCATTGATCCAGCCGCTAGGGCAGTAGTATAACATAGACGTAGGTAGTCTCTGGAGAAAGCAGAGGTTGTTGAAAAAGTTGTAAAAGACCTTTTAGAGGCAAATTTTATTTCTGAAGCCCGGTATTCAACCTGGCTGTCAAATGTTGTACTTGTTAAGAAAAATAATGGAAATGGTGAATATGCGTTGACTATACCAATCTTAACCGGGCATGCCTCAAAGATGCATTTCCTTTACCTAATATTGATATGTTGGTCGACAACTCGGTCGGCTATAAAATTCTATCATTTATGGACGCCTATTCGGGCTACAACAAATCCCAATAGCAATAGGCGATAAACACTGCACTACTTTCATGACTAGCTCGGGCAACTATTACTACAACGTAATGCCATTCGGTCTGAAAAACGTGGGAGCAATGTATCAGCCGATGATGAACAAAGTCTTCTGCAACCAAATCAGGGATATCCTCGAGGTATACATGGACGACATGATCATCAAGTCCCGAGTATACACCGACCATGCTACTCATCTCAAGGAAGTCTTTGCCCAAGCGAGGCAATGCAAAATGAGGTTTAACCCCGAGAAGTGCACGTTTGGGGTCAAGGCGGGAAAGTTCCTCGGCTTCTACTTAACAGAACGAGGAATCGAAGCCAACCCCGACAAGTTTCGAGCTTTCTCTGACCTCCCCACACCTACATAGAAAAATCCATACAAGTCTTGAATGGCATGCTCGCCTCACTATCCCGTTTCGTTGCAAAATCCGCTCAACACGCCCTCCCTTTCTTCAAACTCCTTCGCAAGGAAGTGGCGTTCGAATGGACCGAGGAATGCGAGAAGGCCCTGCTCCATCTCAAACAGAGCCTCTCACAGCCACCCGTGTTATCGTGACCATTCGACAGGGAGACCCTATTTCTATACCTGGCCGTCTTGGTCGAAGCCGTCAGCGCGGCCCTCATTCGCGAGACTCATGACAGACAAAAAACCCGTTTATTTCACGAGCAATGCGCTTCAAGGACCCGAGGTTAGGTACCAACAGATAGAAAAGATGGCTATGGCCCTCGTCAACACATCGAAAAGGCTCAGACAATATTTCCTCACGTACACGGTCATGGTGCGAACAGACCAGCCCATGAAACAGCTTCTAGGTCGACCAGACATGGCGGGTCGAATGTTGAAGTGGTCCTTGGAACTTTCAGAATTTGATGTCCAGTACGAGAGCAAGAAGGCCCTGAAGGCACAGGGTCTGGTCGATTTCGTCACAGAGATGACCGCTCATAACCCCCTGCAGGGAAGGAGCACAAGTGGATCATCTTTGTCGATGGAGCCTCCAGCTCGACCGGGAGAGGTGCGGGGATCCTCCTCGAAAACGAGTGTGATCGGTGGAAATAGAACTGACTGTTTTTTAAGTTGGTCCGTGAAATGTCACGGTAAGAAAGAGTCGCCACCGTCTTTTATTTTCTCCAACAAGGAAAGGACAAAAGCACAGCAAAATTCCTTTTCGAGATGTCTCTCGGTTCGGGAGGTAGATTTATAGAAAGGGAAGGTGTTAGCACCCTTTCTATCCATGGTTATCCATGGGCTCTTAGGTACTTGCTCACTATGTTTTCAAAATTTGTTTGCTTTTCAAGTGTGTGTGGGTTTTGAAAAAGTTTAGTTTGAAAAACTTCTAGGTAACTCTTGTATCAGTCCTCAAGAGTGTATGAAGTGTTTGTTTGAAAACTTTTTGAAAGTGTGAGTGCGAAAAGATGTTTTTTTTGTTTTTTGAAAGAGCAAGTACCCAGGAGAAATCTACCTACTCTAAGGAATTAAGTTGTGTAAGAGTCCTTTAAACAGTACTATCCCACTATTGAGAAGTAGGTAGTACCGTCGTTGGAGTTTCGGGTCAATTCGATTATAGGGACATATGTGGTCACCAAAGCAATGGTAGGACGTCTTAGCGGTAACCCTAATGTCCTAGATCCTTTTTATCCGAGGCAACCGTTTCGAGGCAACTGGATCTTTAGACAGGAGGGCGACCTCTAAAACACCCTATACTTGATGACCACCTCGAGGCAACCAAGTGAGGCGTACCCTAGGAGTGACATGTGCATGTGTGTCAGGTTTCAGTTTATGTTTATCTTTGAACATGCATCATTGTGAGCTACGAGTTGGTTTTATTTTCATACAAGTCTTGCAGGCATAATTAACAGTTAATATTTGTGCGGGAAGTAAATTGCGGAAAGGTAAATCTACGCTATTACAAGGCACGGGTATATACATCGCCAAAAACAAACCCGTTTAGAAAATAAATGCGGAAAATAAAGGAAAGCGATAAAAGACCTAATTATCTATTACATACTCGGAGCAGATACATAAATATGATAAAAAAGATTAATGCGCGAAAAGAAATTAAATCAGGACGTCCTTGGGGTTTTGACCCTTTTTTGAGAAAAGAAAGAAGTTTGGTCCTTTTTGTAATTTATTAAAATTAAACCTAATAACTAATTAATCAATTACTTAAAAGAAAAAGTATTTTTATGTTTTTATGTTTTAATGAAAATAAATAAATAAATAAAATCACAAGTTAATAAAAACCCTAATTTCTATATTAATTTTATTTATTATGAAAAAGATTAAAATTGTCCTAATTAAACAACTAGACTAATTAATTAGAATTTATTTACAAAAATAATTAATTAAATTTAATCAATAAAAATATTATTATTTTTTAGGTTTTCTGGATTTATTATGGAAAAATAATTAATTATATTAATTAAATAGTAATAATAATAATTAGTAAAGAAAATATAAAAGAGAAAAAAAAGGAAAAGAAAATAAGAACCCACGGGGGGTGTTGGCCCATTAGGAGGGGAGTTTGGCAATTTCTGGCCCATGAAGCTTTCAGCCACGTTTGACTTTGATGATCCTCTAGAGCGCTTGTTGACTGGGAGCATGGTGCTCCTCATCTTTTGATCATTGGATCCATGCTTATGGCCACTTGGCAGGCTGGGACATGAGGTTCATAGTGGAACACGTTGGGCATCCTTTTGTTTGAATGGACCAGTGACATATCAACAGCTCATCGTCTCTTTCGTTTGCCTGCAAAAAGATAAAGAGATAGCGGGGGTTTTTAACCCCCACAAAACAGGACGGTGAAAAATAACGATTAGGCGTAGGATGAAGATAAATTGTTCGCGAGGGTCTCAGTGTGTTCATCTCATTCATACGGTTTCAACCATGGGTCTTTCAAAGCCTAATTTTTCCTATATTACAAAGCCCCAATTTAAGAGCTTGAAAACCCTAAAATTCATCCATGGTGGTTTGTGATTCAGGGCTCTATAACTCAATTATCTTGTACCAAAAGCTTCGTACAGTCCCTATGAATACAAAACAATCAACAAAACGCGTTAATAATGCATGAACCAAAGTGTGCGATTATGAAAAAAATTCCAAACCGTGAAACTATTATCCTTGGATTCTTTGAGCTTTAGCGTGTGATTTTGATTCCTACACGTTCCTGGGGACCTGTGCAATGTATTAGAAGCAATTAAAAGCTTTGAATTGATCTAGAAGTGAGAAAACGATTTTACAATTTTCTTGAAAAAATTCAATATGGCTATGGCTTTTTGCAGCAGCTTCTCACGTGAATGGCATTAGGGTTCACTTGTGCATATGTAATAGAATGGAATTAGGTTAAGTCTTGGCCCAAAGATCCATTGCATTGATGTTTCAATATTTGATTTCCAATCAAATCTTTTTGCATATTTTTGATTGGGAAAACTTGCCAAAATTAGAGATCTTTGTCCCCTTGATGTGCACACGAAATCTCCAGCATGTCTTGAGCTTATTTGCTTCACAAAAGATTGGAAAAAACATATCTTTATATTTTCCTACAATTAAATGAATTAAATGAATTAATATTGATTAAAAATCCAAATAATTAATTAAAAATAAGAAAATAATTCAATTTAAGCTCAATGGTTCGTGCATAAGCCTTGGACAAAGATTCAAGAAGGAATTTGAGGCCCATTAGCAAAAATGATGTGTTTTGAGCAAAGTTGACTTTTGCAAATTCACAAAAATTTCCCAACTTCTCCAATGCATATCTTGCTCAATTTTGATCATATGAACATGTTCTTGGACATTTTGGAAAGGTCTTGAAGTCCTCTAACCAATTCCTTTGGTCCCATGTCATTTGGATTTACCAATCTCAAGTTATGGTCTTTGACTTAAAGTGCATTTTTGTTGACTTTTGAAATTGACCTATAATGTAGAAATTGATAACTTTCTGTGAGAGCATTTCTTGGACTTGGAATGTGAAGATGAGTTGTAGGAAATGTCATCCCCTTCAAAATGAGCATTGGATGGGATTTTTATGATGAACCATGAAAAAGTTATGCCTTGGTCAAGATACAGTTGACTTTTCTACTGTCCAAAAATAGCAAGTTTTGGCATCTTGATGATTTTTGAGCCATGCTTGTGGAATCATGATCAAGACTTGATCAAATGATGATTGTGGACTCAAAATAAGACATGGACCAAAAATTCGAACTTTTAACTGTGAAATGACCATTTTACCCCTATAGTTGACTGTAGAGCAAATAGGGCTTTTGACTGTGGAATTTGACACTGTGAGTCTTGAAACTTGGCATGTAGATGCTTGACAATGTATATGAGCACATGTGACTTGCTTGAGCCATTGAAAATCTCAAATTCATTGAAGGAACCAAAACCCTAATTTTGACTGGCTTAGGAGCCATTTGGACTGTGCAACCCTTGAGAAATCTTGAAGAATATGGGAGGGCAAATTTTGGGGTACAACAGTTGCCCCTGTTCAATCTTCTTAAACCTGAGGATGTAGATTGGCTTGCGTGCCTTTCGTGATCCGAAGGTGGAAGAGGATTGAACACTAGAGTGCCCAGAAATTTGCACTCGCATAGTGGAGTATCAGCAATATGATGTCGGGAATGGGCTTATAGATGCCATTTGGAGAGATGATGGATAGGAGGATGGGCTTATAGATGCCATCTGGAGATGTGACAGAATCTTGTTATGAATGGGCTTATGGATGCCATTTGGAGACTGTTGGTAGGTGGATGGGCTTATAGATGCCATCTGGAGATTGTTTGTTGAATTGTAATTTTTGTAAGTTGAAAGAGGGAACCTGTGTAGGGTTGACTGAAAATGAGTCCGTGTGAAACTGCATCTTTGAAGGAAGGAAACCTGTGTAGGGTTGACTGACGATGAGCCAGTGTGAAACTGTATCTTTGAAGGAAGGAAACCGGTGTAGGGTTGACTGATGACGAGTCTGTGTAAAACTGCATCTGAAGTGGAGAAGGAACCTGTGTAGGGTTGCTTTGATGACGAGTCCGTGTAAAACTACATCTGGAAAGAGAGAATCTGTGTAGGGTTGACTGACGATGAGCCTGTGTGAAGATGCCTCTGAAATGGAGAAGGAACCTGTGTGGGGCTACTTTGATAATGAGCCCGTGTAAAACTGCATCTGGAGAGAGAAAGGGAACCAGTGTAGGGTCGCCTCATGATGAGTCCGTGTAAAACTGCACCCTAGAAGAAAGAAAACCTGTGTAGGGTTGACTGATGACGAGTCCGTGTAAAACTACGTCTTTGGAAAGAGAGAACCTGGGTAGGGTTTCTTGGCGACGAGTCCGTGTAAAACTACGTCTGGAGTTGAAAAGGAAACCTGTGTAGGGTTTACTGATGACGAGTCCGTGTAAAATTGCATCCTTGGAAATAGAGAACCTGTGTAGGGTTTCTGGGTGACGAGTCCGTGTAAAACTTCACCTGGAGTTGAGAAGGAAACCGGTGTAGGGTTACTTTGGGATAAGTTCGTGTAAAACTTATGGATAAGTTCGTGTGAAACTTCAGGAGGAACCAGGGTAAGGTTACTGTGAGATAAGTTCGTGTAAAACTTCTGGAGGAACCGGGGTAAGGTTACTCTGTGATAAGTCCGTGTAAGACTTCTGGAGGAACCGGGGTAAGGTTACTTTGTGATAAGTCCGTGTAAGACTCCTGGATGAACGGGGGTAAGGTTATTTTGAGATAAGCTCGTGTAAGACTTCTGGATGAACCGGGGTAAGGTTACTTTGAGATAAGCCCGTGTAAGACTTCTAGATGAACCGGGGTAAGGTCATCTTGACGATGAGTTCGTGTAACACTTCGTCTTGGAACTGAGGAGGAACCTGTGTAGGGTTGCCTGAGGACGAGTCCGTGTGAAACTTCGTCTGAAAGGAAGAAGAAACCGGTGTAGGGTTACTTTATGATGAGTCCGTGTAAAACTTCATCTAAAAATTGAGAAGGAACTGGTGTAGGGCTGCCTAAGGATGAGTCCGTGTAAAACTACATCTGAGATTAAGAAGGAACCGGTGTAGGGTTGCCTAATGATGAGTCCGTGTAAAACTACATCTGAAGTTGAGAAGGAACCGGTGTAGGGTTTCTCGACGATGAGTCCGTGTAAAACTACATCTGAAGTTAAGAAGGAACCGGTGTAGGGTTGCCTGATGATGAGTCCGTGTAAAACTACATCTGAGATTGAGAAGGAACCGGTGTAGGGTTGCCTCATGATAAGTCCGTGTAAAACTTCATCTTAATTTGAGAAGGAACCGGTGTAGGGTTTCCTGTTGATGAGTCCGTGTAAAACTACATCTGAGATTGAGAAGGAACCAGTGTAGGGTTTCCTAAGGATGAGTCTGTATGAAACTTTATCTGTGAGGAAGGAACCGGTGTAGGGTTGCCTTATGATGAGTCTGTGTAAAACTACATCTGAAGTTGAGAAGGAACCGGTGTAGGGTTGCTTCATGATTGTCAAGTAGATAATTGTCCTGTCTGGTTTCAGGTATTAACCCTCGATCATTCGTCCACAGAATTTTCCAGGCTTGTAACAGGTGTTGATCTGGAACTGCAAAGGTAGATGGTAATCATCTTTTGATTGCCCTTTTCCTGAAAGGCAAAACGTTAGTTGTATGCAATGTCATGATGTATGAAATGCATGATGCCATGATGTTCTCGAATGGGATCGTATCGTATGCACTTTATCATGCATGTAAATAGGAGATATGAAATGTGATATGTTTATGAATGTATTTTTGTCTGGGAAAATAAATCCTTGACAAATGCCGGGAAATTCGTTGAATCCTGGACTGATGTTGAAGAGTAGAGTTCCTCGTTTCCGTTGGGGATGATGATTGCAAGGATAAACCGGTAGGAGAAGATGACTCCGTTGGGGAATAAACTTGCTGGAGAGATTACTATGCGGGGAATTACTCTGTGGGGAAGAGATACTTCGCTGAGATTTTAATGAGAACTCCGCTGGGGGTTCCACTGATAAGTTATGTTGGGGAATTTGATGAACTCCGCTGGGGATAGGAAGAACTTCGCTGAGGACGATCTTTCCGTGGTAATTAGCTGAGGATAACCCAGTTATAGGCTCTGGTGGAAAATAACCTTTGAATATGGTCGGGGAGAGATATTTGCACTCTGCGGGGGACCAGCTTCCAGACTCTACTGGGGATAAGCTTCCAGAATCTACCGGGGAGGATGATTTAACTCTCCTGGGGAAACTTTTTGACTGTACTGGGGAATGGCTCCACTGGGGTGTCTGGTATTCCGCCGGGGAACAATCTTATATTTTCATCGAGGAATATTAAGACTACCGGGGATGCTTGCTTAGGAACATCTGTATACTCCGCTGGGGAATATTGAGATTTTCTGGGGATACCCAACTTCCTTAAGGCTGACAGTAGACTAACTCTGCTTGGGGAGAGTGTTGCTGACTTGCTAGGGATACTGTGCCTTTTTAGGGCTGAGAGACCAACTCTGCTTAAGGAGAGAGCATGGCTGACTCTTGTCTTACTCTGTAGGGAGTGGAGGTATCCTGGTCAAATTCTTCAGCTGAACTTACCTTGGTATCTGGAGGACAGGGAAGCTTGTACAGTTCGGACAATTCTTATTGCCCCAGTTTCTGTGGGAGAAGAAGGTACCTGTGGAGGTGCTTGATGGCCGCCGATTGACAAATCTTCTTCTGGTAGGCAAGTGACAAGATGACGAGACATAGTCATACGCTGTGATCCCTAACTTTTGCCTGGACCGCCCTTTCGGGTTTTCAGTCCACCGGGATACCCATTTTTGCCCAAGCCTCCTTTTCAAGTTTTCGACTTGTCGGGTGTACAAAATTTTCATTTTCATCCCTTATTTTTGCCCGAACCCTTTTGGTTCGTCGGGAAGCCCTTGTTTTTGCCTAGGCCAGTCGACCTAGCGGGTCTTTGATTATGCGTAGTATTTTTTCGACTATGTCCACATTCTCGGAGTGTAGGGAGTTGTCACTGTCAGTAGCGTTGCCATGTTACCAGAAGATCTTCGTTTGATCATGCAGGATTCGTAGCTGGAATTCATGTCCAATGCCCCAAGTGACTCGGGCGGAGGTTTGCCCCTGGCTGTTTGGCATTTGAGAGATTCTCCGAATCTTGACTTAACTGCCCCAGATGACGGATAATGATCACGTCTGCCCCTTGATTGGAAGTGTTTCTTCCACTTGAGATGACCTTCTTGTTGAGAAGATTTTTGTTCACTGGATATTCATCGTGCAAATTTCTTTGCTGTTCGAACAAAAAGTCATATGCAAACAATGTTATTTTTAAAAATGCAAAGCTTATGTATGTCTTGAAGTTTTTGAAAATGCATTTTTTTTTAGTAAAACCAGTGAATTTTGTAAAATGTGATGTCAACTCAAGATTTTACAGCGAGCCTTAAGGAGTCAGGATACCTTTGGTAACAATATGCTTTCGAACTAACCCATGCTTCAGCTAGGACTTTTGAAGGGTTATAACGTGGCCTGGTTCACGGTTTAAGAAATAAAGGATAAAGGCTCAAATTTTATTTGTACCCACCCGTTCTTCGTGATGTTCTTCAATCCTAACCTCAGTTAATCGTGCATTAGATCTTGTTTGAGTCTTTGCTCTGATATTTCGGTGATGGTTCGGATACTGGTAGTTTATTTTGAACAGGAAGTCATTTCCTTTTTTTGTTGAGGGTTTGTAGGACCTCTTCCTTTTCGATTTTATTATCCCTGTTTTTTGCCTGAACTGTTTCTTTTGTGATTACAGTCAGCGGGATGCCCCAGTTTTTGTAAGTCTCCTTCATAGGTTTTGACTTATTGGGTTTTTATTTTTTGAGAGATAACGACTGTCTGTCTTTATGATTATTCGGAACCATCACTGTCTTTTGTATTGGAAGGACTCCTTTGATGCTGTTCATTATGCACTTGAATCAACTGAGAAAACTACCCTGCCCCAGGTTATAATTAAGGTTTTAATTTTTTGTGAAAAGAAAAACTCCTACTTCTTTGGCTCGAAGGGGTTGACGAGGGATTATCTTCCTTATAACTCCAGTGTTTAGGAATTGAAACAATGCCTGTACCTCGTCAGCGGGGTCTATTCAAAAGCATATTGTAAAGATCATGGTATCGTTTTCGTCATCCTCCCTCAAGAGGCTTAGAATTTTCAATCGAGAGTTGAATATCAAAAAATAAAAGCAATTTTGAATATAGTAAACACAATTACTTCAAAACAGACACGTGTAATGCATTAATGAAATAACCAAGTTTGACATGAACAAATGTTTGAATAAGCAAAGAAAAATACAATATTAGAATTCAAATGAACAAAAGTCTCTCAATCCTAGCCATGTTTTGGCAAGGGAGCAGTGATCACATTGGGAGTCTCAGCAGGCTCGAATTCGATCTCCTTAGCGTCAATCATATTCTGAATCTTGTATTTCAGCGCCCAACAATCCTCAGTATCATGCCCCGGGCTACCGGAATGATAAGCACACCTCGCATCTGGGTTGTAATTTGGAGAAGAAGTCTTAGGATTTGCAGGAGGGTTTATCACCGTAATCAGATTCATCTTCAACATATGCTGCAATGCTTGTGACAATGGCATGTTGATGTTGGTGAACTGTCTTTTAGGCTCATCTGGCCTTCGCTGATTTCCCTTTCGCTGTTGTCGGCGTGGTGTAGAACCAGGGATCAGGACTGCCCCTACATGTTGGTCACGACGACTCTTCTGACTGTACGCAGCATTGGACTCTTTCTTGAATGGTTTCTTCTCAGTGTTCGAGGAGTCACCCTTTTGTATCTTCCCAGACTTGATACCAACTTCTATTCTTTCCCCAGTCAAGATCAGATCTGTAAACCCAGTAGAAGAATTTCCAATAAGATGGTTGAAGAACGGACCAGACAGGGTCCCCAGGAACATATCCACAAGTTCACGGTCAGTTAAAGGTGGTTGTACCCTTCCATCCAGGTCTCTCCACTTTTGAGCATACTCCTTGAATCCTTCACCCGTCCCTAGTGACATACCCTGAAGTTGGGTACGCGTAGGAGCGAGGTCGGAATTATACTAATACTGCTTGTAGAACGCAGTAGCCAAGTCCTCCCAGTTACGAATACTGGCTCCATCCAGCTGATAGAACCATTCGAGTTGAGTCCCTGAAAGACTTTCCTGGAAGAAATGGATCCATAAATTCTTGTCTGCAGTATACGGTTGGATCTTCCTTACGTATGATCTGAGATGCAGCTTAGGACAGGAAGCCCCGTCGTACTTTGCAAAAGCAGGTGCCTTGAACTTGTGTGGGATCACCACCCCAGAAGATAAACCTAGATCTCCAAAATCCAACCCGGGCACATGTTGAATCTCCATAGCGCTTAGGCGGTCCTCCAGCTGTTTGTACCTGTCCTCAGCGGGAGGGTATTGTTCATCATTATAATCTGTCTCGTTGTCGGAGACCACGGGACTAGGAACCCTTCTCTCTTGGAGACTGTCTTTGCCCACAGATGAGGTAGTCAGCTCAGCCTCATTCGGTAATCCATTCCCAGATCTGCGTCTAGTGTTGAACAAAACAATCCTCTTCTTCTTCTTCTTCTCTTTCAGAATCAGAGTTTTCAGGTCCTGTTGGCCCTGGGCTAGGCTCATAACCAACTCCTGGAACTGGGCATTCTGGGCCTGGAGGGCCTTGATAGCTTGTTCAGCGGAAGGTTCAGAAGACATGATGATTGCTGAAATAAACAACGAAGAAGATAAGTGACCTGTAAAAAGTGTACCTGTAATGCATATGATGACATGAAATGCGTATGATTTATGCATGTAATGTTTTCAAGGATCTCGTAGGGTAAACAGGGAAACTTGTTAGAAGTTGAATACGGTAGCTTGATTGAAGGAACTTCACACTACGCCAAAAACAAGTTTTAGCAGCGCCTCTACTAAAGCGCTTATTGAAAAAGCGCTGCCATAGCCTTCACAAAAAACAAAATTAAAAAAAAGGGAAACCTACGAAGGCGCTTTTTTAAAAGCGCTGGCATAGGGTTACCTACGAAAGCGCTTTTCAGAAAGCGCTTTCATAGGTATTTGAAATATCTAACCTACGAAAGCGCTTTTGAAAAGCGCTCTTATAGGGAACCCTATGCCAGCGCTTTTGAAAAGCGCTTTGATAGGGGGACCTACGAAAGCGCTTTTTACCTCAGAAGCGCTCTTATAGGGTACCCTATGCCAGCGCTTTTTAAAAGCGCTTTCGTAGGTTGTTTTTATATTAAAATTAAAAATCCCTAAATCTGTTCTTTAGTCTTCCTCATTTCTTTCGTTCAGAGCTTCCTCATTGCCGTCGCCGCCGTTCGTCTTAAGCTTTTCAGCCTCCGTTGGTCACCCCCACCGTCTACACCCTTTCCAACCACAATTCTGCTCCATCAACTCCTTCCAGTACACCTACAACGAGCTTCCCCTGTCTTCCTCTAGCTATGCCACCATTTCCGGTATCTTAGAAGTGAAAAGCTTTGCGTCAATCTCAGTTATCATCATCAGGTATCATCAATTCTTCACTACCCAGATGTTAATTCCTCTTTACTTGTTGAATGCTGAATATTCCTAATCATGACATGTTTATTCTGTGCAAATGTTTCTTTAATGAAAATGATCTTTACAGTGTTCTTCACTACCCATTTCAATTGTTTTCAACAACAAACAAGCTAAAGCTCTCAAGATTTAAGGTATCACTATCTTTTGATGCTTCACTAAGTAAGTCATTTGTGATGGATGTCAAGGAAACTTGTGTATTTTTATACTCTTCATTCAACAGTTTCTTCAAACTAATGTCAAAGAAACTAATGTCATTGTTCTTGTTTACCCTAACCAATTGATATTTTCGCATTCCAGGAGAACAATTTCTTTCTCTCGTTCAATTGCTTAAGTAATCTCTCTCATTCAAGTAATCTCAATCCTCCAGAGGCCTTCACGAACTGGTTTTTAGAAGTCCATCTTCTTCATCTAACTTGCTTCCTTCCTCTTAAATCTTAAGTAAGATTTAACATTGTTTTTAAAAATTAATCTTGAAGTAATCTTGTGTTGTTGTAGATTGGTGTTTTAGTTTGAAGTATAATATTGTGATAATGTGATAATGTGTTTTTGGTTTGTTTTATTAAGTTGATGTTCTGGTTTGAAGTATTGTGTTTGTATTGTGATAATGTGATAATTTTTTTTAGTTTGGTGTCTTAGAAGTTGAAATTTTGTAAACTTTAATTATTAGTTACATAAGACATTAATAGAAAAATGGTAGTGTTTATTTTTTAATTTGTTAGGAGTAGAAGGAATTTGTTTATATTAGAGGTGGTTATATTTTTAATGCGCTATAATGTAGTGGAATTGGAATTTAGAGAATTGGTACTTACTAATATGTGTAAGATTGGAACTTAGATAATTTTGAGATTTTGTTGTGTTGTGTTAATTTATTTAATTGATTATGCATCACAAAAGTGATAATGAAGAGTAGAAAAAATGATTCTTTTTTCAATAGGAAAGAAATAGATGAATTTGAAAACTTATGGTTCAAGGATTATGAATTTGAAAACACTCCAAAGAAAGATTATATACTTCTAGCATGAAATGAAACAGTCATGACAAACTTCTTGAAGATTATTTATGATCCAATTGCTAATTGAAGTGATGATATTTTAGGTGTTACTTAAGTGAATCTTCAAATGTTACTTCAGTTTCTATTAGAGTGTTGCTTGAAGATTTTACCTCTTGGTTTTAATGTGAAAGTGAGACAAATATGATCGATCACATGGATAATACAAAGCATGTAATAGTTTTGAAAATGACATGATATATTTTAATAATCTGATAGTAAGATGTAATTGTTTTGAAAATGTGATGCACCCTGATGCCTAATGTCAAATTGGAGCAATATTGTATTTAAAATTCTAGTGTAATGTTTAATGTTTTGCTTTTCGGTGTCAAGGTGAGTCAAGGTGTAGCAGATTTGTGTTGAAAGTTTTTGTGCATTTTTTGAAAAATGGTGATAAATGTTGATGATATATTTGGTCTTATTTAAGTGAATCTTTAAATGTTACTTCAATTATTATAAGAGTGTTGAAACTCTTTTCTGTTGTTCTGGTGTATATGTTGAAATATAATTTTTGTATTACTAATAGAAATATCAAGTAAAATATATGTGTAGTTCTGAAGTTTTAATTTTTACATAAGTGAAATTAAAAAGACCCGGGAATTTATTATGTATATAAAAATTGAAAGCTCCATTGTCACTCTCATTTAGTGTTAATAGTGTACTAATGTGCTTTAGTTTGTTTGATACAGGTTCAATGGCTCCAGATAGAGATGCTCCACCTGAAAACCCACCTGAAAACTCACAAGAAAACTCACAAGAAAGAGTTGCTTCGGATACAAATGCTCCACCTGATACTGAAGCAAAAGAGGTTGCACGAGGCATCACTATTATGAAGGGAATCATTCGACATAGAGACCAAGGATTAGTATACCGATTGGAATGGAATTCTGATAAACAACCAATTGGTCCTAATTCTGCAAAGTTGACAAGTTATATTGGTACACTTGTCCGTATGCATATTCCGGTCTCTGTAGCTACCTGGAAATCGAAAACGAAAAATTTAGAATTGGAGGAGAAAAAACAAGCGATTTGGGAAGAGCTTCAGGTATATATCATATATGGTTAATTGTTGTTATTATCTTGACGATAAATTGTTTAAATTACTTATACTAACACACTATGCGTACGTTTTTTTGCAGAGGACTTTTGAGATACCAGATGAACGTAAAAGCTACATACTTAGTTTGGCCGGCAAAAGATATAGAGGGTGGAAAAGTTTTTTGACAAACACCTATCTTAAGGATAAAGATGGAAAATTTCTTGAAGAGGCACCGAGACGGCCAACAAAGTATGCGACCTTCATTGATGAAGCAGATTGGGCTGAGTTTGTAAAGCAAAGAGATGAAGCTTTTCAGAAAAAGAGTGCCACGAATAGTGAGAGAGCATCCAAACCCGCGTATCCATACAAAAAAGGGCGTTTGGGATATGCACGCTTAGAGGATAAAATTGTAAGTAAATAGAAATGCGTTTTAATTAATTGTCTACATGTGCATGTTTTAATTGACGATTTTATCGTTTGTGTCAATGCATAGTTAGAGGAGACTAAAAGTGAGGAAGCTTCACTTCCTGTACATGTGTTGTGGAAGGAAGCTCGTGTGGGCAAGAATCAAGCTGTCGATCCCGATGTTCAGAGAGTTTATACTGAATGTGTAAGTATAATACTGTGTCTTTAATTAAATCAAATGTTTTTAATATATAAATGATTTTTTATCTCCACTAATAATTATTTAAATGTAAATGAATTACAGGAGACCTTGTCGCAATCGGCATCCACCGGTGAGGAGAGCATACTTAGTAGAGTACTAGATGCTCCCGAGTATCCCGGTCGGGTGAGGGGTAAGGGTCATGGTGTGACTCCAACCTCTTTTTATAAGAGTTCTAGGAGAATATCAAATCTTACCAATGAAGAAGTGTTGCAAAAGTTGCAGGAATTGCAAGCACAGGTCTCTGAATTGCAAAGAGATAAAGATATGTATATGAGAGAAAATTGCAACACTTCATCGGTGAGAGAAACTAGTGATAAGGCTAGTATCAACTATCAAAAGAAATTTCCCGAGGTAATTATAAGTTTTTTTCCTTACAAACTGTTCTATTTTATTAATGATAATGACTTTATATTTTCTATTTGTTTAGGGCATTTCATCTTGCCAACTATACTTATCGTCACCGAATTATCGACTAGTTGGCAAGGGAAAAGTGCACAACACTTCGGGAGATTTACTTCACCACAGACCGCTCCCGGATGGACACCTGAAAGTATCGGTGGATGTTGTATTAGATCGTGATGCGATTCTACCGGTACCTGACATGGTCTCAGAGACGACATTGCTGCGAGATGCAATAGGATCATTTGTTGCATGGCCCTCGGAGCTCATTACCATTAGTGATGAGGTATACTGAAAACGATTATGAATCATTTAGTTTTCGAATGTCAATTCTAAACCGTTTATTAATTATTTTTTACATTTTAATTTTAGACTGCTCCTATAAAACCCGCAATTAAGGGTAAAGGGATTTTACAGGAGGAGGAGTCTGTTGCATCACTAAAAGAGGTACATTTAAAGTGTTAATATATAGTCTGAATCTAAATCTGCATGATTTTATATTTTACCTAACTTATATGATTTTTAGGCATCCGCTCGGGAGTCACAACAAGTGACGCAGCAGGTTCGTAGCGTACCACCCACTGGTCCTCCGAAGCAAGCGGCAAAAAAAGGCGGTGCTTTTGTGCCTCGATACCGTTCGACACTCGCAACAATGGTTGATATGTCCGATTTGAAGGATGGTGGTTTACGTGAAATCAACATGGATGAAAGTGTCTTCGGTATTGAATTCCCGTCACATATTACAATTGATGACTTGGAAGAGATTTTTAGGCATGATCAACTAGGCGTCAGTAATATGCACTCATACATCCGGTAATATTCACTCATCCGATATATTATTTAATTAGTCCCACAATATAATTTATTTACACATTTCAATGAAAATAATCTAATGTTTATTATGTTTTTATTTAAGGTTGTTGTATGACAGAGTGTTGCGCGGGACTGCATTGTCTAACAGATTCCGTTTCGTGTCTTCCGCCCATTGCAGCGGAATGACAATTGCTTCGGAACCGGAATCAGTTAGACAGCGCTTAGTAGATAGATTCATGTCCACCGGCAATACAGAAAGTCTGCATCTTTGGGCGTATAATACCCGACCAGTAGGGTTAGTTTCTCATTCTTGGTTCATCTAATCTCTGTTTCTTTTGTGTATAGCAAAATTTTCATATAACCTATTGTTTTAATTTATAGAGCACACTGGTTGCTGCTTGCTATCAACCCGATAAGAGAAGTCGTGTATTATCTGAATTCGGTAAATGGTGAATGGACCAATTATCCGGCTATGAAGGAAATCGTTGATTTGTAAGTGGGATCGTTCTAAATATATATTCGTGTATATTTATATATTTTCTTATTTGTGGGATTGATCTAAACATATGCTTTTATATATTTAATAATTAGATCAATACAAGTGTTCCGTAGTCAACGGGACGCACATGTATCCCGGACTAAATCAAACAACATCACTTGGATCCAAGTGCAGGTACATTACTTTTCACAATTTTGCTTATAATATTTATGCTACTTGGTAAAACAAGACAACTATAGAATCTTATTTGTTTTATTATGTAGTGTCCGCAACAGCGAAACAATCATGATTGCGGATACTTTGTTTTGAGGTTCATGAAAGAAATCCTTCAGGCGAATCAATTAGAGATTCCGCTCACGGTATGAATTTATAACTTAAGATAATTTCATATAATTTATTACATTTAACTAAATATATCATTTATATTATGTTTTTGTTTTGTAGTACCTTGACGAATTCCGTGCTGCTGGGTACCCGAAGCTTAAGTTGGAAGAAATTAAAGAAGATTTGTGTCAATATTATATTAAGCAATTTTTCATGTAGGATTTGTGTCGATTTGAACTATAATATTATTGATGTAATGATGTATATATATAATTTTGGATATTATAATGGTATTATATTAGTATATATATTGTCTTACTGATGGCTGAAATAATAGCGTCGAAAATATATTACAGGTCAAAAATATATTACAGGTCGAAAATATTACAGGTCGAAAACATTACAGGTCGACTGGGAGGATTAAATTATAGGTTGCACATAAAAATACCTCATTTAGAAACGACAGCGCTTTTAAAAAGCGCTCTTAAAGGTCCACCTACTAAAGCGCTTCTTAGTAAAAGCGCTGCCAAAGACCAGTAAAAAAGCATAAAAAATTAAAAAAAAACGCAGCATACAAAAGCGCTTTTGGAAAAGCGCTCTTATAGGGGGGCCTATCAGAGCGCTTTTTCCAGAAAAAGCGCTCTCATAGGGGGGCCTACCAGAGCGCTTTTCCAAAAGCGCTTTTGTATGCTGCGTTTTTTTTTTAATTTTTTATGCTTTTTTACTGGTCTTTGGCAGCGCTTTCTGGGAAAAGCGCTCTTAAAGGGGGGTCTACCAGAGCGCTTTTTCCAGGAAAGCGCTCTTATAGGGGGTCCTACCAGAGCGCTTTTTCCAGGAAAGCGATCTTAAAGGGGGGGGGGGGGGGGTCTACCAGAGCGCTTTTAGAAGCGCTTTTGTTACCTACGCCAGCGCCAGCTATTAAAGCGCTTTTAAAGGCCAAAATAAGCGCTTTAAAAGCCCTTTTCCGTAGTAGTGTCATGTTGTTGAGAGTCCTTCTTCAAGAGTCAAAGCTCACCATATCGAGTGGGTCATAGCCCGTGACTCAGGTTATTAACCTTGGCTAAAGGAAAATAAATCCCCTTTGCCCCTTGCTAGACCTGTTGGTTCATCATGACCTGCATCACAGACCCTTGAGATCCTTGAAATGGATTAGTCCTTATGCAGGATGTATGCAATGGTATGATGGTATGATGTTATGCTATGCGTGGAGTGATGTAAGTGAACCCTGTTATAAGCCCAGATTAAGGACTGTAAACAAAACCTGCAAGGAACTCATGTGTCAGATAACAAGCATGCAAGTAGTCAAGTTTGAAGGCACACAAGTCACACAAGACCGCTCTTAGAGTTTAGGCCAGCATGAAGTTTAGGTACTACCCTCTTTCAGTTGGTTGGCTCAAAACCTGTCCTATTCATAGTAACCGGGTTCTAAGGAGCTCAATATCATCGGATTGTTTTATGTGTTCATTGTTTTGATTTAGCCACTTAACTGGCGACCAAAATATTCCAAGAAAACAACCCTCAATGAGTGTAGTATCGAGTATCTACCAACTTCGGACTGCACCAAAGTCGGTCATCTCACTACCCCTAAAGAGGCCAGGATGGTCAAGTAAGGTTCCTAAGGTCAGTTGATGCTTCACGACACCACGCGGCGGCCCCGTACTCTCCTTGACTTGACTTAAGGGTTACCGGTACTCACCAAAGTGCCACATCAATGTAGCAACTGCTTTAACCATGTCGGTATACCCTGCACAGTTCCCTCATAGTTTGTTGCTACCTAAAAAAAAGGGTGTCCCCAGATCCGGGTTAGGATCTATAAAGCTCCGATGCAAGCCCAAAATATTAAAGCAAACAAGGCATACAATTGAAAACATAAGAGTGGTCTAACCCTAAGGTACACCTCACTTTTAGTATCTCTCCCCAGCAGAGTCGCCAGTTTTGTGATCGGTGGAAATAGAACTGACTGTTTTTTAAGCTGGTTCGCGAAATGTCGCGGTAAGCAAGAGTCGCCACCGTCTTTTATTTTCTCCAACAAGGAAAGGACAAAAGCACAACAAAATTCCTTTTCGAGATGTCTATCGGTTCGGGAGGTAGATTTATAGAAAGGGAAGGTGTTAGCACCATTTCTATCCATGGTTATCCATGGGCTCTTAGGTACTTGCTCACTATGTTTTCAAAATTTGTTTGCTTTTCAAGTGTGTGTGGGTTTTGAAAAAGTTTAGTTTGAAAAACTTCTAGGTAACTCTTGTATCAGTCCTCAAGAGTGTATGAAGTGTTTGTTTGAAAACTTTTTGAAAGTGTGAGTGCGAAAAGATGTTTTTTTGTTTTTTGAAAGAGCAAGTACCCAGGAGAAATCTACCTACTCTAAGGAATTAAGCTGTGTAAGAGTCCTTTAGACAGTACTATCCCACTATTGAGAAGTAGGTAGTACCGTCGTTGGAGTTTCGGGTCAATTCGATTATAGGGACATATGTGGTCACCAAAGCAATGGTATGACGTCTTAGCGGTAACCCTAATGTCCTAGATCCTTTTTATCCGAGGCAACCGTTTCGAGGCAACTGGATCTTTAGACAGGAGGGCGACCTCTAAAACACCCTATACTTGATGACCACCTCGAGGCAACCAAGTGAGGTGTACCCTAGGAGTGGCATGTGCATGTGTGTCAGGTTTCAGTTTATGTTTATCTTTGAACATGCATCATTGTGAGCTACGAGTTGGTTTTATTTTCATACAAGTCTTGCAGGCATAATTAACAGTTAATATTTGTGCGGGAAGTAAATTGCGGAAAGGTAAATCTACGCTATTACAAGGCGCGGGTATATATATCGCCAAAAACAAACCCGTTTGGAAAATAAATGCGGAAAATAAAGGAAAGCGATAAATGACCTAATTATCTATTACATACTCGGAGCAGATACATAAATATGATAAAAAAGATTAATGCGCGAAAAGAAATTAAATCAGGACGTCCTTGGGGTTTTGACCCTTTTTTTGAGAAAAGAAAGAAGTTTGGTCCTTTTTGTAATTTATTAAAATTAAACCTAATAACTAATTAATCAATTACTTAAAAGAAAAAGTATTTTTATGTTTTTATGAAAATAAAAATAAAATAAAATCACAAGTTAATAAAAACCCTAATTTCTATATTAATTTTATTTATTATGAAAAAGATTAAAATTGTCCTAATTAAACAACTAGTCTAATTAATTAGAATTTATTTACAAAAATAATTAATTAAATTTAATCAATAAAAATATTATTATTTTTTAGGTTTTCTGGATTTATTATGGAAAAATAATTAATTATATTAATTAAATAGTAATAATAATAATTAGTAAAGAAAATATAAAAGAGAAAAAAAAGGAAAAGAAAATAAGAACCCAGGGGGGGGGGTGTTGGCCCATTAGGAGGGGAGTTTGGCAATTTCTGGCCCATGAAACTTTCAGCCACGTTTGACTTTGATGATCCTCTAGAGCGCTTGTTGACTGGGAGCATGGTGCTCCTCATCTTTTGATCATTGGATCCATGCTTATGGCCACTTGGCAGGCTGGGACATGAGGTTCATAGTGGAACACATTGGGCATCCTTTTGTTTGAATGGACCAGTGACATATCAACAGCTCATCGTCTCTTTCGTTTGCCTGCAAAAAGATAAAGAGATAGCGGGGGTTTTTAACCCCCACAAAACAGGACGGCGAAAAATAACGATTAGGCGTAGGATGAAGATAAATTGTTCGCGAGGGTCTCAGTGTGTTCGTCTCATTCAGACGGTTTCAACCATGGGTCTTTCAAAGCCTAATTTTTCCTATATTACAAAGCCCCAATTTAAGAGCTTGAAAACCCTAAAATTCATCCATGGTGGCTTGTAATTCAGGGCTCTATAACTCAATTATCTTGTACCAAAAGCTTCGTACAGTCCCTATGAATACAAAACAATCAACAAAACGCGTTAATGATGCATGAATCAAAGTGTGCGATTATGAAAAAATTTCCAAACCGTGAAACTATTATCCTTGGATTCTTTGAGCTTTAGCGTGTGATTTTGATTCCTACACGTTCCTGGGGACCTATGCAATGTATTAGAAGCAATTAAAAGCTTTGAATTGATCTGGAAGTGAGAAAACGATTTTACAATTTTCTTGAAAAAATTCAATATGGCTATGGCTTTTTGCAGCAGCTTCTCACGTGAATGGCATTAGGGTTCACTTGTGCATATGTAATAGAATGGAATTAGGTTAAGTCTTGGCCCAAAGATCCATTGCATTGATGTTTCAATATTTGATTTCCAATCAAATCTTTTTGCATATTTTTGATTGGGAAAACTTGCCAAAATTGGAGATCTTTGTCCCCTTGATGTGCACACGAAATCTCCAGCATGTCTTGAGCTTATTTGCTTCACAAAAGATTGGAAAAAACATATCTTTATATTTTCCTACAATTAAATGAATTAAATGAATTAATATTGATTAAAAATCCAAATAATTAATTAAAAATAAGAAAATAATTCAATTTAAGCTCAATGGGTCGTGCATAAGCCTTGGACAAAGATTCAAGAAGGAATTTGAGGCTCATTAGCAAAAATGATGTGTTTTGAGCAAAGTTGAGTTTTGGAAATTCACAAAAATTTCCCAACTTCTCCAATGCATATCTTGCTCAATTTTGATCATATGAAAATGTTCTTGGACATTTTGGAAAGGTCTTGAAGTCCTCTAACCAATGCCTTTGGTCCCATGTCATTTGGATTTACCAATCACAAGTTATGGTCTTTGACTTAAAGTGCATTTTTGTTGACTTTTGAAATTGACCTATAATGTAGAAATTGATAACTTTCTGTGAGAGCATTTCTTGGACTTGGAATGTGAAGATGAGTTGTAGGAAATGTCATCCCCTTCAAAATGAGCATTGGATGGGATTTTTCTGATGAACCATGAAAAAGTTATGCCTTGGTCAAGATACAATTGACTTTTCTGCTGTCCAAAAATAACAAGTTTTGGCATCTTGATGATTTTTGAGCCATGCTTGTGGAATCATGATCAAGACTTGATCAAATGATGATTGTGGACTCAAAATAAGATGTGGAGCAAAAATTATGACTTTTAACTGTGAAATGACCATTTTACCCATGCAGTTGACTGTAGAGCAAATAGGGCTTTTGACTGTGGAATTTGACACTGTGAGTCTTGAAACTTGGCATGTAGATGCTTGACAATGTATATGAGCACATGTGACTTGCTTGAGCCATTGAAAACCTCAAATTCTTTGAAGGAACCAAAACCCTAATTTTGACTGGCTTAGGAGGCATTTGGACTGTGCAACCCTTGAGGAATCTTGAAGAATATGGGAGGGCAAATTTTGGGGTACAACAACGAGGAAGGCGTGGTGATCGAGCTCTCGCTCACCCTATCCTTTCCAACCTCGAACAACTAGGAGGAATACGAGGCCTTACTCGCAGGTTTAAGACTGACCGAGGATTTAGGCGCCCGTGAGATATAAATTTTCACTGACTCTCAACTCGTCATGTCCCAAGTTCAAGGGGAATACCAGGCTAAGAACAACAGCCTCATTGAATATCTGAACTTGGTCAGGGAACATATGAAAAGTTTGACCGGGCAGAAATTTCACATGTACCACACGAGCAAAACACACGGGCCGACATACTTTCAAAGCTTGCAAGTACGAAAAAGAAAGGCGGAAACAAATTTGTCATACAAGAATCTCTATCTCGCCCGAGCATTGAAAAATCCACGACTTTACCCGAGGTAAATTCCATCGGAGATAGCTCGTGCTGGATGACCCCGGTATTAAACTTCTTAACGAAGGGGGAACTCTCCCTGGACCAAAGAGAAGCAGCCGTGACCAAACGACGAGCATGCTCCTACGTGGTGCTCGAGCACTAACTGTATCATAGGGGATTTTCCATCCCGCTCTTGAAGTGCATCGGAGAATCCGAGGTCCCCGAGATACTACGAGAAATACACGAATGGATTAATGCCCAACACATGGGTGGTAAGTCCTTAGCGAGGAAAGCACTACGAGTGGGGTAATACTGGCCGATAATGCAGCAGCACGCCAAAGACCATGTCAAGAAATGTGACAAGTGCCAAAGGCACGCTGACATGCACCTCACCCTGCCACACGAGCTGAATACACTATCGTCCCCATGGCCATTTTCCTGGTGGGGAATGGATTGAATATGTGAAAAACACAAGAAGTGGGGTTGAATTGTAAAACTTGAAATCAAATGCAGACAACACGTTATTTTTATCCTGGTTCGTTTGATCTCAAACTACTCCAGTCCACCCGTCAAGGTGATTTCGCCTCTCTCCAAAGAGGTCTTAATCCACTATATTCAACTGAATACACAACTGCTTTAACAACTGTTAAAGCCTTCTTGAGTCTAACCACAGACCGGTTTATCTCAAGGAATTTCTCTTACAGAAAATGAATCAAAAGTGTGTTTGATGTTTTCTAGAAAAACTATATATCACAACTGTGATAATACACAATATTAAGCTTAGGATGAAACTAGATTGCTAGATCTATAGAGTAAGTGTGGTTGAAAGCTTTAGCAAAAATGAGAGCATGCGTGAAAATGATTAGCTTAGGCGTGTATATGCGTGTAGAGTATTAGCCATTTCTTTTCTCACTGACTTGTTTAAATAGCCTAGAAAGAGATGTGTTGCTGTCCATAAATCCTTTTCAATGCTCATAACATTCTTTCCTTTTTGAGAAGATCTTTGTCTTAGAATAAAGCCGTTGGTAATTAATTTGTCTTGATGCATAGTAACATTGACACTTCAGAGTGTTCTGCTAATGATAATCAGAGTGTTCTTGGCTTTAGCTTATTCTGACGCTTCTGAGTGTTGATGACATGTTTAGGATCTTGATCAGAGTCAGAGTATGTTATGTGCAGATTCTGTTCATCAGGCTTCAGCGTATAGCACATGTTATTTGATCTTCTGATGCTGACATATCTTCTGATGTTGATGTTGATATTGATATTCTGATGTTGATTCCATCAGAGTTTCTGTAAATACAAAACATAATTTTAAGTAGCATATATGTCTTATATAAATCTCATAATTCATTTAATCTTGTATTTTGTTATCATCAAAACTCTAACTGAGGGTTGTAGAATCAAACTATGTTCTAACAATCTCCCCCTTTTTGATGATGACAAAAACCGTATTTTTTCAATTAAAATAAAATAATAAAAGGTATTAGAGATTAAGGATAGAGAGGAAAAGGTATCAGAGATACACAAATAACGAATACAAGGTATTAGAGATAAGAATATAAGGAATAAAAGGTATCAGAGTAACGAAGAGTGTTGTACCCCAAAATTTGCCCTCTCTTTTCATCAACTTTTTCTAACCACAAGACTCTTGGAGCTCAAAGATCAAGTTAGGATTTTCTCTGCTCAAGACCCCTCCTTGCATTGTTGACCCAAATTAGGGTTTGAGTTTGCACAAAGATGTTTTGACCTAAAATGCCCAAGGTGACTTTCATACTTCATGTTGGACTCTCAAGTTTACCCATACCAAGTTTCAAGTTTTGATTCCAATCTTTGCCCAGTCAATTGGACAGTTGATCTAGAAATCAGTTGTATTGGGGAAAAAGTCAACTGTGGCCAATTGACAGTCAAACTTCATGATTTTTGACCCACATCAACATAATTAACTCATATAAACCATTTGGTCAAGTTTGGATCATAATTCCACAAGAAATTTGATCAGATCACCAAAAGGGCAAAATGGTCATTTTTAGGGTTTTGACTGCACAAAGGCAATTCTTGACTGTTTGACCTAACCAATGGCAAACCAAGTTCACATATGGACTCAAGGACTCAATGGCATTGTCTTGACACATTCAACAAGTTCAAAAGATCTCAAATGCACAGGATTGACAGATAAATTTTCCAGTCAACTGATCAAAATTTGACTATATACTGAAAAGTCAAACTTTGACTTTTTGGTCAAAATCAAGTGCCAAGATTCATTTTTCATCAAGACATGTCAAATTATGAAACTTGTTCATCAAGAAATCCAAAATTGCAAATTAGGGTTTAAAATGAAGAAATTTCATAACTTAGAAATTTTCTAAGTTATGAAATTCCCTTATTTTTCCCTAACTTTGTCCCATTTTTTCATCAAGATACAAATGGATTCAAACAAAACTCAAAACATGAAAGTTGTAGTCCATTGAAAAATCTACAACTTTTATTCACAAAGTTTTCTCAAAGGAAGCTTGTAGCTCAAGTTATGATTTTTGGAACAAGGGTACAAAACATTTTTAACTTAGAGAAATTTTGACCTATTATAGGCAGGATTTTTGTCCAACTTCTTGGCCACTTTTCACATGGTTCCACTTGGAGTTTCAATTTTCATTACAAAGATGGATTGTAGTAAACATTCCAAGCTTTCCAAATTGTCCAATAACTTCTCAAACACCCTTGTGGTTAGGGAGAATCGAATTTGCAAAGTTGGGCAAAATTCACTTTTGTTCATAACCAAATGCATGTTCATACAAGTTCCATTTTCAAATCAGCATGCTTGGTACTTGCTTGCAGGCCTCTAAACCAAGTTTTCACTCCATAATTAAATGTCTAACCATTATGTTCAAGCATTGTTTTGTGCATTTAGTCATTACACAAAGAATTATCCCTTAAGTAGAAAAAGCAAACTTGCCATTTTTGAAAAGTAGTGCTTTATGTCAAATACCAAATCTAAGAAGTACAAGCCAGATCTTTGAGGCAAGAGTTTATAAGCAAATACCACTGATCAAGAGCAAAGTGTGCAGCATAGATAGGGAGGGTATACAGGCCTGCATAAGGACTTGAACTTTCTTACTTCAAAAACAAGCAAGATTGCAAAACAACTCCAAGCTCTCATTCCTGTCAACACAGCCAAACACAAACTTTGCAAACATCTTTCATACATCCAAGCAAGCCTAAAGCACGACTAAACCACCCCTCATTCCTCCTCATACAGAAAATCACAATTTTTCTGCAAAACAGGGCATCTGTTGCAGTTTGACTTCCACAATCCATTCCACTCGTGCACTTTGGCTAAAACCAGTTCAAATACATTCCATATCATCCATTGGAACTATCCCAAGCCCTAGATACAAGCTGTAACATCCCTAACATCACGTGCCATTTTCAGTTTTCAGTTTTGCAGGTGGACTTCCATAGCACGATTCAGAGTGATTCAAGGCAAGCTAGGTGTTGGAGAAGCATCCTTGGACTTCAGGCAAGCTGTACCAAAGCTCAAACTCCATTGAAGATACCTACATTGCTCTGTTCAAGTCAAGCTGAAACAGGTAAAATCATGAACTTCTATCTCTCAATCTAGGAAGAGTTAGACTTAGGTTTGTGAATGAAACATGCTCTACTCATAGCCCTGAAGCCATACATATGATTACTTTTCATTTATGTTAAGCGTGCTGTGAGAATTTTGGCCATGAACATTGAAGAAAAATTAGGTCAGAAATTGGGGATGAAGAAATTCTCTTTCGTTTCTTAGAGTTAGGTCAAGTGTTTTATATGTCTGAATTCGTCTCTTGATGCTCTATAATGTTCGCGTTATGAGTTTTTGTTAAAAGTCAAAGAATCAGGAGTTTGAATGAAGCATGGAAAGCGCGCGTTTTGGTTGTTCAAACAATGCTGAAGGTTGAAGATGACTGGCTTGGGCTGGGCCTGAGTCAGTCCTGCTCTTTGCACCCCCTTTTCCAATTTACACCCTCCTGGCCCATTGTATGAAATATTCATTATTTTTGACTTTTTATTTTTTATTCTGACTTAATATTTTTTGCTCAAATATAAAAAAATATCAAAAATATTTTTCCATACATTTTTGCATTTATTTGGCATTTATTTGTTTTATTTAGTATATATATGTAAATAACATAAAAAACCTTTTTATTTAAAAAACCTAAAAATAATACAAAAATAAATATTTTTCAGTTATTATTTTTTGTTTACATTTTGAAAACATTTTCTAAAAAATACTTTTTTTTTGTAAATAGTTAATATTTTATTTTTGTATATATTTAGTATATTTAATATATAATATAAATACTTGTATATTTTATTAGAATATTTAGGATAAAATATGAAAATAATACATTTTTATTTTTATTAATATTTGACATTAAAAATACTTTTTTTTTACAATATATTTCTTTTTTATTTTTTGTATAAATTAATATATAAATATTGTATATAATTAATAAATAAATACTATTTATTTAAAAAAAACTAGGGTTTTGCCCTAAACCATAAAAATATTCAAAATTTGACCTTTTTATTTTTGTTTATATTTTACATTGAAAAATACTTTCACATACATAAAAAATCATTTTACGCATAATACATTTTGCATATTTATTGTGTTTACTTTACATTGTGCAATTAAATATTTGTATATTCGATATGGATGTAATAGTTTAGATTTAATTTCTTGTCAAATATTCTCCCATTCAAACATTTGTACCCCCATCCCCATAATCATGTTGTAATAATTTAGGACTTTAAATTTCCGCATTTAAAAACTTTCAAATTATGCCATGATAGACCTAGGGTTTGTATGCAAATCAAATAACAAATAGCTTGACTAATACAAAGACAAAAAAGCATGAAAATGGACAACACAATGCACACTTGCACCCTTAGAGTTACTCCACTTGTTGCCTTCAAAAATGGGCCATATTGCATGTTGAGTGTCTTTGGCAAAACAAAAACAAATCAAATGATCATAGTCCCTCGATGACGCTTTCTCAAGTTGCCTAAAAATTGATCAAGTCCCTTAAAGAAAAATTGCCAAAGACACTTGGCACTATTGCACTCATGGTCTAAACGATGACCCGCGCCCGTCCCGTTAACATCCTAACACAAGATTATCCACCAAATACAATGGTGGAACAATACTGTTAAAAGGGTTAAAACATAGGAATGATCTTTGAGAAATTTAGGGTAGATAGCTCTTGGTTACTTGATCAAACTTGCAAAACACACTTGCCTAATTTCAAAACACACTTCACAAACATAACTTCCAAAACAACTTTCAAAAAACATTGAAACATCTTTTCAAAAAGACAAACACCTTTGTAAAACATTCGAGTAAAGAATTGTTACAATGGTTGCCTAGACAAGGCATCTTTTTCAAAACATTTTCAAAACCACACACAAAGCACCATTTCAAACAATTGAAAAGCAAAGGCAAGTGATCTAAGCAAGTAACTAAGAGCCCATGGATAACCATGGATAGAAAGGGTGCTAATACTTTCCCTTTCTATAATCTACTCCCCGAACCCAAGAAAATATCTCAAAGGTTTTTCCTGTGCTTTTTAACCTTTCCTTAGGATAAATAAAAAGTCGGTGGCGACTCTTGCTAAACCGAAGCATTTGCGAAAACAAACGCAAAACCTCAAGCCAGTTCTCCCACCGTATCACAGAACTGGCGACTCTGCTGGGGATAAAATAAAAGTGGAGTAACCTTAGGGCTTAAATCACCCTTTTGCATGACTAAATGTTTGCTTTGATTGCTTTACATTTTAGTTCTCTTGTTTGGGCTTGAAATCCTACACCCGGATTTGGGAGACATTCATAGATAGCAATACGTTGTGGAAACTGTGCAGGGTATACCGACACGGTTGAAGCAATAGCTATATTAGTGTGACATATTTGTGAGTACCGGTAACCCTTGAGTTCAATCAAGGAGAGTACGGGGCCGCTGAGTGATGTCACTAAGCACTAATGACCTAGAACCTTACTTGACCATCTTGGCCTTTTATTAGGGGTAGTGAGATGACCGGCTTTGGTGCAGTCCGAAGTTGGTAGATACTCGATACTACACTCATTGAGGGTTGTTTTCTTGGAATATTTTGGTCGCTAGTTAAGTGGCTAAACCAAAACGATGAACATAGAAAACAATCCAATGATATTGAGCTCATTAGAACCCGATTACTATTTATAGGACAGGTTTTTAAGCCAACTACACTCAAGAGGGTACTTACCTGTGAAACCCCATGCAAGCCTGAAACTAGGGTTTTGTGTGACTTGCTTGTACATATGTTTGTGCATACATCATGAACATCATAAAGCATCATATGCATCCACTAACCATTTCAAGGGTTTGGATCTTCATCTTTGTTCTTGTTTTGTAGGTCATGGAAATTCTTCGCAGGAAAACTATCCAAGTCAACCTTGTGAGAATATCTCCTCAACTCAAGGAGCTTACATCCAGAATTCCAGAAAGCTCTCTCTTCAGTGAAAGACATGGTAGACTGCTCAGCCTAGTTAACACCAACATTGAATAAGACATGGTGAAAGTGTTGTTCCAGTTCTTTGACCCCCTTCACCACTATTTCACATTCCCCGACTATCAATTGGTGCCTACTTTGGATGAATTTTCTCAACTCCTGAGAATTCCTATTCTTAATCAACTACCTTTCAACGGTACAGAAAAAGAACCAAAGCCTGAAGATGTTGCTCAAGCACTACACTTGCAACCATCTAACATCAAGGGGCATTGGGAAACTAGAAGTGGTGTCAAAGGCTTCTTGGTAAAGTTATTGTTTGAGAGGGCACAAGAGTGTTGGAATTCCCTGGATCTGCAAGCCTTTGAAGAGATTGTGGCACTCCTTATTTATGGGTTGGTCTTGTTCCCAAATCCTGACCAACTTATAGATGTCAATGCTGTCAAGATCTTCATATCCAGGAATCCCATACCTACATTGCTTGGGGACATCCTCCACTCATTTTACACACGAACAATGAGGAAGAGAGGTGTTCTCATGTGCTGTACTCCTCTCCTTGAAAGGTGGTTTATTTCTCACCTTCCACAATCTGTTTTGAAGAATGAACAAGGCTTAAGGTGGTCACAACGGTTGATGACCCTCACACATTCTGATGTACATTGGTGTTCTCGGTCCAGAGAAAATGTCATCATCGTCGATCGTTGTGGTGATTTCCCTAATGTTCCATTACTTGGCATTAGGGGAGGCATTACCTACAACCCTTGTCTAGCTTTGAGACAATTTGGATATGCACAGAGGGATGGCCCTCATGACATGCTGATTCCTGACCTAGTTTTTGACTTCGACAACGATGTGCAAGGACTTCGACAAAGATTCATCAGAGCTTGAAGGATGCCTAACAAGGTAGATATCAAGACACTGGGACACAAGAACTCCATCCCTCTTGAGACTTACCTAAAGTGGGTACGAACTCGAGCCCAGAGTCTTATGATGCCTTACCCTCACATTCTCCCTTTGATTAAAGAGCCTGTTAAGGAAGGAGAGTTTCCTTACACCATCCTACATCCTAACATGCCTACATCATGGGAGGAAATGCAGAAGAGTTGGATCCAACTCAAGGAAGAAAGGGATACTTTTGAAGCCAGCTTCTATGCCAGTGAGAAGAAGGTTTTGGAGCTTACCCGCCGACTTCACGAGGAGGAGACCCTCAACACTTACATCGCACCAAAAAGGATGCGCAACGTCTTTTTACCTTAAGAAGTTTTTGTAATATTTGGCCCATGGGGTATTTATGTACTGACAAAATTTCTTCTTATTAATATGACGTGTGTTCTTTTTGTCTGCAACAATTTTGAATTTCTAAATCCTTGAATGCATTGCACGAATAAACATATCATTTATCATATGCATAAACAGGTCTTCACGCCAGGTTTCCTTATCTTTCTGCTGTTTATTTCAGTAAGATGGATCTTGAACAGACGGTCAAAGATCTGCAGTCACAAAACTCGCAGTTTCAACAGCTCCTTATGACCTTGGCAAAGGGTCAGGAGGATCTTAAAGCACTGTTAGGGAACAAAGAGCAAGAAAAAGGAAAAAAGAAGAAGAAAAGAGTTGGGGTAGCTACATTGGGAAGAAGAATTGAGAATAAAGCTAGGAGAGTTCTTGAATTCTCCTCCACATCTGATGAGGGGACCAGTAAGGGAAAGGGAGCTGCATTACCTTCTGAGTCCGAGGATGAAGAGGAAGATGAAGATTATTCAGAGCAGCAATACCTGCCAGCGAACGAAAAATACAAAAACCTGGAGGATAGACTGGCAGCTATGGAGCTGCAAAGGGTTCCCGGGTTAGATTTTGAAGAATTGGGATTGATTGTTGGGATTGTGATCCCTCCAAAGTTTAAAGTGCCAATTTTTGCGAAATATGACGGGCTGTCTTGCCCGAAGATGCACCTGAGGTCATATGTCAGAAGAATTCAACCTCATACATCCGACAGAAATCTTTGGGTACACTTCTTTCAGGACAGCTTGTCCGGTACACAGCTAGACTAGTTTTACCAGCTTGAGAGGTCAGAAGTGCATAACTGGGAAGACTTGGCAGCTGCCTTTTATCGCCAGTATCAATATAACGCTGACTTGGCGCCAACCCGTACTCAGCTACAGAGTATGGGGATGGCCTTAAATGAGGGATTCAAAGAATACGCCCAGAAATGGCGCGACTTGGCCGGAAGAGTGCAGCCACCTCTTTCAGATAGGGAACTAGTTGATATGTTCTTGGGGACCCTATCTGGCCCTTTCTTCAACCATTTGATTGGGAGCTCTTCCGCAGGGTTTACTGAATTGATTCTGACTGGCGAAAGGGTGGAAGCTGGTATTAAGAGTGGGAAGATTCAAAGGGATGCCTCTGTATCCACAACTGTTAAGAAATCATTTCCAGCCAAGAAGGAGGAAGCTGTTGTATATTCTCACAAAGGATCGGGAAGAACTGAGCGCTGGTCGACTATAGGGGCCATGATGATTCAGAATTCATCAAATGATCAGCCTCGTAACAATCAGTCCAGACCTAATCAGCAACGGGTAGAACGGCCACAACGGTAGTTCACCCGCATCAACATGACGCCTGCACAAATTCTTCCCTATTTGTTGAAGCTAAACCTCACCACTATTAGAGAGGCGCCAAAGATTGTGAATACCGCTTCCCTACACTATCATCCCAATGCTAAATGTGCCTATCATTCTGACAACGCCGGGCATGACACCAACGATTGTTGGGCGCTTAAGAATAAAATTCAAGATTTAATAGATGCAAAAGAGGTTGAGTTTGACGCCCCAGAGAAGCCGAATGTAATATCCGCTCCGATGCCAAAGCATGGTCGCAATGTCCACGCTATTGAAGAAGATCTGTTTGTTTCTGCTGTTGATGATCTGATGACCACACTGTTGACAATCAAGTTGAATCTGTTGAAGGCTGGGATTTTCCCAGGTTGTAAAGAAGATTGCTACTTTTGTTCCTCCCTACCAATCGACTGTCCATTGCTGAAGATAGGCATCCAACGCCTAATGGACAACCAACGAATTCTTTTCGAAAAGATTCCTGTTACTCCAACCCTTATCAATGATGTTTCAATAATTACCATTTCCACCAATCATTCCAAGGTCCCCCAAAGGCCTGTTAAGATTACATCCGCTACGAAGATTGCACCTCTGAAAATAACCATGCCTGGGCCCGTCCCATACATATCTGACAAATCGATACCATGGAATTATGGTGGAGAAATCTACTACCACGGTGTTAAACAAATTGAGATAACTGAAGAAAGCTCTGACGAAGAAACTACCGACATTGGAAACATTACCGGTACGAGCAAGATTACCCGAAGTGGGAGAATTTTCTCTCCAGAGATTGCCCCTCCAAAGGCAATCTTTGGACCCTCAGCTGCTGCCAAGGTTACTCTTGCACCGATAAAACTTTCTGCAAGAACTCCGTTGATTGAAGAAGCTGTTACTCCTGTGGTTGTCCCTCCTACTTCTGCTGATAAGGGGAAAGGGATCCAGGAAGAGCTCGTCAGGACGAGGGCTCAACCCTTGGTTATCCCCGAAACCTCTAAGAAAGAAATGGAGGAGATTCTGAAAATAATTAAGAAGAGTGATTACGATGTGGTGGAGCAACTGGGGCAAACTCCCTCGAAGATATCCATGTTAGCATTGCTGCTTTGCTCGGAGGCTCATGCCAAAGCCTTGATAAGGTTTTTGAAGACAACCCATGTGCCCCAAGAAACCTCAGCTAATCAATTCCAAGATTGTATAGCCAGCCTTACTGCCGACAACGGCCTGGGTTTCTCTGATGTTGACCTGACTCCGAAAGGAAGAAAGCACAATGATGCACTGCATGTGTCAGTTGAATGCCGAGGAATTACTCTCGCCCATGTCTTGGTCGATATTGGTTCTTCTTTAAATGTGCTGCCTAAGAAAGCTCTGGATCGATTGGATTGTGAAGGCTTGGAGCTGAAACCAAGTAATATCATTGTCAGGGCCTTTGACGGGTCTAAAAGAATGGTGCATGGGGAGGTCGACATTCCCATCAAGGTGGGCACTGAAGTATTCCACTCAACTTTCTATGTGATGGACATCCGTCCGTCATACTCTTGCTTGCTAGGGAGACCATGGATACATAATGCTGGCGCAGTCACTTCCTCCCTACATCAGATGCTGAAATACCCTGTCAAGGGTAAGATCATAACCGTACATGGTGAAGAGGAGTACATGATCAGTCATCTGAACTCCTTTAGGTATGTGGAAGTGGAGGGCGAATTCATCAAAACACCGTTCCAACACTTCGAGGAAATTGCTCCCGAGGTTGCAGTAGCAAAGGCAGTAGATGAGGTACCCAAGCAGGTGGCCAGGATGGCATCTCTAAAAGACGCAAAGGCTGCAATGAAGGATGGGAAGAGCTCAACATGGGGGCAATTTTCTGACTTTCCTCACAAGACAGACAAGTTTGGGTTAGGATTTACCGCTGCGGGGCAAAAAGCTATGCGTCGCTCAAAGATTGAAAGGACACCCATCAAGATTTCTCCTCATGGAATCAATGCTCTAGAAGACGAAGACGAAGAGGGTAACATTGAAGATTGGATCTTCCCAACCATTGAAGGAGGACTGCACAACTGGGAGGCGAAAGACTTCGTTCCCATTACTTTCATTAATCAGTAATTTATCTTTCGAACATTTCCTGTTGGTCTGTAATAATTACTTTTAAACAATCTGCACACTATTTTTCACCTCATGCCTTGCCCGGGGCATGTAGGTCCATTTGTAAGGGTTTTGATTCTCTTCATATTCATATGCCATGTTTAATGATTCATTGGACGTTTTTTATTTATAAATTGTTGTGTTAATTTTCTTTCCTTTTGCATTTTTGTTTGTTTAAGGATGGCTATCCCTTACACACACCCACACTCACAAATGCAGGTACCCATCCACTCTGGATTCTATGGGTGACTATTCTGTTGTATCCTTCAATAACTCTGAAGATTTGGTCAATCAGGCTGAGTATGAAGATGACGAAGATTGTGAAGTACCAGGAGAACTAGCCAGACTTCTACAACAAGAAGAGAGGGCCATCTTACCTCATGAAGAGTTGTTGGAAACAGTCAATTTAGGAACAGAGGAAGACAGGAAAGAAGTACAAGTGGGTGCCAATCTGGAACCAAGTGTCAAGGAGCGCTTAATACAGCTGTTGAATGAATACATTGAAATCTTTGCCTGGTCTTATGAAGACATGCCGGGTTTAGACACAGATATCGTGGTTCACCGTCTCCCTACAAGAGAGGATTGTCCACCGATCAAGCAAAAAGTCCGCCGAATGAGGCCTGACATGTCTGAGAAGATTAAAGCTGAAGTAATGAAGCAATTCAACGCTGGCTTTCTGGCTGTTACATCCTATCCACAATGGGTTGCTAACATTGTGCCCGTTCCCAAAAAAGACGGCAAGGTCAGAATGTGTGTGGACTACCGGGATTTGAACAGGGCCAGCCCTAAAGATGATTTTCCGCTACCACATATTGACATCTTGATTGACAACACAGCTCAGCACAAGGTATTTTCCTTCATGGACGGATTCTCGGGCTACAACCAGATTAAAATGGCCCCCGAGGACATGGAGAAAACAACTTTTGTTACACAGTGGGGTACCTTCTGCTACAAGGTGATGTCGTTCGGACTGAAGAACGCAGGGGAAACTTATCAACGCGCCATGGTAGCTTTGTTTCATGATATGATACATTATGAGATCGAAGTTTACGTAGACGACATGATAGCTCGATCACAAACAGAGGAGGAACACCTTGAGCATTTGCAAAAGCTGTTTGCCAGGTTGAAGGAGTACAAACTCAGGCTGAATCCAAGTAATTGCACTTTTGGAGTTAGGTCTGGTAAACTTCTAGGATTTATCATCAGCAACAAAGGCATTAAGGTCGATCCAGCAAAAGTAAAGGCTATACAAGAAATGCCTGCCCCCCGTACTGAAAAGGAGGTTAGAGGATTCTTGGGGCGCTTGAACTATATTGCCAGATTCATCTTTCATCTGACGTCTACCTGTGAGCCAATTTTCAAACTATTGAAGAAAGATCAGGTAGTCGAGTGGAACAACGACTGCCAAGCTGCTTTTGATAAAATCAAGGAGTATTTGCTAGAACCTCCTATTCTGATGCCACCCGTCGAAGGAAGGCCGCTGATCATGTATCTGACTGTTTTGGACAACTCAATGGGGTGCGTACTGGGCCAACATGACGAGTCTGGTCGAAAAGAGCATGCCATTTATTACCTTAGCAAAAAGTTTACCGACTGTGAGACCCGCTACTCACTGCTTGAGAAAACTTGTTGCGCTTTGGTATGGGCTGCTCGCCGACTAAGGCAGTATATGTTGACTCATACCACTCTGTTGATTTCCAAAATGGATCCTATCAAGTATACCTTCGAGAAGCCTGCTTTATCTGGAAGAATCGCTAGATGGCAAATGATCCTGACTGAGTATGACATCCAGTATACTACCCAAAAAGCTATAAAAGGGAGTGTACTAGCTGACCATCTAGCTCATCAAGATATCGAAGATTATCAATCCATGAGATTCGACTTCCCGGACGAGGACATCATGACTTTGGACAACATTGAAGGTAACGGACCGTATGACGGACCTGAAAATGGATCCCGATGGACCCTGTACTTTGATGGTGCTTCAAATGCACTTGGAAACGGTATCGGTGCAGTACTCATTTCCCCTGAAGGTTGCCATACACCTTTCACTGCCCGACTTTATTTCAGCTGTACCAACAACATGGCCGAATATGAAGCTTGCATCTTTGGTCTCAAGGCTGCTATAGACTTGGGGATCAAATCTTTGATCGTATTTGGGGACTCGGCTTTGGTTATCAGTCAAATCAAAGGAGAGTGGGACACCAAACATCCTAATCTTATCCCATACAAATAATATGTCTTGACATTGTTGCCTCATTTCGAGCAAATCACCTTCGAGCATTTCCCGCGAGAAGAGAATCAGCTAGCAGATGCTCTGGCTACAATGTCTTCCATGTTTAAACTCAATTGGGATAACGAGGCTCCCCAAATCACCATCGAGCGAATGGATGAACCTGCGCATTGTCATGAGATTAATACCGAAGAAGTAGTGGAACAACCCTGGTTTCACGAAATCAAAAGGTATCTCCAGACTAGAGAATATCCTGAAGGAGCTTCCGTCAATGACAAAAAGTTCTTAAGGAGATTTGCAGCCAAGTTCTTCCTGAGCAATGGCATCCTTTATAAGCGCATCCATGATTGTGTTTTACTCTGATGTGTAGACAAAGCTGAAGCAGAGTTGATCATGACTGAGATACACAATGGCACATTTGGCACCCACTTGAGTGGACATACGATGGCTAAGAAGATTCTAAGGGCAGGCTATTACTGGTCTACCATGGAAGCTGATTGCCATCAACATTCCCGTACTTGCCACAAATGTCAAGTCTACGCTGACAAGATTCATATTCCTCCTGTTCCTCTCAACGTTTTGACAGCTCCTTGGCCATTCGCAATGTGGGGCATTGACATGATTGGAGAGATCAAGCCCACGACATCCAATGGACATCGCTTTATCCTGGTCGCTATTAACTATTTTACCAAGTGGGTCGAAGCAGCTTCCTTCGCCTCCGTTACAAAAAATTTGGTTGCCTGCTTCATCAAGCAGAACCTCATATGCCGGTATGGTGTCCCCGACAGGATCATCACAAACAACGGAACCAATCTGAACAATACTATGATCACCGCTCTATGCGAACAGTTCAAGATTTATCATCACAATTCATCTCCCTATCGGCCAAAGATGAACGGTGTTGTTGAAGCTGCGAACAAAAACATCAAGAAGATCATTTAGAAAATGACAGTCACCTACAAGGACTGGCATGAGATATTACCATTTGCTCTGCATGGATACCGTACCACGACACGTACTTCAACAGGGGCAACCCCGTTTTCTTTGGTATATGGCATGGAAGTTGTCCTACCCATGGAAGTTCAGATTCCTTCTTTAAGGATTATGAAGGACTCTGGTTTGAGTGAAGACGATTGGATTCAGACCCGACTTGATCAACTCAATTTGATCGACGAGAAACGACTCACTATTGTTTGCCATGGTCAGACGTACCAAAAACAGATGATCAAGGCTTTCAACAAGAAAGTCAGACGTCAAGTATACCAAGTTGGAGATCTTGTAATCAAGCGGATTATCTTGCCGCAAAGTGATCTAAGGGGCAAATGGACTCCTACTTACGAATGACCATTTGTAATCAAAAGCATCTTTTTTGGTGGTGCAATGATTTTGACCACCATGGACGACGACGATTTGCCGCACCCTGCGAACGCAGACATAGTCAAAAGATACTACGCATAAAATCACCCGACAAGTCGAAAACCCGAAAGGGCGACTTGGGCAAAAATGGGCATCCCGGTGAACCGAAAACCCTAAAGGGCGGTTCAGGCAAAAATTAGGGATAAAACAAAAAAATTGTACACCCGGCAAGTCGAAAACCCGAAAGGGCAGCTTGGGCAAAAAGGGGTTTCCCGGTGGATTGAAAACCCGAAAGGGCGATCCAGGCAAAAGTTAGGGAACTAAAGCGTATGACTATGTCTCGTCGGATCACTTTAAAGAACAATCTCTTTATCAACAAGCTCCGAACTTCTGATCAATCCAATCATCGGCGGACGAAGCATTGAATGAACAAGATATTCAGAGTTGTGAAGGCTATAGCAGAATGGGAATCCCATGGAATTGTTACACATAACCATCTTTCTTTTGTATAAAATTTTCAATTTTTTACGACAACATCCTCTTACTAGGTTGCCTGTCCCCTTTGTACAAAGATACCCATAAAAAGTTAATACAAATACTTTTCCAGATACAGAAATTTTCCTTGTCTTCTGTTTCTTTTTCACACTTACGTTTTATTTGAGAAACGTCCAATGTTTTGTTAAATAAGCATATGCATTTGAACATAATCATTCTCTTACGAATCAAGAAAGATGATTGCTGATAGGTTGAAGGTACAAATAGGTATCTTGATGCCCTTTCAGAGGAAATCCCCAGCAGATTTAAACTCCAAATTCCTCAATCCAGAACTTAATTCTCCAAACAGAGTCAAACTTCAGAATCCTCAGCAGAGCAAAAGCTTTCTCAAAACTGACTTCCCCAGTTAAGAGAGCCTTCCAAGAACTTAATTCCCCTCAGAGTTAAGTTTCAGCATCCCCAGTGGAGCCCTAAAACCTGAAAATCCTATCCCCAGCCGAGCTAAAGCTTCCAACTATCAATCCCCAGCGGAACCAGATTAGTGAACATTCTCCCACATAGATGCTTCCCATCAGATTGAAGATTCTCAGTCTTACTCCTCCAGCATGAGTCTCCCAGGTTCTAGACTCCCCAGTAGAGATCATCAAAATTCTCATTTCCCACAAGTCACCAAGGATTTTCAATCCCCAACAGTGGTCCTAAAATCCCTCAACAATCAAAGATCTTGCTCCCCAAGCAATCAGAAGTCAACAAGGATTTCTCACCCTCAGTAACCAAAGGATTTTTCTATCCCCAGCTTCGGTTATGGGTTTATTTCCCCAATATTTGTCAAGGATTTATTCTCCAAAATAAATTACGTTTCAAATTGATCGGTCGTTCAAAAGTTCCTTCATCACCTGTTGGGAGTTACAATCGTCAAAGATCAAATTCTCACAAAGTTCGAGTTATGAAGCCCGGATTTGACCGGATAGTATCTTGATCTCTACAGCATATTGTGAAGCCCGGAGTACGACCGAATAACAATGTCAGACTACCGTCAAACCTGGATTACGACCAGATAGTGGTATCCCCTGAGAGCAAGCTATGAAGCCCGGATTCGACTGGATAATAGTTTAATCCCCAACAAGTTTCTGTGAAGCCTGGATTACGACCAGACAGCAGTCAAGAATACTACGAAACCTGGAGTCGACCAGATAGTGGTATATCTTCAACACAAGCCGTGAAGCCCGGATTTGACCGGATAACAGCTTAGCAAGCTATTGCAAAGCCTGAATTACGACCAAATAGCAATACAAGTTTCTGTAAAGCCTGGACTACGACCAGACAGCAGCCAAGAATACTATGAAGCCTGGAGTCGACCAGATAGTGGTATATCTTTAACACAAGCCGTGAAGCCCGGATTTGACCGGATAACAGCTTAGCAAGCTATTGCAAAGCCTGGATTACGACCAGATAGCAATACAAGTTTCTGTAAAGCCTGGACTACGACCAGACAGCAACCAAGAATACTACGAAGCCTAGAGTCGACCAGATAGTGGTATATCTTTAACACAAGCCGTGAAGCCCGGATTCGATCGGATAGCAGCTCAACAATACAAGTTATGGGGAAGCCTGGATTACGACCAGATAGCAATGCAAGTTTCTGTGAAAGCCTGGAGATCGACCAGATAATAGTTCATCGTTAACAGAATGAAGACTCTCATCCTTAAAACCCCAAGAGATTGGCATACACCCAATCTTGTGACCCAAGACCTGAAGGAAGATTCTCATTGTGGCTTCCCCAGTAGATTGGCATACAACCCAAGCTCCTGATTCCCCAACAGCGGTTCCAGGACTTCTCATTTCCAACAATCCCCTGCAGTAGTCAAGGATTTACTTTCCCCAGCAGCAGTCAAAGATTTCATTATCCAGGATTCATCCATCCTCAGCAAGACAGCTCATCAGCTTACATGCGCAATCATTACATTCATATCATAAACATTTGATATAACATATATTGCATCATACATTTCATGCAACATAACTTTGTGTTTTAGCTAATATTTTACCCTTTTCAGGATAAGATTATTAAACTTCAACTTCAATGACATACAGTTCAACAAACTTTCCAGATGGCATCTTTAAGCCCATCCCCCGACAAGATTCTGTCACATCTCCAGATGGCATCTTTAAGCCCATCTCCAAATGGCATCTCTAAGCCCATTCCCGCACCCATGCTTTGACCAGTGCAAATTTAAGGGCACTCTAGTGTCCAATCTCCTTTTACCTTCGAGACGCGAAAGGCAAACTTGCCAATCTAACTCTTCAGGTGCAAGAAGATTGAACAGGGGCAACTGTTGTACCCAAAAATTTGCCCTCTCTTTTCATCAACTTTTTCTCACCACAAGACTCTTGGAGCTCAAAGATCAAGTTAGGATTTGCTCTACTCAAGACCCCTCCTTGCATTGTTGACCCAAATTAGGGTTTGAGTTTGCACAAAGATGTTTTGACCTAAAATGCCCAAGGTGACTTTCATACTTCATGTTGGACTCTCAAGTTTACCCATACCAAGTTTCAAGTCTTGATTCCAATCTTTGCCCAGTCAATTGGACAGTTGATCTAGAAATCAGCTGTATTGGGGAAAAAGTCAATTGTGGCTAATTGACAGTCAAACTTCATGATTTTTGACCCACATCAACATAATGAACTCATATGAACCATTTGGTCAAGTTTGGATCATAATTCCACAAGAAATTTGATCAGATCACCAAAAGGGCAAAATGGTCATTTTTAGGGTTTTGACTGCACAAAGGCAATTCTTGACTGTTTGACCTAACCAATGGCAAACCAAGTTCACATATGGACTCAAGGACTCAATGTCATTGTCTTGACACATTCAACAAGTTCAAAAGATCTCAAATGCACAGGATTGACAGATGAATTTTCCAGTCAACTGATCAAAATTTGACTGTATACTGAAAAGTCAAACTTTGACTTTTTGGTCAAAATCAAGTGCCAAGATTCATTTTTCATCAAGACATGTCAAATTATGAAACTTGTTCATCAAGAAATCCAAAATTGCAAATTAGGGTTTAAAATGAAGAAATTTCATAACTTAGAAATTTTCTAAGTTATGAAATTCCCTTATTTTCCCCTAACTTTGTCCCATTTTTTCATCAAGATACAAATGGATTCAAACAAAACTCAAAACATGAAAGTTGTAGTCCATTGCAAAATCTACAACTTTGATTCACAAAGTTTTCTCAAAGGAAGCTTGTAGCTCAAGTTATGATTTTTGGAACAAGGGTACAAAACATTTTTAACTTAGAGAAATTTTGACCTATTCTAGGCAGGATTTTTGTCCAACTTCTTGGCCACTTTTCACATGGTTCCACTTGGAGTTTCAATTTGCATTACAAAGATAGATTGTAGTGCACATTCCAAGCTTTCCAAATTGTCCAAGAACTTCTCAAACACCCTTGTGGTTAGGGAGAATCGAATTTGCAAAGTTGGGCAAAATTCACTTTTGTTCATAACCAAATGCATGTTCATACAAGTTCCATTTTCAAATCAGCATGCTTGGTACTTGCTTGCAGGCCTCTAAGCCAAGTTTTCACTCCATAATTAAATGCCTAACCATTGTGTTCAAGCATTGTTTTGTGCATTTAGTCATTACACAAAGAATTATCCCTTAAGTAGAAAAAGCAAACTTGCCATTTTTGAAAAGTAGTGCTTTATGTCAAATACCAAATCCAAGAAGTACAAGCCAGATCTTTGAGACAAGAGTTTGTAAGCAAATCCCACTGATCAAGAGCAAAGTGTGCAGCATAGATAGGGAGGGTATACAGGCCTGCATAAGGACTTGAACTTTCTTACTTCAAAAACAAGCAAGATTGCAAAACAACTCCAAGCTCTCATTCCTGTCAACACAGCCAAACACAAACTTTGAAAACATCTTTCATACATCCAAGCAAGCCTAAAGCACGACTAAACCACCCCTCATCCCTCCTCATACAGAAAATCACAGTTTTTCTGCAAAATAGGGCATCTGTTGCAGTTTGACTTCCACAATCCATTCCACTCGTGCACTTTGGCTAAAACCAGTTCAAATACATTCCATATCATCCATTGGAACTATCCCAAGCCCTAGATACAAGCTGTAACATCCCTAACATCACGTGCCATTTTAAGTTTTCAGTTTTGCAGGTGTACTTCCATAGCACGATTCAGAGTGATTCAAGGCAAGCTAGGTGTTAGAGAAGCATCCTTGGACTTCAGGCAAGTTGTACCAAAGCTCAAACTCCATTGAAGATACCTGCATTGCTATGTTCAAGTCAAGCTGAAACAGGTAAAATCATGAACTTCTATCTCTCAATCTAGGAAGAGTTAGGCTTAGGTTTGTGAATGAAACATGCTCTACTCATAGCCCTGAAGCCATACATATGATTACTTTTCATTTATGTTAAGCATGCTGTGAGAATTTTGGCCATGAACATTGAAGAAAAATTAGGTCAGAAATTGGGGATGAAGAAATTCTCTTTCGTTTCTTAGAGTTAGGTCAAGGGTTTTATATGTCTGAATTCGTCTCTTAATGCTCTATAATGTTCGTGTTATGAGTTTTTGTTAAAAGTCAAAGAATCAGGAGTTTGAATGAAGCATGGAAAGCACACGTTTTGGTTGTTCAAACAATGCTGAAGGTTGAAGATGACTGGCTTGGGCTGGGCCTGAGTCAGTCCTGCTCTTTGCACCCCCTTTTCCGATTTACACCCCCTGGCCCATTGTATGAAATATTCATTATTTTTGACTTTTTATTTTTTATTCTGACTTAATATTTTTTGCTCAAATATAAAAAAATATCAAAAATATTTTTCCATACATTTTTGCATTTATTTGGCATTTATTTGTTTTATTTAGTATATATATGTAAATAACATAAAAAACCTTTTTATTTAAAAAACCTAAAAATAATACAAAAATAAATATTTTTCAGTTATTATTTTTTGTTTACATTTTGAAAACATTTTCTAAAAAATACTTTTTTTTTTGTAAATAGTTAATATTTTATTTTTGTATATATTTAGTATATTTAATATATAATATAAATACTTGTATATTTTATTAGAATATTTAGGATAAAAATATGAAAATAATACATTTTTATTTTTATTAATATTTGACATTAAAAATACTTTTTTTACAATATATTTCTTTTTTATTTTTTGTATAAATTAATATATAAATATTGTATATAATTAATAAATAAATACTATTTATTTAAAAAAAACTAGGGTTTTGCCCTAAACCATAAAAATATTCAAAATTTGACCTTTTTATTTTTGTTTATATTTTACTTTGAAAAATACTTTCACATACATAAAAAATCATTTTGTGCATAATACATTTTGCATATTTATTGTGTTTACTTTACATTGCGCAATTAAATATTTGTATATTCGATATGGATGTAATAGTTTAGATTTAATTTCTTGTCAAATATCCCCTCATTCAAACATTTGTACCCCCATCCCCATAATCATGTTGTAATAATTTAGGATTTTAAATTTCCGCATTTAAAAACTTTCAAATTATGCCATGATAGACCTAGGGTTTGTATGCAAATCAAATAACAAATAGCTTGACTAATACAAAGACAAAAAAGCATGAAAATGGACAACACAATGCACACTTGCACCCTTAGGGTTACTCCACTTGTTGCCTTCAAAAATGGGCCATGTTGCATGTTGAGTGTCTTTGGCAAAACAAAAACAAATCAAATGATCATAGTCCCTCGATGACGCTTTCTCAAGTTGCCTAAAAAATGATCAAGTCCCTTAAAGAAAAATTGCCAAAGACACTTGGCACTATTGCATTCATGGTCTAAACGATGACCCGTGCCCGTCCCGTTAACATCCTAACACAAGATTGTCCACCAAATATAATGGTGGAACAATACTGTTAAAAGGGTTAAAACATAGGAATGATCTTAGAGAAATTTAGGGTAGATAGCTCTTGGTTACTTGATCAAACTTGCAAAACACACTTGCCTACTTTCAAAACACACTTCACAAACACAACTTCCAAAACAACTTTCAAAAAACATTGAAACATCTTTTCAAAAAGACAAACACCTTTGTAAAATATTCGAGTAAAGAATTGTTACAATGGTTGCCTAGACAAGGCATCTTTTTCAAAACATTTTCAAAACCACACACAAAGCACCATTTCAAACAATTGAAAAGCAAAGGCAAGTGATCTAAGCAAGTAACTAAGAGCCCATGGATAACCATGGATAGAAAGGGTGCTAATACCTTCCCTTTCTATAATCTACTCCCCGAACCCAAGAAAACATCTCAAAGGTTTCTCCTGTGCTTTTTAACCTTTCCTTAGGATAAATAAAAATTCGGTGGCGACTCTTGCTAAACCGAAACATTTGCGAAAACAAACGCAAAACCTCAAGTCAGTTCTCCCACCGTATCACAAAGAGAAAAACTCCCCCTGGGTTTATTACTTCCCTTTACCTTGAGCATCAGAACTTTATTGAACTTTCTTTGAGCATCAGAACTTTACTTTATCAGAGTTCATCAGATTCTTGTACTTGTAAGCTTTTCAGAAGAAAGAAATTCAAATATATCAGAATGTTAGAATGTTTGAGACTTATGTCTCAGTAATTCGTTATTGAAAAATATCATTCTTTATCCCCCTTTTTGTCAGTTATCAAAAAGCACAAATAATCAGAGTTAAAATGATCAGAGCAAAAAGAGCGTTTATATAAAAAACAGAAGCAATGATTAAGTTCAGAACACGTAAAGAAAACATGTAAAGAAAATATTACAGACAAACATGTAATGAAAACAAGGAAAACACAAGAAAATTCTAAGAGGAAGGTGGAAGACGTGTGAACAGGGCTTCCAACATGCTCTTGATTTGATTGCTGGTTTCCTGTTGCTGAGATACCATGTTTGCTATAGAATCAATCTTGATGTCCTGCTTATCCATCCTTTCATTCATCAGCATATCAGATCTTTTCAAATCCTCCAGAGTCTGCCTGTCAAGAGAGGAAGCTTGAGCATCTTCAGAAACAGGGTGCTTCTCAGAGCTTTCTGTAGTTTCTTCTTCTTGACCCAAGTCTTCAGCTTGAATCGTCTGTTCTTCTGCAGGTTGAACTTTGGATGCTGGACGCTTTTCAGACCAAGGAGCAATGTCCAGATGGAGAACTTCTTCCTTAAGCAGCTTGCTCAGAATTGGACCTTCAATTTCTTTTAGCAGATTGCTGAAGTTCTGTTGAGCCTGTCCATAGCTCTGGTCTTGCAACTTAAAGGTTTCAGAGCATACCCATCTTCTGAATTTTGTCCAGAGGAGGTCTGATACAGCAGGATCAACCAGTTCCAGACTTGCTTGTTTCAAAGAAGTGATCCACTTCTGTATATTTGTTTCAAAGTTCAATATGCTGGAACCAACATCTGGTTGTTTTGGTTTAGGGATAGCAGTTTTGTTGTTTATTGCAGCAAGGCGTTCAAAGACTGTTAGATCAATGACAGTCTTGCTGTGGTCATCTGAATTTTTCTTAGGTGAGGGAGTGGGAGAGTCAAGAATTACGATTGGACTTGATGGAGAATTTGGTGGAGTTATTTATGGTGAAGAGGGAAGTTGAGGAATATTCACAGTGGTACCACAGGGAAATTGAATGGCCAAAGGTTGTGGTTCAGGGGATTCAGAGTGTTGAGCCTCAGAGGTTTGAGTCTCAGGTTGTGGAGATTGTTCATGTTGAGGAGAGGGTAGATTAATATCTGGTTAAGGGATTTCTGGTATTAGAGAGAGTGGAGTTTCTGGTATTGGTGAGAGGGGAATTTCTGTGTTTGGATTTGGATTTTCTGGTTCGGGAACGGAAGTGTGTTGGTCTATATCAGAAAGAACTTTTTCAAGTTCTTGTTCTGGTATGGCTTCAGTATTTTGATTTTGTGGTTTGGAGCGAGATCTTCTGAGGGTTAATGATTCAAAAAGGTTAAAGTCTAAGTCAAAATCATCGAAAGTTTGAGGAGTTGGGTTTTCAGATGGAGTTGGAATAAGAATAGATGTTGAAACAGCAGTTGAATCTAAAACAGTTACAGAAACAGGATTACCTCTTTTCTTGGGAGTCTGTTGAGATGATCCTTCTGCAGCTGCTTTTCTTTTCTTCGTCTTCTTCAGAACAACCTCTGGAGCCTTCTGCTGTAGATCTTGAATATTCAGATTTGGTGCTGTACCATCAGCTTTACAAGCATCCAAATATCTCAGAATAATTTGAGGCTTAGAGTCAATTTCTGAGAACATAGGGAAGTCGTCCAGAGGGATTCTTCTGCTGGAGATTTCAGCAAAAGGAGTGACGTTGGGCTCCTTCTTAATGTTCTCTATCAGCTTCATTTTCTTCAGATTTTTTTCATTCAGCTGCTTGCCAACAGAAGGTTCCAGAGTGCTGATTTCTTGTGCCTCTTGCAGATGATCAATCAGCCTATTCTCTGTAAGAATATCTGATATCAGTCTTCCCAAGGGTATCCAATCCCTTTTTGTACGTTCCTCTTCCCTTGTTTCTTTGACACTTGTTCTGAGATGGTTGAACAAAAGATGAGCTAGATTTATCTTGACCTTCTGAGAGATGAAATAGAGCAGAAACTGCTGATCAATGTTAATGTAATCAGGAGAGCTGGTAGGCTTCCTGTGGTTGAAACAGCCCAGAATGATCTTGGCCCAAATTCTGTGCTTGTCCTTCAAATCCCTTATCTTGCTGGAGGGAAGCCCCAGCGTGAAAATTTCCCTTGCAATTAGGGCAACATCTGCACACCTTTCTGCCATATCAATGCAGCGAATACCACCTCCATTGTACCCTATCAGTCTTGCAATCAGGTCTTCAGTAATCACAATCTTCTTCCCCATGATGTAGGATGTAACTTGATGATTTGAAGAAGAAGCGTGAATCCAAAATTCCTTAACTAGAATAGGAAATGTTGGACCCACCAGCCTGTCAAAATACTTTTCCCAACCTTGAGCTTTAATCTCTTCAGATAAATCAAAACCATTTTCCTTGAGACTGTTGAAATCCACAATCAGTTCAGACAAAACTTCAAGGTTCTTGATTGGAGTGAGAAGCGTTCTGAGAGGTACTTCATATTGTTCAGATGAAACAGTTTTCTGGGAACCTGAAGAAGGAATGATGGAAGAAGCCATGTTCACAGGAGGTTTTTTTGAAAAATATTGAAAGGTTTTCTTGAGAAAGTAAGAACACAGAAATCATAAATATTGAGAGAAAAAGAAAGTGAAGGTAAAAAGTGTGAATGGTGTGAAGTGTTTAAATAGATTTCTAAAAAGTTTTTGAAAACATAAACGTTTAAGAGAGAGAAATAAATAATGATTATTAGCATTTAATGATAACTGATTTTAGGGGATTCAGAAAGATATTTGGAACGGTTACCCATGACATGTGTCTCAATGCATCCAATCAGCGCTTCGCCTTTTCAGAAACGTGAACGCGTGTTCAGCCTCAGAAAACAGCTGATGACTGGATGACACTTGTTTGCTTGAGTGAACAACACATCTATCCTTGAAATGAACCGCTCAGATCTTCATGGATAGATTCTGATACAATCTGCACTTCTAAGATTCTGAAAGAAGATTGATCAGAAGTTCACAGAGAAATAAACACAATTCTGAAGGTTAATATATAAAATTAAAACAATTTTATTCTGGACAGAGCTTCATGCTAAGATGTTTCAGAATGAAGTTGAACCTATCTTCAGAAAGTGGTTTTGTGAATATATCAGCCCATTGATGGTCTGTGTTAATAAATTTTAAATTTTAAATCCCTTTCTGAATATAGTCCCTAATAAAATGATGTTTTATTTCTATATGCTTAGCCCTAGAATGCAAAATTGGATTTTTACTTAAGCAAATAGCAGAAGTGTTGTCACAGAGGATATGAATGTTACTCTCAAATATCTGGAAGTCCTCAAGTTGACTTTTCATCCAGAGAATTTGTGTGCTGCATCCAGCTGCTGCTATGTATTCAGCTTCTGCTGTTGATAGAGCAATTGTGGATTGTCTTTTGCTGGACCATGAGATCATATTTTCTCCCAGAAACTGGCAGCTTCCAGAAGCGCTTTTACGTTCAACTCTGTCTCCAGCAAAGTCAGTATCACAGTATCCTACTAAGTGTAATCACTTGATTTTCTATAAAACAGACCCATATTAGCAGTACCTTTCAGATACTTGAAAATTCGCTTAACAGCTGTTAAGTGAGATTCTCTAGGATCTGATTGGAATCTTGCACAAATGCATACACTGAATAAAATATCAGGCCTTGAGGTTGTCAGATAAAGAAGAGAACCAATCATACCTCTGTAGACCTTCTGTTCTACCTTTTTGCTTACCTCTTCTCTTTCCAAAATGCACGTGGGATGCATTGGAATCTTTGATGGCTTACATTCTGAGAGATCAAATTTCTTTAGAAGTTCTCTGACATATTTGCTCTGATGAATGTAAGTTCCTTCTGGGGTTTGATTGATCTGAATGCCCAGAAAGATTTTCAGTTCCCCCTTTAGGCTCATCTCAAATTCTGCCTGCATACACTTAGCAAACTTTCTTCCCAGAGAAGGTTTAGTAGATCCAAAAATGATATCATCAACATGAATCTGACATACTAAAATGTCATTCTTAACTATCTTACAGAATAAGGTTGTGTCCACTTTCCCTCTGGTGAATTCCTTTTCTAACAGAAAGTTACCCAGTCTTTCATACCAAGCTCTGGGAGCTTGTTTCAGACCATACAGTGACTTCTTTAGTTTGAAAACATATTCTGGATTTTTTGAACTTTCAAAACCAGGGGGTTGGTGCACATATACCTCTTCTTCTATATAGCCATTTAAGAATGCACTCTTAACATCCATCTGATACAGAGTGATGCCTTTATTAACAGCAAAAGAAATTAAGAGTCTGATAGATTCTAACCTGGCGACTGGAGCAAAGGTTTCTACATAGTCTATCCCCTCTTGCTGACTATAACCTTGTGCTACCAATTGTGCTTTGTTTCTGATGACTTCACCTTGTTCATTCAGTTTGTTTCTGAACACCCATTTTGTTCCAATAACGTTGAATCGTTTTGGTTTAGGAACTAGATCCCATACGTCATTCCTTGTGAATTGATTCAGCTCCTCTTGCATTGCTAGAATCCAGTCATTGTCTAGAAGTGCTTCATCAATTGAAGATGGTTCAATCAGAGAAACAAGTCCCATGAGGGATTCTTCAGAGTTTCTGAAGCTAGATCTTGTTCTGATTGGATCTTCCTTTCTTCCTAAGATTGTTTCTTATGGGTGATCCATGCTGCTTGTGGGTAGTCTTTTGTGACGTTGATCAACAGAAGGTGCTGGATTGCTTGCAGTGCCTCTTTCTGATGTTGAGGGAGTGTCTCTGTTAAGAGCTTCTGATGACTTGTCTTCAGTACCTGTGAATTCAACTTCCATACGTGTAAATACTTTATTCTGCTTTGAATTTTGAGAGTCAAGCTTATCATCAAAACGAACACTGATTGATTCTTCCACAATCTGTGTTTCTGTATTGTATACTTTGTACCCTCTTGAGCATTCAGAGTATCCTAACATAATACACTTTTGTGCTTTAGAGTCAAACTTGTTCAAATAATTTTTAGTGTTCAAAATAAAACAAGTACATCCAAATGGATGAAAATATGAAATGTTGGGCTTTCTGTTCTTCCACAATTCATATGGAGTCTTTTCCAGAATAGGTCTTATGGAGATTCTATTCTGAATGTAGCACGCTGTGTTTATTTCCTCTGCCCAGAAGATCTTAGCAACGTTAGTCTCGTTGATCATGGTTCTGGCCATTTCTTGCAATGTTCTGTGCTTTCGTTCTACAACTCCATTTTGCTGGGGAGTTTTAGGACAAGAGAAATCATGCATAATGCCTTTGTCATTAAAAAATGATTCAAAATCTTTGTTTTCAAACTCTCCACCATGATCACTTCTGACTTTGACGATTCTAAGATCCTTTTCATTCTGAACTTGGTTGCAGAAGGTGACAAACACAGAGTGTGACTCGTCCTTGTGTCTTAAGAACTTTACCCATGTCCATATGCTATAGTCATCTACGATTACTAACCCATACTTCTTGCCACTGACTGAAGCAGTTTTAACTGGTCCAAATAAGTCAATGTGCAGAAGTTCTAATGGCTTAGAGGTGGAAACAACGTTTTTAGATTTGAAAGCTGGTTTTGCAAACTTGCCTTTCTGACATGCTTCACACAGAGCATCTGAATTGAACTTCAGATTAGGAAGTCCTTTGACCAGATTGAGTTTGTTAATCTGAGATATTCTTCTCATACTAACATGTCCCAATCTTCTGTGCCAGATCCATTGCTCGTTGTTAACAGACAGAAGACACTTTACATTCTGACTTTTCAGTTCAGAAAGTTTGATTTTATAAATGTTGTTTCTCCTCTTTCCATTAAATAGGATAGTCCCATCTTTCTGACTAACAGCTTTGCATGAATTTTGATTAAAGATTATATCATAACCGTTATCACTTAATTGACTTATGGATAACAGGTTATGCATTAATCCATCTACTAATAAAACATTACTTATAGAGGGAAGATTTCCATTACCTACTGTTCCTGAGCCAATGATTTTCCCCTCTGATTGCCTCCAAAGCCTACGTGGCCTCCAGGCTTAAGTTCCAGGCTTTGGAACATATGCTTTCTTCCCGTCATGTTTCGTGAGCAGCCAGAGTCCAGGTACCATGACTGGTGTTTCTGCTTTGCTGCTAAAGATATCTGCCACATGTATTATTTTATCCTTAGGTACCTATATTTTCTTGGGTCCTGATTTGTTAGTTTTACCAAAACTCTGGTTGAATTTTGGTTTGACAGAATAATTACTACTAATATATTTGATGTCATGTGTGTGCCCATATACAAAGTGAGAATCAAGTGAAGTGTGTTTTATAACTAAATCCATGGCATTATTTGGTGTAGGTACCTTACCTTGGTATCCTATTCCTTTTCTGCCATTTCTGCTAACTCCATAGATCATTGAAGCCATTTTGCTTCTATCTATATTTTTAGCTAGAAACTTATGAAAGCTGTGATCATACTCCTTGATGATCTCATCAGCACTGCTGGGAGTTTCAGGGATTGTTTCCTTCTGAGAGTTTTGCAATAGATTTTCTAATTTTGAAACTTTATCTTTCAACTCAGAATTCTCCAATTTAAGACTCTCAGTTTTATCAGAGTCAGAGGCAAGATTCCTTTTCAGGTTTCTGAATTAGACTCTGATCTGCTGATATCTTTCCAGAATTTCATTAAGGCTTTCAGCTAGTTCAGCCTTAGTAAAGTTAATAGCAAAGTCAGGAAATACCTCTTCTGTATCTGATTTAGAGTCTGATTCAAAAGCTTCACTGTCTTCTGTTATGTTTGCCATGAGAGATATGTTTGCTCTCTCATCATCTGATTCTGAGTCAGCTTCGGATGTGTCAGAATCATCCCATGTAGCCATGAGACTTTTCTTCTTTTCCTTGCCAAACTTCTTTTTGGGCTTCTCCTTCTGAAGCTTTGGGCAATCACTTTTGTATTGTCCTTGCTCGTTGCATTCATAGCAGATGATGTCTTTGTTGTTTGGCTTCCTGCTTCCTGAAGAGCCTTCAGATCTTCTGTGTCCAGAGGAGGATTCTGACCTTCTGTATCTGGAGAAAGATTCATTCTGATTCTCTGATCTTCTGGGATTCCTGAACTTCCTTTGCCTCTGCTTCCATAATTGGTTCACCCTTCTGGAGAGGAGAGACAGTTCATCTTCTTCTGATGAGGACCCATCATAGGTTTCTTCAACAGCCTGCAAAACTTTGGAGTCAAATTTTCTGTTAGATTTTAAAGCTAATGGCTTACCTTGCATTTGAGGTTTATCTGCTTCTAGCTCTATCTCGTGACTTCTGAGGGAGCTGACAAGTTCCTCCAAAGATATTTTGTTGAGATCCTTAGCTAGCTTCAGCGCTGTGACCATTGGCCTCCACTGTTTTGGCAAGCTTATGATGATCTTCTTAACATGATCAGCAGTAGAATACCCTTTGTCCAGAACTTTGAGACCAGCCACCAGAATTTGAAATCTTGAGAACATCGTTTCAATTGATTCACTTTCTTCCATCTTGAATGCCTCATACTTCTAAATGAACGCAAGAGCTTTAGTTTCTTTGACTTGAATGTTGCCTTCATGCGTCATTCTCAGAGAGTCAAACATATTCTTTGCAGTGTCTCTGTTTGATATCTTTTCATATTCAGAGTAAGAGATAGCGCTGAGAAGAATTGTTCTGGCCTTGTGATGATTTCTGAAATCACGCTTTTGCTGATCAGACATTGCTTTCCTGTCAATCTTCTGACCACTTGCATCCACTGGGTGCGTGTATCCATCGGTCACCATGTCCCACAGATCAGCATCATGGGCCAGAAAGAAGCTTTCAATTCTGTCTTTCCAGTAGTCAAAGTTCTCTCTATCAAAGACTGGAGGTTTGCCACTGAATCTGTCTCTTTCTTCATTGTTATCGTTGCTGATGTTTTGATGTGGTCCTGCCATTGTGTTTTTCTAACGCTGGATCTTGTACTGACACGGTTAAGTGTTATAAGCTCAGAACCAGGCGCTCTGATGCCAATTGAAGATGTGAAAAACACAAGAAGGGGGGTTGAATTGTAAAACTTGAAATCAAATGCAGACAACACGTTATTTTTATCCTGGTTCGTTTGATCTCAAACTACTCCAGTCCACCTGTCAAGGTGATTTCGCCTCTCTCTAACGAGGTCTTAATCCACTATATTCAACTGAATACACAACTGCTTTAACAACTGTTAAAGCCTTCTTGAGTCTAACCACAGACCGGTTTATCTCAAGGAATTTCTCTTACAGATAAATGAATCAAAAGTGTGTTTGATGTTTTCTAGAAAAACTATATATCACAACTGTGATAATACACAATATTAAGCTTAGGATGAAACTAGATTTCTAGAGCTATAGAGTAAGCGTGGTTGAAAGCTTTATCAAAAATGAGAGCGTGCGTGAAGATGATTAGCTTAGGCGTGTATATGCGTGTAGAGTATTAGCCATTTCTTTTCTCACTGACTTGTTTAAATAGCCTAGGAAGAGATACGTTGCTGTCCATAAATCCTTTTCAATGCTCATAACGTTCTTTCCTTTTTGAGAAGATCTTTGTCTTGGAATAAAGCCGTTGGTAATTAATCTGTCTTGAATGCATAGTAACGTTGACACTTCAGAGTGTTCTGCTAATGATAATCACAGTGTTCTTGGCTTTAGCTTATTCTGACGCTTTTGAGTGCTGATGACATGGTTAGGATCTTGATCAGAGTCAGAGTATGTTATGCGCAGATTCTGTTCATCAGGCTTCAGCGTATAGTGCATGTTATTTGATCTTCGGATGCTGACATATCTTCTGATGCTGATGTTGATACTGATATTCTGATGCTGATTCCATCAGAGTTTCTATAAATACAAAACATAATTTTAAGTAGCATATATGTCTTATATAAATCTCATAATTCATTTAATCTTGTATTTTGTTATCATCAAAACTCTAACCGAGGGTTGTAGAATCAAACTATGTTCTAACATGGATATCCTCGGACCATTCGTACAAGGGACATACCAAAATAAATTCCTCATTGTGGCCGTAGATTACTTCACAAAATGGATAGAGCCCGAAATCCTCGCGAAAATTACCTCGCACAACATTATGCATTTTTACAAACAAAATGTACTCGCTCGGTTTGGGATCCCTCAAGCTCTCGTCACGGACAACGGTACCCAGTTCACCGACCAAGGCTTTCAAAGCTTCGTTGCCAAACTCGGCACCAGACAACACTTTACATCAGTCGAACACCGTCAGACTAACGGGCAAGCCGAAGCCATAAATAGGATTATTTTGCGAGGACTCAAACACAGGTTAGGTGAAGCCAAGAGGGGATGGGTCGAAGAATTACACAGTGTCTTATGGGCTTATCGAACAACACCCCACTCGACTACCACCGAGACACCATTCCGACTGACTTACAGTACCGAGGCGGTCATCCTAGTGGAAATCATGGAGCCATCTAGGTGAACTGAAAGGCCCCTCGACGAAGAGATGAACAATGAGGCCTTGAGAGATGATCTTGACCTCGTTGAAGAAATCCGATCAGGAGCAGCCTTGTGCGAGGCCACTCTGAAATAGCAGGTACCCATACGCCACGATAATAAAGTCGTAAAACGCGAATTCTAGGTCGGCAGTCTAGTCTTGCAGAGAAACCAGAAAGATTCTCGTGAAGGGAAATTGGCCGCAAACTGGGAGGGACCTTATCGCGTCCAGGGAGCTACGGGAACTGAAGTGTATTATCTTGAGCAATTAAACGGAGAACCGTTACCATGACCCTAGAATACTGCGAATCTAAAACAATATTATAGCTAAAGACCCTTACCTACTGGGGGACTTTTGTCGTCGAATAGTCACCTTCAGTCGACGAAGGGAAAAGCTTGACCACATAGACGAGTCAAGGTATGGGCCCTACCTACCAACCAACAAAGGCATAATTTCGTTCACTTCGATGAACCAAACATACATGCCCGACAAGGACACCTCGATCGAGCTCCGCTGTCAAAGTACCCCACATGGCAGAACACCTAGCTCGCGATGGGTAGTTCACGCCACGAGCGTAGGATCCTGATCGCGATCATACGCCTGACACGCAGATCCCCACTCCGTGCATTCGACACATTTCGAAGTGCGTCGAACTAACATTAGGGTCGAACGGATATCTCCATACAAACACAAACCTCGTCATAAACAAGATAGCGGTCGAGCATATACATCAAATATTATTATCAAATAACTACTATAAAAAAATTCATCGAGTAGACAGTCATAAACAAAGATCAATAATATACCAACCACAAGGTCCGACGTTGTCCAAAATTACAATTCAGGCACGATGGACAAAAAACTAAAGGAATGAAAGCGGGCACGCAAGCCCCAAAATAACAGCGGACACGCAGGCCTAAATACGCCAATAAAAGAATTAACCACTCCCCTGAGTACCAACGTCGACTTCAGGAGAGTCAGGAGGAGGCACAACCCGGTAATCGACAACCTGGGATAGAACCCCAGTCCCTTTGGTATTCAACCCTGGATTTAGCACGGACAGTTGATTCACAGCAGACTCAAGGCCATCGGCTAAAGCGCCAACACAGTTCGACTCCAGAAGTTGAATTCGAGCGATGAAGTCAGCATGCGTGCATAAGTAGGCCACCCCTTCAGGCTCGTCCTCTGCAGGCAGCATAACAGCCTTCAGATCTTCCACCTCTCTCAATAGCCATTGGTTGTCACTCTCCAACTTCTCCTTATCAAGCTGGAGGTAGTCTTTGTCCTCAAGGGCTCTGTCGGCCCTCTCCTTCTCCCCCGACAGCAAGTCAGACTGCTCCTGAAACATTTCCTCGGAGCATTCAAGAGCAGCCTTTAGTTTGCAGGATTTGGCCACGAGAGTCGCCTTCTCCGACTCCAGCTCCTTGACCCGATCCAAGGAGTCTAACCCTTCTCCCGCGAGGACAACTGTCATCTCGTCCATTTTCACCACCTCGATCATGTTGGCGACGAGGTGTTTCCTCCGACCTTCCTTGTCGATCCGTCTGATGATATCGCCCTCGTTGTCGGATACGGTCAAGAGAAACCCCTCAAAGAAATCCTTTTCCATAAAACAGGGTGGCAGACTGAAGGCCCGGGCACCCTCCCTTCCATCGGTCACTTCGACTCCACCTTTTGGTCGACTACGTTTCTTGCTAATCAAAGCAGATTGGTGCTCGGTGTCATGGGAATCCAAGGACCCACTAGATCCTTCCCTACCTGAATCGGGGGTCGGACCCATTCGCATGGCTTGTTGCAGCTTCACCAACCTCTTGTTGATCTTCTTATCTTGGGTCAGCTTCACCAACCTCTCGTGACGTTCTTCCATGTGACCTGCAAAGGAAATGTACTTTGGTTAGACACATCGAAGAAAACAAATAAAGAAGTTTATCAATAGAGTAAAGCAAGAAACCTAAGAGCTCTACGGCCTTCCCGTAAGACTGGCGTTCGACGAGCGCCTCAGTGTTGATCGGACGTGCCTAGAACGTCGGCTCTCCATCCTCATCAAGAATGTCATTCCCTTCCCTCGTAAACCATCGATAAATTTGTTCAGGACTCCATAAGCCTCCTCGTCCTCAGCACTCATACTGCTAGCAGGAGTGTGGTAGTATCCAGGTCCATGGTCGTAATGGCCCGAACACCAGTGGATGGGAAACTTTGAGTCTTTCCCAATCTCGGGATTACCCTCATAATCCAAACACGACTCCCCGTCCTTGTCTACCATAACAGCCGGGTCAAACAGCGAATCCACGGCTGTCTGAGTAGACGGTTGCAAAATATACCACTTATCCTTGAAATTTCGCACAGAATCCATATACATCCTAAACAGCCTCTTCGACTGCTTAAGGGACACCCAGTTATGCTTCCCTCCTCGGGACTGCCATTGCAGGTGAAAAACCCTGAAGAATAGGGGAATCGTTGCACCGATCCTCAGGAAACGGCAGGTGAGTTCGAATGCCCAGATAAAGGCAACCGCGTTAGGATGAATCTGGGAGGGAGACATGTTCAAGTGATTGAACAAACCCATCTGGAAGTCGGTGAAAGGTAGTCAGAGCTCGAGATCTTTAAATACGATCTCGTACATAGGTAAGGCGTCATGAGTAAACTCCGAGCAAATGCGGGCATCCCTCGTCGGCCTCATAATCTTAAAATTTCTCTGAAATCCCTCCTGGCCCCCGCCGTACTCGACGATAGTGTAAGCTTGCCTGCCGGTTTAGCTATAGATCGAAGTTATCCCCCGAGGTTCCGCACCAACCCAGTCCAGAGTAGGGTCATCGACGGTGTCGACCAGATTCATGCTTTCCTCGGCTGTGCTTGTTTCCTCGGTGTCAATATGCTCCGAGGACTCGGGAATATCGGCCATTTACCTGCAAAGTACATGAAACCGGTGAATTCGACATCAAATCCGCTTTTCCGCCATACAAACGGGGAGAAGTAAACAACACTCAAACCGAGTCAACGGCCATTCGCATGAAAGACGGGGAACACGTGGACCTCGATCAAACACCGACCCTAACAGAGGACGTATATCAATCATAAATGTCACGGGCACAACAAGAATATCACGAGCAAAGAATGAATTTCACGACCAAGTTCATAACATTGCTAGCCAGATACAAGAATACCATGGGGGAAAACTAGCCTACATACTAAGGAAAGGATGAATCCCCCGACCAAGTTCATAAATCTATTAGCCAAACGCATGAATATCACGGGCACGATCATAAACCGTATGCCTAAACGTATGAATATCATGCGCATGATCATGAATCAGACGCCTAAAGCGCTTGAATTTCCTGGGCATAATCCCCAGACACGAAATTCTACCACTAAACACCATTAAAATCTATCTACAACACAAGATAGCAAAGAAAAAGAACACTTACTTGGAGGAAAAGTGAGGAGCGACGATTGTGGAGATAAATACACGGCGGACTGTGTGGCGGTCTCAGTGACACTAGGAAAACGCACGGTGTTGACGGCAGAGAAAATATGAGAGCATGAAAATGTGAAAACAAGTTATGGGCCCTGAGCTCTATTTATAGAGATGATGTGGAATGTGAAACATCACGTCGGAGAATCACAAATCGCCTTTATCCTCGACACCTACTCGCATAGATAATGATGGCCCTTAATCCTTAGGTCGTCATTGGGGTTTCCAAGAGCCATGCCACATGTCTGACCAGTGTATCATCCTCTCCCTGCGAGTACTCCTCAAACACTCTTCGATCGCTGCACGAAGCAAATCACGAACCAGGTAACTTCTCCCGTCCACAGTAGAAAAACCTTGTGTCACGCAGCGAGTCTCGCGAAGGGACGAACTTGAATCAAGTCATAACTCCTTTACCAAGAGCAATGACTTGGGGGGGCTCCTGTTCTGGACTGAGCCTGCCCTTGGCCCAACTACCAGTGAGGCCCAATCCAAGCTTGCCAACCTGTTGCGTTGAGCAGTATTTCCACCGAGCACATCCTGACCACAGATGTCTTGTCGACCATGACTGCTTCCCGTTGGTGCTCGCAGTGACCATCCCCGACGAGCATGCACTCCTCCCGGGCACCTTCCTCGTAGGAATGACTTCCAACCTCTCCAGATTTCGCGGAGTCTTCATGGTCCCGAAAAGATTATGTCTCTATCTTCCCTGTCATGTGGAGGACGTTAACCAGGTAGGGGGCCACGTGCGGGTCCCCACTACACGCGTAGAACCTGGCAGTCTCTTTGTTGGGCCTGTTTGTTCAGCCCAATAAAGAGACCTTGGCCCAACGCTGGGGACTATAAATACCCTATCTTTCGAGAGGGTCAGGTATTCATTCATACATCTAAAAAGTCATACTTGTTTGGTTATTCCGCTTCTTACTTTATCATCAGAGTGTCTTGCAGGTACCCCTATCTCATTCAACTTCAGCCTGAAGCCAGCTGTGACGATCCATCTCTGATCCGGTAAGATCAGTTACGAATATGGATCGTTCCACCTCTATATTTAAAACCACCCTCTCACAATCCACGATCCATTTTCTCTTTCTCTTTCTCACTCAATCCTTTTTCTCTTTCTCTCTTTCACTAATTTGCTTATGTTGTAACTGGTTTTTAAATACAGAGTCGTCACCCTTAATTTTTATCCTAATGAGGGCAATATAAAGGACAACCCTAAAAGTTAGAGATTCTAGATTGTTGACTCGGTTCTAGACGAGGGAAAGGTGTTAGGCACCCCTCATCTACCTTTTTCACAAGGATACTAGGTTTAGAAGTGCAATTTTTAAGAAATAGGATTTTAATGTTTTATTAGGGAAACTCGCCACAATTTTAGTCATATGTGTACGTATCCTCTTAGGAGGAATCAAAGTCCTATTTCATAGTTCGCGGTTGATTTGTGTTTTTTATGGATTGCGAAATATATTTGAATTCACCGCATACGTAGTCTAGGAGTGTGAATAGTGGAGTTTGTTTAGACCAAGTGCGCAGTTGATTTAAATATATTCGCAATCCTTTTTAAAAGTTGATTGTTGGGTTAATTTGATTTGAAAATAATTTATTGTCGGTTAAATGCTTTTTAGTATATTAGTCATAGAAAATATCTTATTTAAATGCATGATAAAAAAATATAATTTAATGCAAATAAATAAAAAAAATATTTTAATGAGTTTAGAAAATAAGAATTTATGTGATAAATAATAATAATGAGAAATATATTTAAATATATAATAATAAATAATATATAATAATTATTATAATTAAAATTAAAAAAAAATCTAAAAAAATATAAAAAATAATGAAATAAATAAAATAAATGAAATATTTTAAAAAAGACGTAGGGGGTGCAAAATATGAAAGGGTAGCAAAATGTAGGTGTTAATGGAAAGGGCCTGAATTCAGATATTGAATTCATACCGAGAAGGAAAGGGGTGCACAATTACACTACAAAGTAAAACCTAGGGCTATACCAAGCAAGGGCCCAAGTCCAGACTTGGGACTTGGCCCGTTATGCGGGGAGGTGCGTTTATTGTGTACGTAAGTAAAAAAACAATTGAAGGGTGTCGTTAGTATTGGGCTAGGCCCAATGAACAAAGGTTGGGAGAGGGTCCGTACGGACAACATGTGGGTGTGAGTACCACAATATCATAGCACGCATATTTTGGATCGTATGATTAAGATCAAATGGATACTGGTGAGGGTACACAGTAATATATATGGGTGGCGCATATTAGATTACAAAACATAATAATTTTTATCCTTTTTTTACATACATAACACTTTATCTTCTTCTCTCACCTCGTGTTTCATTCTCTCTTCAAGCTTCGTCTGCTGGAAATCGCCCACGGTGGCGCTGACGGCGGATCATGGCGACTTTACTCCGATTTCATATTTTTTTTTGCATCAATAGCTTCGCCTTGTTCTCATCCTTACTAATTTCTGACTTGTTTTCGTAGAAGACCAATGTTTGAGCATAGATCTTGAAAAGGGTTTAGAAACCCTAGGGGTCCGAATTCGCGATTCCTTTGTCACGTCGACTTTGACGGAGGATTGATGACAAAAACGTGGCTTTTGAGGTGATATCCGGCAAGGAAAAGTGGTGATGATTCTACAGTTTTTTTTTGTAATTATTTCTCTTTATCTTACTGTAATTCTTCGTTTTCCGTCCCCCATTGTCTATAATCTTTGTCCCTTTTTATAGTGTTTTAGGGCTTGTAAGTTAGGGAAGAATATTACACGTTTTGATTACAGTTTGATTATGTATTAATTGAGCCTTGATGTAGTTTCTGTTTTTAGCTTGATTGTGTTTCTGCTTTAATTTTGATGTTGTTTCTGTATGATCTCATTTCTATTTATGCCCGGATTTTGTATTTAGTTCTGTATGATTTGCTCTTAATCAACAAAGAATGAAAAAAGTATGATAATAAGACTTGATGCATTAATCCCTTGTCAATTTTTACAGTGGTTGTTATTGCCTTAGACTGGGCCTGTAAATGTGTTGGACTGTGCGTGTTTTAAATTATTGGGCCAAGCATGACTTTTTTTGTCATCTGAAACAACAGTTTAAAAAACAAAATGGGCCTGAAGTATTTCTCTTTATAAAAACATTTTTTTGAATAAACAAAAGAAAGTTTAAGTTTATAATAAAAATAAATGTTAATAATAATAATAATAAATGTTATAACTAAGGCAAAACATTTTCTCTCCTGATCTAGACTTTAAGTAATGGGCCATGCAAAAATTAAAAGCCTTTTGTTAACAATCTTCTTATAATCAAAAGGACAAAAACAAAATAATTTAATTAAGTTCTGAAAATAGTCAAAAAATAATATAAAAACAAACCAAAAAAAAAAGGGCCTTATGGTTCAATTGTATTGGGATTCAAACAAAATAAATTGTTTTATACACCACTCAAACTAAAATGGGTCGTTATGATCTAGAAATGGCCCAAAATTTCTTCAATAGCATGCACCCCCCTTTATAAAAAACATACCCCTCCTAAAAAGAATGAAACCTTAATGAGTCATCCTATATTGATGGTCCATCTTAGATCAATACACTTTTTCCTTATTTAAACCCCCATGGAAAACAAAACCTATATGATATGATTTAATTAGAAACTTAAATATAATATAAGGGTAAGGCAAATTTGGGGTATGACAGCTTCAAACTCAAAAAACTTAGACTCACTCCTTCTCTCAGCGATGATGAAATGGAGAAGGTGGTAGTAAAGAGGGAGTATATCGTTGGAAACGAAAGGTTCACGGTTGTTTTTATGGTGGTTGAAGGGTGTAGATCCGGAGTTACGACATGGTGGTGTGAGGGTTTTGTACGAATCTGGTGGAAGTTAATCATTGCATCCACCATCTATGATTCGCATCAATATTTTAGGAAGTATGGAGTCGGTATTCGAGTGGGTAAGTCAATGATTTGGTTACTTCAAACAATTGGACATGTTTATTCCAACAATCTCTTAATTCTTTGGTAAGTCAACAATCTCTTATTATTCTTCTTCCTTCTTCCTCTTTTTATTTGAGTTTTATATTCTTCTTCGTAATAGTTATTGTTGATGGTGTTTTGTTTGTGATTTAGGTTTAGGTTTTTTGTGTTCTAATTTAGGTTTTATATCATTTCCATTGGTATATTTGATTTTAAGTTGAGAGTTAGAGTTTGCTACTAATTTTTCGTAGTTATAAATGTTTACAGGAATCGTGTCGGCGATGATGAAAATTTGAAAGATTGCAGATATGAATTCGGTGTTCCACTGTGGGATAATTCATCTATTCTATAAAAGTAGATAAAGGAATTAGAGGTGTTGGAAATATATGTAAGTTATGTTTTTTTAATTACTATATGTGTCAATCAGTATATTGATTGATATTATTATTTTTAAATGTTTTTCATATGATGTTGAGTTTAAGATGTGTGATAGAATAATAGTTAACATATGTATGATATATGCTTTGCTATCCAGTTTTATTTGGTCCATAATTCTTGGTGTCAATGAAGTTTGGAAATTATAGAGCCTTTGCTTTTGTGGAATATGTTGCACCATTAATTGTAATTGTTCTTACATTCGAGACGAGAAATTTTATTGGAATTCCTTTGAATTCTAGTACTGTTTTCACAATAATCTCAGTTATCAGGATACTTCAATAGCCTTTGATCAGTATTCCTCAGGAATTTATGATGGTTTCTCAAGCAACAATATCTTTAAGGAGGTTGGATGATTTAATGATGAGCAAGGAAATGGGTGAGAATGCAATGCAAAAATATTTAGATGCTATATGCAGGTAACTTCTATCATGTATATGTGGACAAAGATGCAGCCAGATTATGCTACAAACATATGGAATGAAGCACTGAATAAGCGGCTAGGGACCGAGGTACATGTCGGTGTTGTTTTATTGTGTATCCAGATTCACAATTACATGTACATATTCTTGGTGTTGACACACTTTATTCGTGCATAAATGAACAACTTTATGTTTTTTAGTTGTTTCAGATTCGAGTAGGCATGATTCGGGTGTTCGAGCAAAGGCTTCAATGGATCCTAAAGTTGCAGAAGAGTATCAATTACAACTGCCGTTAGAGATGAGTGCAAAGGAGGATCCCGAGGTTGTGCAAATTGGAGTTGTTATATATCTTTTGGTTTGGAGTCTTGTGATTTGGATAATACATCGACGGAAATTGTGGCATACAAATACTTGGTGAGTCTCTTTGTTCGTTTTAAGCATATTGGCACCAAACATAATATTGACATTGACCCGTCGACACTTATAATTGAATGTAAACTATATGTATCATTGTCGTGCCAATGTTGGACACAACTGGTTTTCTATAGTTTTGAAACAAATAACACATATTCCCATAGTTTCTTTGTTTACTTGACTCTAATTAGACCTACATATATAAAAATATCAAACTTATCTCATATCATAGATCTATCCTTTCTTCATAGAATTACAATGCTCTTGGTTATGAAGACCGGGTCATGGATGGATTCTATGATCTCTATGGGATTTTAACCGAGTCAAACGCAACAACAATGTCTTCCCATTAGTAGTTAGTTATCATAAATAATATTGTCAAACCATCTTTGTTGCTTTGGCAACCAAAGTTCTTGTACGTATGCGGCAGTTTGGACGGTGTAGACCCAAATGCCTAATGAATTCCAGTTGCTTTATGTCCAGACTAGGTCTACGATGCCCATGTTATTTGAGGCATTATGGGAAAAATACTCCATACTCCTGATTCAAATTTTAATTGTGTTGAATATGCTAGAACATACTTGTAAAAGATTGTATATCAAGGTAAAATTACAGTCAACATAGCCATTTTATCATGTCAACCAAACAAGAAATGTTGTTTTTGTACCTGGAAAATTGAAGCTGGTATATAATACGTGAATAGTTTAAACATAAAATTTATGCAGCCTAACCCAACTACATCGAGAAGGACATAATCTCTTGAGTTTAATAGAAAAACTATTAGGTTAACCTAAACTTTTATCAAGTGTAGTAAATATAAGTTTAATAGAAAAACTATTGGGTTAATCTGAATAGAAAAATGTCGAGAAGGCACATGAATGTAATTGTTAAGACTTGAGCAGAAAACACTCAAATTGACCATCAAATATAGACACTTATATTTCTGGTACAGGACACACGAACATGTTTTCATCGTTATTCATGAGTTTTTGTGTTTATCTTCATGGAAATCAGGTTAGAAATCAGAGCCTTAAAAATCAAACTTGATAAAGCATAATATGAAGGAATATCAACTAAACCAGATCCTATAGTGTACTGTGACTTGAAACTTGGAAACATTTCGCTTGACGTAAACTATGTGAGGAAGATTGTAACACCCTAAATTCCCCGGTGATTAATAATAATAGAATCAAAGTAATCTTTTCTCTACGCATTTAGGATGCTACATCATCTCAATCAAATACAATTTTCTCAAAATAAATGGATACATAACACCTTTTTGGAATAAACATATTGTCATAGTCTCAAAAATCAACTTCATTATGCATCGGATAATATTTCAAGTTCACCAAATTAACTTCAATATAATTATGAATCATAATTAAAATATTCCAGAGTTTAAAATACTCCAACATGAATCACCAAAAACAAAACAAAGTAAATCAAGCGTTTACCCAGTGTTACGTATCAGAGCATAACACCAACTCTAAATAAAACTGAAGGCAACCTCTTCGAAGCCCGCAACTCGGACTATTCCTGATTATCTGCATGTTACCCACGTAGAGACAACATTCAAACGGAAAGGGTGAGATATCACAACAATATAAAGAACAGTATAATCATAAATATACGGAAATAAATCATGCATAATTATTAGATTCATTTAAAACATCATTGCATCATATTCAGAATTAACAACTGTAAACAACCACACATCACAACATTATGCCAACAACGAAACATGCAATGAGACATAACACTGACTTCATGCATGCAGTACTGAGATCACTACCAAATCCACTCCATCTAGGATCAGAGTCACCATTTTTGTGAACAATTTGGTTCACTTCACTATTGATCCACTCCATCTAGGATCATAGCCAACAACAATGTGAATAATTGCATTCACCTCACTCATATCCACTTCATCTAGGATTAGAGCCAACAACATCAACAACAACATAACATGAATGCATGTGACTCAACCATGCAACACAACACACATTGATATCTACATCCATCAATGTGACACGCCATTATAGGCCACCATGCAATAACACATGCTCAAGAAGCAGCAATAGCAATACAATAATACAACAACAAATAACAACAAACTTGCATACTTCCAACGACACCACATATGGAAGTACAATTCACAAAAACATGTTATCACTTCAACATGTTATATTCAATAACAATAACACCATATCACAATGTATCATCATAGCATCACAATCTGCTAAGCATGTATACATATAGTTATCATGTACTCCATTAAACATCATCACATACAACAAATCTACATAATCGCGTTCATAAATACAATTAGAAATTCAAACAAAATTACCTAGACCCATAAAATAATTATATACTATTTTTGAAATCATTTTTATAGGATAGATAATATTCTCAATTTTCCAACGGTTCAAACGGTACGTCAAACAGACACCCGAACACAGAGTTATGGATATTCAAAGTTTTTCAAAAATCTGCCAGTTCCAGTAGGGTACCCGGGTACCCATTATGGTAACCGATTACCACGTACAATTTTAAAAATCCTAGGTACTGTTTCAGTGGGTAACGAGTTACCATAACTGGGTACCCAGGTACCCACTGTAGCAGAGCCAAAAACCAGAATTTTTCCTGCTACGAAAATCACCCATTTTCACCCAAAATTAAGTTTTTGTGACATTATAAAACAAGTCAAATTCTACAAATTTCAATCCATATAATACATATCACTTATATTCAAATTAACACATCAATTTAGTCACTACCATTATAATTATATTCAAAATTTCATCACTTAGATTCAACATACATAAACCACCAATTCATGAACAAACACACACAAAACCATACAATCAAATCCCCACATACCTATAATTACACTATCTTTAGAAAGTTGGAACCCCACCCTTACCTCTGGATTGAAGTTCTCTCTAAGTTCCAACAATGATCTCTTGCCCTAGCTTCTTTTGCCTTTCTTCCTCTGATTCTCTGTTTCTCTCAATTTTCACGATCGTAACAACGAGAACACAGACTCCAACTTTTCCTTAAGTCCTATTTACCCCTTAGGACCCCTAATATTGTATTCCTATCTTATCCTCACTAAACCTCATGCAAGGACCATCATGTCCTCATTATTTCTCTACTCATACTATCAAATTTTAATTAATAAAATAATTATAAATAATTATTCTTAAATCCAAATAATTTCAACTGAATTATTTAAATAAAACTAACTAATATTAATAATTAGTTATTCACAACACCCATCATCTCTACACTATTGCTCACACACCTCCAATACCTTAATTTCCATATTTATAAGGTAACTACCCTATACCAAGGGTATCACAACACATCAAAACATCCATTAACGCATATAAATGCACAACACCACTTAATTAAATCATGAAAATAATTAAATAAAATCGGGGTGTTACAACTCTCACCCACTTAGAATATTTTCGTCCTTGAAAATTACCTAATGCGAACAACTCTGGATACGACTCTCACATTCAATCCTCCAGCTCCAACATCATCCTTAGCAACCCTTCGAATACTACTATCTAGCATTCCATGTCGTCAACCACAATAATCCCACAACATTCGTTGCTATCGGGTTATAAATGCACTCACTCGTCTTACCTCTTGTCCCATCACTCTAGGATACAAATCTATTACTTCATTACACAACAATGTCGTCGTAAGCACATAAACATCATCCTAATATCGACAACATTGACACATACACCAGTACCACAATGCTAAATTTCACCAATATAGCACGCAATTGAATACATTTATTGAAATGACAGTAACACGAATAATATACCAACCCTTCACCTATCACTTCTAGTTTGGAATGTCCAATAGTTTTCAATATCCTTGTAACTTCGAATGTTTAATCATTGACTCCAATAAATCATACCCACATAACAAGCTACAAATCATCACGCTTCCGCTATGCCACTCTGATCATCTACTCTAAGTCATTGTCTTCTTTTTTATTTCCATCCACTATCAGATCTATAAGTTTTACATCTATCTTCAGTCTCTTTTTAGTATCCACCAGAGAATCAATGTTTACTTGTTGACATCCTCAACCTTCCACTCTACAGTGTTAACTCGCATACCAACTCAAGTCTCTGAATTATTCAATAAGTCCCAACTCTTTTATAGAGACTTTTTATATTAGCTTCACACAAAATGGTAAACAACTATCTGTTGCACCCTAAATTTTGCCCCTAATTTTTTTAGTCGCACTTTCATATCCTATTCTATTATTTGGTCACAATCATTAATAAATATCTTCATTCATCACATTTGCATCATTTAGTCTTGTTTAGGTTGACCAAAAGTCAGTTTAAATCAACATTTGCATCGTTTTTTAGTTAAAAATACCTGATATTTCGCATCATGAATTTTTATCTCTTTACTCATTTCTTGCATTTCTCCAAGTTGTTTATATATCGATAATATTAATATTTCGGTTTTACAGACATATTGTTAAAAGAGATTTGATACTGTGCGGAAAATTAGCAAGAAAAATATTTCAAGTTTTCACCTTTTACTGATCATTTTATGAATCTGCATTTCACGTAGATCATGACCGTATGCTCGCTTTATTTTTCGGTACAGTTTGAAGTCTCATTTTTAACCGTAAATGTTTGTTCATCCTTATATTTTTATTCTCATTTTATTTCGATTTTGACCATTTGAATATTTTTTCATTAATCTTTGAGACAAGTAGTTTATTTTAATGTGTTCATTTCATTTTTTTGGATAGATTTTTGTATATTTTTATCGTTTTTAGTCATTTTTGAATCTCTATTTTTTATTCAGAAAATTTTAATTTTTTTTTAATTGAGTTAATTTTTATACTTTCAGATTTTTGCGTTGATTTTATCATTGAGGGTCATTTTGGTCATTGTAAAAATTAGTTAAACCATTAGTTTTGTGCTATAAATTGAGAAGTAGTTGAATTGAAGAAGGAGAGTTATCGGAACAAAGAAAACGCATAGAATTGAACCCATTCTCTCAATCCAATCTCCAATTTCCTCATCACTTTTCACATCTTCAATCTAATTAGAATTTCACAATTCTTCTTCTACTGATTGCAACCATTTCTTCTTCATTTTTAAACCCTCTGTAATTTCCAATCTTCCAATCTCCCTTCATTCTTCCTCTTTTACTCATAGTAAATTTCGCCCATGTTTCACAAGCAACACCAAAACTCACTCTTCCATCAATTCACCTTCGTTCAACAAACACAATCAACAACCATTTGCACTTCAATTTTCCGCGACTAACTTTAACACTTCCGCACGTGAAACTCTCTCTCACCTCTGTCAATAATGTACTTCCTTTCCATTTTTTTATTATTAATAGTTTTTTATTTTTATTATTTTTATCTTATATGTATAAAGTTATTTTAATAAAAATATTAAAATAAAAAAAATAGAAACTATAGTTTATTATATGGGCTTTAGTATTGGACTTATTTTTAAACTCATTTCTATTGACACCTCCTTTATTTCTTTTTATATTTTAGTTTTGTGATTTTGTAAATAAATTCAAATGAATTGTGTTGCTAATTTTTTTATTGCATTGCAATTTCAAAGTTAATTCCAATTTAACTCTTGAACGCGTATGGATGTATAGATTTTATTGACCGACCTCAAAATGGAGGCGACTTCTATATAAGTCCACTTACGATTGCTTAATATAGCGCTAAATTTTGTCCTGATTCGAGAAATGATCATTCGTGGCCCAAACTTATATTTGCAAGCCCAAGTATGTTAATTTGAATCCTTTGATCCAATAATCTTGAGATTTATTGTTAGGAGGCTTTGGTCTTATCAATCCTCTAATAAATCTTCATAAGCTTTGGTCAAAGTGTATCACTTAAACATCATTGATCATTCATTGTTGCCTTGAGAATTTTAAATGAATGATATACTTGACAAAAAGCAAATGAAACTTGTTGTTGAGAGGCTTTGATTTTATCAATCTTCTAATGAGTTTCAAATGCAAGTTTCAAGATGGTCATTCAACTAAACTCTAATTTCTAATAATTGACTTTATTTTATGCTTTTACTTTATGATTTTTACTTTAAGCACATTTATTTTATCATTTACATTTCATGCTATTTTTATCTTTGCTCACTTGAGCATTTATTTTTATGTCATTTTCTTTGTCTTTGCTTATTTTTATGTTATTTCATTGTGGGTTTTGTTCGCTTTTTTCCCATTTCCCTTTGGAAACAATAAAGTGCGGTGGCAATTTCATTGAGTGAGTTAATTCAACTGATGGCTTAATCTCAAATCGTTACCGCTGCATTTCTTATGTTCGCATGTGTTTTCACACAGTGCGACCGATTGTCGACTTCACTGGGGACTCTTTCCTAAGTGGGTCAATCCTAGATTTGTTTGTTTCTTTTCTATGAGTGCTTATATATTGTTTTACCTGTTGTTTATTACTTCCCATTATTCTATATATATGTTTGTTTGGATGTTCCTGGTTTTCAGGGTGTTTGGTGATTTCTCATAAGTCCTCTACCCGGACTTGGGCAAACTTAAGATAGGACGGGCGGTATAGTCATGTTAACTTTGAGGGAGTAATCCCAAAAAAGGAGACATGAGATCCCCCACTCAGTGGAGGCCCCTTTGATTATAGTGTCGTTTACCGAGTAATCGAAAAGACATGCTACTTTAGACCTAGGAGCTTGCTGAAGCTGAGGATCGTAGAACCCTTAACCCATCTTGGCCTTTTAGGTGTAGTGCGAAAATTATGACAGAGTAATCAAAAAATGTTTGTCACGCAATGCTATGCTCATACGAGTTTTTCCTGAGAATATTACTAATTACCGAGTTAATCGAGACATTGGTAATATCCGATAGAAGGATGTAGACTCTGGGAACCTTTTAGAACCTTTGTTTGGTAGGTGATAACCATTAGTCCATACTTATGGGTTGTACCTTTAACTCCAGGATCGTGACTCTGAACCATGTGATCTTGTTACTGTGTAGTGCATTTCATAACATTGCATATCATTTGCATCTCTGCATCATTCTGCATACATCAAGGTTGTTCAAGATCTCATTCATGGTTGTTTCCTTCTTCCAGTTATTTTCCGATCGTCAAGTTGTTTCCTCAACACAACTACGGGACTAGAGCTGCCGTCAGATTGAGAATGGAAAACCAAGAACAATATAACATGGAAATCACAATGGAAACCGATGAGTTAAAGTCAGACATGGCTAAACTTACTAAGATGATGCAAGTCCTGATTTCCAGAGGAGAGCCACCTCAAAGGACTGTGATATCTAAAATCCCAACTGCTGTTGTTGATACTCAACATATCCAGCATACGTCTACTACATGGACATAGTTTGGTATGCCTCATAACTACTCTCCTCCTGTTGCAATTACTTTAATGATTGGCCAGTCTTCCAGACCAGTCTTTCAGGCTCTAGTTTTCACTGAACCTCAACCAATCATTCATACTGCTTCTCGTCAACCTACTGCACAAGCTACTTTTGGGAACCCTCTCTTTGAGTACCATGCTGCCAATCCTCGAAGTGTGAGTCAGGGAGACTTTGGTGAGTTTGAAGAGTTCAAAGAACAATATTATACTTTAGAAAATAGACTTAGAGTTATGGAAGGTAATGATGTTTTTGGTATTGCTACTGAAAATATGTGCCTAGTTTCTGATACGGTTATGCCTTCTAAGTTCAAGTCTCCCGAGTTTGAAAAGTACAAGGGGCATACTTGTCCAAGAAGGCACTTGGTGATGTACTTTAGAAATATGTCTGCTTACACAAATAATGACAAGCTACTTATCCATTGTTTCCAAGATAGTCTGAGCGGAGCTTCATTGAAATGGTATATGGGACTTGAGAAAGGTAGTATCTAATGCTTCCAAGATCTTGTTTATGCTTTCATAAAGCAATACAAATACAACCTTGACATGGCACCTGATCGTCGCCAACTGCAAAATATGTCTCAAATGAGAAAGAATCTTTCAAGGAATATTCTCAATGATAGAGAGAATTGGCATCTCAAGTTGAACCACATCTAGCAGAGAAAGAGCTAACTGGATTGTTCATGGATACTTTGTCCCATTTCTTTTGGTAGAAGATGATTGGTAGTGTGTCCTCCAGCTTCACAGACCTGGTGACTATTGGATAGAGATTAGAAGAAGGAATCAAGAATGGTAAAGTGTCTAAAGCTGCAGAATCTTCTAATGGTGCGAAGAAATATTTTGGGAACTTTCAGAAGAAGAAAGAGGTAGAAGCCAATGTTGTCTCGATTGAGAGAAGAAGACCCCGTCATAGGCCTCAATACATTGATCAACCACAAGTAACAGTTGTTACTCCTGCGGTCAATACTCAACCAGTTCAAGTTCCCCAACGACATAATATTGTGCATAATCAGAATCGTAATGTAGGGAATATGAGTCAATTTGATCCCATCCCTATGATATACACTGCATTGTATGCTGTAATGGTGCAGAAGGGCTTGATTACATCTAGGCCTCTCATTCTTCGAAATCCTCCTCCAGCCGGGTTCAGATCTGACCTTCACTATGAGTTTCATCAGGGAGCTACTGGTCATGATTTAGAAAGTTTCTATGCATTGAAGAACAAAGTGCAAGAATTGGTGAAGGTAAATATTCTCACTTTCAAGGAGGCAAGTCCTAATTTTATCGACAATCATTTTCCAAAACAAAGTGGCTGAAGACTGAGTCGGGGTACCCTCAAGTCACTTCCTAAATCCAATGTTTCAGACAAGACAACTCATCCTTGTTACTGATTAGTCACTAGGCCATGTTTCTTTCCGTTTGCATTTTCCTTTAATTGTATTGACTATTGTTTTTAAATTTTATTTGTACTTTCATGTTAAGTTTAATGAAATGAGTATTGTAATGTTTTGATTCAAATCATTTTCATTTTACGTGCTTTCAAATATATTTCTTTTGTTTACTTTCTTTATCAAACTTTTGTTTATGCAAAGATTTGAGGGAGGATGATGAAAATGAAATACACATAATTGTTGTTGGTATGCTTTCGAATAAAGCTTTGTTGACAATGTAAGGCATTGCTTCAATTCTCAAACACCGGAGAAATAAGGAAGTTAATCCCTCATTCACCCTTTTGAGCCTAGAAGTTAGAGTTTCTTTCTATACGAAAAAACCCACAATCTTAACCTGGGGATGGGTAGTTCTCAGTTAGTTTAGTTGTGCATTCAATTACAAGAGAAATCGTGCAAGATACCTTTCAATAAAGGTCGCGATCAAGCTTTCCTTCGCACACATAAAAGAAGTGTTGAAGATGCTCTCAAACCAAAAGTGACAAAGATGGTTCCTCGTAACCATTGAACAAGGAAGTCACTATCTTTCAAAATAATAATAATAAAAAATAAAATAAAAATGCTAAGTCAAAACCTATGAAGGAGACTTAGGCAAAAAAAAAATTGGGGCATCCCTCTGACTGTAATCTCAAATGAAATAGTTCAAGCAAAAGTTGGGAATAATAAATTCAATCAGAAGAGGTCTTCAAATCCTCAAAATTCTCCACCAGAGTCGATAAAAGTCCTCAACAAAATGTTTAAAGAAGAAGTGACTGCTTTCTCAAAAAACCCTTAGCTTCTGAATCATCGTCATTACTAACATCAATGCAATTCCAAAATCTCTTGGAACCTGAATGCATATCCTGAATTAACTGAACGTAGGACTGAAGAACATCACGAAGATTGGGTTGGGTACAGATAAACTTTGAGCCTTTATCCTTTATTTCTTAAACCGTGAACAAGACCACGTTACAACTCTTAAAAGCCCTAATTGAAGCCAAGTTTCTTTTGAAAGCATACTACAGCGAGGTTGCGTAAATTGACTCCTAAGATCTTTTGCGAACCATTTGTTTTGGCATCATACCTTTGCTTTCACTTTAAAAGTATAAACCATTGTGTTTTAACCAGTGATGCATTTTCTATACACCAATAATATCATTTCAAAAATGATTTTGAATTCAAAACTTTTGCATGAAATTTTTGAATTAAAATTACCATGTTTGAATAAACAATTTTGCTTGCAAATAAGCTTTCCTCGTCAAGGAATTTCAAACAATTGAGAAACTTGGTCAGTGGTCCTATCATGGGCAAGAATCTTCCAAGTCCAATTGCAAATCAGCTCAAGATTTGTTGCTCAGTGCCAGTTTTCTCAAAATTGGTTAGCCAGAAGATCATTTTTAAGACTCATACTGGGGCATTCCTTTCCAACAGTCATTTCAAGAACTGAAGCCATGATCAGTTAATTTCCAACAAATATCTCAGAGCTGAAGTCATGATTAGCTGATTTCCAACAACTTTCGGCTAAAGCCATGATCAGTTTATCCTCAACAGTAAGCTAATCCGGGGCAAATCCCCAATAAACTCTCCATGTCCTTCTTCAGAAGATCATCAGTTCAATACAATTTACAAGTGTGACAAATATGGGTTTAAGACATTTTCTTTCCAAGTAAATTTGGCAGAGTTCTTCGTGTTGAGGAATAAAACTTCCAATCTTACCTCCATAAAAGAGTCAAACTCCATTGTCATAAACATCTGCATTACATGCATATATCATTCACATACCATGCATAACAAAATTCATATAATGCATAACAAAAGTGTTTCATCCTCATTTGCATTTCTCGAGGTTTTGTTGCAGTTGACAAGTCACCTTGAGATCAAAGCCCAACTTACTTGGCACCTACCAAAGAAGATGTTAGTTCAGTTGTTTCTCTCTTTCGTCCAATGCTAATCTTGGATGATTTGTTTCTCTCTTTCATCCAATTCTACTCTTGAAGGAGCTGTCTTTATTTCCGTCCAATGCTAATCTTGGATGAGTTGTTTCTCTCTTTCGTCCGTTGCTAATATTGGATGAGCTGTCTTTCTTTCCATCTAATCCCACTCTTGGATATGTTGTCTCTCTTTTCATCCAAAGCTAATATTGGGTGTCTTGTTTCTATTCTAAAGTTAATATTGGGTTTATTGTCTTTTTCTCTTTTTCGTCCAAAGCTAATATTGGGTGTGTTGTTTCTATTCCAAAGCTAATATTGGATTCTTTGTTGTTTTCCTTTTCCATCCAATGCTAATATTGGGTGTGCTACTTCTCACTTTCAACCAATTCTAATCTTGGATATCATGTTTCTCCATGCCATCCAAAGCCAATATTGGATGTCATGATCTTTTCTTCCATCCAAAGCTAATATTGGATGCCATGATCTTTTCTTTCATCCAAAGCCAATATTGTATGCCATGATCTTTTCTTTCATCCAAAGCTAATATTGGATATCGTGATCTTTTGCTTCCATCAAAATCCAATATTGGATGTCGTGATCTTTTGCTTCTGTCCAAAGCCAATATTGAATGTCATGATTTTTGCTTCCATCCAAAGCCAATATTGGATGCCATGATCTTTTGCTTCCATCCAAAGCCAATATTGGATGTCGTGATTTTTGCTTCCATCCAAAGCCAATATTAGATGCCATGATCTTTTGCTTCCATCCAAAGCCAATATTGGATGTCATGATCTCTTGCTTCCATCCAAAGCCAATATTGGATGTCGTGATCTTTTGCTTCTGTCCAAAGCCAATATTGAATATCGTGATTTTTGCTTCCATCCAAAGCCAATATTGGATGCCATGATCTTTTGCTTCCATCCAAAGCCAATATTGGATGTCGTGATCTTCTGCTTCCATCTAAAGCCAATATTGGATGCCATGATCTTTTTCTTTCATCCAAAGCCAATATTGGATGTCATGATCTTTTGCTTCCATCCAAAGCCAATATTAGATGTCGCGATTTTTTGTTGCTGTCCAAAGCCAATATTGGATGTCGTGATCTTTGTTGCTGTCCAAAGCCAATTATTGGATGTCATGGTTATTTATCGCACCTCATTCAAATAAAATCATTGGATTTTGTGATCTTTTCTCTCGTCTAAAGCCAATTATTAGACGTTAAGTTTTCCCTTCATCCAAAGCCAATATTGGATGTCGTGTTTTTTTTACGTCCAATGTCTTCCCTAGACGACTCTGATGTAGCTTCAGATTTGGTCTCATCCCACATCTATTGTTCTTCTAGATGTTTTTGATTGTTTTTTCTAGAGAGTTTCTCGCCTCATTCAGTGTCATTCTTGGATGTCGCTGCTTGCCTTTTCAGGGTTTGTCTCCCCTTCTCAAGTATTTTTGGTTACTCCTTGTCACCCTGACAGATATCCAAAATACCTTGTATTCCCTAATGTGTCTTTCCACGTTATTCCTTTCAATCTACCATAAATCTTTTGTTTCACATTTCTCCAAATAATGTCTTTATTCTTTGCATTCATTCATAACATATGCTATCATCTCATCGAATCATGGACGAAATTCAGGTATGTTTGTATTTAATTACTTTCCATATATCTGGCTAAAAGATAATTAAATAAGGGCAGCTGTTGCACCCTAAATTTCGCCCCTAATTTGTTTAGTCTCACTTTCTTATCATATTTTATTATTTGGTCACAATCATTAATAGATATCTACATTGAACATATTTGCATCATTTAGCCGTGTTTAGGTTGACCAAAAGTCAATTTAAATCAACATTTGCATCATTTTTTAGTTAAAAATACCTAATATTTCACTTCATGCATTTTTATCTCTTTACTCGTTTCTTGCATTGCTCCAAGTTGTTTATATGTCCTAATATAAATATTTCGGTTTTACAGACCGATTGTTAAAAGTGATTCAATACTGTGCGGAAAATTAGTGATAAAAATATTTCAAGTTTTCACCTTTTACTGATCATTTTATGAATCTACGTTTCGCGTAGATCATGACGGTATGATCGCTTTTTTTTCCAGTACAGTTTGAAGTCTCGTTTTTAATCGTAAACGCTTGTTCAACCTGATATTTTTATTCTCATTTTATTTCGATTTTGACCATTTGAATATTTTTCATTAATCTTTGAGATAGGTAGTTTATTTTAATGTGTTCATTTCATTTTTTCGGATAGATTTTTGTCCATTTTTTATCGTTTTTAGTCATTTTGGGTCTCTATTTTTTATTCAGAAAAATTAAATAAAAAAAATTTAATTGAGTTAATTTTTATACTTTCAGATTTTTGCGTTGATTTTATCATTGAGAGTTATTTTGGTCATTGTAAAAATTAGCTAAACCATTAGTTTTGTGCTATAAATTGAGAAGTAGTTGAATTGAAGAAGGAGAGTTATCAGAACAAAAAAAAATGCACAGAATTGAACCCATTCTCTCAATCCAATCTCCAATTTCCTCATCACTTTTCACCTCTTCAATCTAATTGGAATTTCACAATTCTTCTTCTACCAATTGCAACCATTTCTTCTTCATTTTTAAACCCTTTGTAATTTCCAATCTTCCAATCTCCCTTCATTCTTCCTCTTCTACTCATAGTAAATTCCACCTCTATTTCACAAGCAACACCAAAACCCACTCTTCCATCAATTCACCTTCGTTCCACAAACACAATCAACAACCATTTGCGCTTCAATTTTCCGCGAACAACTTCAACACTTCCGCACGCGAGACTCCCTCTAACCTCTGTCAACAATGTACTTCCTTTTTTTAATTTTATTATTAACGGTTTTTTTATTTTTTTTTATTTTTACCTTATATGTATAAAGTTCTTTTAATAAAAAGAAAAAATAAATAAATAGAAACTATAGTTTATCATATGGGCTTTAGTATTGAGCTTATTTTTAAACTCATTTATGTTGACACCTCATTTATTTCTTTTTTATATTTTGGTTTTGTGATTTTGTAAATAAATTCAAATGAATTGTGTTGCTAATTTTTTTATTGCATTGTGATTTCAAAGTTAATTTCAATTTAGCTCTTGAATGCGTATGAATGCATAAATTTTATTGACCGGCCTCAAAATAGGTGCGACTTTTATATAAGTCCATTTACGATTGCTTAACATAGCACTAAATTTTGCCCCGATTCGAGAAATGATTATTCATGGCCCAAACTTATATTTGCAAGCCCAAGTATGTTAATTTGAATTCTTTGATCCAATAACCTTGAGAGTTATTGTTAGGAGGCTTTAGTCTTATCAATCCTCTAATAAATCTTCATAAGCTTTGGTCAAAGTGAATCACTTAAACATCATTGATCATTCATTCTTGCCTTGAGAATTCTAAATGAATGATATACTTGACAAAAAGCAAATGAAATTTGTTGTTGAGAAGCTTTGATTTTATCAATCTTCTAATGAATTTCAAATGCAAGTTTCAAGATGGTCATTCAACTAACCTCTAATTTCTAACAATTGGCTTTATTTTATGCTTTTACTTTATGCTTTTTACTTTAAGCATATTTATTTTAGCATTTACATTTCATGCTATTTTCATCTTTGCTCACTTGAGCATTTATTTTTATGCCATTTTCTTTATTTTTCTCATTTGAGCTTTATTTTATTTTTGAAGATACTTAATAATCAATTTAAACCATAAAAAACTTTAATGCTACTTGGACTATCTGGTTACTATCCTTTGCATTTTGGAATTATGGACTTCTTGGACTTAGGAGTAGAGACCTCGACCTATCTTGAGACCTTGTAACAACAACTGTTATTTTGTCTGGAGTTCTTGGGGTTTACCACAAGACATTGGGTTGTTTGTTCGCTTTATGTGTAGGTTATTGTGATTACATATTTTGTTTGTGATAGGGAATTCATCTGTATACAGCCGTTACTCAACCCAATTTTTATGAAGACTTAATGCAATTGAAGCTTGGTTTTGTTAAGAGGTTTATTATATTTGCTTGTTTGGTCTCAAATCCGAAGGATTTGAATTCTACATTGACTCATAATGTCAAGTGTTGGCTTCTTGTTGGTTAGACGGTTCTTTTCCCTAGCTTTTACCTTATGCCATATGAAACTCTCTTCATCTCTTCTCTCGTTCTTTAATTTTCAAAACCTTCTCATCTTTTTCAAAATCTTCTTTGTTGATGAACTCAAACCGCTTTCATAATAAACCTCGACTTTGTCGAGTGCCTTTTCTTCTAAAACTTCTTTTCTTTAAACAAACTCAATTCATTTAAGCATACTTTGACATTTTTTCAAAATTAACAAAAATATTCAACTTCATTCAAACCATTTTGTGCTCTCGAGAACCTTTTATCCTTTAAAACTTTTTCCAAGATTAGACATGATTCATTTATAGTCGAGCAACATTCTCCTATCCCTATGGTTATAAAGGTGTCGACTTTTGCACTTGAGTACTAGAGGTGTTCTCAAACCCTCACTCATGCTGATGCAGGGTCCATCTTTCCCACACCTTGTGGGTGTTAGTCGAGATTTCTCTCCTAAAAATGACGACTTGTCTCTTCGTTTAAAACCAAACAATAAACAAGTCTTTTCTAGCCGAACTACGGTGCTCTGACTTTCCCATTACACGAGGGAGTACGTAGGCACTAAGTCTTACGACCCAAGGCGAGCAAAAATAATAAAAAAACAAATTTCTTTTGTGTGCAAATACTCATTCATTCTTTTCCTTTAGCAAGTAAGCCTTTAGATAACACACCTTTTAAAAGAAAATAAATAAAGTGGATCCTACGGAATACCTTAGATGCTTAGGATGCTAACACCTTCCCTTTGCATAACCAACCCTCGTACCTCGATCTCTAATCTTTTATTTTATTATGGGTTTTGTTCGCTTTTTTCCCATTTCCCTTTGGAAACAATAAAGTGTGGTGGCGACTTTATTGAGTGAGTTAAGTCAACGGATGGATTAATCACAAATCTTTACCGCTACATTTCTTATGTTCGCATGTGTTTTCATACAATGCGACACTATCCTCTCGATAAAATGCCAATTCACTTTACACATCATCAAGCTAGCACGATAAGTATATTACATCCAACACAATCCCATCTAATATGAATAAGAGATCAAGGGTGATCAGTTTTTCAATTTGTCAATAGGTAGCCGACAACCATAATGGTGGCATAAATCATCAGTACCCAACTATAATGGCATCCTTCACCTTGTGCTCAAAGTTACCTGGGCATAATGTCCAAAAATATCTCCAAGACTTACAAACATTTTTCTTAATTTCCTTCATTTCTACCTCATCAATGATACACAAACGCCAAAAATCCATTTCACAGTCTCCTTTACGCGCACGCAGCATAACATAATTGTTAAGTATATTCTAATACAGGAAAACTACTATACCAAGTATAATCCAAATTGTTTCGTTCCAAAAGAAGTCTTTATCCAGTTAGAAGACTTTGATCACATAAATAAATCCTTACTCTTTCCTTTAACCTCGCATTTGGATCTCATTCTAATCACAATCTCAACACTATCATTTCTTCATATGGTTGGTGTTGTACCCCAAAATTTGCCCTCTCATTCTTCAAGACCTTTCTCACAAGGTTGCTCAAAATTCAAGCTTGCACAAGTACTTTGGAATTTTCCAGTACCAAAATTAAAAGGAAACTGTCAAAAAGGGGAGAAAACAGATAAAAATATTATTTTGACAAAATTTGGAGAAATACAAGTGTTCTTCGTTTCAGCTCCTTCGATTGGCCTTTTGACCTATTTCGACACAAGCTTGGATTGCGTCCTTCGACTGGGCATGGGCCGCTGGCACATTTTGGTTTGGATTCACAAAGGAAAAAGCCTCTTGTAATCTATTTCATTTCCAAGGCAAAAGTCTCTCTTTTAACATCCTTCGATTTGCACTTTTTGTTCCCTATTTGCCTCTTTCGAATATGAACATTTTGTCCTCCTACATACACTCTTTCGTTCGACCACATATAACCTCTGGCATGCAAGATTTCGATTGGACATGAGCCACCTTCACACAAAGGCTTCTATTGGAGTTTTGGTTCCCTTCTAATCAACATCTTTCAAACCTAACTCTGAATCCTTCGACGTAGTCTTCTTTAGTACATTTCTAGAACACTTCGACACAAGTGGAAAATAGGATCTTGAAAGGATAACTGATCAAATCTGTGGACCCTACTACGTGATCTTACTTTACAAGCCTTAATGCTTGTATCTCACTCCATAATTAATTGCTTACATTTTGGATTAAGATATTGTCCAGGTGATTAAGCCTTTCTCCAGAAGTTTTTCGCATGAAAGAGAACTTGTTAAGTACAAATCCTGTCCCAAAGACCATGCTTTGCTAAAATCATGTTTGTACTTCACCATAAGTCAGGGAAGTCAGCCCCTTTTAACCAACAACTTCAGTACTTCACCTTGGGATCTTTGAAAATCTGACATAGCTTAATATTCACGTTTCAGCCAAGCCACATCTTTGTCTAAACTTCCAAACCTTTTCTCTATAAATAGAGGAACCACTGACAAAGAAAGGGTCCAAATTTTTGCTAAGAGAGAAAAATCATAAAAAATTCTCAAGCACTCAAACTTTCCCATATTTTCAAACTCCTATATTCCCAAACTCTCTAACATTCTCAAACCTTTAAAACTTTAAGATTCCTTTTTATAAAAAAGTCTCAGTAGTGTACCTTTCAATTTACTTCCCCTAAACTGAAGCAACCTTCGATTCACCTTCCACCATCATATACTCTCTTTTGACTCAGTGACTGTCCAAACCAAGCAATAACAGAACTAGTTTCAGGAAGATCCCAGCGAAGCTCCCTCCACCATAAAAAAAGGGTCACCTACAGCTTTTTTGACTAAGCACTTCAAGAGGTAAGTTCTCTCCAAACTTGGAACTCTTTCATTTAAACATCACGTGTACATGCCAATAAAGAAAAATGTAGATATTTCTGGACCATGTTTTAACATTCGATTCTAACTGCCCATACGCTGAAAACTCAACCTTAATTAGTTACACTTTGGACTTTGAGACCCATCATTTTGTTTTTTGTGCAAACCCCTGGACTGTAGTTATGTTTGGATGTTGCCTTTTAAGAACTTAAGACAAGTTTGTTATACCCTTCGATTGGCTAGCTGCACAAGCCTTTCGAATCACAATCTGAGGGCCTAAGATGCTCACAATGAGTCAGCAAGGAGCCTGTGGAAAAGCCAGAACCTTACTGACTCCAACCCCCAGTCGAAGGAGACAAAGGCAAATCGAAGGGCATGACTGATTCCAGACTCCAAATCGAAAGAAGCCAAAAATACACAGAGTCGAAGGGTTCCTGCCTGAGTCGAAGGCCCTTTTGTTTTCTTGCCTTTACTTTATTTACGCCTTTATAATTTCATATTATTAAATATGGTTGTAATAGCGTAGGGTTTTATATTCCTTTTGCCTTTTATTATATGCTTGTTAGTAAAATAGGAAATATATGACAAGATAATAACAACAAAATAGAAAACCCTAAATGCAAGACAAAAGCATGAAAAGGACACACTTTGCACACAAGCACCCTTAGCGTTTCTCCCACTTGGTTGCCTAAAATAAAATAGCCATGTTACGCATGCGAAGTATCTTGGAAAAACAAAACGAATATAAGATCATAGTCCCTCGATGACGCTATTCAAAGATTGCCTAAACAAAATGATCTTGGTCCCTCAAAAATGCTAAGATACTTGGCAACATTGCTATCATGGTTATACGATGACCCACGCCCGTCCCATTTTCATCCAAAGATAGAGTTGCTTACCAAATCAATGGTAAGTCAACAATGTCAAAGGAATAAAAATGCACAAGAAAGACATTTGAGTAGGTAGATAACTTCTAGTTACTTGTTCCATTTCAAAACAATCCTTGCTATAAACAAGCACACACACATTTTAAAACATCTTACAAAACATTGAAAACATTTTCAAAAGACAAACATCTTTGTATACATTCTTACGAACGAGAATCATTACAAAGATTGCCTAAACGAATGGCCTCTTTTCAAAATACTTTCAAAATCACACCAAACACCATTTCAAACAAAGCAAAGCAAGTGATCTAAACAAGTAACTAAGAGCCCGTGGAAAACCATGGATGAAAAGGGTACTAGCACATTTCCTTTTCATAATCTACCCCCCGAACTCAAGAAAACTTCTCAAAGGTCTTTCCTGTGCTTTTTTACCTTTCCTTTTGGATAAAAGAAAAGTTGGTGGCGACTCTTGCTAACCGCGACATTTGTGAACACAAACGCAAAACCTCAAGTCAATTCTCCCACCGCATCACAGAACTGGAGACTCTGCTGGGGAAATTCTAAAAGTGGGGTTACCTTAGGGTTTAGATCACCTTTATTTGCTTACATTGTTTGGCTTGTTTGCTTTACATTTTGGTTCTATTGTTTGGGTGTGAATCCTCCACCCGGATTTGGGAAACATTATAGGTAAATAGCAATACATTGTGGAAACTGTGCGGGGTATACCGACATGGTCTAAGCAATAACTATATTAGTGCGACATATTTGTGGGTACTGGTAGGCTTTGAGTCAATCAAAGAGAATACGGGGCCGCTGAGTGATGTCATGAAGCACTAATGAACTTCTAGAACCTTTACTTGACCAACTTGGCTTTTTAGGATGTAGTGAGATGACCGGCTTTGGTGCAGTCCGAAGTTGGTTGATACTCGATACTACACTCATTGAGGGTTGGTTTCTTGGAATATTTCAGTCGCCAGTAAAGAGGCTTGAACTGAAACAATGAACAAGGAAATAATCCAGTGATATTGAGCTCCTTAGAACCCGGTTACTATTTTTAGGACAGGTTGAGCCAACTAAACTTCAAGAGGATACTTACCTATGAAACCCCATGCAAGCCTAAACTAGGAACTTGTTTGATTTGTTTGTACATATATACTTTTGCATAACATCATGAACATCATGAACATCATATGCATTCACTAACCATTTCAAGGATTTTGGAGATTCATCTTTGTTCTTGTTTTGTAGGTTATGGATTCACTTCGCAGGAAAACTATCCAAATCAACCTTGTGAGAATTCCTCCACAACTCAAGGAGCTAGCTTCAAGGATCCCTGAGAATTCTCCATTCACTGAGAGACATGGTCGTCTACTCAACTTGGTCACTTCCAACACAGAGGAGGATATGCTGAAGGTTCTCTTCCAGTTCTTTGACCCTTTGCATCATTGCTTCACATTTCCTGACTATCAACTTGTGCCCACTTTGGAAGAATTCTCTCAACTTCTGAGGATTCCTATTCTCAATCAACTACCCTTCAATGGTACAGAAAGAAATCCAAAGCCAGAAGAGATTTCTCAAGCCCTGCACTTGCACCCATCTGATGTCACAACTCATTGGGAAACTAGAAGTGGTGTCAAAGGCTTCTTGTCAAAGTTTCTGTTTGAGAAAGCCCAAAGCTATTGGAATTCCCTAGACTTGCAAGCTTTTGAGGAGATTGTAGATCTTCTCATCTATGGGATGATCTTATTCCCTAATCCTGACCAACTTATAGATGTGAGCACTGTCAAAATCTTCATGCCTCGCAACCCAGTGCCTACATTGCTTGGGGATATCTTACACTCTTTTCACACTCGTACAATGAGGAAAAGAGGTGTTCTCATGTGTTGCACTCCTCTCCTGGCAAGATGGTTTATTTCTCATCTTCCCCAATCAGTCTTGAAGAATGAGCAAGGTTTGAGGTGGTCACAAAGGTTAATAACGCTTACACATTCAGATATTCATTGGTGTTCTCGATCCAAAGAGAATGTTATCATTATTGACCGTTGTGGGGAATTCCCTAATGTCCCTCTACTTGGCATTAGGGGAGGCATCACCTACAACCCGTGCTTGGCTCTAAGACAGTTTGGTTATGCCCGAAGGGATGACCCACATGATATGCTGATTCAAGGATTGGTTTTCGACTACGACAACAATGACCAAGGACTTCGCCAGAGATTCATCCGAGCTTGGAGGACGCCAAACAAGGTGGATAGCAAGACTTTGAGACACAAGAATTCCGTCCCTCTTGAGCCTTACCTCAAGTGGGTACGAAGCCGCGCTCAAAGTCTTATGATGCCTTATCCCTCCATTCTCCCAATGATTATAGAGCCTGTTAAGGAAGGAGAAGTTCCATACACTATCCTACATCCTGACATGCCGACATCACTCGAAGACCTACAAAGGGATTGGATATAGCTCAAGGGAGAGCGTGATACTTTCGAAGCCCAATTCTACGCAAGCGAGAAGAAGGTTTTGGAACTCACTCGGCTACTTCATGAAGATCAGACTCTCAATACCTACATTGCGCCAAAGAGGATGCACAACGTCTTTTTACCTTAAAATTTTGTATTATTTTGCCCAAGGGGCATTGATGTACTCAAATTCTATTTTATTAATATGACGTGTGTTTCTTTTTTGTTTAAGACAAATTTGAATTTCTAAATCCTTGAAAACATTGCATGAATACATATCATTCATCATAAACATAAGCAGGTCTTTGCAACAAGTTTCCTCATCTCTCTACTATTTATTTCAGTACGATGGATCTCGAATAAACAGTCAAAGATCTGCAAGCTCAGAACTCACAATTTCAACAGTTACTTATGACCTTAGCCAAGGGGCAAGAGGAGCTGAAGACTCTGCTAGAAAAAGAAAAGGAGAAAAAGAAGAAGAAGCCAGCTGGTGTGGTAATCATGGGCAGAAGATTTCAGGGACAAGCCAGACGGACCTTAGATTTTCCAACAACATCTGATGAAGGGGAAAGAAAAGGAAAAGGAACGGCAATACCATCAGATTCTGAAGAAGAAGAAGAGGAAGAGGAGGACTACTCTGAACAACAATACCCTCCGGATGATGACAAGTACAAACACCTTGAAGAGCGACTAAGCGCTATGGAAATCCAGAGAGTACCAGGGCTAGATTTTGAGGAGTTGGGGCTGGTGTCAGGAATTATAATCCCGCCAAAGTTTAAAGTGCCATTATTTGCCAAGTATGATGGGGTGTCTTGCCCTAAAATGCACCTCAGATCATATGTCAGGAAGATTCAACCACATTCTGCCGACAAAGACTTGTGGGTCCACTGTTTCCAAGATAGTTTATCAGGAACGCAACTTGATTGGTTCTACCAGTTGGAGAGGGCTGACGTCCACAATTGGGAAGACCTAGCAGTAGCTTTTTATAAACAATATCAGTACAACACCGACTTGGCGCCTACCCGTACTCAGCTTCAGAGTATGGCTATGGCTTCCAATGAGGGCTTCAAAGGTTATGCCCAAAAGTGGAGGGATCTAGCCGAAAGGGTGCAACCACCTCTATCTGAGAGGGAGCTGGTGGACATGTTTCTGGGAACCCTATCAGGTCCTTTCTTCAATCACCTGATTGAGAGTTCTTCTGCAGGGTTTACTGAATTAATTTTAACCGGCGAAAGAGTGGAGGCTGGTATAAAAAGTGGGGAAATTCAGAAGGACGCGTCTGCCTCAACAGTTGTAAAAAAGCCCTTCACTAGAAGAAAGGAAGTATCTACTGTCTATTCACAGAGGAATCAGGGAAGAACTGAGCACCGACCAACGGTGGGGGCCATTATGATTCCGAGGCCTGTTCAGACCAACCGAGAAATAACCAGCAAAGGGTAGAAAGGCCAGTTCGGCAATTTACCAAGATTAACATGACTCCAGCTCAAGTTCTACCACATCTCTTGAAGTTGAATCTGGCCACTTTGAAAGAGGCCCCAAAAAATCCCAATATTGTGTCTCCACATTACCATCCCAATGCCAGATGCGCGTACCATTCTGAAAGTCCATGGCACGATACCAACAACTATTGGGCTCTGAAGAACAAAATTCAGGACTTGATAGATGCAAAGGAAGTTGAGTTTGAAGCGCCTGAGAAACCAAATGTTATTTCCGCTCCAATGCCTAGGCATGGGCATAATGCCAACGCTATTGAGGAAGATCTGTTTGTTGCTACCGTGGATGAACTGTTAACTCTGCTCCCGATTATTAAGTTGAATTTGTTGAAAGCTGGCATATTCCTAGGTTGTGACAAAGACTGCCATGTTTTCCTGTCCTTATCATCTAACTGCCCTCTGTTGAAAAAAGGTATCCAACGACTGATGGATAACCAAGAAATTTTGTTTGAGAATGCTCCTGTTTCACCCGTTCCAGTGAAAGAAGTTTCTATCATAACCATCTATGCCAATCCTTCCAGGGCCCCTAAAAGACCCGTTAGGATTACACCTGCTCCAAAGACTACTCCACTTAAGATTACAATGCCCGGGCCGACCCCATACAAATCAGATAAAACAATACCATGGAATTATGGTGGAGAAATCTACTACCATGGTATTAAACAGGACGAACTGACTGCCGAAGAAGAAAGCTCCGAAGAGGACAATTCCGACATTAGTAATATTGTTGGAACTAGCAAGATTACCCGCAGTGGTAGAGTCTTCTCTCTAGAGATTTCTCCTCCAACAGCAGTCTTTGGACCCGTGGCCGTTCCGAAGATTACCTCTGCACCAGTGATTATACCTGCAAGCGTACCTACTGACAAAGATAATATAATTCCTATCCCTACTTCCACTTCTGAGAATAAAGGAAAGAACGTTCAAGAGGAGCCTGTCCGGACGAAGGCTCAATCACTAGCTATTCCTGAAACATCCAAGAAGGAGATGGAAGAAATCCCGAGGATAATTAAGAAGAGTGATTATGATGTGGTTGAACAATTGGGGCAGACCCATTGTGTAGCCAGTTTGACAGCTGATAATGGCCTGGGTTTCTCTGATGCTGACTTGACACCCAGAGGGAGAAAACACAACGAGGCATTACATGTCTCAGTGGAGTGTAGAGGAACAACCTTAGCTCAGGTCTTGGTTGATACTGGGTCATCCTTAAACGTCTTACCGAAGAAAGCCCTTGATAGATTGGATTGTGAGGGGCTGGCTTTAAAACCCAATAATATAGTGGTGAGAGATTTTGATGGTTCAAAGAGGATGGTCCACGGGGAGGTGGACATCCCAATAAAAGTGGGAAATCAGATCTTCAACTCGACCTTCTATGTGATGGATATCCGTCCTTCTTATTCCTATCTATTGGGATGCCCCTGGATCCACAATGTCGGTGCTGTCACCTCCACCTTGCATCAGATGCTAAAATACCTGGTCCAAGGAAAGATCATAATTGTCCATGGGGAGGAGGAGTATATGATTAGTCATCTGAATTCTTTCCGATGTGTAGAATTGGATGGTGAGTTCATAGAGACCCCTTTCCAACATTTTGAAGAAGTCTCTCCAGAAGTAGCGGCGACCAAGGCGGTATCCTCGATTCCTAAGATCACAAGACCTCCACCTCGGATGTCGTCTCTAAAGGATGCAAGGGCAATAGTGGAAGAGGGAGGATGCACCATCTGAGGGAAGCTTCTGGACATTCCTTACAAATCAGACAAGTTTGGATTGGGGTTTACTTCGACTGGTCAGAAGGCTGTGCGTCGTGCCCGTGCTGGGGGGCCATCTGTGAAGATTAACAACCAAATCATCAATGCAATAGAAGACAATAAAGAGGATGGCAGCTTAGAAGATTGGATATTTCCTACTGTCAGCGGGGGACTTCGCAACTGGGAAGCCAGAGACTTCATCCCAATAACTTTCATCTCGCAGTAATTTATCTTTTACATTTCTGTTTGGACTTGTAATAACTCACAAACAATTCGCACTTTAAAAACCTTGTGTCTTACCCGAGACACAATGGTCCATTTGTAAGGGTTTTTATTTCATCTACATATGACATTCAATGAATCATGGGCGCTTTTTCACATATAAACTTTTTATGCTCATTGCCTTTCTTTTACATTTTATTGTTTTAAGATGGCTATACCCTTACACACACCCACACTCACAAATGCAGGTACCCTTTCATTCCAGATCCCATGGGTAACGATACTGCTATAGCCTTCAGTGACTCTGAAGATCTGATCTACCAAGCCGAATACGAAGGTGAGGAAGATTGTGAGGTGCCAGGGGATTTGGCCAGACTATTACAACAAGAGGAAAGAGTAATTCAGCCTCATGAGGAGCAGTTGGATACAATCAACTTGGGCACCGAGGAAGATAAAAAGGAAATCAAAGTGGGTGCCAATCTAGAGCCGAGTGTCAAGGAGCGCCTAATTCAGCTATTGTGTGATTATGTTGAGATCTTTGCCTGGTCATACAAAGATATGTCGGGACTCGATACAGACATCGTGGTACATCATCTACCCATAAGAGAAGACTGTCCACCAGTGAAATAAAAAGTCCGCCGCATGAGACCTGACATGTCAGAGAAGATCAAAGAAGAAGTTATGAAACAATTCAATGCTGGATTTCTGGCTGTTACTTCTTATCCTCAATGGGTGGCCAACATTGTTCCCGTGCCTAAAAAGGACGGCAAAGTGAGAATGTGCGTGGATTATAGAGATTTAAACAGGGCCAACCCTAAAGATGATTTTCCACTTCCACACATCGACATCCTGGTTGACAATACAGCCCAGCACAAAGTATTTTATTTCATGGACGGATTCTCAGGCTATAACCAGATCAAAATGGCACCTGAGGACATGGAGAAAACTACATTTGTCACACAGTGGGGTGCGTTCTACTACAAAGTGATGCCATTCGGACTGAAGAATGCCGGGGCCACCTATCAACGCGCCATGGTAGCTTTGTTTCATGATATGATACATCATGAGATAGAGGTCTCGTAGATAACATGATAGCCCGATCACAAACTGAAGAAGAACACCTTGATCACTTGCAAAAGCTGTTTGTCAGATTGAAGGAGTATAAGTTAAGATTGAACCCAAACAAGTGCACATTCAGAGTCCAGTCCGGTAAACTCTTAGGTTTCATTGTCAGCAACAAAGGCATCGAAGTGGATCCTGCCAAAGTCAAAGCAATACAAGAAATGCCTGCTCCTTGCACTAAGAAGGAAGTCAGAGGTTTTTTGGGACGCCTAAACTACATTGCTAGGTTCATTTCTCACCTAACATCTACTTGTGAATCAATCTTCAAGTTGTTGAAGAAAGATCAGGTAGTTAGATGGAATGATGAATGTCAATTTTCTTTTGATAAAATCAAGGAGTATTTACTAGAGCCTCCTGTCTTGATGCCACCAGTCGAGGGAAGACCGCTAATCATGTATCTGACCGTCTTAGAGAACTCAATGGGGTGCGTATTGGGGCAGCATGACGAGTCTGGCCGAAAAGAGCACGCCATTTATTACCTGAGCAAAAAGTTTACCGACTGTGAAACCAGATATTCACTGCTCGAGAAAACTTGCTGCGCTTTGGTATGGGCTGCTCACCGGCTAAGACAGTATATGTTGACTCATACCACTTTGCTGATATCTAAGATGGATCTGATAAAGTACATCTTTAAGAAGCCTGCTTTGTCTGGGAGGATATCTAGATGGCAGATGATCCTAACAGAATACGACATATAGTACACTACCCAAAAAGCTATAAAGGGCAGTGTGCTAGCTGATCATCTGGCTCATCAAGCTGTAGAAGATTACCAGTCCATGAAGTTTGACTTCCCTGACGAAGACATCATGACAGTAGACAACGGTGAAGAAATCAGGCCATATGACGGACCTGGACAAGGATCCCGATGGGCCCTTTACTTTTATGGGGCATCCAATGCACTTGGTAACGGTATCGGCACGGTACTCATATCTCCGGAAGGATGCCACACTCCTTTTACTGCCAGACTTTGCTTCAACTGTACGAACAACATGGCAGAATACGAAGCATGCATCTTTGGTCTCAAGGCTGCCATAGACTTGGGAATCAAATCTTTGGATGTGTTTGGGGATTCAGCTTTGGTCATCAGTCAGATCAAAGGAGAGTGGGACACTAAGCATCCAAACCGTATCCCTTACAAAGAACATGTTTTGACATTGCTACCACATTTCGAGCAGATTACCTTCGAGCATTTCCCGCGAGAAGAAAATCAGCTAGCAGATGCTCTAGACACAATGTCATCTATGTTTAAACTTAATTGGGATAACGAGGCTCCCCATATCACCATTGAACGGATGGACGAACCAGCACACTGTCACGAGATTAATACCGAAGAATTAGTGGACCAGCCATGGTTTCATGAAGTCAAAAGGTATGTCGAGGCTCAAGAATATCCAGAAGAAGCTTCAGTCAATGACAAAAAGTTCTTAAGGAGATTCTCAGCTAAGTTCTTCCTAAGTAATGACATCCTGTACAAGTGCAATCATGATTCTATTATGCTCCGCTGTGTGGACAAGATTGAAGCTGAAAAGATCATGGATGAATTGCACGAAGGTGCCTTTGGCACTCACTCTAGTGGGCATACGATGGCAAAGAAGATTCTACGGGCAGGCTATTACTGGTCTACCATGGAAGCTGATTGCTATCAACACTCCCGGACCTGTCATAAGTGTCAAATCTATGCAGACAAGGTGCACGTGCCTCCGGTTCCTCTAAATGTCTTAACAGCTCCTTGGCCTTTCGCTATGTGGGGAATAGATATGATTGGGGAGATCAAGCCTACAGCCTCCAATGGACACCGCTTCATTCTAGTGGCCATTGACTATTTCACCAAGTGGGTCGAAGTAGCTTCCTTCACATCCGTTACTAAGAATGTTGTTGCCCGCTTCATCAAGCAGAATCTTATTTGCCGGTACGGTATCCCAGAAAGGATCATCACTGATAACGGTACAAACCTTAACAATACCATGATCACCGTCTTATGTGAGCAGTTCAAGATTCAACATCATAATTCATCTCCTATCAACCAAAGATGAATGGTGCAGTCGAAGCTGCTAATAAAAACATTAAAAAGATCATACAGAAGATGACAGTCACCTACAAGGACTGGCATGAAATGTTACCGTTTTCTCTCCACGGGTACCGTACCACGGCTCATACATCAACTGGGGCAACACCCTATTCCTTAGTTTATGGCATGGAGGATGTCTTGCCTATTAGGGTTCAGATCCCCTCTTTGAGAATCATGAAGGATACAGGTTTGAGTGAAGACGATTGGATCCAGACCCGGCTTGATCAACTGAACTTGATTCATGAAAAAAGACTTACTGCTGTTTGCCACGGTCAGACGTATCAAAAACGGATGATCAAGGCTTTCAACAAGAAAGTCAGGCGCCAAGTATATCAAGTTGGAGATCTAGTGATCAATCGCATCATCTTGCCACAAAGTGATTCCAAGGGCAAATGGACTCCTACCTATGAAGGACCATTTGTAATCAAGAACATCTTTTCTGGTGGGGAGATGGTCTTAACCACCATGGACGGTGACGACCTGCCACACCCTACAAACACAGACATAGTCAAAAGATACTACGCATAAGAGACCCGCTAGGTTGACACACCTAGGCAAAACAAGGGCATCCCGGCAAACCAAAAGGTTCGGGCAAAAATTAGGGATAAAATATAAAAAAATTGTACACCCGGCAAGTTGAAAACCCGAAAGGGCGACTTGGGTAAAAAAGGGTTTCCCGGTGGACTGAAAACCCGAAAGGGCGGTCCAGGCAAAAGTTAAGGAATTAAAGCGTATGACTATGTCTCGTCGAATCACTTTAAATGGCAATCTCTTCACAGACAAACTCGGGGTTTCTGATCGATTCAATCATCTTCGGACGAAGCAACAAATGGACAAGATATTCATAGATACGAAGGCTATAGCAGAATGGGAACCCCATGGGATTATCACATATAGCTATCTTTCTTTGTATAAATTTTTCTCACTTTTCTGACACTATTCTCCTACTAGGATGTCTGTCTCCTTTGTACAAAATACTTATTCAAAGTAAATACAAAGATATCTCTTTCAAAGTACAAAAAACTATTTTTCTTTACACTTGTGTTTTTATTTGCAAAAACGTCCAATGATTCATTAATGAACATATGCATTTGAACATAATTACTGTTTACAAATAAACAAAATGGAAAAGAATAATTACTGACAGGTTGAAAGGATAGGAAAACGTCTTTAGGCTATTCCGAGGGTAATCCCTACAGTACATCATTAATCCCCAGCGGAGCCAAAACTTCAAACTATCAATCCCCAGCGGAAACCATTCAGTTGCTCCAAATTCCCCAGCAGGATATCTTGAAGCCTGAAAATCAACCAGATAACAGTTAACTTTTGTCTCTCCCCAACCTAGGATAATTCCCCAGTAGAGTGGCAGACGACCGAAACTCCTGAACTTTTTCCAAACAAGAATAAGTTTTCTTCCCCACAGAGTTTTCTTTATTGCCCAGCAGAACAAGGATTCCCATTGTGTAATCCCCAATAGAAGTCATCAAAATTCTCTGGATTCCCCAAGCAGATTACTCAAGCAGTGTATGGCATTGTTCACAATAGAACTTTTGTCAACACTCCAACTTCAAGACATGAAGAATCCACATATCCTCAGCAATCAAGGATTTATTTTCCTCAATAGTCAAGGATTTACCTTCCTCAACAATACAACGAATCAGCTTACATGCGCATACATTACATCCATATCTCATAAACATTGATAAAGTACATATATTGCATCATACATTTCATGCAACATAACTTTGTGTTTCAGCTAACATTTTACCCTTTTCAGGATAAGATTAACAGCTACTGTTTAACAATATGCAATCATGATACGATTTAGATACGCTCTAGACACGGAATCCATTCTGTTACTCATTCAGATTATGCAATCATGATACAATTCAGATACGCTCCAGACACGGAAGCCATTCTGTTACTCATTCAGATTATGCAATCATGATACAGTTCAGATACACTCCAGGCACATAAATCATTCTGTTACTCATTCAGATTCAGCTTTCAGATACAGTTCAGATACACTCAAGGCACGAAAATCATTCTGTTACTCATTCAGATTCAGCTTTCAGATACAGTTCAGATACGCTCTAGACACGGAAGCCATTCTATTACTCATTCAGATTATGCAATCATGATACAGTTCAGATACACTCCAGGCACGGAAGTCATTATGCTACTCATTCAGTTTCAGCTTTCAGATACAGTTCAGATACGCTCCAGACACGGAAGCCATTATGTTACTTATTCAAACTTCAACACCCAGATACTGTTCAGATACGCTCCAGATACGGATGCCATTCTGACACTCATTCAGATTTTAACTATCAGATACAGTTCAGATACGTGCCAAACACGGACACCATTCTGATACTTATTCTTTTGACTTACAACTTACAATTCAACAAACATTCTTAGACGGCCTCTACAAGCCCATCTCCAACAAGACTCTATCACTTATCCAAATGGCATCTTTAAGCCCATTACCTCAATGACACATTGTCGAGTGCAAATTTATGGGCACTCTAGTGTCCAATCATCTTTCACCTCTAAGTCACAAATGGCAGATTCGCCAATCTAACTCTTCAGGTGTAAGAAGATTGAACAGAGGCAGCTGTTGTATCCCAAAATTTACCCTCTCATTCTTGAAGACCTTTCTCACAAGGTTGCTCAAGATTCAAGCTTGCACAAGTACTTTGGAATTTTCCAGTACCAAAATTAAAAGGAAACTGTTAAAAAGGGGGAGAAAACAGATAAAAATATTATTTTGACAAAATTTGGAGAAATACAAGTGTTCTTTGTTTCAGCTCCTTCGATTGGCCTTTTGGCCTATTTTGACACAAGCTTGGCTTGCGTCCTTTGACTGGGCATGAGCCGCTGGCACATTTTGGTTTGGATTCACAAAGGAAAAAGCCTCTTGTAATCTATTTCATTTCCAAGGCAAAAGGCTCTCTTAACATCCTTCGATTTGCACTTTTTGTTCCCTATTTGCCTCTTTCGAATATGAATATTTTGTCCTCCTACATACACTCTTTCGTTCGACCACATATAACCTCTGGCATGCAAGCTTTCGATTGGACATGAGCCACCTTCACACAAAGGCTTCGATTGGAGTTTTGGTTCCCTTCGAATCATCATCTTTCAAACCCAACTCTGAATCCTTCGACGCAGTCTTCTTTAGTCATTTCTAGAACACTTCGACACAAGTGGAAAATAAGATCTTGAAAGGACAACTGCTCAAATCTGTGGACCCTGCTACGTGATCTTACTTTACAAGCCTTAATGCTTGCATCTCACTCCATAATTAATTACTTACATACTGGATTAAGCTATTGTCCAGGTGATTAAGCCTTTGTCCATAAGTTCTTCGCATGAAAGATAACTTGTTAAGTACAAATCCTGTCCCAAAGCCCATGCTTTGCTAAAATCATGTTTGTACTTCACCATAAGTCAGGGAAGTCAGCCCCTTTTAACCAACAACTTCAGTACTTCACCTTGGGATCTTTGAAAATCTGACATAGCTTAATATTCACGTTTCAGCCAAGCCACATCTTTGTCTAAACTTACAAACCTTTTCTCTATAAATAGAGGAACCATTGACAAAGAAAGGGTCCAGATTTTTGCCAAGAGAGAAAAATCATAAAAAAATCTCAAGCACTCAAACTTTCCCATATTTTCAAACTCCTATATTCCCAAACTCTCCAACATTCTCAAACCTTTAAAACTCTAAGATTCTTTTTCATAAAAAAGTCTCAGTAGTGTACCTTTCAATTTACTTCCCCTAAACTGAAGCAACCTTCGATTCACCTTTGTGATCGGTGGAAATAGAACTGACTGTTTTTTAATGCTGGTTCGCGTTTGCGTTTCGCAAAATGTCACGGTAAGCAAGAGTCGCCACCGTCTTTTATTTTCTCCAACAAGGAAAGGACAAAAGCACAGCAAAATTCCTTTTCGAGATGTTTCTCGGGTTCGGGAGGTAGATTATAGAAAGGGAAGGTGTTAGCACCCTTTCTATCCGTGGTTATCCACGGGCTCTTAGGTACTTGCTCACTATGTTTTCAAAAAGTTTTGCTTTTCTTGTGTTTGTGGGTTTTGAAAAAGTTTTGTTTGAAAACTTTGATCTAACTCTTGTATTAGTCCTCAAGAGTGTATGAAGTGTTGTTTGAAAACTTTGTTTGAAAAGTGTAAGTGCGAAAAAGTTTTTGTTTTGAAAGAGTAAGTACCTGAGAACCTCTACCTACTCAAAAGAAATTAAGTTGTGTAAATGTCCTTTAGACAGTGCTATCCCACTATTGAGAAGTAGGTAGCACCGTTGTTGGAGTTTTCGGGTCAATTCGATTTTAGGGACATGTGGTCACTAAAGAAATGGTAGGACGCCTTAGAGGTAACCCTAATGTCTTAGATCATTTTTTATCAAGGCAACCGTTTCGAGGCAACTTTGATCTTTAGACAGGAGGGCAACCTCTAAAACAACCTATACTCAATGACCACGTCGAGGCAACCAAGTGAGGCATACCCTAAGAGTGGCATGTGCGAGTGTGTCAAGTTTCAGTTATGTTATCTTTGTACATGTTATGGTGAGCTACGATTGATTTTAATTTAAGAGAGATCTTCTCATGCATAGCCTAGTTAGCATACATCTAGCAGTTAATAGTTGCAGAAAATAAAACTAAGCTATTACAAGGCGTCGGGTATTTACATCGCCAAAAACAAACCCTTGAAAAAGTAAATTGCGGAAAATAAATAAAAGTGATAAAAATGTCCTAAGTTAAAACTATTACATCCTTGGAGCAAATACAATTATATGGATCAAAATATGAATAAAAAATAATACGCGCGAGGAAAATTGAATCGAAGAGTTTTTAGGGTTTTGACCCTTTTGAAGAAAGAAAGAGATTTTTATCATTTTTTGGCATTTAATTAAACCTAAACTAATTAATTAATAAAAAGAAATATTTTTTTGGTTTTTTGAATGTTAAAAAAAAAAAGATTAAAAGTTTTTAAAAACCCTAATTCTATGTTAATTTTATTTATTGTGAAAATATTATTATTATGCCTAATTAAAACTAAACAAATTAATTATTTATTTATTTACAAAAATAAGTGTTGTACCCCAAAATTTGCCCTCCCATATTCTTCAAGATTTGCCAAGATCAAGCTTCAAAATCTCCCAAGGGTTGCACAGTCCAATTGCCTCCTAACAGTCAAAAATTAGGGTTTTGGTTCTGGCAAAGAAATTGAAGTTTCCAAGGGTCCAAACAAATCCCACATGCCTATAAACATTGTCAAGCATTCATATGCCAAGTTTCAAGACTCACAGCACCAGATTGCACAGTCAAAAACCCTAATTGCCCTACAGTCAACTGCAGGGGCAAAATGGTCATTTGACAGTCAAAAGTCAAAAATTTTGGTCAACATCTTATTTCGAAGCCAAAAACATCATTTGATCAATTCTTGATCATGATTCTCAAGGCATGGCTCAAAAAGTCTCAAGATGCAAAAGTTTCTATTTTTAGACAGCTGGAAAAGTCAACTGCAAATTGACCAGAGCATAACTTCGACATGGTTTATCATAAAAATTCCATCCAAAGCTCATTTTGAAGAGAATGACATTTCCTACAACTCATCTTCACACTTCAAGTCCAATAAATGCCCTCACAAAAAGTTATCAATCTCAACATTATAGGTCATTTTCAAAAGTCAACAAAAAGGCACTTTAAGTCAAAGACCATAACTTGATATTGGTAAATCAAAATGACATGGGATCAAAGTAATTGGTTAGAGGACTTCAAGACCTTTCCAAAATGTCCAAGAACATGATCAAAGCTTCAAAATTGAGCAAGATATGCCTTGTGGAAGTTGGGAAATTTTTGGGAATTTTGAAAAGTCAACTTTGCTTCAAATGCCTCAAAATTGCTAATGGGCCTCAATTTCTTCCATGAATCATTACCCAAAGGCTATGCACGACCCATTAAGATAAAAGGGAGTTATTTTCTTATTTTTAATTAATTAATTGAATTTTTAATCTTATTAATTCATTTAATTAAAATTAATTATGAGAAAAATACTAAACCATGTTTTTTAAATCTTTTTGTGCAGCCAATTCACTCTTTATGACTCAATATCTCGTGTACCATTCAAAAAGGAAAGAATCTTCCATGATTTGGCATAATTGGCATGAAAAAGATTGAAGAAAAGATATGGAAAATCAAATATTCAAAGTCATAAATGGATGGATTTTGGGCTGGCTTTTTGACCTAATTCTATTCATATACATGTGCACAATTGAAACCTAAGCTCTTAGACACAGAAGCTGCGCAAAACACAGGAGAACAAACTTGCATTTTTGACAAAAAATTGAAAATTGAAAACCTAATTACAAGGTGTTTCAAGGCCTGAAAAGTGTTCCAAAACATTGCTGAGGGATCCAGGAAACTATTCCAATTGAAACCAGCCCTCCATACTCAAGGAATTGGTAAAACCGGATTGAACTTTTCATAAAATTTTCAATAATCGTGTTTTGATTTCTAGGCATTGTTCATGCATTTTTATTGTTGATTTTCACTAACATGAATGTTTTGAAGCCATTGGTACTATTTAATTGAATTAACAACGCTTGAATCAAGATCTGCCATGGACGTGTTCTAGGGTTTCAGAGGTTTTAAATTGGGGTTTCCTTCATAAGGAAAAATTGGCCATTCAAACCAGGACCATTGAAACCGTGACCTCCAAACGAAGCAAGTCCACTATTCGCGCCCTTTTTATGCTTGCTTATATCCTAATCACTATTTTTGCAGGTTTGGGTTAGTGGGGGTTTAAAACCCCCGCTATCTGTTTTTAGTTACAGGCAAAAAGGTGAAGACGAAGCTGGCGTGTCCATACGTGACTGGGAGATTCAAATCTTCGCGCTTGATTTTTGTCTTATACCAATAGCGTTTGTTTTCGCATACATTAATCATGTTCCACTAAACTAACAAGTACGCGCGCTGGTTCAGTTGGTTTGATGTGCTGGCTTGCAGGTATTGGGACCTGGGTTCGATTCCTAGGTCCCCTTATATATTTCATGATTTTTTCATTAGCATGTTCCAGCGTAGCTCTCATCCAAAGGAGTACCATATACCCTCGCCTGCTTGCTTGCCACGCGCCCAGGAGATCAATCCAATGACCAGAACCTGGACTCCATCATGCACGCCAGTCAATGAATCCACACGCAACCACAAAAAAGTCAAAAAGGCCTGGATTGTAGTGGGCCAAATTCCTTGCATAAACCTCCTCTAGGGGCCTGATACCCCATGGTTTGTTCAATTTGCAATTTTTATTTATTTCTCCTTTTATTCTTTAAATTGTTTTTTTAATTAATTGTTTCCTTTAAATTGCACAAAATAATTTTCATAATACAAAAATCAGAAAAATCAAAACTAAAAAATATGTTTATTTAATATTTAGTTCATTAATATTTTTGTAAATAAATTTTTAATAATCAATTTAGTAAAATTAGGTTTTATTTTAATCTTTTCTTAATAACTAAGAAAATGTAGAAATTGGGTTTTTAGCATTTTTATTCTTTTGCTTAATAAATAATTTTCTTGTTACCATTATTATTAATTATTAATTATTTTGTAAATAAACATGTCATTAAATAATTAGTATAAATTAGGTTAAAACTTTAATCTTTTCTTTAAATAATTACAAATATTTAGAATTAGGGTTTCTTTCAATTTTAATTTCCTTTATTTCATAAATACCAAAAAATATAAAAAATAACTCCTTTTCTTATTAAATAATTAATTAGCCTTTTTTAATTCCATTTAATTTCTCAAAAGGGTCCAACGCCCTCGCATATTCGATTCTAATTTCTCTTCGCGCGTTTGTCCTTTATTTTCATTTCAAATATTATGTAATTGCCAAAGCTTTGTAATAGTAATTAGGACTTCATTTATTTTCCGCATTTCTATTAAAACGGGTCTTTGTAATTTGGCGATGTATAGACCCGCGCCTTGTAATAGCGTAGGATTTTATCTTTCTGCATTTAAATTTCCGCACTCTTTAACTGCTAAACTTTGCATGAAAGAATGTATGACCTAAATTAAAAACAAGCGTAGATCACCATGATACATGTACAAGATAAAACATAAACTGAAAACAATACACAAGTTCACACACCACTCTTAGGGTACGCCTCACTGTTGCCTTGCCTTCGAAACGTGGTCGTCGAGTATAGGACGTTTTAGTATGTCCTTATGTCCATGAACATGGCATAAGGGTAGCTTCTAAGGTGTCCTACTGTTGCTCTGGTGACCACACTGTCCCTAACCCTCGAATTGACCCGAATACCTCCAACGGTGGTGCTACCTACCTCTCAATGGTGGGATGGCACTACCTTAAGGACATTTACACAGCCTAATTCCTTAGGGTAGGTAGATGACTCATAGATACTTGCTCTAATTCAAAACAAATCAACAAAACTCTTTTCACACTGACACTTTTCAAAAATCTTTCAAAAACAATTTTTCAAACACTCTTGAGGACTGATACAAGAGTCGATCTGAAACTTTAAACGAAACTTTTTCAAACTCACTCACAATTGAAAAGCAAACACTTTTGAAAACACAAATGAGCAAGTATCTAAGAGCCCATGGATAACCATGGATAGAAAGGGTGCTAACACCTTCCCTTTCTATAAATCTACCTCCTGAACCGAGAAACTATCTCATAAGGAATTTTGCTGTGCTTTTGTCCTGTCCATGTTGGAGAAAATAAAAGACGGTGGCGACTCTTGCTTACCGCGACATTTCGCGAACCAGCGTTAAACAGTCAGTTCCAGATCCACCGATCACAATAAGCTAATTAAATTTAATAAGTAAAAATATTATATTTTTTAGTTTTGTGATTTTATTATGAAAATATTAATTTGTTAGTAATATAAATACTAATTATAAAAAATAATTAAATGAAAGAAATAAAAAAAGGAAGGAAAAGAAATAAACTTGTGAAGGGGGGTGTTGGGCCCAATCATGGAGTGACAAGAGCAATTCTGAAGGCCCATTATGCTTCCAGCCTGTTTGACTTTCTGAGTAGTCCACACGTATGTTGACCAGGGAGTATGGTGAGGACTCAGCTTTGGCCATTAGATTTAGGTGTGGAGACATCTGGCACTTGGGAATTGGAGGTGTATGGTGAACCACCTTCTGGGCATAGCATGGGAATACCTGAAGAGAAAAATCAAATAAACGTTTGGGGGACCTGGGATTCGAACCCAGGTCCCAATAGCTTTTCCATCCACCTGCTTGCCAACTAAACTAGCGCGTTTCTTTGTTATCATAATAAGATGAAATTATTATATATGAAAACAATTAAAACGCTGTAAATAAAAAAGTAAAACGCGCGCTTTTTAAACAGGCCAACCAGATGTCAACACATCATCATCTTCAACCTTGGTTCGGTGTAAAATAGGATCAGATAGCGGGGGTTTTTAACCTCCACTACCTCCTGCAAGGAAAAATAGCGAATAGAAATATAGCAAGCATAAATATTTCGCGAGGTAGGGGTTTTGATCGTCTTGGCCTCACGATTTCAACCATGTATCCCATTGGTCCTAATTTTTCCTGGATTGAAAAGCCCTATTTAAAAGCTTGAAAACCCTAGAAATTCAATCATGGCATCTTTCGATTCAGGGCACTATGGTTCAATTCATCCATTCCATTAGCTTTGTATGATCTCTAGCAATGCAAATCAGTCACAAAAACATGTTAAATGCGCATGAAATAAGAACTACAGTTTTGAATAGAAAGTGCAAACCGTGAAACTGTATTCAATGATTTCTTGAGCTTTGATGCTTGAACTTGATTGCAAATCAATCCTAGTGCCTCCTGCAATGTGTGTGGATGAACAAAACGCTTTGAATTGACCAAGAATGCAAGAACCAATTTTGACTTTTCTTGAAATTTCTTGAAATTGTATGGTCGTTTCTGCAGCCTTTCAATCGTGTTCTAGGTTATGGTTGGCTTGCTTATGTATAAGGCAATCAAATTAGGTCAAAAGCTGGGCCAATATCCATGTGCATTGATGATTAAATCCTTGATTGATAAATCAAATATTCTTGATTTTCATGATTGAACAAAGTTGCCAAAATTGGATATTTTGTATCTTTTAGCTTGTGCACGAATTAGTCATCATATTTGGATCATATTTGCTTCACAAATTGATTAAAAAATCAAATCTTGTATTTTCTTATGATTTAAATTAATTAAATGAATTAATATATATTAAAAATCCATTTAATCAATAAATTTAAGAAAATAAATCCAATTCATCTTGGTGGGTCGTGCATAAGTCATGGGTGAAGTTTCAAGAAGAGATTTGAGGCCCATTAGCAAAAAGAAGGTGTTTTGAGCAAAGTTGACTTTTACAAATTCATGAAAATTTCCCAACTTCTCCAATGCACAACTTGCTCAATTTTGATCATATGACCATGTTCTTGGACATTTTGGAAAGCCCTTGAAGTCCTCTAACCAATGCATTTGGTACCATGTCATTTGGATTTACCAATCTCAAGTTATGGCCTTTGACTCAAAGTGTACTTTTGTTGACTTTTGAAATTGACCTATAATGTAAAAATTTGTAACTTTGTGTGAGAGCATTTCTTGATCTTGGGGTGTGAAGATGGATTGTAGGAAATTGCATCCTCTTCAAAATGAGCTTTGGATGGGATTTTTCTGATAAACCATGAAAGAGTTATGCCCTTGTCAAAGTACACTTGACTTTTCTACTGTCCAAAAATAGTAACTTTTGCATCTTGATGATTTTTGAGCCATTCTTGTGGGATCATGATCAAGACTTGATCAAATGATGATTGTGAACTCAAAGTAATATGTTGACCAAGAATTATGACTTTTGACTGTAAAATGACCATTTTGCCCTTGCAGTTGACTATAGATCAAATGGAGCTTTTGACTGTGCAAATTGGCACTGTGAGTCTTGAAACTTGGCATGTAGATGCTTGAGAATGTATATAGGCCTATAAGACTTGATTGAACCATTGAGAGCCCCAAATTCCTTGAAAGAACCAAAAACCTAATTTTGAATTGACTGCCTAAAGAGGTGTTTTGACTGTACAACCCTTGAGCAATCTTGAACCATTTGGAGATGATTCTTGACATATCTTGAGGAATATGGGAGGGCAAATTTTGGGGTACAACAGTTGCCCCTGTTCAATCTTCTTAAACCTGAGGATATAGATTGGCTTGCGTGCCTTTCGTGATCCGAAGATGGAAGATGATTGAACACTAAAGTGCCCAGAAATTTGCACTCGCATAGTGTAGTATCGGCATTATGATGTCGGGAATGAGCTTACAGATGCCATTTAGAGAGATGATGGATAAGAGGATGGGCTTATAGATGCCATCTGGAGATTGTTGGTAGGTGGTGTTGTCTTCGTTGACGGGTTGTCTTCATTGACGGGTTGTCTTCATTGACGGGTTGTCTCTATTGACGAGTTGTCTTCATTGACAGGTTGTCTCTATGGACGGGTTATCTCTATTGACGGGTTGTCTCCATTGACGGGTTGTCTTCAGAAAAAATTTTAGGAATCGATTTAACTGGACTTGTCTTCAGAAAAATCTTTAGGAATCGATTTAATTGGACTTGTCTTCTTTGGATTAGCGTCAGAAAAATCTTTAGGAATCGATTTAACTGATTTGTCTTCTTTGACTGGATTGCCTCAGAAAAATCTTTAGGAATCGATTTAACCGATTTTGTCTCCATTGACTGACTTGGCTTCAGGAAAATCTTTAGGAATCAATTTAACTGGTTTTGTCTCCATTGACTGGCTTCAGAAAAATCTTTAGGAATCAATTTAGCTGGTTTTGTCTCCATTGACTGGCTTCAGAAAAATCTTTAGGAATCGATTTAATTGGTTTTGTCTCCATTGACTGGCTTCAGAAAAATCTTTAGGAATCGATTTAACTGGTTTTGTCTCCATTGACTGACTTCAGAAAAATCTTTAGGAATCGATTTAACTGGTTTTGTCTCCATTGACTGAATTTGAGAATCTAACTGCATCTTTCCTGAAAGGTAAAGGTCAGTCATATGCAATGCATGATATGGATCGAGCAATGATGTTCTCAACATAAATGAGATCGTATGATATGATGCGTATATGCATGTATTATGATGTATGAAAATGTGATGTTTTAGCTGGGGAAAATAAATCCCAGATATCTGCTGGAGAATGATGTTGAATTCTTTGTTTCCACTGGGGATGATGAACGAAGATGATAAACTTACAAGAGAGGATGACTCCGTTGGGGAATAAACTGGTGAAGAGATTACTCTGCGGGGAATTACTCTGTGGGAAGAGATGCTTCACTGAGATTTTAATGATAACTCCGCTGGGGATTCCGTTGATAAGCTCTATTAGGGATTTTGATGATGAACTCCGCTGGGGATAGAATGAACTTCGCTGGGGATGATCTTTCCGTTGCAACTTGCTGAGGATAACCCAGTTAGACTCTTGTGGGGATAACCTTCTGAATATGGCTGGGGAGATACATTTGCACTCTGCAGAGGACAAGTTTCCAGAATCTACTAGGGAAGATGATTCAACTCCGGCGGGGAAGCTTTTTTAGGCTGCGCTGGGAAATGGCTCCACTGGGGGTATCTTGTATTCCGCCGAGGAACATTCTTATATTTTGTTGACGAATATTAAGACTGTCGGGGATGCTTGCTGAGGAATATCTGTATGCTCCACTGGGGGATATTAAGACCTACTGGGGATACCCAACTTTTTGGGGCTGATGGTAGATTAACTTTGCTTGGCGAGAGTATTGCTGATTCGTTCATGGTTGCAAGTCTCAGTGGGGAGAGCTACCATTATTGTCCTACTCTGCGGGGAGTGAAGGTATCTTGGTCATATTCTTCAGCCGAACCTACCTTGGTACCTTGGTGGACAGAGCAACTAGATCGCTTAGACAATTCTTATTGCCCCTACTTCCGATGTCACCCGTAATTAGTCCTTTGTTTCGCATGCAAATATTTATGATCAATAATTAATGTCAAATGCATATATCAAAAATGAACATTGGACGTTCTTTGTAAAACAAAACAGATAAAGGAAAAAACAATTTGCAATTTGTCTGAAAAATGAGCTTGTATTGATTTTGAAGTTTGCCTGTAAATAGGCGTTTTGTACAAGAGACTGACGTCATAGTAAGAGAACGCCGCCGAACAAATAGGATTTATACAATTTGTAAAAAGAAAACAAAACAGCTATGTGAATAATCCCACTGGGTTCCAACTCTGCTATCACCTTTATGTCTTCAAGCATCTCATCACTTTGCTGCTTAGTTGAAGATGAATCTGATTGATTGGCGCCGTCCGGGCTTGATAGTCGATACTAAAGTCTGGATGCAAGGTGATCCAATGAGACATAGTGTTACGCTTATCCCTAACTTTTGCCTGGACCGCCCTTTCGGGTTTTCGGTCCACCGGGATACCCATTTTTTCCCAAGCCGCCATTTCAGGTTTTCGACTTGCCGGATGTACAAATTTTTTATTTTCATCCCTTATTTTTGCCCGAACCCTTTTGGTTCGCCGGGAAGCCCTTATTTTTGCCTAGGCAAGTAACCTAGCGGGTCTTTAATTATGCGTAGTATCTTTTTACTATGTCTGCATTGACGGGGTAGGAAGGTCGTCACCATCCATGGTGGTTAGAATCATCGCTCCTCCTGAGAAGATGTCCTTAACCACAAATGGCCCTTCGTACGTAGGGGTCCATTTGCCCCTGGGATCACCTTGAGGTAGAATGATGCGCTTGATTACCGGGTCCCCGACTTGATACTCTTGTCGTCTGACTTTCTGGTTAAATGCCTTGATCATCCGGTTTTGGTACGTCTGACCATAACAAATAGCAGTGAGTCTCTTTTCGTCGATTAGGTTTAGTTGATCAAGCCGGGTCTGGATCCAGTCGTCTTCACTTAAACCCGCATCCTTCATGATCCGGAGAGAGGGTATCTGAACTTCAATGGGCAGGACTGCCTCCATGCCGTATACCAAGGAGTAGGGTGTTGCCCCTGTTGACGTATGTGCTGAGGTACGGTACCCATGAAGAGCAAATGGTAACATCTCGTGCCAGTCTTTGTAGGTCACTGTCATCTTCTGCACAATCTTCTTAATGTTCTTATTAGATGCTTCTACATCCCCATTCATCTTCGGCCGGTAGGGGGAAGAGTTGTGGTGCTGTATCTTGAATTGCTCGCAGAGCTCAGTGATCATCTTGTTGTTAAGATTGGTACCATTATCCATAATGATCCTCTCTGGTACACCATATCAACAGATCAGGTTGTGCCGAATGAACCGTGCCACGATGTTCTTGGTTACGGTAGAAAAGGAAGCTGCTTCAACCCACTTCGTAAAGTAATCAATCGCTACCAGGATGAAACGATGCCCGTTGGATGTCGTAGGTCTGATCTCGCTGATCATATCAATGCCCCACATTGCAAAAGGCCAAGGTGTTGTCAAGACGTTCAAAGGGACTGGAGGAATGTGCACCTTATCAGCGTAGACCTGGCACTTGTGACATGTCCGAGAATGCTGATAACAGTCGGCTTCCATTGTTGACCAGTAATATCCTGCCCGAAGGATTTTCTTTGCCATGGTATGTCCACTGGAGTGCGTTCTGAAGGTACCTTCATGCAACTCTGTCATGATCCTTTCTGCTTCAATCTTATCCACACAACGCAGTAAGGTTGAATCATGGTTTCGTATGTAAAGAATGCCATTGTTGATGAAGAACTTTGTCGCGAATCTTCTCAGAAACTTCTTGTCATTAACGGATGCACCCTTGGGGTATTATTGAGCTTCAAGGTACCTATTTACTTCATGATACCAAGGCTTTTCTATTACCTCTTCGGTCTCAAGATCACAATAATGTGTAGGTTCATCCAATTTCAAAATAATGATCCGGGGAGCCTCGTTGTCCCATTTGACTTTGAACATAGAAGACATCGTAGCTAGCGCGTCCGCCAACTGATTCTCCTCTCCTGGGAAATGTTCAAAGGTTATCTCCTCGAAATGGGGAAGCAACGTCAATACATACTCCTTGTAAGGAATAAGATTTAGGTGTTTCGTATCCCACTCGCCTTTGATCTGACTGATCACGAGAGCGGAATCTCCGAAGACACTCAGAAACTTGATCCTTAGGTCAATTGCAGCATGAAGACCCATGATGCATGCTTCATACTCCGCCATGTTGTTAGTGCAGTTGAAACATAGTCGGGCGGTGAGTGGAGTATGAGATCCCTTAGGAGATATGATCACAGCGCCAATACCGTTACCCAAAGCGTTTGAGGCTCCGTCAAAGTGCATAGACCATCGGGATCCTTCCTCAGGTCCTTCATCCGGTCCAGGTATCTCGCAATCAGTTACTACCATGATATTCTCGTCTGGAAATTCAAAGTTCATGGACTGGTAATCATCCACTGCCTGATGTGCCAAATGGTCTGCCAACACACTTCCCTTGATTGCTTTTTGAGTCGTGTACTGGATGTCATATTCAGTCAAGATCATCTACCATCTTGCTATTCTTCTGGACAAGGCATGCTTTTCGAAGATATACTTGATTGGATCCATTTTTGAAATCAACAGAGTAGTGTGAGTCAACATATACTGTCTTAGCCGGCGAGCAGCCCATACCAAAGCGCAGCAAGTTTTCTCGAGCAGTGAGTATCGGGTCTCACAGTCGGTAAACTTTTTGCTAAGGTAATAAATAGCATGCTCTTTTCGGCCAGACTCGTCATGCTGCCCCAGCACACACCCCATGGAGTTGTCAAGTACTGTCAAGTATAAGATTAGAGGTCTCCCTTCAATCGGTGGCATCAGAATGGGTGGCTCTTGGAGATGCTCTTTGATTCTTTCGAAAGCGGCCTGACATTCATCGTTCCAACGTACTACTTGATCTTTCTTCAGTAGCTTGAAGATTGGTTCACAAGTAGCAGTTAGGTGCGAGATGAATCGGGCAATGTAGTTCAGCCGTCCTAGGAAGCCCCTGACTTCTTTCTCTGTCTTGGGAGTTGGCATCTCTTGTATGGCTTTCACTTTGGCAGGGTCCACTTGAATACCTTTGTCGCTCACGACGAAACCTAGTAGTTTTCCAGATCTCACCCCGAAGGTGCACTTGTTCGGGTTTAATCTCAGCTTGTACAACTTCAACCGGTCAAACAGCTTCTGTAAATGGTCAAGGTGTTCCTCCTCAGTTTGGGACCTTACAATCATATCATCGACGTATACTTCAATCTCATGATGGATCATATCATGAAACAGAGCAACCATGGCACGCTGATACGTTGCCCCAACATTTTTCAACCCAAAAGGCATGACCTTGTAGCAAAAGGTACCCCACTGAGTAACGAAAGTGGTCTTCTCCATGTCTTCAGGAGCCATCTTGATTTGATTATAACCGGAGAAACCATCCATAAAGGAGAATACCTTGTGCTGGGTAGTATTGTCAACCAGAACGTCGATGTGAGGCAGAGGGAAGTCATCCTTAGGGCTCGCCCTGTTCAAATCCCTGTAGTCAACACACATTCGGACCTTACCATCTTTCTTCGGTACTGGAACTACATTGGCAACCCACTGAGGGTAAGAAGTTACTGCTAGAAAACCGGCATCAAACTGTTTCATAACCTCAGCTTTGATTTTCTCGGACATCTCTGGACGCATACGGCGGACCTTCTGTTTTACCGGAGGGCAGTCTTCCTTGGTAGGCAGGTGATGAACCACAATGTCGGTATCCAACCCAGGCATATCTTCGTAAGACCAGACAAAGATTTCCACGTAGTCATGTAGCATCTGAATCAACCGCAGTTTCACACTAAAATCCAGATTTGCACCGATCTTGACTTCCTTCTTGTCTGTCTCAGTACCCAGGTTCACTGTTTCCACCGGCTCTTCATGTGGCTGAATGGCCCTCTCTTCCTGAAGTAGCAGTCTTGCAAGCTCGCCAGGCACTTCGCAATCATCTTCACCTTCGTCTTCGGCTAAGTTGATCGGATTTTCGAAGTCATAACTGGCAGTAGTAGAGTCGTTACCAGTGAGATCCAGAGTGGATTGAGACCTGTATATGTGAGTGTGTGTAAATAGCTGTTTTGCAATATATAAGAAATACAAGGAGCGCAAGATTTGAAATGCAAAAACGTCTAATGCTTTTATTAATGATATATGAAAATGGCACACAAAAGCCCTCACAAATGAAGCCACGGTGCCCCGGGTAAGACACCGGGCCATAAAGTTTCACAATATTGTCTGTTACAAATTCAAAACAAAGGAGTTCATTACTGAGTAAGAAAAGTAATAGGGACGAAGTCTTTCGCTGTCCAGTTGTTTGGTCCACCATTGGTCGTATGGTAGATCCAGCTGTCGAATTCAGATTCCTCCACGTCATCTTTGATGGAATTTACTCCCGAGTTGCTGATGAACACAAGAGGTCTTCCAATCCTTGCACTACGAACGGCCCTCTGAGCTTCTGCAGTGAAACCCAAACCAAACTTGTCAGTCTTCTGAGTGAAATCAGGAAGTCGGCCCCAGTTTGCATACTCACCCTTCTCAATAACAGCCTGGGCATCCTTTAAGGAAGCCATCTTCAAAGGAGAATCTTCAATCACGGTCTCAGCTGCTGCCAGTGTTTGAGGAACCTCTTCAAAGTGCTGGAATGGGGTCTCAATGAACTCCCCATCCATCTCTATGTATCGGAACGAGTTGAGGTGGCTGACCATGTACTCTTCCTCCCCATGTACTGTCACAATCTTCCCTCTGACCGGGTACTTCAGCTTCTGATGGAGTGTGGAGGTCACAGCTCCAGCCTTATGGATCCATGGACGACCCAACAAACAAGAATAGGACGGTCAAATGTCCATCACATAGAATGTAGAATCGAAGACCTGAGAACCAACTCTAATTGGAATATCAACCTCACCATGCACCATCCTTTTAGACCCATCAAAGGCCCGGACAACAATGTTACTTGGCTTTAACTCCAACCCTTCGCAATCCAACCTGTCTAGAGCTTTCTTGGGCAAGACGTTCAATGAGGACCCCGTGTCAACCAACACATGTGCAAGAGTAGTGCCCCTGCATTCAATGGAGACATGCAGGGCATCATTATGGTTCTTCCCTTTAGCAGTCAGATCAGCGTCGGAGAAACCCAAACCATTATCAGCAGTTAAGTTGGCCACACAATCGGTGAACTGATCAGCTGATGTCTCTCGTGGCACGTGGGCCGTCTTCAGGAAGGTAATCAGAGCTTTGGCATGGGCCTCTGAACACAACAACTGTGATAACATAGAAATCTTGGATGGGGTTATCCCCAGCTGCTCCACTACATTATAATCACTCTTCTTGATGATCTTCAGAATCTCTTCCATCTCCTGTTTGGAAGCTTCAACATTGATTGTCTTTGGTGCCTCTGTCTGGGCAGGCATATCAGTGGCGATCCCCTTGCCCCGAGCGTCAGATGACTCGGCAGCAGGGGTAGAACTAGGAACTTGATCAGAAAGGGAAGTAGGCACACTTGCAGGTGTGATGACAATAGGTCTCTGGATAGTTGGTGGCGCGATATCAGGTGAGAAAAGTCTACCACTGCGGGTGACTTTAGCAGGCCCAACAATGTTGTTGACGCCGGTATTAGTATCAAACTCTTGCTTAACTCCAAGAACATAAACATCTGCCCCATAGTGCCAAGGGACAACTTTGTCAGAGGTGTAGGGAATAGGCCCCGGAACAGTGATGATTATGGGTGCAATCTTCTGAACATGCGTAATTCTGACAGGCTTCCTCAAGGGAGCCTTGGGAGAATTGTTGAAAATGGTAACAATGGAAACTTCTTCAGTATGGGTAGCAGGAACAACAATCTTCTCGAACAGGATCTCTTTATTATCCATCAGGTTTTGGATGCCTGACTTCAAAGATGGACAACCAGTAGGTGAAACAAAACACAGTTGGCAACCCTCACTACATCCCAGAAATAAACCGGCTAGCAACAGGTTCCTCTTGACAGTCAACAACGGGGTGACAATATCATCCACAGAGGCTACAAACAAGTCTTCCTCTACAGCATTTACTCCATGTTTGGGCATGGGAGCAGTCACAACATTGGGCCTCTCGGGCGCCTCAAACTCAATCTCTTTTGCATCAATCAAGTCTTGGATCTTATTCTTCAAAGTCCAGCAATCATCCGTATTATGCCCCGGGCTCTCAGAATGATAAGCGCAGCGGGCGTTGGGGTTATACTTTGATGATGTAGTATTCAGATTCTTTGTGGCTTCCCTTAGAGTTACCAAATTGGTTGTCAGTAACTGTGGCAATATCTGGGACAAGGTCATGCTGAGACGAGTGAATTGCCTTCGAGGTCTCTCACCCCTTTGTTGGTTGTGATGCTGAGGAGCACCAACAGGTTTTGAAATAACCACCGCGTTGACAACTGGGCGGTGTTCAGATCTATTTTGTCTCCTTGAACCATAGACAACACTAGATTCTTTCTTGAACGGCTTCTTCTCAGTGCTCGACGAGGCACCCTTCAGTATCTTCCCAGCCTTGATACCAGCTTCAATCCTCTCACCAGTCAAGATAAGGTCTGTAAACCCGGCTGAAGAATTTCCAATCAAATGGTTAAAGAACGGACCAGACAGGGTCCCCAAGAACATATCAACCAATTCACGATCCGTTAAAGGTGGCTGCACCCTTTCGGCAAGGTCTCTCCACTTTTGAGCATACTCTTTAAATCCTTCACCCGTCCCTATTGACATACCCTGGAGTTGGGTACGCGTAGGAGCGAGGTCGAAATTATATTGATACTGCTTATAGAACGCAATAGCCAAATCTTCCCAATTACGGATACTGGCTCCATCCAGCTGATAGAACCACTCAAGTTGAGTCCCTGAAAGACTGTCCTGAAAGAAATGGATCCACAAATTCTTATCAGCTGTGTAAGGCTGGATCTTCCTTACATACGATCGGAGGTGCAGCTTTGGGCAGGAGGCTCCGTCATATTTGGCAAAGGCCGGTGCCTTGAACTTATGGGGAATCACCACCCCAGAGGATAAGCCTAGGTCTCCAAAGTCCAGCCCGGGCACATTCTGTATCTCCATGGAGCTCAAGCGGTCCTCCAACTGTTTGTACCTATCCTCAGCAGGAGGGTACTGTTCTTCATCATAATCCGTCTCGTTGTCGGAGACCACGGGGCTAGGAACCCTTCTCTCTTGTGGACTGTCTTTCCCTACAGATGAGGTGGTCAGATCAATCTCATTCTGCAGTCCATTTCCAAACCTGCGTCCAGTGTTGAACAAGATGGTCCTCTTCTTCTTCTTCTTCCTTTCTTTCAGAATCAGAGTCTTCAAATCCTGTTGACCCTGGGCTAGGCTCATAACTAACTCTTGGAACTGGGCATTCTGGGCCTGGAGGGCCTTGATAGCTTGCTCAGTGGAAGGTTCAGTAGACATGATGATTGCTGAAATAAACAGCGAAGAAGATAAGTGACCTGTAAAAAGGGTACCTGTTATGCATATGATGAAATGAAATGCGTATGATTTATGTTTTCAAAGACAACCGGGATTCAAATTTGTAGACAAAAAGGAAACATACTTTATTAGATTTAACTTCAGAATTTAAATTGTTCAACAAATTTCCCTTAGGCGTTACAAGAATGGAAATACAGTAAAGTAAATAAAATCTTAAAAGAAATCCTCAAAGGTCCATCAATGTTCCCATGGCCTCTTCTTCTCAGTGCGGATATAGTCATTCAGGATCCGCTCGTTCTCCAGTTGCTTAGTCAGTTTCTGGATTTTCTGTTCTTGTTCATTGAACCTTTCCCGATAAGAATCCCGTTCTTCCTACAGTTGCGCCTAAGACCTCTTCAGTGTGCCAACATCAGTGGGCGTATGAGGATGGAGAATAGTTGGAGGAACCCCGCCTTTATTAGCAACTTCAAGAGTAATAGGCCTGACAGCTTCGTATGGCATGCCTAGCTTCTGGGCACGGATGCAGACCCATCTGAAATATGATTCCATTGGCAGAGAAGTCTTTGGTCCCAACTCAAGTGGGTTAGATTTGTGAACTCTATCCCAAGCCCTGATGAATCTACGATGCAGCTCGTCGCTATCTACCTAAAAATCAAAGACGATATGAGGTATCAACATCTCACGAGGCCCTTCTCTTCTGGCTCTTCCAAACTGACAGAGAGCTAAACATGGGTTATAAGATATTCCTCCATGGGTTCCGATCAATGGAACATTAGGATACTCTCCATAACGATCAATGACGGCCACCTCATCTAAGCCTTTGAGAGTCCAAATAATGTCTTTATCAGTAAGAGACATTATCCTATGAGCCCAGCCCCTTCCTTCTTTGTTCTTCAGTACGAACTTAGGAAGGTGCGAAATAAACCACCTCACTAATAAAGGAGCACAACACATCAAAGTTCCCCGTCTTCGGGCAGTACGAGTATAGAGCTGGTAAAGGATATCACCCAAGAGAGTGGGTACAGGGTTCCGAGAGATGAAGATCCTTATGGCATTAACATCAATGAAGGCGTCAGGATTTGGAAACAATACCAGACCATAGATTAAGAGAGCCAGAATGTCTTCGTACGCCCTGAAGTTTAAGTCATTCCAGAAACAATTAGCTTTGCCAACCAGAAACTTAGCCAAAAAGCCCTTAACTCCACTTCTAGTCTCCCAGTTAGCCATTACCTCCTCTTTGGTCAGGTGAAGGGCTGCAGCAATCTCCTCAGGCCTGAGAGTCTTTTCCCAACCAGTAAATGGAGTCTGCTCCAAAATAGGGATACCAAGCAACTCAGAGAATTCTTCCAGGGTAGGGACCAACTGGAAGTCTTGAAAGGTGAAGCAATGATATAGCGGATCATAAAACTGGACCAGGACACTCATCAATTGTTGGTCCCACTTTGAAGTGACTAAACCGAGAAGAGAACCATGCCTCCTGATGAAGGAAGTAGTGTTTGGAATCCTGTCAACCAATTCTTTAAGCAAAGTAGGTGGTTGAACAAAGTTGAGCCGGATAGTATTCCTACGCATGGGCATCATGATATCCTACAAAACAGAGCAAAGATGAAACCTTCTTGTCTTTGAAATGGGTTAGTCCTTATGCAGGATGTATGCAATGTTATGATGGTATGATGTCATGGTAAAGGCACACCATAAGTATTCACAAAAGGCAAACATGGTAAAGGCACCCAAGTCACACAAAAGAGCCCTTAGATTTCAGGCTGGCATGAAGTTTAGGTACTACCCTCTTTCAATTTCAGTTGGTTAAGACCTGTCCTAAAAATAGTAACCGGGTCCTAGAGGATCTCAATATCACTGACTACCCTCAATCGGTCATAATTCCAGTTTGGCAACCTTTTCTTGCAGCCGGAACCATCGCGAGAGTTTAGTCTCAATGAGCGTAGCATACTGCTACTGTTCTATGGCCAAGTTGGTCAATTTAAGGTTCTAAGGTCAGTTGGTGCTTAATGACTCCTCAGAAGACCCATATTCTCCTCGTTCCAACACAAGGGATATCGGTACAGACCAAGGTGTCACACCAACGTAGCTACTGCTTCACCCGTGTCGGTCTACGCCGGACAGGTCCCTCACAGTTTATTGCTACTTACCTAAAAAAGGGTACCCCAGATCCGGGTTAGGATCTATAAAACTCTGATACAAGCTCACAAAATTTAAAGCATACAAAGCATACAATTGAAAACACAAGTGATCTAGTCCTAAGGTACACCTCACTTATTAATTCCCCAGCAGAGTCGCCAGTTCTGTGATCGGTGGAAATAGAACTGACTGTTTTTTAATGCTGGTTCGCGTTTGCGTTTCGCAAAATGTCACAGTAAGCAAGAGTCGCCACCGTCTTTTATTTTCTCCAACAAGGAAAGGACAAAAGCACATCAAAATTCCTTTTCGAGATGTTTCTCGGGTTCGGGAGGTAGATTATAGAAAGGGAAGGTGTTAGCACCCTTTCTATCCGTGGTTATCCACGGGCTTTTAGGTACTTGCTCACTATGTTTTCAAAAAGTTTTGCTTTTCTTGTGTTTGTGGATTTTGAAAAAGTTTTGTTTGAAAACTTTGATCTAACTCTTGTATCAGTCCTCAAGAGTGTATGAAGTGTTGTTTGAAAACTTTGTTTGAAAAGTGTAAGTGCGAAAAAGTTTTTGTTTTGAAAGAGCAAGTACCTGAGAACCTCTACCTACTCAAAAGAAATTAAGCTGTGTAAATGTCCTTTAGACAGTGCTATCCCACTATTGAGAAGTAGGTAGCACCGTCGTTGGAGTTTTCGGGTCTATTCGATTTTAGGGACATGTGGTCACTAAAGCAATGGTAGGACGCCTTAGCGGTAACCCTAATGCCTTAGATCATTTTTTATCGAGGCAACCGTTTCGAGGCAACTTTGATCTTTAGACATGAGTGCGACCTCTAAAACAACCTATACTCAATGACCACGTCGAGGCAAGCAAGTGAGGCGTACCCTAAGAGTGGCATGTGCGAGTGTGTCAACTTTCATTTATGTTATCTTTGTACATGTTATGGTGAGCTACGATTGATTTTAATTTAAGATAGATCTTATCATGCATAGCCTAGTTAGCATACATCTAGCAGTTAATAGTTGCGGAAAATAAAACTAAGCTATTACAAGGCGTCGGGTATTTACATCGCCAAAAACAAACCCTTGAAAAAGTAAATTGCGGAAAATAAATAAAAGCGATAAAAAGGTCCTAAGTTAAAACTATTACATCCTCGGAGCAAATACAATTATATGGATCAAAATATGAATAAAAAATAATACGCGCGAGGAAAATTGAATTAGAGAGTTTTTAGGGTTTTGACCCTTTTGAAGAAAGAAAGAGATTTTTATCATTTTTTTGGCATTTAATTAAACCTAAACTAATTAATTAATAAAAAGAAATATTTTTTTGGTTTTTTGAATGTTAAAAAAAAATGATTAAAAGTTATTAAAAACCCTAATTCTATGTTAATTTTATTTATTGTGAAAATATTATTATTATGCCTAATTAAAACTAAACAAATTAATTATTTATTTATTTACAAAAATAAGCTAATTAAATTTAATAAGTAAAAATATTATATTTTTTAGTTTTCTGATTTTATTATGAAAATATAATTTGTTAGTAATATAAATAATAATTATAAAAAATAATTAAATGAAAGAAATAAAAAAAGGAAGGAAAAGAAATAAACTTGTGAAGGGGGGTGTTGGGCCCAATCATGGAGTGACAAGAGCAATTCTGAAGGCCCATTATGCTTCCAGCCTGTTTGACTTTCTGAGTAGTCCACACGTATGTTGACCAGGGAGTATGGTGAGGACTCAGCTTTGGCCATTAGATTTAGGTGTGGAGACATCTGGCGCTTGGGAATTGGAGGTGTATGGTGAACCACCTTCTGGGCATAGCATGGGAATACCTGAAGAGAAAAATCAAATAAACGTTTGGGGGACCTGGGATTTGAACCCAGGTCCCAATAGCTTTTCCATCCACCTGCTTGCCAACTCAACTAGCGCGTTTCTTTGTTATCATAATAAGATGAAATTATTATATATGAAAACAATTAAAACGCTGTAAATAAAAAAGTAAAACACGCGCTTTTTAAACATGCCAACCAGATGTCAACACATCATCATCTTCAACCTTGGTTCGGTGTAAAATAGGATCAGATAGCAGGGGTTTTTAACCTCCACTACTTCCTACAAGGAAAAATAGCGAATCGAAATATAGCAAGCATAAATATTCCGCGAGGTAGGGGTTTTGATCGTCTTGGCCTCACGATTTCAACCATGTATCCCATTGGTCCTAATTTTTCCTGGATTGAAAAGCCCTATTTAAAAGCTTGAAAACCCTAGAAATTCAATCATGGCATCTTTCGATTCAGGGCACTATGGTTCAATTCATCCATTCCATTAGCTTTGTATGATCTCTAGCAATGCAAATCAGTCACAAAAACATGTTAAATGCGCATGAAATAAGAACTACAGTTTTGAATAGAAAGTGCAAACCGTGAAACTGTATTCAATGATTTCTTGAGCTTTGATGCTTGAACTTGATTGCAAATCAATCCTAGTGCCTCCTGCAATGTGTGTGGATGAACAAAACGCTTTGAATTGACCAAGAATGCAAGAACCAATTTTGACTTTTCTTGAAATTTCTTGAAATTGTATGGTCGTTTCTGCAGCCTTTCAATCGTGTTCTAGGTTATGGTTGGCTTGCTTATGTATAAGGCAATCAAATTAGGTCAAAAGCTGGGCCAATATCCATGTGCATTGATGATTAAATCCTTGATTGATAAATCAAATATTCTTGATTTTCATGATTGAACAAAGTTGCCAAAATTGGATATTTTGTATCTTTTAGCTTGTGCACGAATTAGTCATCATATTTGGATCATATTTGCTTCACAAATTGATTAAAAAATCAAATCTTGTATTTTCTTATGATTTAAATTAATTAAATGAATTAATATATATTAAAAATCCATTTAATCAATAAATTTAAGAAAATAAATCCAATTCATCTTGGTGGGTCGTGCATAAGTCATGGGTGAAGTTTCAAGAAGAGATTTGAGGCCCATTAGCAAAAAGAAGGTGTTTTGAGCAAAGTTGACTTTTGCAAATTCATGAAAATTTCCCAACTTCTCCAATTCACAACTTGTTCAATTTTGATCATATGACCATGTTCTTGGACATTTTGGAAAGCCCTTGAAGTCCTCTAACCAATGCCTTTGGTTCCATGTCATTTGGATTTACCAATATCAAGTTATGGCCTTTGACTCAAAGTGTACTTTTGTTGACTTTTGAAATTGACCTATAATGTAAAAATTTGTAACTTTGTGTGAGAGCATTTCTTGATCTTGGGGTGTGAAGATGGATTGTAGGAAATTGCATCCTCTTCAAAATGAGATTTGGATGGGACTTTTTTGATAAACCATGAAAGAGTTATGCCCTTGTCAAAGTACAGTTGACTTTTCTACTGTCCAAAAATAGTAACTTTTGCATCTTGATGATTTTTGAGCCATTCTTGTGGGATCATGATCAAGACTTGATCAAATGATGATCGTGAACTCAAAATAAGATGTTGACCAAGAATTCTGACTTTTGACTGTAAAATGACCATTTTGCCCTTGTAGTTGACTATAGATCAAATGGAGCTTTTGACTGTGCAAATTGGCACTGTGAGTCTTGAAACTTGGCATGTAGATGCTTGAGAATGTATATAGGCCTATAAGACTTGATTGAACCATTGAGAGACCCAAATTCCTTGAAAGAACCAAAACCCTAATTTTGAATTGACTGCCTAAAGAGGTGTTTTGACTGTACAACCCTTGAGCAATCTTGAACCATTTGGAGATGATTCTTGACATATCTTGAGGAATATGGGAGGGCAAACTTTGGGGTACAACAACCTTCCACAATCATATACTCTCTTTTGACTCAGTGACTGTCCAAACCAAGCAGTAATAGAACTAGTTTCAGGAAGATCCCAGCGAAGCTCCCTCCACCATAAAAAAAAAGGGTCACCTACAACTTTTTCGACTAAGCACTTCAAGAGGTAAGTTCTCTCCAAACTTGGAAATCTTTCATTTAAACACCATGTGTACATGCCAATAAAGAAAAATGTAGATATTTCTAGACCATGTTTTAACATTCGATTCTGACTGCGCATACGCTGAAAAATCAACCTTAATTAGTTATACTTTGGACTTTGAGACCTATTGTTTTGTTTTTTGTGCTAACCCCTGGACTATAGTTATGTTTGGATGTTGCCTTTTAAGAACTTAAGACATGTTTGTTATACCCTTCGATTGGCTAGCTGCACAAGCCTTTTGAATCACAATCTGAGGGCCTAAGATGCTTACAATGAGTCAGCAAGGAGCCTGTGAAAAAGCTAGAACCTTACTGACTCCAACCCCCAGTCGAAGGAAACAAAGGCAAATCGAAGGGCATGACTGATTCCGGACTCCAAATCGAAAGAAGCCAAAAATACGCAGAGTCGAAGGGTTCCTGCCTGAGTCGAAGGCCTTTTTGTTTTCTTGCCTTTACTTTATTTTCGCCTTTATAATTTCATATTATTCAATATGGTTGTAATAGCGTAGGGTTTTATCTTTCTATTGCATTTTATTGTATGTTTGTTAGTAAAATAGGAAATGTATGACAAGATAAAAACAACAAAATAGAAAACCCTAAATGCAAGACAAAAGCATGAAAAGGACACACTTTGCACACAAGCACCCTTAGGGTTTCTCCCACTTGGTTTCCTAAAACAAAATGGCCATGTTACGCATGTGAAGTATCTTGGCAAAATAAAACGAATATAAGATCCTAGTCCCTCGATGACGCTATTCAAAGATTGCCTAAACAAAATGATCTTGGTCCCTCAAAAATGCTAAGATACTTGGCAACATTGCTATCAGAGTTATACGATAACCCACGCCCGTCCCGTTTACATCCAAAGATAGGGTTGCTTACCAAATCAATGGTAAGTCAACAATGTCAAAGGAATAAAAATGCACAAGAAAGACATTTGAGTAGGTAGATAGCTTCTAGTTACTTGTTCCATTTTAAAATAATCCTTGCTATAAACAAGCACACACACATTTCAAAACATCTTACAAAATATTGAAAACATTTTTAAAAGACAAACATATTTGTATACATTCTTACGAAGGAGAATCATTACAAAGATTGCCTAAACGAATGGCCTCTTTTCAAAATACTTTCAAAATCACACCAAACACCATTTCAAACAAAGCAAAGCAAGTGATCTAAACAAGTAACTAAGAGCCCGTGGAAAACCATGGATGAAAAGGGTACTAGCACCTTCCCTTTTCATAATCTACCCCCCGAACTCAAGAAAACATCTCAAAGGTCTTTCCTGTGCTTTTTTACCTTTCCTTTTGGATAAAAGAAAAGTCGATGGCGACTCTTGCTAACCGCGACATTTGTGAATACAAACGCAAAACCTCAAGTCAGTTATCCCACCGCATCACAGTTGGTGATAGAACTCCCCAATTTCTCCCTAAATCATGTCTATACTTTTCCGTCATATCCATGATTCCCATTATTTTTTAATTTGTCTTTCCTCTAGCATTACTTCTCTTATCCTCAAAAACTATTGTCATTATAATCATCCTTATTCGGCATAAGTTGCATCTCTATGCACTTATCTAATACATTCACATCCTTACTAATGTCAAACATCTCATTTCCTTAACTCATTCACTAACAACATATCTCACTTGACCTCATCTCAAGCAATTTCAAAGCCTCTCAATATAGACATCTATTTACTTTGAATAGATTCCACGTATATCTTCATTCGAAATAACAATGTTCACTAAAATTCAACTCTTAATTCATGATCTACATCCTGGCATCCTAATATACATTTCCTTTCCTTTCGATACCAAATTTAAAATCACGACATTTAAAGTTTCCTTTTTCTGACTCAAACTAAATCAAAATGTCCTCAATAAATACCGCAACGAACTGATCTAATTATTCAAAATAACTTCAGCGATTTCTAAAATTTGTCCTCTAACTATCCTTACTCTTCATTCGTATCTGAAGATAATCAGATCCCATTTCAATTATACTAAAAACATACTCGCCTACCAGTTGGTCTATCCAGTCGTCAATCATCTAAAGTGTATATGTAACCCCAACCACTACTTTAATCAGTTATTAGTAATCCACATACAATTTCATACTACTTTATTTTTCCTTAACTAATGACATCACAACTCCCAAAATGATACATTCAATTTTACAAATTTATTTCTCCACACATCTTCTAATAACTTCTCCAATTCTCTCAACTTTGAACTGACATCTTGTATGGTGCCATAGGAACAAGTCTGGTACCAAGCACGAGATCAACATCAAATTTTGCCTCCCATCCAACATTATCACGTGACAAATAAATTACTTCCGGGTGCTGAAACCATTTTTAAAACAAAGTTCATCATGTTAGCTTTCTAGCGCTTCAAACAGAACTCAAGTCGGACGTCCGAAACTCAAGTTATGAATTTTTGAAGTTCTGTCGATTTTCATCCCAGGGTACTCGGGTACCCAATTATTGGTAACCGGGTACCGACTGAACATAAGCAGTTTTTTTGTCATTTTCTGCGCACAAAATCTATTCCAACATGTATCTGAAACCCCATTCTTCTTATATCTTGAGATGCACCTCACTTTCTTCAAAATTCAGTTTCAAAAACACCAAAACTCCAATTCTTTTCACAAACTATCCAAAATGTCATTCTTCTTATAACTCAAAAGACATATTACGTTGCCAAAATCTCAATTTTCAAAACATTAAAACTCTATTTCTTCTCACAAGACTACTAGTATCTTTGAGTTCTGACTCTGACTCGCAATTCACAATCACCCAAAAGCATTAATAACATCCGACAATTACTTACCTGACTCCAACAACAACATTTACAGTAATCATCACTATATCACCATTCAAAACATTGACATCAAACACAATGGTAACTCAACACTGACAACTTCATGATCAGTCGACATTGCTGAAACATCGCAATCACCTAAGCTTCATCTTTCAAGATCTATCCTACTTGCTTAGCTAATGTCCTCAGGGGATCATCAAGAAATTACACGCCTCTTATATATCACTAGTCATCACACTGCTTTATATCCTCTGAGAAGCAACCTTTAACAATTCTCTTTTTCCCGCGGAGGCGACTTTACTTGACCAACAAACAAGAACCTTGAATTCGTACAACCTTCAAGCATGAGAATCTGCATCGACTCGCCAAAACACTTTGTAGTCACTTGGTTTAATTCCAAATAGTTCACCCCAAGGCTAACATCAAGTTAATCCAACATTTCGCTCTAACGACAAGTCACAATTATCCATAGAAAAACATCAAGATTCATCCATAACGAGCACATCATTAGCCATAACATTGCTATCCACTTCTCGAGATGCAAACAACACGAGTACCTGATCATTCTCACTCAAGAACACTTCGTCTGACCGTTAGACTTAAAACCTGAATTCGTACTTCCTATGAATTTAGGAAACAATATGACTTCGTCAATATTTGCACTTATGTAATTCATGACACACTGAACCGATTGTTCACACCTGTACCATCTAGGAGAAGCACGAGCTTCTCCTTCACTTGTTTTAATCCCACTCTTGCAAACAACTAATTAGAACAACAAGAAAGTACCAACAGTTTTTCACACATGTTGAAATAGGGGTTACTCCTTCTATTTATAACTAGCTTGCTTTCTCCCTAAGACAAAAAGCCCAAAAATATAAAAGATCAAAATACCTATTTTAGACCTAAGTCGAAATCCTGTGTGAAGCAACTTGCTTCGACACTTCGACATACACAACTCGATAAACAATTCGACACACACACTTAAGCTATTTCGACACACCTTATATCGAACAACATGTTGTTTTCGACACAAGAAATTACACTTTCAACAATGAAATCTCCTGAAAATTTTCAATCCCAAAAATATTTTCATTGTAATACCCAAATTGTTGTTGTAATACCCAAGTTGTACAACAATTTTATCTGGAAAATTATACCATTGAATAATATTAGACCAACCACTTGTTATGAGGGGATAATCATAATTCTTATTATATATAACGACATGATGAAATCCTTGATTGTTTAAGATGATCCAAGAATTACTTAAATCATTGTTATACATATTAACAGACTCTGGGAGAATCTTTGGCCATGACTGTAAAAGGAAGAAAAAATGTAAAGTTTTCAATTAAGTACAACAATATTAAAGGAAAAATAAAATTGAAATAGTTACTTGTGTAGAAATTGTAGCAATTGAAAAAATGTCTTTTAGAGTTGAATGAATCGGCCGACCAGTTGATGTCATTACTATGGAAGAAAATCCAGCAACAAAAGTATATAAAGATTGAGATGCAATGAAATCTTGCTAAATGAAGTATTTAAAGAGTGAAATGTGTATTATGAGATAAGAAATAATGGGTGATGCTTAAAGTAGTAGTTTTGACTGTATAAGACACAGTGTAGTATATGTGATTGAAGATAGATGTTTTTAAAATTATAAAATTAATAATTAAATATGTGTATTTGAGACTGTATGATGAAAATCTAACTACCAGAGAAGCATGCAATCAGATTAAAACAATTATCTAAGTGTATTAACAATGCTTGTTAAGCCGACAAATCCTTGTAAATTGTATAACTTCAAACATGACACAGTTGAAAATAATGTTGGGGAACCATTCTCAAATTATGTTTTGCAATTAAAAAGAAAATCAATTATATTGAAAAATTCAATTTCCTTTTGGGAGTTCTTCGACGATGGTGACCTCGAGCCCTATGTGCTTGCATGTATAAAAGATTACAATTGATATTTTAATCATATGTATATCATGGTAGTTTTGATGATGACTCTGATGATCGATGGAATTCTAGTGCTTGATCTTGTTGATCTATGGTGTTATCTTTCTAGCTATCTCTAATGTTATCTCAAGCTTTATCACGAAGAATATTCAATATTCTAGTTAATTTATGAAAGATAGGAAGTGTGAAAGCTCTATTAATTGGTTGTGCACTTATCATAGTGTCTGAGTGACCAAAGAATTTTTAAAGTGTAAGAGTAACTCACAAGTTACTAAAATAATTCTCACACGCTCACCAAATATTTTTTAGGACCCTCTCATTTTGATAAAATAACCAGAAAATGTTTTTTACAAGTAGCTAGTTAGTTATTGGCCCAAATAATCCCTTATGAGTGAAAATTACACTGAACAATCTATTAGTAATTTGGGCTAGTCAATTATCTCATTTGTAATGCCTCATAATCGATTATTAGGACTTATAATAGATTATTAATGGCGCAATTTGAAAATTTTCCATATTTACACTACATAGTTGATTACCCATATGGCATAATTGATTATGAGCATTAAAAAGCTTAGGGATCATTTTACTTTTTGAACTATATTTTCTCATACAAGAGTGTGACTCTCTTGAACTATTTCTCCTGTTTCATTGTTGAGGTTATCTTGGCAAAACCTTTATTTGGTTTCCAAAGTTTAGACAGGTAAAATATTATTCTTGGTTCGTGAGCTATGCTTGTTAAAAGCTCCCTTTTGGTTTGACGAATCAACCTATTAAAATCTCACAATCAAATGTAAGAAGGTTCTTAGGCATAAATTGTTAAAAGCTCAAAGATATTATTTTAGTGGAACTCTAAAAAAGAATTTCTTGAAAAGAGGAGTAGGCTAAGATATCGACCGAACCTCTATAAATCCTGGTGCAATCTCTCTAAACTTTATCCTTTTACCTTTAATCATTTAATTTCCTGTACATTTCGGTCCTTCCTTTTTCCACTACTGTTATATCTAATATTTTAACTATACTAACACAAATGACTGTTTAAAGAAAATAATTTTAAATTAATCACGATTCTTGAATACCACAATTCACCCCCTTATGCTTAGACTCACTTATTCAACATTTTCTTCCTTAAATGACGCCTCACTCTCATATTTCAAAGCAAGTCGTCATTGTGGTTGGTCACTACATCTTCCTAGAGCCTTAGAGGTTAGTGTGATACGGTGGCAGAACCAACTATTAATACTGGTTTGCGTTTTTTGTTCGCAAATGTCGCGGTAAGCAAGAGTCGCCACCGACTTTTCTTTTATCCAACAAAGGAAAGGGTGAAAAGAACAAAAAAAGACATTTTTCGAGAGTTTCTGAGTAAGGGGGGTAGATTATGGAAAGGGAATGTGTTAGCATCCTTTGCATCTGTAGTTTTCTACGGACTCTTAGATGCTAGCTCATGTTTTGAAAATTGCTTGTGCTTTGTGTGTTTTGAAAATTATTTTGAAAATGCCTTAGTGCGGAGATTCACTTTATGGTAACTCTTGTATCAATCCTCAAGAGTGTGATAAAGCGTTTAAAAACTTTTATTTGAAAGTGTGGTGTGAAAATTTATTTGAGCAAGTACCTAATAGTTATCTACCTACTCGAAAAAAGACTGTTCTTTTCCTCCTATCCTTTAGACCATGTTATCCTACTATTAGTGAGTAGGTAACCCTAGTCGTTGGATGTTGAGGGACTATCGAAAGGGACGTAATGGTCATTGAAGGCAACATGTAAGGATACCTTAGCAGTTTGAAGGGAATGTCATCATATATTCGTAGGCAACTTCGAGGGACATTGATCATTTCTCGTAGGTAGCTTGAGGGACAGTAGAGGACCATGATCTTTATGATGACTTTTAAGTTGAGGGTCATTGCTAAGATATCCCTACATTCGAGAGACATGACCATTGTTTTTCTGAATGCAACAAGTGAGGTTACCCTAGATGTGCGAGTGTGCAAAAGATTCAGTTTGGTTATTTATCTTGCAATTAGGGTTTTCTATCGTTCATTTTATCTTTCCATACAATCCTATTAATCTAAACATTGCATAAAATATAGTAGCAGAAGGTAAAAGCGGAAATGTAAACCTAGACTATTACAGAGCTTTGGGGCAGTTACATAATAGTGAAAAGTGCGAAAAAGAAATCCTAAAACTATTACATCCCTGAAGCAATTACATGATAATGATGAAAAAAAGCGGGAAAAATAAAGCTACGCTATTACAGTTGAACGCGCTCTGTACACTTTATCTAGGAAAATAAAAATAAGATGAAAATAGCAAAGAAAATGTTTTGGTGATTTTTTTATGAAAAATGATTTATGATAATTAATTAAATAAACCTAAAAAACCTAATTAATTTTAATTAATAAAAAAATGTTAATTTTGAAAAAAGTTAATTAAAATATCTAAATCTTAATTAGTTCGAATTAAAAAAAGGTTAATTTTGAAAAAAAAATAATTAAAAAAAATCTAAAAACCTAATTAATTTTAATTAAAAAAAGGTTAATTTTGAAAAAAGGGTTAATTAAAAAAAAACTAAAACCTAATTAATTTTAATTAAAAAACCTTATTAATTAATTTTAATTAAAAAAGGTTTAAAAAAAGTTTATGTGTAATGATTAACAAGAAAGAATTAAGTTTGCCAAAAAATAGATAGGGGAATAAACATCAATGAAAAATAGGGTTAGAAAATACAAATAATGCAAATGTCAAGGGTGGGTGTTGAACCAAAAATTAATTTAAAACTTAAAATTAAATTTAAAAAACCTAAAATTAATTATTCGAGATTATTATGAAAAATCAAAAGTTTGTGAAAAATGTTAGGTTTTATGAAAAAGGCGGTTTTAAACATAAAGAAGGAAAATAGGTAAAAAAATAAATAGAAAGGAAGAAAACCAAAACCAATAGGGGTGGGTGTTGAACTCACGCCCTTAACCTCCTCAGTATGTCTGCCTTGCCATGCATTGGTGGTTGTTATGATTTGACCTCAGTGTTTTGTAATAAATCAACATGTGACCATTAGATGGTCCAAACCTGTAGTGTTGAATCTCATGAACACATTAAACAAATTAGTATACCATAAAATACAAAGAAAATAAATATATGAAATTTTGTAATGTTAAAACCGATATGGCATGTATGAATGTTGTGGTACGGTGGCAGAACCGACTGTTTGAAAATGCTGGTTTGCGTTTTACATTTTGTGTTTGCAAAATGTTGCAGTAAACAAGAGTCGCCACCGACTTTTATTTCATCCAATCGGAAAGGAAAAAAGTATAGAAAAAAAGTCGTTTTTCGAGATATTCTGAGTACGGGGGGTAGATTATAGAAAGGGAAGGTGTTAGCACTCTTTCTATCCATGGTTTTCCATGGGCTCTTAGGTACTTGCTCATCTTTTAAAATTGCTTGTGTATGTGTTTTATTTTGAAAAAGTTTGACTTCGTGATAACCCTTGTATCAGTCCTCAAAGGTGTGACGAAGTTGTTTTGAAAATTGTTTTGAAATGTGTAAGTGTGAAAAAAAAGTTTGTTTTGAGCAAGTACCTACTAGCATCTACCTACTTGAAAAAAAATCGTTTCTATTCTCGTTCCTTTAGACAGCGCTATCCTACTATTGAGAAATAGGTGGCATCGTCGTTGGAGTTGTAAGGATCAATTCGAAAGGAACGTACGATCACTAAAGTAATGTTAGGACACCTTAGTAATAACCATAGAGTCTTAAGATCATATTCGAGGCAACATTTCCGAGACAACGTTTGATCTTTTTAGACAGGAGGGCAACCACTAAGACACCCTATACTTAATGACCGTTTACCGAAGGCAGCCGAAGTGTGAATATACCCTAGGAGTGATATATGTGAGTGATCTGTTTTCAATTATTTAGTCTTTGTACATTAGGGTTTTCTAACTGTATTAATTGGTCATGCATTCTTGTCATACAATCCTATTAGCATACATCTAAACAGTTAAATATTTGCAGGAATTAAAAATGCGAGAAAATAAACCTACGCTATTACAAGGCTTCGGGGAGGGGGATTAATTACATAGCCAAAAACCCGGGAATTTAAACAATAAATAAAACCCTAAATTAAACTAATACAAATCATGAACAGTTACAACAATATCATAAAAATAATAACGCGCGCGATGAATCGAGTACGAGACAAATAAGGTTTTGACCCTTACTTAAACCTAATTACGATTAGTAAAGAAATGTTTTTTTTTTGTTTTTTTTATTTTAAGAAAATAATGAAATTATTAAAAATGAGAAAAGCCTAATTCTAATTAATTTTAATTTTTAGAAAGAAAATGAATTAATTTAATCTACAATCTATTTTTTGTACTGTTATTTATTTGAGAAAAGGAGCATTGTTTTTTTTTATTTTAAGAAAATAATGAAATTATTAAAAAGGAGAAAAGCCTAATTCTAATTAATTTTAATTTTTAGAAAAAAAATGAATTAATTTAATCTACAATCTATTTTTTGTACTGTTATTTATTTGATAAAAGGAGAAAAATAAAATTAAATTAAAGGTTTTAACCTAATTTATATTTTGATTTTATTTATGAAAACAAATTACAATTTCCCTAAATTAAACTAAGTTAAATTAATTTTGATAAAAATAAAATAAAAAAATTAATCCTAATTTTTTTGGTGAATTATTGATTTTATGTTTTTTTTTGTTTAAAAAAAATAATTAATTTATGAATTAAAGAAAATAAAAAAATAAATATTGAAAGATTTAAATAAATTAAGAGAAAAAAAGGAAGGAATAGTGGGCCTGTGATCAGCAGATCTGGTTCTGGCTGATGGATCCAGAAGATGATCCTCAGAAGATGGTATGTGCCGGATCTGATTCTGACCGCTGGATCCAACAGATGATGACCTTCAGACAGTGAGGTGCGCTGGATCTGATTCTGACCGATGGATCCAAAAGATAATGCCCAGAGGATGCTTGATCTGGTCATGGCTGATGGATCCAAATGATGACCAGAGAATGCTTGATCTGGTTCTGGCTGATGGAACCAGAAGATGCTGAACCTCAGAAAGTGCAGGCGCTGGATCTGGTGAAAACAAAAGGAAAAACGCCAAAAGCTCACGCCTAGGATCGAACCCAGAAACATGAGTTTCTGGCTTCCTTCTTCTGACCGGCTGCGCTGGATGTTAACTTGTTAATATCATAAAAACAAATAATATATCAGAAAACAAGTTTCTGGCCAGAATAAATGCACCAGAATTTAAACCAGCTGGTAAGGTTGTGACACGCCATCATCTTCTTCCCTGGAACCGTTGTTTAAAACTCTGAACCTTTACCTACAGACATGGCGCTGTAGCTACAAACCTGTGCATTTCAAAAATTATACACATGCAATATAAATGCAATCTAGAGGTACCAATCAACTCGTTTCAATCTCACGAATCTCATGGTACCATAATCAACGCCCAATTTTGCAAATCCTGCAAAGCCCCAATCAATAACACAAAACCCTAGCTATGGCAACTTCATGTACAGGTGTTAGAAATACAATGACAAACTCAATGACAAACACGAATATATCATCAAAATATGCAATGGATGAGTAAATAACTGAAAACGATTTTGAATTTGGAAGCAAGTCGTGATACTTGTATCTTGCAGTTCCAGGCATGAGAGAGCATGCAAATGGTTGGAATATGTTCCTGGGATATCCAGCAACCTATTGGCAATGTGAGAATGACACGATCTGGTCTCTAATATGGAAATTGGATCACCACTTTTCTTGCAATTTTTGAGTTTTCTTTTACCTCTGCACCGCTTCCTCTGGCCCTTTTTTTAGGCCTTGGCTTGCCTCTGTATATGTAATACAACATATTAGGTTGACAAAAAAGGATTCAATCTTGCTCATTATGGGGATTTGATTTGGTCTCTTCATGGCATATGATTCTTTTCCAATTTTGCTCAAATCCAATCTTTTCCAACCAAATTGACCTTATCACGATTTGATCTTCAATTGACGGCATATAATATCTTCTTTCAATGCAAAAGATCATCCTTAAATGCAATATATGATTTATTAGGATTTATTTGATTTTATTTGAATTTTAAATGAATAAAAACTAAAATAAATTAAATAAATGAATAAATAAAGCATGGAGGGTCCCATAGGTCGTGGACTATGTTAGGAATGAAATGCAAGCATAAAAAGTTGGGCCCATTTAGCAAAAGATGCAAATTTGAGCACATTTGACTTTTGGCAATTTTGCAAAAAAGGTCAACTTTGACAATGCATATCTCTCTCAATTTTGACCCTAGGAGGGTGTTCTTGGACTTTTTAGAAATATTAGGATATCCTCTAAGCAACTCTTTTGGTCTCATCTCAATTGAGTCTTCCATGTTCATGTATGAAGCTTTGACCCAAAAGGTGTTTTTGTTGACTTTTCAAAATGACCTATAATGTCAAAATTCATATCTTTTTGTGAGTTCATATTTTGAACTTGGTAGATGAAGATGAATTGTATGGAATTTCATCCTATTCAAAATGAGCTTTGGATGAGTCATTTCTGATAAAGTATGAGAAAGTTATGCTTGGTCAAAGTTGAGTTGACTTTTCCTACAAAACCCTAATTTAGCAACTTTTGGGTTTTGGTGAATTGTGAGCAATCCTTGATGAATCATGGTCAACTCTTGATCAAATGATGAATGATACTTCAAAATGAGGATGTTTCCCAAAAATCTTGAAGTTTGACTGTATGTGGGCCATAGTTGACTTTTGACCTAGCATAGTCGATTTTCAGGCTTTTGAACAATTGACTGAGCAAACTTCCTCTACAAGGCTTGAAATTTGACATGGATGATCTTGAGAACATATTATGACAATGGTGAGCATTTTTTATCCTTTGGACTCAAGTATTTTGATGAAAAATGAAACCCTAATTTGAAGTAGACTGCTTTGGGAGAGAGTTTGTATGGTCAACTCTTGGACTTCCTTGAGCAATTTGAGGACCTCACTTGACATGTATTAAGAAATATGGGAGGGAAAATTTTGGGGTACAACATCTGCCTCTGTTCAATCTTCTTAAACCTGAGGATGTAGATTGACGTGTCTGCCTTTCGTGATCTGAAGGTAGAAGATGATTGAACACTAGAGTGCCCATAAATTTGTACTCGCGTGAAGTAATACTTGATTTGTGATGTAGGGAATGGGCTTATAGATGCCATTCAGAAGTTGCTAGAGAATTGTCGGAGATGGGTTTAAATATGCCATCCGAGGAGGTGTCGATCGCATAAGAGATTCCTTTTCAAGAACTCGTATACCTGTTATTGATGAGAATCTCGTTGGGGAATGCTGGTCTCTGTCTTGAGAGAAATAGAGTTTTAGGAGCTTCAGTTGTCCGTTACTCTACTAGGGAATAATTATGGTTTTAGAAAGCGGAAGTGAACTGTGTGTTTGGTCAGGGTATATGTTGCATCGCGACTTTATGGGGAAATGTGAAATTAATTGTGTTTGATTGAGTCCCGGTCTTACAGTGTTGTAGACTGTTGTCTGGGGATAAGGGAGGTCGAACCCGAATAGTAAGGTTAGGGGAAGGAACCTGGATAGTAGGGCTTCTTCGAGATGAAAGCCTGTGTAGTAGGGCTGTGAGAAGGAACCTGGATAGCAGGGTTACTTCGATATCAAAGCCTGGGTGGTAGGGTTGCGAGAAGGAACCTGGATAGTAGGGTTACTTCGATATGAAAAGCCTGGATGGTAGGGATACTGAGAAGGAACTTGGATAGTAGGGTTACTTCGATCTGAAAGCCTGGGTGGTAGGGCTGCGAGAAGGAACCTGGATAGTAGGGTTACTTCGATATGAAAAACATTGGTGGTAGGGCTACTGAGAAGGAACCTGGATAGTAGGGTTACTTCGATATGAAAGCCTGGGTAGTAGGGCTTGTGAGAAGGAACCTGGACAGTAGGGTTACTTCGATATGAAAGCCTGGGTAGTAGGGCTTGTGAGAAGGAACCTGGACAGTAGGGTTACTTCGATATGAAAGCCTGGGTAGTAGGGCTTCTATGGGGAACCTGCGTAAGGTTGCATTCGTTGCACCGATGATTACTTTGTTTAGCTTCGAGTTTTAATCATGGACCTGCTGTAAATTATTGATAATAACTGTCTTTCCTAAAAGAAATACATGGTTAATTATATACGATGCATGAGATGTATTGTATGATGACATTCTCAAAATAAATGAGACTATGTTATATGTAATGTATGCATGTGTCATGATGTATGAGCATGAAATGCTGACATAATAATCTGAATCTGGGAAAATAAATTCCTGATTGTTGTTTGGAGAGTATGAGAAATGGTATTCTTGACTGCTATAACAACCACAGTTCCTCGGCTTATGTTGGGGATGTTGAACAGAGATGACTAGCTAGGGATTTGCCCCTTGGCTGGTAGATATTCTGCCGGATGAGACTCTGCCTGAGAATAACTCTGTGGGGAATAACTCTGTTGGAGAGGAGATCCTCTGTTGATAGATCTGCCGACTTGGAGAAATAAACTCATCTGGGGATGAATTTCCGTTGCTGGTGATAATGAATTCTGTTGGAGATTGAATTTCCGCTTGTGAGATAAATAAACTCTGCTTGGGGAAAAATTTTCTGACTCACTCGTGATTGTGAACCTCAATTGGGGAGAATTATGTCTTATTCGGGAAATCTAACATCACTGTCTTTGGATACTTTTTACTCTGTGGGGAGTGTATATACCACTACTCAATGCTGGCTCTATCCCGGTACCTGATGGGTAGAGTAACTGTAAGGTTTGGGCACTTCTTGTTTTCCCTGTTTTTTAGCATTACGAGTAATCGTCTTTTGTTTCTTGTGTAAATATTTATGAGCAGCCATTATTTTCAAATGCATATATCAAAAATGAATCATTGGAAATTCTTGTGAAACAAAACAGAAAAAGAAAAACAACTTGAAATTTCTTGTAAAAATGAATTGTATTGATTTTTTGAAATTGGCCTGTAATAGGCGTTTTGTACAAGGAGGCTGACGCTCTAGTAAGAGAACATTGCCGAAAGATAGAAATTACAATTTGTGTTTAAAAAGAGAAACAACTATGTGAAATAATCCCATTGGGTTCCAATTCTGCTATTGCCTTTATATCTGCAAGCATCTCATCACTTTGCTGCTTGGTCGAAGGTAGATCAGATTGATTGGCGTCGTCTGAACTTGACGGTTGATACCGAAGTTTGGTAAGATGATCCAATGAGACATAGTGTTACGCTTTAGTCCCTAATTTTTGCCTGGACTACCCTTTCGGGTTTTCAGTCCACCGGGGTACCCTTTTTTGCCCAAGTCGCCTTTTCAGGTTTTCGACTTGTCGGGTATACAGTTTTTTCATTTTCATCCCTTACTTTTTCCCGAACCCTTTTGGTTCGCCGGGAAGCCCTTATTTCTGCCTAGGCCAGTCAACCTAGCGGGTCTTTGATTATACGTAGTATCTTTTCACTATGTCTGCATTGACGGGGTGAGGAAGGTCGTCACCATCCATGGTGGTTAGAATCATAGCTCCTCCCGAGAAAATGTTCTTAACCACAAATGGCCCTTCGTATGTGGGGGTCCACTTGCCCCTGGGATCACCTTGCGGTAGTATGATGCGCTTAATCACTAGATCCCCAACTTAATATTCCTGACGTCTGACCTTTTTGTTAAAAGCCTTGATCATTTGCTTTTGATACGTCTGACCATGACAGATAGCAGTAAGTATCTTTTCATCAATCAGATTCAGCTAATCAAGTCATGTTTGGATCCAGTCGTCTTTGTTCAAACCCACATCCTTCATAATCCTGAGAGAGGGTATCTGGACCTCGATGGGTAGGACTGCCTCCATGCCATATACCAGAGAGTAGGGTGTTTCCCCTGTTGATGTCCGCGCTGAGGTACGATACACATGAAGAGCAAATGGTAACATCTCGTGCCAGTCTTTGTATGTCACTGTTATCTTCTGCACAATCTTCTTGATGTTCTTATTAGCTGCTTCAACAACCCCATTCATCTTCGGCCGGTAGGGAGAAGAGTTATGATGCTGTATCTTGAACTGTTCGCAAAGCTCGGTGATCATTATGTTATTGAGATTTGTACCATTGTCAGTAATAATCCTTTCTGGTACACCATATCGACAGATTAGATTGTGTCGGATAAACCGCGCCACGACGTTCTTGGTTACTGTAGAAAAGGAAGCTGCCTCAACCCACTTTGTGAAGTAATCAATTGCTACCAGAATGAAGCGATGTCCGTTAGATGCAGTAGGTCTGATCTCGCCGATCATGTCGATGCCCCAGATTGCAAATGGCCAAGGAGCCGTCAAAACAATCAGGGGAACCGGAGGCACATACACCTTATCAGCATAGACTTGGCACTTATGACAGGTTCAAGAATGCTGATAACAATCGGCTTCCATAGTGGACCAGTAATATCCTGCCCGTAGGATTTTCTTCGCCATGGTATGTCCACTGGAATGAGTTCCGAAGGTACCTTCATGTAGCTCTGCCATGATCCTTTCTGCCTCGCTCTTGTCTACACACCGCAGTAAGGTTGAGTCATGGTTACGTTTATAGAGAATTCCATTACTGATGAAGAACTTCTCAGCGAACCTTCTAAGAAACTTCTTATCATTAACAGATGCCCCCTCGGGGTATTCTTGAGCCTCAAGATACCTATTTACCTCATGGAACTAGGGTTTATCTACCACTTCCTCAGTCTCAATGTCACAGCAATGTGCGGGTTCGTCCAACCTCTCAATGGTAATCTTGGGAGCTTCATTGTCCCGCCTCACTTTGAACATAGAAGACATGGTAGCCAGCACGTCCGCTAACTGGTTCTCTTCTTTGGGGAAATGTTCAAAGGTTATCTCCTCAAAGTGCGGGAGCAATGTCAACACATACTCTTTGAAAGGAATAAGATTCGGGTGCTTCGTATCCCACTCGCCTTTGGTCTGACTTATCACCAGAGCGGAATCTCCAAATACACTCAAGAACTTAATCCTCAGGTCAATAGCAGCTCGGAGCCTCAGGATGCACGCTTCATACTCCACCATGTTGTTGGTGCAATTGAAACATAATTGGGCGGTGAACGGGGAATGACACTCCTCAGGAGATATGATTACGGCGCCAATGCCATTCCCCAATGCGTTTGATGCTCCATCAAAATACATATTCCATCGGGATCCCTCCTCAGGTCCTTCATCCGGTCCAGGTTCTCCGCAGTCGGTCACCAACATGATGTTCTCATCCGGGAACTCAAAATTCATGGACTGGTAGTCATCCACGGCCTGATGCGCCAAATGATCTGCCAATACACTCCCCTTGATTGCTTTTTGGGTTGTGTATTGGATGTCTTATTCGGTTAAGATCATCTGCCATCTTGCTATTCTTCCGGATAAGCGGGCTTCTCGAAAACATACTTGATCGGATCCATCTTTGATATCAACAAAGTGGTGTGAGTCAGCATATACTGTCTCAGTCGGCGAGCAACCCATGCCAAAGCGCATCAAGTTTTCTCGAGCAATGAGTATCGGGTCTCACAGTCGGTAAACTTTTTGCTAAGGTAATAAATGGCGTGCTCTTTTCGGCCAAACTCGTCATGCTGCCCCAGCACACACCCCATTGAATTGTCCAGCACTGTCAAGTATAATATCAAAGGTCTTCCTTCAATTGGAGGCATCAAAATTGGTGGTTCTTGAAGGTACTCCTTGATTCTTTCGAAAGCGGTTTGGCATTCATCATTCCACTTTATCACTTGATCTTTCTTCAGCAGCTTGAAGATTGGCTCACAAGTAGCAGTCAAATGTGAAATGAACCTGGCGATGTAATTCAGACGTCCCAAGAAACCTCTGACTTCTTTTTCTGTGCAGGGTACCGGTATCTCTTGTATGGCTTTTACCTTTGCATGGTCCACCTGAATACCTTTATCACCGACGACGAAACTCAGAAGCTTACCAGATCTTACCCCGAAGGTACACTTGTTCGGATTCAACCTCAGCTTGTACGTCTTCAACCTATCAAACAGTTTCTGGAGATGATCAAGGTGCTCTTCCTCGGTCTGGGACCTGGCTATCATGTCATACACATAAACCTCGATCTCGTGGTGAATTATGTCGTGGAACAAAGCGACCATGGCGCATTGATAAGTTGCCCCAGCATTCTTCAACCAAAAAGGCATTACCTTGTAACAGAAGGTGCCCCACTGTGTAACGAAGGTTGTCTTCTCCATGTCCTCAGGAGCCATCTTGATCTGGTTGTAGCCAGAAAAACCATCCATGAAGGAGAAGATCTTGTGCGGTGTTGTCGACTAGAACATCGATGTGAGGAAGTGGGAAGTCGTCCTTGGGGATTGCCCTATTCAGATCTCTGTAGTTCACACACATCCGTACCTTACCATCCTTCTTAGGTACCGGAACGACGTTGGCAACCCACTGTGGATAAGAAGTGACGGCTAAGAATCCCGCATCGAACTGCTTCATGACCTCTGCCTTGATTTTCCTGACATTTCAGGGCACATGCGGCGAACCTTCTGCTTTACCAAAGGGCAGTCCTCTTTGGTCGGTAGGTGATGTACCACAATATCAGTGTCCAGACCAGGCATGTCTTTATAGGACCAGGCAAAGATCTCAACATAATCGTGTAGCATCTGTATTAACCGTTGTTTGACACTAGGCTCCAGATTTACACCTATTTTAACCTCCTTCCTGTCCTCTTCTGTACCTAAATTTACTGACTTGACTGGCTCTTCATGAGGCTGTATGGCCCTTTCTTCCTATTGTAGTAGCCTAGAAAGCTCTCCCGGCACCTCACAATCATCCTCACCTTCGTCCTCGGCTTGGTTGATCGTATTTTCGAAGTCATAACTGGCAGTAGCAGAACTGTTATCAATGGGATCCAGAGTGGATATGGATCTGCAGTATGGTACGTGAGTGTGTGTAAGAGAATAGCTGTTTTGATAAAATGGGAGACAGAAAAGAAAGACAAGGAGCGCAAAATTTGTAATGCAAGAAAACGTCCAATGTTTTATTAATGATATATGAAAATGACAAATAATAAGCCCTCACAAGCAAAGCCAGAGTGCCTCGGGAAAGGCACCGGGTCGTAAAGTTTCAAACTGTTTATTACAAATCTTAAAACAAAAGTCAATTATTGCGAAATAAAATAAACAGGTATGAAGTCCTTCGCCGTCCAGTTATTCAATCCACCATCGGTTGTTGGGTAGATCTAGCTGTCGATGTCTGACTCTTCTTCATTGTTCTCAATTGTATTAACTCCCCGATTGTTGATGTGTAGAGGAGGTCTTCCAATCCACACGTGCCTAACAACCCTTTGAGTCCCTGTAGTAAAGCCCAAACCAAATTTGTCAGTTTTGTGAATGAAATCAGGGAGCCGACCCCAATTGGTACACCCACCTTCTTTAACAACAGCCCTGACATCTTTGAGAGAAGCCATCTTCAGCGGAGGTTTGTTGGTGGTAACTTCAGTTGACGCCAAAGTCCGAGGGACCTCCTCGAAGTTCTGACAAGGAGTTTCTATGAACTCCCCATCCATCTCCATATACCGGAAATAATTGAGATGACTTACCATGTACTCTTCTTCACCTCACACCGTGACAATTTTCCCTTGTACTGTGTACTTCAGCATCTGATGGAGTGTGGAAGTGACTTCCCCAGCCCTATGGATCCAAGAACGACCCAACAAGCAAGAATATGATGGTCTGATGTTTATCACATAGAAGATGGACCCAAAGGTCTGAGAAACCACTTTGACAGGGATGTCCACCTCCCCGTGCACCATCCTTTTTGATCCATCAAAAGCCCTGACCACAATGTTACTCGGCTTCAAAGTCAAACCCTCACAGTCCAAATGGTCCAACGCTTTCTTTGGCAGAACGTTCAGTGAAGACCCGGTGTCAACCAGCATATGAGCCATAGTGGTGCCCCTGCATTCAATCGAGACATGCAGGGCGTCATTATGATTTCTCCCCTTAGCGGTTAAATCCGCATCTGAAAATCCTAGCCCATTGTCAGCAGTCAGGTTAGCCACGTAATCTTTGAACTGGTCTGCAGAAGTTTCCTGTGGCACATGCGCAGTCTTGAGAAATGCAATCAGAGCCTTTGCATGGGCTTCAGAACATAATAGCAGAGACAACATGGAGATCTTTGACGAGGTCTGCCCCAGCTGTTCGACCATATTGTAGTCGCTTTTCTTAATGATTTTCAGTATTTCCTCTATCTCTTATTTAGAGGTTTCCACAACAATTTTCTTAGGTACCTCCATTCGGGCAGGCTCACCTATAATTTCCTTGCCCCGAGTCCTATATGGCTCAGCAGCATGGGTAATAACTAGAGTAGGAACATGAGAAATGTCAGGAGTGCTGGTTGGAGCAGCAGTTGGAATAACAGTAGGCTTGATGATCCTCGGAGCAATCTCAGGAGAGAAAACCCTTCCAATTCGGGTAACCTTACTAGTCCCGACAATTTTACTGACATCAGTATCAGCTTCTTCATTCTTCAGATCTTGCTTAATACCATGGTAATACACATCAGCACCATAGTGCCATGGGACAGCCTTGTCTGAAGTGTATGGGATGGGACCAGGAATGGTGATTATTAGCGGAGCAATTCTTGGAATGGGCGTAATCCTAACAGGTTTTCTCGAGGAAACCTTGAAAGGATTGGCGAAAATGATTATGATGGCAACATCTTCATTGGGAACAACATGAATCATAGTTTTCTCGAACATAATCTCTTTATTATCCATTAGGCGCTGAACACCTGACTTCAACAAATGGAAACCAGTAGGTAGAATCGAGCACATGTGGAAACCTTCACCATAACCCGGGAATACACCGGACAACAGCAGATTCCTCTTAACAGTCACAAGAGGAGTAGAAATTTCTTCAACAAAGGTCACAAACGAATCATTGTCAACAACATTAACCCCACAACCATGTTTGGGCATAGGAGCAGTTATTACATTCGGCTTTTCTGGAGCATCAAACTCTATCTCCTTAGCTTCCAGCAAATCTTGTACTTTGTTTCTCAAATCCCAGCAGTCATTGGTATCATGGCCAGGACTCTCAGAGTGGTAGGCGCACCGCGCGTTGGGATTGTATCTAGGAGAGGTAGTGTTTGGATTTTTGGGAGCCTCCCTCAATATGGTCAAGTTGGATTTCAGCAAATGAGGTAACACTTCATCCAATGTCATACTAATGCGGGTAAACTGCCGTTGTGGTCTTTCCACCCTCTGTTGATTGTTGCATTGTGGAGCAACAGCGGGTCTTGGTATCACTACAGCATTTACCGTTGGACGGTGTTCAGATCTGTTTTGGCCCCTCGGGCTATAGACTGCACTGGCTTCCTTCTTACCAGTAAAAGGTTTCTTTATCGAACTCGAAGAAGCATCCTTCTATATTTTACCACTTCGAATTCCAGCCTCTACTCTTTCTCCATTTAAAATCAACTCGGTGAAACCAGACGACGAGCTGCCGATTAAGTGGTTGAAAAATGGACCGGACAGCGTCCCCAAAAACATATCAACCAACTCCCTATCATACAAAGGGGGTTGAACTCTGCCAGCCAGATCTCTCCATTTCTGAGCGTAATCTTTGAAACCCTCACCTACACCCATGGACATACTCTGGAGTTGAGTACGAGTGGGAGCGAGGTCAGCATTGTACTGGTACTGCTTGTAGAAAGCAGCAACAAGCTCTTCCCAGTTTCAGACATTGGCCCATTCCAGCTGGTAGAACCATTCAAGCTGAGTCCCTAACAGACTATCTTGAAAGAAGTACACCCATAAATTTCTATCAGCCGTGTGGGGTTGAATTTTCCTGACATAAGAGTGGAGATGGAGTTTTGGGCAGGACACTCCATCATACTTAGCAAAAATTGGAGCCTTGAACTTCTGAGGGATGACCACTCCAGATATCAGTCCTAGTTCTCCGAAATCCAAACCAGGTATCTTCTGGATTTCCATAGCACTCAGACGGTCTTCTAGCTGCTTGTACCTATCCTCGGCAAGAGGATATTGCTCATCATCAAAATTAGCATCATAATCCGAGACTGCAGGACTATGGCCCTTTTCCTCTTCTTGGTTCTCCCCTTCTTTGGATGAAGAGGTCAGATCAGCTTGATGCTTCAACCTTTCTCCAAACCTTCTGCCCATATTCAGAAACCCGACCTTCTTCTTCTTCTTCTTCTTCTTCTTCTTCTTCTTCTTCTTTTCTTTCAGAATGAGAGTTTTTAGATCCTCTTGCCCCTTAGCCAGACTTATGAACATCTGTTGGAACTGGGCGTTCTGTGCCTGAAGCTCTTTGATGGCTTGATCAGAAGACATTTCTGCTGAAATAAATAGCGACGAAGATAAGAAACCTGTAGTGGCATCTGTGATGATGTGCATGATAATGGGATACGCATGTAATGATTTCAAAGACTTTGGGAAATTTAAATTCGCAAACCAAAAACAAACTTTATTAGCTTAACTTTGAAATGTTCAACAATTCCCTTAAGGCGTTACAAAGAAGTAAATAAAATAAATCTAAGACTAGAAAAGCAAAATCAAAAGTCCCATGGACGCTTTCTGTTTGTGCTGATGTAGTCATTGAACACTCTTTCCTCCTCGAGCTGTCTGGTGAGCTTCAAAACCTTCCTCTCTTGCTCATGGAACTTCTCCTTGTAAGTATCTCGCTCATTCTTCAACTGAATCCAAGACCTTTGTAGCTCCCCAAGATCAGTAGGAATGTAAGGACAGAGAACCGTGTAAGGAATAACGTCTTTAGTAGTGGGTTCCATAATTACTGGTGACACTGATGCATATGGCATCACAAGCTTCTGTGCACGAGCTCGGACCCATTGGAGGTAAGGCTGCATAGGAAGGGAAGTCTTTGGTCCCAACTCATGGGGGTCTGATCTATTTACCACGCCCCAAGCTCGTATGAATCTCAGGTGATTCCCTTTAACATCCTCTTCATAGTCGAATGCAATATCCTCGAGAAGTAACCTATGGGGACCATCTCTCTGAGCACGACCAAATTGTTGTAAATCTAGACAAGGATTGTAAGTTATACCTCCTCTAATACCAAGTAATGGGACATTAGGGTACCCCCCACAGCGGTCAATAACAGCAACGTCTTCCATAGCCCGGGAACACCAAATAATATCGGTATGAGCAAGTGACATTATTATGTGCGACCAACCCAAACCTTCTTCGTTCTTCAGCACAGACTTAGGGAGGTGAGAAATAAACCACCTTGACAACAATGGCATGCGGCACATAAGAGTACCTCTTCTCCTTGTGGTACGAGTATAGAGAGCGTTCAAGATATCTCCAAGCAAGGTAGGCACAGGATTGCATGAAAGGAAAATCTTGATAGCATTCACATCTACAAAGGAATCCGGGTTAGGGAAGAGAACCAAACCATATATAAGAAGAGCCAAGACATCTTCAAAAGCCTGAAAGTCTAAATCATCCCAGAATAGCTGAGCCTGGTCTATCAGAAATTTGGCTAGAAAACCCTCGACTCCGCTTCGAGTTTCCCAATTGGATACCACATCGGCCCGTTTCAAATGCAAAGCTAAGGCAATGACTTCTGGCTTAGGAACTTCTTCCATACCTGTGAAGGGTACCTATTCAAGAATGGATATGCCCAATAGATGAGATAATTCTTCCAAGGTGGGTACCAACTGATAATTTGGAAAGGTGAAACAGTGATGCTCGGGATCGAAGAATTGAAAAAGTACACTCATCATATGTTCATCGGGGTTTGAAGTAACCAAGTTGAGAAGCTGACCATGTCTCTTAATGAACATAGAAGTTTCAGAAACTCTTGATACTAGCTCTTTGACTTGGGATGGTATCTCCACAAAGTTGACTCAGATAGTCTTTCTATGTGTGGAAGCCATGATCTGCAAAACAGGGAAAAGATAAATTCCCTTGGTCTTTGAAATGGTTAGTGTAATGAAGCATGTATGCTATTTTATGATGCATGATGTCATGATAAAAACAACAGGTATATCAGATAACAGGCACGATAAAGACAAACAAGTCACACAAAGCCCTTAGGTTTAAGGCTTGCATGAGGTCAAAGGTAATACCCTCTTGAAGTTAAGTTGGTTTCAACCTGCCCTAGAAAAAGTAATCGGGTTCTAGGGGATCTCAATATCACTGACCACCTCTATCGGTCATGGTTTCAGCTCACGCAATCTTTTCTTGCAGCCGGAACTATCTCGAGAGTATGGTCTCAATGAGTGTAGCATCGAGTATCAACCAGTTCTCAGCTTTAGACCGAGGCCGGCTATCTCACTACTTTCTAATGGCAAAGTTGGACGATTAAAGGTTCTAAGGTTAGTTGATGCTTAATGACACCACGCGGCGGATCCGTATTCTCCTTGTTTCTCCACAAGGGATACCTGTACCAACCAAAGTGCCACACCAATGTAGCCACTGCTTCAACCTATCGGTCTACGTCGTACAGTTTCCTCACAGTCTATTACTACTTACCTAAAAGGTATCCCCCAGATTCGGGTTAGGATCTATAGTAACCCCAAGCAAAACCCTTAAAAGTAAAGCAAACAAAACAAACAAGAGAAGCAATTATGATGAACTAGATCCTAAGGTATACCCCACTTATTAATTCCCCAGCAGAGTCGCCAGTTCTGTGGTACGGTGGCAGAACCGACTATTTGAAAATGCTGGTTTGCATTTTGCGTTTTGTGTTCGCAAAATGTCGCGGTAAGCAAGAGTCGCCACTGACTTTTATTTCATCCAATCAGAAAGGAAAAAAGTACAGAAAAAATCCTTTTTCGAGATATTCTGAGTACGGGGGGTAGATTATAGAAATGGAAGGTGTTAGCACCCTTTCTATCCATGGTTTTCCATGGGGCTCTTAGGTACTTGCTCATCTTTTAAAATTGCATGTGTATGTGTTTTATTTTGAAAAAGTTTGACTTCGTGATAACCCTTGTATCAGTCCTCAAAGGTGTGAGGAATTTGTTTTGAAATGTGTAAGTGTGAAAAAAAGTTTGTTTTGAGCAAGTACCTACTAGAATCTACCTACTTGAAAAAAGATTGTTTCTATTCTCGTTCCTTTAGACAATGCTATCCTACTATTGAGAAATAGGCGGCACCGTCGTGGAGTTATAAGGGTCAATTCGAAAGGGACGTACGATCACTAAAGCAATGTTAGGACACCTTAGTAATAACCCTAGAGTCTTAAGATCATATTCGAGGCAACATTTCCGAGACAACATTTCCGAGGCAACGTTTGATCTTTTTAGACAGGAGGGCAACCACAAAGACACCCTATACTTAATGACCGTTTACCGAAGGCAACCAAAGTGTGAATATACCCTAGGAGATATGTGCGAGTGATCTATTTTCAATTATTTAGTCTTTGCACATTAGGGTTTTCTAACTGTATTAATTGGCCATGCATTCTTGTCATACAATCCTATCAGCATACATCTAGACAGTTAAATATTTGCGGGAATTAAAAATGCGAGAAAATAAACCTACGCTATTACAAGGCTTCGGGGAGGGGGATTAATTACATAGCCAAAAACCCGGGAATTTAAACAATAAATAAAACCCTAAATTAAACTATTACAAACCATGAACAGTTACAACAATATCGTAAAAATAATAACGCGCACGATGAATCGAATACGAGACAAATAGGGTTTTGACCCTTACTTAAACCTAATTGCGATTAGTAAAGAAATGTTTTTTTTTTGTTTTGTTATTTTAAGAAAATAATGAAATTATTAAAAAGGAGAAAAGCCTAATTCTAATTAATTTTAATTTTTAGAAAAAAATGAATTAATTTAATCTACAATCTATTTTTTGTACTGTTATTTATTTGAGAAAAGGAGCAAAATAAAATTAAATTAAAGGTTTTAACCTAATTTATATTTTGATTTTATTTATGAAAACAAATTACAATTTCCCTAAATTAAACTAAGTTAAATTAATTTTGATAAAAATAAAATAAAAAAACTAATCCTAATTTTTTTGGTGAATTATTGATTTTATGTTTTTTTTGTTTAAAAAAAATTAATTTATGAATTAAAGAAAATAAAAAAAATAAATATTGAAAGATTTAAATAAAATAAGAGGAAAAAAAAGAAAGGAATAATGGGCCTGTGATAAGCAGATCTGGTTCTAGCTGATGGATCCAGAAGATGATCCTTATAAGATGGTATGTGCCGAATCTGATTCTGACCGCTGGATCCAGCAGATGATGACCTTCAGACGGTGAGGTGCACTAGATCTGATTCTGACCGATGGATCCAGAAGATAATGCCCAGAGGATGCTTGATTTGGTCATGGCTGATGGATCCAGATGATGACCAGAGAACGCTTGATCTGGTTCTGGCTGATGGAACCATAAGATGCTGAACCTCAGAAAGTGCAGGCGCTGGATCTGGTGAAAACAAAAGAAAAAATGCCAAAAGCTCACGCCTGGGATCGAACCCAGAAACATGAGTTTCTGGCTTCCTTCTTCTGACACGCCAGAATTTAAACCAGTCGGTAAGGTTGTGACACGCCATCGTCTTCTTCCCTGGAACTGTCGTTTAAAACTCTGAACCTTTACCTACAGACATGGCGCTGTAGCTACAAACCTGTGCATTTCAAAAATTGTACACATGCAATATAAATGCAATCTAGAGGTACCAATCAACTCGTTTCAATCTCACGAGTCTCATGGTACCAGAATCAACGCCCAATTTTGCATATCCTGCAAAGCCCCAATCAAGAACACAAAACCCTAGCTATGGCAACTTCATGTACATGCGTTAGAAATACAATTAAATGGTACTAAAAGTTTATAAACTCAATGACAAACACGGATATATCATCAAAATATGCAATGGATGAGTAAATTACTGAAAATGATTTTCAATTTGGAAGTAAGTCGTGATACCTGTATCTTGCAGTTCCAGGCGTGAGAGAGCTTGCAAATGGTTGGAATATGTTCCTGGGATATCCAGCAACCTATTGGCAACGTGAGAATGGCATGATCTGGTCTCTAATATGGAAATTGGATCACCACTTTTCTTGCAATTTTTGAGTTTTCTTTTACCTCTGCACCGCTGCCTCTGACCCTTTTTTATACACCTTGGCTTGCCTCTGTATATGTAATACAACATATTAGGTTGACAAAAAAGGATTCAATCTTGCCCATTATGGGTATTTGATTTGGTCTCTTCATGGCATATGATTCTTTTCCAATTTTGATCAAATCCAATCTTTTCCAACCAAATTGACCTTTGCATGATTTGATCTTCAATTGACAACATATAATATCTTATTTCAATGCAAAAGATCATCCCTAAATGGAATATATGATTTATTAGGATTTATTTGATTTTATTTGAATTTTAAATGAATAAAAATCAAAATAAATTAAATAAATGAATAAATAAAGCATGGAGGGTCCCATAGGTCGTTTCTATGTTAGGAATGATATGCAAGCATAAAAAGTTGGGCCCATTTAGCAAAAGATGCAAATTTGAGCACATTTGACTTTTGGCAATTTTGCAAAAAAGGTCAACTTTGACAATGCATATATCTCTCAATTTTGACCCTAGGAGGGTGTTCTTTGACTTTTTAGAAAGCTTAAGATGTCCTCTAAGCAACAATTTTTGTCTCATCTCAATTGAGTCTTCCATGTTCATGTATGAATCTTTGACCCAAAAGGTGTTTTTGTTGACTTTTCAAAATGACCTATAATGTCAAAATTCATATCTTTTTGTGAGTGCATATTTTGAACTTAGGAGATGAAGATGAATTGTAGGGAATTTCATCCTCTTAAAATGAGCTTTTGATGGGTCATTTCTTATAAAGTATGAGAAAGTTATGCTTGGTCAAAGTTGAGTTGACTTTTCATGCAAAACCCTAATTTAGCAACTTTTGGGTTTTGGTGAATTGTGAGCAATCCTTTATGAATCATGGTCAACTCTTGATCAAATGATGAATGATACTTCAAAATGAGGATGTTGCCCAAAAATCTTGAAGTTTGACTGTATGTGGGCCACAGTTGACTTTTGACCTAGCAAAGTCGATTTTCAGGCTTTTGAACAATTGACTGAGCAAACTTCCTCTACAAGGCTTGAAATTTGACATGGATGATCTTGAGAACATATTAGGACAATGGTGAGCATTTTTTATCCTTTGGACTCAAGTATTTTGATGAAAAATGAAACCCTAATTTGAAGTAGACTGCTTTGGGAGAGAGTTTGTCTGGTCAACTCTTGGACTTCCTTGAGCAATTTGAGGACCTCACTTGACATGTATTGAGAAATATGGGAGGCAAAATTTTGGGGTACAACAAATGCTTCTACACATTTTTGATCATGGATATCAAACCATCCTTACTCTTACTGGAGAAGTAGTAAGATGGGGGTTTGTAACGAGGATGACTTGTTTGTAGTGAGATGGGGGTTTGTAACAAGGATTTCAAGATTTTTAGGGTTCTTGAAAGAATTTGATATTTTGACAAGGTTGTGGCAAAGGTTTTTTTTTCCGTGTCTGTGTGAAAAAAATGAGATTATATAATGGAAATTAGTGCAAAGATATGGGCTTTGGATATGCAATTGGGCCTCCAATAACCACAAGTAATAGTGCAGATTTTTATTCACTTGAGTCTGACACGTTTCAGACTAAATCACATAGATTTAAGTGCAATTTTTGAAGTTGAAATATGAAAATAAAATGTAGCCGACATCGAGAACTAACTCTTGTCCTAAACTTGTCTCAATCAGATAAATGGTGAATTAATTATGAATTTTTGAAGTTTCGACTCAGACAAACTTATTTTGGGCTCCAGTGTCAATTCTGACACGTTCTTCAATAAAAAACTGGTATTGATCGGAGCAGAACCCGGTCTCGACTTTGGAAGCAAAGTTTTAGATCTATGAGTCAGTGACTTTGTGTAAAAAGGTGGGCCTGATCCGATAAAAATTGACCAAGTTATAAATTTTCGAAGTTTCGACCCAAATGAAATAATATTCAGCATTCAGGATTTTTGGTGCGTCACGCGCACTCTGGGAAAAAAACGAAGGCCTTTTGGATACTATTCGAACTCGATACCTCCTGTGAAAATGTAGCCAACTCAATTCGTGAAATTTTGGCGCCAGAACCAGCTCAATACGATGAAAATCGACCAAGTTGTGATTTTCTCAACATGACGAAAATAAACTTCTGTGACAAATTTTATGTACGAAAATACTTGATAAACCCGCATTCTTGAAGACCTTTTGATTGAAACTGGCTTCCAGCCGTGAGAGATTAAAACTTAGATAACGTCAAGACAAAATTTTTGCCACTGGTACGGGTTCAAAACGAGCCACAATCTTCAAGTTATGAATTTTTAGTGTGTAAAAACCTCACTTTCAGCACACTTTTTCACCGTATTTCTTCGAGAAAAATCGCACATCCAGAGACCTTCTTTAATGAATTGGCTCTCAAGCCGAACCTGAATTTGAGAATATGTTATCAGGGATATCTTGGAGAAAGAACACCTGAATATGATGCACCGGGTTGGACTTGTGAATCTTTGAACCCCGAATCGTTGCGAAACGGCGAACCGATCTTCAACACAGAAAATACACTGAGAACATCCATTGGCGAAATAAACGTCACTTGTAACCTGACGAAGCTTGCTAAATATACCTTGATTCCATAACCATAAAACCAATGATATGCGTGTATGTAATAATGAAAATGAAGAGGGTAAATTTTGGGGTACAATAACTGCCCTTGTTCAATCTTCTTAAACCTGAAGATGTAGATTGGCTAGTCTTCCTTTCGTGATCTGAAGATGGAAGATGATTGAACACTAGAGTGCCCAAAAATTTACACTCATTTGAAAGATACTTGACTGTGTAGATAATATCGGTAATGGGCTTATAGATTCCATTTGGAGAAGGTGAAGGAAGATCGTCGGAGATGGGCTTATAGATGTCATCCAGAGAATATGACGGAGAGTCGTCGGAGATGGGCTTAAAGATGTCATCTAGAACAATGTTGACTTCATGAGATACTCCTTTGTGGGGATCCCTATTCCTATTTTTAAGGAGGACTCCTTTGTTGGTCTTTGTCCTAGGAAATAGAGCTTAGGAGCTTCAGTTGTCCATTAATCTATTGGGGAGTCATCTCTTAATTGAAGAGACGAAAGTGAACTGCTATATGATCAGGATCCAGGCTTTACAGTGGCTTGCTGAGGATAATAAGGCTAACTGTTATCTGGTCGTGCTCTAGGTTTCACAGTAACTTACTGGGGAAATGAGATTAAATTATTATCTGGTCAGGATCTAGGCTTCACAGTAATGTATACATTGAACTGTTATCTGGTCGTATCCAGGCTTCAGCTGTTTGAAGAAATTAAGCTATTATTTGGTCGGGTCCAGACTTCAACTTGAATATAAGGTATACTACCATCCGTTCGAGTCCAGACATCATAGTAACTGACATAGTAAACTGCTATCTGGTCGGATTCCAGGCTTCATAGTGTCTTGAAGAAGTGAACTACTATCTGGTCGAATTCCAGGCTTCGCAACACCTTATACTGTTATCTGGTCAAAATCCAGGCTTCACAGTATCTTTGAAGAAGTGAACTACTATCTGGTCAGATTCCAGGCTTTGCAACACCTTATATCGTTATCTGGTCGAAATCCAGGCTTCACAGTGTCTTTGAAGAAGTGAACTACTATCTGGTCGGATTCTAGGCTTCACAACACCTTATACTGTTATCTGGTCAAAATCCAGGCTTCAGTGTCTTTGAAGAAGTGAATTATTATTTGGTCGGATTCCAGGCTTCGCAGCACCTTATATTGTTATCTAGTCAAAATCCAGGCTTCATAGTGTCTTTGAAGAAGTGAAATACTATCTGGTCGGATTCCAGGCTTCGCAGCACCTTATACTGTTATCTGGTCGAAACCCAGGCTTCACAGTGTCCTAAATTGTTGATTGACTATTATCCGGTCAGTTTCCGGGCTTCATAGCTTCCTTAACTGGAATAGAAATCTTAGTATCGATTTGACTGGACCAGAGAAAGGTCTCGAATTAACTTTGGCTGACATAGTAATCAGGAGAATCTTAGTAGCGATTCAACTGACCCAGACGAAAGTCTTGGAATATCTTCCATTGGCATAGTAATCAAAGAGATCTCAGTGTCGATCTGGATGATCCAGAGAAAATCTTAGGTTAACTTTGACTGGTATAGTAATCAGGAGAATCTTAGTATAAATTCAACTGACCCAGACGAAAGTCTCAGAATATCTTCAACTGGCATAGTAATCAGAGATCTTAGTGTCGATCTGGCTAATCCATAGAAAATCTTAGGTTAACTTTGACTGGTATAGTAATCATAAGAGTATTAGTAGCGATTCAACTGACTCAGACGAAAGTCTCAAAATATCTTCAACTGGCATAGTAATCAGAGAGATCTTAGTGTCGATCTGACTGATCCAGAGAAAAGCATAGGTTAACTTTGACTGGCATAGTAATCAGGAGAATCTTAGTAGCGATTCAACTGACCCATACAAAAGTCTCAGAATATCTTCAACTGGCATAGTAATCAGAGAGATCTTAGTGTCGATCTGGCTGATCCAGAGAAATTATTAGGTTAACTTTGACTGGCATAGTAATCAGGAGAATCTTAGTAGCGATTCAATTGACCCAGACGAAAGTCTCAGAATATCTTAAACTGGCATAGTAATTAGAGAGATCTTAGTGTTGATCTCGCTGATCCAGAGAAAATATTAGGTTAACTTTGACTAGCATAGTAATCAGGAGAATCTTAGTAGCGATTCAACTGACCCAGACAAAAGTCTTGGAATATCTTCAACTATCATAGTAATCAGAGAGATCTTAGTGTCGATCTGGCTGACCCAGAGAAAATCTTAGGTTAACTTTGACTAGTATAGTAATCAAGAGAATCTTAGTAGCGATTCAGCTGACCCAGACGAAAGTATTGGAACCTCTTCCACTGGTATGATAATCAGAGAGATCTTAGTGTCGATCTGACTGAACTAGAGAAGGTCTTGTGAGGACATCCTTCTGAGGAAATTCCTGGAATAGCCCTTTGTTAGACGTAGCTTGTTGATTTGATCTTTTCCCTGAAAGGTAAAGAGTTAGTCGTATGCAATGTCATGATGTATGAAATGCATTTTGATGATGTTCTCAAAATAAATGAGATTGCGTTGTATGAAATATGTATGCGTATGCCATGATGTATGAATATGGGATGCTATTGCGGTATTTCTTAGTTGGGAAAAATAAATCCCAGACTTCCGTTGAAGAGTATTGGGAAGTTGAATTCTTCATTTCCGCTGGGGATGGTAAATAGAGATGACTATGCTGGGGATTTACTCCTTTCTGTTTGCGAATATTCTGTCGGGGAGAGACTTTGCCTGGGAATAACTCCGCGGGGGAATAACTCTGTTTGCGAGAGGAGATGCCTTGCTGGAAGATTTTGCCGATTCGGAGAGATAAACTCTGCCGGGGGATGGACTTCCGTAGCTAGAGGAATAAACTCTGCTGGGGGTTGAGCATCCGCATTCAGATAAATAAACTCTGCTTGGGAGGAGGTTTCGCAGTCAGAGAAATAAACTATGCTCGGGAGAAAGCTTTATAAACTGTTTACAATTATAAAACTCGGTTGGGGAATATGGATATCGGCTCTCTGAAGGAACTTTGCTGGAGAAAGTAACTCTTTTTGTGGAAGAAGAGATCCAAACTTTTGGTTGCCTATACTCTGTGGGGAGTGTAGATGTCACGGGGTTGTATGCTGAGGATACGGCAATGACTTTGCATCAAGACGTTTCTGTCCCTGTACCTGTTGGAGAAATTACCCGCGGAGGCTTTGTGGATGGATCTATGTGTTGAAATAAGTGTCAGAATGACATCCGTCTCTGGATCGTATCTGAACTGTATTTGAAGAGAATCTGAATAAGTATCAAGATGACATCCGTCTCTAGGTCGTACCTGAACCATTTCTAGATGAGAATCTGGAGTAAGTGTCAGGATGACATCCGTATTTAGATCGTATCTTCACCGTTTCTAGATGAGAATATGGAGTGAGTGTCAGGATGACATCCGTATTTGGATCGTACCTGGAACGTTTCTAGATGAGAATCTGAAGTGAGTGTCAGGATGACATCCGTATTTGGATCGTACCTGAACCGTTTCTAGATGAGAATCTGAATAAGTATCAGGATGATATCCGTCTCTGGATCATACCTGAACCGTTTCTAGATGTGAATCTACTTTATTCATAATGTTTCTGTTGGGGAAGGGAAACTTTGTAATCTGCTTGGGGAATCCCGAGAAGCTTGGCGACTTCATTGGGGAATTTTCGTTGGAGCAATAATTTGGAGATTTTGCTCTGACGAGGGTATGAGAACACCTGACATCAATAGGTTGTAAGCTGAGAATATGGCAGTGACCTTGTAGTAGAATTCCCATGTCTCGATACCTGTTGTAGAAAATATCAACCGAGGATTTTGTAGATGGTTTGACTATTATCCCAACTCTTGGAGTCCTTGGTGAATGCAGATCAGGGTAATAAACCTTATACTGATTAGACAAGTGACGAGATGATGGGACGTAGTCGTACGCTTTAATCCCTAACTTTTGCCTGGACCATCTTTTCATATTTTCAGTCCACCGGAATACCCTTTTTTTTACTCAAGCCTCCTTTTCAGGTTTTCTACTTGCCGGGTGTATAATTTTTTTTTTGTTTTTATCCCTAATTTTTGTCCGAACCCTTTTGGTTCGCCGAGATGCCCTTATTTTTTCCTAGACCAGTCAATCTAGCGGGTCTTTGTTCACACATAGTGTTTTCCGACTATGTCCATGTTCATCGGGTACGGAGAATTGTCACTGTTCATAGTAGTAAGTGTTTCCATACTGCCAGAAGATGTTTGTTTGATCATACATGATTCGTTGCTGGAATTCATGCCTAATATCCCAAGTGATTCAGATGGAGATCTGCCCCTGGATATTTGGCATTTTTGAGAGACTCCTTGAATCTTGACTTGACTGCCCAAGATGATGGACAATGATCATGCCGTGCCCCTTGTTTGGAAGTGTTTTTCACTGGAATGTCTTTCCATCTGAGTTGATTCTGCTCATTGAGAGGATTTCTGTTCATTGAATATTTGTCTGCGAATTTCTCTGTTGTTGAACAAATAGTCATATGCAAACAAGGGTATTTTAAGAATGCAAAGCTTATGTCTATCTTGAAGTTTGAAAGTTCATTTTTTAGTAAAACAAATAAATTTTGTAAAAGTGTGATATCAACTCGGGATTTATAGCGAACCCTACAGGAGTCAGGATACCTTTTGTAACAATATGCTTTCAAACTAACCCATGCTTCAGCTAAGACTTTTAAGGGTTATAACATGGTTTGGTTGACGGTTTAAGAAACAAAAGATAAAGGCTCAAATTTTATTTGTACCCACCCGTTCTTCGTGATGTTCTTCGATCCTATGCTCAATTAATTGTGCATTTTGAATCCCAGTTGAGTTTTGGAATGTCCTTGATATTTCGGTGATGGTTCAGAGATTGGATGTTTATTTGGAAGAGGCAGTCATTTTGTAATCTCTTTTTTTTGTTAAGGATTTATAGTAACCTCTTTTTTTGTGGTTTTCGTTATCCCTTCTTTTGCATGAACTATTTCTTTTGTAATTACAGTCAGTGGGATGCCCCAGTTTTTTTCTTAAGTCTCCTTCATAGGTTTTGACTTAACGAGCTTTTCGTTTGAAAAATAATGACTGCCTGCTTTGATGATTAGGCGGAACCATCACCATATTTTGGAAGGTATCTTCTACACTATTTGTCGTGTATGAAGGATGAGCTTGTGACTGAATGCGCCTCTGAATTAACTGAGAAAACTACCCTGCCTCAGGTTATGATTAAGGGTTTTAATTTGTGTGAAAATAAAAACTCCTACTTCTTAGGCTCAAAGGGGTTGACTAGGGATTATCTTCCTTATAACTCCACTGTTTAGGATTTGAAACAACGCTTGTACATCGTCAGCGGGGTCTGTTCAAAGGCATAATGTAGAGATTATGGTATTGTTCTCATCATCCTCCCTCTAAAGGCTTAGAGATTTTAATCAAGAATTTAATATCACAAAAGGGTAGTAAGAAACTAGTTCCAGCATAGTGCAAACAAATTCATTCAAGACAAACATGTGCAGTGCATTGATGAAATAACAAGGTTTCATATGAATAAATGTTCGAACAACCAAAATAAAATTACAAATTGAAAATTCTAATGAACAAAAGCCTCTTTGTCTGATCTTGTCACTTCAGATGGTGTGCCTTGGAGGGATAACAGAAGAATTCCAGTTGACCATCTTGTGCGAATTCCAATTCTCCCTCATCGATCAGGTCTTAAATTTTGTATTTTAATGTCCGACACCTATCAGTATCATGCCCTGGAATGTTGGAGTGATATGCACACCTTGCATTTGGATTATACATTGGAGATGTAGTATTGGGATTTGTAGGAGGATCCCTCAACGTGATCAAATTCAATTTCAACATGTGTTGCAAGACTTGCGACATTGGTATGCTGAGTTTGGTAAACTGCCTCTTGGGTGTATCTTGATTACTCTGATTAACCCGTTGTTTTTGGCGAGGTTGTTGTTGAACTCGTGAGGTAGTAAAAATTTGGAAAGGTCCACTCTTCACCAAACCAAACTCTTGTCTTCTTGGAGGTTGATCAATGACTTGGTCCCTAGCCTCGACTACTTGCTTCATACGGTTGTATCCGTCTTGATGAAGTTTGTTGGTAATGGCTCTCAACTCTTCTTGTCCCCGGGCTAGGCCTTGGATAAGAGTCATCTATCCCAGCATCTGGGTTCTCATTTCTTCTACCTCAGCTTGCAGTTGGTCCAACCGTTCGTCCTTATTGTCTTCAGGACTTTTCTTAGCCAGATCCCCAGCGAGGAGTGCTTTCAACTCTTTCTACCCCTTGGATAGGTTTAGGAACATTTCCATGAATTGAGCCTCTTAAGTTTGGAGATCTCCGTTGTCTTGTTTGAGAGCCATTGCTGAAATAAACAGCGAGAACATGAGAGACCTGTACTGGAGACTACCTGTTATGCAATGACATGTATGATATGCAAATGTTTTCAAGGATCTCGCAGGGTAAACAAGAAAATGTCAGCAGTTGATGTTTATAGCTTTAATTGAAGAACCTTGTATCATTGAGTGTCATTCTACGAGAGTCAAGCTCACCATATCAAGTGGGTCATAGCCCCTGACTCAAGTGGTTGAGTTTTGATATTTTGACGACATTAGCTAGAGGAAAATAAATCCCCTTGCCCCTTGCTAGACGTCTGATTTATCATAACCTGCATCATAAACCCTTGAGATCCTTGAAATGGTTAAGGAAATGATGTGGCCTGATGTTTATGATGTGTATGCTATGAGTTAGGGAAAAGTGTAAGGTGATGTAAGCAAGTAAACCCGGTAATAAATTCAAGTTATTAGATAATGACTGTAAACAAATCCTGCAAGGAAATCATGTTGTCAGATAAAAACCCTGCAAGTAGTTCAAGTTGAAAGCAAACAAATCACACAAGCAGCCTTAGGTTTAGGCTTGCATGAGGTTTGTAGGTAAGTACCCTCTTGAATATTCAGTTGGCTCAACCTGTCCTATTAATAGTAATCGGGTTCTAAGGAGCCTTAATATCACTGACCTTTCCTTCAGAAATTGTTTCAGCTCCGCACCGAAGTATTACGGCAAAAAAATCCTGAAAGTCTAGCCTCAATGAGTGTAGTATCGAGTATCAACCAATCTTCGATCAGAACCAATGCCGGTTATCTCACTACTTCCTAATGGCTAGGATGAGTCGATTAAAGGTTTTAAAGGTCATTTAGCGCTTAGTGACACTATGAGGAAGCTTGATATTATTCTTAACTTACTCAAGGAACATTAGTACAATCCAAAATATCGCGCTAACGTAGCCACCACTTTGTCCGTATCAGTCTACATCGTACAACCTTCATGGTTTATTGCTACTTACCTAATAAGGTGCCCCAGATCCGAGTATATAATCTATACAAGAATACCCCAACAAACCCTCAAAAATAAAGCAGTCAAAGCAAACAGAGAAAGCAATTTAAAATGATCTAGATCCTAAGGTAAACCCCACTTTATAATTCTCCCCAGCAGAGTCGTCAGTTCTGTGATACGGTGGCAGAACCGACTGTTGATACTGGTTTGCGTTGTTTGTTCGCAAATGTCACGGTAAGCAAGAGTCTCCACCGACTTTTCTTTTATCCAACAAAGGAAAGGGTGAAAAGAACAGAAAAATACCTTTTTCGAGAGTTTTTGAGTAAGGGGGGTAAATTATGAAAAGGGAAGGTGTTAGCATCCTTTCCATCCGTAGTTTTCTACGGGCTCTTAGATGCTAGCTCATGTTTTGAAAATTGCTTGAGCTTTATGTGTTTTGAAAATTATTTTGAAAATGCCTTAGTGCGGCGATTCACTTTATGGTAACTCTTGTATCAGTCCTCAAGAGTGTGATAAAGCATTTAAAAACTTTTGTTTGAAAGTGTGGTGTGAAAATTTATTTGAGCAAGTACCTAACAGTTATATACCTACTCGAAAAAATAATGTTCTTTTCCTCCTATCCTTTAGACCGTGTTATCCTTCTATTACTGAGTAGGTAACCCTAGTCGTTGGATGTTGAGGGACTATCGAAAGGGATGTAATGGTCATTGAAGGCAACATGTAAGGATACCTTAGCAGTTCGAAGGGACTGTCATCATATATTCGTAGGAAACTTCAAGGGATATTGATCATTTCTCGTAGGCAACTCGAGGGACAGTAATGGACCATGATCTTTATGATGAATTTTAAATTAAGGGTTGTAACACCCCAGTTTTAATTATTTGATTTATTTAATTGGGAATTTATTTTATTGGAGTTAATAAAATAAAAGGAATTATTTATTTTGGAATATTGAAGAAAATAAAAGAAATAAGAAAATATTGGGTTTTAAGTTATTGGGCTTGGATGTCGTTAGTAAAGAGTGGGGGTGCAAAAGAAATAAGGATATATTTTGGAACTCAAGTTATTTTCTCATATTTCACGATAACACAGAAGTTGGAGATATTTGGGATTGGAGCTCTGAAGAACGAAGAACAATCGCTCAAGAGTTCAAAGCTGCAATTTGATAAGGTAAGGGGGGCTACTACTCAATTTATATTTGCTTATGGGTTTAGATGCGATTGGTTGGGTAATCGTAGGATAATCCCATTTTCTCTGATGTTCTTACTGATCGATAACTTTAGGGTCGAATTTCGTTAGAAAAGATTAGGTTCCCTAAAGGTTGTGAATCGATTAAGAAATTAATCCCTATTGTTGATTTAGATCGAAATTGTATGATCGGGGGTTTCCCTTAGGTGTTCTAAGGATAACCTTGATGTTGTCAGATTTCCCCAAAAGGACGAATAATCACTTTTAAGGTTACCTTGATAATTGTTGGTAATTATAAAATTTAGTTTTTGGATGAAATGATTTGAAAAAGGAATTCTGTTTTCCAACGATTTTAGAAAACTATAACCTTGAAGGATTTTGAGTTATTCAATTTGTGGGAAATTGATGAACATAAGTCAGAGGCATAGGAAACTGATGTTTTGGAACTTGATGTATATTTGGATGTTCTTGTACTGCATTGCACTGCTGTAGAAATGTATTTTCGTGCAAATATGTTGGTATATGAGCTGCTGCAGGTACAGGAAAATGCTGTACGCGCTCATCAACACGGGCCGTGTTGCACAACACGGGCACCCGTGTCGATCTTCTGTATGGGCAACACGGGCCTTGTTGCACAACATGGGCACCCGTGTTGATCCCCTGTATTGATAAAGACAATGTGTTTCTGGACACATTTCCACACGGGCCGTGTTGCACAACACGGGCACCCGTGTTGAGCCCCTGTGTTGGCTTCTGAATTTTGTTTCCTGTGCTTTGTTGTGATGTACAGGAATGATTTTGTTTAATGTGCAGTGTTTGTTAGTTTTGAACATGCTGCTTAATGATATGCATAGTGTTGTGGAGGCTTGTATCGAATAATGTTTGTATGTTATGATACCAACACTATGTGGATTTTATTGTCATGCTTTTAGATAATGTTATCAAGCATGACTTATGATATAACTTGATATGATTGGTTGATGTTTAATAGTATGCTGAGTGATTACATGCTATTCATATCATGTTGTATTTGATATTGTTGATGTTACATGATATGGTTTATTGATGTTAATAGTATGCTGAGTGTTACATACTGTACATATCATGTTGCATTTGTTAATTCCCATTGTGTGGAATTAACATGGTGGCCAATATACGTGTCCGCGATTTAATGGAACGTTGAGGTGGTAGCCGTGTCCGTGATATAATGGAACGGTGAGTTATCTGTGACCCGAGATTTAATGGGGCGGTAAAATGGTACCACATGCATGGGTGTGTTGCATTATATTGAATATAACATGAATGGATGATTTTCCAATGTTGTATTTAATTGATTGTATGCATGTATTGTTGCTGAATTGTTAATGACGTTTGATGTAATTATAAGTATGAAAAGTAATATATTATGAATATATGAATTGTAAAGGTTTTCGTAAACTATGAAACATGCTAACTGTTTGGGTGATGCTTATGGTTTTCTGAATTGATTGTTATGAACGTATAATCAAATGTATAGTTGAGATGCTCACCCTTACTGTTGAATATTTCAGATTGAGGAGCTTCGTTCAGGTGCTTGGCGAAGGCTTGTTGTTTCTAGTTTATTTCCGTTTAAGTATTGTCCGGGTCATGCTCTGATAGTTGTAACTCCGGGAACGTTTGTTTGTCGAGCTGCTTTAGTCAGACTCGTTTATTTCCCTAGTATTTGGTTATAATATGATGTTGATATATTCCAGGTGTTAATCCCTGATGATTGAAAATATTATAACTTTGGTTTTATTAAATATAATATTCCGCTGTGTAAACATGTATGAGTTGCTTCTATGTTATGCATGACAGGAACTTGTTTTCATTAAAAGAGAATTGTGACATCCTCGTTAATACATGTACTCTGAAAATATGATTTTAATTATTTGCGAAATTTTATGCGGGGTTTAGAGGGTGTTACAATAGTGGTATCAGAGCATAGTCGGTCGTTGCGACCAGAGTCTTGAGTCAGTCATTCCTTGGTATGCGACTAGTGCAAGGTAACACTGTCGATACTGTATTCTGATGAGGAGTATGTTTTAATTCTCAGGAATATGGATGGAAGAGGTAACAGACGAAATGATGCTGCACTCGCTGAGGCTTTGGGGATGTTAGCTGGTGTACTTGCTGGAAATCCAAATGGAGGCGTGATTGGTGCTGATAGGCAATTGGGGAACTTCCAAAGGAACAATCCTCCGTTGTTCAAAGGTACACATGACCCTGAAGGTGCTCAGAAGTGGCTGAAGGAAATCGAAAGGATTTTCTGTGTGATTGATTGTGCTGAAGATCTGAAAGTCAGATATGGTACGCATATGTTGGCAGAAGAGGCCGACGACTGGTGGGTTGCAACAAGGACTGAAATGGTTCAGGATGGAGAGGCACTGACTTGGGCTAACTTCAGAAGGGCTTTTCTGAGGAGGTACTTTCCAGAAGATGTTCGGGGAAGAAAGGAAATTGAATTTTTGGAGCTTAAGCAGGGCAATCTGACTGTTAGTGAGTATGCTACTAAGTTCACTGAGCTGGCAAAATATTATGCACACTACAACAATGATGAGGCTGGAGAATTCTCTAAGTGTATCAAATTTGAGAATGGTCTCCGAGATGAGATTAAGCAGGGAATCAGGTACCAGTGTATTCGTAGATTTTCTGATCTGGTGGATTGTAGCAGGATCTTGGAAGAAGATATTACCAAGACTAGGTCGTCTCACTCTCGTGGGGCTGTTGATAAAAGAGGAAAGCAACATATGGACCGTGGCAAGCCATATGGTAGAGGTAACCAGAAAGCAGGTGGATGGAAAAGGCCTAGTGGGGGAGATTCTAAGGCCCCTATCAGATGCTACAGGTGTGGTGAGTTTGGTCATCATATTCGAGATTGCAAGAGTGATGAGACGAAGTGCTATAAATGTGGAAAGACTGGTCATTTGTCTATTGATTGCAAAGGGAAGTCTGTTACTTGTTACAATTGTGGCGAAGAAGGTCACATTCGTCCGCAGTGTCCTAAGCCTAAGAAGGATCAGTCAGGTGGAAAAGTGTTCGCTTTGTCTGGATCTGAGACTACTCCAGAGGATCGATTGATTAAAGGTACGTGTTTTATTCATGGCACACCTTTAGTTGCAATTATTGATACTGGTGCAACTCATTCTTTCATTTCTTTGGATTGTGCTGAGAGGTTGAAACTGGACATATCTGGTATGCGAGGTAGCATGGTTATTGATACTCCTGCATCGGGTTCAGTGACAACTTCACTTGTATGTAGGAATTGTCCTATTGAGATTTTTGGTAGAAGTTTCGGTATGGATTTAGTATGCCTACCGCTTGAACAAATTGATATTATCCTTGGGATGAACTGGTTGGAATTCAACCGGGTTCATCTGAACTGTTTTGCTAAGACGGTGATTTTTCCAGAAGCAGTTAGTGTCGAGAATTTGACTATGACTGCTAGGCAGGTACAAGAAGCAATGGAAGACGGTGCTAATGTGTTTATGTTACTCGCTTCGTTAGATGCAACAGGAAAGGTCAGGAGTGATGAATTGCCAGTGGTGTGTGATTTTCCAGAAGTCTTTCCGAATGATGTTGGTGAGTTACCTCCTGAGAGAGAAGTGGAATTTTCTATAGATTTGATTCCTGGTACGAGACCGGTGTCGATGGCACCATATCGTATGTCTGCATCTGAGTTGGCAGAATTGAAGAGTCAGTTGGAAGATTTACTGGAGAAGAAGTTTATTCGTCCAAGTGTTTCGCCTTGGGGTGCTCCGGTATTGTTGGTTAAGAAGAAAGAAGGTTCTATGAGACTGTGTGTTGATTACAGGCAATTGAACAAGGTAACCATTAAGAATCGGTATCCATTACCGAGGATTGATGATTTAATGGATCAGCTAATTGGAGCCAGTGTATTCAGTAAGATTGACTTGAGAGCTGGATATCATCAGATTCGTGTGAAAGCGGAAGATATTCAAAAGACTGCTTTTCGAACGAGGTATGGGCATTATGAATATTCTGTTATGCCTTTCGGAGTTACTAATGCACCTGGTGTTTTCATGGAGTACATGAACAGGATTTTTCATCCGTATCTGGATAAGTTTGTTGTGGTTTTTATTGATGACATTCTGATTTATTCCAAAAGTGACGAAGAACATGCGGAACATCTCAGAATTGTGTTAGAGTTGTTGAGAGATAAGAAGTTGTATGCAAAGTTGTCCAAATGTGAGTTCTGGCTGAATGAAGTTAGTTTTCTTTGACATGTGATTTCTAAGAATGGTATTGCAGTGGATCCTACAAAAGTAGAAGCAGTATCCCAGTGGGAAGCGCCGAAGACTGTTTCTGAAATCAGAAGTTTTCTTGGTCTTGCAGGTTATTACAGAAAGTTTATCGAAGGATTCTCAAAGTTAGCATTGCCATTGACAAAGTTGACTCGTAAAGGACAAGCGTTTATTTGGGATTCTGATTGTGAGAAAGGGTTCCAAGAATTGAAGCGGAGATTGACTAGTGCTCCTATTCTGATTTTGCCGAATCCGGTGGAATCTTTTGTGGTTTATTGTGATGCATCTCTGATGGGATTAGGTGGTGTTCTAATGCAGAATCAACAGGTAGTTGCGTATGCTTCAAGACAGTTGAAGGTTCACGAAAGGAACTATCCTACTCATGACTTAGAGTTAGCAGCAATTGTGTTTGTCTTGAAATTGTGGAGACATTATCTGTATGGTTCGAGATTTGAAGTGTATAGTGATCATAAGAGTTTGAAGTATCTTTTCGATCAGAAAGAGCTCAATATGAGGCAAAGAAGGTGGTTGGAATTTCTCAAAGATTATGATTTTGGTTTGAATTACCATCCTGGTAAAGCAAATGTGGTTGCAGATGCTTTGAGCAGGAAATCCTTGCATATGTCTATGATGATGGTTCGTGAATTGGATTTAATTGAACAATTCCGAGATTTGAGTCTAATTTGTGAAAGTACTCCGAAGTGTGTTCGTTTGGGTATGTTGAAACTTACTAGTGGTATTCTAGAAGAGATCAGGATCGGGCAGAAATCTGATGTTAATTTAGTTGATAAATTGACATTGATCAACCAAGGTCAAGGTGGTGAGTTTAGAATTGATGAAAATGATGTTATGAGATTTGGCAATAGAGTTTGTGTTCCTGATGTTGCAGAAATCAAGAAGAGTATATTAGAGGAAGGACATCGCAGTGGGATGAGTATTCATCCGGGTGCCACGAAAATGTATCATGATTTGAAGAAATTGTTTTGGTGGCCGGGAATGAAAAAGGAAATAGCTGAATTTGTGTATGCATGTTTAATCTGTCAGAAATCGAAGATTGAGCATCAGAAGCCGTCTGGATTTATGCAACCGATGTTTATTCCAGAATGGAAGTGGGATAGTATTTCTATGGATTTTGTATCCGGGTTGCCGAGGACTCCTAAGAATTGTGAAGTGATATGGGTTGTTGTGGATAGACTGACTAAGTCTGCTCATTTTATACCGGTGCGAATGGATTACTCAATGGAGAGATTGGCACAGTTGTATATTGAGAAAATAGTGAGTTTGCATGGAGTTCCTTCTAGTATTGTATCAGATAGAGATCCGAGGTTCACTTCGAAATTTTGGGAAGGATTGCAGAAGGCTTTGGGTACTAAATTGAGGTTGAGTTCAGCTTATCATCCTCAGACTGATGGACAGGCGGAGAGGACGATTCAATCGTTAGAAGATTTATTGCGTGCTTGTGTTTTAGAGAAGGGTGGAGCTTGGGATAGCTATTTGCCATTGATTGAATTTACTTATAACAATAGTTACCATTCGAGTATTAGTATGGCTCCGTTTGAGGCATTGTATGGTAGACGGTGTAGAACGCCTTTGTGTTGGTATGAATCTGGAGAGAGTTCAATAATTGGGCCAGAGATTGTTCAGCAGACTACTGAAAAGATCAAATTGATTCAAGAAATGATGAGAGCTTCTCAGAGTCGTCAGAAAAGTTATCATGATAAGAGGAGGAAGAATTTAGAATTCAGTGCTGGAGATCATGTGTTTATGAGAGTTACTCCGATGACGGGTATTGGTCGGGCGTTGAAATCCAAGAAGTTGACTCCGCGTTTTATTGGTCCGTTTCAGATTATGGAAAGAGTTGGAGAAGTTGCTTATCGTATTGCTTTACCTCCGAGACTTGCGAATTTGCACGATGTTTTTCATGTTTCTCAGTTGAGGAGATACATTCCAGACCCATCTCATGTAATCCAAGTAGATGATGTACAGGTAAGAGATAACCTGACAGTAGAAGCATTGCCTATGAGGATAGAAGATCGGGGAGTGAAACAGTTAAGGGGTAAAGAGATAGCATTAGTGAAGGTTGCTTGGGGAGGTCCAGCAGATGGAAATGTTACCTGGGAACTGGAGAGCCAGATGAAAGAGGCTTATCCGGAACTGTTCGTCTAAGGTATGTTTTCGAGGACAAAAACTCTTTTAGTGGGGGAGAGTTGTAACACCCCAGTTTTAATTATTTGATTTATTTAATTGGGAATTTATTTTATTGGAGTTAATAAAATAAAAGGAATTATTTATTTTGGAATATTAAAGAAAATAAAAGAAATAAGAAAATATTGGGTTTTTAAGTTATTGGGCTTGGATGTCGTTAGTAAAGAGTGGGGGTGCAAAAGAAATAAGGATATATTTTGGAACTCAAGTTATTTTCTCATATTTCACGATAACACAGAAGTTGGAGATATTTGGGATTGGAGCTCTGAAGAACGAAGAACAATCGCTCAAGAGTTCAAAGCTGCAATTTGATAAGGTAAGGGGGGCTACTACTCAATTTATATTTGCTTATGGGTTTAGATGCGATTGGTTGGGTAATCGTAGGATAATCCCATTTTCTCTGATGTTCTTAGTGATCGATAACTTTAGGGTCGAATTTCGTTAGAAAAGATTAGGTTCCCTAAAGGTTGTGAATCGATTAAGAAATTAATCCCTATTGTTGATTTAGATCGAAATTGTATGATCGGGGGTTTCCCTTAGGTGTTCTAAGGATAACCTTGATGTTGTCAGATTTCCCCAAAAGGACGAATAATCACTTTTAAGGTTACCTTGATAATTGTTGGTAATTATAAAATTTAGTTTTTGGATGAAATGATTTGAAAAAGGAATTCTGTTTTCCAACGATTTTAGAAAACTATAACCTTGAAGGATTTTGAGTTATTCAATTTGTGGGAAATTGATGAACATAAGTCAGAGGCATAGGAAACTGATGTTTTGGAACTTGATGTGTATTTGGATGTTCTTGTACTGCATTGCATTGCTGTAGAAATGTATTTTCGTGCAAATATGTTGGTATATGAGCTGCTGCAGGTACAAGAAAATGCTGTACGCGCTCATCAACACGGGCCGTGTTGCACAACATGGGCACCCGTGTTGATCTTCTGTATGGGCAACACGGGCCGTGTTGCACAACACGGGCACCCGTGTTGATCCCCTGTATTGATAAAGACAATGTGTTTCTGGACACATTTCCACACGGGCCGTGTTGCACAACACGGGCACCCGTGTTGAGCCCCTTTGTTGGCTTCTGAATTTTGTTTCCTGTGCTTTGTTGTGATGTACAGGAATGATTTTGTTTAATGTGCAGTGTTTGTTAGTTTTGAACATGCTTCTTAATGATATGCATAGTGTTGTGGAGGCTTGTATCGAATAATGTTTGTATGTTATGATACCAACACTATGTGGATTTTATTGTCATGCTTTTAGATAATGTTATCAAGCATGACTTATGATATAACTTGATATGATTGGTTGATGTTTAATAGTATGCTGAGTGATTACATGCTATTCATATCATGTTGTATTTGATATTGTTGATGTTACATGATATGGTTTATTGATGTTAATAGTATGCTGAGTGTTACATACTGTACATATCATGTTGCATTTGTTAATTCCCATTGTGTGGAATTAACATGGTGGCCAATATACGTGTCCGCGATTTAATGGAACGTTGAGGTGGTAGCCGTGTCCGCGATATAATGGAACAGTGAGTTATCCGTGACCTGAGATTTAATGGGGCGGTAAAATGGTACCACATGCATGGGTGTGTTGCATTATATTGAATATAACATGAATGGATGATTTTCCAATGTTGTATTTAATTGATTGTATGCATGTATTGTTGCTGAATTGTTAATGACGTTTGATGTAATTATAAGTATGAAAAGTAATATATTATGAATATATGAATTGTAAAGGTTTTCGTAAACTATGAAACATGCTAACTGTTTGGGTGATGCTTATGGTTTTCTGAATTGATTGTTATGAACGTATAATCAAATGTATAGTTGAGATGCTCACCCTTACTGTTGAATATTTCAGATTGAGGAGCTTCGTTCAGGTGCTTGGCGAAGGCTTGTTGTTTCTAGTTTATTTCCGTTTAAGTATTGTCCGGGTCATGCTCTGATAGTTGTAACTCCGGGAACGTTTGTTTGTCGAGCTGCTTTAGTTAGACTCGTTTATTTCCCTAGTATTTGGTTATAATATGATGTTGATATATTCCAGGTGTTAATCCCTGATGATTGAAAATATTATAACTTTGGTTTTATTAAATATAATATTTCGCTGTGTAAACATGTATGAGTTGCTTCTATGTTATGCATGACAGGAACTTGTTTTCATTAAAAGAGAATTGTGACATCCTCGTTAATACATGTACTCTGAAAATATGATTTTAATTATTTGCGAAATTTTATGCGGGGTTTAGAGGGTGTTACAAGGGTCATTGCTAAGATATCCCTACATTCGAGGGACATGACCATTGTTTTTCCGAAGGCAACAAGTGAGGTTACCCTAGAGGTGCGAGTGTGCAAATGATTCAGTTCAGTTATTTATCTTGCAATTAGGGTTTTCTATCATTCATTTTTATCTTGCCATACAATCCTATTAATCTAAGCATTGCATAAAATATAGTAGCAGAAGATAAAAGCGAAAATGTAAACCTAGACTATTACAGAGCTTTGGGGCAGTTACATAATAGTGAAGAGTGCGGAAAAGAAATCCTAAAACTATTACATCCCGGAAGCAATTACATGATAATGATGAAAAAAAGCGGGAAAAATAAAGCTACGCTATTACAGTTAGACGACGTACACTTTATCTAGGAAAATAAAAATAAGATGAAAATAGCAAAGAAAATGTTTTGGTGATTTTTTTATGAAAAATGATTTATGATAATTAATTAAATAAACATAAAAAACATAATTAATTTTAATTAATAAAAAAAATATTAATTTTGAAAAAAGTTAATTAAAATACCTAAATCCTAATTAGTTTGAATTTAAAAAAAGGTTAATTTTGAAAAAAATTAATTAAAATACCTAAATCCTAATTAGTTTGAATTAAAAAAAAGGTTAATTTTGAAAAAAATTAATTAAAAAAAACCTAAAAACCTAATTAATTTTAATTAAAAAAAAGGTTAATTTTGAAAAAAGGGTTAATTAAAAAAACCTAAAACCTAATTAATTTTAATTAAAAAAAAGGTTTAAACAAAAGTTTATGTGTAATGATTAACAAGAAAGAATTAAGTTTGCCAAAAAATAGATAGGGGAAGAAACATCTATGAAAAATAGGGTTAGAAAATACAAATAATGCAAATGTCAAGGGTGGGTGTTGAACAAAAAATTAATTTAAAACCTAAAATTAAATTTAAAAAACTTAAAATTAATTATTTGAGATTATTATGAAAAATCAAAGGTTTGTGAAAAATGTTAGGTATTATGAAAAAGGTGATTTTAAATAGAAAGAAGGAAAATAGGTAAAAGAATAAATAGAAAAGAAGAAAACCAAAACCAATAGGGGCGGGTGTTGAACCCATGCCCTTAACCTCCTCAGGATGTCTACCTTGCCATGCATTGGTGGTTGTTATGATCCGGTCTCAGTGTTTTGTAATAAACCTACATGAGACCATTAGATGGTCCAAACTTGTAGTGTTGAATCTCATGAACACAGTAAACAAATTAGTATACCATGTGTGATCGGTGGATCTGGAACTGACTGTTTAACGCTGGATCGCGAAATGTCGCGGAAGCAAGAGTCGCCACCGTCTTTTATTTTCTCCAAATGGAAAGGACAAAAGCACCGAAAAATTCCTTATAGAGATTGCTCTCGGTTCGGGAGGTAGGTTATAGAAAGGGAAGGTGTTAGCACCCTTTCTATCCATGGTTATCCATGGGCTCTTAGATACTTGCTCATTTGTGTTTTCAAAAATGGTTTGTTTGCTTTTCAACTGTGGGTTTTAAAAAGTTTCTTTGAAAATTTCAGTTCGACTCTTGTATCGGTCCTCAAGAGTGTTTGAAAAGTTGTTTTCGAAAGCTTTTTGAAAAGGTGTCAGTGTGAAAAGTCTTTTTGAATTTGTTTTGAGATTAGAGCAAGTATCTACGAGAACCTACCTACCCTAAGGAATTCGTCTGTGTAAATGTCCTTTAAAGTAGTGCCATCCCACCATTGAGAGGTAGGTAGCACCACCGTTGGAGGTGTTCGGGTCAATTCGAGGTTCGGGACATGGTGATCACCAGAGCAATGGGAAGACACCTTAGAAGCTACCCTCATGCCAGGTTCCCGGATCATGAGGACTTACTAAGACATCCTCTACTCGACGATCACCTTTCGAGGCAAGGCAACAGTGAGGCGTACCCTAGGGGTGATGTGTGATTTGTGTGTCGTTTTCATTTATTTTTGTCTTTTGTCATGTTATTGGTGTTCTACGCTTGTTTTTATTTTTTGTCCATACATTCTTGCATGCTTTTGAGTTAGCAGTTAAAAAGTTGCGAGAAAAGTAAATTCTAAGCTATTACAAACGGCGCGGGTCCACATCGTCAAAATTAACCAGGACCCGATTTGACAAAAAATAAAGAAATTAAAAGTGCGAGAAGTAATTACAAGGCCTCGGGGGAGATACATTAATATTTACAATAAATAAGATAAGTGCGCGAATTGGAAATTTATCGAAACGAGGGCGTTGGACCCTTTTGCAAAATTAAATTACATGATGAAATTAATTAATTAATTAGAGTTAAAAGAAAAAAAGGACTTATTTTTGGTGTTTTTTAGTATTTTAGGATTTAATAGAAAAAATTAATTAATTAAAATCAAGATAAGATGCAAACCCTAATTCTATTTTATTTTAATTTTTTAAGAAAACATTAGAAATTTTTAACCTAAATTAAACCTAACTTTTACATGCAAATTTGATTATAAAAATAAATAAAATAAATATTTAATTATTTGAAAGAAAAATAAAAAGGGTGAAAAATTATTAATTAAACCTAATTCTACTTCTTTTTAGATTTTTTTATTAAAAGAATTAAAATTAACCTAATTTAAAACTAAATTTAATTACATGCAAATTTATTCATGAAAATATTAAAACAAAAATATTTATTATTTTAATTCTTTTTTCTGATTTTTTTGTGATATTTTATATTTTGTGAAAATATTTAAATTAATTAAACAAGCAATAATTAAAATAAAAATGAAATTAAAAATAAAGAAAGCAAAAAAAATTATGCAAACCTAGGGGGTGGTAGTCCCCAAAGTGGAGGTGTGATTATGGAAATTCTGGCCCAATAAGCCTGGTCCATTTGACTTTTTTGAGTAGCATGCTGAAGCGTGGACCAAGGTTTATGGTGCTCTCCAACTCTCAGCCTTTGATTTGAATCTGTTAGACGCGTGGACGTTAGATAGCGAGAGTGTATGGTGAACCACACTGCTGAGCCTGCATATGAACGCAAATTGGGAAAAAACAAATGGAAAGGGTGAAAACCTGGGATCGAACCCAGGTCATTCACTTTACTAACAACTTCATTGCCACTGAGCCACTACGTATGCGTTTAATATATAATAGTTAATAAACACTATAAAAGAAAAGAAAGTCAGTGGCCCCCCAACGCGCGAATTTTTGAATCAACCTATCACCGTTTGCCAACACATCATCTTCTTCATGTTCCTGAAATATAAACAACATAAGCAACGGTTTTTACACCGTTGCAGAAAGTGTCTTTACAGAAAATAACGATTAGCACTAGGGCAATCATAAATTAAGTGCGAGGGTATATTTGAGATCGTCCAGAAGCGCTGAGTTGAATGGTGGTAGTCTTGAGGGCCAATTTTTCCTCATTCAAGAACCCCTAATCTGAAGCTTGCAAAACCCTAAAACTTGGCAATGGTGAAATCGTGTATACAGCATAAAAACATAATTGAATCATATGGTTAGCATTAGGATGGCATAAGGAATGCAAATCAACAATTAAAATGCCGTAAGAATGCCTAAATGTCAAAACACGATCATGATTTTTTCTCTGTACAGGGGCGGTTCTTGTTACCAATTCTTTGAGCTTTGATGGATGTTTTTGGTTGGAACACGTCCAGCAATCTTCAAGGAAGCTAATGGAATCAGTTTCGTGCCTTGGAACCACCTACAAGTCAGTTTTCAGAATTGAGTTGTTTTGCAAAATTTTCAAGTTTGTCAATGGCTTTTGGAGCAGCTGTGCGTGTTTTCTCATTAGGGTTTCCTTTAGGCTTATGTAGTGAGTCCATTAGGTCAAGAAAAGTAGAACAAATCCAATGCAATGATGGTTTTTGAAAATTTGATTTTTAAGGATCTTTTTCAATCTTTTCCATGTGTTCTTTGTTCTCAATCATGATCAATCAACCCAAATCTTTCCTTATTTAGTTAGGCACGAAATATTGAGAGTAAAACATGTACAAAAAGATTTGTTAGGTTAAGTTAAGTATTTTTCACATATTTAATTGATTTAAATGAATTAATATAAATAAAAATTCAAATAAATAAATAAAAAATGAAGAAATACTTCCCTTTGGGCCAAGTGGTCGTGCATATGTCATGGATGATGAATTATGGAAGAAAAATGGGCCCATTAGCAATTTTAGGTCATTTGAATCAATGTTGACTTTTCAAAATATCCAAAAATTTCCCAACTTCCACAAGGCATAACTTGCTAAATTTTAAGCTTTTCTCATGTTCTTGGACATTTTAGAAAGGTCTTTGAGTCCTCTAACCAATTCCTTTGGTCCCATGTCATTTTGATTTACCAATCTCAAGTTATGGCCTTTGACTTAAAGTCCCTTTTTGTTGACTTTTGAAAATGACCTATAATGTTGAAATTGATAACTTTTTGTGAGAGCATTTCTTGGACTTGAAGTATGAAGATGAGTTGTAGGAAATGTCTTTCTCTTCAAAATGAGCTTTGGATGGGATTTTTCTGATAATCCATGTGAAAGTTATGCCCTGGTCAATTTCAGTTGACTTTTTCAACTGTCCAAATAAGGAAACTTTTGCATCTTGATGATTTTTGAGCCAAACTTTGAGAATCATGATCAAGCATTGATCAAATGATGTTTGTGGCTTCAAAATGATATGTTGACCAAAAATTTGAACTTTTGACTGTCAAATGACTATTTTGCCCCTACAGTTGACTGTAGTGCAATCTAGGGTTTTGACTGTGCAATTTTGAGCTGAATGCCTTGAAACTTGATATGAGGATACTTGACCATATTTGTAGGCATGTGAGACTTGATTGGACCTTTAGAAACTTCATTTTCTTGATCAGACTCAAAACCCTAATTTTGACTGTAATAGGAGATCTTTGACTGTGCAACCCTTAGGGAGATTTTGAAGCTTTGACTTGGCAATTTCCTGAAGAATATGGGAGGGCAAATTTTGGGGTACAACACCATGAAATACAAAGAAAATAAATATATGAAATCTTGTAATGTTAAAACCGATATGACATGTATGAATGCTTCTACACCTTTTTGATCATGGAGATCAAACCGGCCTTACCCTTACCGGAGAAGCAGTGAGATGGGGGTTTGTAACGAGGATGACTTGTTTGTAGTGAGATGAAGGTTTGTAACAAGGATTTCAAGATTTTTAGGATTCTTGAAAGAACTTGATATTTTGACAAGGTTGTGTCAAAGTTTTTTTTTTCTTCGTATCTGTGTGAAAAGAATGAGATTATATAATGGAAATTAGAGCAAAGATATGGGCTTTGGATATGCAATTGGGCCTCCAATAACCACAAGCAATAGTGAAGATTTTTATTCACTTGAGTCTGACACGTTCCAGGCTAAATCACAGGGATTTAAGTGCAATTTTTGAAGTTAAAATGTGAAATCAAAATATAGCCGACATTGTGAACTAACTCTTGTCCGAAAATAGGCTCAATCGGATAAACGGTGAATTAGTTATGAATTTTTGAAGTTTTGCCTCAAACAAACTTATTTTGGGCTCCAGTGTCAATTCTGACACGTTCTTCAATAAAAAACTGGTATTGATCGGAGCAGAACCCGGTCTCTACTTTGGAAGAAAAGTTGTAGATCTCTGAGTCAGTGACCTTGTGTGAAAAGATGGGTCTGATCCGATAAAAATTGACCGAGTTATGAATTTTTGAAGTTTCGACCCAGATGAAATAATATTCAGCATTCAGGATTTTCGGTGCGTCACGCGCAATCTGGGCAAAAAAAGAAGGGCTTTTGGATACCTTTCTGTGATACGGTGGCAGAACTGACTGTTAATACTGGTTTGCGTTTTTTGTTCGCAAAATGTCACGGTAAGCAAGAGTCGCCACCGAATTTTATTTTATCCAATCAGGAAAAGGAAAAAGAACAGAAAAACCTTTTTCGAGATGTTTCTGAGTACGGGGGGTAGATTATAGAAAGGGAAGGTGTTAGCACCCTTTCTATCCATGGTTTTCCATGGGCTCTTAGGTACTTGCTCATTTTGAAAACTGCTTGTGTGTGCTTGTTTTGAAATTTTTTGTTTTACTTCGTGTTAACCCTTGTTTCTGTCCTCAAGAGTGTTACGAAGTTGTTTTTGAAAATTTGTTTGAAAAGTGTTTGTGTGAAAAAGATTTGTTTGTTTGAGCAAGTTCCTAGGAACTAATCTACCTACTTGAAAAAAGTCTGTTCGTTTTCCTTTTAGACAATGCTATCCCATTATTGAGAAATAGGTAGTATCATCGTTGGAGTTTTAAGGGACATTCGAAGGGACAAATACGATCACAAAGGCAATGTTAGGAAATGTTAGTAATCATCTTAAAGCCTTAAAGATCTTTTTACGAGGCAACATCCAAATGGGTCATTTTAGATCTTTCGGGGCTAGAGGACAACCACTAACAAACCCTATACTTCATGACCGTTTAACCGAAGGCAACCAGAGTGGAGTAAACCCTAGGAGTGAGCATGCGCGAGTGTAATTTTCAGTTAATTTATCTTTGCACATTTAGGGTTTTCTACTATATTAGTTTTCAGTTTGTCTTTCCATACAATCCTATTAACATACATCTAAACAGTTTATAATTTGCGGAAATTAAAGCGAGAAAGTTAAAGTCCTAGCTATTACAGGGCTTTCGCAGATACATAATTATTTTGGACTGAAAATAAAAATGCGGAATTTAAAACCCTAATTACTATTACAAACTCGGAGCATTTACAATAATAATAAAAAAAAGAAATTAAAAAAAATGCGCGCGACGAATTAAATGCGAGGAATAATTAGGAAAACCGAAAAGTCTATTTGAAAAAGATTTAGGTTATTTTTGAGAAAAGATTAAATTATATACCAATTAACCTTAATTCTAATTGATTTAAATTATGAAAAAAGGATTAAATTGCCCTAAATAATTAAACTAATTAAAAAACAAAGTATTTTTTATGAAAAATATGATTTTTGATGTTTTTTTGTGATTTTTGATTTTATGATAAAAAATGATTTTGTGTTATTTTGTGAAAAAGGATAATTAGTAAATAATAAAAAGAATTAAAAATAAAAAAGGAAAGAGATGGGCCTGTTAGAAGCAATCCAGGGGGGTGTATATTGAATTGTTCAGGCCCAAGAACTGCTGAGCCCATTCCACGCGTGAGATCTAGTGTTGCCCCTTTCTGATAGTGTACCATGGCCCTTCTTTGATGGAGCGCTGGATTTGGATTAGAGATGCATTAAACGGATGGATGGTTGTAGCGTATGGTAGATGCTTGGCAAGGTAACGCATGGGAACTGCAAAGGGATGTTAAGAAAATAAAGAAAATTACTGGGACCTGGGATCGAACCCAGGTCCTCCCACTCGCACATACGCACGCTTAACCAACTGGGCTGCAAGGCTTAATTGTTAATGTAATAACAAAAATACATAATATATAAAACAAAGTGGACAACTGAAAAATGCGGGAAATTTGAATTGCCCAATCAGGCTGGGACACGCCATCGTCTTCCCCACAGATCAGTCGCTTTAGGTTAGGGACTTTTACCTACGGCCAAACTCCATGGCTATAGCACTACAAGTTTCAAAAATAAACAGCAATCATGATAAATTAATTCTAAGCACATGGATCAACTCGTCTTGATGCCATGAGTATCATGGTGTTCTTTTCTTGGCCCAATTTAACCTGTATAGAAAAACCCTAAAACGGCAAAGCAAACCCTAACAATGGCAATTATGAGTACAGGCACTGAAACATCAATTAAACCATTCAAACATGTTTCAAATATGTCAATCAACGTAAATATATCATTAGAACATGTTTATGATGCAAGAATCATTGTAATCAAATTTGAAAAAGAAAGCAAACCGCGTGAGTGTTATGTGACGATTATGGGCTCGTGGAGGCGTGCAACCGATTGGAAAATGTTCTGGAGATATCCAGGAATCTATTAGGAGCTTTGGAATGGCTTAAATTGACCTATAGGTTAGAAAATGATTCACCAATTTCTTGCAAATTTTTGAGTTTTGTTCTGGGGTTCTCACGACTTCAACCCTTGTTTTCTTGCCTTGGTTGTGCATTGTATTTGTACTAGAGCATATTAGGTCAATAAAAACAATTTGTATCTTGGTAAATCATGGAGATTTGATTTGATTTTTCTCCTTGTATGATATGTTTCCAAAATAGGCCTAATCATGCCATCTTCGTTCTAATCATCCCTTGTATGATTTGATCTGATATGCCAGCCTAATTGGATTTGATTCCTACAAAAAATCAGATCAAAAATCAATCTTTTATATTTTTTGCAATTTATTTGATTTAATTAAACTTTTAAATAATAAAAAATCAAAATAAATAAATAAATAAACAAAAAATGTGTGGATTCTTATTTGGATCGTGGACCATGTTTCCAATAAGATTCAATCATGAAAAGCTAGGCCCATTTGCCGAAAAAGCGCTTTTGAGCACATTTGACTTTTGGCTATTTTGCAAAAATGGTCAACTTTGACAAGGCATATCTCCTCCAATTTTAACCCTAGAGAGGTGTTCTTGGACTTTTTAGAACGCTTAGGATGTCCCATAAACAACCCTTTTTGTTTCATCTCAATTGGGTCTTCCATGTTCATGTAAGAAGCTTTGACCCAAAAGGTGTTTTTGTTGACTTTTCAAAAGGACCTATAATGTAGAAATTCATATCTTTTGATGAGTGCATATTTTTAACTTGTTGGATGAATATGAGTTGTAGGTAATTGCATCCTCTTCAAAATGAGCCTTTGATGGAAAATTTATGATAAAGTATGAAGAAGTTATGCTTGGTCAAAATTTGGTTGACTTTTCCTGTGAAACCCTAATTTAGCAAATTTTGGGTTTTGATGAATTTGGGGGCATTCCTTGAGGAATCATGATCAACCCTTGATCAAATGATGGATATCTCTTCAAAATGTTGATGTTGACCAAAAATCATGAAGTTTGACTGTATGTGGGCCACAATTGACTTTTGACCTAGTATAGATGATTTTTAGGCATCTAGGCAATTGACTGAGCAAACTTCTTGTGCAAGGCATGAGACTTGACATGGATGATCTTGAGGACATATTGGGACCATGGAAGGAATTTGGGACCTTTGAAGTTCCCACACCCTGATGAAAATGGAAACCCTAGTTTGAGGTACATTGCCTTAGGAAAGAGTTTGTCTGGTCAACTCTTGGGCATCCTTGAGCAAGTTGAGGACCTCAATGGGCATGTGTTGAGTAAAATGAGAGGGCAAATTTTATGGTACAACAACTTCCCCTGTTCAATCTTCTTAAACATGAGGATGTAGATTGGCTGACTGCCTTTCGTAATTTAAAGGTGGAAGATGATTGAACACTAGAGTGCCCAGAAATTTGCACTCGTCTGAGATGGTGCTTGACTGTGTAGGTAGGATTGGGAATGGGCTTACAGATGCCATTTTGATGAGATGACGGAAGGTCACCGGAGACGGGCTTAAAGATGCCATCTAGAAGATATGACAGAGAATCGTCGGAGATGGGCTTAAAGATGTCATCTAGAGGATGTTGATTTCCCGAGATATTCCTTTGATGAGAATTCCTGTTCCTGTCGTTGAGGAGGAATCTACTAAGGAATGTTGGTCTCTGTCTTGCGATAAATGGAATTTTAGGAACTTCAGTTGTCCGTTACTCTACTGGGGAATCATCTCTTAGTCGAGGAGACGAAAAGGAACTGCTATCTTGTTGTGCTCCAGGACTTACAGTGATTTGCTGAGGATAATGAGATTAACTGCTATCTGGTCGTGCTCCAGGTTTCACAGTGACTTACTGGGGAGATGAGATAAACTTGCTATTTGGTCGTGCTCCAGGCTTTGCAATCTCAAAAATTGTTATATGGTCGTGCTCCAAGCTTCAGAAGGAATTAAGTGGTTATCCGGTCGCATCCGGGTTTCAAATTGAATTTAAGGCACACTAACATCCGGTCATTTCCAGGCTTCATAGTAATTGGCCAAGTAAACTGTTATCTGGTCGAATTCCAAGCTTCACAGTACCTTATACTGTTATCTGGTCGTGCTCTAGGTTTCACAGCGTCTCTTGTCGTAATCTGGTCGTGCTCCAGACTTCACAACGTCTCATACCGTTATCTGGTCGTGCTCCAGGGTTCACAGTGTCTTATACCATTATCTGGTCGTGTCCCAGGCTTCAGTAATTTGGAGAAATTAAGATATTATCCGGTCGATTTTCGGGCTTCATAGCTTGAATTTGAGATATACCACTATCTGGTCGATTCCAGGCTTCATAGTATTTTGGAGAAATTAAGATATTATCTGGTCGATTTCCGGTCTTCATAGCTTGAATTTGAGATATACCACTATCTGGTCAATTCCAGGCTTCATAGTATTTTGTAGAAATTAAGACATTATCCAGTCGATTTCCGGGCTTCATAGCTTAAATTTGAGATATACCACTATCTAGTCGATTCCAGGCTTCGTAGTATTTTGTAGAAATTAAGATATTATCTGGTTGATTTTCGGGCTTCATAGCTTGAATTTGAGATATATGACTATCTGGTCGATTCCAGGCTTCGTAGGATAAATCAGGGGAATCTTAGCGGCGATTCGGCTGACCCAGACGAAAGTCTTAGAACATCTTTAACTAGAATATAAACCTTAGTGTCAGTTTGACTGAACCATAGAAAATCTTGAAAAGTGTTGGAATATCTTCAACTGGAATAGAAACCTTGGTGTCGGTTTGACTGAACCAGAGAGAACTCGAGTTGTCTTCAACTGGGAGAGAAATCTTAGTATCGATTTGACTGAACCCGGGAGAGGTCTCGGATTAACTTTGACTGGCATAGAAATCAGGGGAATCTTAGCAGCGATTCGGCTGACCCAGACGAAAGTCTTAGAACGTCTTCAACTAGAATAGAAACCTTAGTGTCGGTTTGACTGAATCAGAGAAAATCTTGAAAAGCGTTGGAATATCTTCAACTGGAATAGAAACCTTGGTGTCGGTTTGACTGAACCAGAGAGAACTTGTGAGAACTTGATTGCATCTTTCCTTGAAAGGTAAAGAGTTAGTCGTATGTAATGTCATGATGTATGAAATGTATTGAGTAATGATGTTCTTAAAATAAATGAGATTGTGCTGTATAATATATATGCGCATGCCATGATGTATGGATATGCAATGCTATTGTGATATTCTCTAGCTGGGGAAAATAAATCCTGGATTGCTGCTGGAGAGTATAAGGAGTTGAGTTCTTCGTTTCCGCTGGGGATAATGACCGAAGATGATTAGCTGGAGATTTACATCCATTCTGCTTAAGAATATTCTGCCAGGAGAGACTCTGTCTGAGAACAATCCTGCGGGGAATGACTCTATGGGGAAGGGAGATACTCTGTTAGAAGATCTGCTGATTTGGAGAAATAAACTCAGCTGAGGATGAACTTCTATTGCTGGAGAGAAGAGCTCTGTTGGAGATTGAGCTTCCGCTGTCATAGAAATAAATTCTACTTGGGAGAAAACTTTATAAACTATTTATGATTATAAAGTTCGGCTGGGGAATACAGATATCAGCTTTCTGAAGGAACCTGCTGGGGAAGGAATTCCTACTTGGGGATACAGAGGTCGAACCTTGGTTGTCTTGGCTCTGTGGGGAATACAAATATCACGGGCGTGTATGCGATAGTGACTTCACTTCCAACTGTCTTTGCCCCTTGTACCATGCTGGAAAAAGTACATGCAGAGATTTTGTGGATGGATCTATGTTGTGATTGTACCTGAACATGTATTTAATGAGTGTCAGGATGACATCCGTCTCTGGATCGTATCTGAATTGTACTTGAAACATGTGTTGAATGAGTGTCAGAATGACATCCGTCTTTAGACCGTATCTGAACTGTACTTGAAACATGTGTCAAATGAGTGTCAGAATGACATCTGTCTCTAGATCGTATCTGAACTGTATTTGAAACATGTGTTGGATAAGTATCAGAATGACATCCGTCTCTGGATCGTATCTGAATTGTATTTAGAGGAGAATCTGGAGTAAGTATCAGGATGACATCCGCCTCTGGATCGTACCTGAACTATTTCTAGAAGAGAAGTCTGGAATAAGTATCAGGATAACATCCATCTCTGGATCGTACCTGAACTGTTTCTCAATGTATGAAAATCTTGAATAAGTAGCAGAATGATATCCGTATCTGGATTGTATCAGAACCGTTTCTCTATGTATGAAAATCTTGAATAAGTAGCAGAATGACATCCGTATCTGGATCGTATCTGAACTGTTTCTCGATTCTGGTGCTCTTGATGAATGTTAATCAAGGTATAAGTCTTCCATTGATAGACAGGTGACGGGACATGGTCGTACATTTTAAATCCCTAACTTTTGCCTGGACCGCCCTTTCGGGTTTTCAGTCCACTGGGATACCTTTTTGCCCAAGCCGCCTTTTTTGGTTTTCGACTTGTCGGGTGTACAAATTTTTTATTTATGTATATCCCTAACTTTTGCCTGAACCCTTTTGGTTCGCCGGGATTCCCTTATTTTTGCCTAGGTGTGTCAACCTAGCGGGTCTTTTTTCATGTGTAGTATTTTCCGACTATGTCCACGCTTTCAGGATGTAGAGAGTTATCATTATTCATAGTGTTGTGTTGTAGTATTGTCAAAAATGTTTTCTTGATGGAACATGATTTGTGGTTGGAATGCGTGCGTAATGCCCCAAGCGATTCAGATGGAGATCTGCCCCTGGTTATTTGTCACTTTTGGAGAGACTGCCCCAGGTGTGTTTAGACATCATGTCATGCCCCTTTCTTATGGAAGACCTGTTATTGGAAGTGTCTTTCCCGCTGAGGTGCTTTTGTCCATTAAGAGGATGTCTGTTCATTGAATATCCATTGTACGAATTTCTCTGCTGTCAAATAATTAGTCATATGCAAACAATGTCATTTAAAGAATGTAAAACTCATGTCTGTCTTGAAATGTTTTTGAAAATGTGTTTTGTGTAGTAAAATGAAATTTGCAAGAATGTGATATCAACTCAGGATTCATAACAAAGCCTACAGGAGTCAGGATACCTTTTTAACAGTATACTCTCAAACTAACCCATGCTTCGACTAGGACTTTTAAGGGTTATAATATGGCCTGGTTCACGGTTCAAGAAACAAAGGATAAAGGCTCAAATTTTATTTGTACCCAACCCGCTCTTCGTGATGTTCTTCAGTCCTATGCTCAGTTAATTGCGCGTTTAGATCCTGATTGAGTCTGGAATCTTTGCTCTGATACTTGGTGATGATTCGGAAATTGAACATTGTTTTGAAAAGGCAGTCATTTTTGTAATCTTCTTTTTGTCGAGGATTTGTAGTAACCTCTTTTTTTTGGTTTTCGTTACCCCTTATTTTGCTTGAACTGTTTCTTTTGTGATTACAGTCAGCGGGATGCCCCAATTTTTCTCTTAAGTCTCCTTCATAGGTTTTGACTTAATGGGCTTTTATTTTGAGAGATAATGACTGCCAGTCTTGATGATTATACGAAACCATCACCATCTTTTGTTTAGAAAGGACGTCTTTGATGCCATTCAATGTGTATGAAGCGACAGATTGTGACTGAATGCGCCTCTGAGTTAACTGAGAAAACTACCCTGCCCCAGGTTATGATTAAGGGTTTTAATTTGTGTGAAAAGAAAAACTCCTACTTCTTTGGATCGAAGGGGTTGACTAGGGATTATCTTCCTTATAACTCCACTGTTTAGGATTTAAAACAGCGCCTGTACATCATCCGCGGGGTCTGTTCAAAGGCATACTGTAGAGATTGTGGTATCATTTTCGTCATCCTCCCTCTAAGGCTTAGAGTTTTTAATTGAGAGTTGAATATCACGAAAAGGAAGTATAGAGAAGTTTAAGCATAGTGAAAACAAATTAATTCAAGACAAACATGTGTAATGCATTAATGAAATAATAAAGTTTTACATGACAATAATTGTTCAAATAAGTAAAGAAAATACAAATTGAGAATTTAATGAACAAAAATGTTTTCAATCCTAGCCATGTTTTGGAAAGGGAGCAGTGATCACGTTGGGAGCCCCCGAGGGATCAAATTCAATCTCCTTAGCATCAATCAGATCCTGTACTTTGTTCTTCAAAGCCCAGCAATCATTGGTGTCATGGTCGGGACTTTTCGAATGATAAGCACAACGAGCATTCGGTTTATAGTAAGGAGATGTGGTGTTAGGGTTCTTCGGAGCTTCCTTCAGAGTAACCAGATTGGACTTCAGTAAATAAGGTAAAGCCTGAGACAACGTCATGTTGATCTGAGTGAACTGTCTAACTGGTCTTTCTGCTCTTGGCTAATTGTTTCTTTGCTGAGCAGGTGCAGGTTTGGGAATCATAATAGCCCCTACCGCCGGACGGCGCTCGGTTCGATTCTGATTCTTTTGGTTATAGACGGCACCGACTTCCTTTTCACCTGCAAACGACTTTCTTGCAGCACTAGAAGAGGCATCCTTCTGAATTTTTCCACTTTGGATTATAGCTTCCACTCTTTCTCCTGTTAAGACCAGTTCAGTAAAACCCACCGATGAACTTCCAATCAGATGGTTGAAGAATGGCCCAGTCAAAGTTCCCAGAAACATATCCACGAGCTCCCTGTCAGCCAAGGGAGGTTGAACTCCTCCAGCCAAATCTCTCCACTTTTGAGCATAATCCTTGAAACCCTCATTCGAACCCATAGACAGATTTTTGAGTTGTGTATGGGTGGGAGCGAGGTCTGAATTATATTGATATTGCTTATAAAATGCAGAAGCAAGGTCTTCCCAGTTATGAACATTGGCTCTTTCCAGCTGATAGAACCAATCTAGTTGTGTTCCAGACAGACTGTCTTGGAAGAAGTGAACCCACAAGTCTTTGTCAGCAGTATGAGGCTGTATCTTCCTCACATAGGAACGAAGATGCATTTTAAGACAAGAGACCCCATCATACTTAGCAAATACCGGTGCCTTGAATTTTGGGGGGATGACAACCCCGGAGACCAGACCCAACTCTTCAAAATCCAGCCCAGGAACCTTCTGGATTTCCATAGCACTCATACACTCTTTTAACTTCTTATACTTTTCATCAGCCGGAGGGTACCGCTCCTCATTATAATCAGTTTCATTGTCAGACTCTTTAGGACTAGTGTCCTATTCTCTGGCTTCACCCTCTTGATTCTCTCCCTATTTAGATGAAGAAGCTAAATCAACAACCCGTCTTGGCGGACCTATGAACCTTCTGCTCATATGTGCCACACCAGCTGTCCTCTTGGTCTTCTTAGTGTTCTTTTTAACAATCAGAGCCTTCAGCTCTTCCTGTCATTTGGCCAGAGCCACAATCATTTGCTGGAACTACGTGTTCTGAGTCTGAAGATCTTTCACAGTTTGTTCAAGAACCATTGCTGAAATAAAGAGCGGAGGAGATGAGAAACCTGTTATGAATCCTATTATGCAATGATGTGTATGATATGTATGCAATGTTTTCAAGGATCTCGCGGGGTAAACAAGAAAATTTCAGAAGTTGAATTTTGCAGCTTTGATTAAAGAACTTTGTATCGTTGAGAGTCCTTCTACGACAGTCAAGCTCACCATATCAAGTGGGTCATAGCCCTCACTCAAGTTGTTGAGTTTTGATCTTCTAACGACATTGGCTAGAGGAAAAATAAATCCCCTTGCCCCTTGCTAGACGTCTGATTTATCATAACCTGCATTACAGGCCCTCGAGATCCTTGAAGTGGTTAAGGAAATGTTAAGGCATGAAGTTATGATGTGAATGCTAGGCTTTTAAGCAAAGGTGCAAAGTGATGTAAGCAAGTAAACCCTGCAAGAAATCCAAGTTATTGGATAATAACTGTAAACAAAACCTGCAAGGAACTCATGTTGTCAGGTAACAAAACTCTGCAAGTAGTTCAAGTTGAAAGCACACAAGTCACACAAACAACCTTAGGTTTAGGCTTGCATGGGTTTTAAGGTCATACCCTCTTGAAGCTGGATTAGTTAAACCTGTCCTATAAATAGTAACCGGGTTCTAAGGAATCTCAATATCATTGATCTTTCCCCCAAGCCTTGTTCAATCGACGATTGATTCATAATCAAACAAAACTCAGAAGTCAAACCTTAATGAGTGTAGCATCGAGTATCTGTCGACCTTGGGCATACACCAAAGCCGGCCATCTCGTTACGTCCTACTGGCCAAGTTATGCAATTAAAGGTTCTAAGGTCAGTTGATGCTTTATGACACCACGCGGCGGCCCCGTACATCTCCTTGATTGACTCAAGGGTTACGGGTACCAACCAAAGTGCCACATCAACATAGCTACTGCTTCAACCGTGTCAGTATACCCCAGCACAACTCCCTCATAGTTTATTGCTACTTACCTAAAAGGTGTTTCCCGATCCGGGTATATGATCAAATAACCTAAACAGTTCCCATAAATATAAAGCAAGCAAGACAATCAAGAGAAAGCAATTAAATATGATCTAGATCCTAAGGTTTACCCTACTTTATAATCTATTTCTCCCCAGCAGAGTCGGCAGTTCTGTGATACGGTGGCAGAACCGACTGTTAATACTGGTTTGCGTTTTTTGTTCATAAAATGTCGCGGTAAGCAAGAGTCTCCACCGACTTTTATTTTATCCAATTAGGAAAAGGAAAAAGAACAGAAAAAACCTTTTTCGAGATGTTTATGAGTACGAGGGGTAGATTATAGAAAGGGAAGGTGTTAGCACCCTTTCTATCCATGGTTTTCCATGGGCTCTTAGGTACTTGCTCATTTTAAAAACTGTTTGTGTGTGCTTGTTTTGAAAAGTATTGTTTTACTTCGTGTTAACCCTTGTTTATTTCCTCAAGAGTGTTATGAAGTTGTTTTTGAAAACTTTATTTGAAAAGTGTTTGTGTAAAAAAGATTTGTTTGTTTTAGCAAGTACCTAGGAACTAATCTACCTACTCGAAAAAAGTCTGTTCGTTTTCCTTTTAGACAATGCTATCCCATTATTGAGAAATAGGTAGCATCGTCGTTGGAGTTTTAAGGGACATTCGAAGGGACAAATACGATCAAAAAAGCAATGTTAGGAAACGTTAGTAATCATCCTAAAGCCTTAAAGATATTTTTACGAGGCAACATCCGAATGGGTCATTTTAGATCTTTCAGGGCTAGAGGGCAACCACTAACAAACCCTATACTTCATGACCATTTAACCGAAGGCAACCGGAGTGGAGTAAACCCTAGGAGTGAGCACGTGCGAGTGTAATTTTCAGTTAATTTATCTTTGCATATTTAGGGTTTTCTACTGTATTAATTTTCAGTTTGTCTTTTCATACAATCCTATTAACATACATCTAAGCAATTTATAGTTTGCGAAAATTAAAGCGAGAAAGTTAAAGTCCTAGCTATTACAGGGATTTTGCAGATACATAATTATTTTGGACTGAAAATAAAAATACGGAATTTAAAACCCTAATTGCTATTACAAACTCGGAGCAATTACAATAATAATAAAAAAGGAAATTAAAAAAATGTGCGCGGCAAATTAAATGCGAGGAATAATTAGGAAAACTGAAAAGTCTGTTTGAAAAAGATTTAGGTTATTTTTGAGAAAAGATTAAATTATATACCAATTAACCCTAATTCTAATTGATTTAAATTATGAAAAAAGGATTAAATTGCCCTAAATAATTAAACTAATTAATTAATTAAAAAAACAAAATATTTTTTTTTATGAAAAATATGATTTTTGATTTTATGATAAAAAAATGATTTTGTGTTATTTTGTGAAAAAGGATAATTAGTAAATAATAAAAAGAATTAAAAATAAAAAAGGAAAGAGATAGGCATGTTAGAAGCAATCCAGGGGGTGTGTGTGTTGAATTGTTCAGGCCCAAGAACTGCTGAGCCCATTCCATGCGTGAGATCCAGTGTTGCCCCTTTCTTATGGTGTACCATGGCCCTTCTTTGATGGAGCATTGGATTTGGATTAGAGATGCATCAAACGGTTGGATGGTTGTAGCGTATGGTAGATGCCTGGAAAGGTAACACATGGGAACTGCAAAGGAATGTTAAGAAAATAAAGAAAATTGCTGGGACCTGGGATCGAACCCAGGTCCTCCCACTCGCACATACGCGCGCTTAACCAACTGGGCTGCAAGGCTTAATTGTTAATGTAATAACAAAAATACATAATATATAAAACAAAGTGGACAATTGAAAAATGCGGGAAATTTGAATTGCCCAATCAGGCTGGGACACGCCATCGTCTTCCCCACAGATCTGTTGCTTTAGGTTAGGGACTTTTACATACGGCCAAACTCCATGGCTATAGCACTACAAGTTTAAAAAATAAACAGCAAGCATGATAAATTAATTCTAAGCACATGGATCAACTCGTCTTGATGCCATGAGTATCATGGTGTTATTTTCTTGGCCCAATTTAACCTGTATAGAAAAACCCTAAAACGGCAAAGCAAACCCTAACAATGGCAATTATGAGTACAGGCACTGAAACATCAATTAAACCATTCAAACATGTTTCAAATATGTCAATGAACACAAATATATCATTAGATCATGTTTATGATGCAAGAATAATTGTAATCAAATTTGAAAAAGAAAGCAAACCGCGTGAGTGTTATGTGACGATTCTGGGCTCGTGGAGGCGTGCAACCGATTGGAAAACATTATGGAGATGTCCAGGAATCTATTAGCAGCTTTGGAATGGCTTTAATTGACCTATAGGTTAGAAAACGATTCACCAATTTCTTGAAATTTTTTTAGTTTTGTTCTGGGATTCTCACGACTTTAACCCTTGTTTTCTTGCCTTGGCTGCGCATTGTATTTGTACTAGAGCATATTAGGTCAACAAAAACAATTTGTATCTTGGTAAATCATGGAGATTTGATTTAATTTTGCTCCTTGTATGATATGTTTCCAAAATAGGCCTAATCATGCCATCTTCATTCTAATCATCCCTTGTATGATTTGATCTGATATGCCAGCCTAATTGGATTTGATTCCTACAAAAAATCAGATCAAAAATCAATCTTTTATATTTTTTTGCAATTTATTTGATTTAATTTAACTTTTAAATAATAAAAAATCAAAATAAATAAATAAATAAAGAAAAAAATGTGTGGATGCTGATTTGGGTCGTGGACCATGTTTCCAATAAGATTCAATCATGAAAAGCTAGGCCCATTTGACAAAAAATGCGCTTTTGAGCACATTTGACTTTTGGCAATTTTGCAAAAATGGTCAACTTTGACAAGACATATCTCCTCCAATTTTAACCCTAGAGAGGTGTTCTTAGACTTTTTGGAAATCTTAGGATATCCCCTAAACAACCCTTTTGGTTTCATCTCAATTGGGTCTTCCATGTTCATGTAAGAATATTTGACCTAAAAGGTGTTTTTGTTGACTTTTCAAAAGGACCTATAATGTAGAAATACATATCTTTTGATGAGTGCATATTTTGAACTTGTGGGCTGAAGATGAGTTGTAGGGAATTGAATCCTCTTCAAAATGAGCCTTGGATGGAAAATTTCTGATAAAGTGTGAAGAAGTTATGCTTGGTCAAAGTTTTATTGACTTTTTCTATGAAACCCTAATTTAGCAACTTTTGGGTTTTTGATGAATTTGGGGGCATTCCTTGAGGAATCATGATCAAACCTTGATAAAATGATGGGTATCTCTTCAAAATGTTGATATTGACCAAAAATATTGAAGTTTGACTGTATGTGGGCCACAATTGACTTTTGACCTAGTACAGTTGATTTTCAGGCATCTGGGCAATTGACTGAGCAAACTTCTTGTGCAAGGCATGAAACTTGACATGGATGGTCTTGAGGACATATTGGGACCATGTAAGGCATTTGGGACCTTTGGAGTTCACACACCCTGATGAAAATGGAAACCCTAGTGTAGCGGTAGAAATGTTCAAGACTAAGCCATTGGATTGACTAGACTTTATACAAATCAAAAATAAAAATCGCCACCGCGCTTTATTGTTTCCAAAGGAATGGGAAAAGAGCGAATAACCCAAATAAAGGGGGAAATAATCAAGGTAAGGGGGTTGGTTATGCAAAGGGAAGGTATTAGCACCCTAAACATCTACGGTACTCCACAGGAACCTCTTTGTAAAATCTGTATATTTTGGCTATAAAATCTGTTGTGTATAAAATGGATGGTGGAGGTGAGGAAAGAAATATATTTTTTTATGATTTTTTCACCCACCGCGGTTGCGAAGCTTTAGTGCCTACGTACCACTTTTCGTGCAATAGGGGATCGGGGTACACGTAGTTCCTCTTTTAAAAGTTTGGAACACAAGTGTGTTGGTTAATTTTAAGAGATAAGACATCATCGTCATTGTCCGTGTGGAAAACATACTTACTACCCACAATCATGAGAAAGGAGAATTTGCATCATCTCAAAGTGGATGATATAGATTAGATTTTAAACTCAACAATGCCTCAATCAACACCCAAGTGGAAAATATATCTCTTCACTACATGTTGTAGAAGTATAGTTGTTTGCATCACTACAAGGATTGACAAGAGTCTAATATTTTGAGAAAAGTTTAAAGATAAAAAGCCAAAGTGGCAAAATGGTTTGAAATGAGATTGGTTGACTTTTAGTCTTCTCACAAAAATGTCAAGGTATTATTAAATTGATTGGAGTTTATTTATGAAAATATTTTGAAAATGCATGGACCTAAGTCCAAGTTTATTATGAAAGTGTTTAAGTTTCAAAACAAGAAGGGTTTTCAAAAGAAGGGAGAAGATTTTTGAAATTAAAGAAGATGGGAGGAGAAGAAGAGACTATCCTAAAGCATAAGGTAAAATCTAAGGATAAGGACCAACTAACCAACAAGAAGCCAAAACTTGAAATTATGAGCCAAGATAGAATTCCCATTCTTTGGATTGGAACCAAGCAAGCAAAGATACTAGACCTCTTGAAAGAACCAAACTTCAAGTGTATTAAGTCTTCACAAAAATTTGGTAGAGTAACGGCTGTACGCGGGTGAATTCCAGATTACAAACAAAGAGATGTAATCACAAAAACCCGCACACAAAAAAAAACAAGCAACCCAATGTCTTGAGGTAAACCTCAAGAGCTCCAGACAAAATAATCAGATAAGATCACAAGGTCTCCAAGATAGGCCAAGGTTTCTAATCCTAAGTCCAAGAAAAAGTTCCATGCTCCATGATGCCAAGGATAGTAACCAAATAGTCCAAGTACCATTAAGAGTTTTTTAGGGTTTATGTTGATTATTAAGTATCTTAAGTAAAGAAAAAGAAAAACTCAAGTGAGCAAAATAAAAATGGCAAGAAGATAAATGCACAAATGAGCAAAGATGAAAATGACATGAAATGAAAAATGCTAAAAAATAAATAGTACGTAAAGCATAAAAGAATAAAAGCATAAAATAAACAAGTCAATAATTAGTGGTTAGTTGGATGACCATCTTGAAACTTGCATTTGGAACTCATTAGAGGATTGGTAGAACCAAAGCCTCCACACAAGAAGTTGAATTTGCTTTTTGTCAAGTATATCATCCATTTGGAATTCTCGTAAGTACCATTTAATGATCAACGATGTTTAAGTGATTCGCGTTGACCAAAGGTGTTGTAGATCCATTATAGGATTGGTAGAACTAAAACCTCCACACAATGAATCTCAAGGTTATTGGATCAAAGAGATCAAATTAACATATTTGGGCTTGCAATCATAAGTTTGGGCCACGAATGATCATTTATTCGAATCGGGACAAAATTTAGCGCTATGTTAAGCAATTGTAAGTGAACTTATATAGAAGTCGCACCTATTTTGAGGCCGATCAATAGCAATATATGCACCATTTATTTTGAGACATGATATAGAAATCATGCTCCAACAGCATTTAGTGCAATGAGAAGGGGATGAGATGAAGAGGAATTAGGGTAAAAAGAGAAACCACATTTGAATTAATATTTAATCAAACTATTATTAAAATTATTCATCCATTTTTTGTGGAGTTAAACTCAACACCATGGATCCAATGATGTTAATAAAGCCATGATCAAAAAATCAACCCAAGACAGTCAGAAAATAATCACAAAATAATAATATAATTAATATATACATTAAAAGGTTTAAAAATGGTTTAAAAAATGGAAAATAATGAGGAAAATATCAATTATGTTCAAATTAATCAATAAATGAAAAATAAGACCATAGAAAAATCAGAAAAGAGGCCAAGTAATTTTATAAAAATTTTGGGAATTTTTAAAAGTCAGAAAATATTTTTAAAAAATAAAATAAATGGGTAAAATAAACAAAAATAGTAAAATATAGTAAAGTCAGAAACAAAAATAAAATAAGGTCACCAATATTTGTCACAATATCATTGGATCATTCCATAATTTTTTCAGAATTTAAAAATGTATAAAAGTATTTTTAAACATTTTAAACAAATCAAATAAGTGTAAAAATTATAAAAAATACCAAAACACAAAATTAAATTGTGAAAAAATAAAAATCAGAAAGAGGATAATCAAAAATATTTTTCATAATTTTTTGGACTAAAAATGAATTTTCTATGATTTTTTTTTGAAATTTAAAACAATTAAAATATAAAAATAAGAAAAAGAAAATAAAAGTAAAAGATGTGGACCATTGGATGAGAGTCAAAACACGTTAGTAATCAAATCCAAAGGATCTGGCGTGTTGTGCATATCATGGTCTTTAATGAATAATGTACATAATCAATAATAAAATCAGAATTTGAAAAATACAGATGGCGCGCCTTCATTGGTTAGAAGATGACACATTGGTCATCTTCAACCTCCAGCTATCACGAATTGAAGGTCTCTCAAACTGTAAAATCAGAAGCTCAGACCTATGCCATTCACTTTGTCTCTTCAAGACGAAAACAACCACACCCTCGCGCCAAATTTATATAAACTGTAGCTCAAGCAATTTGGAAAGAAAGTTTTGAAAAGGGATTTGAAAATTCATGGTCAAAACATGCTTCCGTGAAATGTAAGTGTTGCGACTAGAACCAGGGCAATGGGAGCAACACAATGATATCAGAGTTTTGAAGAATTGATGAAGGAATCTACCTATTGAAGTTGAGTTGCAGAGCTCTGAAACTGGACTTCTATGGAGCAATATAGGACACGATTCTTGAATGTAATTATATGGTTAGCTTCAGGGAAGATCAAGGAAGGTGAATTGAGGGGAAAATGGATTGAAAAAGGCTTGAGAATAGATTTCGAAGTTGCTGAATTCTGGGTTGTGAAGCAAGTTTGGCAGGGTGATTCTGGCTATCTAAGCTTGGGAAATTGAATGGGGGGATGACCATCTATTTATAGGGAAGCAAATGGGATTAAAAGGAATAGAAAATGATGCGTTTTGGAGGGAATTCGTGTGGGTTTGCATCATGAAGAAAGTGTGACTCAAACTTGATCAAAACTCAGCCAAATCGTGCGTTTCATGATGCTAATCACTTCTGGAAAGTTGCTAAACATGATTAGAAACAAAAACGCGTGGAAATCTTATGATTAGAAGCCAAAACAAAGATTTCAAAATTCTGACTTTGTGCAAAATTTAGTTTCAAACTACCAAATTCAAATCCATGGCATTTCCACCTCAAGGGGTCTTAGGGCATAATTCTTGATGCTTTGGAAAGATGAGGTTACAAGCTTTGCAATGGAAAAATAATGGAATCAAATGGATGTCTGAGCTGAAAGTTACATGGAGTCAAAGTTGAAGAAAAAGAGTTGACTTTCCATACTTAGAAATATTTCAAGTTCTTCTTTAAAAATGACCTGTAATCTTTTGCATCCAAACATGGCCTTCCACTTGGAATTTGCTCTTGACCAAAAAATATGGAATGAAGTAGACCTCTTGAATGACATTTTTCAATTTGAACCACTCAAAATCTCCAAAAATTGAGCATGTTATGACTTGTTGAATTTGGATAAAAATCATGAAATGACCTATAATCTTTTGCATTCTTAAGGCAACTTCCATCCATTTTTTTACTTTGCACATGAAAGAAGGAATGAAGCACACATCCTTAGGATCATCATGAAAAAATAATGGGATCAAGGTGATAAAAATTGACCAAGTTATGACCATTTGAAGTCACATATGGAAAATTGGGGATTCATCTGGGTGACTTATAGTCTTTCTTCTTCACCAAGTTCCTTCCACATGAAAACTCCTTGGAACTTTTGAAGTGACTTGTTGGTAACTCTTTTAAGAGAAGGATGTTTTTGGAATCACTCAAAAATACCAAAATATGAGCAATATATTCTCCTTTGAAGTTCAAAACCCTAGCCTCTAGATCAAGAGAATGCTTTGAGGAACTTTGCCAAGTTTGAACAAACTTTTTGTGCCAATATTCTTCCTTTGTGAATAGAAATGGTTGAGGATGATGACGAGGACTCATGTCCACCAAAACCACTTCCATACCAATTCTTCTAAAACAACTTCAATGGTGAGGTTTGAATTTCTCAAGTTATTGACTAGGGCATGGAAATAAACTCATGAACCCATGAAGCAACTTGCTAAACCTCATTGCCTTTACCTACATTATTAACAAGTAAGACAAACCAATATTGCATTTTGTTAATTAGAGAGAAAATCAAAGCAAAATATCCATGATCACAAAAGAAAACAAGTCAAGGTGCTTGGTAACTCCTCAAAAGAGCAAGGCTAAAGATAGGGAGAAGAACCAAAAAACCTAATGTGATTTTATTGTGATTGAAACAATGTGGTATGATGAAGAAATCTTAGGGGCAAAAATTGGGGTACAACACCTAGTTTGAGGTACATTGTCTTAGGAGAGAGTTTGTCTGGTCAACTCTTGGGCATCCTTGAGCAATTTGAGGATCTCAATGGGCATGTGTTGAGTAAAATGAGAGGGCAAATTTTAGGGTAAACCATTTTCGAACTCGATACCTCCTGTGAAAACGTAGCCAACTCAATTTGTGAAATTTTGGTGCCAGAACCAGCTCAATACGATGAAAATCTACCAAGTTATGATTTTCTGAGCATGACGTAAATAAACTTCTGTCACAAATTTTATGTATGAAAATACTTGATAAATCCGCATTTTTGAAGACCTTCTGGTCGAAATTGGCTTCCAGCCGTGAGAGATGAAAACGTAGATGACGTTAAGACGAAATTTTGGTCACATGAATGGGTTCAAAACGAGCTACGATCTTCAAGTTATGAATTTTTTAGTTTGTAAAAACTGCACTTTCAGCACACTTTTTCACCACATTTCTTCGAGAAAAATCGCATATTCGGAGACCTTCTTTAAAGAACGGGCTCTCGAGCCGAACCTGAATTTGAGAATATGTTATCAGGGATATCTTGGCAAAAGAACACCTGAATATGACGCACCAGGTTGGACTTGTGAATCTTTGAACCCCGAATCGTTGCGAAACGATGAACCGATCTTCAGCACAGAAAATACTCTGAGAACATCCATTGGCGAAATAAACGTCACTTGTAACCTGACGAAGCTTGCTAAATATACCTTGATTCCATAACTATAAAACCAATTATATGTGTGTATGTAATAATGAAAACAAAGAGGGTAAATTTTGGGGTACAACAGTTAGTAAATGGTGGTTTAGGATTTTTGGCTTCTCAAATCATTCCTTATGGAGCTCCCAAAGTAAAAATTATCTATTAAACTCCATCAGTAAGTCTCTTAGTAAATTTTTTATTTCTTAATTTTCTATGCGGCCCTCCGAGAGTAAATTGAAAGGTTTATTTTTCCTTTTTGAGGAGGATCAATGTTAGAGACCATCTACAACTATAACCCATAATTCAAAAGAGGAGTTGCAAGAGCCTTAATTGTTGAGAGCTTGTTGGATTTGGAATTCTGGGTCATTTGATAAAGCAATGATAAATTCCTTCATATGTGGGCTCCTCCTTATGACTTTGCTCGCCAAAGATTATGGATGAAAGGATTTTCAAGTTTCTCTTCTTCCCTAGTCGGCCATTTCTCGATGTTAGAGAAAGTTATTTGAACTTCATTTTATGTTTCCACAAATGGTTCAAATGTTCCTTCTTGTGATGAAATTACTTGTCAAAGAAGTGTTGGTTGGGAATATAAGTGAAAACTGTAGAGAAGGGGGTTGAAAAGACTGATCCCCTTTAAAAACGATTTAAAAACTTTCAATACAAAAATCAGAGTTTAATTAGCAGAAGCTAAAACAAAATAGAATGGAAGCATAAAATCTCATCAATATAAATTCTAACAATTGTATTTAAATCTTATCACTAAGAATATGATCAAACAAGAACTTAGGTAAACAAGATAATTCAAGTTTCTTAATATAAGCAATTTAAATATCTCAACATAGGCATGTCTTTTATCATAATCGACTTAAGCATAATTTGATAGGTTTGATGCAACATAGACTTATATTTATATAATAAATCACTAGAAGCATGATCTAGCTTATATGACATACAAATTATCATATGATTTAAATTTTACATGTTGAATGAATACAATTAAAAAGATAGGGAAGAAGGAAAGTACACAACATATTTAGTGGTTCGACAACCATCCTTGCTATGCTTATTCAACTCTTCAAGGTTTTAAAACAATTGGGAAAATATATATAGACTTCCATTATTTAAAAGAGTTAATATGCAAGTATTTTTATACAACAAACTTGTGAGAACAAGATTTGGTTCTGTAATATTATCTCCGAGTTTTGATAATAACAAAAGAGGATGATTGTATGAACAATTTTATTGTACTAATGTTTGTTATTGTTGAGTACTAAACAAACAAGTTCTGCTTATGATGGATGGCGTGGCCAAGAGATTAGAAGAGAATTAATTTCGCTTCTATGCTACACAAGTTCTGTTGAACAGTAGCAAGACACTCTAGAAGGCTCTGAAGTGTAAACTCTGATATTTGTCTAAAAGAACACTCAAAAGATCTGAAGAATCAAGTTTCTACTTACATCCAGATGCTAAAGACTCAAGCTTCTGAATACAACATGTTCCAAAGAAACAAATTTGAGAAGATTTGAAGACAAAGTTTCTACTGAAGTCCAGATGCTGAAAGTCGTGTTTCTATTAATGAAGTTCTAAAGATAAGAGTTCTGAAGACCAACAGCTGAAGAATCTAAAAGGCAGAAGGTCTAAAGATTCTAAAGACTTAAAGTTCTAAAGACCAAAGGTTCCAAGAAAATGTTCTCATAACCAAGTGCTAAAGACTCTAACGACGCGGTTCTGGAGACTTGAAGTTCTGATAACCTGATGTTATGTTCTCGCTTCTAAACTCATGCTCGTAGAAGCCTCTGAGTGCAGAAGGACAAAAGATAATGTTAACATGGTACAATCAACGTTTTATTCCACTACCATGAAAGGACGAATGTGTCGCATGATCTTGTCCCCCACGTTAATGTTCAAGCTGCCAATGTTTCTAGAAATTCCAAGAGTATCCCTCAACAGATACATTATGTTAATGGCCATATAAAGGCTTGAAGACTAAGAAAGAAATTGGAAAATTCATTGAATATTCACGCGTAAATTTTGTTCATTTCTTTCACATTCTTAAGTCACTGTTCATAAAATAGTTTACATACTCAGCTTTTTAGAAGTAATTCTCTTGTAAACAAAACTTGTATTCAAACTGTTGTTTGATATTCCTTAAGGAACCGGGTTGGTCTGTAGCCTTAAGAAGTCTAGAGTTTGCGAGTTGTAGAAGTTGTTAGTCACTTGCGGGTAGCTTGTGCATTGTAATAATTAGGTTGATTATTAGTTGATATTCCTTAAGGGACCAGATAGGTCTGAATCCTTAAGAAGTCTAGGGCTTGTGAGTCTTAGAGGTTGTTAGTCACTTGCGGGTAGCTTATGCAAATTGTAATTATTTTGGTTATAGTGAATTAAGTCCTCGATTGAGTGAGGCGAAATCACCTTGGCGGGTGGACTAGACTAGCTTGATAATTTTCAAGTGAACTAGTATAAACATACATTGCTCTTTACTTCCTGTTCTTACTTATTGTTATTATCAAGAATGAAGGAAAAAGCATTTTTAACTTAAAGGGGAATATTTTTAAAAGAATAGTTTTGTTTTAAAAACCCAATTCAAACCGCCTCTTTCTTGTGTTTTTCACACCTTCAATTGGTATCAGAGCTTCGATTCTGAGAAGATAAAAAGTTTAAATTTTTATCAACACTTAATAGTGTCAAGTATCAATCCAGTGTGTGTGAAAAACTAATGGCTACATCTACCTCCACTGTTGATAATAGGGATAATGATATAGATCATTATAGTTCAAAACCTCCTATGTTTGATGGGGAGAAATTTGACTATTGGAAGGATATAATAGAAAGTTACTTTCTAGTATATGACTTGGATCTATGGGAATTGGTAGTTGATGGCTACACTCACCCAATAGATGATAAAGGTCATAAGATTGCAAGAAGTGCAATGACTGAAGAACATAAGAAAGTACGCAGAAATCACTACAAAGCAAGAACCATTCTTCTAAGTACTATATGATATAATGAATGTGAGAAAATAAAAGATAGAGAGACTGCAAAGTATATTTTTGATTCTCTTCAGATGACACATGAAGGCAACACACGGGTAAAAGAAACAAAGGCTTTGGCCTTAATTCAAAAGTATGAAGCCTTCAAGATTGAAGATTACGAATATGTGTAAACAATGTTTTCAAGATTTCAGACTCTTGTGCCAGGACTTAAGGTTATGAACAAAGGTTACTCATCTATAGATCAAGTTAAAAAGATTATCAAAAGTCTCTCTGTTAAATGGAGACCAATGGTAACTACCTTAAAATTGGAAAAGGATCTGAACAAAACCTCTTTTGAGGAGTTGATTAGCTATTTAAGAAGTCATGAAATAGAGCCGGAACAAGATGAACCTCATAAGAGGGTAAAATCAGTTACTTTAAAGTCTACTTTTGGGAAAACCAAGGCTTATCAAGCTAAGGAAGAATCATAAGAATCTGAAGAAGAATCAGATGATGACAAATCCTCCTTAATATCCAAAAGAATAAGTCAAATCTGGAAGCACAAACAAAGCAAGTTCAAAGGTCAAAGAAGGGCATATGAAAAAGGTGAATCCACTTCTGGTCATAGAAATGCTTCTGGAAAAGAAGTCACTTGTTTTGAATGCAACGAGCCTGGACATTACAAAAATGATTGTCCAAAGCTTAAGAAAGACAAAAAGCCTAAAAAGGCTTACAAAGACAAGAAGGGTCTCATGGCAACATGGGATGATTCAGAATCAGAAGATGAAGATTCTGATGAAGAACAGGAAAACATGGCATTCATGGCCATGACCAGCAAGGGAGAAACAGCGTCAGAAGATGAACTGACAATTAATTATGAGTCAGACTCTGATGATGACAAAGAGGTACTTTCTTCTTTATCTCTTTCTGAACTTGAAATTGGCTTAACTGAATTAATGAAAAGGTATCAATCTCTTCTAAGTAAACATAAAATCTTGAAAAAGAGTGATGTGGCTACTTCAGAAAACATGAATATAGATGAGCAAAGTATTTGTCTTAAATGAAAAACTATTTGTTTTTACAAAAATCAAACATTGCTATGAAAAGTAAAGTGTCTGATTAGAAGAAGATATTCTCTCTAATACATCTGTTAATGACGAAGTAATCAGATACGATATAGTTTTTTTCTTGCTAAAATCATAGATAGAAGCAAAATGGCTTCAATGATCTATGGTGTTAGTAGAAATAGAACCAGAGGCTTGGGGTATTCAGGACCATCAAAGAGAATTGATGAGACTCTGAATGTCAAACCAAAACCTCTTTCTGAACATTTCATGCTTGCTGGCAAAAATCTAAAATGTCTAGAACTAGAAGGTTCTGATACTTCTATAGCACGAACAAAGACACAAAATAAAATTTTTAAACCAAAGTATCATGCACAAATTTCATATGATTATTCTGTTGCACGAAAATCCAAAGGGGTGAGAACCTCTGGAAATTCTAACAAAAGAGGACCCATAAAGTGGGTACGTAAGGATCAGATAATATACATTACAGATCTCCTTAATGGCGCCACTGAAACACCAGTCATGGTACCTGGACAGTGGATGCTCACGATACATGACAGGCAGAACACATATGTTCCAATATTTGGAACTTAAGTTTGGAGGTGTTGTTGGTTTCTGAGGCAATCAGAAGGGAAAGATCACCGGCTCTAGAATGATTGGTAATGGTAAATTTCCTTCTATTAACAATGTTCTTTTAGTCGAGAGTCTGATGTATAACTTATTGTCAATCAGTCAACTTAGTAACAATGGTTATGATGTCATCTTTAATCAAAAATCCTTTAAAGCTGTTAGTCAGAAGGATAGATCAATTATGTCCAATGGCAAGAGGAAGATCAATATTTACAAAATAAGATTATCAAATTTGAAAAATCAAAATATAAAATGTCTTCTGGTTGTTGAAGAAGAGCAATGGGTCTGGCATCAACGTCTGGGTCATGTTAGCTTGAGAAAGATTTCTCAACTAAATAAACTTGGATTAGTCAGAGGCTTGCCCAATCTGAAGTACACTTAAGATTCTCTTTGTGAAGCTTGTCAAAAAGGAAAATTTTCAAAAACCTCTTTCAAAGTTAAAAATATTAGTTCTACTTCCAGGCCATTAGAACTTCTTCACATTGACTTATTTGGACCAGTAAAAACTACTTCTGTCAATGGTAAGAAATATGGACTTATCATCATTGATGATTACAACAGGCGGACATGGGTAAAATTATCGAAACACAAGGATGAGTCATACTCTGTATTTGCTTCTTTCTGTTCCCAAATGCAAACTGAAAAAGGTTGCAGAATAGTCAGAGTTTGAAGTGATCATGGTGGAGAATTTGAAAATAAATTTTTTGAAATTTTTTTGATTCAAATGGCATATTACATGATTTTTCTTGCCCTAGAACTCCATAACAAATGGGGTTGTAGAAAGGAAAAATAGAACTTTGCAAGAAATGGCTCGCACCATGATCCAAGAAACTCATATGGCTAAGCACTTCTGGGAAGAAGCAGTAAATACAACATGTTATATTCAAAATAGAATCTCCATAAGACCTATTTTGTGTAAGACTCCTTGTGAATTGTGGAGAACAGAAAGCCCAACATTTCCTATTTCCATCCATTTGGATGTATTGTTTATATGTTAAATACTAAAGAGAATATGGGTAGGTTTGATTCCACGGCACATAAGTGTTTGCTATTAGGATACTCTGAATGCTCTAAAGGCTTCAGAATCTATAACACAAAATCATTAATTATGGAGGAATCAAGTCATGTCATATTTGATGATAAGCTTGACTATGAAAAGTCAAAGTTGTGTGAAAAGCTTCCAGATGTGACTATAACATTCACTGAACCAAAGGAGAAGATTCAAGAAGATAAAGAATCAGCAGCTCCTTCTTCTAATGATGTTGATATTCCTTCTAATGAAACTCAACCAAAGAATAATATAATCACATCCTCTCATCCTAAACATCTTATTCTTGGAAGTAAAGATGCTACGATCAGAATAAGATTGGCTCTCAAACCTTATGATGAAGTGCTTATGGGTTTAGTCTCCTCAATAGACCCTACATCAATTGAGGAAGTGCTTCTGGATAAGAATTGGATTCTGGATATGGAAGAAGAACTGAACAAGTTCTCAAAGAATGATATATGAGATCTTGTTCAGAAACCTAAAGGTGTCCACGTCATTGGAACCAGATGGGTGTTCAGAAACAAGCTCAATGAGAAGGGTGAAGTTGTTTGAAACAAAACTCGACTTGTTGCACAATGTTATAGTCAACAAGAAGGTATATACTATATATAAACCTTTGCACCAGTCTTCAGGTTAGAAGCTATTCGGTTATTAGTTTCCTTTTCTATAAATTATAATATCATTCTTTATCAGATGAATGTTAAAAGTGCATTTATGAATGGTTATATTTCAGAAGAAGTGTATATAAAACAACCTCATGGCTTTGAAAAATCTGAGAAATCAGACTTTGTTTTTAAACTAAAGAAATCTCTTTATGGCTTGAAACAAGCTCCCAGAGCTTGGTATGACAGATTGAGCAATTTTCTGTTAGAAAATAAGTTTACCAGAGGAAAGGTTGACACTACACTCTTCTGAAAAACATTCAAAAATGATATTCTAATTGTTCAAATCTATGTCTATGATATTATTTTAGGTTCTGCTAATCCATCTCTCTGCGAGGAATTCTCTAAGCTAATGCATGATGAGTTTGAAATGAGCATGATGGGGGAACTGAAGTTCTTTTTGGGAATCCAGATTGATCAAAAACCAGAGGATACTTACATACATTAAAGTAAGTACACCAAATAACTTCTGAAGATATTCAACATGGTAGACTGCAGTATAGCAAAGACTCCAATGCATCCTACATGTATTTTGGAGAAAGAATAGGTAAGTGGAAAGGTTTGTCAGAATCTCTATCATGGTATGATAGGCTCTCTTCTGTATCTGACTGCATCTAGACCTGATATTTTATCCAGTGTACATCTTTGCGCTAGATTCCAATCTGATCCTCGGGAATCTCATTTAACTGCTGTTAAAAGGATTCTTAGGTATCTAAAAGGAACCCCTAACCTTGGCTTGATGTATGTGAAAACATCAGAGTATTCTCTTTCTGGCTTTTGTAATGCAGACTACGCTAGAGATCGACTAGAGAGAAAGAGCACTTCTGTAAATTATCAGTTCCTAGGAAAGAATCTAATCTCATGGTCTAGCAAGAGGCAATCAACAATTGCTCTTTCAATAGTAGAAGTAGAGTACATATCAACAACACTATGCAACACTTAGATGCTATGGATGAAAAATCAGCTGGAAGATTACCAGATATATGAAAGTAACATCCCTATCTTCTGTGATAACACTGCCGCAATTTGCTTAAGTAAATATCCTATTCTACACTCTAGGGCTAAACACATAGAAATCAAACATCATTTTATTAGAGATTATATTCAGAAAGGGATTTTATCTGTAAAATTTATAGATACAGATCATCAATGGGGTGATATTTTTACAAAACCCTTGGCTGAAGATAAATTTATGTTTATTCTAAAGAATATGAAAATGGATTTATGTCCAGAGTAAGATGTCATTAGAATCAACTGTGTTTTAGTCGTAGTCTGGAGGAATACGATTCTGACTTTATCAAAAACATCTAATGTGTTTATCTTAGTCATCAGAAGATGTTTCGGTCAAAAATTTCCCTAATCAGATGGAAACCTTTTGGTTTTCCAGACTTTGAGAATATCAAGCGCATTACCTAAATAGACTTATTGTCTATCACACTATATCTAGGTCATGCACGAGCAATTATTTTTCTTAAAATTGATTAATAATGATTACATTTATTTAACTACTCCTTGGGAACAGTCGTTTCATGTCATAACTCTATGTCTATGTCTGACATTCCATGTCATGATTAAATGTTTTCGTGCTCTCTCATCTTAACGTTTGATCTACTTCTCTCTTCATTTCCTTCTTTTAGTAGTCTGAGACGTCACTTGAGTGTGTCAGCTGTCTTAATTCGTGAACTGCTTAACAGACTATTTATATCTCCTTACATCTATAGTCAATCATCAAGTCATTATATTTGTATCATCTTCAATCGTCGCTTCTCTTCAAACCTGTCTGCATATCATGTCTATTAGAACTTTTCAAGGAGATGAAAATATTCTCAATGTAATCAAAGAGAAAAGACCCAATTATGTGTCTGATGATGGTTTCATCAACATGGTCATTGAAAATCAAGGATGGTTTGGGTATGCAACAATGCTGAGAGGTCCTGTTTATCCTAACCTCTTAAAGAATTTTTGTCTACATGCTTTTGTTAGTCCTAATGGAAACACCATTCATTCTCACATCTTTGGTGTTCCGATTACCATCACTCGCTCCTCCATTGATGAAGCCATCCAGATTCCACCTTTGCCCAACTCCTGCATGAATGTTGACATGTTTCCAAATGCTCCTAACTCTTCATTTAGATATGACCCCCTTAACGCATATCACTTGAAACCACTTTCAAAAGTTTAGTTTCAGTTTCTGTTGAAAAAAATTCATCCCAGAGGAGAAGGTCTTGGTATATTTTTTCCTAGGGATATGTGTCTTCTTTATTTCCTTCGTAAGAATATTCTAATTCATCTTTCGGAAATAATATTCAATCATCTGAAGTGATCAATCTAAGCATCCAGGAACTCTCAAAAATCATTCATTCCATATGAACGTGTGTTGTCTGAACTGTTTGAGTTAGCAGTTATAATTGAAAATGTTCAATGAAATTTGTTCATCAGAGGCAATGCTCTATTTGATGAGAGTTGTGATGTGTTTGAAGTTTAGATAGTTTTACCTATCTATGTTCACTATGTTGTAATCTCCTTCAAATATCAATGAAATTTCTTATCTTTTCTTGATTGTTTCTTCTGGTTTTTATGTTTTTCACACATAATTACCTTTTTGATTATGAGAAAAAGGGGGAGTAATTTAAATGAATGTAATTTTGATTTCAATAATCAAGTTCTGGAAAATGTTCTCTGAAAAGAGCTGCTTACATTTTAACCCAGTTAAACTTCTGTTTCTGTTAGAATTGTTTTTATTTTTCAGGAAATTAGAACTTTGATTAAGACAAAGATCTGAAAGCACTATTCAAAGCTTATTCCTAATCTGTTGGCTTCAGACTTTGAAGATGTTTTTCAATTCATAATCAGACTTCAAGATGTGAAATCTGAGACCAGACTCCTGCATTGAGAATCAAGGAAGTTGTCTTAGTGACAGTAAAATTTCAAAGATTTCAACTTGATTTCAGTCTCGTTGGCATCCAAAGTCAAGACTCTCAAGATCTCGATATCTGATCTATTGGAACCAGGGGAAGTTTTACTCAAATGGTTCAGAGTTAGGATATTCGATCTTCATCAAGTCATTGACTCAGGGGGAATATCAGAAAAGGATGAATATTCCTTACCCTTCTAATTTCACTAATTATGTTTATATGTACAAAATTGTGTCATCAAAATACATAGTTTTGTCATCATCAAAAAGGGGGAGATTATAAGAACAAGATTTGGTTCTGTAATATTATCTCTGAGTTTTGATGATAACAAATGAGTATGATTGTATGAACAATTTTGTTGTACTAATGTTTATTATTGTTGAGTACTTAACAAACATGTCCTGCTTCTGATGGATGGCGTGGCCAAGACATTAGAAGAGAATTAATTTCTCTTCTATGCTGCACAAGTTCTGTTGAACAGTAGCAAGACACTCTAGAAGGCTTTGAAGTGTAAACTCTAATATTTGTCTAAAAGGAACCACTCAAAAGATCTGAAGAATCAAGTTTCTACTTATATCCAGATGATAAAGACTCAAGCTTCTCAAGATAACATGTTTCAAAGAAACAAAGTTAAGAAGATCTAAAGACAAAGTTTCTACTGAAGTCTAGATGCTGAAAGTTGTGTTTCTATTAATGAAGTTCTAAAGATAAAGGTTCTGAAGACTAAGTGCTGAAGACTCTAAAAGATAGAAGGTCTAAAGATTCTAAATACTTGAAGTTATAAAGACTCAAGGTTTCAAGAAAAGGTTCTCATAACCAAGTTCTAAAGACTCTAAAGATGCAGTTCTGAAGACTCTGAAGACTTGAAGTCCTGATAACCTGATGTTATGTTCTCGCTTATAAACTCATGCTCGCAGAAGCCTCTGAAGTTCATAAAGAAAGAATATAATGTTAACATGGTACAAATAGTACATGGTACAATCAATGTTTCATTCCACTACAATGAAAGGACGGACACGTCGCACGATCTTGTCCTCCCCTGTTACTGTTCAAGCTGCCAATGTTTCTGGAAATTCCAAGAGTATCCCTCAACGGATACATTATGTTAATGGCTATATAAAGGCTTGAAGACTAAGAAATAAAGTGTCTAATTCACTGAATATTCACACGCAAATGTTGTTCATTGCTTTCACATTCTTAAGTCACTGTTTATAAAATAGTTTACATACTCAACTTTTTAGAAGCAATTCTCTTGTAAATAAAACTTGTATTCAAACTATTGTTTGACATTACTTAAGGGACCTGATAGGTTTGTAGCCTTAGTAAGTCTAGAGCTTACGAGTTTTAGAAGGTTAGTCACTTGCGGGTAGCTTGTGCATTGTAATAATCAGGTTGATTATTAGTTGATATTCCTTAAGAGACCGGGTAGGTCTGAATCCTTAAGAAGTCTAGGGCTTGCGAGTCTTAGAGGTTATTAGTCACTTGTAGGTAGCTTGTGCAAATTATAATTAGTTTGGTTATAGTTAATTAAGTCCTCGATTGAGTTAGGCAAAATCACCTTGGCAGGTGAACTAGACTAGCTTGATAATTTTCAAGTGAACTAATATAAACATACATTATTCTTTACTTCCTGTTCTTACTTATTGTTATTATCAAGAGTGAAGGAAAAATAATTTTTAACTTAAAGGGGAATATTTTTAAAAGAATAGTTTTGTTTTAAAACCCAATTCAAACCCCCCTTTCTTGTGTTTTTCACACCTTCAAAACTATCATCAATCTGAACACGAATAGCCTCACCACATTAGCCTACACAGAGATCCAATGATAACTCCTTATATTGATGCAGATACTGAATTAATACTACACAAAAGATCATCAGTGATCTTGATCCACTAATGTTGATATCCATAATAATATGCTTCAAGCTTTCTTTCTGCAACATTCTTTCCTCAAATTTGACGAAGATTTGTCTGAGGGATTTCCACTAACCTCAAATAATTTGAAAACTCCTAACTTTATTCTACGACAACCTTCACAAGGTTTCACCAAAGTCTTAAATGGAGTATAAAGACACTATTATCTCTTTGTGAACAACACACAACCAAAATCCATATCCAAGAAATGACTCTTCCACTTGATAAACAAAAACACAACTTCAAAGAAAAATATTAGATTGACTAAAGTAACTTTATTCTACCTCTCATACTCAATCTTTAGATTATAAGTTCCATGACAATGGTTTTTAACAAAGGTGAAGATGGTGAATAAAATATGAAGAATCACACACACACACACACACACAAATAAAACTCACAAGATCCACGTTCTAGGAGGTTAATCACAATGTATCAATAGGGAGTTAGGTGTGTGTGAATGAATAACACACACACACACATACACACACACACACACACACACACACACTCACTCACTCGCACATGTGCTCTCTCTCTCTCTCTCTCTCTCTCTCACACACACACACACACACACACACACACACTCACTCGCGCATGTGCTCTCAAGGTTCTTGGAAAAAAATGAGTTTCTAGGTTCTTGGTGGTGGTTCATAGATTGATAAACTCTATCACATGATTGATAAATTATGCCACTTTCTCTAAATTTCGTGTTCTAAAACAAGAAGGCACAATGATAATTCAAAAGATGTGATTCCTCACACTTTTTATAAGATTTTCTATCATGGGTGACACACTCCCAGTCATTGACAAAAAAAGGAGAAAGACAAATAATTGGTACAAGAGGGTAGACACATAATCACATGATTCTAATCTCTCAAAACTATTAAGACAATGGGTTTTTATCAAATCATACAATTATGATTCGAATCAAAGAAACAACAACTTGAATTAAAGGTTGAGAAGAAGGGGAAAATGCCATGATTCGAGTCATGTGTACCACATGATTTGAGTTAAATGTAGTTTTGATTTGAATCACACTCTACTTTGATTCAACTCAAATGAGGTAGAACCAATTCCCTGTTTTCATGTGAGTTCATGATTCGAGTCACACTTATGTATGATTCGAATCATACATCCTTGCAGCCTTGATTCAAGAATTCTAACTTTTGATTCAAGCAATACTCAATACATTGATACAAAACCAATTTCTAGACTAAAATCAGAGACAAAAACATGGATACAACTATTAAGCTAAAAAATATAGAGTTTTCTCAAAGGTGCAAAGAATAAATATAGCTGAAGTGAACGGATACGAATGCACATCATTTTTCCAAATGAATTACAACAAAAGTGATACAACAAAAATGCAAATAAATTCATATAATAGACAAAGTACAAACATGCGATAAATCAAATAAAGCATTATACACGCAAATCGATAAAAATCAAAACTAAAATGATGCTAACGATGATTGCAATTTCAAGAAGAATATAATCAGGTTATGGTTGTCCCAAATATAAGGATTATTCACGTCTTAATTTGTTTAGTTGATTTGATATGGTGGTTCATGTAAGCACTCTAATGCTCAAGTCAGTAATTCTAAAAAATGAGAGGTATAATATTTTAAGGACTATTTGTGTATATCTTTATTTGATGTATATGATTCTTTATATAGGGATCTTAATAGAGTTTTAGAAGACCCATAACCCTTAGCTTCAATCATAGTTGTTTGAGAAAACATATGTCATTATACAATTTGTTCAATCATCTGACATTCCTACTTTGAATTCCAGCCCCAATCAGTTGCTTTATAGGACAAGTTTATACCTTCTTCATAGATCCTAAACATTTTATCTGACAAGTGATCTCAAAATAGATATTTTATTCTCTTTTCTCATTTTTCTAACATCACTCTATCTAAAATATGTTCACTCTTTGAACTCCATGACTATATTGAACTCTTTCTTGTTGGGCCAAATTTGGAGTCGAGATAAGGTATAGACATGTATGGTATTATAAAATAAAACACACAAAAGTCTAAAAGAAATAGAACACACACGAATATTTCTTTTTAAAGAATATTCATGTAAGATAATGCATGCTCCTAAAATTAAATATTTCATGTATAACTTATCACACATGCAACACCATTCAAAATATCAATGTGGAAAGCTACATGTCACACAAGCAACATTCACTCAAAATACACTTATATGAATGCGAAAAGTTACATGTCACACTGGAAAAAAAATGTCATGAAATGCACTAATATCCACAAATTATACCTTCCAGAAACCTTATGTGAATAAAATAATGTATAATTTAAAACTTCCTTTAGTAAAGATTATATATCTCAACTAAAATAAAATTTCAAGAGTTAAATATGGATTTATTCTCCTAAATGTCTTATATTTAATTTTTAATTTATTTAAATTTATTTAAAAAAAAAAATCTTTCTAAAAATTTTAATTTTAATTTTTGATCTCTTATGTAATATAATGATAATTTGTATAACTTAGTCACAGAATTAGCGATAATTTTTTATTTAGCAACTGAATTAAAGACAATTTTAGATTTTTTTTTGTAATAACTAGGTTTTGAAAAAAAATCGCAAATAACCATATTTCGGAGAAAATTACGTAAATAACCATGTTTCAGAAAACCCCACAAAAGAGGAGCCAACCAGTTGGCGCCTACACCTTAATTTAAAGCGGATGCGCCATCTCACTTGGCGCCTAGGTGTTAAAAGTGTGCCCTAAGCCAAGTGAGATGGTGCCTTAGTACAAAGGGGACCACTTTTTTTTTCTTCCATTTTTTATGTTAAATGCGGTACATTACGTAAACGATACAGGATCACAAAAATTTGACCTTTTATTTACACAAAATGATTACACAAAACAATTACATGAAAAAATTACAAAAAAATTAGTGGTCCCCCGGAACCCGATAACGACCCGCGGTTCCGCATACCCGTCCTCGCCTATCCCGTGGTGGGTTTCGTCGCATTTTCTGTTGTGGTAGGGTCAATGGCCCAGCGAAGTCAATGCATTTCAGATTCATGAAATCGGTCAAATCTCCATATCTAGAAGATCCGCTTTGGTACATTCGGTTACCCATACCCTCAAAGTTTGGTCGTCTTGGTGGTGGGTGGGGTTCCATGGTTGGCCTATAGCACTGGTCGTCTGAGTAAGGGGGTAGAAAGGAAATGGATCCTGGGGTGTTTCGTATTGGGAATGTTGGGTGATTTGGTGATGTGGCGGTTGATGGTCATATTCTTTGGAAAATCCCAGATCAAGACTAAGGTTAGATGCTGAGGGGTCCATATTGGGATATGGAGAAGACTGGAATTGTGGGTGGGGCATGCGGGTGTATTGGTATTGTGATTGAAATTGTGGTTGAGTGTGGGGCATATGGAGGTATTGGTATTGAGGTGGTGATTGTCGTTGGTTGTGGGGCATGTGGGTGTATTTGTATTGTGGTGGTGATTGTGGTTGGGTGGTTGTGGATCTGTTTTGTCGGGGAGGTTGGTGGGAGGTTGATGTGTGTTGTGTTTGTTGTTGGGGAAATGAGGGTTGTGCCCATTGTGTTCGTGGGTCAACCAAATACCTTGGATGAGACACGTGTATTTCTGGGTTACTAACCGATATGTACCAAGCTAAATATTGATCCGTGTGTCGAATATTACCATGGTCGAGGAAAATTGGGAATTGCAAGACATGTCGATGACGCTTCTGCCACATCTTACACCATTCTGAAGCAAAATATTTCCAATTGGTAAGACCCCATTGGACGTCGACCCTTTTGAGATGCCACGGGGACAAACAAGTTAGATCGCATGGTATCTCTTGATGCATTCCAAACTGCATCTTGACACAGTCGATGTGGTGCATCTCCATAACATTGAACCATATAATTGCAGTCTTTGTGCTCCAAATTGCCGCATCCTCTGAGTTTGGTTCATGGTCTAAACCTAAATATGGTCTCCAGATAAACTGTGGATAAAATTAAATCAGCTTAATGAAAATGTAATAAATAAATAATTTAAAGATACAAAAGTTCAAAGGTATGACGTACATCATCCGGGCCAAGGTGATCCAATAGGTTGCGATATAGAGCGACATTGAATCTTGGATTCTTTCCGTAATCCATACCCGTCACGCAGTACCTAAAGCAATTGTAAAATAGTTTATTTTTATCATATACTTGGTGAACAGGTGAATAATAAATGATATTAGTTATTGACTTAGTTTGTTGTGTATGGGAAAACGAATGTGTTGTTGTTTACGGGGTTTAGGGACTCCACTCTCCACCAACCCCAGGCTTGAAGTAAGAAAGCACATCCATAAAAAGTACATTTTTCCTTGGTTGTATTTTTACACAAGGAACTGTATAGATGTGCTAAAACAGCAGAACCCCAACTATACTTTCTAGTTTTTTCAAAGTTTCTAAGTAAATTTAAATACATGAAATTTACACTATTCCCCGTACTTTCGGAAAATAAAAAGGTTCCAAAAAGTATCATTATATGATTTCTAGATTTTATTACTTTAGCTACCCCGAAGGAATTTTCGTTCAACTCCAGAGTCGCATAATGATTTTTGAGTTCAGTAAGTAGTATACCTTGGCCTCTAGCGCCACCACCTTCAACCATATCCTTGCCCAACAATTCCTCGCACAAAGAATTGGGCTGTTGAAGTGACCCGTTAATCGCCTTACTGTCGACAGGGAGACCCAATAACATGTACACGTCCTCTAGTGTGACGATATATTCACCTATAGGTAGATGAAATGTGTGTGTCTCGAGTCTCAACCTTTCCAACATTGCAAGTATAAACTTTGAATCTATCATGTAGTTGGAGATCTATATAACATTTCTGAAACCTGTATATTCGAGATATGGCACGATCAATGGTCGGGAGCAATGTAGTTATGTGACCGAATTCTGAATCTTTTAGTATCCTAAATTCAAATTGTAAAAAGTGTAAGAGTCCATAAGATGTATAAATCATTAATAATATTATAAAAAATTTATAAGTATACAAGAAAATTTGAGAATTTATAAAAACTTACAAACGCTACAATATTGTCCCTTGTGCCTCTGTGAGAATCGCCCATTGTGAGAAGAGTCATAGATGAAATTGAATGAGATAATGAAAGAGTTTGTAGAAGAGAGTGGTATGATTGTTGATGTAAAACAAGTATGTGAGGCTTTGTATTTATAGACAAAATTTTATCACAAAGTGAATAAATGAGGTGGGTGGTGGGTGCATGCATGCCTGATAAGTGTCACTCTTGCAGTGTGGGTGCAGGCTAGGTGGCAGCCTTGGGGAAGGCATCTCTGCATGCATGTAATACGATTGGACATGTAGGGAGGCGCCATTTGACTTGGAGAATGAGTACAAAATTGAAAGGTGTCGCCATCCCAGTTGGCGAATTAGAGGTGGCATGGGTTGCAGTGTAGGTGCAGGCTAGGTGGCAACTTTGGGGAAGGAATCTATGCTTGCATGTAATACGATTGGACATGTAGGGAGGCGTCATTTGACTTGGCAAATGAGTACAAAATTGAAAGGTCTCGCCATCCCAGTTGGCGAATTAGAGGTGGCATGGGTTGTAGTGTAGGTGCAGGCTAGGTGGCAGCCTTGGGGAAGGAATATCTGCTTGTACGTAATATGATTGGACATGTAGGGAGGTGCCATTTGACTTGGCGAACAAGTTCAAAATTGAAAGGTGTCGCCATCCCAGTTGGCAAATTAGAGGTGGCATGGGTTGCAGTTTAGGTGCAGGCTAGGTGGCAGCCTTGGGGAAGGAATCTCTGCTTGCATGTAATACAATTGGACATCCCAGTTGGCGAATTAGAGGTTGCTTACTGTTGTTTTATTCAAATTCAGTACAAGCTATTTAATCCTACATTTATCAAAACACTTCTACACTCAATCACTCAAACACTCGAACATTCAAAAATTCAAACAATCAACTCAAAGACTCAAACCTTCAAACACTTAAACCTTCAAACACTCAAACCTCCAAACCTTCAAACAGTCAAACACAATGGCCTCTGCACCATAATATGTGATTAGTGCACATTTCAATGGCGAGACATACATTTGTCCCACCTCTGGGTTTTTGTTTAGAGACACTGAGAACATTCGATTTTGTTTAAACAGGAAAGCCAATTTCTTGTATTTTAAAAAACGATTAGAGGCCAAACTTGGACGAGGTCCTGTGACACAAATCTTTTATCAGAATCCATTTTTTTTGTGACAACCAAATAATATTTTATAAGGTTGAGGTTCAAGATAATGAGGACCTTCAGAATATGTTTTCCAGTCATGAGTATTCTGGGTACGACTCTATTAAGTTGTACATTATGCTGCGGGAGCCTCAGCTGTCACGACCAACCCAGTCACAAGTGGTTGATCCTCTCAAAGACGAACAAGTAGAAGTAGATGTTGTTGACGAAGAAGAGGAAGATGACGAGTTAGAGCTTGACGACATGGCCAACAATGATTCTGAAGACGACGGAATACCTGGTATACCTCCGAACGAGATCTACACACCACCTCCACACATGTCAAACTTCAACATGGGCGGAGATGAACCGTCATCTGATTTATTTTCCAATCCGTATATGCAATCAGATGAAAACTTAAAAGAGAAAGACAAATTTTATAATAGAGAAGATTGTATCCAAGCCATAAAAAAGTTTCACATGCTTAACTCGGTCGATTTTAAGGTAGATCGTCTAAATCTAGAAAGGTACAAGCTCAGGTGTGTCCACCCAGATTGTATGTTCAAGCTCACTGCATCATATAGATTAAGAGGTGATTGTTAGGTCATAGGTTCTATGTCCACCCACACGTGCGTCAATTCTACTCAATCACAGGATCATCAAAAACTAAATTATAAATCTCATATGTCAAGAAATCCTACCTCTCGTCAGCAATGATCCATCATTGAAGGTGAAAACCATAATCTCTCACATAACTACGGTATATAACTATACTCTGTCATACCGAAAGGCATGGTTAGAAAAGACCAAGGCGATTGAAAAGGTATATGGAAACTGGGAGGAGTCATACAAAGAACTTCCTCGCTACCTGAATGCACTTCAGACTTATTCTTCTGGTACTGTTTATATTATGGAAACACTGCCGACGTATGCCCTAGACGGTACTCAAGTCACCGGAAATGGAATATTCAGTCGAGTTTTCTGGGATTTTCAACCTTGTATCACAGGATTTGTGTCATGCAAACCTATTATTCAAATTGATGGGACTTGGTTGTATGGGAAATATAAAGGCACGCTACTGATGGCAGTTGCACAAGATGTCAACAACAACATTTTCCCAATTGCGTTTGCTCTAGTCGAGGGAGAGAGTGGTGGTGCTTGGAGTTTCTTTCTCAAGAATCTCCGAACACACGTGGCTCCGCAACCAAATCTCTGTTTGATCTCCGATAGACATGCATCTATTGAGAGTGCATACAACAATCGTGTGAATGGTTGGCATGACCCTCCTTCTACGCATGTCTATTGCATTAGACATATCGTCCAAAATTTCACGAGGGAGATCAAGGAAAAAGCTCTTAGGAAAGAGGTTATGAACGCAGGGTATACATTAACACAGCCTACGTTCAAACACTATCGCAACGAGATCAGATTGTCAAATCCAGACGCAGGTAGGTGGATCAATAATATTCCCGTGGAGAAATGGACCAGGTCATACGACAATAGACAACGATGGGGCCACATGACAACAAATCTGATTGAATCCATGAACGGGGTATTCAAAGGCATACGAAACCTCCCAGTAATTGCATTGGTTAAATCAACATATTTTAGGATGGCTTCGTTATTTTCCAAAAGAGGTGAAATGTGGAATGCTGTCTTGCAATCGGGACAACTATGGAGTGAAAGCTGCATGAAGTATATTAAGGCTAAAAGTGCCAAAGCCAACACTCATCTAGTTATATGGTTTGACCGACACAACCACAACTTCATTGTCAAAGAGACAATTGACCATAACGAGGGGGCTGCCAAGACAAAAGTATAGGGTTATACTACCTTCTCGTTGGTGCAATTGTGGCAAGTTTGAATCATTTCATATGCCTTTCTCTCATGTCATTGCGGCATGTGCCTATACTCATCAAGACGCATTAGAACTTCTATCTCCCATTTACAAGTTTGAAAGCTTGCTCAACGTATACAACAACAGCTTCCCATTGGTAGCGAAACCTGATTATTAGCCTGCATACAACGGTGAAATAATCTGGCACAACAACCAAATGCGAAGGAATAAAAAGGGTCATTCCAAAAACAAGCGCATCACAACTGAAATGGACTCACTGGACAAGCTAGAAAGAAAGTGTGGTTTATGTCGTCAGGTCAGACACAATCGCAAAAATTGTTCGACTTAGGCTACTAGCTCAACCACATAAAAATTATATGCAAAACATCTTTACTTTTTTAAGTTATAAACATTATGGTTTTTCATTAAGAGCATTTGTTACAACAAAACCCGCGCAAACAACAAATAAAAACACGATAAAACGTCTAAGAAATTACAACCGTTAAAACAATTTCATCTGACCCATGCATCATCAACATTACGTCTCTGTCTGTTTTGACTTCCTCCGACCAAAAATTAGGTCTTCTGGTTGCAAGTGAGGTGGATGTTCTTCTTCGCTGGATCCTTCTAATTTGTTCCCCATCTTCGATGTCTCCCTCTAGCCATCGCATCAACTCTCTCTTCAGACGCTCCATGGAGTGAATGTATCAAAATTTCATTTTCATCGGAGGTTTGGTGGCCGAGAAAATAACGTAACCATCTTTGGTAAAAAATCATGGGAGATGTCATGACGCAAATAACAGAGAAAAAATAAGAAGACAGTGCGAGAAAGTGTGAAGAATGACGGAGAAACGAAGAACTTATTTATAAAAAAATGCATTTTTCCCTAGGAGCCAAGTGAGATGGCGCCTCCTCTCACTTTTAGAGTGCATGCGCCATCTCATTTGGCTAAATAAGAGAGCATGCGCCAAGTGAGATGGAGCCTAGGGAAAATGGCCTAGTGCAGGTGCCAACTGGGTTGACTCCTCCTTTGTGGGATTTTCTAAAATATAGTTATTTGCGTAATTTTCTCCGAAACATGGTTATTTGCGGATTTTTTTCCAAAACTTGATTATTACAAAAAAAATTCACAATTTTAACGATTGTTTTAGTATGAGAGACTAAAAATTAAAATAAAACTTTTTAAAAGAATTATTTTTTGAAGGAAATTTTCTTTCTAAAAAAATATGCGATATTTAAAAACACCAAAATATATTTAAAACAACATAAATGTTATCTACACCATATCAACATAAACAAAAATATTGTGATACCATACGCAACATAAAAGGAATGAAAAACATCATATATGCTATCTACACCATATCAGCATAAATTACCATAAAAAAATTTATAATTGTCAAAATAAATTTATAATTTGATACATAAAATTATATATTATAATTTTATCTAAATCTAAAGAATAATATACATAAGATTGCATTCTTAAATAAATATTATACAAAGAATATGATAAAATATATTTTATGAAAATAGTATTTATATATAAATAATATTTCACTTTTTATGATTTGTAAATTAAAATAAATATCATACAAAGAATATGATAAAATATACACATAATATATGTTGATTTCTCTAAATAATTAAAGAAATATATATTGGTTAGTAAGATTTAATAACATAATGTGGTTTGGTTTGGTTTGGTTCGATTTGTAAAATACCAACCGTAAATCAAATCAAACCGCACGGTTCCTTTAGAAAATGAACCAAACACATCTGAACCAAATGCGGTTTTTTGCAATTTCAATTTAATTCAATTCGATTTGTGATTTTCTATTAGGTCAGTTTAGTTTTGAACGCCCCTGATAAACATTATTCTCATAGTTGTGTTTAATCGACCTTTCTTTGCAACAATTCATAGTTATATCATATACTTGATATATCTCATAGTATATGATATCAAAGATGGTGTTGCATTCAGAACCAACCAAATCAAAGCACTTTCATTAAAGAAGCAGCAACCTTGAGATATATGGTTACATTATTCCAAAATTGTTAATGAGATATATCAAATACTCAACAATAATGCTTTTAAATCATTGGGACAACCTAAAGTCACTACGCCAAAAATTAAAAATAACAGCACACCATAGACAACGCTCATTTCAAGAAGCGTTGTTATAAGTTAAAAAATTAAAACTATAAACTAAATTAATAAAAAACACTGCTAAAGGGCATAGGAAAGAAAGCATTTTTTTGAAAGCGCTGTTATAGGGCATATATACGAAAGCGGTTTCTAAAAATGCTGCTACAGGACACAGATACGAAAGCGCTTTCTGAAAGCGCTGCAAAAATAAAAAATAACAGCGCACCATAGACAACGCTCATTTCAGGAAGCGCTGCTATAAGTTAAAAAATTAAAACTATAAACTAAATTAATAAAAACCGTTGCTAAAGGGCATAGAAAAGAAAGCGCTTTCTTAAAAGCGTTGCTATAGGGCATAGATACGAAAGCACATTCTGAAAGCGCTGCTATAAGACATATATTAGAAAGCGCTTTTGTCATTAAAAGCGCTGGTAATGCCTATAGTTTAGGCAGCGCTTTCTGAAAACGCTGCCTTTTCAAAATTCTAAACTTAAAACTCTTAAACCCTAAAATAACAAAACACGATTCTTTCTGCTACTCACCTCCGTCTCTCAGCAATTCTCAGCGATTTCACGACGTTTACTGTCGTTCGACCTCCGTTCACCGCCGTTCGACTTTCGTTCTCAGCAATTTCACATCGTCTTCATCTTCTCAACCTTCACCATCATCGTCTTCATCTTCTTGACCTTCACTATCATCGTCTTCAGACTTCTCGACGCTGTTGTTCAATAAATTTCTACCTCAAATTTCTTCACCATGAATGTTTATTTTTAATTTAGTTCAATAGATGTTAGTTTCATACATATACAAAATACATATTTTAGGAATCTTCTGTATTGAAAAGTGAATAATACCCAAACATTTTTACTGTGTGCTTAAGTTGAACTTTTTACTACAAGTATAGGAGTAACAAGAATTGATTTTGATCATTCAGAGGCATACAATATCATAAACCAACAATTCAAGAAGCTTTAGTTATTAGATGAAGAAACACAAATGGGTATAGTTTTATATAATATATTTCTAACAAAAACCATCAAGATAGATTTGTGCTAATGCTTCCCATATCTGAGTGTCTTTGGAAACATGAAAATGTTATATATTTCGTCATTCAATGAACTTATTTATTTGTCATTTTATATATTCAATTGATTATGGAATTAGATATTTGGAATTATATATTTGAAATTATATATTTGTCATTAGATACTTATGTTTTTCTTTATTACAGGTTAGATGGCTAGTAGCGAGGATCACTCATATGATGATTCTATTAATGAAGGAAAGAAATCTGTTAATGCAGAGAAAAGGGAAATTAGAAGAGGAATAACTATTATGAAGAAAATCATTCATGATAGAAATAGAGGAATAAAATATGATGTGCATTGGAATTCAAATGAGAAACTAATTGAACCTAACAATTCTAAATTGACAAGTTACATTGATTCACTTGTAAGGAGAGAAGTTCCAATTACTTGTGATAATTGGAGAAATGAGCAATTGGATACCGCCAAAGACAAAATCTGGAGTGGGATACAGGTACCATATGTGATGTTATTTGTTTTTGATTACGATTATGTCTTTAAATTACTTATACTAACGCACTTTGTGTATGTTTTTCATAGAGGTCTTTCAACATTGATGATACCAGAAGAGATTATTGTCTTCAATTGGCTGGAAAAAGACATAGAGGGTTTAGATCTTATTTATCAAACAAGTATTTAAGAGATGCCAATTTTTTTTGTTGGTATCGAGCGTCCAAGTAAATATGCAGACTTGATTTCACTGGAAGAATGGGACACTTTTAAAGACAAACGAAGAACCAAAAAATTTCATAATACGAGTGTCGTAAATCGCCAACAAGCATCAGGTCCCGCGTATCCATATAGAAAAGGGCGTACAGGATATGCACGCTTACAAAAAAAAAAGTAAGTATCTATAAATTGCAATGATATACTCGTTCATCATGAGTTATAATTGATCTTATTTTTTGTCTTAATGTGTAGTTAAAAGAGGAGAATAGTTCTGGAACATCTGTTCCAGAACATGTTTTGTGGAAGGCTACCCGTGTGGGTAAGGATGGAGTTGTTAAAGAAGAGGTTCAACAAATTTTTGAGAAATGTGTAAGTATAACATTAATTGTTTAATTAAATCAAAAGTTTATTAACATATAATATTCATGCTTTTTCGATATTCATATGAATTTCAGGAGAATCTATCTCAGTCTATATCTCCAGATGACTACAATGATTGTAGGAGCATACTTAGTCGAGCATTAGATGTTCGTGAGTATTCCGGTCGGGTGAGGGGTATGAGACATGGGGTCACTCCAACATCCTTGAAAAAGAAAATCCAAAGACAAAATCTCCTAGAAATAAAGAACTGCAGGAAAAGTTGCAAGCATTAGAAGCTGAAGTTCATGAATTAAGAAAGGAAAAAGAAAGAGATCAATCAAAAAGGGAAGCTTCAGGTTTTAAAGATACTAGTGACAAAGCTAGTGTTAATTGTAATTTTCAACCAAATATTACCGAGGTAATTATATATATATATCATTATGAAATTAAATTAGTGTAATTTATTTAATTGACATATATATGTATACACATTAAGAATGTCATATTTATTATTGGTTTTAGGGCATTTCACCCTGTCAGCTATATTTATTATCACCGACTTATCGGATGGTTGGCAAGGGGAAAGTGCATAATAATTTGGGAGAAGTACTTCACCATAAACCGCTCCCTGTTGGATATTTGAAGGTATCAATTGATATTGCTTTAGAGGGGGGTGCATTATTACCATTACCAGACGATGTTTCAGATGCAACATTGGTGGGAGAGGCAGTAGGTGCATATGTTGCATGGCTGTCAAGCCTCATTCGCGTAGATGATGAGGTATGGTTAAAACCATTATGAACCTTTGAGTATTAAAAGTTTTTACGAGCATTTTACGTACATTTTTTTATATGGTAATGTTAGACTCCTAGAAAGCCCAAATCAAAAGATAAGGGGATTATGCGGCAAATCGAGTCAGTTGTATCAAAAAAAGAGATATAACACAATTATATGATATTTATGCATAGAATGATTTTATATTTCACCTAACTAATTAAATGACATTTAGATGCATGCTAAAAAGATTGAACAAGTCAGTAGGGGTAAGAAGACCGCGGCTAGCAAAAAACCTACTTCTCAGTATAGGTCGTGCCTTTGGACATATATAGGAATAACAAATATTCCAATTGGTGGTACTCGTCTTATACCTATGAAGGTAGACATTTTTGGTTATGAATATATGGATGTAATTGGTAGAGAAGATATGGATCAAGTTTTTCAACATTTAACTTTAGGCCTCAGTGTTATTGATACATACATCAGGTACACTCTGATCAACTTTGTTTAGTTAAATGAACAATTTATTTACTCATTTTATTGAATATAGTCTAATTTTAATGATGTTTTTATTTAAGGTTTTTGTATGACAAAGTGATGCGCCCACGCGGATTGGAAGAAAGATTCGCTTTCTTAGCTCCCAACACCGTCAACGCAGGGTTAATCGTAACAAAACCAGATGATATCATATCGTATGTACTCGATTTATTTGTGGCCAGTAAATATACAGAAAAGTTGTTCTTTTTACCATATAATACTGGCAACGGGTTAGATTTTCATCCTAACTTCATATATTATATTTTTTCATTTTTTGACGTTGTGTAGAAACTTTCCACCTAACATTTGTTTAATTTTACAGTGGACATTGGTTGTTGCTTATGATTAATCCTGTAACAGAAATTGTATACTATCTGGATTTCTTATACAATGATTGGACAACATACCCAGATTTGAAGAAGATGATTGATACGTAAGTGAGATTGTTCTAAATATTCGTGTGTATATTTATTTATCTATGTGATATTGTTCTAAATAGTCGTTTGTATTTTATTATAGCATTCTACAAGCTTTTTGATCACAAAGAGGTATTCAAGTACCAAAGAGTAGAGCCAACAACATTACGTGGATCAGAGTGTAGGTATATTTTCACAATTTTGATTATATTAGTGATGATATTTGATAAAACAAGTTAAGGGGTATATCCTGATATATATGTGTATTTTCTTTCCATGTGTAGTGTCCTCGTCAACGTAATGGTATAGATTGCAGTTATTTCCTCTTAAGGTTTATGAAAGAAATGCTTCTTTTGGACCGAATAGAGATTCCATCCACGGTATGAATTTCTAACTTAGGAATTATTTTAATATTTCTCATAAAATGGCATAGTGTTTTAACTAAATCACATGCTATGTTATATTACTATATAGTAATTTGACGAATTCAATTGTGCTTTTTACTCGAAAGATCAATTAGATGAACTTATGAAAGAATGGTGTCAATTCATTATGGAGTTGAGAATTTTATAAGGTATATTGTCTTTCTTTCATTGATGAGAATTTTGAGTATAACTTTCAAGTTTTGAGTATAAATTCGAATAAAGTTTTGTTTTATCATGGTATGAATTTCAATCTTTTGGTTTTGTTTCAGGTTATAGGTGCAGATGTAGAAGATAGAGCTAACAAGTTCATTTTTGTCGTTTTTTTAGAAATTCTCTAAGATATTAATATGTAGATTAAGCATCAATTTAGAAATTTATAATTTTCAAGTTGTATCATCAATTTTCAAGTTGTTGTTGTATATATCATCAATTATATATATGTAGAATTTTTGTATATGCAAATTTGGTGCATATTTATTGGATTGAAGCTATCAAATCTGGTGCAAAATATGGTGAAAACCTGGTGAAAATTTATTGTAGATATTGGACAGCGCTTTTTATAAGTGAAAATAAGTCTAATATATAAAAAAAAGTGTGAACATTAGACAGCGCTTAATGAGAAAAGCGCTGTCTAAAGTGAGGAAAAGCGCTGCCTAAAGTGGGTAAAAGCGCTGCCTAAAATGGGAAAGCGCTTCCTAAAGTGGGGAACAGACAAGACTTTTAAAGAAAAGCGATGCCTAAAAGATAACCAAAAGCGCTGCTAAAGGGGTACTTACCAAAGCGCTCTCTAAAGAAAAAGCGCTGCTAAAGGGGTGCATAAGAAAGCGCTTTTAAAGTAAAAGCGTTTCCTAAAGGGGACATATAGCATCACTTTTACATTACTCCAAAGCGTTGTATTTATTTATAGCAGCGTTGGTTTAGGCAGCGCTTTAAAGTGTGTCTATGGCCAAAAAAACGTTGTCTATGTGCTTGTCTGGCATAGTGAGTCATACCGATAGTGATAAGTCTAGTCATAGCATAACATGCATATTCCAATGTCCAGGCCAAAAATCTGAAAGCGAGCAAAAGCAACAATGCACATAATAATGAGATGAAGCAACAATAAATATTAAGAAACAAACTTGGTATCTAACACAGGAAGAAAAAGAAGTAAAAAAATAATATAAATTTTACTGATTGTTGAGCTTGAACTTGTCCCACCAGCAGCAACAACATCATTGCATGAACAAGGTAGTGATGATTTATAATTGTAACAAGTTTTTCTCTTTAAAAATTTTCATACTAAGTTAAAATCTCAACAACAAATGCCACATGGATTAAATGGAATAGCTTTAGGACCTTGTGAGAGTCCAATTATAAGTTTTTAAGACCTTAAATTTCTTCTATCTACACATATTCTACTACTAAAATTTCATAATGATTTAGTATAATTATGTATACAAAATTGTGCATGATACATGCCATAAGATTTTTTATGAATTCCAACTTGACTGTGCAAGGACTAAAGGTGAAGAACAATCCTCAATTCCATTTTAGATTTGATGGATGCAATAATGTCCATATAGATTCAAGGGTTAAATATGTTTAAGGTCTTCATAAATATCCCAAAATTTAATTTTAATCTCTTTAAAATGTTTCTTCAAACCACGGTCCTCCTAATATTTTCCATCCACACTTTTGGCACATCCTGCTAATGTCCGTTAACATAGCTGATATGACATTGACACGTGGCAATGTCAGTGTGACAAAGATGCTTACATGGATGTCACGTGACATTTTGTCTCCATTTAATATCATACATAAACCCATAATCCGTAGCTAATCCCTAGCTAATTCAGAAATATCATTGTTATAACCTAGACTTCATTTTTTTCATGACTTTTTTTGCAAGAAAGCTTATCCACATTATAAAGATTTCTCCCACACAAATTTTAATTTTTTGACTTGATATAAATTAAATATGATTTTTTTACAAGCCGATTTTCTATGGGATTTTTAGTCTTATTCACTTTAATGAAATATGTTGTTGACTTTTAGTGACGTGGTGTGCAATATGGCATGCCACGTCAGTTTCCTTTAGACCAAATAGATAGTAGGGACCAAAATTTTGGATGGAAAACTTTAGGAGAACTATTATTTAAAAGAAAATTTTTTATAGATCAAAATTAAATGTTAGTACATTTATGAGGACTCCATACATATTTAACTTTAATATTTATATCCTTCACAAGGTATTACAATTTACCAAATATAATTATATTTATGTAATTTCTCTTTAAAAAGACCACAAATCATATTTTTCATCGTATAATATCTAACAATTAGTCTAGTTATAATATGTATAGGGAAGTCCTCCAACCTTTGTTGCTATCCTACCTAGCACGGTAGTTCTCAAGTCTCATGGGTCATTTCCAAGGGAGATCAATTGGAAGCTTATTGTTACACGAGAGATAGAGGTTAAGTTTAATAACTTGTAGAGTAATAAAAGAAATTATATGGCTAGGGTTTTAGGTATGTGTTGTAAATTCAACGCTTATGGTCCTATTATAATCAATGGTGAAGGCCACTTACTAATTTTTGAAAAAGAAGAATTGGGTGGAAATAATAAGGGAACTAATCATGAATCAATTTAGTAACTTTTTTTAAATCATGGGGAATGCATGGGACACAAAAAGTATAGAAGGGTGATTCCACTTCCATTCTTACATAGACCGAAAATTCAAATTTTTTAAAATGAAGTTATATTTTCCACATTTTCATAGGAATAGGAAATCATACATCCCTGTTTTATTTAACAACAAGTATATCTAATATCATGTTTAGTGTATGTTTGTGCGCTATATTTCAATGTAATGTAGGGAATTCCAGTTTAAAATTATTAAAATAATTATGAGATATCTTAATGAAATCTCTCATGACGATCTTTGGTTTCCTAAAGGTAACGATCGTAGCTTAATAGTCTTCTCTGGTTCTAATTTTGCAGAGTGCAAATTAGATATAAAAATTACTAGTGATACTTGTCATATTGTTGCGTTTCTTGGTACAACAAGAAACAACATAGTGTGGCTCTTTCTATCTATGATGTCAAATATGTAGTCGCTGACTAAAGCAACAACTATTATACTATGATTTAAAAATTAGATGTGTTTAAATTAAGTATGATAACACTAGTGTGATTAGCCTCACTAAGAATCCAATTATACATTCATGCACTAAGCACATTAAGATTAGGTACAATTTTCTCATCGATCATGTTGAAAAGAGTGATGTAATTTTCTTATAACTTCTATATGACTTTGTGTGGTTCATTTAAAATCTCATTAAGTTCATTTTTTATTTATGTGCATTCAAACATCTTTGTTTGTCTTAGATGCATTTATTTATGTGTATTCTTTCATCATATTATGTCTTGATAATCATATTTGTGTTTCTATTTTTATTATTGCATTTTTTTGTTATTGTGTATTATCATATTGTTGTTACTTGTACTCTATGATATTTGGTTGATATTTTTGTGAAGTTATTATGAAGTCCTTGGGGTTTACTCTAAGGCATTGGGTTATATTTTTTTCTTCTTTTTTGTGTGTGTGCAGGTGTAACGCGGTGGGATAACTGACTTGGTTGTTTTGCGTTTGATCGCAAATGTTGCGGTTTTAGCAAGAGTCGCCACTGACTTTTCTTTTATCCAAAAGGAAAGGCTGAAAAGAACAGGAAAGACCTTTGAGATGTTTTCTTGAGTTCGGGGGGTATATTATGAAAAGGGAAGGTATTAACACCCTTTTCATCCATGGTTTTTCATGGGCTTTTAGTTACTTTCTAGATCACTTGATTTTGTTTGAAAAAGTGCTTTGTGTAGTTTTTGAAAGTATTTTGAAAATGTCTTTGTAATAGTTCTCGTTTCTATAAGAACGCGTACAAAGTGTTGTTTTGAAAGTAGTTCAAAAAGGTGTTTGTGGAGTGTGTTTTTGAAAATGATTTTGAAAAGGGGCCATCGTTTAGGCAAACTTTGTAATGATTCTCGTTCGTAAGAATGTATACAAAGTGTTGACCTTTTGAAAATGTTTTCAAGTTTGAAAGATGTTTTTTGAAAGTGTTGGTGTGATGTTTTGAAAATAGCAAGGATGTTTTTGGTTTTGAGTTTGAGCAAGAAACTGAGAACAATCTACCTACTCAAAAGTCTTTCATGTTTATTTCCTCTTTCCTTTGAGATTATTATCTTACCATTGATTTGGTAAGTAACCCTATCCTTGGATGTAAAAGGGACGGGCGTGGGTCATCGTATAACCATGATTAGCAACGTTGTAAGATATCTTAGCATTTTCTTTAGGGACTAAGATCATTTTGAAAGGTAACATGGATAACGTCATCGAGGGACTATGATCTTGTATTTTTGTTTGTTTTTGCTAAGATACCTCACATGAATAATATGGCCATTTTTGTAAGGCAACAAAGTGGATTTACCCTAAGGGTGCATGTGTGCAAGTGTATTGGTTTACATGCTTAATTTGTCTTGATTAAGGTTTGATACTTGTTGATTTTATTCTTGCCATACAAAACCCTAATTACTAACATTTGTATATAAAGCATTAAATTGCGTAAATTAAAATTACTACGCTATTACATCATTAGGGGATGGGGTGTACAAATTACAAATGGGGAATTGCAAGAAAATTAAATCTATTTATCTATTACAACCATATTGAATTTGAATAAATGTACAAAATTGAATAAGTAAAAATGCAAGAATGTAAATGTAAAAAGAAATGTGATTTTTGTTTGATTTTCATGAAAAGGGTTTTTTGACCTAGTTAACTAAAATAAAAATAATTAACTAAACATAAGAAAATTAAGATTAAGTTAGAAAAGTAATTTTAGGGTTTTTCTATGAAAGTTTTTCATCTGAATGAAAATACAAATGAGAATTAATTAATTAAAATAAACCTAAATTCTAAATTAATTTTATTCATAAGAAAAAAAATATAATAGTTAAACCCTAGTCTAAATATTTATTGAATAAAAAAAGAAATTAATTTATTAAATGAGAAATGTTTTTTGTTCTTGTTAAGAGAGAAAAATAAGTTTGCTTAAGAAAATATTTTTAGTCTTTTGGTTTTGGAAGAAATAAAACTAAAGTATGTGATGCATATAAATATTTTCGGTGTTTTTGATTATTGAAAACAAAAGTGATATTAAAAATAATAAGAGGAAGGGAGTCAGAATCAGTGCATTGCTGAGGTAAGTGAGAGCAGAAGTAAGGTGCAGAAATTCCAACTCTGATGCACTGTAAGAAAGAGAATGTTAGCAAAAAGGGGGTGGTCAGAAGTTCTGGGTCCGGGTACATTAAAATTCAGGGGTTGCTGGGAACAAGGGAAATCCTAGAAGTTCTAATGTAACTGGCTGCCTAGAAGTTCTGATAATGAGTATGTGAGGTGTTAATGCTGTTGGATGGGAATGTCTAGAAGTTCTGGTTCAGGGTCACTATTTTGACAAACAAATTAAGGGGGTTGACCTAGAAGTTCTGATCCATCTAAAGGGGTAAAAAGGTTAAGAAATAAACACAAAAAAGGATGTTTCTGGGGCTAGAACTCAGGACCCTTGACACTAATGTTTTATGTATGCGCTCTCTACCACTGGGGTGGCTATACGTCTGGTGTTAGAAGCAAAAACATAAACATATAACACAAGGTAAGTTCTGATGATGAGCTTCACCTCTTTCTCCATGCTAATCATAACATCTGCAACTTAGTCATTTCTAAACAGAACAAAAAACACAAACATAGCAATTATGACAGGTTTCCATCATGGTTTCAGAAACATAAAAAATATCAAGACTGTAAATCAAAAACAAACATGTATCTGCTAATCCTAATTTCCTTAGGAAGTTCTAAACTGATATTCTCCCTACTTAGGAAGAAAATATATGAAACTCCAGAATATGTACAACATCAAAATCAGGATGTCTACATTTTATTTTGAACATGCAAATCTAAAAATTCCTAAGTAATATGATGAGGGTCAGCAGAAGCTTACCTTCCAGCTAAAAAATCTTTTGTGAGTTGGAGTCTAGTTCTGACTGCTTGTAATATTCTGATCAGCTTCCTCATGTATTCAGCAGGCTGGAATAACCTTTAACTTGGGTTATGAATGGTGAATGGAAGATTTTGAAGTTGTATGGATGATTTGGTCAAGAAACACTCGAGGGAAGTTGGAATTTGAATGCAAGAATCTAAAACTAGCAGGTTTTGTATTTGTGTTTGCAGTTTCGGATTTCTGGAATTTTTTAGCAAGGTTTCAAAGCTTTTCCTTTCAATTTTTTTCTCCGGCCCCTTCATAGTTGCAAATGAAGTTCAATTTATAGGCAAGAACTTTTTATCTTTGAGAAGTCAAAAGTACCAACATCATGCTAGCGTATTGGCTTGTTCTTGAAGCAAGATAAAAAGTATGGTGGTTAACAACTTTTAGCCGTGCCTAAGCTGGATTTGTAAGCATGAATTAAGGAGAATTACCCTCATAGGCAAAAGCAAAGCATGGGCCCAGCATACTTTTGTACAAGAGTTTGCTTTTTCAAGGACAACAATGTGCTTCTCTGTCACACGTGGGGAAATCCTTTGGATAAAAACTCAAAAGTGGTTGTGAGCATTAAATGATGACGAGATTTATCAAACCAGAAATCCTGCAATATAAGATTATGCATCATAGCTTAGTTCTGGATCAGAAGTTCAGCATCAGCGTAACTTAGAACCAACATCCAACTTCTGATCCTTTAATCTCTTTGCTCTAGCATGTTCTGAGCGAGTTCTCAGACTTTCCCAGAAGCTTATAACACACTTTGTAAATCCTCTTTGAATTGCTCTTTCTAATTCTGACCGGACCTATATGAAAAATGGCCCAGAAGTTCTAACCAAATCCTATTCTGGAAAGGTCCAGAATTTGCTGAAAGCTTCAGTTTTATGGACGTGTCTTCAAGGATTTGTAGCCTGAAATCCCAGTATTTCTAGGAGAAGTTTCGTTCTGCAATGTTTGAGATCTCATTGAGATCTACAACTCTTGTGTTAGAAGTTCTTTCAGAATCACCTTGCATCATGGTGATAATCTGTCCAGAAGTTCTGAATTTATCATATTTCTTAAACACTTGACAAAATTTCTAAGTATTTAAAATTTTGACTTTTTCAACATAAATCTTGACTTCTGATTTTCTTGATGAAACAAACCTCATGCCTTGATAAAATATGATTATTGAAACTTGATTTTGGTCCAAAAGTCAAAGTTTGACTTTTTAGTGTGCAAATGACCATTTTGCCCTTATGAATGACTTTCTTGAAAGATTTGTAATTCAAGGCTTGAAATTGGATGGAAGCAAACCTGAGGGTCCAGGATGATCCTTTGAGAAATGAGAGGGCAAATTTTGGGGTACAACAACAGGTTATCTTGACTTTCATGCTTTGTCTGTGATTGGGAATTTCTCTGTATACAGTTGTTACTCTTCCAAATTTTTCTCAATGAATACTTTGCTTGGTTCTTAATTCATCTAAAGTTTGGTATTCACCTGAGGTTTAGTATTATTCTTGCTTGGTTTTAATCCAAAGGATGACAATTCTATATTGACTTCTTTATGTCAAGTGTTAACTTCTTATTGGTTAAATTGATCTTTCCTTAGCTTTTATTTTGTATACATAGGATAGTCCCTTCATCTCCTTCTATCTTCATTAATTTCAAAATCTTCTCCCTCCTTTTCAAAAATCTTCTTGTTTTTCAAACTTGAATCAATTTCATAATAAACTTGGACTTAGGTCCATACATTTTCAAAAGATTTTTCTTAATCAAACCTTTAATCAATTTAATCATACTTTGACACCTTTTTTTAAGACTAAAAGTCATTAACCTCACTCAAACCATTTTTCCACTTTGACTTTTTATTTTAAAACTCTTTTCTCAAAGATTAGACTTTTGTTGATCTTGTAGTGATGAATGCTACTATACTTTTACAATATAGTGTGAAGTGAGTCATTTTCCACTTGGATGTTGAGTGATGGATTTTAAATCTAAGATATATCTTCCACTTTGAGATGATGCAAATGCTCCTTTCTCATAATTGTGGGTAGTGAGTATGTTTTTCACTCGGATATAACGAGATGTCTCTTCTCTTAAAATTAACCAACACATATATGTTCTAAATTTTTTAGGTGAACTACGAGTACCCTGATCCCCTATTGAACGAAAGGTGGTACGTAGAAACTAAAGGTTCGCAATCGCGACAGGTGCAAAAATTGTAAAAAAAATACTTCTTTTCTCATCTCCACCATCTTGTTTTGTATACACCTTTTATATCCAAAATACACAGATTTTCAAAGAGGTTCTTGCGGAGTACCGTAGATGTTTAGAGTGCTAATACCTTCCCTTTGGATAACCAACCCATGTACATAGATTCTCTCTTTTACTTTGGGTTTATTCGCTCTTTTCCCATGTCCTTTGGATAAAATAAAGTGTGGTGGAGATTTCATTGATATTTTATGAGTTAATTCAATCCAATGGCTTAGTCTCAACATTTTCGCTGCTACAGAAAAATAGTCACTTCACTAGGGAAATACCTCTCTAAGTGGGTTGAGCCTATCTTTGTTTATTTGTGTATGTGCTATATTTGTTATATATTTTTATATATGTATGTCTGGTTTTCAGGGTGCTTGGTGATCTCTTATAAGTTCTATACTCGTACTTGGGAAAACTTAAGATAAGATGTGTGGTATAGTCATGTTAACTTTGAGGGAGTAATCCTAAAAAAGGAGACATGAGATCCCCCGCTCAGTGGAGGCTCATTTGACTGTAGTATTTGTTTACCGAGCAATCGGGAAGACATTTATGCTTTCGAGATGGGAACTTGAGAAGCTGAGAATCTGTAGAATCCTTAACCCATCTTGGCCTTTTAGATATAGTGTGGAGACTATGATAGAGCAATCCAGAAGTAGTTGTTATGCGATGCTGCACTCATACGAGTTTCTCTTGAGAATATTTCTAATTAGCAAGCTAATCGGGATGTTGGTAATATCCAAAGGAGAAACATAGACTCTGGGATTTTCTTAGAACCTTGTTCTACAGGTGATAAACCAATAGTCTTTACCTTGTGGGTATTACCTTTAACTTCATGCTCGTGACATCGAACCTATGAACCCCCATGTTTGTGATCTTGTGTGTGATTGTTGCATCATCATGCATTCATACACCCATGAGTATTTCTTTAAATAGTTTTCCAAGGAACTTAAGGTTGACCTTTAAAAATATCTCAGGTACTCTTTTGACCATGGATTTTGGAAGGAGAAAGACTCGGAAGTATAGTTTCAAGGATCCTAAGATAAAGGAACTGAGGAGTTTTATTTCTGAGATTGAGAGTCCTACAGATTTCTGGAAGAAGTGTGGAGCTATTGTACCTCTTATGAAGCTCAAGATGAAGGAGGGTATTTTTATTATGTTGGTCCAGTTCTATAATTTGTTGTATCAGTGTTTCACTTTTTTTGACTACCAGCTGATGCCCACATTGAAGGAGTATTCTTACTTAATTGGTTTACTTATTACTGGTCATGTTCCTTTCTATGGCTTGGAAGAAGAGACCAAGTCTCATGAGATTGCAGCAGTTACTCACTTGAGGAAGTCTAAGATAGAGGATAACATGACTACCAAAGGAGGAATAAGAGGTTTACCTGCTCAGTTTTTGTTGGAGAAAGCTCGTTACTTTGACAAGATGAAGAGTATAGTTACCTTTGAGGCTATCTTTGTTTTTATTTACTATTGGTTGTTCTTGTTTCCTAATGTTGACAAATTTGTGGATGTTAATGCCATTAGGATCTTTCTAATTGGGAATCCAGTCCTTACGCTGCTAGGATATACTTATTATTCCATCCATCTTTGGAATTTCGATCAAGATGGGATGATCATCTGTTACACACCGTTGTTATATGAGTGGTTTATTTCTCACTTATCCTAGTATGCTTCCTTTTGGGATATCAAGATGGAACCTCATTGAACACTGAAGATTATGGATCTCACTCATTCTGACATTGATTGGTATCATCAAGCTTACCATGACATGAATATTATTGACAACCGTGGTAGTTTTACCAATGTACCTTTTCTTTGTACAAAGGGAGATATTAGCTACAACCTTGTTCTTGCACGTTGTCAACTTGGATATCCGATGAGAGATAAACCAAAAAACATTCATATGGATGGTTTCTTTCTCAAAGAAGAAGAAGATCACAAGGAAGCTAAGGAAGAGATTGAAAATGCTTGGCGTCATATTCATAGGAAAGGAAGAAAGGATTTGAGACCAAGGGAGCTGTTTCCTTAGAGCTTCATCTTCAGTGGGTACAAGCAAGGGAAATTCAATTGAAGATGCCTTATCCTCACGAATAACCAATAACTGATATGTTTATGATGACTACTCCCTCTCTCTTAGATGATGTGGAATAACTTCAACTTTCCGTGGTTAGGATGTAGTAAGATAAGGAAGCATGGAAGAACAAATACCAGACTTTGGAGGTATCCTACTCAATGGAATTGAAAGAGAAGGATGATTTGATTGAGATTATTAAGAGGCATGATATAGAGATGATGGAGAAGCAAGATAATTTATTTTCCTCTAGCATTCAGCCAAGTCCCAGTCACCCATTTCCTAATTCTGGTGGATGGAAATAAGTTGCTGATAAGTATGTAGAAGAGAACAAGCAGTTAAAGGCTCGGATTGCAAGACTCAAGGGAAATCGTTAGTGTGTGGAGAGATCTTAATCAACTTTGGCTCTTTAGGATTTATAGATTCTATCTTTATTATCTTGTACTTAGGATTATTGAAACTTTCACTAAAAGTTATAATCCCTTCCAAAGTTATTATTAAAATGAGATTATTCAGTATCTCCAAATGTGTTATTCCTTTAATATTTGCAATTGTTTACAATTATTTAAGTTCCTTTGACAAACAAAATAAATATGTGTGTTGTATATCATGCATAATTTCACATATATTTTTGCATTCCTATTCATTCTCAGGTGTCTTACTTGTTTCTCTACCTCACTCAGTCAGCAAGTTATCACATCACTACAACACTCGATCTAATTCTAGAAGGAACATGGATAACCTTGAACAAGAGAATCGTGAGCTTCGTGAGAAGGTGACTTCTTTGAGGGTTGGTATGGTCAACCTTACTGCTTTCGTGGAATCATTGGTAGCTGCTCAAATTGGTTTATCGAGGGCATCGACGCAGTTACCCACTATGAAGAGTAATTTTCTTTTGTTTTTATCATGCAATAATTCCTACGTTATACCTAAGACGTAGTGATCATGTTGTAGGGACACACTTTTTTCATTTTCAAAATTATCATCAATAAAGGACGTCTTTTTGCATTCAAATATTTTGCTCCTTATCTTTCTCTTTTATTTTGAAAAAAAAATTAGCAATGTGTTTTTATTTTTCTTTTTAAAATGTTAAACTAAAATAAAAACAAAATCATCAATCATACAGATACAACCCTCCATTAATCCAGGATTTTGTCGAAAACGATTATGCTATGACTCATTATGACATTAAAAATCCAATCTATCAAGTTGATGAAGAAGCTGAAGAAGATTGTGAACTTCCTGAAGAGCTAGCCAGATTGTTGAAGCAAGAGGAAAAGGTCATCCAACCGCACCAAGAGACTTTATAAGTGATCAACTTGGGCACCGAGGAGGTCCGAAAAGAAGTCAAGATTGAGACAGTATTATAAGACAATGTCAAGCAAAGACTGATTAGAATACTCCAAGAGTATGTGAACATCTTTACTTGGTCTTATGAAGACATGCCTGAGTTGGATATAGATATTGTTGTGCACAAGCTGCCTTTCAGAGAAGATTGTCCTTTGGTAAAAAAAAGCTTCGAAGAAATCATCCCGAGATGTCCAAGAATATTAAAGAGGAGGTTCAAAAATAGTTCGGTGCAGGTTTCTTGAAGGTCATCTCTTACGCTCCGTGGATTGAAAATATTGTACTAGTGCCCAAGAAAGACGGTAAAGTACACATGTGTGTAGATTATCGGGATCTAAATAAAGTAAGTCCTAAAGATAACTTCCCGTTACCTCACATAGATATTCTGGTTAATAATATTTCTCAAGCTAAAGTATTTTCCTTCATGAATGATTTTCTGGCTACAATTAGATTAAGATGGCACCAGAAGATATGGAGAAGACTACTTTTATTACACCTTGGGAAACATTTTGTTACAAAGTGATGCCCTTTGGTTTGAAGAATGCAGGGGCAACGTATCAACATGCAATGGTCACTCTCTTTCATGATATGATGCATAAAGAGATTGAAATATACGTTGATGATATAATTGCTGAATCCTAGATAGAAGAAGAACATCTTATCTACTTGTTGAAATTGTTAGAAAGGTTAGGGAAATTCAGGTTGAGGCTGAACCCTAACAACGCACCTTCGGGGTGAGATCAGAGAAGTGATTGGGCTTCATAGTAAGCGAAAAAAGGAATTGAGGTTGATTCTTCCAAAATAAAAGAGATACAAGAAATTCATGATCCGAGAACAGAAAGAGAGGTTCATGGTTTCTCGGGGAGGTTGAATTACATTGCTATAATCATCTCTCATCTTACAGCCACTTGTGAACCAATATTCAAGTTGTTAAGAAAAGATCAAATGGCCAGGTGGAATGACTATTTCCAAGTGGCGTTTGATAAAATAAAAGAGTATTTGCAGGAACCTCCAATTCTCTGGCCTCCAGTGGAAGACATTCCTTTGATAATGTATTTGACTGTGTTTGAAATTTCCATGGGCAACGTACTCGGTCAACATGATAGGACTGGTAGGAAAGAGCATGATATCTACTACATGAGCAAGAAGTTCACTGATTGTGAATCGAGATATTCATTGTTGGAAAAGACTTGTTGTGCACTCGTGTGTACAACAAAACATCTCAAACAGTACATGATGACTCATACTACGCTCTTGATATCTAAGATGGATCTGATCAAGTACATCTTTGAAAAACCAGCTCTCATGGGAAGAGTATCCCGTTGGCAGATGATTTTGACATAATATGATATCCAGTATACTACCCAAAAATCCATTAAAGATAGTGTGTTGATAGATTATCTTGTTCACCAGCCCGTGGAAGACGATTATCAGCCGATGAAGTTTAATTTTTCGGACGAAAACATCATGTACATATGGGACTGTAATATCCCCGACCTAGAGGAATGACTCAAACCAGGATCGCGATGGACGGTGGTGCCTCAAATGCATTAGGCAATGGTTTCGGTGTTGTTATTACTTCTCCGGAAGGTTTTCATACTCCTTTTACTGCCAGAATTTGCTTTGAGTGTACCAATAATATGGCTGATTATGAAGCTTGTATCCTTGGGATTGAAGCTGCTATTAATTTGAGAATCAAGATCTTGGAAGTATATGGGGATTCTACTCTTGTAATTAGTCATATCAACAGAGATTGGGAGACTCGTCACCCGAATTTGATTTCATATAGTGAGCATGTTATGAAGTTAATCATGTACTTTGATGAAATCACCTTCAAGCATATTCCAAGAGAGAAGAATAACTTGGCGGATGCTCTGGATACCCTGTCATCCATGTTTAAAGTTAGATGGGCGAATGAGGCCCCTTTTATCACCATCTTAAGGTTTGATGAGCCAGCATTCTATTACGAAATAGAAGAAGAGGCCGATGAGAAACCGTGGTTTTATGATATTAAAAGGTATCTTGAAATGAAAGAATATCTGGCGGATGCTTCTATCACATATAAGAAGACTCTGAGAAAGTATTCAACCAAAATTTTCCTCAATGGAGGTGTTTTGTACAAGAGAAACTATGTCTTTATTTTGCTTAGATGCATGGATAAACATGAAGCAAACAAAATCATAGAAGAAATTCATGAAGGTTCCTCCGGGACGCATTCCAGTGGGCATACCATGGACAGGAAAATCTTGAGAGCAGATTATTATTGGTCTACAATGGAAAATGATTGTTACAATAAATTCAAAATCTATTACAAGTGTCAGATTTATGTCGACAAAATGAACGTGCCATCCAGCCCACTGAATGTTTTGACTTCTCCTTGGCCCTTCACAATGTGGGGCATTAACATGATTGGCCGAATTGAATCGACTGCTTCCAATGGACATTGCTTTGTTCTGGTTGCCATTGATTACTTCACCAAGTGGGTTGAAGCTGCATCGTATTCCAATGTCACAAAGCAAGTGGTTGCTTGTTTCATCAAGCAGAATATTATTTATCGTTATGGGATTCCTAAGAAGATTATTATTGATAATGGATCGAATCTCAACAATAAGATGATGAAAGAGCTATGTGAAAGCTTCAATATAAAGAATCATAATTCTTTTCCATATCATCTGAAGATGAATGGTGTTGTTGAGGCATCAAACTAGAATATTAAAAAGATTATACAGATAATGGTTGTCACCTATAAGGATTGGCATGAGATGTCGCCATTTGCTTTGCATGGTTATTGCACTTTCATGCGTACTTCGACTGGGGAAACCCCATTCTCTATGGTGTACGGTATGAAAGCAGTCCTGCCTGTGGAAGTAGAGAAACATCTACGGTACTCCGCATGAGCCTCTTTGTAAAATCTGTATATTTTGGCTATAAAAAAATGTTGTATATAAAAAATGGATGGTGGAGGTGAGGAAAGAAATATATTTATTTTATAATTTTTGCACCCGCCGCGGTTGCGAACCTTTAGTGCCTACGTATCACCTTTTCGTGCAATAGGGGATCAGGGTACACGTAGTTCCTCTTTTTAAAAAAAAATTTAAGACACAAATGTGTTGGTTAATTTTATGAGATAAAACATCATCGTCATTGTCCGTGTGGAAAACATACTTACTATCCACAATTATGAGAAAGGAGAATTTACATCATCTCAAAGTGGAGGATATGGCTAGGATTTTAAAATCAACAATGCCTCACTCAACACCCAAGTGGAAAATATCTCTCTTCACTACATATTGTAGAAGTATAGTTGTTTGCATCACTACAAGGATTGACAAGAGTTCAATCTTTTTTTTTGAGAAAAGTTTAAAGATAAAAGCCAAAGTGGCAAAATGGTTTGAAATAAGATTGATTGACTTTTAGTCTTCTCACAAAAATGTCAAGGTATTATTAAGTTGATTGGAGTTTATTTATGAAAATGCTTTGAAAATGCATGGACATAAGTCCAAGTTTATTATGAAAGTGGTTCAAGTTCAAAAACAAGAAGAGTTTTCAAAAGGGGGAAGAAGATTTTTGAAATTAAAGAAGATGGAAGGAGAAGAAGGGACTATCCTAAAGCATAAGGTAAAAGCTAGGGATGAGAACTATCTAACAACCAAGAAGCCAATACTTGACATTATGAGCCAAGATAGAATTCCCATTCCTTGGATTGAAACCAATGAAGCAAAAAATATTAGACCTCTTTGAGAGAACCAAACTTCAAGTGTATTAAGTCTTCATAAAAATTGGGCAGAGTAACAGCTGTGTACGGGTGAATTCCAGATTACAAACAAAGGGTGTAATCACAAAAACCTGCACAGAAAAACAAACAAGCAACCCAATATCTTGAGGTAAACCTCAAGAACTCCAGACAAAATAATCAGATAAGATCACAAGGTCTCCAAGATAGGCCAAGGTTTCTAATCCTAAGTCCAAGAAAATTCCCATGCTCCATAATGCCAAGGATAGTAACCAAATAGTCCAAGTACCATTAAAGATTTTTTAGGGTTTATGTTGATTATTAAGTATCTTAAGAAAGGAAAAGAAAAGCTCAAGTGAGCAAAGTAAAAATGGAAAGAAAGTAAATGCTCAAATGAGCAAAGATGAAAATGGCATGAAACGTAAATGCTAAAAGTAAATGGTACATAAAGCATAAAAAAAATAAAAGCATAAAGTAAGACAAGTCAATAATTAGTGGTTAGTTGGATGACCATCTTGAAGCTTGCATTTGGAACTCATTAGAGGATTAGTAGAACCAAATCCTCCACACAACAAGTTGCATTTACTTTTTATCAAATATATCATCCATTTGGGATTCTCACAAGTACCATTTAATGATCAACGATATTTAAGTGATCCGCGTTGACGAAAGGTATTGTAGATCCATTAGAGGATTGGTAGAACCAAAGCCTCCACACAATGAATCTCAAGGTTATTGGGTCAAAGAGATCAAATTAACATACTTGGGCTTGCAATCATAAGTTTAGGCCACGAATGATCATTTATTCGAATCGGGACAAAATTTAGTGTTATGTTAAGCAATCGTAAGTGGACTTATATAGAAGTCGCACCTATTTTGAGGCCGGTCAATAGCAATCTATGCACTATTTGTTTTGGACATGATATAAAGATCATGCTCCAACAACATTTAGTGCAATAAGAAAGAGATGAGATGAAGAGGTATGGGGAAAAATATACAAACCACATTTGAATTAAATTTTAATCAAACTATTATTAAAATCATTCATCCATTTTTGTGGAGTTAAACTCAACACCATAGATCCAATGATGTTAATAAAGTTCATGATCCAAAATCTAACCCAAGATCAGCCAGAAAATAGTCGCAAAATAATATCACATTTTAATATATACAAAAGGGTTTAAAAATAATATTTAAAAATAGAAAATAAAGAGAAAAATATTAATTATGTTCAAATTAATCAAGAAATGAAAAGTAAGACCATAGAAAAATCAGAAAAAGGCTCAAATAATTTTATAAATTTTTTGGCAATTTTTTAAAGTCAGAAACTATTTTTAAAATTAAAATAAATGGGTAAAATAAACAAAAAATGATAAAAAATAGCAAAGTCAAAAACAAAAATAAAATAAGGTCACCAATATTTGTCACAATATCATTGGATCATTCCTTAATTTTTTCAGAATTTAAAAATGTATGAAAGTATTTTTAAACATTTAAAACAAATCAAATAAAGTGTAAATTTATAAAAAATACCAAAACACAAAATTAAATTGTGAAAAAATAAAAATCAGAAAGAGAATAATCAAAAATATTTTTCATAATTTTTTCAGATTTTTCGGACTGAAAATGAATTTTCTATGATTTTTTGAAATTTAAAACAATTAAAATATAAAAATCAGAAAAAGAAAATAAAAGTAAAATATGTGGACCATTGGATGAGAGTCAAAACGCGTTAGTAATCAAATCCAAGGGATCTGGCGCGTTGTGCATATCATGGCCATTAGTGAATAATGTACAAAATCATTAATTAAATCAGATTTTAAAAAAAAAATAGATGGCGCGCCTTCATTGGTTGGAAGATGACACGTTGGTCATCTTCAACCTCCAGCTATCAAGAATTGCAGGTCTCTCAAACTGTAAAATCAGAAGCTCAGACCTATGCCATTCGATTCGTCTCTTCAACACGAAGACAACCACACCCTCGCGCCAAATTTATATAAATTGTAGCTCAAGCAATTTGGAAGGAAAAGGTAAGTGTTGCGACTAGAACCAGGACAATGAGAGCAACACAATGATATCAGAGTTTTGAAGAATTGATGAAGGAATTTACCTATTGAAGTTGAGTTGCAGAGCTCTGAAACTGAACTTCTATGGAGCAGTATAGGGCACGATTCTTGAATGTAATTATGTGGTTAGCTTCAAGGAAGATCAAGGAAGGTGAATTGATGGAAAAATTGGATTGAAAAAGGCTCGAGAATGGATTTTGAAGTTACTGAATTCTGAGTTATGAAACAAGTTTGGCAGGGTGATTTTGGCTATCCAAGCTTGGAAAAATGAATGGGATAGTTCATGTATTTATAAGAGAAGCAAATGGGATCAAAAGGAAGAGTGAATGATGCGTTTTGGAGGGAATTCGTGCAAACCTGATGCACGAGTGAAGTGTGATCTAAACTTCATGAAAACTCTTCAAATTCTTGCGTTTTGATGCGCTAATCCATTTGGGAAAGTTGGCTAATCATGTTTAGACCCAAAACGCATGCTAATTTGAGGTTTAGAGGTTGTAACATGAAATTTAAATTCTGACTTGCAATGAAACTTCAATTCCAAGTTACCACTTTTGAAACAATGGCATTCTCAACTCAAGGGGTCTTAAGGCATGATTCTTGATGCTTTAGAAAGATGAGGTTACAAGCTTTGCAATGAAATACGAATGGAGTTAAATGGATGCTTGAGCTGAAAGTTATATTGAGTCAAAGTTGAAGAAAAAGGGTTGACTTTCCATACTTAGAAATATTCCAAATTCTTCTTCAAAAATGATCTATAATGTCTTGCATCCAAACATGGCTTTCCACTTGGAATTTTCTCTTGACCAAAAAAGATGGCATGAAGTAGATCTCTTGAATGACATTTTGAAACTTGAATCATTCAAAATCTCCAAAATTTGAGAGAGTTATGAATTGTTGAAGTTGGCAAAATATCATGAAATGACCTATAATCTTTTTTATCTTTAAGGCAACTTCCATCCATTTTCTCACTTTGCACATAAAAGAAGGCATAAAATTCACATCTCCAAGATCATTATGGAAAATAATGGACTTAAGGTGATAAAAATTGACCAAGTTATGGGCATTTGAAGTCACACATGGAAAATTGGGGATTCATCTGGAGGACTTGTAATATTTCTTCCTCATCAAGTCTCTTCCTCATGAAAACTCCTTGGAACTTTTGAAGTGATTTGTTGATAACCCTTTGAAGAGAATGATGCCTTTGGAATCACTTAAAAATAATAAAATATGAGCAAGATATATTCCTTTGAAGTTCAAAACCCTAGCTTCTTAGATCAAGAGAATGCTTTGAGGAACTTTGACAAGCTTGAACAAACTTCTTGTACCAACATTCTTGATTTGTGAATATAAGTTGTTGAGGATGATAGTGAGAACTCTTAGCCACAAAAACCACATCCATATCTTGAAATTTGAGAGAAATATGCTCTTGTGACCAATAGGAACAAGGCCTTGTCCAAACATGACAACTTCTTCAATCAACCCCTTGTACTTTTGAGTCAAATCTAATAACCTTGAAATGTGATGAACCAAAAAAAACCTTGCCATGCCAATTCTTCCAAAACCAATCCAATAGTGAGGTTTGAACTTCTCAAGCTTTATTGACTAGGGCATGGACATAAACTCATGAATCCATGGGGTAACTTGTTAAATCTCATTTCCTTTACCTACATGGATAACAAGCAAGACAAACCAACATTGCGTTTTATTAGTTAAAAGAAGAAATAAAGACAAAAACAATGTTCATGATCATAAAAGGAACATAAGTCAAGGTGCTTGGTAATCCCTCAAAAGGGAAAAACTAAATGTAGGGAGGGGAACCAAGAATCCTAGTGTGATCTTGTATTGAATGAGTCAACATGGTATGATGAAGGGATCTTAGGGGCAAAAATTGGGATACAACAAGTTTCTTCTATCCAGAGATACGAAGGTTAAAAATCTTCGTGTCGACGCGATCGAAGATACTTAAATATAAAACAAACCCTATTTTTGGCCCTAAGATGCCATGCAAATGTTTATGCTCATGAATGCATATGAACAGGAACAAAGAGACGCAAAACACCACTGGGGATATAACAATAATAAAGAAACAAGGGAGAAACCCCACCAGGAAAATAAATCACTGGTGGATCAAAAGACCTGAATCAAAGAGGATGGTAGAATGGTCAAAGGATACACCACCTTCTACCGAAGGCGAAGCTACCGACGTTTACTGAAGGCAGAGAGAAAAATAACAAACATCGACGTTCACTGCCGATGTCCTACCAACTTTCACTGAAGGTAGGAAGATAATATATCATATCACCGTCATTCACTGACGATGAACTACCAACATTCACTGAGGGTATCAAAAAGATAATAAACATCGACGTTCACTGCCGATGGTCTACCAACTTTCACTGAAGGTAGAAAGAGAATATCATATCACCGCCATTTACTGACGATGAACTACCAACATTCACTGAGGGTAGCAAAAAGATAACAAAAATCGACGTTCACTGCCGATGGTCTACCAAATTTCACTGAAGGTAGAAAGAGAATATCATATCACTGCCGTTCACTGACGATAAACTACCAACGTTCACTGAGGGTAGCAAAAAGATAACAAACATCGACGTTCACTACCGATGGTCTACCAACTTTCACTGAAGGTAGAAAGAGAATATCATATCACCGCTGTTCATTGACGATGAACTACCAACGTTCACTGAGGGTAGCAAAAAGATAACAAACATCAACGTTCACTGCCGATGGTCTACCAACTTTCACTGAAGGTAGAAAGAGAATATCATATCACCGCCGTTCATTGACAATGAACTACCAACATTTACTAAGGGTAGCAAAAAGATAACAAACATCGACGTTCACTGTCGATGGTCTACCAACTTTCACTGAAGGTAGAAAGAGAATATCATATCATCGCCGTTCACTGACGATGAACTACCAACGTTCACTGAGGGTAGCAAAAAGATAACAAACATTGACGTTCGCTGTCGATGTCCTACCAACTTTCACTGAAGGTAGGAAGAGAATATATCATAGCATCGCCGTTCACTGACGATGAACTACCAACGTTCACTAAGGGTAGCAAAAAGATAACAAGTTTCCCCAAGATTCTGGTGTTTCACCTAGAACGGGTCTCAACTTCTTCTTTAACCAAGGCACTCCGCCTGGAAAGGATAATATATAAGCTGTCTCAAATAAAGAGACTTCCACTTGCAAAGATTTTGCAACGAGCTATTTCTGTGATATTGAAAGTCTTTCCATCCGTTGGTGTAATCCGACAATAAACTGCAAACTATTCACTCATATAGGAGATAGCAAAAAAAGTTACGTCGACTTTTACAGAGAATCACAAGTTACTCAAATAAAGAGATCTGCTACTTGTTGTCACGGAGGATTCTAAAAAGAAATGACTTTTTGGGAAAGAGGTATGAATTCCTAGGGAGATGCCATGATATTCTTGCTGAGGAGATAAAGTCTTCTCGTGTAAAATAAATGCACCAACCAAAGCTTGGAGTTTTTAGAAATCCAAAGTAAATAATATTGCCATGGAACCACAGATTCAAACCAGAAATAAACTGGAATGAAACAGTCAACCAGAATACATCCTTTGAGAAATAAACTCAAGAGGGAAAACCAAATCCATCCAAACAATGAGTTGTACCGGAAGGCTAAAACAAAAATCTTCCATGAGGGACAACTCAGTGGGGGAAATTGAAAGAATATACGCTTTCTGCTTAAGGCCAACACTCTGTTGAAAAGAGGGCAACACAACTCTGCAAAACAGGGTAATATGTCAACAAAAATATTAACAAATGTCAATGAACAATGACTTGCCAATTTTAGCTATGCATGATGTATGTATGAATGTATGAGTGTTATCATGCGCATGTTGACAAAACAGATATACAACATTGGGAACAGCCAGGCAAAACCGCCTCGGGCACTAACAACACTCGGCTAAACTTCATCCAAAATGATCATTCCAAGAAAGGTAAATGCCAGCTGAGGAAACAAAACCTACTGCCTGCTTTAACTTTACTGAGGAGAAACATAATCCGGAGGTAGACAAATCAAAGTGATAAAATAGCACAGATACAAAGATAGAACATCCTTCTTCAGGCTCCACCGGGGAAACAAGTGTTTTTCAAAAGTAACATTCCTACTGGAGATTGCAAAACCAATCTCAAGTAAAGCAGACTGACACCGAAACATCCAAACATTCGCTGGGGAATTCAGGCCTACTTCATTAGAGAGGTTAGCACTACATTCACAATACGTCCTTCACTTAGAGAAACTAGGGACCTGCGTTCTTCAAGAGTTGGTATGACACCACCCTCTCTGGAAAAAGAACTTTTATTAGGCCAAACGAAAACTTTACTGGAGAAATCTTGGACTGAAACTTCACATCATGAAAAATCAAAAAAGAGGAGAAATGAATCCAAACTTGACCGAGGATACCGGAATCATAAACCCAATATGACGAAAACATCCCGAGCAAACCTTCCCGAGGGGAACAAAAACTTCTCAAAACAACTAGAGTTTGTCCATTCTTGGGATCACCATTTTTGTTGTCATTGTTTCATCATAAATCTCAAAGTAAAAGCAGATTGTAAAATCTTTTTTGAAAAATCAATTTTGTTATTTAATCTTTTTTGCTTTGAAAGTTATTATCAATAATAAATGGAGTCTTTGTAAGCTAAGTAAAATAAGAGATACAAAGAATTGGGTAAAAGATCAAATTTCATTAATAGGATGGTAGTCTGCGAATGGCGAGACTCCATAGATGATTACAAAGTTTGGAAAATGGTAATATATAATGGAAAAGATACATTGAGATGCAATGACCACTATCCCCTTTAACAACTTTTGAAATCCTGAGCAACAGCTTCTGTTGAAGTATGGTGAGGATCCGAGAAGATTGTTGCTTCAACGATCAAGTCTTGTCTGACGTAGTTACTTGCCAAGAAAGTCCCTAACTTTTGCCTAAGCTTCCCTTGCGGGTTTTCAACTTAGCGGGAAATTTATTCTATTTAGGTCTCTAATTTTTGCCTAGACCGCCCTTTCGAGTTTTCGGCCTACCGAGACGCTCCTTTTTTTCCTAAGCCGCCCTTTCGGGTTTTCAACTTAGCGAGTTATTCTTTTGTTTCTTTAGGCGAAGTATTTATTGACTGCATCAGCGTTCATGGGACGTGGGAACTCCTCGCCATCCATAGTTTCAAGAATTAATGCACCGCCAGAGAAGGCTTTCTTGACAACATATGGGCCTTTAAAATTGGGAGTCCACTTGCCCCTAGAATCAGCATTGAAAGACATGATCTTCCTGAGCACGGGGTCGCCTTCTCTAAATTCATGAGGTTTGACCTTTTTATCAAAAGCTTTCTTCAATTTTCTCTGATGTAACTGGCCATGACACAAAGTTGTCATCCTTTTCTCCTCAATCAAATTCAATTGGTCAAACCTGTTCTGGACCCATTCAGCCTCTGTTAACTTGGTTTTTATTATCACACGCAACGAGGGAATCTCTACCTTGACAGGGAGTACAACTTCCATTCCATACACCAGGGAGAACGGGGTTGCCCCTGTTGAAGTGCGGACAGATGTTCGATATCCATGCAGAGCAAAAGGGAGAATTTCATGCCAATCCTTATAAGTAACAACCATTTTCTGGATAATTCTCTTGATATTCTTATTAGCAGCTTCGACAACCCCATTCATCTTTAGCCTGTATGGAGATGAATTGTGATGGACAATCTTGAATTCTTCACACAGTTCTGTCATCATCTTGTTGTTCAAATTCGAGCCATTGTCAGTGATGATTCTGCTCGGCACACTATACCGACATATAAGGTTATTCTTAATGAAGCGCACAACCACCTGCTTAGTAACATTGGCATATGAAGCAACCTCCATCCATTTGGTTAAGTAGTTAATTACTACCAAGATAAAACGGTTCCCATTCGAAGCTTTGGGTTCTATCATCCCAATCATGTCAATACCCCCACATAGAGAAAGGCCACGGGGAGGAAATCACATTGAGAAGTTTCGGACGCACATGGACCTTGTCTGCATAAATCTGGAATTTATGGCACTTCTTTGCAAATTTGTAACAGTCAGACTCCATTGTCAGCCAATAATAACCTGCCCTTAGCATCCTTTTAGCCATTGAATGTCCATTGGCATGAGTGCTAAATGAACCTTCATGAATCTCATGCATCAACATGTCTGCTTCGTGTCTATCCACGCATTTGAGCAAGACCATGTCATAATTTCTCTTGTATAACACATTTTCATTGAGGAAGAAACTGCCTGCCAATCTTCTCAATGTCTTCCTATCTTTCTTCGATGCACCAATCGGGTATTCCTGAGTCTGAAGAAAATGCTTGATATCATAATACCAAGGTTTTTCATCTGCTACCTCCTCTGCTGTAAACACATGAGTGGGCCTATCCAGTCGTCGAACCGTAATTCGGGGTATATCATTCCAAGTATTCACTTGGTACATAAAAGCCAGAGTTTCCAGAGCATCCGCCATTTGATTTTCATCTCTAGGGATGTGATGGAATTCAACTTTATTTAAGAATGGTAATAATCTTCTAGCATAATATTTGTAAGGGATCAAGTCGGGGTGACGAGTATCACATTCTCCTTTAATCTGATTTATTACCAAAGCTGAATCACCATACACATCTAGAATTTTAATTCTGAGATCAATAGCTTCTTCGAGACCCATGATGCAAGCCTCGTATTCTGCCATATTGTTAGTACAATCGAATGTTAACCTTGCAGCAAAAGGAATGTGCGATCCATGAGGAGTGACAATCACAACATCAATTCCTTTACCATAAGCATTGACAACTCCATCAAATATCATACTCCAATGAGATTCAGGGTCAGGACCCTCCTCAGGCAATGGTTCATCACAATCCTTCACTTTCAGGAACATCACATCCTCATCTTGGAATTCATATTCTACAGACTGGTGATCCTCCACTGGTTGGTGAGCAAGATAAGCTGCCAACACACTAGTTTTAATAGCCTTTTGAGTGCGGTTTTCAATATCATATTCAGATAACAACATCTGCCAGCGGGAAATTCTCCCAGTAAGAGCAGGCTTTTCAAAAATGTACTTGATTGGATCCATTTTGGAGATCAACCAAGTTGTGTGATTCAACATATACTGCCGCAAACGCTTTGCCGCCCAGGCCAAAGCACAACATGTTTTTTCCAGCATGGAATACCACGACTCACAATCAGTGAATTTTTTACTGAGATAATAAATGGCGAACTCCTTCTTCCCTATTTCATCTCGTTGTCCCAGAATACAACCCATGGATTTATCTAACACTGTCAGATACATAATCAACAGTCTTCCTTCTACAGGAGGGAGCAAGATAGGAGGTTCAAGCAGATATTCTTAAATACTTTCAAATTCCCTTTGGCGGTCATCCGTCCATACACAACCTTGATATTTCTTTAACAACTTAAAGATCGATTCACATGTTGCAGTCATGTGGGAAATGAATCTGGAAATATAATTCAAACGCCCGAGGAAACCTCTGACTTGCTTTTCAGTTATTGGTGCTGGCATTTCTTGAATTGCTTTGACTTTAGCAGGGTCAACTTCAATTCCTTTCTGGCTAACAATGAAACCCAACAATTTCCCTGGTCGAACACCGAAGGTGCATTTATTTGGATTCAAGCAGAGACGATACTTCCTTAAACGCTGAAACAACTTCAACAAATCTTCTATATGCCATTCTTCAGTCTGGGATTTGGCGATCATATCATCAACATATACTTAGATTTCCTTGTGCATCAGATCATGGAATAGGGTTGTCATAGCCCTCTAGTACAGTGCACCAGTGTTCTTCAACCCAAAGGGCATCACTCTGTAACAGAATGTTCCCCAGGTATGATAAACGTTGTTTTTTCCATGTCCTCTGGAGACATTCTTATTTGATTATACCTGGAAAATCCTTCCATGAACGAGAATACTTTGAATTTTGTTGTGCTATCCACTAACATGTCAATGTGTGGCAATGGAAAATCATCTTTTGGACTAGCTTTATTTAGATCTCTGTAATCTATGCACATGCGGACTTTTCTGTCTTTTTTCGGTACTGCGAAAATATTGGCAATCCATTGAGGATACACTGACGTCACAAGAAAACCATCATTAATCTGCTTTAGAACCTCCTCTTTGATTTTTACTGTCATATCTGGGTGAGTTCTTCTCAACTTCTGTTTGATTGGCGGATATTATGGCTTCAACGGCAAGCGGTGCTCTACGATATCTGTATCTAGACCAGGCATATCTTGGTAAGACCAAGCAAAAATATCCACATACTATTTCAATAGCTCAATCAACATGCTCTTCACATCAGGATGCAACAATGCTCCAATCTTGACTTCCTTCGGATCTTCTTCTGAATCCAAATTGATCACTTTCAAAGGCTCTTTATATGGTTGAATGGTATTTTACTCGTCCTCAAGCAACCGTGAGACCTCTTCTAGAATCTCATCATAATCTTCTTCTTCATCCCCATACACAGGACATTCAAAGTTGGGAGAGGGTGCAGGGTCATTGTATTCAACGAGTTTTTTGATTAATCTGCACATATGATTTGTGATTGCATTTAGAAACTGACACATATAACAAGTGATCATGCAGATTGAATTTCAGTTACTATTTATTTTGAAAGGTTATTTCTGATTATCATTTCCCAAGAAAAAGCAGAAAATAAAGACATAATTCGGGAAACAAAGACAACTTTTATTATTTATTTTAAAATTCACAGCAAACAGATAAGCCCTACAACATTAATACTTCCACCTTTGGCAGAGTGAATGCTTTTTCAAAAAGATTAACAAATCAAATTACTTTGAAACATGTATGCAAGAGGGAACATCAATGGTGATCCAGTGCTGAACCCTAACTCCATGCGTCACATAATTCAGTATTTCTTGCTCTGCTTCATCTTCCACAATGGCGTTAATCCTGGAAATAGTCGGATGAAGATAGCCCCCACTACGGAAAATGTCTTGATACCTGCCTGCAGCAGACTTCGACTTCATGCCCTCACCTTTTTCATTCTTCGAAGAGAACCCCAAGCCAGTTCTGTTCTTGTTCACAGGTAGATCCACAATTCGTCCCCAAACTTCATTATGACCATTACGCACAACCTACTGCGCATCCTTCATCAAAACCATGGAATTCTCATTTCCTTTTATGTTGTCAATGGATAAGGCTTGGAACTGGGTTCCAACAGCAGCTTCATCCGCTTCTACAATGCTGAAAGAGGACAAATGAGATATCAACAATGCCTGCTCCCCATTTATGATCACTAATTTCCCTTCACGTACAAACTTTAGCTTCTGGTGTAAAGTTGAAGTGACAGCCCCTGCCTCATGTATCCACGGTCGTCCTAGCAAACAACTATAAGCGGGAACAATATCCATGACCTGGAAAGTTATCTGAAACAAATGTGGTCCTATATGGATAGGTAAGTCCACTTCACCGATGACAGATTTCCTTGACCCATCAAACGCTTTCACAATGATGCCACTAGGGCGCGTAGGTGTTCCTTAATATTTCAACCTCATAAGAGTACTCCTCGGTATAACATTCAATATGGATCCATTATCAATCAGCACATTGGATAGTGAATCATTCTTGCAGTTCATAGAGATGTGGAGGGCCAGGTTGTGATTCCTCCCTTCATCTGGTAATTCATCATCGCAGAAATTCAAGTTATTACATGAAGTAATATTTTCTATTACGCTGCTGAATTGGTCTATTGGCATATTACTCTCCACAAAAGCTTGGTCCAGTACCCTCATCAAGGATTCTCTGTGAGCAAAGGAATTCATTAATAAAGCTAAGATAGATATTTTTGAAGGAGTCTGCAGTAGTTGATCTACAATTCTGTAGTCGCTCATCTTAATTATCTTCAAAATATTATCCACTTCTTTCTCTAACGTAGCTCCACTAGTCTCACCCGTAGCCTTCTTAGGTTCATCATTCTCAGCAACTTTATTTCCAGCACCAACATCTCTTCGAACAACTGGCACAAACACACGACCGCTATGGGTCACCCTGCTATTTTCAGTTATATTTCCAACATCAGGCATTGGTTGGATGAGAACTTCCACTTCATCCTCTAAGATTATAGCGTTGTATTTGTAAGGCACAGCCTTATCTGATTTGTAGGGGATAGGACCTGGAAAACTAATCACCAATGGGGTAACAACTGGCTTGCTATGATACTCAAGTTAAAAATGGGCGGGTGCACCAAAACAAGGCACAATGATGTTTACCCCTTCTTCAACATAATCAGTCATTAATAAGTCATTTCTGGAAAACAAATCTTTGTCTGAAGAGAAATACTCATCTGCGGAGGCATACTCTTCATCTGACTCTTCTTCAGTCAAGCAAACCTCAACCATATCAACTTCTAGGTAATCATCCCTATGACTTGTGATCTTGATAGTTCCATTGTCTAACAACAACTGAACACCCTTCTTCACGATTGAACATCCTCGGGGGTCTCGACATCAAACTAGGCAAGATCCATATTGGTGTTCCGCCTAACCAACCGTATGGAAGAAGGTAGCGTGCAACTGCACGAGGTCCTCATTCATATACTCTACATTAAAAATTTTGAATTCACCAGGACATTTAGAAACCATATTCACTTCCTCTTCATACTCTGCCCTAGGCCTGATTATGTGGATTAGGCCCTCATCTATCATCTCCTGTAAATTAGCCTTTATCTTATCGCAACCCTGTATGTTTATACTACAAATAACACAATCGGAATGGTCATGCATATAGTAGCTAAATTCAGAGGTCTGCATGAATTTTCACCAAATCTCCTCTAACCAGATTAACATCAAAAATCTGGAAGTCTTCTGGACAACCGGCCACCATATTCACAACATTTACTCCCCCGTGCTTAGGTAGGGGATTATCTTTCACGTTAGGTCCCACATCCTTGAAAGATAGAACACCAGACTTTACTAATTTATGTACCTCAGTATTCAAAGGATAACAATTCTCAACATTATGCCCTGGTGCTCCCTGATGAAAAGGACATGTTTGGTTTGCCTTGTAATACCAAGGCAAAGGTGACGGTATGGTGGGAGGTGGTCGGGTTTGAACCAACTTATTCTGAATCAATGCCAGTAGTATCTCTGTATAGCTCATGGGAATAAGGTCATAACTCTCCCTTCTCTGATTATACCCTTGATTCCCCTGTTGGGACGATCTCTGATAAGCAACGGTAGTTGGAGCGACATTCATAACGGGAGTAACTGAGGCGACTTACTGATGACAATGATAATTCCTTCTAGGAGTGTTTACCCTCATCTCTTGTATAACAACATTTGCATCTCCTTGTTTCTTCTTGGTAAACCCATAAGATGGCTTCTTCATACCTCCGGATCCTTCACTCTTCGTCAAACGGCCTTCTCTTACCGCCTCTTCTAAGCGGATACCCATTCCTACCATTTCAGTAAAGTCACTTGGCACACTTGCTACCATCCTCTCATAGTAGAAAGCACCCAACGTCTTCAAGAAAATCTTAGTCATCTCTTTCTCTTCCATGGGAGGAATCACTTGGGCGGCTACCTCACGCCATCTCTGCGCATATTCTTTGAATGATTCCATGTCTTTCTGAACCATGGCCCTGAGTTGATCACGGTCAGGCGCCATGTCCACGTTGTACTTGTATTTTTTGATGAATGCTTCTCCCAAATCGTTAAAAGTATGGATATTGGCGCTGTCCAAACTCATATACCACTTCAGCGCAGCACCGGTCAAACTATCCTGAAAAAAGTGAATCAGCAGACGTTGATCATCAGTATGGGTAGACATTCTCCTCACGTACATCACTAGATGAGCACGAGGGCAAGTGTTTCCCTTAGACTTCTCAAACTACGGGACCTTAAACTTAGCAGGTATCTTAACATTCGGGACCAAACATAGCTCATTCACATTCTGCCCAAATAGCTCTTTTCCCCTGAGGGTCTTCATCTCTCTTTGCATCTTGTCAAACTGCTCTTGAAAATCATCCATTCTGTCATAAAGACCCAAGTCTTCACTCAGTGGAGGGAAAGGACGACACACATCATCATTAACAAACGAAACCATATTTACTGAAGGAGGTGCAGCAGGAACAACATGCACCACAGGAGGTGCCGGAGTAACAATAGTCTGACCAATCGGAGTATCTTGAGGACCAAGATTGAAACCTTCAGGTGCAAAATTCTCTGGCATTCCCCATGATAACCTTGGGGCATTCGATTCTGAACAACAACTGGAGTCGGAGCTTCAGTAGTTGCCCTTGTTGGTTGAGGTTGAACACTTGGTGGCTGATTCTGAGAAGCCACCAGAGCTTCCATCTGAGTAGTCAGATTGGCCATGCCGACCTTCAAATTAGAAACTTCCTCGCGCAGCTCGCGATTCTCTTGTTCTAAGTTGTCCATCTTCTTTTTGAAATTAGCCCGAGTATTTTAGTGATGAGTCAGCTTGCTGAACAAAGTAAAGAAGCTTGGTAAGACACCTGGACATGCATAACAAATGCAAGAAAAATGTGCAATATGATGCATGATATGTAATGCACATGATTATTTTTACTTTGTTATTTAATATTTCAAGGGATTTATAGATTTATAGACATATTGCAAACATCAAAGTAATAACGCATTTGAAATACTGAAATTTTTTATTATAATAACTCCAAAATGGATTATAAGTTTCAATGATCCCAAGTACAAGATGAAAATAAAATCTAAAACTCTGAGAAATAGAACTAATGGAGATCACTCTGTACGTTGGTGCTTCCCCGTGAGCCTGGCAACTGAGCCTTCAACCTCTGGTTTTCTTCCGCATGTCTGATGGCAACTTCCTTCCAATCATCTGAATCAGGAAGTGAGTGATCAGCACCTGATTGAGGCTTAGGAGAAAATAAACCCCATTGCCTCTCCATAGACTCTACCGCTAGACTCTCAAGGATCTCAATCAAGTCGTCTTTCTCCTTCAGGTCTGCTCCGTAGAAACTCTCTAAAGTTTGGAACTTGTTCGTCCAAGCATCCTTTTCATGTTGCATCCTAACCAAAGCAAGATGCAGCTCTTCTAGATCATTTAATAAGGGATGAGTGGTCTTCACAAATAGATCAGGCATGGGTGTCTCCCGGGTATACGGCATCTTTAACTGAGTGGATCTCGATCAGACCCATTGAAGATATGGCTCCAAAGAAACAGCACCCCTGGGTCCCAAATCCTTCCCACTCTTCTTATGAATGTGTCATCAGGCCTTCGCAATCTGCTCCCTAGCTTCCCTATGGTCTTCTCCTTCCTTAAAAAATAAACTACTCAAATGAATACTATTCAGTTTATCCCTCATAGGATAACCAAGTTATTGCCGTGCAAGAACATGGTTATAGTTAATTCCTCCCTTTGTACCATGAAGAGGTACATTGGGGAAACTATCACAACTGTCAATAATCTCTATATCCTGGTAAGCTCGATGATACCAATCAATGCCCGAGTGAGTAAGTGCCATGATCTTAGGATCCCAACGGGGTTCCTTCTTGACATCCCAAAAAGCATCAGACTGAGGCATATGAGAGATAAACCACAGGTATAACATAGGTGTGCAACAGATAATCATCCCCCCATGATAAGAATTCCGAAGATGAATAGAGTAATAAGCATCACCCAATAATGTAGGAACTGGGTTTCCAATCATGAAAATCCTGATAGCATTAATGTCAACAAACTTGTCCATATTAGGAAATAAGAACAACTCGTAAGCAAGTAGAGCAAAGATGGCCTCAAAAGCAACTGTACTCTTCATCTTGGAAAAGTAACGAGCTTTCTCCAATAAGAACTGAGCTGGTAATCCTATAATTCCTTCTTTAGTAGTCATATGGGCTTCCACCTCAGATTTCCCCAGATGAATCAAAGCAGCAATCTCATGTGGTTTTGGCTCACCCTCCAAACCAGTAAAAGGAACACGATCGGTAACAAGTAAATCCAATAGATAAGAATACTCCTCCAGTGTAGGCATTAACTGATAGTCGGGAAAAGTAAAGCAATGATACATCGGATCAGAGAACTGGACCAAGTTCGAGAGAATACCCTCCTTCATCTTCAGCTTCATGAGAGGAATAATGGATCCATACTTCTTCCGAAAGTCTGCAGAATACTCGATCTCGGGAATTAGACTGATCAACTAATCTATCTTGGGATCCTTGAAACTGTATTTCCCGGTCTTTCTCTTTCCAGAATCCATGGTTAGAAAGTACCTGAGATATTCACAAATAGTCAACCTTTAAATCCCTTGAAATATGGTTTCTTCAAAAGATTCTTATGAGTGCATGGATGCATGATGCAACAATCACACACAAGATCACACATATAGGGTTCATAGGTTCAACGTCATGAGCATGAGGTCGAAGGTACTACCCATAAGGTATTGGTCTAAAAGTTATCACCTTCTGAACAAGGTTCTAGAGGTTTCCATAGTCTACATCCTTCCTTCAGATATTACCAACTTCCCGATTAACTCAATAATTAGCAATATTCTCAAGAAAGACTCGTCCGAGCGTAGTATCGCGTGACAACTATTTTCGGATTACTCCGTCATAGATTTCACACTACACCTAAAAGGCCAAGATGGGTTTGGTATTCTACGGTCCTCAGTTTCAGCAGGCTCCCAGGTCGAAAGCAGTACGTCTTCCCGATTACTCGGTAAACGACACTACAGTCAAAGGGGCCTCCACTGAGTAGGGGATCTCATTCCTCCTTTTTTGGTATTACTCCCTCAAATTTAACATGACTATATTGCCCGTCCTATCTTAAAGTTTTCCCAAGTCCGGGTATAGGACTTATGAGTAATCACCAAGCACCCTGAAAACCAGAAAAATCCAGACAAACATATATACAACATATAACACACAAAAAACAGTAATAACACATATACAGATATAAACAAAGATAGGCTTAACCGACTTAGGGATGGACCAGCAAGAGGTCAATCTTTCCCCAGTGAAGTCTCCATTTTTCTGTAGCGGTAGAAATGTTTAAGACTAAGCCATTGGATTGACTAGACTTTATACAAATCAAAATAAAAATCGCCACCGTGCTTTATTGTTTCCAATGGAATGGGAAAAGAGCGAATAACCCAAAAATAAGGGGAAATATTCAAGGTAATGGGGTTGGTTATGCAAAAGGAAGGTATTAGCACCCTAAACATCTACGGTACTCCGCAAGAGCCTCTTTGTAAAATCTGTATATTTTGGCTATAAAAAAATGTTGTATATAAAAAATGGATGGTGGAGGTGAGGAAAGAAATATATTTATTTTATAATTTTGCACCCGCCGCGGTTGCGAATCTTTAGTACCTACGTACCATCTTTTTCGTGCAATAGGGGACCAGGGTACACGTAGTTCCTCTTTTTAAAAAAAAAAATTTAAGACACAAATGTGTTGGTTAATTTTATGAGATAAAACATCATTGTCATTGTCCGTGTGGAAAACATACTTACTACCCATAATTATGAGAAAGGAGAATTTGCATCATCTCAAAGTGGGGGATATGGCTTGGATTTTAAAATCAACAATGCCTCACTCAACACCCAAGTGAAAAATATCTCTCTTCACTATATATTGTAGAAGTATAGTTGTTTGCATCACTACAAGGATTGACAAGAGTTCAATCTCTTTTTGTTTTTTGAGAAAAGTTTAAAGATAAAAAGCCTAAGTGGAAAAATGGTTTGAAATAAGATTGATTGACTTTTAGTCTTCTCACAAAAATGTCAAGGTATTATTAAGTTGATTGGAGTTTATTTATGAAAATGCTTTGAAAATGCATGGACATAAGTCGAAGTTTATTATGAAAGTGGTTCAAAATCAACAAGAAGAGTTTTCAAAAGGGGGAAGAAGATTTTTGAAATTAAAGAAGATGGGAGGAGAAGAAGGGACTATCCTAAAGCATGAGGTAAAAGCTAGGGATGAGAACTATCTAACCAACAAGAAGCCAATACTTGACATTATGAGCCAAGATAGAATTCCCATTCCTTGGATTGAAACCAATCAAGCAAAAAATACTAGACCTCTTTAAGAGAACCAAACTTCAAGTGTATTAAGTCTTCATAAAAATTGGGCAGAGTAACGGTTGTATACGGGCGAATTCCAAATTACAAACAAAGAGTGTAATCACAAAAACCTACACACAAAAACAAACAAGCAACCCAATGTCTTGAGGTAAACCTCAAGAACTCCAGACAAAATAATCAGATAAGATCACAAGGTCTCCAAGATAGGCCAAGGTTTCTAATCCTAAGTCCATGAAAAGTCTCATGCTCCATAATTCCAAGGATAGTAACCAAATAGTCCAAGTACCATTAAATATTTTTTAGGGATTATGTTGATTATTAAGTATCTTAAGAAAGGAAAATAAAAACTCAAGTGAGCAAAGTAAGAATGGAAAGAAAGTAAATGCTCAAATGAGCAAAGATGAAAATGGCATGAAATGTAAATGCTAAAAGTAAATGGTACATAAAACATAAAAAAGAATAAAAGCATAAAGTAAGACAAGTCAATAATTAGTGGTTAGTTGGATGACCATCTTGAAGCTTGCATTTGGAACTCATTAAAGGATTGGTAGAACCAAGTCCTCCACACAACAAGTTGCATTTGCTTTTTGTCAAGTATATCATCCATTTGGGATTCTCACAAGTAACATTTAATGATCAATGATGTTTAAGTGATTCGCGTTGATAAAAGGTGTTGTAGATCCATTAGAGGATTGGTAGAACCAAATCCTCCACACAATGAATCTCAAGGTTATTGGATCAAAGAGATCAAATTAACATACTTGGGCTTGCAGTCATAAGTTTGGGCCACAAGTAATCATTTATTCGAATCGGGACAAAATTTAGCGCCATGTTAAGCAATCGTAAGTGGACTTATATAGAAGTCGCACCTATTTTGAGGCCGGTCAATAGCAATCTATGCACCATTTGTTTTGAGACATGATATAGAGATCATGCTCCAACAACATTTAGTGCAATAAGAAAGGGATGAGATGAAGAGGGATGTGGAAAAATATACAAACCACATTTGAATTAAATTTTAATCAAACTATTATTAAAATCATTCATCTATTTTTGTGGAGTTAAACTCAACACCATAGATCCAATGATGTTAATAAAGTTCATGATCCAAAATCTAACCCAAGATCAGCCAGAAAATAATCACAAAATAATATCACATTTTAATATATACAAAAGGGTTTTAAAATAATGTTTAAAAATATAAAATAAAGAGAAAAATATTAACTATGTTCAAATCAATAAATGAAAAGTAAGACCATAGAAAAATCAAAAAAAGGCTCAAATAATTTTACAAATTTTTTGGCAAGTTTTTAAAGTCAGAAACTATTTTTAAAATTAAAATAAATGGGTAAAATAAACAAAAAATGATAAAAAAAAATAGTAAAATCAGAAACAAAAATGAAATAAGGTCACCAATATTTGTCACAATATCATTGGACCATTCCATAATTTTTTCAGAATTTAAAAATGTATGAAAGTATTTTAAACATTTAAAACAAATTAAATAAAGTGTAAATTTATAAAAAATAGCAAAACAAAAAATTAAATTGTGAAAAAATAAAAATCAGAAAGATAATAATCAAAAATATTTGTCATAATTTTTTCAGATTTTATGGACTGAAAATGAATTTTCTATGATTTTTTGAAATTTAAAACAATTAAAATATAAAAATTAGAAAAAGAAAATAAAAGTAAAATATGTGGACCATTGGATGAGAGTCAAAACGCGTTAGTAATCAAATCCAAGGGATCTGGCATGTTGTGCATATCATGGTGTTGTACCCCAAAATTTGCCCTCTCATTTTATCAAGATTCTCCTCACAAAACTTCTTGGACTCAAGACCAGATTAGGGTTTGCTCAGCTCAAGACCTCTCCTTGCACTGATAACCTGAAATTAGGGTTTGAGTTTGTACATGGATTTTTGGACTTCCAATGCCTCATGTGACTTTCATACTTCATCTTGGACCCCTAAGATTTCTCATACCAAGTTTCAAGCCTTGAATCACTTTTTTTGCCCAGTCAATTGGACAGTTGACCTAAAAATCAGCTGTATTGGGGAAAACGTCAACCATGGCCAATTTACAGTCAAACCTCATAATTTTTGATCCACAACAACATTATAGACTCATATGAACCATTTGATCAAGTTTGGACCACAACTCCTCAAGAAATTTGATCAGATCATCAAAAGGGCAAAATGGTCAAAATTAGGGTTTTGACTGGGAAAGGGCAATTTCTGATTTTTGATCTAGCCAATGACCAATTGGGTTCAAGCATGATTTCAAGGACTCAATGGCATCATCTTGACCTAATCACAAGGTTCAAAATATCTCAAATGCATTGGATTCACAAATGAATTTTCCAGTCAACTGATCAAAAATCAACTGTACACTGAAAAGTCAAACTTCGACTTTTTGGTCAAAATCAAGTGCCAAGGGTCATGATTCATCAAAACATGTCAAAACATGAAACTTGTTCACCAAGAAACTTAATTTTGGAAATTAGGGTTTAAATTGAAAATTTTTCATAACTTAGAATTTTTCTAAGTGTTGAAAAATTCTTATTTTTTCCCAACTTTTCCCAACTTTTTCACCATGATGCAATTGGATTCAAACAAAACTTCCAACATGAAAGCTGTAGTACTCCATGAAATCTACAACTCTTATTCACAAGGTTTTCCCAAAATATTCTTGGATCTCAAGTTATGATTTTGTGAATAAGGGTCCATAAACTTTTTAACTTAGTGAAAATTTGCCATAGTTTAGGCAGGTTTTTGACCTAACTTCATGGCAAATTTTCACCTAGTTCCAAGAGGAATCTCAAAATTCATTTCAAAGATGGATTGTAGAGCATGTTACAAGCTTTCCAAAATGTCCAAGAACTCTCCAAGATCATTTATGGTTAGGGAGAATCGAAGAAATGAAAATGGAAATTTATCACTTTTGTGCAAGGCATTTTTACAATGTTACAAGTTGCAAATCAGTTTCAAACATGCTTGTACTTGGTTTTACCAGTCCTAATCCTTTCTACACTCCATAATTGAATGCTAATTCAGTGGACAATGGCTTTATTTTGATCTTTGAAGCATTGCACATTGAATTAATCAAAAAATGGCATAAAGTGTACAATACCATTTTGATAAAGCTTGCTTTTTCCAAATTTGCAAATCTTGAGCCATGGACCTGATCTCTTATTGCAAACAATATCCAAAAACATCAGAAAAAGTTCACCAACCCTATGCATTCCATAAGCTAGCCTGTACAGGCCTTTGGCTTTGTCACTTCACCTTTTCTTCAAAAACAAGAAAACTTGCAAAAGTCAAGCAAGCTTGTGTATCAGATAAAGGCAAGACTTTGTATCATTTCAAACAAGCTCAAAACTTTGTAACAAGCCTAAGACACGAATTCATAACTTCTCAAACACCCTAAAACACAAAAATCCCATTTTTCTGCCCAAACAGGGCATCCTCTGCAGAACTCAAGCCAAATCATATTTGGCCTGTGCGTTTTGCTTTGAATCACTTCAAGCATCTTCCCTACAACACACCTGAACTATCCAGGCCCCTGTCTAGCAACTATGAGCTCAGTTTCACACTTCACCATTTTCATTTTGCAAGTTTGCAGGTTGACTTCTATAGGAAGATTCAGGCATCTACAAGGCAAGCTGAGCATTGGAGAAGCTTGAGGGAACCTCAAGAAAGCTCACAAGAACTTCAGGCCTCACTCAAAGTTCCCACATTGCCATATCCAAACTCAACTGAACAAGGTATTTGTCAAGTTTCTATCTCTCTATTTAGGCATCCTTAAGCTTAGGTTTGTGAAGTAAAAATGTAGTCCTCAACATGCTTAAGTTGTACATATGCATAGTTTCCATTTATATTAATTGGGCTAAGAGTATTTGGATGTTGAACATGCTGAAAAAACTAGGTCAGAAATTAGGGCCATTAAAATTCTCTTTGGTCTTTTAGAGTTAGGTCATGTTCTTTATATCATTGGATTCGTGAGGTCATGAGCTATATTTTTCATGTTACAAGTTTTTGATTTTATGCAAAGAATAGCAAGAACAGGATTTGAAGAAGAACGCACGCGTTTGTGGTCTGGAGGTCAGGGACGAAGTTAGCTTGGGCTTGGGCTTGGGCTTGTTGTCTCTACTTTTCACACCCCCCCTGTTTCCTTTTTGCACCCCTTTGGCCCATTTTTTATATTTTGCATTTTTTTTATTTTCTTTTGTGATTATTGACTTTATTTTTTTTTTTGAACATTAAAAAATCCCAAAAATATTTTCTTAATTTTTTGTATTTTATTTTATTTTTTATCTTATTTTTTGCATATAAAAATAGTTTTATTTTAATAAATAGAAATCATTTTTTAAAAATAACTTGTAAATAATATAAAAATATCATACATTTTTATTTTTATTATTTATACACTTAAAATAATATTTTCATACATATTCCAATTTTTTAACATTTTTGTACACATTAGTATTATTTTTTCTTGAATAAAAATGAATAATATAGAATATATTTCTTTTGAACAAAAATTAGGGTTTTTTTACCCTTTCAAAAATAATCACAATATTTTTTCTTATTTAAAGACTTAAATAATTTATTTTTCACATACATAAAAATAAATACAAAAAACATTTTTGCACACATACATTTTATTGCATATTTAAATAATTGTTTATTTATTTACTATACAATAAATTCAATTTGGTTGTAATAGTTTTAGGGTTTTATTTTGTGAAAATATCCCCATTCAAACTTGTATCCCCCCTCCCATAATATTGTTGTAATAGTCTAGATTTACTTTACGCATTTTATTACTTTCATATACCATGATAGTAAGCTAGGGTTTTGTATGATAAGACAAAAAAAATCAACAAATAGCATGACCTAAATACAAGACAAAAATGCATGAAAAATGACAACACCTTGCACACATGCACCTCTAGGGTTTCACCCACTTGGTTGCCTTATAAAATGACCATGGTATGCATGCTAGATATCTTGGCAAAATCAAATAAAACAAAAGATCATAGTCCCTCGATGACGCTATCAAAAGGTTGCCTAAACAAAGATGATCTTGGTCCCTAAAACTTGCTAAGATACTTGGCAATATTGCTATCATGGTCATACGATGACCCACGCCCGTCCCATTTAACATCCAAAGATAGGGTTGTTTACCAAATGCAATGGTAAAACAACAATGTCAAAGGAATAAAAATGTGTAGGAAAGACTTTTGAGTAGGTAGATGCTTCTAGTTACTTGATCAATTTGCAAACAATCCTTGCTATTTTAAAAAACAAAGACACGCACAATTTCAAAACATTTCCAAACAACTTTCAAAACATTGAAACATTTTTCAAAAGACAAACATCTTTGTATACATTCTTACGAACGAGAATCATTACAAAGATTGCCAAAATGATGGCCTCTTTTCAAAATACTTTCAAAACCACACAAAGCACCATTTCAAACAATTGGAAAAGCAAAGCAAGTGATCTAAACAAGTAAATAAGAGCCCATGGATAACCATGGATAAAAAGGGTGCTAGCACCTTCCCTTTTCATAATCTACCCCCCGAACTCAAGAAAACATCTCAAAGGTCTTTCATGTGCTTTTTACCTTTCCTTTTGGATAAAATAAAAGTCGGTGGCGACTCTTGCTAAACCGAAACATTTGCGAACACAAACACAAAACCTCAAGTCAGTTCTCCCACCGTATCACAGAACTGGAGACTCTGCTGGGGAAAATAATAAAAGTGGGGTTACCTTAGGTTTTTAGATCACCTTTACATGCTTATCTTGTTTGACTTGTATGATTTACACTTTGGTTCTATTGTTTGGGTTTTAATCCTCTACCCGGATTTAGGAAACATTCATAGGTAAATAGCAATACATTATGGAAACTGTGTGGGGTATACTGACATGGTCTAAGCAATAGCTATATCAGTGCGACATATTTGTGGGTACCGGTAGCCTTTGAGTCAATCAAAGAGAATACGGGGCCGCTGAGTGATGTCATGAAGCACTAATGGATTTTTAGAACCTTTACTTGACCAACTTGGCCTTTTAGGATGTAGTGAGATGACCGGCTTTGGTGCAGTCCGAAGTTGGTAGATACTCGATACTACACTCATTGAGGGTTGTTTTCTTGGAATATTTCGGTCGCCAGTAAAGTGGCTAAACTGAAACAATGAACACAGAAAACAATCCAGTGATATTGAGCTCCTTAGAACCCGGTTACTATTTCTAGGACAAGTTGAGCCAACTAAACTTCAAGAGGGTACTTACCTATGAAACCCCATGCAAGCCTAAACTAGGAACTTGTGTGATTTGCTTGTACATATATACTTGTGCATAACATCATGGACATCATGAAGCATCATATGCATCCACTAACCATTTCAAGGATTTTGGAAATTCATCTTTGTTCCTATTTTGTAGGTTATGGAATCACTTTGCAGGAAAACGATCCAAGTCAACCTTGTAAGAATTCCTCCACAACTCAAGGAGCTAGCTTCAAGGATTCTTGAGAATTCTCCATTCACCGAGAGGCATGGTCTTCTTCTCAACTTAGTCACTTCCAACACAGAGGAAGACATGATGAAAGTTCCTTTCCAATTATTTAATCCTTTGCATCACTGCTTCACATTTCCTGACTACCAATTTGTGCCCACTTTGGAGGAATTTTCTCAAATCTTGAGTATTCCTATTCTCAATAAACTACCCTTCAACGGTACGGAAAGAGATCCAAAGCCAGAAGAGATTGCTCAAGCCCTACACTTGCACTCATCTGAGGTCACAACCCATTGGGAAACTAGAAGTGGTGTCAGAGGCTTCTTGGCAAAGTTCTTGTTTGAGAAGGCCCAAAGCTGCTGGAAATCTTTGGACTTACAATCTTTTGAGGAGATTGTAGCTCTTCTCATCTATGGGATGGTCTTGTTCCCCAATCCTGACCAACTCATAGATGTGAGTGTTGTCCAAATCTTCATGGCTCGCAACCCGATGCCTACATTGCTTGGGGATATCCTCCACTCTTTTCACACTCGAACAATGAGGAAAAGAAGTGTTCTCATGTATTATACTCCTCTACTGGAAAGATGGTTTATTCCTTATCTTCCCCAATCAGTCTTGAAGAATGAGCAAGGTTTGAGGTGGTCACAACGATTGATGGCTCTTACACATTCAGATGTTCATTGGTGTTCTCGATCTAGAGAAAATGTTATCATCATCAACCGTTGTGGGGAATTCCCTAATGTCCCTCTACTTGGAATTAGGGGAGGCATTACCTACAACCCCTGCTTGGCTCTGAGACAGTTTGGGTATGCCCGAAGGGATGGCCCACATGACATGCTGATTCCAGACTTGGTTTTTGACTTCGACAGCGATGATCAAGGACTTCGACAGCGATGATCAAGGACTTTGACAAAGGTTTATCCGAGCTTGGAGGATGCCAAACAAGGTAGACAGTAAGACCTTGGGACACAAGAATTCCATCCCCCTTGAGCCTTACCTCAAGTGGGTACGAGTCCGCGCCCAATGTTGTATGATGCCTTACCCCTCCATTCTCCCTGTGATTATAGAGCCTGTTATGGAAGGAGAGGTTCCATACACCCTCCTACATCTTGGCATGCCAACATCACTCGAAGATCTGCAAAGGAGTTGGATACAGCTCAAGGGAGAACGCGATACTTTTGAAGCCCAATTCTACGCAAGCGAGAAGAAGGTTTTGGAACTTACTCATCAACTTCACGAAGAGCGGACTCTCAACACCTACATTGCACCAAAGAGGATGCGCAACGTCTTTTTACCTTAGAAATTTGTATTATTTTGCCCATGGGGAATTGATGTACTAACAATTATATCTTATTAATATGACGTATGTTTCTTTTTTGTTTAAAACAAATTTGAATTTCTGAATCCTTGAAAGCATTACATGAATACATATCATTCATCATATGCATAAACAGGTCTTCACAACAAATTTCCTCATCTCTCTGCTGTTTATTTCAGTAAGATGGATATTGAACAAACGGTCAAAGACTTACAAGCTCAGAATTCACAATTTCAACAGCTACTCCTGACTTTGGCTAAGGGGCAGGAGGAGCTCAAGACTCTGCTAGAGAAAGAAAAAGAGAAAAAGAAGAAAAAGAGAGCTGGTGTGGCTACCATGGGAAGAAGGTTTGAAGGTCAAGCCAGAAGGGTCCTAGATTTTCCATCAACCTCTGAGGAAGGGGAGAGAAAAGGTAAGGAAACTGCAGTACCTTCAGATTCGGAAGCTGAAGAAGAGGAAGATGAGGACTACTCTGAACAACAATATCCTCCAGCAGATGACAAATACAAAAATCTGGAAGAGCGTCTAGCTGCCATGGAGATACAGAGAGTGCCTGGGCTGGACTTTGAAGAGTTAGGGTTGGTATCTGGAATTGTAATCCCTCTTAAGTTTAAAGTACCTCTATTTTCCAAATACGATGGAGTGTCTTGTCCCAAGATGCACCTACGATCTTATGTCAGGAAAATTCAACCACATTCTTCTGACAAAGACCTGTGGGTCCACTTTTTCCAAGACAGTTTGTCGGGGACACAGCTGGATTGGTTCTACCAGTTGGAGAGGTCTGATATGCATAATTGGGAAGACTTGTCATCCGCCTTCTATAAACAGTATCAATACAATGCGGACTTAGCACCAACCCGTACTCAATTAGTTTATGGGCATGATCTCAAATGAAGGTTTCAAGGAGTATGCCCAGAAATGGAGAGACTTGGCAGGACGAGTACAACCACCTCTATTTGAGAGAGAGAGCTAGTAGACATGTTCTTTGGAACTCTGTCAGGGCCTTTCTTTAATCATCTGATTGGAAGCTCCTCTGCGGGGTTCACTGAGTTGATTCTAACCGGTGAGAGAGTTGAAGTCGGCATAAAAAGCGGGAAAATTCAAAAAGATGCATCTGCTTCTGCTGCCATCAAAAATACTTTTTCGGCAAAGAAAGAAGTATCAGTTGTCTACTCTCAAAGAGGTCAAGGAAGAGTTGAGCGTCGGCCAGCGGTGGGGGCCGTAATGATTCAGAAGTCTGCACCTGATCAGCCCAGAAGCAGTCAACCAAGAACCAACCAAACAAGGGTGGAAAGGCCTGTACGGCAATTCACCCGGATAAACATGACTCCTGCTCAGGTTCTACCACATCTCTTGAAGTTAAACCTTGCAAGTTTGAAAGAGGCCCCGAAGAACCCGAATACTGCTTCTCCGTACTACCATTCGAACGCCAAGTGTGCTTATCATTCAGAGAGCCCGGGGCACGACACCAATAATTGTTGGGCCCTCAAGAATAATATTCAGGATTCGATAGACGCTAAAGAAGTTGAATTCGACGCCCCTGAAAAGCCGAATGTAATCTCTGCTCCAATGCAAAAGCATGGCCACAATGCCCATGCTGTTGAAGATGATCTTTTTGTTGCTACTGTTGATGATTTAATAAATCCACTACCAATAATCAAGTTGAATTTGCTGAAGGCTGGGATTTTCCCAGGTTGTGAAGAAGATTGTTGCCTTTGTTCATCTTTACCAACCGACTGTCCATTGTTGAAGTCAGGCATCCAACGCCTAATGGATAACCAAGAAATCCTTTTTGAAAAGACTCATGTTACACCGACTCCTGTCAATGATGTTTCAATAAAAACCATATCTGCCAATCTTTCCAAGGTCTCCAAAAGACCTGTTAAGATTACATCCGCTCCAAAGACTGCACCTTTGAAGATAACCATTCCCGGGCCCGTCTCGTACAAGTCCAATAGATCAGTACCGTGGAACTATGGTGGAGAAATCTACTACCACGGTATTAAACAAATTGAATCAACTGAAGAGAGTTCTGATGAAGAGACTTCTGACATTGGAATCATTGCTGGAACAAGAAAAATAACCCGTAGTGGAAGAATTTCTCTCCAGAGATTGCCCCTCCAAAAGCAATCTTTGGACCCTCAGCTACTCCTAAGGTTACCCCTACACCGGTAAACATATCTGCAAGAACTCCAATTATTGAAGAAGTTGTAACTCCTGTGGTTGTCCCCTCTGCTGCTGATGATGATATAGGGAAAGGGATCCAAGAAGAGCCCGTCAGGATAAGGGCTCAGCCATTGGTCATCCCTGAAACCTCTCAAAAAGAAATGGAAGAGATTTTGAAAATAATCAAGAAAAGCGATTATGTTGTGGAATAACTGGGGCAAACCCCCTCAAAGATCTCTATGTTGGCCCTGCTGCTTTGTTCAGAGGCTCATGCTAAAGCTTTGATAAGATTCTTGAAGACGGCCGACGTGCCACAGGAAACCTCCGCGGATCAGTTCCAGGAATGTGTAGCTAGCTTAACATTGGGGATTCATCTGGAGGACTTGTAATATTTCTTCCTCATCAAGTCTTTTCCTCGTGAAAACTCCTTGGAACTTTTGAAGTGATTTGTTGATAACCCTTTGAAGAGAAGGATGCCTTTGGAATCACTCAAAAATAACAAAAGATGAGCAAGATATATTCCTTTGAAGTTCAAAACCCTAGCTCCTTAGATCAAGAGAATGCTTTGAGGAACTTTGACAAGCTTGAACAAACTTCTTATACCAATTTTCTTGCTTTGTGAATAGAAGTTGTTGAGGATGATAATGAGAACTCTTAGCCACCAAAACCACTTCCATATCTTGAAATTTGAGATAAATATGCTCTTGTGACCAATAGGAACAAGGCCTTGTCCAAACATGACAACTTCTTCAATTAACCCCTTGTACTTTTGAGTCAAATCTAATAACCTTGAAATGTGATGAACCAAAACAACCTTGCCATGCCAATTCTTCCAAAACCAATCCAATAGTGAGGTTTGAACTTCTCAAGCTTTATTGACTAGGGCATGGACATAAACTCATGAACCCATGGGGTAACTTGTTAAATCTCATTGCCTTTACCTACATGGATAACAAGAAAGATAAACCAACATTGCATTTTATTAGTTAAAAGAAGAAATCAAGACAAAAATAATGTTCATAATCACAAAAGAAACATAAGTCAAGGTGCTTGGTAATCCCTCAAAAGGGCAAAACTAAATGTAGGGAGGGGAACCAAGAATCCTAGTGTGATCTTGTTGTGAATGACTCAACATGGTATGATGAAGGGATCTTAGGGGGGAAAATTGGGGTACAACAACCGGGTGTATAATCTTTTTCATATATCCCTAATTTTTGCCCAAACCTTTGGTTTTCCGGGATGCCCTTATCTTGCCTAGGTATGTCAACCTAGCGAGTCTCTTATGCATAGTATTTTTTAACTATGTCCATGTTCACAAGATGTGGGAAATCTTCACCGTCCATAGTAGTCAGCATCATGGCACCACCAGAGAAAACTTTCTTGATAACAAATGGCCCTTCATAAGTGGGAGTCCATTTGCCCCTAGGGTCGCCTTGTGGAAGAATGATGCACTTTATTACCAAATCACCAGGTTGATATACTCGAGGCCTGATCTTTTTGTTGAAAGCCTTGATCATACATTTTTGGTACATCTGATCATGACAAACAGCAACCAGTCGTTTTTCATCGATCAATTTCAACTGATCCAATCTTGACTAAATCCATTCGTCTTCACCTAAGCCTGCTTCATTCATAATCCTTAGTGAGGGAATCTGAACTTCCACTGGCAGGACAACTTCCATGCCATAGACCAAGGAAAAGGGAGTTTCCCCAGTTGATGTCTGAGCTGAAGTACGGTAGCCATGAAGAGAAAATGGTAACATCTCATTCTAGTCTTTGTAGGTCACTACCATCTTCTGCACAATCTTCTTAATGTTTTTGTTGGCTTCCTCCATTGTGTTAGAACAAAGTTTGAATATACTACCCTATATTTAAGTTTTGATGATAACAAAGTGAAAAGATATAGTATTTATAAGTTTCATGTATGAACTATCTGCTGCCTAAAATTATTATGTTCTGACTTGCAGATACTCTGATTGATATAAGCAAGATCACATCTATTCAGCATCAGAACTTGATTTCAGACACCAACATCAGAAGTTGCCATATCAGAATGTCAGAATCAGATGATCAACTCACGTACATGCTGAAGCCTGATGAACAAGACTGCGCTCAACACTCTGATAAAGAAACACAACAGTTCATCAGCAGCGAAGCAGAGTCAGAATGAGCCAAGCCAGAACTTGCATTAAGTAAGCAACGGTACTGTGCATTGAAAGCAAATTAATTCCAACGGCCTCATTCCAGACAAGATCTGCTCAATAAGGAAAGTTTGTTATTAGCATTGAATCAAGAATATTGCATCCAACGTTCATCATCTCAGTGCTATATAAACAAGACTTTGAAGATTGAAATGGCTAATGCTCTCAAAATCTCTACACGCACAAAAGCTAATCATAATCTTCTTTTTCTCAGTTTTGCTAAACCACACATTCTGATATTCTATCATTGTTTAGCAATCTAGTTTCTAAGCTTCAATTTGTGTATACACCACAGTTGTGATACAGTTTTGTAGAAAACATCCACACACTTAGTTTTATGTCTTTGTAAGAAAGTGTTACCTTGACAAACCGGGTTGTGGTTTGGATCAAGAAGGCTTTAGCAGTTGTTAAAGCAGTCTATAATATTCAGTTGAATATAGTGGATTAAGACCTCGTTGGAGAGAGGCGAAATCACCTTGACGGGTGGACTGGAGTAGTTTGAGATCAAACGAACCAGGATAAAAATATCTTGTTCATTGCATTAGATTTCAGTTTTACAATTCAACCCCCCCTTCTTGTGTTTTTCACCACTTCAATTGGCATCAGAGCGCCTGGTTCTGAGCTAAAACACTTAACCGTGTTAGTACAAGATCCAGCGTCAGAAAAACACAATGGCAGGAAACAATTCTCACATCAGCAATGACAACAATGAGGACAGAGACAGATTCAGTGGCAAACCTCCAGTCTTTGATGGAGAAAACTTTGATTACTGGAAAGACAGAATTGAAAGCTTCTTTCTGGCACATGATGCTGATCTGTGGGATATGGTGACAGATGGATACACGCACCCTGTGAATGCAAGTGGTCAGAAGATTGATAGAAAAACAATGTCTGATCAACAAAAGCGTGACTTCAAGAATCACCACAAGGCCAGAACCATCCTCCTCAGCGCCATCTCCTATACTGAGTATGAAAAGATCTCCAACAGAGACACAGCAAAGAATATTTTTGACTCACTCAGAATGACGCATGAGGGCAACGTTCAGGTCAAAGAAACAAAAGCTCTGGCGCTCATTCAGAAGTATGAGGCGTTCAAAATGGAAGAATCTGAATCCATTGAAACCATGTTCTCTAGATTCCAGATTCTGGTAGCTGGTCTCAAAGTTCTGGACAAAGGATACTCTACTGCTGACCATGTCAAGAAAATCATCAGAAGTTTACCCAAGCAGTGGAGACCTATGGTTACAGCTCTGAAGCTAGCTAAAGATCTCAACAAAATCACTCTGGAGGAACTTATCAGCTCCCTCAGAAGTCATGAGATAGAGCTAGAAGCTGATGAGCCTCAGAAGCAAGGTAAGCCTTTAGCATTAAAATCTAACAGAAAATTTGAGTCTAAAGTTTTGCAGGCAGTTGAAGAAACATCTGATGGATCCTCATCAGAAGAAGACGAACTCTCCCTTCTCTCCAGAAGAGTAAATCAACTGTGGAAGCAAAGACAAAGGAAGTTCAGGAATCCCAGAAGATCTGATCAGAACGAGTCTTCTTCCAGATACAGAAGGACAGATTCTTCCTCTGGATACAGAAGATCTGAAGGCTCCTCCAGTAGCAAAAAGCCAAACACCAAAGACATCATCTGCTATGAGTGCAATGAGCAAGGACACTATAAGAGTGACTGCCCAAAGCTTCAGAGGGAAAAGCCCAAAAAGAAGTTTGGAAGAGAGAAGAAGAAAAGTCTCATGGCTACATGGGATGACTCTGACTCGTCTGAAGATGACTCAGAATCAGATGATGAAAGGGCAAACATAGCTCTCATGGCTAACATTTCAGAAGATAGTGAAGCTTCTGAATCAGACTCAGAATCAGACACTGAAGAGGTATTTCCTAACTTTGCTGTTAACTTTACAAAGGCTGAACTTGCTGAAAGCCTTAATGAGATTCTGGAACGTTATCAGCAAATTAGAGCTAAATTCAGAGACCTGAAAAGGAATCTTGAATCTGACTCTAATAAGACTGAGAGTCTCAAATTGGAAAATTCTGAGCTGAGAAATAAGATTTCAAAATTAGAAAACACTTTACAAAACTCTCAGAAGGAACCAATTTCTGAAACTCCCAGCAACGCTGATGAGATCATCAAGGAGTATGATCACAGTTTCCAGAAGTTCCTAGCTAAAAGCATAGATAGAAGCAGAATGGCTTCAATGATCTATGGAGTTAGCAGAAACGGCAGGAAAGGAATAGGATACCAAGGCAAGGTTCCTACACCAAAGAATGTCATGGACTTAACCATTAAACACACTCCTCTGAATTCACATTTTGTATATGGTCACACACATGATATCAAATACACTAGCAGTAAGCACTCTGTGAAACCAAAATTCAACCAGAGTTTTGGTAAAACTAACAAATCAGGACCCAAGAAAATCTGGGTACCTAAGGATAAAATAATACATGTTGCAGATATCTTTAGCAGCAAGTCAGAAACACCAGTCATGGTACCTGGACTCTGGCTGCTCACGACACATGACGGGAAGAAGGCATATGTTCCAAAGCCTGGAACTTAAGCCTGGAGGCCACGCTGGCTTTGGAGGCAATCAGAGGGGAAAGATAATTGGCTCTGGAACTGTAGGTAATGGAAATCTTCCCTCTATTAATAATGTTCTACTAGTAGATGGATTGATGCATAATCTGTTATCCATAAGTCAATTAAGTGATAACGGTTATGATATAATCTTTAATCAAAAATCATGTAAAGCTGTTAGTCAGAAAGATGGGACTATCCTGTTTAATGGTAAGAGGAAAAACAACATTTACAAAATCAAACTTTCTGAACTAAAGAGTCAGAATGTAAAATGTCTTCTGTCTGTTAACAACGAGCAGTGGATCTGGCACAGAAGATTGGGGCATGTTAGTATGAGAAGAATATCTCAGATTAACAAACTCAATCTGGTCAGAGGACTTCCTAATTTGAAGTTCAATTCAGATGCTCTGTGTGAAGCATGTCAGAAAGGCAAATTTGCAAAACCTTCTTTTAAATCCAAAAATGTTGTTTCTACCTCTAAGCCATTAGAACTTCTGCACATTGACTTATTTGGACCAACTAAAATTGCTTCAGTCAGTGGTAAGAAGTATGGGTTAGTAATCGTAGATGACTATAGCAGATGGACATGGGTAAAGTTCTTAAGACACAAGGACGAGTCACACTCTGTGTTTGTTACCTTCTGTAACCAAGTTCAGAATGAAAAGGATCTTAGAATCGTTAAAGTCAGAAGTGATCATGGTGGAGAATTTGAAAACAAGGATTTTGAGTCATTCTTTAATGACAGAGGCATTCTGCATGATTTCTCTTGTCCTAGAACTCCCCAACAAAATGGAGTTGTAGAACGAAAGAACAGAACATTGCAAGAAATGGCCAGAACCATGATCAATGAGACAAACGTTGCTAAGACCTTCTGGGCAGAGGCAATAAACACAGCGTGCTACATTCAGAATAGAATCTCAATAAGACCTATTCTGGAAAAGACTCCATATGAATTGTGGAAGAACAGAAAGCCCAACATTTCATATTTTCATCCATTTGGATGTACTTGCTTTATATTAAATACAAAGAATTATTTGAACAAGTTTGACTCTAAAGCACAGAAGTGTATTATGTTAGGATACTCTGAACACTCAAGAGGGTACAGAGTATACAATACAGAAACACAGATTGTGGAAGAATCAATCAGTGTTCGTTTTGATGATAAGCTTGACTCTGAAAAGTCAAAGCAGAATGAAGTTTTTGCAGGTATAGAAATTGAATTTGCAGGTTCTGAAGACAAGTCATCAGAAGCTCTCAACACAGACATTCCTTCAACGTCTGAAAGGAGCACTTCTAGCAATCCTACAACAGCTGCTGATCAACCTCAAAAGAGATTACCCAGAAGCAGCTTGGATCACCCAGAAGAGACTATCCTAGGAAGAAAGGAAGATCCAATCAGAACAAGAGCAAGCTTCAGAAACTCTGAAGAAACACTTATGGGACTTGTGTCTCTGATTGAACCTTCTTCTATTGATGAAGCACTTCTGGATAATGACTAGATTCTGGCAATGCAAGAAGAGCTGAATCAATTCACCAGAAACGACGTATGGGATCTCGTTCCCAGACCAAAAGGATTCAACGTCATTGGAACAAGATGGGTGTTCAGAAACAAGCTAAATGAACAAGGTGAAGTCATCAGAAACAAGGCACGACTGGTTGCACAAGGTTATAGTCAGCAAGAGGGGATAGACTATACAGAAACCTTTGCCCCAGTCGCCAGGTTAGAATCTATCAGACTTTTAATTTCATTTGCTGTTAATAGAGGCATCACTCTGTATCAGATGGATGTCAAAAGTGCATTCTTAAATGGTTATATAGAAGAAGAAGTTTATGTACACCAACCCCCAGGTTTTGAAAATACAAAACATCCAGAACATGTTTTCAAACTAAAGAAGTCACTGTATGGTCTGAAACAAGCTCCCAGAGCTTGGTATGAAAGGCTAAGTAACTTTCTGCTAGAAAATGAATTCACCAGAGGGAAAGTGGACACTACTCTATTCTGTAAATCAGTTAAGAGTGACATCTTAGTCTGTCAAATTTATGTTGATGATATTATTTTTGGTTCTACTAATCCTTCTCTTGGAAGAAAATTTGCTAAGTGTATGCAGGCAGAATTTGAGATGAGCCTCATGGGGGAACTGAAATTCTTTCTAGGAATTCAGATCAATCAAACTCCAGAAGGAACTTACATTCATCAGAGCAAATACATCAGAGATCTTCTGAAGAAATTTGACCTCTCAGAATGTAAGCCATCAAAGATTCCAATGCATCCCACGTGCATTCTGGAAAGAGAAGAGGTAAGCAAAAATGTAGAACAGAAAGTCTACAGAGGTATGATTGGTTCTCTCATCTATCTGACTGCTTCAAGACCTGACATATTATTCAGTGTTTGTATCTGTGCTAGATTCCAATCAAATCCTAGAGAATCTCACTTAACAGCTGTTAAGCGAATTTTCAAGTATCTGAAAGGTACTACTAATCTGGGTTGGTTTTATAGAAAATCTAGTGATTACAGCTTAGTAGGCTACTGTGATGCTGATTTTGCTGGAGACAGAGTGGAACGTAAAAGTACTTCTGGAAGCTGCCAGTTTCTGGGAGAAAATCTGATCTCTTGGTCCAGCAAAAGGCAATCAACAATTGCTCTATCAACAGTAGAAGCTGAGTACATAGCAGCAGCAGGATGTAGCACACAAATGCTCTGGATGAAAAGTCAGCTTGAAGACTTCCAGATTTTTGAGAGTAACATTCCTATACTTTGTGATAATACTTCTGCTATTTGCTTAAGTAAGAATCCCATTTTACATTCTAGAGCTAAGCATATAGAAATAAAACATCACTTCATTAGGGACTATATTCAGAAAGGTATTTTGAACTTAAAATTTATAGATACAGACCATCAATGGGCTGATATCTTTACTAAACCCCTTTCAGAAGATAGGTTTAATTTCATTCTGAAACATCTCAGCATGAAAGTGTGTCCAGAGTGAAAATGTTTTAATTCCATATATTTACCTTCAGAATGTAATTGTTTTACTGTGAACTTCTGATCAATCTCCTTTCAGAAAGATAGAACATGCAGATTGTATCAGATGCAAGTCTAAAGATCTGAGAGTCTAAGCTCAAAGACAGACGTGCTGATCACTACATCAAACAAGTGTCATCCAATCATCAGCATATCTCTGAAGCAGAACGCGTGCACGCTTCTGAGAAGGCAAAGCGCTGATTGGGTGCATTGAGACACATGTCTGGTAACCGTTTTTAAGTATCTTTCTCAAATCCCCCAAAATCAGCAAGCATTTAATGAAAAGTAATCATGCTTTTAAAATGCAATCATGATTTTTCTCTCTCTTAAAAAACGTTTATCTTTTCAAAATAGTTTTGAAAACTCTATTTAAGCACATTAATCTCTCATTCTCATTCTTTACGTTTTCTCACTAATACTCAAGCATCTTCTGCATATTTCTGCGTTCATCTCTTGCAAAACCTATTTTCCTCAGTTTATTCTCAAAACCCTTTTAGTGTGAACATGGCAACCTCCAGCAGTGCTTCTGCAGGTCCTCAGAAGAAAGCATCATCTGAGCAATATCAAGTGCCATTCAGAACTCTCCTCACTCCTGTGAAGAATCTTGAAGTGCTTTCTGAATTAATCATTGATTTTGGAAGCTTGAAGGAGAACGGATTTGACCTAACTGAAGAAGTTAGGGCTCAGAAGTGGGAAAGGTATTTTGACAGGTTGGTTGGACCAACATTCCCAATGCTAGTCAAGGAATTCTGGATTCACGCCAAGGCTTCAACACATCTAGTCACCTCCTTTGTTATGGGGAAGAAGATTGTGATCACTGAGGATCACATTGCAAGGCTAATCGGTTACAGTGGCGGTGGCGTCCGTTATGTGGACATGGCTGAAAGATGTGCTGATGTAGGTGTGATAGCTGCAAGGATTTTCACTCATGGGGTGCCCAGCAGCAAGATTAAAGATCTGAAGGATCATTACAGAGTGTGGGCTAAGATAATTCTGGGGTGCTTCAACCACAGGAAACTAACCAGTTCTCCTGATTACATAAATGTGGATCAGCAGTTTCTGATCTACTTTATTGATCAGAAGGTAAAGATCAATCTGGCTCACTTCCTGTTCAACCACCTCAGAACAAGTGTGAAGGAAACCAGGGAAGAAGAAAGAACCAAGAGGGATTGGATACCTTTTGGAAGGTTGATATCAGATATTCTGACAGAGAATAGGCTGATTGAGCATCTGATAGAAGCTCAAGAGCTAAGCACTATTGAACCAACAGTTGGGAAACCTCTGAATGCAAAGAACTTGAAGAAGATGAAGCTGATAGAGAATATTCAGAAGGAACCCAGAGCTACTCCTATTGCTGATATCACCAGCAGAAGAGTGCCTCTGAGTGACTTTCCGTTATTTTTTGAAATTGAATCCAAACCAGAGGTGGTTCTCAGGTACTTGGATGCGTGCAAGGCAGATGGTTCAGATCCAAATCTGATTATCAAAGCTCTGCATCAACCTCAGCAAGAAGTGACTCTGAAGAAGACGAAGAAGAGGAAGGCACCATCAGAAGGATCATCCCAGCAGACACCCAGGAAAAGAGGTAATTCATCTGCTGCTTCTGTTTTAAATTCTTCTACTATTCCAGCATCTATTCCTCCTCAAACCTCTCATAGAATCTCAATCCCCATCCCTACCATAGATGAAACTGTACTAGAAGAGGACCCTTCTGAGGCATTAAAACTCAGAAGACCCAGAACCAAACATCCCAAACAACCAACAATCTCAACAACATCAGCAATTGACCAAGTGCTGTCTGACATTGATCAACACACCTCTGATCAACCAATCTCTGAACCACAAATTGTTCCTCCTCCACAACCAGAACAACAGCAATCTGCTGAAGAATCAGAAATTCCAACAACTTCTCCTCAACCAGCAATTCCGTCTCCCTCTCCCCAACCAGAAATTAATCCACCATCACCTCAAACAGAGTTTCATCACTCTGAAACTCCTTCTCCTCAACCATCTGAACCTCATTCACCTCAACCATCACCTTTGGCAATCCAGCTGCCAGGTGGAACAACTATCACCTTAGCACAATTTCCATCCTCATCAGAATCTACACCACCAAATACTCCCAAAACACCACCCAGTCCAATCATAATCTCTGATTCTGATACTCCATCTCCAAAACAAACAGCTGCTCAGAAAACCTCCGAAAACCCCAGCAGGACTTTCATAGACTTAACCAGTCTTGACCGTCTTGCTGATCTGAAACACAAAATTGCCATCCCAAAACCAAAACAACCAGATGTTGGCTCTGGTATTATGAATTTTGAAACAGGTGTGCTGCAATGGATTGCTTCTTTGAAGCAAGTCTGTCCTGGAATGATTGACCCAGCTGCTTCTGATCAGCTCTGGTCACAATTCAGACTTTGGGTACGTGCTGAAGCCCTCAAGTTGCAGGATATCAACTATGAGCAGGCACAACGAAATTTCAGCAAGCTTCTGAATGAAGTTGGAAGTCAGCTTCTGAAAGAAAACGTGCTCCCTCTGGATAGTGAACCTTGGTCTGAGAAACAACAAGCTGCAAAGGTGCAATCAGAAGAAGACAAGACCATTCAAGCTGAAGAAAGTCAAGCAGAAGATGTTGCTGAAAGCTCTCAGAAGCTTCCTGCTTCTGATGCTTCTCAAGCTGCCTTGGACAGGCAGACTCTGGAAGAACTAAGGCTAAATGACATGCGTCTGCAGCAGCGGATGGATGAAAGCGATCAGAAGATGAAAGAGAGAATGGATGTGCAGGATAGCAAGATTGACACTGTTGTCAGCATGGTGCACAAGCAGAATGAGACTGCTGAAAAGATCCAAGCCATGCTGGAGAACCTGTTCACACGCTTGCCTCCTCAACCTTAGTCTCTTTTTTCATTCATGTCCTTTTTCATGTTTTCCTTGATTTTCTGATGTACTGTTTGAATATGTTTTGTACTATTTTCTTGTTTTGATTCTGAACTCTCTTAATATGATTAGTTTTTCTGATCTTAATTGTTTTAGCACATCACCTACACTTTTTGATTGCTGACAAAAAGGGGGAGAACAAGAATGATATTTTAATCAATAACGGCTAACTAGACAGAAATTCTCAAACATTCTAACTCTATTACTTGAAAATGTTTTTTCTGTTTTGCTTAAAGTCTACAGGTACAAGGAAGCTCCTGGACACTCTGAAGACTTGAAGCTCTGAAGCTCTGATCACTATGAAGTTCTGATCCGCTCTGATATTCTGATCCAAAGTAAAGCTCTGACAAGAAAAGCTCTGAAGCTCTGCTCTGACATAAAGCTTCTGATAAGTCAAAGACTCTGATACTCTGATGTTCAAAGAAAGGCAAAAAGATTTGATCCTGAAGAACACGTGTAATCAAAGGGAAGTAATAAACTCAGGGGGAGTATCTCTCAACTCTGATATCTCTTTACTCCTTATCCTTTTACTTCTTACTCTGATACATATCTCAGATACCTTTTCACGTTATTTTCATTTAAAAATATCTAGTTTTTGTCATCATCAAAAAGGGGGAGATTGTTAGAACAAAGTTTGAATCTACTACCCTATATTTAAGTTTTGATGATAACAAAGTGAAAAGATATAGTATTTATAAGTTTCATGTATGAACTATCTGCTGCCTAAAATTATTATGTTCTGACTTGCAGATACTCTGATTGATATAAGCAAGATCACATCTATTCAGCATCAGAACTTGATTTCAGACACCAGCATCAGAAGTTGCCATATCAGAATGTCAGAATCAGATGATCAACTCACGTACATGCTGAAGCCTGATGAACAAGACTGCGCTCAACACTCTGATAAAGAAACACAACAGTTCATCAGCAGCGAAGCAGAGTCAGAATGAGCCAAGCCAGAACTTGCATTAAGTAAGCAACGGTACTGTGCATTGAAAGCAAATTAATTCCAACGGCCTCATTCCAGACAAGATCTGCTCAATAAGGAAAGTTTGTTATTAGCATTGAATCAAGAATATTGCATCCAACGTTCATCATCTCAGTGCTATATAAACAAGACTTTGAAGATTGAAATGGCTAATGCTCTCAAAATCTCTACACGCACAAAAGCTAATCATAATCTTCTTTTTCTCAGTTTTGCTAAACCACACATTCTGATATTCTATCATTGTTTAGCAATCTAGTTTCTAAGCTTCAATTTGTGTATACATCACAGTTGTGATACAGTTTTGTAGAAAACATCCACACACTTAGTTTTATGTCTTTGTAAGAAAGTGTTACCTTGACAAACCGGGTTGTGGTTTGGATCAAGAAGGCTTTAGCAGTTGTTAAAGCAGTCTGTAATATTCAGTTGAATATAGTGGATTAAGACCTCGTTGGAGAGAGGCGAAATCACCTTGACGGGTGGACTGGAGTAGTTTGAGATCAAACGAACCAGGATAAAAATATCTTGTTCATTGCATTAGATTTCAGTTTTACAATTCAACCCCCCTTCTTGTGTTTTTCACCACTTCACATTGCGCCATTCATTTTAGGTCTATAAGGAGAAGAATTGTGATGCTTGATTTTAAACTGAGTGCAAAGTTTTGTAATCATAGCATTGTTGAGATTGGTCCCATTGTCAGTGATGATCCTTTCAGGGATACCATAGCGGCAAATGAGATTATTTATGATGAATCTGGCTACAATGTTCTTTGTGACTGAGGAAAATTAGGCAACTTCAACCCATTTGGTGAGATAATCGATAGCAATAAGAATGAAACGATGTCCATTGGAAGCAGTAGGTTTAATCTCTCCAATCATGTCAATGCCCCACATTGCAAATGGTCACGGAGCAGTCATGACATTTAGAGAAATAGGAGGCACATGGACCTTGTCAACATAGATTTGGAACTTGTGGCAAGTCCTTGAGTGGTGATGGTAATCAGTCTCCATTGTTGACCAATAGTAACCAGCTCTCAGGATTTTCTTGGTCATAGTATGCCCGCTAGAATGAGTCTCAGAGAGACCATCATGTATGTCTTCCATAATTTCCTATGCCTCGTTCTTGTCCATACATCGGAGTAGAGTAGAATCATGGTTGCGTTTGTATAGGATTCCATTTCTTAGGAAGAATTTGGCTGAGAATCTTCGTAAGAACTTTTTATCATTGATGGAAGCTCCTTCGGGATACTCTTGTGCTTCAAGGTATCTCTTTACCTCATGGTACCATGGCTTCTCGGCGTCAGTGTCAAGCTCGTAGCAGTGCGCAGGTTCGTCAAATCTCTCAATTGTAATCATAAGAGCTTCATTGTGCCATTTGACCTTGAACATAAAAGACATTATGGCCAAAGCATCGGCTAAGTGATTTTCTTCTCTAGGGAAGTGTTCAAAGGTGATTTCTTCGAAGTAGGGAATCAGAGATAACAGGAGCTCCTTGTAAGGAATAATATTAGGATGCTTAGTGTCCCAATATCCCTTTACTTGGCTAGTCATTAGAGCGGAGTCTCCAAATACATTCAAGTGCTTGATCCTTAAATCAATGGCAGCCTTCAGACCCAAGATGCATGCCTCATATTCAACCATGTTATTTGTACAATCGAAGCACAACCTAACAGTGACAGGGGTGTGGTAACCATCAAGATAAATTATCACAACACCAATTCTGTTACCTAAAGCGTTGGAAGCCCCATTGAAAACCATAGTCCATCGGGATCCTTGTTCAGGTCCGTCATACGTTCCAGGTTTCGCGCAGTCGATTACTAACATGATATTCTCATCCGGGAAGTCAAAGTTCATAGACTGAGAATCATCAACAGCTTGATGGGCCAAATGATCTGCCAATACACTTCCTTTGATGGCTTTTTGTGTTGTATATTAAATATCGTACTCAGTCAAGATCATTTGCCATCTAGCTATCCGTCTGGAAAGAGCGGGTTTCTCGAAGATGTACTTGATAGGGTCCATATTAGAAATCAATAGAGTGGTATGTGTCAACATATATTATCTTATCCGGCGAGCAGCCCATGCTAGAGCGCATCAAGTTTCTCGAGCAGTGAATATCTGGTTTCACAGTCGGTAAACTTTTTGCTCAGGTAGTAAACTGTATGCTCTTTTCGGCCAGACTCGTCATGTTGGCCCAACACACACCCCATAGAACTCTCTAGCACAGTCAAGTACATGATCAAGGGTCTTCCTTCAACTAGAGGTATGAGGATAGGAGGCTCTTGTAGATATTCCTTAATTTTGTCGAAGGTAACTTGGAATTCATCATTCCATCTGACTACTTGATCTTTCTTCAAGAGTTTGAAGATTGGTTCACAAGTAGCAGTTAAGTGATATATGAAGCGGGCGATGTAGTTAAGACGACCCAAGAATCCTCTAACCTCCTTTTCAGAATGGGGGACTTGCATTTCTTGAATGGCTTTTACCTTTGCAGGATCAACTTCAATGCCTTTACCACTAACAACAAAACCTAGAAGCTTTCCAGATCGTACTCCGAATGTGCACTTATTAGGGTTCAACCTCAGTTTATACTTTTTCAGCCTCTCGAATAGCTTGTATAGGTGATTGAGATGCTCTTCTTCAGTTTGTGACCTTGCAATCATATCATCCACATATACATATATTTCATGATGGATCATGATGAAACAAAGCTACCATAGCCCTTTGATATGTTGCCCCTGCATTCTTCAATCCGAATGGCATGACCTTGTACCAAAAGGTGCCCCATTGCATAACAAAGGTGGTCTTCTCCATGTCTTCGGGAGCCATCTTAATTTATTTATAGCTGAAGAAACCATCCATGAAAGAGAAGACCTTATGTTGAGATGTGTTATCGACCAAGACGTTAATATGAGGCAGAGGGAAGTCATCCTTGGGGCATGCCTTACTCAGATCCCTATAATCTACGCACATACGAACTTTTTCGTCTTTCTTTGGCACTGGAACCACGTTCGCAACCCAATGGGGATAAGATGTCACCATTAGGAATCATGCGTCGAATTGTTTCATCACTTCAGATTTTATCTTTTCAGACATGTTACGCCGCATGCGAAGAACTTTTTCTTGACAGGAGGACAATCTTCCTTTGTTGGTAGACGATGGACTACAATGTTGGTATCCAACCCCGACATATCTTCATACGACCAAGCAAACACTTCCACATAATCATGTAACATCTGAACCAATCTGCTTTTGACACTTCTTCCTAGGTTGCGCTGATCTTGACCTCTTTCTTGTCTGTCTCGGTACCTAGGTTGATGACTTCAACTGACTATTCATGCAGCTGAATAGTTTTTTCCTCTTGCAATAGAAGTCTGGATAGTTTTCCCGATATTTCACGATCTTCCTCGTCTTCGTCTTTGGCTTGGTTAATTGGATGTTTGAAATCATAGTTGGCAATACTAGAGTCACTAGCAATGAGATCCAGAGTGGATGAGGACCTGCAAGTGTGTGTGTGTGTGTGTGTGTGTGTGTGTGTGTGTGTGTGTGTGTGTGTGTGTATGTAAGATACATGGCTATTTGAAAAGTGTATTAAAGAGAAAGAAAGACAATGAGCTCAAAAATTTAAATGCAAAAAGTCCAATGGTCTATATTTAATGATCATATGATAAAATGAACATAAATAGAACCCTTAACAAATGGACCATAGTGCCCCAGACAAGGAATATGGCTTAAAAGTCATCGTTTAATATTACAAATAAAAGGTTCTTAAATTGATAGAAAGCAATAAACAAGTAATTACTCCTCAATGAAGGAGATGGGAACAAAGTCCTTTGTATGCCAATTGTTGAGCTCTGTTGTAGTAGGGTATATCCATTCTTTGAAGGCACGTTCATCATCAGAATCCTCCACAGTGTTTACTTCATGACTACCAATACGGAGAGGGGGCTTTCCTGCACGAGCGTGCCTAACTTCTTTCTGAGCCTTGATAGTGAAACCCAACCCACATTTGTCTTCTTTGAACTGGGTCTCGGGGAGTTGTCCCCAGGTATCACAACTTCCATCTTCGGCTGTGGCACAAGCATCCTTAAATGAAACCATCCTCGGCACGACCTTATCAGCTTTGGGTATTTTTGTACCCCAAAATTTTCCCTCCCATATTTCTCAATACACTTCAAGTGAGATCCTCAAATTTCTCAAGGAAGTCTAAGGGTTGACTAGACAAACTCTCTCCTAAGGCAGTCTACCTCAAATTAGGGTTTCAATTTGCATCAGGATTGTGATACGGTGGGAAGAGAACTGATTGTTTTTTGGAATGCTGGTTTGCGTTTTGCGTTTGTTTTCGCAAAATGTCGCGGTAAGCAAGAGTCGCCACCGTCTTTTATTTTATCCAACAAGGAAAGGAAAAAAGCACATAAAAATTCCTTTTTCAAGATGTTTCTCGGGTCCGGGGGGTAGATTATAGAAAGGGAGGTGTTAGCACCCTTTCTATCTGTGGTTATCCACGGGCTCTTAGGTACTTGCTCAAAGTGTTTTCAAAAATTGCTTTTCTTTGTGTTTGTGGGTTTGAAAGAAGTTTTTGTTTGAAAGGAGTGTAAGTGCGAAAAGTTTTGTTTTGTTTTAAAAGGAGCAAGTACTTAAGAACCATCTACCTACTCGAAAAAGGAATCAATTTTTTCTATCTTCCTTTAGACAATGCTATCCCACTATTGATGAGTAGGTGGCACCGTCGTTGGAGTTTTAAGGGTCAATTCGATTAAGGGACGTGTGGTCACTAAAGCAATGTTAGGACGCCTTAGCGATAACCCTAATGTCTTAGATCATTTTTCCGAGGCAATCGTTACTGTTGTACCCCAAAATTTGCCCTCCCATATTCTTCAAAGAATTGCCAAGTCAAGCTTCAAAATCTCCCCAAGGGTTGCACAGTCAAGGGTCTCCTAAACAGTCAAGATTAGGGTTTTGGTTCTGATCAAGAAAATGAAGTTTCCAAGGGTCCAATCAAGTCTCATATGCCTACAAATATGGTCAAGCATCCTCATACCAAGTTTCAAGACATTCAGCTCAAAATTGCACAGTCAAAACCCTAAATTGCACTACAGTCAACTGCAGGGGCAAAATGGTCATTTGACAGTCAAAAGTTCAAAATTTTGGTCAACATCTCATTTTGAAGCCTTAAACATCATTTGATCAATGCTTGATCATGATTCTCAAAGTTTGGCTCAAAAATCATCAAGATGCAAAAGTTTCCTTATTTGGACAGTTGAAAAAGTCAACTGTAAATTGACCAGGGCATAACTTTCACATGGATTATCAGAAAAATTCCATCCAAAGCTCATTTTGAAGAGAAAGACATTTCCTACAACTCATATTCATACTTCAAGTCCAAGAAATGCTCTCACAAAAAGTTATCAATTTCAACATTATAGGTAATTTTCAAAAGTCAACAAAAAGGGACTTTAAGTCAAAGGCCATAACTTGAGATTGGTAAATCAACATGACATGGGACCAAAGACATTGGTTAGAGGACTCAAATACCTTTCCATAATGTCCAAGAACATGAGAAAAGCTTAAACATTGAGCAAGTTATGCCTTGTGGAAGTTGGGAAATTTTTGGATATTTTGAAAAGTCAACATTGGTTCAAATGACCTAAAATTGCTAATGGGCCCATTTTTCTTCCACAATTCACTATCCAAGGCATGTGCACGACCACTTGGCCCGAAGGGAGGTATTTCTTCATTTTTTATTTATTTATTTGAATTTTTATTAATAATAATTCATTTAAATCAAATTAAATACATGAAAAATATTTAACCTAGGTTTTACAATCTTTTTGTGCACAAAATCTACTCAATAATTCGTGTGAAATTAAATAGGGAAAGATTTGGAGAGAATTGATCTTAATTTGTACAAAAACACATGGAAAATATTTGAAAAAATATGATTGAAAATCAAATCTCATAAACCATCAATGAAAGAGATTTTGATCAGAATTGTTGACCTAATGTATTCATACATAAGCATAGAACGAAAACCTAAGGCCATTGACCACTCAGCTGCGCCTCAAACTCAGAACCACATTGGAATTTTTTGCTAAAAAGCTTGAAACTGTTTTCACATCAAAAGCATTTTTCCAGGCCAAAGAATCATTCCATTACGTCCCTGACATATCCAGGAAGCTTTCCCAATCAAGATCACATCATCTAACCTCAAGAATCGGTATACAGAACTCAAAATATTTCATGAAAAATTGATAATCGTGTTTTAAAATCTAGGCATTTTCATGGCATTTTAATTATTGATTCATATTCCTTGTGTGATTCTGAAGCTAACCATCTATCTTGATTGAGTTTTTGCAAGCTATAGACGATTTCACCATTACCAAATTCTAGGGTTTTCAGAGTTGTGAATTGGGCGTTTTCAAATAGCGTAAAATTAGCGAACCACAGTGCCATGAACGTATTCAGCATGCTTGGACGAAAAGTTTGAGACCCTCGCGCTCAATTTATGAGCGTCACAGGGCTAGTCGCTATTTTCCCAAAACCTGCCTAAGAGAACACCATGAAAACCGTTGCCTGTTTCTTTTGTATTTTCAGGAAAACAAAAACAATGGAGAAGATGAACTCGTGGCAAGCGATGGGTGGTTGGTTTGAAAGTTCGCGCACGGGGTCCCCACTAACGCTTGTTTCTTTTATAATATTTATTAGTTATTATATATTAACATGCGTGAATTGGTTCAGCTGGCAAGGCGTAGTGGTAGCAACGTACATGACCTGGGTTCGAGCCCCAGGTCTTCCTTATTCCCATGTTATTTTTCAATTAACAATCACATGCAGGTTCAATGTTGTTGTTCCATCATACACCTTCATAATCTATCCGTCCACGCGCCAATTGCATCAAATCAAAGGTCCAGATCCAAAGCACATGGTAGTCCCAGTCAACGCGCCAGCATACTCCCTGGAGAAAGTCAAACGGACCTGAAGGCCATTGGGCTCAAATGCTTGGGCTATACCTCCACATTGGGGACTGATACCCCCCTAGGTTTGCCATTTTAAGTATTTTCTTTTGCATTATTTTTACTTTTATTTTAATTATTTGTTTAATTAATTAATTATTTTCACAAAATATAAAAACCACCAAAAAATCAGAAAAGAGAAAAAGCAATAAATATTTTATTTTTAGTATTTTCATAAATAAATGCATATAATTAAATTTAGTGTAAATTAGGTTTTAATTTTAATACTTTTAATAAAAATCTAAAAAATGTAGAATTAGGGTTTAATTAATAATTTTTCATCCTTTTTATTTTTCTTTCATAAATAATTAAATAATTAAATATTTATTTTTATAATTTAATTTGCTTGTAAATTAATTAGGGTTAATATTAGGCTTTAATCTTCTTTTCTTAATAAATTAAAAAATAAATAGAATTAGGGTTAGCATTTAATTTCAATTAATTCTTTTTCATTTAAATCATAAAATACCAAATACAAAAAACAACAATTTCTTTTTTTTAATTAATTAATTCCATGTAATTTAATTTTGCAAAAGGGTCCAACGCCCTCGTTTTTAATTTCTGATCAATTCGCATACTTATTTCTTTTCCGTTTAAATATTTATGTATCTCTCCCAAGGCCATGTAACCTTTTAATTTTCTCGCACTTTTCTTTACTTCCTTTATTTTTCTGTCAAATCGGGTTCGAGAAATTTTGGCGATGTGGACCCGCGCCGTTTGTAATAGCTTAGAATTTACTTTTCTCGCAATTTTTAATTGTTAAATAATGGCATGAAAGAATGTATGGACAAAAATAAAAAACAAGCGTAGAACACCAATAACATGACAAGATAAATGCAAATGAAAACGACACACAAATCGCACACACCACCCCTAGGGTACGCCTCACTGTTGCCTTGCCTCGAAAGGTGATCGTCGAGTAGAGGATGTCTTAGTAAGTCCTCATGATCCGGGAACCTGGCATGAGGGTAGCTTCTAAGGTGTCTTCCCATTGCTCTGGTGATCACCATGTCCCGAACCTCGAATTGACCCGAACACCTCCAACGGTGGTGCTACCTACCTCTCAATGGTGGGATGGCACTACTTTAAAGGACATTTACACAGACGAATTCCTTAGGGTAGGTAGACGACTCGTGGATACTTGCTCTAATTCAAAACAAAACAAATCAAAAATACTTTTCACATCAACACCTTTTCAAAAAGCTTTCGAAAGCATTTTTTCAAACACTCTTGAGGACCGATACAAGAGTCGAACTGAAATTTTCAAAGAAACTTTTTAAAACCCACATTGAAAAGCAAACAAACCATTTTTGAAAACACAAATGAGCAAGTATCTAAGAGCCCATGGATAACCATGGATAGAAAGGGTGCTAACACCTTCCCTTTCTATAATCTACCTCCCGAACCGAGAGCAATCTCTTTAAGGAATTTTTCTGTGCTTTTGTCCTTTCCATTTGGAGAAAATAAAAGACGGTGGCGACTCTTGCTTCCGCGACATTTCGCGAACCAGCATTAAACAGTCAGTTCCAGATCCACCGATCACAGAACTGGCGACTCTGCTGGGGACTTAAACTTAAAGTGAGGTGTACCTTAGGGTTAGTTCATAACTGTGTTTTCAATTGTATTGCTTTGCTTGCTTTAAAATTGTGGGACTGTCTTGGGAGTTCCATAGATCCTAACCCGGATCTGGGGGATACCTTCTTAGAAAGTAGCAACAAGGCTGTGAGGGAACTGTGCGGGGTATACCGACATGGTTGAAACAGTCTGCTACGTTGATGTGGCACTTTGGTGTGTACCGGTAACCCTTGAGTTCAGTCAAGGAGAGTACGGGGCCTCCGCGTGGTGTCGTGAAGCATCAACAGACCTTAGGAACCTTAATTGAACTATCTTGGCCTCTTTAGGGTAGTGAGATAACTGACTTTGGTGCAGTCCGAGGTTGGTTGATACTCGATACTACGCTCAATTGAGGGTTGCTTTCCTGGAATATTTCGGTCGCCAGTTCAGTGGCTAAATAGAAACGATGAACAATGAAAGCAATCCCGTGATATTGGGATCCTTAGAACCCGGTTACTTCTGATAGGACAGGTTGAGCCCACCAACTTCAAGAGGGTAATACCCAGACCCCATGCTGGCCTAAACTCTAAGGGTTTCTCTTGTGTGACTTGTGTGCCTTCCAACTTGACTATTTGCATGCTTGTTATCTGACACTTGAGTTTCTTGCAGGTTTTGTTTATAGTCCTTAATTAGGACTCATAACAGGTTGCTAAGTTTTTGCAGGTTTTGTCCATAGTCCTTAATTAGGACTCATAGCAGGTTTACTGAGTTTGCTTGCAGGTGTTGTTTATAGTCCTTAACTAGGACTCATAACAGGGTCTACTGAATTTCCTACAGGTTCTTGTTTTAGTCCTTAACCAGGACTCATAACAAGGTTTACCAAGTTTCTTGCAGGGTTTGTTTTAGTCCTTAATTGGGATTCCTGACAGGTTTACTAAGTGTCTTGCAGGTTTTGGTTTGCAGTCCTTAATAGGGACTCATAACAGGGTTACCTACATTACCCCATGCATCATGACATCATACCATTGCATACATCCTAACCCGTTTCAAGGATCTCAAGGGCTTGTGATGCAGGTCACGGTGAATCAACTATCCGGCAAGGGGCAAAGAGGATTTATTTTCCTCTAGCCAAGGTTGCCAGGGGCTATGACCCACTTGATATGGTGAGCTCTGACTCCTGAAGAGGGTTCCCTTAACCAAGGTTGCTGGAAAATCAAAACCAGACATGATGACTAAAGTCAGGGGCTATGACCCACTTGATATGGTGAGCCTTTGACCCTGGAAGAAGGACTCTCAACAATCCAAAGTTCCTTCAATCAAGCTACCGGATCCAAATGCGAACAAATTTTCTTGTTTACCCCGCGAGGTCCTTGAAAACATTGCATGCATGTCATACACATCATTACATAACAGGTATCTTTGTTGCAGGCCACTCACCTTTCTCGCTGTTTATTTCAGCAATGGCCTTCCAACCAGATAACCAGGACCTTCTTGCTCAAGAGACTCGGTTTGGGGAAATCCTCCTGAATCTATCCAAGGGGAAGGAGGAGCTAAGGACACTTCTCATGGAGACTTTGGTCAGGAACAGCGCTGAGGACGAAAGGCTGAAACACCTGCAAGTTGAGATGGATGCATTGAAAGTCCAGATGCTGGGGCAGGGGACTGCCATTCAAGGGTTAGCTCAAAGACAAGAAGAGCTAGGAGCGCTCATCAACCAACTGCTTCAGGGACTGCTTCAGGGTAACCAACTGGGGCAAACGTCTAAGGGTAAAAAGCCATTCATCATTCAATCATCCTTGAGACAAGGAGATAAGGGGAGAGCTCCTCAAATGGCTTCAGCGCCGCAAATTCAGCATCAACCTCACCAGCTTCAGCCAGACAAGCCCAGGAGGCAATTCACCCAGCTTAACATGTCGTTGTTCCAAGCTTTACAACGCCTGTTGAGATTGAACCTGATCACATTAAGGGCTCATCCCCGGAACCAGAACACAACATCTCCTGTCTATGATCCCAATAAAAGGTGTGCCTACCACTCTGCCTGTCCAGGACATGATACAAACGAGTGTTGGGCTTTGAAAAACAAGATCTAGGACCTGATTGATGAAGGAGCACTGGAATTCACACAAGATGGTCAGGAAGAATTTTTCTACCATCCCTCCAAGGCTCACCATTTGAAGTGACAAGCCCTGAGACTAGAAAACTTTTGTTCATTCGAATGTTCAAGTTGTGTTGTTCTTTGATTGTTTAAACATTTACTCATGTTAAACGTTGTTATTTCATTAATGCATCACATATGTCTGTTTTGAAGCAATATATTCGTATTCACTATATGCAAATTATTTTCATATTTTTTCTGATGTCAACTCTCAATTAATAATGCTAAACCTCTTGAGGGAGGATGACGAAAACGATACCATAATCTACAGTATGCTTTTGAACAGACCCCGCTGATGAGGTACGGGCATTGTTTCAATTCCTAAACACTGGAGTTATAAGGATGATAATCCCTCGTCAACCCCTCTGAGCCAAAGGAGTAGGAGTTTTTCGAAATTTAAAACCCTTATCATAACCTGTGGCAGGGTAGTTTCTCAGTTGATCCAAGTGCATAACGAATGGCACCAAAGAGATCCTTACAAAAAAGATAGTGATGGTTCCGAATATTCAATAAAGAAAGGCAGTCATTACCTCTCAAATTAAAAACCCATTAAGTCAAAACCCCTAAAGGAGACTTACAAAACTGGGGCATCCCGCTGACTGCAATTCCAAAAAAGGGAAACAGTTCAGGCAAAAATTCAGGGATAGCAAAATCAAAAGAAAGAGGTCTTACAAACCCTCAACAAAAAAGGAAGGACTGCCTATTCAGAATCAATCATCAATATCTGAATCATCACCGGAAAATCAGAGCAAAGACTCAAACAAGGTCTAACGTATGATCAACTGAGTTTAGGTTTGGAGAACATCACGAAGAGCGGGTGGGTACAAATAAAATTTGAGCCTTTATCCTTTGTTTCTTAAACCGTGAACCAGGCCACGTTATAACCCTTAAAAGTCCTAGCTGAAGCATGGGTTAGTTCGAAAGCATACTGTTACGAAAGGTATCCTGACTCCTTAAGGCTTACGGTAAATATGGAGTTGACATCACGTTTTACAAACAATCACTTGTCTTATGAAAAAAAAAAGAGAATGCATTTTCAAAATCTTCAAGACAGACATAAGCTTTGCATTTTTAACATAACTTTGTTTGCATATGACTTTTTGTTTGAACAGCAGGGAAATTCGCACGATGAAAGCCTAGTAAACATAAGCATTTCCACTCAAGGGGCATGGCAGAATTATGGTCCATTATCTGGGGCAATTCAGTCAAGATTCGGAGAATCTTTTAAAATGCCAAGATAACCAGGGGCAAATCTCCGCCTGAGTCACTTAGGGCACTCCAACAACGAATCTTGCCTGATTAAACATCTTCTGGTGGCACGACAAAAGCACCTCTAAACAGGGGCAACTCCCTAACATTCTGAGAACATGGACATAGTCGAAAAGATACTACACAAAATCAAAAAAAACCGCTAGGTTGACACACCTAGGCAAAAATAAGGGCTTCCCGGCGAACCAAAAGGGTTCGGGCAAAAATAAGGGATGAAAAGAAAAATCTGTACACCCGGCAAGTCGAAAACCTGAAAAGGCGGCTTGGGCAAAAATGGGTATCCCGGTGGACTGAAAACCCGAAAGGGCGGTCCAGGCAAAAGTTAGGGATCAAAGCGTACGACTATGTCCTGTCATCTTATCACCTGCCTACCAGAAGAAGGTTTGCTCATCAATAACTATCAGCACCTCACAGGTCTTCCTCTCCCACCTCAGAAACAGGGGCAATAAAGAGTGGTCTAAGCAATCTAATTGTTCTGTCCGCCAAGGCATCAAGGTGAGTTCAGCTAAGGAACATAACCAGTATACCTTAATTCCCCAGAGAGTGAGTCAGCAAGACAGTACACTCTCCCCGAGCAAAGCTATTATCAGCCTTAAGGAAATTGGGTATCCCCCGTAGATCTCAACATTCCCCAGCAATATACATGCATTCTTAACAAGCATCCCCGTCAGTCTTGGCCTAAAGATTGTTCCCCGGCAGTATATCAAACATTCAAAGGAATCAATTCCCCGATGCATCTCAGAACTTCCTCCAGGAGAGTCCAATCCAGTTTCCCCAGGAAAGTTGGAATCCATCTCCCCAAGCAGTAAGCTTATCCCCAGTAGATTCTGGAAGCTTATCCTCACAGAGCACGAACGCGTCGTCCGGCTTTATTCAAAGAGTTATTTCCTTAACCGGATATAACTGGGTTATCCTCAGCCAAAAGCCACGGAAAGATCGTCGTCGACAAAGTCTTCTTATCCCCAGCGAAGTCTATTCACACTTCCAATACAGTAAAGATATCCCCAGCAAGTTATTATTAACCACTCAACAAAGTATCTATCTCCCCCACAGAGTATTGCTCCCCAGCAAGATCGCCAGAGTACTTTCCTCCCCGCAGAGTTATTCCATTCTCCAAGTTTATTCCCCAACGGAGTTATCTTCTCCTACCGGTATTCTTGCAATTATCATCCCCAGCGGAAGCAAAATCTATTCTCCAACATCAGCCCAGGAGTGACTTCCCGGCACCCGTCAAGGATTTACTTTCCTAGACGAAAAATACATTCACAAAACATCACATACATCATTATAGCATGCATACACGCATCATATCTTACAAATCTCATTTATGTTGAGAACGTCATTGCTTGATTCATATCATGCATTGCATATGACTGACCTTTACCTTTCAGGAAAAGATGCAGATAAATTCTCAATCATATTGCAAGACCTAGACCGGTTCAGTTAATCAATTCCAAAGATTTCTTATCCAGTCCAAGGCCTTCTCTAGTCCAGCTAAATCGACCCCAAACAGATTTTCCTGATGAAGACTCAGTAGAAATTATCGGGCTTTTCTCAAACGTCCTTTTGAGATTATAATTTCCTATGGTTCCCTCCCCGACGGTGCGTGAGGTGATAATTCCTTTTGAGATTATAATTTCCTATGGTTCCCTCCCCGACGGTGCGTGAGGTGATAATTCCTTTTGAGATTATAATTTCCTATGGTTCCCTCCCCGACGGTGCGTGAGATGTAATTCCCTTTGAGATTATAATTTCCTATGGTTCCCTCCCCGACGGTGCGTGAGATGTAATTCCCTTTTAGGTTATAATTTCCTATGGTTCTCTCCCCGACGGTGCGTGAGATGTAATTCCCTTTTAGGTTATAATTTCCTATGGTTCTCTCCCCGACGGTGCGTGAGATGTAATTCCCTTTCAGGTTATAATTTCCTATGGTTCTCTCCCCGACGGTGCGTGAGATGTAATTCCCTTTCAGGTTATAATTTCCTATGGTTCTCTCCCCGACGGTGCGTGAGATGTAATTCCCTTTCAGGTTATAATTTCCTATGGTTCTCTCCCCGACGGTGTGTGAGATGTAATTCCCTTTCAGGTTATAATTTCCTATGGTTCTCTCCCCGACGGTGCGTGAGATGTAATTCCCTTTCAGGTTATAATTTCCTATGGTTCTCTCCCCGACGGTGCGTGAGATGTAATTCCCTTTCAGGTTATAATTTCCTATGGTTCTCTCCCCGACGGTGCGTGAGATGTAATTCCCTTTCAGTTTATAATTTCCTATGGTTCTCTCCCCGACGGTGCGTGAGATGTAATTCCCTTTCAGGTTATAGTTTCCTATGGTTCTCTCCCCGACGGTGCGTGAGATGTAATTCCCTTTCAGATTATAATTTCCTTTGGTTCTCTTCCCGATACTGCGAAGATGGTAATTCCCACCAAGATTTTCTCAACGAGCACTGTTGAAGTTAAAGTCACCCAAGGTTCTCTTACCGTTCATGCTAACTACCCCTGGTTCATTCATCACCGTTTGGAGCTCCAGATCCAGTTCCTGTAACCTGTCAGGACACATCTATATCAAGCATCTTAAAACCAGCTCCTGCAACATGTCAGGTACTCATTTTTTCTTTTGCAGGTATGCAGGTTCTCGCTAAGGAATCTCTTACGCGATCAACATCCAGATGGCATCTATAAGCCCATCATCCCCCGTCAATCTCCAAATGGCATCTATAAGCCCATTTCCACTATGTGAGCGCAAATTTCTGGGCACTCTAGTGTTCAATCATCTTCCACCTTCGGATTACGAAAGGCACGTCAGCCAACCTGCATCCTCAGGTCTAAGAAGATTGAACAGGGGCAACTGTTGTACCCCAAAATTTGCCCTCCCATATTCTTCAAAGAATTGCCAAGTCAAGCTTCAAAATCTCCCCAAGGGTTGCACAGTCAAGGGTCTCCTAAACAGTCAAGATTAGGGTTTTGGTTCTGATCAAGAAAATGAAGTTTCCAAGGGTCCAATCAAGTCTCATATGCCTACAAATATGGTCAAGCATCCTCATACCAAGTTTCAAGACATTCAGCTCAAAATTGCACAGTCAAAACCCTAAATTGCACTACAGTCAACTGCAGGGGCAAAATGGTCATTTGACAGTCAAAAGTTCAAAATTTTGGTCAACATCTCATTTTGAAGCCTTAAACATCATTTGATCAATGCTTGATCATGATTCTCAAAGTTTGGCTCAAAAATCATCAAGATGCAAAAGTTTCCTTATTTGGACAGCTGAAAAAGTCAACTATAAATTGACCAGGGCATAACTTTCACATGGATTATCAGAAAAATTCCATCCAAAGCTCATTTTGAAGAGAAAGACATTTCCTAAAACTCATCTTCATACTTCAAGTCCAAGAAATGCTCTCACAAAAAGTTATCAATTTCAACATTATAGGTCATTTTCAAAAGTCAACAAAAAGGGACTTTAAGTCAAAGGCCATAACTTGAGATTGGTAAATCAAAATGACATGGGACAAAAGACATTGGTTAGAGGACTCAAAGACCTTTCCAAAATGTCCATGAACATGAGAAAAGCTTAAAAATTGAGCAACTTATGCCTTGTGGAAGTTGGGAAATTTTTGGATATTTTGAAAAGTCAACACTGGTTCAAATGACCTAAAATTCATAATGGGCCCATTTTTCTTCCACAATTCACTATCCAAGGCATGTGCACGACCACTTGGCCCAAAGGGAGGTATTTCTTCATTTTTTATTTATTTATTTGAATTTTTATTAATAATAATTCATTTAAATCAAATTAAATACATGAAAAATATTTAACCTAGGTTTTACAATCTTTTTGTGCACAAAATCTACTCAATAATTCGTGTGAAATTAAATAGGGAAAGATTTGGAGAGAATTGATCTTAATTTGTACAAAAACACATGGAAAATATTTGAAAAAATATGATTGAAAATCAAATCTCATAAACCATCAATGAAAGAGATTTTGATCAGAATTGTTGACCTAATGTATTCATACATAAGCATAGAACGAAAACCTAAGGCCATTGACCACTCAGCTGCGCCTCAAACTCAGAACCACATTGGAATTTTTTGCTAAAAAGCTTGAAACTGTTTTCACATCAAAAGCATTTTTCCAGGCCAAAGAATCATTCCATTACGTCCCTGACATATCCAGGAAGCTTTCCCAATCAAGATCACATCATCTAACCTCAAGAATCGGTATACAGAACTCAAAATATTTCATGAAAAATTGATAATCGTGTTTTAAAATCTAGGCATTTTCATGGCATTTTAATTATTGATTCATATTCCTTGTGTGATTCTGAAGCTAACCATCTATCTTGATTGAGTTTTTGCAAGCTATAGACGATTTCACCATTACCAAATTCTAGGGTTTTCAGAGTTGTGAATTGGGCGTTTTCAAATAGCGTAAAATTAGCGAACCACAGTGCCATGAACGTATTCAGCATGCTTGGACGAAAAGTTTGAGACCCTCGCGCTCAATTTATGAGCGTCACAGGGCTAGTCGCTATTTTCCCAAAACTTGCCTAAGAGAACACCATGAAAACCGTTGCCTGTTTCTTTTGTATTTTCAGGAAAACGAAAACAATGGAGAAGATGAACTCGTGGCAAACGATGGGTGGCTGGTTTGAAAGTTCGCGCGCGGGGTCCCCACTAACGCTTGTTTCTTTTATAATATTTATTAGTTATTATATATTAACATGCGTGAATTGGTTCAGCTGGCAAGGCGTAGTGGTAGCAACGTACATGACCTGGGTTCGAGCCCCAGGTCTTCCTTATTCCCATGTTATTTTTCAATTAACAATCACATGCAGGTTCAATGTTGTTGTTCCATCATACACCTTCATAATCTATCCGTCCACGCGCCAATTGCATCAAATCAAAGGTCCAGATCCAAAGCACATGGTAGTCCCAGTCAACGCGCCAGCATACTCCCTGGAGAAAGTCAAACGGACCTGAAGGCCATTGGGCTCAAATGCTTGGGCTATACCTCCACATTGGGGACTGATACCCCCCTAGGTTTGCCATTTTAAGTATTTTCTTTTGCATTATTTTTACTTTTATTTTAATTATTTGTTTAATTAATTAATTATTTTCACAAAATATAAAAACCACCAAAAAATCAGAAAAGAGAAAAAGCAATAAATATTTTATTTTTAGTATTTTCATAAATAAATGCATATAATTAAATTTAGTGTAAATTAGGTTTTAATTTTAATACTTTTAATAAAAATCTAAAAAATGTAGAATTAGGGTTTAATTAATAATTTTTCATCCTTTTTATTTTTCTTTCATAAATAATTAAATAATTAAATATTTATTTTTATAATTTAATTTGCATGTAAATTAATTAGGGTTAATATTAGGCTTTAATCTTCTTTTCTTAATAAATTAAAAAATAAATAGAATTAGGGTTAGCATTTAATTTCAATTAATTCTTTTTCATTTAAATCATAAAATACCAAATACAAAAAACAACAATTTCTTTTTTTTAATTAATTAATTCCATGTAATTTAATTTTGCAAAAGGGTCCAACGCCCTCGTTCTTAATTTCTGATCAATTCGCTTACTTATTTCTTTTCCGTTTAAATATTTATGTATCTCTCCCAAGGCCATGTAACCTTTTAATTTTCTCGCACTTTTCTTTACTTCCTTTATTTTTCTGTCAAATCGGGTTCGAGAAATTTTGGCGATGTGGACCCGTGTCGTTTGTAATAGCTTAGAATTTACTTTTCTCGCAATTTTTAATTGTTAAATAATGGCATGAAAGAATGTATGGACAAAAATAAAAAACAAGCGTAGAACACCAATAACATGACAAGATAAATGCAAATGAAAACGACACACAAATCGCACACACCACCCCTAGGGTACGCCTCACTGTTGCCTTGCCTCGAAAGGTGATCGTCGAGTAGAGGATGTCTTAGTAAGTCCTCATGATCCGGGAACCTGGCATGAGGGTAGCTTCTAAGGTGTCTTCCCATTGCTCTGGTGATCACCATGTCCCGAACCTCGAATTGACCCGAACACCTCCAACGGTGGTGCTACCTACCTCTCAATGGTGGGATGGCACTACTTTAAAGGACATTTACACAGACGAATTCCTTAGGGTAGGTAGACGACTCGTGGATACTTGCTCTAATTCAAAACAAAACAAATCAAAAATACTTTTCACATCAACACCTTTTCAAAAAGCTTTCGAAAGCATTTTTTCAAACACTCTTGAGGACCGATACAAGAGTCGAACTGAAATTTTCAAAGAAACTTTTTTAAAACCCACATTGAAAAGCAAACAAACCATTTTTGAAAACACAAATGAGCAAGTATCTAAGAGCCCATGGATAACCATGGATAGAAAGGGTGCTAACACCTTCCCTTTCTATAATCTACCTCCCGAACCGAGAGCAATCTCTTTAAGGAATTTTTCTGTGCTTTTGTCCTTTCCATTTGGAGAAAATAAAAGATGGTGGCGACTCTTGCTTCCGCGACATTTCGCGAACCAGCGTTAAACAGTCAGTTCCAGATCCACCGATCACAGTTACGAGGCAACTATGATCTTTGGACAAGAGGGCGACCTCTAAAAATTCCTATACTTAATGACCGTGTTATGAAGGCAACCAAGTGAGGTGTACCCTAAGAGTGCGCATGTGCGAGTGTGTTATTTCGGTTAATTTTATCTTTGTACATGTTATGGGTGTGCTATGTTGATTTTAAGTTCATACATTTGATCGTGTCATGCATTCCCTATTTATCAAACATCTAACAGTGTATAGTTATGGAATTTAAATTGCGGAAATTAAATCTAAACTATTACAAGGCGTCGGGTATTTACATCGCCAAAAACAACCCTTGAAATTAAAATGCGGAAAATAAAATAAAGCGATAAAATAAAGTCCTAATTAAAAGCTATTACATTCCGGGAAACAATTACATCAATGGCAAAATAGATCGCGCGCGGAAAGTTAAATCGAATGCTAGTTTTTTAGGGTTTTGACCCTTTTTGAAAGAAAGCATTTTTTGGTTTATTTTTGAATTAAAAGAAATTAAATCTAAATTAACAATTAAATTAATTAATTAATTAAAATATTTTTGGATTTTTGGATATTTAAAGAAATAAAATAAATTTGGTCAAAATTAGTAAAGCATAATATTCTACATTAATTTTAAATATTGCAAAAAATATTAAAAGTTAAGCCTAATTAAACTAAATTAATTAATTAGTATTTATTTACAAAAATAAAATGATGAATTTAATTTTAATAAATAAAATATATTTTTTTATTTTTTTATTTTATGAGAAAAAGATTTTTATTGGTTAGTGATTAATTAATAAAAATAATAATACAAAACAATTAAATAAAAGAAATATAAAAAAGGAATAGAAATAACCCAGGGGTTTGGGCCCAGATTGGGGGTTCGTTTAGCAATTCTGATGGCCCAATAGTTGCAAGTCTGGCTGACTTTTTGCACTTCCATGTGACACGTTGACTGAAGCGTATTATAGGCCTTCCATATGGGCCATCAGATTTGGCATGGGGGCCATCTGGCGCCTTGAGATTTGAGGTCCATGGTAGACTACAATTGCTGAGATGCGCTGGAGTACCTGGAGAAAAATATTACAAATGCATTGGGGGACCTGGGATTCGAACCCAGGTCCTATTGGACTATGCACTAACGCCTCCACCACTGGACCACTGCACTTATTTGTTAATGGAATAGATGACAATTAATATATTGGAAAATGAAACAAATGCCAGAATTAAAATAAAAAAACGCGCGAATTATGAATGGCCCAATGGGATAGGGACAAGTTATCGTCCCTGTCCTCATAATTATACAGGGATTACCTGCGGATTTAAATCCGCAGCAAAAGGCATAGGTTCATTCCAAAATTCATTCCAAGCTATATAAATTCCATCCAATGCCATGGTTGTGATTGTCTCTTCATTCCGGTCTCAACCATGTCCATCAATAGACCTAATTTCACCTGCATCAAAAACCCCTAAAAAAGACCTAGGAAACCCTACAATGGCGTTTCTCGATACAAAGCATGAAAACAAAATTGGTTAATGCAGAAAGTTCATAAATGACACGAGGAATAAGAATATGCAATCATTTTTGAGAATGGACGCAAGAATTGGCATTTAGGAATCCATGAATATGGCGGATCCAAGGGACACTTACAGTGCTGTAGGGGGCTGGAGAATGCGTGCTCTCGATTGGTTCTGCTTTAGAGAAGTGCCAGGAAGCGATTGGGATCCTTATTTGGTCCTGAAAGTGCCTCTAAGAACGATTTCGATTCCACACTTTTTTGCAATTTTTTTCAAGTTTTCTTTTGATGTTTTGGCAGCCTCTTCGTTTCCTAACTCGTGCCTTTATATTGTATAAGTATAATGGAATGAATTAGGTCAAGTTTTGGGCTTTGAATCCTTATGCATTGATGATTAAGGATTTGATTTGATCCTCCATGAACAAGCTTCCAAATTTGTCCAAAAACAAAATATTTTGTAAATAACATGGCTTGATACGGATTTGATTGTGTCCATGATGATATTTAAGACCTGTATCAATCAAAAAGATACCAAGTTATCAATATTTAGATTTTATTTGGATTTAAATTGGTTTAAAATGAATTAATTAAATAAAAATCAAATAAAATAGAAAAAATAATGAATGGACATAAGATTGAAGATAGGACACGTGTGTAGTGTGACAAGATCAAATCAAGTGGAAAAAAGTGGGCCCTTTTGGCAAAATTTGAAGTTTTGAGGATAGTTGACTTTTGGCAATTTTGGAAAAATGCCCAAATTCAACAATGCATAACTTCTTCAATTTTGAACTTTTTGAGGTGTTCTTGGACTTTTTAGAAACCTTGAGATGTCCTATAACCAACCCTTTTGGTCTCATCTCATTTTGATATTCCATGCTCAAGTTATAAGCTTTTGAAAAAAAGGTGTTTTTGTTGACTTTCAAAAATGACCTATAATGTCCAAATTTATAACTTCTTGTGAGTGCATTTCTTGATCTTGGGTTGTGAAGATGGATTGTAGGAAATTGCATCCTCTTCAAAATGAGCTTTGGATGGGTCATTTCTCATAAAGTATGAGAAAGTTATGCTTGGTCAAAGTTGAGTTGACTTTTCCTACAAAACCCTAATTTAGCAACTTTTGAACCTTGATGAATCTTGAGAAATCCTTGATGAATCATGATCAACCCTTGATCAAATGATGAATTATCCTTCAAAATGAGAATTTTGACAAAAAATCTTGAGGTTTGACTATTTGTAGTTCACAGTTGACTTTTGCCCTAACATAGTCGATTTATGGGCCTCTTGAGCAATTGACTGAGCAAACTTCCTCTGCAAGGCTTGAAATTTGACATGGATGAATTTGAGAACATATTAGGCCATTGGGGATAACTTGAGGTCATTTGTATGTAAGGACCTTGATGCAATACAAAACCCTAAGTTGAGATTGACTGCCTTAGGAGATGATTTGACTGTCCAATTCTTGAGCAATCTTAAGCCACTTGGAGATTATTCTTGACATGTCTTGGGAAATGTGAGAAGGAAAATTTTGGGGTACAACAGCTGCCCCTGTTCAATTTTCTTAAACCTGAGGATTTACATTGGCTTTCGGGCCTTTCGTGATCCGAAGGTGGAAGATGATTGAACACTAGAGTGCCCAGAAATTTGCACTCGCATGAAGTGGTATCAGCATTGTGATGTCGGGAATGGGCTTACAGATGCCATTTGGAGATTGTTGATAGGTGGTCTGAACTTCGACTGGAATACGAATCAGGGAGATCTTATCAGCAATCTGACTGAACCATAGGAGGTCTTGTCTTCTTTGATTGGATTGGCATCAGAAAAATCTTTAGGAATCAATTTAATTGGACCAGAGGGGGTTTTGTCTCCTTTGACTGGATTGGTATCAGAAAAATCTTTAGGAATTGATTTAACTGGACCAGAGGGGCTTTTGTCTCCTTTGACTGGATTGGTATCAGAAAAATCTTTAGGAATCGATTTAACTAGACCAAAGGGGCTTTTGTCTCCTTTGACTGGACTGGCATCAGAAAAATCTTTAGGAATCAATTTAACTGGTTTTGTCTCCTTTGACTGGGTTGGCCTTAGAAAAATCTTTAGGAATCGATTTAACTGGTTTTGTCTCTTTTGACTGGATTGGCCTCAAAAATCTTTAAGAATCGATTTAACTGGTTTTGTCTCTTTTGAATGGGTTGGCCTCAGAAAAATCTTTAGGAATCGATTTAACTGGTCTTGTCTCCTTTGACTGGATTGGTCTCAGAAAAATATTTGGGAATCGATTTAACTGGTTTTGTCTCTTTTGACTGGGTTAGCCTCAGAAAAATCTTTAGGAATCGATTTAACTGGTCTTGTCTCCTTTGACTGGATTGGCCCCAGAAAAATCTTTAGGAATCGATTTAACTGGTTTTGTCTCCTTTGACTGGATTGGCCTTAGAAAAATCTTTAGGAATCGATTTAACTGGTTTTGTCTCCTTTGACTGGGTTGGCCTCAGAAAAATCTTTAGGAATCGATTTAACTGGTCTTGTCTCTTTTGACTGAATTGGCCTCAGAAAAATCTTTAGGAATTGATTTAACTGGTTTAGAGAAGGCCTTTGATAAAGCTGAGAGTTTGACTGCATCTTTCCTGAAAGGTAAAGGTCAGTCATATGCAATGCATGATATGGATCAAGCAATGGTTCTCTCAACATAAATGAGATTGTATGGTATGATGCGTATATGCATGTATCATGATGTATGGAAATGTGATGTTTAATTAGGGAAAATAAATCCAGAAGCTATTGGAGAATAGAGTTGAATTCTTCGTTTCCGCTAGGGATGATGAACAAAGGTGACTGTGAGAATAAGCCTGCAGGAGAGGATAACTCCGCTGGGGAATAAACTGATGAGGAGATTACTCTATGGGGAGAGATGCTCTGCTGAGGATTTTAACGATAAACTCCGTTGGGGATGGATTACCGTTGCTGGTGATATTGAATCTGTTGAGGATTGAATACCTGTTCGTGAAAGGAAAGAACTTCGCTGTGGGGTGATCTTTCAGTCGCGACTTGCTAGGGATAACCCCGTTAGACTCTTGTGGGGATAACCCTCTGAATTTGGCTGGGGAGATTTATTTTGTACTCCGCTGGGGGTAAACTTCCAGAGTCTACTGGGGGATGATGCTTCAACTCCGTTGGGGAAGCTTTTTAGACCGTGCTGGGAAATATTGACTCCACTGGGGGGATTTTGTATGCTGCCGGGGAACATTCTTATACTCTGTTGAGGAACATTAAGACTGCCGGGGATACTCTTATATTTTGCTGGGGAATATCTTTATACTCCGCTGAGGAATATTAAGATCTTTTTAGTGCCTATGGTAGACCAACTCTGCTTGGGGAGAGTATTGCTGATTTGTTCATGGTTGCCAGTCTTGGCTGGGAGAGCCACCATTACTTCCTTACTCTACGGGGAGTGAAAGTATCTTAGCCATATTCTCAGCTGAATATACCTTTGTACCTGGTGAACAGAGCAACTATATAGTTCAGACAATTCTTATTTTCCCCTGTTTCTGCCATTACCAATAATTCGCCTTTCGTTTCGCATGTAAATATTTATGAGCAGCAATTAATGTCAAATGCATATATCAAAAATGAACATTGGACGTTATTTGTAAAACAAAATGGATAAAAGAAAAACAGTTTGAAATTTGTCTGAAAATGAGTTTGTATTGATTTTGAATTTTGGCCTGTAAATAGGCGTTTTTTGTACAAGAGGCTGACGTCCTAGTAAGAGAACGCTGCCGAATAATAGAATTTACACAATTTGTGAAAAACTGAACAAAACAGCTATGTGAATAATCCCATTGGGTTCCAATTTTGCTATTGCCTTTATGTCTTTGAGTATCTCATCACTTTGCTACTGGTTGAAGGTGAATCAGATTGATTAGTGTCGTCCGAGCCTGATAGTCGACACCGAAGTCTGGATGCAAGATGACCCAATGAGACATAGTTTTACGCTTTGATCCCTAATTTTTTCCTGGACCGCCCTTTCGGGTTTTCAATCCATCGGGATACCCATTTTTTCCCAAGCCGCCTTTTCAGGTTTTCGACTTGCCGGGTGTACATATTTTTTTCATTTTCATCCCTTATTTTTTCCCGAACCCTTTTGGTTCGCCGGGAAGCCCTTATTTTTTCCTAGGCCAGTCAACCTAGCGGGTCTTCAATTATGCGAAGTATCTTTTTACTATGTCTGCATTGACGGGGTGAGGAAGGTCGTCACCATCCCTGGTGGTTAGAATCATAGCTCCTCCTGAGAAAATGTTCTTAACCACAAATGGCCCTTCGTAAGTAGGGGTCCATTTGCCCCTGGGATCCCTCGAGGTAAGATAATGCGCTTGATTACCAGGTCTCCAACTTGATACTCTTGTCGTCTGACTTTCTTGTTAAATGCCTTGATCATCCGCTTTTGGTACGTCTGACCATGACAAATAGAAGTAAGTCTCTTTTTGTCGATTAGGTTCAGTTGATCAAGCCGGGTCTGAATCCAGTCATCTTCGCTCAGACCTGCATCCTTCATGATTCGAAAAGAGGGTATCTGAACTTCAATGGGCAGGACTGCCTCCATGCCATATTCCAAGGAGTAGGGTGTTGCCCCTGTTGACGTCCGTGCTAAGGTACGGTACCCATGAAGAGCAAATGGTAACATCTCGTGCCAGTCTTTATATGTCACTGTCATCTTCTGCACAATCTTCTTAATGTTCTTATTAGCTGCTTCGACAACCTCATTCATCTTCGGCCGGTAGGGAGAAGAGTTATGATGCTGTATCTTGAATTGCTCGCAGAGCTCAGTGATCATCTTGTTGTTGAGATTCGTACCATTGTCCATAATGATCCTCTTTGGTACACCGTATCGACAGATCAGATTATGCCGAATGAACCGTGCCATGACGTTCTTGGTTACCGTAGCAAAGGACGCTGCTTCAACCCACTTCGTAAAGTAATCAATTGCTACCAAGATGAAACGATTCCCGTTGGATGTCGTAGGTCTGATCTCGCTGATCATATCAATGCCCCATATTGCAAAAAGGCCAAGGTGTCGTCAAGACGTTTAGAGGAACCGGAGGTATGTGCACCTTATCAGCATAGACTTGGCACTTGTGACATGTCCGAGAATGCTGATAACAGTCAGCTTCCATTGTGGACCAATAATATCCTGCCCGAAGGATTTTCTTTGCCATGGTGTGTCCACTGGAATGAGTTTCGAAAGTACCTTCATGTGACTCCGCCATGATCCTTTCTGCTTCATTCTTATCCACACAACGCAGTAAGGTCGAATCATGGTTTCGCTTGTAAAGGATGCCATTGCTGATGAAGAACTTCGCCGCGAACCTCCTCAGAAACTTCTTGTCATTAACAGATGCACCCTCGGGGTATTCCTGAGCTTCAAGATACCTCTTCACCTCATGATACCAGGGCTTTTCTGTCACCTCTTCAGTCTCAAGTTCATAGTAATGCGCCGGTTCGTATAATCATTCAATGATGATCCGGGGAGCTTCGTTGTCCCAATTGACCTTGAACATAGAAGACATCGTAGCCAGCGCATCCGCCAACTGATTCTCTTCTCTAGGGAAGTGTTCAAAGGTTATTTCTTCGAAGTGGGGAAGCAACGTCAACACATACTCCTTGTAAGGAATAAGGTTCGGGTGTTTCGTATCCCACTCGCCTTTGATCTGACTGATCACGAGAGCGGAATCTCCGAAAACACTCAAGAACTTAATCCTTAGGTCAATAGCTGCTCGAAGACCCATGATGCATGCTTCATACTCCGCCATATTGTTGGTGCAGTTGAAACATAGTCGGGTGGTAAACGGAGTATGAGAGCCTTTAGGAGATATGATCACGGCGCCAATGCCATTACCCAAAGTGTTTGAAGCTCCATCAAAGCACATCGACCATCGGGATCCTTCCTCAGGTCCTTCATCTGGTCCAGGTGTCTCACAATCAGTCACCAACATGATATTCTCGTCCGGAAATTCAAAGTTCATAGACTGGTAATCATCCACTGCCTGATGTGCCAAATGGTCTGCCAACACACTTCCCTTGATTGCCTTTTGGGTCGTGTACTGGATGTCATACTCAGTCAAGATCATCTGCCATCTTGCTATTCTTCCGGACAAAGCAGGCTTTTCGAAGATATACTTGATTGGATCCATCTTTGAAATCAACAAAGTAGTGTGAGTCTGAAGGGGTGAAAAACACAAGAAGGGGGGGTTGAATTGTAAAACTGGAAACTTAAAGCAAATGACAAGGTATTTTTATCCTGGTTCGTTTGATCTCAAACTACTCCAGTCCACCCGTTCAAGGTGATTTCGCCTCTCTCCAACGAGGTCTTAATTCACTATATTCAACTGAATACAAATCTGTTTTAGCAACTGCTAAAACCTTCTTGATTCAAACCACAATCCGGTTTGTCAAGGCAATACTTTCTTACAAAGGAATAATCAAATGTGTGTGAATGTTTCTACAAAAACTATATCACAACTGTGATGTTTACACAAATGAAGCTTAGAATACTAAGTTGCTAAACGCTAATAGAGTATCAGAGTTTGGTGGTTTAGCAAAACTTGGAGAGTGAAGATTATTGATCAGCTTTGTACGTGTAGAGAGTTTGGAAGCATTAGCCGTTATAATCTTCAAAGCTTGGTTTATATAGCACTTTTGAGAAGATGAACGTTGAAGCAAATATTCTTGATTCAATGCTATTTACAAGCTTTCCTTTCTGAGCAGATCTTGTCTAGAATGATGCTGTTGGTATTGATTAGCTTTCAATGCACAGTACCGTTGCTTCTTCAATGCACGATCTGGCTTGGCTTCTTCTGATTCTGCTTTGCTGCTGATGAACTAATTTGTTTCTGTATCAGAGTGTTTTTACGCGCAGTTCTGTTCATCAAGCTTCAGCATGTGCAAGCGTTGATCTTCTGATCTTGACGTTCTGATTCAGCAACTTCTGATGCTGATGCACAAACTCATATTCTGATGCTGGGAACGTGATCTTGCTTATTTTAATCAGCATATCTGCAAGTCAGAGCATAGTAATTTTAAGTAGCATATAATTCAATCATGAAATGTTTAACTACTATATCTTTTCACTTTGTTATCATCAAAACTTAATTATAGGGTACTAGATTCAAACATTGTTCTAACAATCTCCCCCTTTTTGATGATGACAAAAACTAGATATTTTAAATGAAAAATAACGTGAAAAGTTATCAGATCTATTTATCAGAATAAGAAGTACGGAGAAGTTAGAGTTTAAGAAATACTCCCCCTGAGTTTGTTACTTCCCTTTGATATGCGTGTTCTTCAGAGTCAGATCTTTTTCTGTCTTTGAGCATCAGATTGTAAGTCTTTGACTTATCAGAGAGCAGAGCTTCAGAGCTTTTCCTGTCAGAGCTTTGCTTCAGATCAGAGTGTTAGGTCGATCAGAGCTTCATATATCAGAACTTCATATTTGATCAGAGCAACATGAGCTTCTAGTCTTCATTGTGCCTGTAGACTTAAAGACAAAACAGAAAAACATTTCAAGTAATAGAGAGTTAGAATGTTTGAGAGTTTCTGTCTAGTTATCCGTTATTGATTTTAAATATCATTCTTGTTCTCCCCCTTTTTGTCAGCAATCAAAAAGTGCTGGTGATGTGCTAAAATGATTTAGATCAGAAAAAAAAAAAAAAACTAATAATATTAAAGATAGTTCAGAATCAGAGCAAAATAGCATTACAAACCATAGTCAAAACATAGTCAAAAGTACATCAGAAAATAAGGAAAATATAGAGAATGATATGCATGAAAAAAAATTTCAAGGTTGTGGGGGCATGCGTGAGAACAGGCTTTCCAGCATTGCCTGAATCTTTTCAGAAGTTGCATTCTGCTTCTGAACCATGGTGACAACAGTATCAATTTTACTGTCCTGGACATTCATTCTTGCTTCCATCTTCTGATTATTCTCATCCATCCGCTGCTGTAGACGCAAGTCATTCAGCCTTAACTCTTCCAGAGCCTGCCTGTCCAAGGCAGCTTGAGAACTTTCAGCAGGAGGAAGCTTCTCAGAACTTTCAGCTACATCTTCTGCTGGATTCTCTTCCTGAAGAGTCTTGTCTTCTTCTGCTGGTTCCACCTGTGCAGCTTGCTCTTTCTCAGCCCAAGATTCAGAGTCCAGAGGCAGCACAACTTCTTGAGGCAGCTGACTCTCAACTTCCTTCAGCAGCTTGCTAAAGTTCTGTTGAGCCTGCTCATAGTTGACGTCCTGCAGCTTGAGTGCTTCAGCACGAACCCAAACTCTGAACTGTGACCAGAGCTGATCAGAAGCAGCTGGGTCGATCATCCCGGGACAGACTTGCTTCAAGGAAGCAATCCACTGCAGCATACCTGTTTCAAAGTCCAAAATACCAGAGCCAACATCTAATTGCTTTGGTTTGGGAATGGCCAATTTGTGTCTTAAATCAGCAAGACGTTCAAGACTTGTTAAGTCAATGAATGTTTTGCTGGGGTTTTCAGAGGATTGGCTTTCAGAGGTGTGCTGAGGTGCTGTCTGTTTTGGTGGATGGTTATCAGAGTCAGAGGATATGTCTATTGGAGTGGTTGGAGTTTTTGGAGGTGTTGATTCCTCTGATGATGGTAACTGGGGTCTGACAATGGTGGTTCCACATGGCAACTGTATTGCCAGCGGTGAAGGTTGAGATGAGTGGGGATCAGAATGATGAGGAGATGGGGTTTCATAGCGATGAAACTCTGTTGGAGGTGAGGGAGGATTATTTTCTGGTTGAGGGGGTGGAACTTCTGATTGTTCATGGATCAGAGGTTCTTCTGTGATAGGTTGTTGAGATTGTGGTTCTGGTTCTTGTTCTGGTTCTGGTTGTGGTTGAATTTCTGGTTCAGGTTGTGGAGGAGGAATATTTGGTGGTTCAGAGTGAGGTTGAACAGAAGTATGTTCACGCTCAATGTCAGCTAGCACTCTATCAAGTGCTGGTGTTGTGGAAACAGTTGGTTGTTGTTTGGTAATTTTGAGAGGAATTTTTATTCTGGTTCTTCTGAGTTGTAAGTTCTCAGAAGGGTCTTCTGGTATGTTTTCATCAATAGTGGGGATTGGAATGGAAATTCTGTGAGAGGTTTGGGGTGGAGCAACAGATGTTGGAATAGTAGTTGAAATTGAAATAGGAGCAGTAGATGGATTACCTCGTTTCTTTGGAGTCTGGTGAGATGATCCTTCTGCTTTCCTCTTCTTTGACTTCTTCTGAGCCATTTCAGGTTGAGCCTGACTCAGATCTTTGATCTTCAGCTTCGAACCTGCAACTTCTTCCTTGAAAGAATCTGGATACTTGGCAACCATATCAGGGTGGGATTCCATCTCAGAAAATCTTGGGAAATCATTCAGAGGCACTCTTCTTCTGGAGATGTCAGCAGTTGAAGAAGCTCTGGGTTCCTTCCTGATATTGTCTATCAGCTTCATCTTTTTGAGATTCTTAGCATTCAGCGCTTTTCCAACAGTTGGTTCAAAATTGCCCAGTACTTTAGCTTCGCTCAGATAATCGATCAGCTTATTCTCTGTCAGAATATCTGATATGAGCCTCCCAAATGGTATCCAGTCCCTTTTGGTCCTTTCTTCTTCTCTAGTCTCTTTCACACTTGTCTTCAGATGATTGAACAGGAAGTGTGCCAAATTGATCTTCACCCTCTGATCAATAAAGTAGATCAGAAATTGCTGATCCACGTTTATATAGTCAGGAGAGCTTGTTGGCTTCCTGTGATTGAAACAGCCTAGAACAATCTTGGCCCACACTCTGAAGTGATCCTTCAGATCCTTGATTTTGCTGCTGGGAAGACCAAGAGTGAAAATGCAGTTTGCTACCACACCAATATCAGGACACCTATCAGCCATGTCCACACAACGGACTCCACCACCACTCTGACCAATTAACCTAGCAATGAGGTCTTCAGAGATTATAATCTTCTTTCCCATAACAGAAGAGACGACTAGATGCTTATCAATCTTGGCATGAATCCAAAATTCTTTGACAAGCTCTGGGAAGGTTGGTCCAACCAATCTATCAAAGTACCTCTCCCACCTTTGAGTTTTGACTTCAGCAGTTAGGTCAAATCCATTTTCCTTCAAACTTTCGAAATCCACTATTAACTCAGAGAGAACCTCAAGATTTTTTACTGGTGTGAGAAGAGTTCTGGTAGGCGCTTGATATTGCTCAGAGGTTTCCTTCTTCTGATTTCCTGCAGAAATGCTGGAGGATGCCATTGTTCTCACACAAAAAGCTTGAGAGTGATTTGAGAAAAGCTAGGGTTTTGAAGGAGATATGCAGAAAAATTCTTAAGAGATTATGAGTAAGCGTAAAGATTAAGACTGAAGAGTAATGTGCTTAAATAGGATTTTCAAAAATTATTTTGAAAAATAAAACGTTTTTAAGAGAGAGAAAAAAAATAATGATTGCAATTAACAAGCGTGATTACTTTTGCATTTAATGCTTGCTGATTTTGGGGGATTTGAGAAAGATACTTAAAAACGGTTACCAGACATGTGTCTCAATGCACCCAATCAGCGTTTTCCTTTCTCAGAAACGTGCACGCGTTCTGCTTCAGGGATTTGCTGATGATTGGATGACACTTGTTTGATATAGTGATCAGCACGTCTGTCCTTGAGATTAGACTCTCAGATCTTCAGACTTGCCTCTGATACAATCTGCATGTTCTAACTTTCTGAAACAAAGATTGATCAGAAGTTCACAGTAATATAATTACATTCTGAAAGATAAAAATATGGAATTAAAGCATTTTCATTCTGGGCATACTTTCATGCTGAGATGTTTCAGAATGAAGTTAAACCTATCTTCTGAAAGGGGTTTTGTAAAGATATCAGCCCATTGATGGTCTGTATCTATAAATTTCAAGTTTAAAATGCCTTTCTGAATATAGTCCCTAATGAAATGATGTTTTATTTCTATATGCTTAGCTCTAGAATGTAAAATAGGATTCTTACTTAAGCAAATAGCAGAAGTATTATCACAAAGAATAGGAATGTTACTCTCAAAAATCTGGAAGTCTTCAAGCTGACTTTTCATCCAGAGCATCTGTGTGCTGCAACCGGCTGCTGCTATGTACTCAGCTTCTGCTGTTGACAGAGCAATAGTTGATTGCCTTTTGCTGGACCACGAGATCAGATTTTCTCCCAGAAACTGGCAGCTTCCAGAAGTACTTTTTCGTTCCACTCTGTCTCCAGCAAAATCAGCATCGCAGTAGCCTACTAAACTGTAATCACTAGATTTTCTATAAAACAAACCCAGATTAGTAGTACCTTTCAGATACTTGAAAATTCGCTTAACAGCTGTTAAGTGAGATTCTCTAGGATCTGATTGGAATCTAGCACAAATACATACGCTGAATAAAATATCAGGTCTTGAAGCAGTCAGATAAAGGAGAGAACCAATCATACCTCTGTAGACTTTCTGTTCTACGCTTTTGCTTACCTCTTCTCTTTCCAGAATGCACGTGGGATGCATTGGAATCTTTGATGGCTTACATTCTGAGAGGTCAAATTTCTTCAGAAGATCTCTGATGTATTTGCTCTGATGAATGTAAGTTCCCTCTGGAGTTTGATTGATCTGAATTCCTAGAAAGAACTTCAGTTCCCCCATGAGGCTCATCTCAAATTCTGCCTGCATACACTTAGCAAATTTTCTTCCAAGAGAAGGATTAGTAGATCCAAAGATTATATCATCAACATAAATCTGACAGACTAAAATGTCACTCTTAACTGTTTTACAGAATAGAGTGGTGTCCACTTTCCCTCTGGTGAACTCATTTTCAAGCAGAAAGTTACTTAGCCTTTCATACCAAGCTCTGGGAGCTTGTTTCAGACCATACAGTGACTTTTTCAGTTTGAAAACATGTTCTGGATGTTTGGTATTTTCAAAACCTGGGGGTTGGTGAACATACACTTCTTCTTCTATATAACCATTTAAGAATGCACTTTTGACATCCATCTGATACAGAGTTATGCCTCTATTAACAGCAAATGAGATTAAAAGTCTTATAGATTCTAACCTGGCGACTGGGGCAAAGGTTTCTGTATAGTCTATCCCCTCTTGCTGACTATAACCTTGTGCAACCAGTCGTGCCTTGTTTCTGACGACTTCACCTTGTTCATTAAGCTTGTTTCTGAACACCCATCTTGTTCCAATGACGTTGAATCCTTTTGGTCTTGGAACGAGATCCCATACGTCGTTTCTGGTGAATTGATTCAGCTCTTCTTGTATTGCCAGAATCCAGTCATTGTCCAGAAGTGCTTCATCAATAGAAGAAGGTTCAATCAGAGACACAAGTCCCATCAGAGTTTCTTCAGAGTTTCTGAGGCTTGCTCTTGTTCTGATTGGATCTTCCTTTCTTCCTAGAATGGATTCTTCTGGGTGATCCAAACTGCTTCTGGGTACTCTCTTCTGAGGTTGATCAGCAGCAGTTGTAGGATTTCTAGCATTGCTTCTTTCAGACGTTGAAGGGATGTCTGTGTTGAGAGCTTCTGATGACTTGTCTTCAGAACCTGCAAATTCAATTTCTATACCTGCAAGATTTTCATTCTGCTTTGACTTTTCAGAGTCAAGCTTGTCATCAAAACGAACACTGATTGATTCTTCCACAATCTGTGTTTCTGTATTGTATACTCTGTACCCTCTTGAGCGTTCAGAGTATCCTAACATAATACACTTCTGTGCCTTAGAATCAAACTTGTTCAAATAATTCTTAGTATTTAACATATAGCAAGTACATCCAAATGGATGAAAATACGAAATGTTGGGCTTTCTGTTCTTCCACAATTCATATGGAGTCTTTTCCAGAATAGGTCTTATTGAGATTCTATTCTGAATGTAGCACGCTGTGTTTATTGCCTCTGCCCAGAAAGTCTTAGCAACGTTTGTCTCGTTGATCATGGTTCTGGCCATTTCTTGCAATGTTCTGTTCTTTCGTTCTACAACTCCATTTTGTTGGGGAGTTCTAGGACAAGAGAAGTCATGCAGAATGCCTTTGTCATTAAAGAATGACTCAAAATCTTTATTTTCAAATTCTCCACCATGATCACTTCTGACTTTAACGATTCTAAGATCTTTTTCATTCTGAACTTGGTTGCAGAAGGTAACAAACACAGAGTGTGACTCGTCCTTGTGTCTTAAGAACTTTACCCATGTCCATCTGCTATAGTCATCTACGATTACTAACCCATACTTCTTGCCACTGACAGAAGCAGTCTTAACTGGTCCAAATAAGTCAATGTGCAGAAGTTCTAATGGCTTAGAGGTAGAAACAACATTTTTGGATTTAAAAGAGGGTTTTGCAAATTTGCCTTTCTGACATGCTTCACACAGAGCATCTGAATTGAACTTCAAATTTGGAAGTCCTCTGACCAGATTGAGTTTGTTAATCTGAGATATTCTTCTCATACTAACATGTCCCAATCTTCTGTGCCAGATCCATTGCTCGTTGTTAACAGACAGAAGACATTTTACGTTCTGACTCTTAAGTTCAGAAAGTTTGATTTTGTAAATGTTGTTTTTCCTCTTACCATTAAATAGGATAGTCCCATCTTTCTGACTAACAGCTTTACATGATTTTTGATTAAAGATTATATCATAACCGTTATCACTTAATTGACTTATGGATAATAGGTTATGCATCAATCCATCAACAAGCAGAACATTATTAATAGAGGGAAGATTTCCGTTACCTACAGTTCCAGAGCCAATTATCTTTCCCCTCTGATTGCCTCCAAAGCCAACGTGGCCTCCAGGCTTAAGTTCCAGGCTTTGGAACATATGCCTTCTTCCCGTCATGTGACGTGAGCAGCCAGAGTCCAGGTACCATGACTGGTGTTTCTGACTTGCTGCTAAAGATATCTGCAACATGTATTATTTTATCCTTAGGTACCCAGATCTTCTTGGGTCCTGTTTTGTTAGTTTTACCAAAACTCTGATTGAATTTTGGTTTCACAAAATGATTACTACTAGTATATTTGATGTCATGTGTGTGACCATACACAAAGTGTGAATTTATAGGAGTGTGTTTAATAACTAAATCCATGACATTTTTAGGTGTAGGAACCTTACCTAGGTATCCTATTCCTTTCCTGCCGTTTCCGCTAACTCCATAGATCATTGAAGCCATTCTGCTTCTATCTATGCTTTTAGAAAGGAACTTCTGGAAACTATGATCATACTCCTTGATGATCTCATCAGCGTTGCTGGGAGTTTCAGCAATTGGTTCCTTCTGAGAGTTTTGTAAAGAGTTTTCTAATTTTAAAATTTTATCTCTCAGCTCAGAGTTTTCCAATCTGAGACTCTCAGACTTATTAGAGTCAGATTCAAGAGTCCTTTTCAGGTCTCTGAATTTAGCTCTAATCTGCTGATAACGTTCCAGAATTTCATTTAGGCTTTCAGCAAGTTCAGCCTTTGTAAAATTAACAGCGAAGTTAGGGAATACCTCTTCTGTGTCTGATTCTGAGTCTGAGTCAGAAGCTTCACTGTCATCTTGAATGTTAGCCATAAGAGCTATGTTTGCCCGTTCATCATCTGATTCTGAGTCAGCTTCAGACGAGTCAGAGTCATCCCATGTGGCCATGAGACTTTTCTTCTTCTCTCTTCCAAACTTCCTTTTTGGCTTTTCCCTCTGAAGCTTTGGACAGTCACTCTTGTAGTGACCTTGCTCATTGCACTCGTAGCAGATGATGTCTTTTGTATTTGGCTTCTTGCTACCTGAGGAGCCTTCAGATCTTCTGTATCCAGAGGAAGAATCTGTCCTTCTGTGTCTGGAAGAAGACTCGTTATGATCAGATCTTCTGGGATTCCTGAACTTCTTTTGTCTTTGCTTCCACAGTTGATTTACTCTTCTGGAGAGGAGAGAAAGCTCGTCTTCTTCTGATGAGGATCCATCAGATGTTTCTTCAACTGCCTGCAAAACTTTAGATTCAGATTTTCTGTTAGATTTCAAAGCTATAGGCTTACCTTGCTTCTGAGGCTCGTCAGCTTCCAGCTCTATCTCATGACTTCTGAGGGAGCTTATAAGTTCCTCCAGAGTGATTTTGTTGAGATCTTTCGCCAGCTTCAGAGCAGTAACCATAGGCCTCCACTGCTTGGGTAAACTTCTGATTATCTTCTTGACATGGTCAGCAGTAGAGTACCCCTTGTCCAGAACTTTGAGACCAGCTACCAGAATCTGGAATCTAGAGAACATAGTTTCAATGGATTCAGATTCTTCCATTTTAAACGCCTCATACTTCTGAATGAGCGCCAGAGCCTTTGTTTCCTTGACTTGGACGTTGCCCTCATGCGTCATTCTGAGAGAATCAAAGATGTTCTTAGCTGTGTCTCTGTTGGAGATCTTCTCATACTCAGTATAGGAGATAGCACTGAGAAGGATGGTTCTGGCCTTATGGTGATTCTTGAAATCACGCTTTTGTTGATCAGTCATTGATTTTCTATCAATCTTCTGACCAGTTGCATTAACAGGGTGCGTGTATCCATCTGTCACCATATCCCACAGATCAGCATCATGTGCTAGAAAGAAGCTTTCAATTCTGTCTTTCCAGTAGTCAAAGTTTTCTCCATCAAAAACTGGAGGTTTGCCGCTGAATCTGTCTCTATCCTCATTGTTGTCATTGCTGAAATGAGAGTTGTTTCCTGCCATAGTGTTTTTCTGACGCTGGATCTTTTACTGACACGGTTAAGTGTTTTAGCTCAGAACCAGGCTCTGATACCAATTGAAGGGGTGAAAAACACAAGAAGGGGGGGTTGAATTGTAAAACTGGAAACTTAAAGCAAATGACAAGGTATTTTTATCCTGGTTCGTTTGATCTCAAACTACTCCAGTCCACCCGTTCAAGGTGATTTCGCCTCTCTCCAACGAGGTCTTAATTCACTATATTCAACTGAATACAAATCTGTTTTAGCAACTGCTAAAACCTTCTTGATTCAAACCACAATCCGGTTTGTCAAGGCAATACTTTCTTACAAAGGAATAATCAAATGTGTGTGAATGTTTCTACAAAAACTATATCACAACTGTGATGTTTACACAAATGAAGCTTAGAATACTAAGTTGCTAAACGCTAATAGAGTATCAGAGTTTGGTGGTTTAGCAAAACTTGGAGAGTGAAGATTATTGATCAGCTTTGTACGTGTAGAGAGTTTGGAAGCATTAGCCGTTATAATCTTCAAAGCTTGGTTTATATAGCACTTTTGAGAAGATGAACGTTGAAGCAAATATTCTTGATTCAATGCTATTTACAAGCTTTCCTTTCTGAGCAGATCTTGTCTAGAATGATGCCGTTGGTATTGATTAGCTTTCAATGCACAGTACCGTTGCTTCTTCAATGCACGATCTGGCTTGGCTTCTTCTGATTCTGCTTTGCTGCTGATGAACTAATTTGTTTCTGTATCAGAGTGTTTTTACGCGCAGTTCTGTTCATCAAGCTTCAGCATGTGCAAGCGTTGATCTTCTGATCTTGACGTTCTGATTCAGCAACTTCTGATGCTGATGCACAAACTCATATTCTGATGCTGGGAACGTGATCTTGCTTATTTTAATCAGCATATCTGCAAGTCAGAGCATAGTAATTTTAAGTAGCATATAATTCAATCATGAAATGTTTAACTACTATATCTTTTCACTTTGTTATCATCAAAACTTAATTATAGGGTACTAGATTCAAACATTGTTCTAACAGAGTCAACATATATTGTCTCAGCCGGAGAGCAGCCCAGGCCAAAGCGTAGCAAGTTTTCTTGAGCAATGAGCATCGGGTCTCACAATCGGTAAACTTTTTGCTAAGGTAATAAATAGCATGCTCTTTTCGGCCAGACTCGTCATGCTGCCCAGCACACACCCCATTGAGTTGTCGAGTACTGTCAAGTATAAGATCAAAGGTCTCCCTTCAACTGGAGGCATCAGAATAGGTGGCTCTTGGAGATACTCTTTGATCCTTTCGAAAGTGTCCTGGAATTCATCATTCCAACGTACCATTTGATCTTTCTTCAGTAGCTTGAAGATTGGCTCACAAGTAGCAGTCAGGTGCGAGATGAATCGGGCAATGTAGTTCAGACGTCCTAGAAAGCCTCTAACTTCTTTCTCTGTTTTGGGAGCTGGCATCTCTTGTATAGCTTTCACCTTGGCAGGATCCACTTGAATACCTTTGTCTCTTACGACGAAACCCAACAGTTTACCAGATCTCACCCCGAAGGTGCACTTTTTCGGGTTTAACCTCAGCTTGTACAACTTTAACCTATCAAACAGCTTATGCAGATGGTCAAGGTGTTCCTCCTCAGTCTGGGACCTTGCAATCATATCATCGACGTATACTTCAATCTCATGATGGATCATATCATGAAACAAAGAAACCATGGCACGCTGATACGTTGCCCCAGCGTTCTTCAGTCCAAAAGGCATGACCTTGTAGCAAAAGGTACCCCACTGAGTAACAAAGGTTGTCTTCTCCATGTCTTCGGGAGCCATTTTTATCTGATTATAACCAGAGAAACCATCCATAAAGGAGAATACCTTGTGTTGAGCGGTGTTGTCAACCAGAACGTCGATATGAGGTAGAAGGAAATCATCCTTGGGGCTTGCCCTGTTCAGATCCCTATAGTCAACACACATTCGAACCTTACCATCTTTCTTCGGCACAGGAACCACATTGGCCACCCACTGAGGGTAAGAAGTAACTTCTAGAAAACCGACGTCAAACTGTTTAATAACTTCAGCCTTGATTTTCTCAGACATCTCTGGGCGCATTCGGCGGACCTTCTGTTTCACGGGAGGACAATCTTCCTTGGTAGGCAATCGGTGAACCACAATATCGGTATCCAACCCAGGCATATCTTTGTAAGACCAGGAAAAGATCTCAATGTAGTCACGCAACATCTGAACCAACCGTCGCTTCACACAAAGCTCTAGATTTGCACCGATCTTGACTTCCTTCTTTTCTATCTCAGTACCCAGATTCACTGTTTCCACTGGCTCTTCATGTGGCTGTATAGCCCTCTCTTCCTAGAGTAGCAGTCTCGCAAGTTCACCAGGCACTTCGCAATCATCTTCACCTTCGTCTTCGGCTAAGTTGATCAGATTTTCGAAGTCATAATTGGCAGTAGCAAAGTCGTTACCAGTGAGATCCAGAGTGGATGTAGACCTGTATATGTGAGTGTGTGTAAAATAGCTGTTTTGCAATATATATATAATAAAAGAAAAACAAGGAGCACAAGATTTGAAATGCAAGAAACGTCCAATGCTTTTATTAATGATATATGAAAATGACACACATAAAGCCCTCACAAATGAAGCCACAGTGCCCCGGGTAAGACACCAGACCATAAAGTTTAAAACATTGTTTGTTACAGATTCAAAACAAAAATTTTCATTACTGGGTAACAAAAGTAATAGGGATGAAGTACTTTGTTGTCCAGTTGCATTGTCCACCGTCGGTCATAGGATAGATCCATCTGTCAAATTCAGACTCCTCCACATCGTCTTCAATGGCATTCACTCCCGAGTTGCTGATGAACACGGGAGGTCTTTCGATCTGTGCGTTCCGAACAGCCCTTTGAGATTCTGCAGTGAAACCCAAACCAAACTTATTAGTCTTCTGAGTAAAATCAGGGAGTTGGCCCTAATTTGCGCACCCACCTTTCTCAACAACAGCCCGGGCATCCTTGAAGGAAGCCATCTTCATAGGAGAATCTTCAACAACAGTCTCAGCTGACGCCAGCGTCTGGGGAACCTCTTCAAAATGTTTAAATGGGGTCTCAATGAACTCCCCATCCATCTCTACATATCAGAAAGAGTTGAGGTGGCTAACCATGTACTCTTCATCTCCTTGTACTGTCACAATCTTCCCTTTGACCGGGTACTTCAGCTTTTGGTGGAGCGTTGAGGTTACGGCCCCGGCTTTGTGGATCCATGGACGACCCAACAAACAAGAATAAGATGGCCGAATGTCTATCACATAGAACGTAGAGTTGAAGACCTAAGAACCAACCTTGATCGGGATATCAACCTCTCCATGTACCATTCTTTTAGACCCATCAAAGGCCCTGATGACAATGTTGCTTGGTTTCAGCTCCAACCCTTCACAATCCAACCGGTCTAGAGCTTTCTTAGGCAAGACGTTCAATGAGGAACCAGTATCCACCAATACATGTGCAAGAGTAGTGCCCCTACATTCAATGGAGACATACAGGGCATCGTTGTGATTCTTCCCCTTAGCAGTCAAGTCGGCGTCCGAGAAACCCAACCCATTATCAGTAGTCAAATTGGCCATGCAATCTGTAAACTGATCAGCTGATGTCTCTTGTGGTACGTGTGCGGTCTTCAGAAATGTAATCAGAGCCTTGGCATGGGCCTCTGAACATAGCAACAGTGACAACATAGAAATCTTGGATGGGGTTTGCCCCAGCTGTTCAACTACATTGTAGTCACTCTTTTTGATAATTTTCAGAATCTCTTCCATTTCTTGTTTGGAAGCTTCAACAGTAATTGTCTTCGGTGCCTCCTTCTGGGCAGGCTCACTGGTGATCCCTTTGCCCCGAGTGTCAGATGACTCGACGACAGGGGTAAGAATAGGAACTTGAACAGGAATGGTAGCAGGTACACTGGCAGGTGTGATAACAACAGGTTTTCGGGTAGTTGGTGGAGAGATATCAGGTGAGAAAAGTCTTCCGCTGCGGGTGACTTTAGCAGGTCCAACAATGTTACTGATGTCAGTATCAGCATCTAACTCTTGCTTAACTCCATGAAAATAAACAGCAGCCCCATAGTGCCAAGGGACAGCTTTATCAGAGGTATAGGGGATGGGCCCCAAAACAGTGATGATCACAGGTGCGATTCTTGGAACAGATGTAATCCTAACAGGCTTCCTTGAGGGAGCCTTGGAAGAATTGTCGAAAATGGTAATAATGGCAACTTCTTCAGTATGAACTACGGGAACAACAGTCTTCTCGAACAGAATTTCTCTACTATCCATCAGGCGTTGGACACCTGACTTCAAAAGATGGCAACCAGTTGGTAGAGCAGAACACATACGGCAACCTTCGCCACAACCCAGAAATAAACCGGCTAGCAGAAGGTTCTTCTTTACAGTCAACAGAGGGGTAACAATATCATTCACATAAACCACAAACGAGTCTTCGTCTATAGCATTCACTCCATGCTTGGGCATAGGAGCAGTCACAACATTAGGCCTTTCGGGCGCCTCGAACTCAATCTCCTTCGCATCGATCAAGTCTTGTATCTTATTCTTCAAAGTCTAACAATCATATGTATTATGCCCCGGGCTATCCGAGTGAAAAGCACAGCGGACATTAGGGTTATACCTTGGTGACGTTATATTTGGATTCTTTGGGGCTTCCTTTGGAATCACCAGATTAGTCTTCAGAAACTGTGGCAGAATATGAGATAAGGTCATGCTGAGACGAGTGATTTGCCTTCGGGGTCTCTCGTCCTTTTGTTGATTATTGTGATAAGTAGCACCAACAGGTTTTGAAATAACAACCGCATTAACAGCTTGGCGGTGTTCAGGCCTATTTTGTCTTCTCGCACTGTAGACAACACTTGACTCTTTCTTAAAGGGCTTCTTCTTGGTGCTTGATGAGGCACCCTTCTATATCTTACCAGCCTTAATACCAGCTTCAATCCTCTCACCGGTCAAAATAAGCTCTGTAAACCTCGATGAAGACCTTCCAATCAGGTGGTTGAAAAATGGACCGGACAGAGTCCCCAGAAACATGTCCACAAGCTCCCGATCAGCCAAGGGTGGTTGCACTCTACCGGCAAGGTCTCTCCACTTCTGAGCATAATCTTTGAATCCCTCGCCCGTTCCCATTGACATACCCTGGAGTTAGGTACGCGTGGGAGCGAGGTCGGAGTTGTATTGATACTGCCTGTAGAAGGAAGTAGCCAAATCTTCCCAACTGCGGATACTGGTTCCGTCCAACTGGTAGAACCACTCAAGCTGAGTCCCTGAGAGACTGTCTTGAAAGAAATGGATCCATAGGTTCTTATCAGCTGTGTACGGCTGAATCTTCCTCACATATGACCGGAGGTGCAGCTTCGGACAAGAAACTCCGTCATACTTAGCAAAGGCTGGTGCCTTGAATTTGTGGGGAATCACTACCCTAGATGATAGACCCAGATCACCAAAGTCCAGACCATGCACTTTCTGAACTTCCATAGCACTCAACCGGTCTTCCAGTTGCTTGTATTTATCCTCAGCTGGAGGATATTGTTCTTCATCGAAGTCCGTCTCGTTGTCAGAGACCACAGGGCTAAGAGCCCTCCTTTCCTCTTGACTATCTTTCCCTCCAGATGAGGTGGTCAGATCTACTTCATTTTGTAGCCTGTTTCCAAACATGTGCCCTGTGTTAAACAGGATTGTCCTCTTCTTATTCTTCTTCTTCTCTTTCAGAATCAGCGTCTTCAGGTCTTGCTGACCCTTAGCTAGATTCATGAACAACTCTTGAAATTGGGCATTCTGGGCCTGGAGGGCCTTGATGGCTTGCTCAGTTGAAGGTTCAGCAGACATGATGAGTGCTGAAATAAACAGCGAAGAAGATAAGAGACTTGTAATGGGTACCTGTTTATGAAGTGCATGGGATGAAATGCGTATGATTATGATTTCAAAGACAGTCGAGAGATTCAAATTTGTAAACAAAAAGGAAACACACTTTTATTAGATTAAACTTTGAAATTCAAATTGTTCAACTGATGCCCTTAAGGCGTTACATGAGAGGAAATACTGAAAAGTAAATAAAAACTGGAAAGGAAATCATCAAAGGTCAATCAGCGCTCCCATGGTCTCTTCTTATCAGTGCGGACATAGTCGTTGAGAATCCGCTCGTTCTCCAACTGCCTAGTCAGCCTCTGGATCTTCTACTCTTGCTCATTAAACTTCTCTCGGTAGGAATCCCGTTCTTCCCTTAGTTGCATCCAAGACCTTTTTAGTGCCCCAATGTCAGTGGGCATATGAGGATGGAGGATGGTTGGAAGAACCCCTTCTTCATTAGCAACTTCAACAATGATAGGCCGGACGGCTTCATATGGCATACCCAGCTTTTGGGCACAGATACGGACCCATCTGAGATATGGCTCCATCGGAAGTGAAGTATTTGGACCCAGCTCATGTGGATCAGATTGGTGAACTCTATCCCAAGCCCTTATGAATCTGCAACGTTGTTCGTCGCTATCTCCTTGAAAGTCAAAGATGATACTAGGCATTAGCATCTCATGAGGTCCTTCTCTTCTGGCTCTCCCAAACTGACGTAAAGCTAAGCACGGGTTGTAAGAAATTCCTCCATGGGTTCCTAACAGTGGGACATTAGGGTACTCCCCACAATGATCAATAACGGCAACCTCGTCCATACCCTTAAGAGTCCAAATGATATCACTGTGAGAGAGAGACATGACCCTATAGGCCTAGCCCATGCCTTCTTTGTTCTTCAGCACTGACTTGGGAAGGTGCGAAATAAACCACCTTGCCAATAACGGAGCACAGCATATCAAGGTTCCACGCTTTCGGGTAGTACGAACATAGAGTTGATGAAGAATGTCACCCAAGAGAGTGGGTGCCGGATTCCGAGAGATGAAGATCTTTATCGCATTAACATCAACAAAGGAGTCAGAGTTCGAAAACAATACCAAGCCATATATCAAAAGAGCCAGAATATCCTCGAATGCCTTGAAGTCTAGACTATCCTAGAAATAGTTAGCCTTACCAACCAAAAACTTAGTCAGAAAGCCCTTTTCTCCACTTCTAGTATCCCAATTAGCCATTACCTCCTCTTTTGTCATATGAAGAGCTGCAGCAATCTCTTCCGGCCTAAGAATCTTTTCCCAACCAGTGAATGGGGTCTGCTCCAGAACAGAGATACCAAGAAGCTCAGAGAACTCTTCTAGGGTGGGAACCAACTGGTAGTCCTGGAAAGTAAAGCAATGGTACAGTGGATCATAGAACTGAACCAGGACACTCATCATCTACTCGTCCAATTTGGAGGTGACCAAACTGAGAAGGTAACCATGTCTCCTGAGGAAGGAAGTAGTATCAGGCATCTTTGTAATCAGATCTTTAAGCAAGGTGGGGACCTGGACAAAGTTGATTCGGATAGTATTTCTATGCATGGGCATCATGATGACCTACAAAACAGAGCAAAGATGAAACCCTCCTGTCTTTGAAATAGGTTAGTCCAATGCAAGATGTATGCAATGTTATGATGTCATGATGTCATGATAGAAAGCACACCACAAGTATCCACAAAAAGCAAACATGGTAAAGGCACACAAGTCACACATAGAGCCCTTAGATTTCAGGCCGGCAAGGAGCTTAGGTACTACCCTCTTTCAGTTCAGTTTGTTTAAACCTGTCCTAAAAATAGTAACCGGGTTCTAGAGGATCTCAATATCACTGACTACCCTCGATCGGTCATAATTCCAGTTTAGCAACCTTTTCTTGCGGCCGGAATCATCGCGAGAGTTTAGTCTCAATGAGTGTAGCATACTGCTATTGTTCTATGGCCAAGTTGGTCAATTTAAAGGTTCTAAGGTCAGTTGGTGCTTAATGACCCCTTAGATGACCCATATTCTCCTCGTTCCAACACAAGGGATACCGGTACAATCTAAAGTTCCACACCAATGTAGCTACTGCTTCAACTGTATTGGTCTACGCCGTACACTTCCCTCACAGTTTATTGCTACATGCCTAAAGGGTATCCCCAGATCCGAGTTAGGATCTATAGTAACTCCGATACAAGCCCACAAATATAAACCATATAAAGCATACAATTGAAAACACAATGATCTAATCCTAAGTTACACCCCACTTATAACGTCCCCAGCAGAGTCTCCAGTTCTATGATACGGTGGGAAGAGAACTGACTGTTTTTTGGAATGCTGGTTTGTGTTTTGCGTTTGTTTTTGCAAAATGTCGCGGTAAGAAAGAGTCGCCATCGTCTTTTATTTTATCTAACAAGGAAAGGAAAAAAGCACAGAAAAATTCCTTTTTCAAGCTGTTTCTCGGGTCCGGGGGGTAGATTATAGAAAGGGAAGGTGTTAGCACCCTTTCTATCCGTGGTTATCCACGGGCTCTTAGGTACTTGCTCAAAGTGTTTTCAAAAATTGCTTTTATTTGTGTTTGTGGCTTTGAAAGAAGTTTTTGTTTGAAAGGAGTGTAAGTGCGAAAAGTTTTGTTTTATTTTAAAAGGAGCAAGTACTTAAGAACCATCTACCTACTCGAAAAAGGAATCAATGTGTGCTATCTTCCTTTAGACAATGCTATCCCACTATTGATGAGTAGGTGGCACTGTCGTTGGAGTTTTAAGGGTCAATTCGATTAAGGGACGTGTGGTCACTAAAGCAATGTTAGGACGCCTTAGCGGTAACCCTAATGTCTTAGATAATTTTTCCGAGGCAATCGTTTCGAGGCAACTATGATCTTTGGACAAGAGGGCGACCTCTAAAACTTCCTATACTTAATGACCGCGTTATGAAGGCAACCAAGTGAGGTGTACCCTAAGAGTGCGCATGTACGAGTGTGTTATTTCGGTTAATTTTATCTTTGTACATGTTATGGGTGAGCTATGTTGATTTTAAGTTCATACATTTGATCTTGTCATGCATTCCATATTTATCAAACATCTAACAGTGTATAGTTATGGAATTTAAATTGCGGAAATTAAATCTAAACTATTACAAGGCGTTGGGTATTTACATCGCCAAAAACAACCCTTGAAATTAAAATGCAGAAAATAAAATAAAGCGATAAAATAAAGTCCTAATTAAAAGCTATTACATTCCGGGAAACAATTACATCAATGGCAAAATAGATCGCGCGCGGAAAGTTAAATCGAATGCGAGTTTTTTAGGGTTTTGACCCTTTTTGAAAGAAAGCATTTTTTGGTTTATTTTTGAATTAAAAGAAATTAAATCTAAATTAACAATTTAATTAATTAATTAATTAAAATATTTTTGGATTTTTGGATATTTAAAGAAATAAAATAAATTTGGTCAAAATTAGTAAAGCATAATATTCTACATTAATTTTAAATATTGCAAAAAATATTAAAAGTTAAACCTAATTAAACTAAATTAATTAATTAGTATTTATTTACAAAAATAAAATGATGAATTTAATTTTAATAAATAAAATATATTTTTGTATTTTTTGATTTTATGAGAAAAAGATTTTTATTGGTTAGTGATTAACTAATAAAAATAATAATACAAAACAATTAAATAAAAGAAATATAAAAAAGGAATAGAAATAACCCAGGGGTTTGGGCCCAGATTGGGGGTTCGTTTAGCAATTCTGATGGCCCAATAGTTGCAAGTCTGGCTGGCTTTTTGCACTTCCATATGACACGTTGACTGGAGCGTATGATAGGCCTTCCATATGGGCCATCAGATTTGGCCTGGGGGCCACCTGGCGCCTTGAGATTTGAGGTCCATGGTAGACTACAATTGCTTAGATGCACTGGAGTACCTGGAGAAAAATATTACAAATGCATTGGAGGACCTGGGATTCAAACCCAAGTCCTATTGGACTATGCACTAACGCCTCCACCACTGGACCACTGCACTTATTTGTTAATGGAATAGATGACAATTAATATATTGGAAAACGAAACAAATGCCAGAATTAAAATAAAAAAATGCGCGAATTATGAATGGCCCAATGGGATAGGGACATGTTATCGTCCTTGTCCTCAGAATTATACAGGGATTACCTGCGGATTTAAATCCGCAGCAAAAGGCATAGGTTCATTCAAAAATTCATTCCAAGCTATATAAATTCCATCTAATGCCATGGTTATGATTGTCTCTTCATTCCGGTCTCAACCATGTCCATCAATAGACCTAATTTCACCTGCATCAAAAACCCCTAAAAAAGACCTAGGAAACCCTACAATGGCGTTTCTCGATACAAAGCATGAAAACAAAATTGGTTAATGCAGAAAGTTCATAAATGACACGAGGAATAAGAATATGCAATCGTTTTTGAGAATGGACGCAAGAATTAGGATTTAGGAATCCATGAATATGGCGGATCCGAGGGACACTTACAGTGTTGTAGGGGCTGTAGAATGCATGCTCTTGATTGGTTCTGCTTTAGAGAAGTGCCAGGAAGCGATTGGGATCCTTATTTGGTCCTGAAAGTGCCTCTAAGAACGATTTCGATTCCACACTATTTTGCAATTATTTTCAAGTTTACTTTTGATGTTTTGGCAGCCTCTTCATTTCCTAACTCGTGCCTTTAGCTTGTATAAGTATAATGGAATGAATTAGGTCAAGTTTTGGGCTTTGAATCCTTATGCATTGATGATTTAGGATTTGATTTGATCCTCCATGAACAAGCTTCCAAATTTGTCCAAAAACCAATATTTTGTGCATAACATGGCTTGATACGGATTTGATTGTGTCCATGATGATATTTAAGACATGTATCAATCAAAAAGATACCAAGTTATCAATATTTAGATTTTATTTGGATTTAAATTGATTTAAAATGAATTAATTCAATAAAAATCAAATAAAATAGAAAAATTAATGAATGGACATAAGATTGAAGATATGACACGTGTGTAGTGTGACAAGATCAAATCAAGTGGAAAAAAGTGGGCCCTTTTGGCAAAATTTGAAGTTTTGAGGATAGTTGACTTTTGGCAATTTTGGAAAAATGCCCAACTTCAACAATGCATAACTTCTTTAATTTTGAACTTTTAGAGGTGTTCTTGGACTTTTTAGAAACCTTGAGATGTCCTCTAACCAACCCTTTTGGTCGCATATCATTTTGATATTCCATGCTCAAGTTATAAGCTTTGGCAAAAAAGGTGTTTTTGTTGACTTTCAAAAATGACCTATAATGTCCAAATTTATAACTTCTTGTGAGTGCATTTCTTGATCTTGGGTTGTGAATATGGATTGTAGGAAATTGCATCCTCTTCAAAATGAGCTTTGGATTGATCATTTATCATAAAGTATGAGAAAGTTATGCTTGGTCAAAGTTGAGTTGACTTTTCCTACAAAACCCTAATTTAGCAACTTTTGAACCTTGATGAATCTTGAGCAATCCTTGATGAATCATGATCAAACCTTGATAAAATGATGAATTATCCTTCAAAATGAGAATGTTGACAAAAAATCTTGAGGTTTGACTATTTGTAGGTCACAGTTGACTTTTGCCCTAACATAGTCGATTTTTGGGCCTCTTGAGCAATTGACTGAGCAAACTTCCTCTGCAAGGCTTGAAATTTGACATGGATGAATTTGAGAACATATTAGGCCATTGGTGAGCACTTGAGGTCATTTGGATGTAAGGACATTGATGCAATACAAAACCCTAAGTTGAGATTGACTGCTTTAGGGAGATGATTTGACTATCCAATTCTTGAGCAATCTTAAGCCACTTAGAGATTATTCTTGACATGTCTTGGGAAATGTGAGAGGGAAAATTATGGGGTACAACAAGGATGTTTGAGTCCAAAGGGTCTCAAATGCTCATCATTGTCCTAATATGTTCTCAAGATCATCCATGTCAAGTTTCAAGCCTTGCAGAGGAAGTTTGCTCAGTCAATTGCTCAAAGGCCCAGAAAATCGACTGTGCTAGGGTTAAAGTCAATTGTGGCCCACAAACAGTCAAACCTCAAGATTTTTGGTCAACATACTCCTTTTGAAGTATTATTCATCATTTTATCAAGGTTTGATCATGATTCATCAAGGGTTGCTCACAATTCATCAAAATCCAAGAGTTGTTAAATTAGGGTTTTGTAGGAAAAGTCAACTCAACTTTGACCAAGCATAACTTTCTCATACTTTATTGGAAATGACCCATAAAAATCTAATTTTGAATAGAATAAAATTCCCTACAATTCATCTTCATCTCCCAAGTTCAAAATATGCACTCACAAGAAGTTATGAATTTGGACATTATAGATCATTTTGAAAAGTCAACAAAAACACCTTTTATGTAAAAGCTTCATACATGAACATGGAGGACTCAATTGAGATGAGACCAAAAGGGTTGCTTATAGGACATCTTGATCTTTCTAAAAAGTTCAAGAACACATCTCTAGGGTCAAAATTGAAGGAGTTATGCATTGGTGAAGTTGACCTTTTTTGCAAAATTCTCAAAAGTCAAATATGCCTCAAATTGCAAGTTTTGCCAAATGGGCCCACCTTTTTGTGTTTGTTCTGAGTTTGTAACATGGTCCACGACCCATGATCCTTCCCACTTGCCTTTATTTTATTTTTACCATTTATTTTGATTTTTATTTCAATTAAATCAAATTAAATCAAAATAGAATCATGGAAATATCAAATTCATTTAAAACTTGAGATTTTGTGCATATTTCAGGTCCCTTATACAGCTAGAAATAGAATCAAATCGTGCAAGGCATGTATGTGCATAAAAAGATTAGTTTTAGGCTTATTTTGGAAAGATCTTCATGGGAATCAAATCATGATCAAAGGCCATAATTGAAAAAGATTGGATACACATTTGCAAACCTAATTCTATCAGTGATATATATTGAACGTTTGCAGACCAAATAGAGAAGGTTTTGAGGCGTGTAGAGTGAAGAAAAAACTTGGAAAAACTCAAGAAAAGTGGTGATCTGATTCCATATTTCCAAGCAGTTTCATGACTCCTAAGCCATCCCATTCGCTTCCTGGGAGTACAAGGAGTCTATACCAATCAAAAGCAAGCGTTTTTGTGCCCAGAAACGCGAAGTAAGTACTTCACGACCTCTCTCCCTTTTTGAAATCCAATATCGTTATTTTGGCATTTGTAGCATGAATACTTTATATATTCTGAATCTTTGAAGCATTTGCAAGCTAATGGTAACAATTAATTGCATTTTAGCTAACTATACAGAGATCCACCATTGTTCGGGTTTCTTGTTGCGTTTTGGGATTTTCGTGTACAGGTAAAATTGGCTTAAAAGAAAGGTGCCATGATGTTCACAGGGCCAAGGGGAATTGGTCTGTGGAATTAGATTTCATTTATCATGCTTGTAGGTGATTTTTAAAATTGCAGGGGTTATAGCTACGGACCTTAGTCTGTAGGTAAAAGTCCATAACTTTTACCAACGGAGAGAGGAAGAAGAAGACCTGCGTGGCACCACCCCATTTGCCCGTTTGAGTTATGGCGTGCGCTTTTTGTTTTGTCCTCCACTAACTCACGTTATTACATATTATTAGTTGTTATTATTTCATAGATAAATGAACAGCGTGGCACAGTTGGCAACAAGGTGATGGTTTGAAGCTTGAGGACCTGGGTTCGATCCCAGGCCCCAGCAAAAATGCTATTTTCTTGTTTTCTTGTTTTCTTGTTACAGATCCAGTGCACCCTTGGTCCAAGCATTCACCATACGCCTTTAACGCTTAGCCAGCCAGATGTCCACGTGCTGGATCCAAAGGTCATCATCTGAGGGTCTACCAAAGTCCCTAGTCAAAGTGCAGCACTGGATCCAGGAGGGTCAACGTGGACCCTTGCTTTTGGGCCCCAAAGATGTTATTGGCACCCCCCTCAATTGCTGATCACCAGGCCCATTTTCTCATTGTTTTTCTTTTAATTAGGTTAGACGGGGTCAAAACCCTAATTTTCTCTCGTTCTCGTTTCGTCGCGCGTGTCTATCTATTTTTGCAATATTAATGTAACTGCTAATGGGATGTAATAGTTTAATTAGGACTTTTCGTTTATTTATCGTTTTACGGGTTTTTGGCTATGTAATTAATCCCCCACCCGAAGCCTTGTAATAGCGTAGCTTTATTTCTCGCATTTTAATTTTCGCAAATATTAACTGTTAGATGTATGATAATAGGGTTGCATGACAAGAATGTATGTTAATTTTAAAATGGTTAGCAAACCCTAAATATTCAAAGAAAATAACTGAAATCAAATCACTCGCACATGCGCACTCCTAGGGTATACTCCCGCTTCGGTTGCCTTCGGTAAACGATCATAAAGTATAGGGTATTTTAGTGGTTGCCCTCTTGTCTAAACAAAGATCAAAAGTCCCGTTCGGAAATGTTGCCTCGGAAAGGTTACCTCGAATATGATCTTAAGACACTAGGGTTATTACTAAGACGTCCTAACATTGCTTTAGTGATCGTACGTCCCTTTCGAATTGACCCTTACAACTCCAACGATGATGCTACCTACTCGTTAATAGTGGGATAGCATTGTCCAAAGGAAAAAAGAACATAAACATTCTTTTTTCGAGTAGGTAGATGCTAGTAGGTACTTGCTCATAATAAACTTTTCACACCATACACTTTTCAAACAAAGTTTTCAAAAACACTTCATAACACTCTTGAAGACAGAAGCAAGGGTTAAATCGAAGTAAAACAAAAACTTTTCAAACATACAAACACGGAAGCAATTTTTAAAATGATGAGCGTGTACCTAAGATCCCATGGAAAACCATGGATAGAAAAGGTGCTAACACCTTCCCTTTCTATAATCTACCCCCCGTACTCAAAATCTCGAAAAAAGGAATTTTTATGTGCTTTTTTCCTTTCCAATTGGATAAAATAAAAGTCGGTGGCGACTCTTGCTTACCGTGACATTTTGAAAACAAAAAATGCAAAATGCAAACCAGTAAAAATAGTCGGTTCTGCCACTGTATCACAGAACTGGCGACTCTGCTGGGGATATAATAAGTGGGGTATACCTTAGGATTAGTTCATCATATTTGCTTCTATTGTTTGATTTGATTGCTCTATTTTTTAGGGCTTTGTATTGGGAGTTACTATAGATCCTAACCCAGATCTGGGGAAACCTTGTCGGTAAGTAGCAATAAACTGTGAGGGAACTGTACGGCGTAGACCGATACGGTTGAAGCAGTAGCTACGTTGATGTGGCACATTGGTTGGTATCGGTATCCCTTGTGGAGAAACGAGGAGAATACGGGTCCGCTGCATGGTGTCATTAAGCATCAACTGACCTTAGAACCTATAATTGACCAACTTGGCCATTAGAAAGTAGTGAGATAGCCGGCCTCGGTATAGAGCTGAGAACTGGTTGATACTCGATGCTACACTCAATGAGACCATACTCTCGAGATAGTTCCGGCCGCAAGAAAAGATTGCGTGAGCTGAAACCATGACCGGTGGAGGATGGTCACTGATATTGAGAACCTCTAGAACCCGGTTACTATTATTAGGACAGGTGGAACCAACTGAACTTCAAGAGGGTAGTACATAGACCCCATGCAAGCCTAAAACTTAAGGGCTCTTGTGTGATTTATTTGCCTTTACCATGTCTGTTATCTGCTATGCCTGTTGTGTGTTTTATCATGGCATCATGCATCATAACATAGCATGCACATTTCATTACACTAACCATTTCAAAGACCGGGGGGATTTATCTTTGTTCTATTTTGCAGATTATGGCTTCCATGCACAGAAACACCATTCGAGTTAACTTTTTGCAAATACCTGCTCAACTCAAAGATTTAGCCTTGAGATTTTCTGATACTTCTTCATTCATTAGGAGACATGGTCAGCTTCTTAGCTTGGTTACCTCAAAATTGGATGAGCAGATGATGAGTGTGCTTTTCCAGTTCTTCGATCCTGTGCATCATTGCTTTACCTTTCAGGATTATCAGCTGGTTCCTACTTTGGAAGAGTTTTCTCACTTATTGGGCATATCCATCCTTGAGAAGACACCCTTCACATGTTTGGAAGAGACTCCTAGGCCAGAAGACATTGCTGCAGCTCTGCATCTAAAACAGGCTGATATGGTATACAACTGGGAGACACGAAGTGGAGTTGAAGGTTTCTTAGCTAAGTTTTTGATAGATCAAGCTCAGCTGATCTGGGATAGTTTGGATTTTCAGGCTTTCGAAGACATTCTGGCTCTCCTTATCTATGGTTTGGTTCTTTTCCCAAATCCATATTCCTTCATAGATGTGAATGCAGTGAAGATCTTCCTCTCTCGCAATCCTGTACCTACTCTTCTGGGTGATATTTTGCATGCCCTCTACACACGTACTGTGCGTAGAAGAGGGACCCTCATGTGTTGCGTGCCTTTGCTGGCGAGGTGGTTTATTTCGCACCTCCCCAAGTCCATGATGAAGAATGAGGAAGGTTTAGGTTGGGCTTACAGGATAATGTTCCTTGCCCATATGGACATTCTTTGGAGTTCCAAGGCTATGGAAAATGTTCCTGTCATTGATCGATGTGGGGGATACCTTAATGTCCCATTGCTTGGAATTAGAGGAGGAATAACCTACAGTCTTTGTCTAGCTTTACGACAGTTTGGTCGCGCTCGGAGAGACGGTCCTTATGAGCTAATTCTTACAGACATTGTATTTGACTATAAGGGGGACGTTGACGAGCATCGCCGAAGGTTCATACGAGCTTGGGGCATGGTGAACAGGTCCGACCCTCAAGAGCTAGGACCAAAGACTTCTCTCCTTATGCAGTCTTATCTCTAGTGGATTCGAGCTCGAGCCCAGAAGCTTGGAATGCCTTATGAAGCTGTGTTGTCGGTGATTATGGAACCCACCAATGAAGAGGGCGTTCCTTATACAGTCCTTTATCCATACATGCCCACTGATCTTGAGGCATTGAAGAGATCCTGGATTCAGCTGAGAGAGGAGAGGGATACCTACCAAGATAAGTATCATGAGCAAGAAAGGAAGATCTTGAAGCTCACCAGGCAACTTGAGAATGAAAGGACAATCAACGACTACGTCAGCACGAAGGGGAAGCGTCCATGGGAGTTTTGATTTTTTCTTTTCTAGTTTAGATTTGTTTTTCATTTACTTCGTTGTAAACACATTAAAGGCATTGTTGGACCTTTTACAAGTTTATTCTAATAAAATTTGTTTATTTCTTGGTTTGCAAATTTAAATCTCCCAAAGTCTTTGAAATCATTACATACGCATCCCATTATCATGCACATCATTACATGTATCATTACAGGTTTCTCATCTCCTTCACTGTTTATTTCAGCATGAAATGTCTTCTGAAACACCTACTGATCAAGCCATCAAAGCTCTTCAGGCTCAGAATGCCCAATTCCAAGAGATGTTCTTAAACTTGGCTAAAGGGCAAGAGAATTTGAAGACTCTCATCCTGAAGAAGGAAAAGAGGAAGAAGAAGAAGAAGGTGGTTCTTCTGAATACGGGTCACAGATTTGGGAATAGGTTGCAACAGGAAGTTGATCTGTCTCTTTCATCCAAAGGAGAGGAAGACCAAGAAGAAGAAAAGGGTCCCAGTCTGGTAGTCTCCGATAATGATACTGGTTTTGATGATGAGCAATATCCTCCTGCCTAGGATAGGTACAAGCAACTAGAAGACCGACTAAGTGCTATGGAGATTTATAAGATCCCCGGTTTGGATTTCGGAGATTTAGGATTGGTATCAGGGGTGGTAATCCCTCACAAGTTCAAAGCTCCAGTTTTTGCCAAGTACGATGGAGTGTCCTGTCTGAAACTCCATCTCCTCTCGTATGTCAGGAAAATCCAACCCACAGTGCTGATAGAAATTTGTGGGTGCATTTCTTTCAAGATAGTCTGTCAGGGACTCATCTTAAATGGTTTTATCAGTTGGAAGGAGCCAACGTCCGTAATTGGGAAGACCTCACTACTTCTTTTTACAAACAGTACCAGTATAATGCCGACCTCACTCCTACGCGTACTCAACTTTAGAGTATGTCCATGGGTGCAAGTGAAGGTTTTAAGGACTATGCTCAAAAGTGGAGAGATTTGGCTGGCAGGGTTCAACCCCCTTTGTCGGATCGAGAGTTACTTGATATGTTCTTGGGGACACTATCTGGTCCATTTTTCAATCATCTGATCGGCAGTTCATCATCTAGGTTTACTGAATTGATTCTGACTGCAGAGAGAATAGAAGTTGGTATCCAAAGTGGTAAGATACAAAAGGATACTTCGTCAAGTGCAGTGAAGAATCCTTTCACCGGTAAAAAAGAAGGTAGTGTAGTCTACGGCCCAAGGGGCCAGAGCAGACCTGAACATCGTCAAGCGGTAAATGCGGTAGTGATATCAAGACCCACAGTTACTCCACAACGCAACCATCAACCAAGGGTGGAAAGACCACAGAGACAGTACACTCGGCTCAGTATGCCCATGTCTCAAATTTTACCACAGTTATTGAAGGCCAATATGTTAGCTCTGAGGGAGGCCCCAAAGAACTCTGACACCACTTCTCCTCAATATAACCCAAATTCCCGCTGCGCCTATCACTCTGATAGCCCAGGTCACGATACAAACAACTGTTGGGCTTTGAGAAACAAGGTATAAGACTTGATCGAGGCTAAAGAAATTGAGTTTGATGCTCCGGAGAAGCCCAATGTCATAACTACCCCTATGCCCAAACATGGTCATGGAGTAAATGTTGTGGATGATGATTTATTTGTGACCTCCATGGAAGAGATTTCCACTCCTTTGATGACAGTTAAGAAGAATATATTGTAGGCCGGTTTATTTCTGGGTTGTGGCGAAGGTTGCCACGTGTGTTCAATTCTGCCTGCTGGTTGCCCCTTGTTGAAATCAGGTGTTCAACGCCTGATGGATGATAGAGAGATCCTGTTTGAGAAGACTATGATTCTGTTAGTTCCGATTAAGGATGTTTACATCATAACCATTTCCTCCAATCCTTCTGAGGCTTCCTCGAGAACGCCTGTTAGGATTACACCCGTTTCAAGACTCGCTCCGTTGATCATTACTATCCCTGGTCCTATCCCATACACTTCAGACAAGGCTGTCCCATGGCACTATGGTGCTGATGTGTATTACCATGGGGTTAAACAAGACTTTAAAAATGAGGAAGCTGATACCGATGTCAGTAATATTGTCGGGGCCAGCAAAGTTACCAGAAGTGGAAGACTCTTTTCTCCCGAGATTTCCCCTCCGACTGTTCAAAAACCTGTTCTCATTCCATCTTCCAATACATCAGCTACCGTTCCGATTCTTACTCCAGTTATCGCTCCTGTCCCCAAGTCATCTGAGACTCGGGGAAAAGAAACCCCAGGTGAGCCTTCCCGGACGGAGGCACCTAGAAAGGTTGTGTTTGAATCCTCTAAACAAGAGATAGAAGAGATTCTGAAGATTATCAAGAAGAGTGACTACAACATAGTCGAGCAGCTGGGGTAGACCCCATTAAAAATCTCCATGTTGTCCTTATTGTTGTGTTCTGAAGCCCATGCAAAGGCTCTCATTGCATTCCTCAAGACTGCGCGTGTGCCGCAGGAAACTTCTACCGATCAATTCAAAGACTGCGTAGCTAGTTTGACCGCCGACAATGGGTTGGGTTTCTCAGATGCAGATTTGACTGCTAAAGGAAGAAATCACAATGATGCTCTGCACGTCTCGATCGAGTGCAGGGGCACTACTATGGCCCATGTACTTGTGGATACTGGGTCTTCATTGAATGTTTTGCCAAAGAAAGCATTAGACCGTCTAGACTGTGAAGGTTTGATTCTAAAGCCGAGTAATATTATGGTCAGGGCTTTCGATGAGTCTAACAGGATGGTACATGGGGAAGTGGACATCCCTGTTAAAGTTGGCTCTCAAACTTTTGGATCAACCTTCTATGTAATGGACATCAGACCATCATATTCTTGCTTGCTGGGTCGTCCTTGGATTCATAAGGTCGGGGCAGTGACTTCAACGCTCCATCAAAAGCTGAAATATCCGGAAAAAGGGAAGATTGTCACGGTACAAGGTGAGGAGGAGTATATGGTGAGTCATCTCAATTCCTTTCGCTATGTGGAGATGGATGGAGAGTTCATCGAAACCCCGTGTCAGAACTTTGAAGAAGTCCCCCAGACTTTGGCGTCAGCTGAAGTTACTACCGATAAACCTCCGATGAAGATGGCTTCTCTCAAGGATGCCAGGGCTGTAATTAAAAAAGGTGGGTGTGAAAATTGGGGTCAGCTCTCTGATTTCACACACAAAACTGACAAATTTGGTTTGGGCTTTACTGCAGAGGCTCAAAGGGATGTTCGGCATGCATGAATTGGAAGACCTCCTCTGCACATCAGTAATCAGGGAGTGAATGCAATTGAAGATGATGAAGAGGATTCATATATTGACAGCTGGATCTACCCTACAACTGATGGTGGCTTGAACAACTAGACGGTGAAAGACTTCATACATGTTTCTTTTATTACACAGTAATTGACTTTTGTTTTGAGATTTGTAACAGACAGTTTGAAACTTTACGGCCCGGTGCCTTGCTCGAGGCACCTTGGTTTTGTTTGTGAGGGCTTATTATTTGTCATTTTCATATATCATCAATAAAGCATTGGACGTTTCTTGCATTACAAATTTTGCGTTCCTTGTTTTTCTTTTCTTTTATGTCTCTCACTTTATTAAAACAACCATGATCTTACACACACTCACGTATCATAATGGAGATCCATATCCACTCTGGATCCCATTGATAACAACTCTACTACTGCCAGTTATGATTTTGAAAATCCGATCAACCAAGCTGAGGACGAAGGTGAGGATGATTGTGTGGTTCCTGGGGAACTTGCTAGACTGTTACTGCAGGAAGAGAGGGCCATACAACCTCATGAAGAGCCAGTTGAATCAGTAAACTTGGGTACAGATGAAGACAAGAAAGAGGTTAAGATAGGTGCGAATCTGGAGCCTAGTGTCAAACAGAGGTTAATACAAATTCTACGTGACTATGTTGAGATCTTTGCTTGGTATTACGAAGATATGCCTGGTTTGGACACTGATATCGTGGTACACCTCCTGCCAACCAAAGAAGATTGTCCTCCGGTAAAGCAGAAGGTTCGCCATATGTGCCCTGAAATGTCTGAGAAAATCAAAGTTGAGGTCATGAAACAGTTCGACGCGGGATTTTTAGCTGTCACTTCTTATCCATAGTGGGTTGCCAATGTTGTTTCGGTGTCTAAGAAAGATGGTAAGGTACAGATGTGTGTGGACTATAGAGATCTGAACAGGGCAAGCCCCAAAGATGACTTTCCACTGCCTCACATTGATGTTTTGGTCGACAACACCGCACAGCACAAAATCTTCTCCTTCATGGATGGTTTCTCTGGTTATAATCAGATTAAGATGGCTCCCGAAGATATGGAGAAGATAACCTTTGTTACACAGTGGGGCACCTTTTGCTATAAGGTCATGCCATTCAGATTGAAGAATGTTGGGGCAACCTATCAGCGCGCCATGGTCGCTTTGTTCCACGACATGATTCACCATGAGATTGAGGTTTATGTTGATGACATGATCTCAAGGTCCCAGACCGAAGAAGAACACCTTGACCATCTACAGAAGCTATTTGACGGGTCGAAGATGTATAAGCTGAGGTTGAACCCGAACAAGTGCACCTTCGGGGTAAGGTCGGGCAAGCTGTTGGGTTTCATCGTCAGTGATAAAGGTATACAAGTGGATCCTGCAAAAGTAAAGGCTAAAAAGAGATGCCAGCTACCCGCACCAAAAAGGAGGTCAGAGGCTTTTTGGGACGTCTAAATTACATTACAAGATTCATTTCACACCTGACTGCTACTTGTGAGCCAATCTTTAAGCTGCTGAAGAAAGATCAAGTGGTAAAATGGAATGATGAATATCAGACCGCTTTCGAAAGGATCAAAGAATATCTCCAAGAGTCACCAATTCTGATGCCTCCAGTTGAAGGAAGACCTTTGATCTTATACTTGATAGTGTTGGATAATTCAATGGGGTGCGTGCTGGGGCAGCATGACGAGTCTGGCCGAAAAGAGCATGCTATTTACTACCTTAGCAAAAAGTTTACCGACTGCGAGACCTGATACTCGTTGCTCGAGAAAACTTGTTGCGCTTTGGCATGGGCTGCTCGCCGGCTGAGACAGTATATGCTGACTCACACTACCCTATTGATATCAAAGATGGATCTGATCAAGTATATCTTCGAAAAGCCTGCCTTGTCCGGGAGAATAGCGAGATGGCAGATGATCTTAACTGAGTATGACATCCAATACACAACCCAGAAAGCAATCAAGGGGAGTGTATTGGCAGATCATTTGGCACAGCAAGCCATGAACGACTACCAATCCATGAATTTCGAGTTCCCGGATGAGAACATCATGTTGGTGACCGATTGTGAAGAATCTGGACCGGATGAAGGACCTGAGGAAGGATCCCGATGGTCTACGTATTTTGATGGAGCCTCGAACGCGTTGGTTAATGGTATTGGCGCTGTGATCATATCTCCTGAGGGCTGTCATACTCCATTCACCGCCCGATTATGTTTTAACTGCACCAATAATATGGCGGAGTATGAAGCATGCATCATGGATCTTCGAGCAGCTATTGACATAAGGATTAAGTTCTTGAGTGTATTCGTAGATTCCGCTCTAGTGATCAGTCAGATCAAAGGCGAGTGTGATACGAAGCACCCAAATCTTATTCCTTATAAGGAGTATGTACTAACGTTGCTTCCACACTTAGAGGAGATAACCTTTGAACATTTCCCCAGAGAGGAGAATCAGTTAGCAGACGCGCTAGCCACCATGTCTTCTATGTTCAAAGTCAGGTGGGACAATGAGGCTCCCCAGATTACCATCGAGAGGCTGGACGAACTCGCACATTGCTGTGACATTGAGACTGAAGAGGTAGCAGATAAACCCTGGTTTCACGAGGTAAAGAGGTATCTTGAGGCTCAGGAATACCCCGAGGGTGCATCTGTTAATGATAAGAAGTTCTTAAGAAGGTTCACTGCGAAGTTCTTCATTAGTAATGGTCTCCTTTACAAGCGTAACCATGACTCAACCTTACTGCGATGTATGGACAAGAGCGAGGCAGAAAGAATTATGACAGAGTTACATGAAGGTACCTTCGGAACTCATTCCAGTGGACACACCATGGCAAAGAAAATGCTACGAGCAGGATATTATTGGTCTACTATGGAAGCCGATTGTTATCAACATTCTCAGACCTATCATAAGTGCCAAGTCTATGCTGACAAGGTGCATGTACCTCCAGTTCCTCTGAATATTTTGACAGCACCTTGGCCCTTTGCAATGTGGGGCATCGATATGATCGGCGAGATCAAACCTATTGCGTCCAACGGACATCGTTTCATTCTAGTAGCAATTTATTATTTTACGAAGTGGGTTGAGGCAGCTTCTTTTGCTACAGTAACCAAGAACGTCATGGCGCGCTTTATCCGACACAATCTGATCTGTCGATATAGTGTACCAGAGAGGATCATTATGGACAATGGTACAAATCTCAATAACATGTAATCACTGAGCTCTGCAAACAGTTTAAGATACAACATCATAACTCTTCTCCCTACTGGCCGAAGATGAATGGGGCTGTTAAAGCAGCTAACAAGAACATCAAGAAGATTGTGCAGAAGGTGACGGTGACATATAAAGACTGGCATGAGATGTTACCATTCGCTCTTCATGGGTACCGTACCTCAGCACGAACGCCAACAGGGGTAACACCCTATTCTTTGGTGTATGGCATGGAGGCAGTCTTACGCATTGAGGTCCAGATACCCTCTCTTCGGATTATGAAGGATGCAGGTTTAAGCGAGGACGACTGGATCCAAACCCGACTTGATCAGCTAAACTTAATCAATGAAAAGAGACTTACTGCTATTTGTCATGGTCAGACGTATCAAAAGCGAATGATCAAGGCTTTTAACAAGAAAGTCAGACGACAAGAGTATCAAGTCGGGGATCTAATGATCAAACGCATCATTCTGCCGCAAGGTGATCCTAGGGGCAAATGGACCCGCACGTACGAAGGGCCATTTGTGGTTAAGAACATCTTCTCAGGAGGAGCCATGATTCTAACCACCATGGATGGTGACGACCTTCCTCACCCCGTCAATGCGGACATAGTGAAAAAATACTACGCATAATCAAGGACCCGCTAGGTTGACTGGCCTAGGCAAAAAACAAGGGCTTCCCGGCGAACCAAAAGGGTTCGGGCAAAAATAAGGGATGAAAATGAAAAAAATGTACACATGGCAAGTCGAAAACCTGAAAAGGCGGCTTGGGCAAAAAAGGGTATCCCGGTGGACTAAAAACCCGAAAGGGCGGTCTAGGCAAAAATTAAGGATTAAAGCGTAACACTATGTCTCATTGGATCACCTTGCAACCAGATTTCGGTATCGACTATCAAGCTCAGACGGCGCCAATCAATCTGATTTACCTTCAACCAAGTAGCAAAGTGATGAGATGCTCGAAGATATAAAGGCAATATCAGAGTTGGAACCCAGTGGGATTGTTCACATAACTGTTTTTCTTTCCCACAAATTGTATAAATTCTATCTTTCGGCGGCGTTCTCTTACTAAGACGCCAGCCTCTTGTACAAAACGCCTATTACAGGCCAACTTAAAAATCAATACAATTCATTTTCACAAGAAATTTCAAAAAAAAATTGTTTTCTTTTTTCTGTTTTGTTTTGCAAGAACATCCAATGATTCATTTTTTATATATGCGTTTGAAAATAATTGTTGCTCATAAATATTTATATGCAAAACAAGAGACAATTACTCGTGATTCCAGGAACAAGGGCAAATAAGAAATGCCCAAACCTTACAGTTGCGCCACCCACCAGGTACAGGGATAGATCCAGCTTGAGAATATGACTAAAGGCACATACACTCCCCACAGGGTAAAAGGCAGCTAAAGGCAGTGGTGTTAGCTCTCCCCAGCTGAAGTTCATAATCACGAATGAGTCGGCAAAATTCTCCCGAAGCAAAGTTTATCTATCACCAGCACTAGAAAATTATCTCCAGTGGAGTTTATTTCTTCCACAAGCAGTAATTCATCCCCAGCCGAGGTTTTTTTCCAAATCGGCAGATCTTCTAACAGAGTATCTCTCTTCCCCACTGAGGCATTTTCTCGCCAATTTATTCTCCAGCAGGGTTATTCTCCCGCCAATTTATTCTCGAATCATCTTCAGTCATCATCCCCAGCAAGCGAAACTCTTTGTACTCTCCAGCACCAGTCTGGGATTTATTTTCCCCAACTAGAGAACATCACAAGAACATTGCATATCCATACATCATGGCATACGCATATGCATTATACAACACAATCTCATTTATTTTGAGAACATCATTACTCGATACATGTCATGCATCATGGCATTACATACGACTAACCTTTTTACCTTTCAGGGAAAGATACAATCAAATTCTCACAAAGTTCAAGTTATAAGGCCCGGACTCGACCGGATAGTATCTTGATCTTTACAAAGCACCATGAAGCCTGGACTCGACCAGATAGTGGTACATCTTACATTCAAGTTATGAAGCCCGGACTCGACCGGATAGTATCTTGATTTCTCCAAATACCGTGAAGCTTGGACCCGAGCAGATAATGGTATAGGACGCTGTGAAGCCTGGACTCGACCAAATAACAGCAAAGCACCATGAAGCCTGGACTCGACCAGATAGTGGTACATCTTACATTCAAGTTATGAAGCCCTGACCTGACCGGATAGTATCTTGATCTTTATAAAGCACTATGAAGCCTGGACTCGACTAGATAGTGGTACATCTTACATTCAAGTTATGAAGCCCGGACTCGACCAGATAGTATCTTGATTTCTCCAAATACTGTGAAGCCTGGACTCGACCAGATAATGGTATATGATGCTGTGAAGCCTGGACTCGGCCAGATAACAGCAAAGCACCATGAAGCCTGGACTCAACTAAATAGTGGTACATCTTACATTCAAGTTATGAAGCCCGGACCCGACCGGATAGTATCTTGATCTTTACAAAGCACCATGAGGCCTGGACTCGACCAGATAGTGGTACATCTTACATTCAAGTTATGAAGCCCGAACTCGACCAGATAGTATCTTGATTTCTCCAAATACCGTGAAGTCTGGACCCGACCAGATAATGGTATAGGACACTGTGAAGCCTGGACTCGACCAGATAACAGCAAAGCACCATGAAGCCTGGACTCGACCAGATAGTGGTACACCTTACATTCAAGTTATGAAGCCCGGACTCGACCGGATAGTATCTTGATCTTTGAAAAGCACCATGAAGCCTGGACTCGACCAGATAGTGGTACACCTTACATTCAAGCTATGAAGCCCGGACTCGACCGGATAGTATCTTGATCTCTGCAAAGCACCATGAAGCCTGGACTTGACCAGATAGTGGTACTCCTTGCATTCAAGTTATGAAGCCCAGACTCGACCGGATAGTATCTTGATTCCCCTGAATACTGTGAAGCCTGGAGTGAAATTCCTGGTATGTCACAGACTCAGGATGTCTAATGGAATGTTGAGACATCTGGTCTGACATTAAGCGCTGTACAGGTAGAATAGGTTGTACTTTTGATATCTGTTCTACAACAGTCACTGAACTATCATACCAGAACCTGTAACACCTTTTGACAAACGCAGGTTCTGATTTTACTGAAGTTCGGAGCAGTTAAGGTTAATCATATACATTGAAGTCATGAGGAATGCTATGACATCAAACAAATAACCAATGCAGAAGGTAAATAACACACAGAATTGTTCACCCAGTTCGGTTCAACCAACCTACATCTGGAGGCTTCCAAGCCAGGGATAAAGTTCATTATTAGTAGTATCAATTCAAAGACCCTACAGCCAACACACCCGTTGACAGCCTTCTCACTTAATCACTACCCAATGATACTTTTACCTAAGATCCAATCCTAGATATGAGACCCTTCTCACTCCCCCTCAATCACAGCAGTGATAGCTTTCTACAGTACATAAACTGTTCAGAAGATACACTTCCATTACACATCTTGATCATGCTTAAAAGCTTCAATCAAGTACAATGCATACATCCTCTAACCTACAAGTTTCAAGGAGTATGGTGACCATCCCACAGCCCGGGTGGTTCACAACAAAACTAGCCCTAAAATGTTACATCTTGTCAATACTCGACACGCTTAAATTAGGTTACAATGCTTCTATTTATAACCCTTTTTACCCAACTGGATTTTGGGCCTTCATATGACAGCAATGCAGCTTTAACGACCTGCATAAAGTAAGCAGAAAACTTCTGCTGTAAGTTAGGTCTTCCATCGAGCTTTTCTCCTTATCCTTAGCTTCTGATTGAATCTTCTAGGGTTCCACATATGCCTTTAATTTTCGCTACTTGTTATGCATTCTATTTGGCAGAATATTCTGCATAACTTCAGGAACAGAACTGCATCAGACTTGACAGTTCAGTAGCTTGATGTCTGGTATGATGTTATGACATCACTTGAGACATGTTGTTCCAGATGTTGATTCAGCACAACATGTTTAGGCATTTACAATAGGATTTTCAGGCTGTTCCTATTGTACATTACATTACATTATTGTTGTTACTATTTGTTTTACAAGAGATGAGCCAATCCCAAACGAAGGCACTTACAATCTCCCCCTTTGGCAAATTTTGGCTAAAACAAATACAACAATAACACTAACCATTCAGGACCTCTTGAAGCACAGGAGGAAGAGGATGCACCTCATTCCCTTTTAGACCACGAACCATTTCTTGTCACTGGTGGTGGAAAAAGAGGACCGTGGGAGATAAACTATCCTTTCAGAGGCATCAGAGAACCTTTAAGGAGTGACCAGAATATCTTCCTTGTAACTCAGAACACAGGTCACAACTGTGTTCATAACTCAGATCACAGGTCACAAAGAAATTCACGCCATTTGAATTTCTGCTGAATTTGTGACAAGTCTTTATGATCAAAATTTTGAGTAGCTGCTGCAACGAGGGCAATGTCAAACAGTAACAGTACCCTTTCTCCCCCTTTTTGGCCAAAAATTGACAAAGAAAGCCCTCACAAAACCAGATCCAAGAACAGTTTTCCCAGATCCGTACAAACCCCATGATGGTTGTGAGAGAAAAGAATGTGTGACAGGAGTTTATATAAGGAGATAACAGGTTCAAGAAGATGGCAATATAAAATCTTGGTCAAGGATACCTGTTAAAGTTGTTGCATATTTCAGACTGACTGTGCATGCATTTGTTTGTTTCTGCCAAAAGAACCAGTCCTAATACATGCATAAGTTTGGGTCAAAACAATTCCTGAATAAAATCAGCCTTTGACCTACTTTTAAGGCTGAAGATTTATTCCTTCTAGGAAACAAAATACCAATGACGTGGTGAAGTTATTTTCCACGTATTCTTCTTGATTTCCCCAAGGTTTCAATGTCGTTGGTAATGTCATGACACTTACTTAGACATTACCTTACATTCTTCAACAACAGCAGCCTTCTTTTTACTTCTCTCAGTTAGGCACAGAGAAGGACACTTTAACCAGCTAGTAGCAAGAGACTAGTAGCATTAAGCATGGCCATCAATCATGCTTTCTTAAATGTTGCTGAGATCCACCATAATTACTTTCTACCATCTTCCAGACAGCAAAATAAGGAAGGAGGGAATAAACCAGAAGGCTCCAAAATGCTTCACAAGACATCACAGATTAGTTCTAATACACAAAATTTAGATGCCACGTCAATTTCTTGTAGTAAAAGGACCCCTTGAACATATGCTGAATATATCAGATTTCTTAATCTAATTTACTTCTTCTGATCTACCATTCACTAGTAGTAGCTAGAGCTAGTGAAGTCTTTACCACAAAAGCATTTCTGATTTGCCAGACCAAGTTGTTATTGATAAGATCTGAATCTTCCAAATTGCTTCAAAGTATCAAAACTGCCACTTATAAGAATCTCTGAGATTTTCTTCCTGAACCCAGACAGATAACAAGAGCAATTCTTCAATCTCCTGATGTTGAGACATTATTCATGACTTCACTTAGAAGTTCACAATGTCATATTATCAGAACACATAAACATCAGTATACCACCGTCCTCTTCTGACTTCTGATCATCAGATCAAGTTCAACAATACACATACAAAGTCTCCCTTTAATGTATATTGTAATTGGGGAAAGTGCAACTCTCAGTGACTCCCTTTGTTAAGGCCAATCAAAACCGTAGCGTGGAAACCAGTAGCACTAGCTCTGAGGTAGTAACTTCAAGCACCCTGAACTAGTCGTAGAATAGTAAGGACATCTCTGATTCATGCCCTTGCACTTCCACAGTTATCATGACTCTCTGGATGGCTGAGAAATCCTGTAGCCATAGTCTGAAACCAACCTCCAACCTTCTTAGTGTGCTTACAAGCTTTACTAAGATTCAGACTTTCTAGAAGGATTATCCTTTGATCATGTATAATATATTTACTAGTAGTTGCTAATACTAGTAAGTTCTTCAGACCACAACAGTAGTTATGCATTGTTAAGCATACTACTTTTAAACACAAGTAGAATCTACTTATTCCAAACCAACAATAGAACTGCCACTTCTGAATGAGGCAATAGAATATTAAGATTCACAGACCCAAGTCTCTAACAATAATGATGTTACAGCATGAACCTATCTGCTTGGGTTCTGAAGTTAACATCCAGGGGATTGATGCCCTTATATTCCCCATAAGAAAGGTATGATCTTCATCTTCAGCAACAATTACTCACCAGAATACTCTTAGAGAGAAATAAACTCTCTACCAAGTTCTGAGAAATAGGTTCAGAATACAGCCTTGCATGCATATTATACAAACACTTAGTCTCCCATCAAGGTGCTTATATATATCTTTATGCAAGATCCTAATGAATACTTAGTCTCCCGTCAAAGTATTCATTAATAGTTAGATTAAGCTACCTTCTCAAGGTAGGATAATTATTCTAACAATCTTCTGCTCCATGCATGAAGAGCCAACTGTTCCTTACAAGCTTCCTTTGCTGAAGCGGCCCTTCGTTTGAGATGATGTTGCAACATCAGATCTGACATTGATCTCAACCATATGAGCCTGGCTTATACTATGGTTTTGGATGAACATCCATAGCAATCAAAGCACACTTTACTTACATCCTTTATGATCAGACCCACAATCAACCACATAACCATGCAACAACTAGCATGTATCACCTTCACCTTGTTTGCCGACCCTTGAACAGTACAAAGGAGTTAATTGTACCATACTCCTGTAGACACGAGTAGACCAAGTTGTTCTATTATGTGAGGATACCAAATAAATGAACTTCAAGTAGAAGGAGGATCTTCTCAGGAACCCATGATCTTTTGAAGATAACTCCTCCTTGCTACATACAACTAACAAGTTCATCCTAGGTGATGGGGATGACTTGTCAAAGTGCAGATATCCACCATTTGACTTTGGTCCAGGATGTCAAGACAAGTTGTATGACATGTCTTCCAAGATCTTCAGGTTAAGGACTCCCCCTGAAACTCGGCTCAGATCTTTGTAGAGAATTAAGTGAATTCTCCTTCACATGCTGCAGTTTATGTGATTGGTAGACATAACCTGTTCTATTCCTATTCTCCTAGGAAATCACTAAGATCATGAGAAATAAACTCGAGCATCTTATAGAACAAGGTAAGACGAACTCCCTTTCACATCAGTTTGATCATACTACTCCCTCTGAACAAAATGTTATCCAACTTCCCTCTTTATGGATACAGTGTTGAGCTCTTTGCGGTTGCCACATTCTGTAACTTGTACTAGAAGAAACTTCGTTATCAATCATGAGGATGTTCACTAAATCTGGAACTTATCTGTCTTTCCTCAACAACTGATGTCTTCAACAGTTGTGATGTTATACATCCTTTATCATCACAAGCTTTAGAACTTTTGATTCTGATTTCCACATATTTATCACATAAAGATTCTGCTTCCATCATTTATTCAGTTAGAATTATCTAATCACACTAGAGGATCCTGACTGATTACTTCTTCATGCTTGCTAAGCATATTTACTTGGCTGAAGACACAGAAATGATGTTCCATCATCCATCACATGAGGGGAAACCTGGAAATCACAGCTTTAAAGTCCTTTTAAGTGCATTTAGCTCAGCACATATACTCCCTTAACCTGGAGTAGATGACCTGTTGATCGTGTCCTGATCAATTATTTCAAAACAGATGTCCCCTCTTCCAGATCAGGAGTAGGTTCCAAATATATGTACTCACATTACATGTGTTTAGCACCCAGAACATCTGTTTTTCAACTGGCAGTTGCATGATGTTCTAACATCCTTAAGAACATCAGTTCCATCTCCTTGGAACACATCACCTTTGATAATCTTCAAGGTCTTCAAGAAGCTTGCAGATGTATATGAGAATCATTGATACTCATCAACAAAATTCTGTTTAAAATAATAACCCTAGAGTTCTTCTTTCACTTCAGGGGTTGTATCAGAAGCTATGCAGCGGAATAGCAGTACTTCACCAGAACTTACACAGTGCTTACTCCATATAGCAAGCATGACACATAAGGATTGAAAATAAATCAATCCTACAAGTTGTTTGCTTCTTCACTAAGCAACTTTCTAGACCCAACTCTACATCTCTGTTAACAGAAAGCTTTATAAATACATATGATGCCTTATCAATATCTTCACTCCCGCATGAAGGTTTTGATAATATTCTTCTCTGTGCTGAATACAGGTTGAACAATGCACTCCAAAATCTTCACTCCCGCATGAGGTCTTTGAATTTGTTCAAACACTTCCATCTTCCTTCAACATAGCTGATCTGGTTTCTTCCAAATTGGTCCATCCTCCACTCCTAGGGACCAAGCAATATGAACACTACTGGTTCAAACAATATTCTACCTTGTACACAACCGGAAAGTATCCCCCATGGATCTCATCCAGAGACAGACAGGATGCCTGCTCTGATACCAATTGAAATTCCTGGTATGTCACAGACTCAGGATGTCTAATGGAATGTTGAGACATCTGGTCTGACATTAAGCGCTGTACAGGTAGAATAGGTTGTACTTTTGATATCTGTTCTACAACAGTCACTGAACTATCATACCAGAACCTGTAACACCTTTTGACAAACGCAGGTTCTGATTTTACTGAAGTTCGGAGCAGTTAAGGTTAATCATATACATTGAAGTCATGAGGAATGCTATGACATCAAACAAATAACCAATGCAGAAGGTAAATAACACACAGAATTGTTCACCCAGTTCGGTTCAACCAACCTACATCTGGAGGCTTCCAAGCCAGGGATAAAGTTCACTATTAGTAGTATCAATTCAAAGACCCTACAGCCAACACACCCGTTGACAGCCTTCTCACTTAATCACTACCCAATGATACTTTTACCTAAGATCCAATCCTAGATATGAGACCCTTCTCACTCCCCCTCAATCACAGCAGTGATAGCTTTCTACAGTACATAAACTGTTCAGAAGATACACTTCCATTACACATCTTGATCATGCTTAAAAGCTTCAATCAAGTACAATGCATACATCCTCTAACCTACAGGTTTCAAGGAGTATGGTGACCATCCCACAACCCGGGTGGTTCACAACAAAACTAGCCCTAAAATGTTACATCTTGTCAATACTCGACACGCTTAAATTAGGTTACAATGCTTCTATTTATAACCCTTTTTACCCAACTGGATTTTGGGCCTTCATATGACAGCAATGCAGCTTTAACGACCTGCATAAAGTAAGCAGAAAACTTCTGCTGTAAGTTAGGTCTTCCATCGAGCTTTTCTCCTTATCCTTAGCTTCTGATTGAATCTTCTAGGGTTCCACATATGCCTTTAATTTTCGCTACTTGTTATGCATTCTATTTGGCAGAATATTCTGCATAACTTCAGGAACAGAACTGCATCAGACTTGACAGTTCAGTAGCTTGATGTCTGGTATGATGTTATGACATCACTTGAGACATGTTGTTCCAGATGTTGATTCAGCACAACATGTTTAGGCATTTACAATAGGATTTTCAGGCTGTTCCTATTGTACATTACATTACATTATTGTTGTTACTATTTGTTTTACAAGAGATGAGCCAATCCCAAACGAAGGCACTTACATGGAGCACGACCAGATAGCAGTTCATTTTCACCACTTCAACCAAGAGATGGTTCCCCCAGTAGAATAACGGATGACTGAAGCTCCTAAAATCCTAATTCTACCACGACAGAGACCAACATTCTCCAGCGAAGTCCTCCTCTACGACAGGTATACGGGCCCTCGCAAAGGAATCTCTTATGCAATCGACACTTTTCTGATGGCATCTTTAAGCCCATCATCCGATTTCAATTTCCAAAAAGCATCTACAAGCCCATTCCCGACATTGCAAGACGGATATCACGGCATGTGAGTGCAAATTTATAGGCACTCTAGTGTTCAATCATCTTCCACCTTTGGATCACGAAAGACAAGCAAGCCAATCAACATCCTCAAGTTTAAGAAAATTGAACAGGGGCAGCTGTTGTACCCCAAAATTTGACCTTCCATATTTCTCAATACACTTCAAGTGAGATCCTCAAATTGCTCAAGGAAGTCCAAGGGTTGACCAAACAAACTCTCTCCTAAGGCAGTCTACCTCAAATTAGGGTTTCAATTTGCATTAGGATGTTTGAGTCTAAAGAGTCTTAAATTATCATCATTGTCCTAATATGTTCTCAAGATCATCCATGTCAAGTTTCAAGCCTTGCAGAGGAAGTTTGCTCAGTCAATTGCTCAAAGGCCCAAAAAATCGACTATGTTAGGGTTAAAGTCAACTGTGGCCCACAAACATTCAAACCTCAAGATTTTTGGTAAACATCCTCATTTTGAAGTATTATTCATCATTTTATAAATGGTTGATCATGATTCATCAAGGGTTGCTCACAATTTATCAAAACCCAAGAGTTGTTAAATTAGGGTTTTGTAGGAAAAGTCAACTCAACTTTGACCAAGCATAACTTTCTCATACTTTATTGGAAATGACCCATACAAAGCTCATTTTGAATAGAATACAATTCCCTACAATTAATCTTCATCTCCCAAGTTCAAAATATGCACTCACAAGAAGTTATGAATTTGGACATTATAGATCATTTTGAAAAGTCAACAAAAACACCTTTTATGTCAAAGCTTCATACATGAACATGGAGGACTCATTGAGATGAGACCAAAAGGGTTGCTTAGAGGACATCTTGAGATTTCTAAAAAGTCCAAGAACACATCTCTAGGGTCAAAATTGAAGGAGTTATGCATTGGTGAAGTTGACCTTTTTTGCAAAATTGCCAAAAGTCAAATATGCCTCAAATTGCAATTTTTGCCAAATGGGCCCACCTTTTTGTGCTTGTTCTGAGTTTGTAACATGGTCCACGACCCATGATCCTTCCCACTTGACTTTATTTTATTTTTACCATTTATTTTGATTTTTATTTCAATTAAATCAAATTAAATCAAAATAAAATCATGGAAATATCAAATTCATTTAAAACTTGAGATTTTGTGCATATTTCAGGTCCCTTATACAGCTAGCAATAGAATCAAATCGTGCAAGGCATGTATGTGCATAAAAAGATTGGTTTTAGGCTTATTTTGGAAAGATCTTCATGGGAATCAAATCATGATCAAAGACCATAATTGAAAAAGATTGGATACACATTTGCAAACCTAATTCTACGAGTGATATATATTGAACGTTTGCAGACCAAAGAGAGAAGGTTTTGATGCGTGTAGAGTGAAGAACAAACTTGGAAAAACTCAAGAAAAGTGGTGATCTGATTCCATATTTCCAAGCAATTTTAAGACTCCCAAGCCATCTCATTCGCTTCCTGGGAGTACAAGGAGTCTATACCAATCAAAAGCAAGCGTTTTTGTGCCCAGAAACGCAAAGTAAGTGCTTCACGACCTCCCTCCCTTTTTGAAATCCAATATCGTTATTTTGGCATTTGTAGCATGAATGCTTTATATATTCTGAATCTTTGAAGAATTTGCAAGTTAATGGTAACAATTAATTGCGTTTTAGCTAAATGTACAGAGATCCACCATTGTTAGGGTTTCTTGTTGCGTTTTGGGATTTTCGTGTATAGGTAAAATTGGCTTAAAAGAAAGGTGCCATGATATTCACAAGGCTAAGGCGAATTGGTCTGTGGCATTAGATTTCATTTATCATGCTTGTAGGTGATTTTGAAAACTGCAGGGGTTATAGCTACGGACCTTTGTCTGTAGGTAAAAGTCCATAACTTTTACCAACGGAGAGAGGAAGAAGAAGACCTGCGTGGCACCACCCCATTTTCCCGTTTGAGTTCTGGCATGCGCTTTTTGTTTTATCCTCCACTAACTCACGTTATTACATATTATTAGTTGTTATTATTTCAAAGACAAATGAACAGCGTGGCACAGTTGGCAACAAGGTGATGGTTTGAAGCTTGAGGACATGGGTTCGATCCCAGGCCCTAGCAAAAATGCTATTTTCTTGTTTTCTTGTTACAGATCCAGTGCACCCTTGGTCCAAGCATCCACCATACGCCTTCAACGCTTAGTCAGCCAGATGTCCATGCGTTGGATCCAAAGGTCATCATCTGAGGGTCTACCAAAGTCCTTAGTCAAAGTGCAGCGCTGGATCCAGGAGGGTCAACGTGGACCCTTGCTTTTGGGCCCCAAAGATGCTATTGGCACCCCCCCCCCCTCAATTGCTGATCACCAGGCCCATTTTCTCATTCTTTTTCTTTTATCTTTTCTTTCAATTGTTTTAATTAATTAATTTTCTCACAAAATTAATTTCTTTTTATCAAAAATCATAAAACCAATTTTCACCAAATTAGAATTTAGGCTTTTTTTATTTTATCAAAAATTAATTCAATTATTTTAATTTAATTTTTAGGGAAATTATAATATTTTTGTAAATAAATTAAAACAAAATTAGAAAATTAGGTTTATTTGATTTTATTTTATTTTATTTTCTCAAAAAATAACCAAAATAACAAAAATAGGTTAAATTTAATTAATTTTCTTAATTTAATTAATTAGTAATTAGGTTTGTATTTATTTAATTTAAAACCTTATTTTCTTAAAATAATCAAAAACAAGCTTGCCACACAATTTTCAAATTGGTCAGTTGTGGTCTCATGAGGGACATGAGCTTTCTTTAATAATTTGATCAATGCTCGGGCATGAGCATCAGAACAAAGTAGCAAAGATAACATGGATATCTTGGAAGGGGTTTGTCCCAGCTGTTCCACTATCTTGAAATCACTACTCTTTATAATTTTCAAGATTTCATCCATTTCTTGAGCAGAAGGTTCCTCGGCAGCAATGTCTTTTACGAACGTTTTTTTGTATCAACATGCTCAACTACTTTCTCTTTTCCCACTGTGTCAGCACTAGGCTTAGCAGCGGTGATGCAAACAAGTGCCATTGTAGTAATTGAGGGTGAAATGTTGGGCAAAAAGATTCTCCCAGTTCTGGTCACCTTACTAGAGCCAGTAATATTACCAATGTCATCAGCCTTGCTTTCTTCAAACCAAGCATCTTGCTTTATTCCATGGTAACACACCTCAACACCATAGTTCCACGACACTGCTTTGTTGGAAGAGTAAGGAATTGGCCCAGGGGAAGTAATTATCAGAGGAGCAACAATTGGTTTATTCGAAATCCTGATAGGACCCTTTGAGGAGATCCTAAAATGCTTGTTTGAAATTGTTATGATGGAGAGGTATTTAATCTTATTGGTCAAACTTTTGACGGACGGAGTTTTCTCAAATAGGATCTCATGACTATTCATCAGGCGTTGAACACCTTCTTTCATCCATTCATATCTATTAACTTGTTTGGTGCAGCAATCACAGTCCTCCAAACAGCCATGGAAAACCTTGGCTCTCAGCAAGTTCTTTTTGACAATGGTTAACGGAGTAGTTAGATCTTCGATGGAGGAAACAAAAATGGTGTCTTCAATTGCATTGACACCTTTGCCATGGTTTGGCATTTGTGCCGTTATCATATTGGAAATTGTAGGCGGATCAAATTCGATTGTCTTATTGTCTATTAGGTCTTGAATTTTGCTCTTCAGTGCCCAACATTGATTGGTCTCATGCCCCGGGCTATTTGAATAATATGCACACTTGGTATTTGGATTGCATTTAGGTGAGGAGGTGTTCGGATTGGCCAGAGGACCACGCAGTATCACCAAGTTAGCCTTTAACAGGTGTTGTAAGGCTTGGGATAGCGACATGCATATCCTTGTGAATTGTCTTCGTAGAGCCTCAAATTGTTGATGATTGGAAGATTGTCTTTCAACAAGAGTAGGGTTGGAAATCAAAACAGCATTAATGGACAGACGGTTATCCTTATTGATACAGGCCCTTTCCCCATACACATCATTAGTTTATTTCTTCCCAGTGAAGGGTTTCTTTACGGGATTGAAGGTGGAAGCATATGCCATGGGGATTTTCCCTTTTGATACCACTTTCGACCCTTTCACCGGTCAGGATCAGCTCAGTGAAACCGGACGAAGAACACCCAACCAATAAGTTGAAAAATGGACCAGATAACGTACCCATAAACATATCAATATGTTCCCTATCATTTAATGGTGGTTGGACCCTACTGGCAAGATCCCTCCACTTTTGAGCGTACTCTTTGAATCCTTCATTTTTACCCATCATCATGTCTTGCAGTTGAAATCTAGTTGGTTCCAGGTCGGCATTGTATTGGTATTGGTGATAGAACACAGTGGCCAAGTCTTCCCAGGTGTGAATACGGGAACCCTCCAATTGGTAAAACCACTCTAGTTGAGTCCCAATAAAGCATTCTTGAAAGAAATGGACCCAGAGTTTCTTGTCGGTGGTGCGCAGTTGTATTTTGCGCACGTAAGACTTCAAATGAAGCTTTGGGCAGGAAACCCCATCATATTTAACGAAGACTGGTATCTTGAATTTATGGGGAATGACAACCCCAGATATTAAACCCAAATCATCAAAATCCAAACCAGGGATGGCTTAAATCTCAACAGCCTCCAGTCTATCCTCTAGCTGCTTATACTTATCGTCGACAGGAGAATACTGCTCATCAAAATAATCTTTATCATCGGACACTCGATCATTGACACACCCAGCCTGGGTACTTCTTGCTTCTCCAATTTGATTTTCGTATTCCTTAGACGAATCTTCAACTACTGGTATCTGGTGGATCGGCTCTCTGAATCTTTTACCCATGTTGACTAGGGCTTTCCTTTTTGGTTTCTTTTTGGATGCCAGCAACGTCATCAACTCTTGTTGCCCCTTGGCCAGGGTCAGCAGAGTCTCTTGAAACTGGGAATTTTGTGCTTGCAGGTCTTTCATTGTTTTCTCGATATCCATCTTACTGAAATAAACAGCAGAAAGATAAGGAAACCTGTTGTGGAAAACCTGTTGTGTTATGATGCATGACAAATGTGCATGCAAATGATTTCAAGGATTTATAAGATTTAAATTTGTCTAGACAAAGAATGAACAAACGTCAAATTGCATTAATTAGTTCAAAATGGTTACAACGTGCCTCTTGGGCTTACAAGATAAATTCCTAAGATAAAAAGGTCGAACGCATCCTCTTTCGTGCAAGGTAGGCGTTCAAGCTTTGTTCTTCATGAAGTTGCCTTGTAAGCTCCAAAACCCTTTTCTCGATAGCTTAGAATTGAGCTTTGAAGGTGTCTCGCTCTTCCTTTAGCTGAATCCAACCCTTTTGCAAGTTTTCAAGAGAAATAGGCATGTTGAGATAGAGGACAGTATACGGGACATCTCCTTCAGCAACAAGCTCCATGATAACAGGTAGGATGGAGGGGTAAGGCATTACGAGCTTCTGAGCACGAGCTCGTACCCACCTAAGATAAGGCTCGAGGGGTATGGAATTCTTGTGTCCTAGCGTCTTACTATCCACCTTGTTTACCATCCTCCAAGCTCGTACAAACCTCTGACGGTAGCCTTGATCATTGTTGTCATAGTCGAACACCACTCCTTGGATGAGCATATCATGAGGACCATCTCTTCGAGCATACCCAAATTTCGCAAAGCTAAGCAAGGGTTGTAAGTGATCCCTCCCCTAATGCCAAGCAAAGGGACATTAGGGAATTCCCCACAACAGTCGATGATAGTAATGTACTCCAAGGATCAAGAACACCAGTGAATATCCAAATGTCTGAGTGATATCAACCTATTATACCACCTTAAACCTTGCTCATTCTTCAACACGTATCGGGGGAGATGCGAAACAAACCACCTAGCCAATAGAGGAGTGCAACACATGAGGGTTCCTATTTTCCTCATGGTGCGAGAGTGGAGAGAATGTAGGATATCTCCCAACAAAGTTGGCACCGGATTGCGAGACATGAAGATTTTGACAACATTTACATCTATAAGTTGGTCAGGATTTGGAAATAGTACCATCCCATAGGTGAGAAGGGCCAAGATTTCTTCAAATGCTTGTAAATCTAGAGTGTTCCAACAATCTTAAGCTTTCTCCAATAGGAACTTGGCTAGGAACCCTTTGACACCACTTCTTGTTTCCCAATTAGCCGTGACGTCAGATTGTTGCAAGTGTAGCGCTCGGGCGATCTCTTCAGGGCTTGGGTTTCTTTCAGTACTTCTGAAAGGTAGTTGATTGAGAATAGGAATCCTCGAGAGTTGAGAGAATTCTTCTATAGTAGGTACAAGCTGGTAAACGGGAAAGGTGAAGCAATGGTGCAAAGGGTCGAAGAATTGGAAAAGCACCTTCATCATATCTTCGTCAATGCTTGAGATAACCAAGTTGAGAAGGCGACCATGTCTTTCGGTGAATGAAGAACTCTCAGGAACCCTCGATGCTAACTCTTTGAGTTGAGAAGGAATTCTTACGAGATTAACTTGGATAGTATTCTTGCGAGTGGAAGCCATGTCCTACAAAATAGAACAAAGATAAAATCCCAATAATCCTTGAAATGGTTAGTGTAAAAATGCAATGGTATGATGTTATGATATTATGTACAAGCAAGCATATACACACAAAGAAACAAGTCCTTAGGTTTAGGCTTGTATGGAGTTTATAGGTAAGTACCCTCTTGAAGTTTAGTTGGTCCAACCTGTCCTAGAAAGTAATCAGGTTCTAGGGGATCTCAATATCACTGATCTTTCTTCATCAGGCATTGTTTCAACGCAAGCCTCTTTAATGGCGACCTAAATATCCCAAAAGTCCGATCTCAATGAGCATAGTATTGAGTATCAACCAACTTCAGACTACACCAAAGTCGGCTACCTCACTACTTCCTAAAGGCCAAGTTGTTCAAGTAAAGGTTCTAAGGTCAGTTAGTGCTTCATAACACCACACAGCGGCCCCGTATTATCCTTGACTACTCAAGGGCTACCGGTACCAACAAATGTGTCACACTAACATAGCTATTTCTTAGACCATATCGGTATACCCCGCACAGTTTCCACAACTTATTGCTACTTACCTACAAGGTATCCCAAATCCAGTCAGAGGATCAAAACAAGCCCAAACAAGGAACCAGAATGTAAAGCAAACAAGTCAAACAAATAAAAGCAAGTAAAGGTGATCTAGCCCTAAGGTAACCCCACTTTTAGAATTCTCTCCAGCAGAGTCGCCAATTCTGTAATATGGTGGGAGAACTGACTTGGGATGTTTTTGCCTTTGATCATAATTGTTGCGAATAGCAAGAGTCGCCACGAACTTTTCTTTTATCCAACAAAGGAAAGGGTGAGAAGAACATGAAAGACCTTTGAGATTATTTCTTGAGTTCGGGGGGTAGATTATGAAAAGGGAAGGTGTTAGTACCCTTTTCATCCATAGTTATTTATGGGCTCTTAGTTGTTTTCTAGATCATTGCTTTTGTTTGAAAGTGTGCTTTGTGGTGGGTTTTGAAAGTATTTTTGAAAAGCACCTTCGTTTAGACAAACTTTGTAATGATTCTCGTTTCTATAAGAATGTATAAAAAGTGTTTGACTTTTGAAAATATTTCATGTTTTGAAAGTGTTTAGCGTGTGTTTGAAAATATGTTTGTTTTTTTGAAAATGAGCAAGCAACTAAGAACGTTTCTACCTACTCAAAAGTCTTTTGTTCTTCTCCTCCTCATTTAGATGTTACTATCTTACCATTGATTGGTAATAAGCCTTATCTTTGGATGTAAAGGGACGAACATGGGTCATCGTATAGACATGATAGCAATGTTGTGAGATTTCTTAGCATTTCTCTTGAGGGACTAAGATAAATTGTAAGGCAACATTTGAAGCGTCATTGAGGGACTATGATCTTGTATTTTTGATTGTTTTTGATAAGACGTCTCACATGCATAACATGACCATTTTCATAAGGCAACAAGTGGAGTTAACCCTAGAGATGAAAGTGTGCAAGTGTTTGTATTTCATGCTTGGTTTATCTTGGATTAGTGTTTTCTAAGATTAATTTTATCTTCCCATACAAATCCTACTTTACTAGTATTTGTATGAAAGCGATAAATTACGGAAAGTAAATATTATACGCTATTACAATCACTTGGGGATGGGGTATACAAATTTACAAATGGGGATTGCAAGAAATTAAAGTCCTAATTATCTATTACAATCATATTGAAATAGTATTCAAGAAATGTAAAATAGACTTGTTTTGTGTTTGTTAAGATAAGAAATAAATTTGCTTAAGAAAATATTTTTAGTCTTTTTTTTGTTTTAAAAGAAATAAAGCAAAGTGTATGAATATAAAGTATTTTTGGTGTTTTTTTATTAATGAAAATAAAAGTGATGATAAAAATAATAAGAGAAAAAAGAACCAGAGTCAGCGCATTGCTGAAAGGATAGAGATAAGAAGAAACAGAAGTTCTGACTCTGGTGCGCTGCAAATCAGAAAGAAAATATTAGCGGAAATGGGGAAGGCCAGAAGTTCTGGATCCGGACGCACTAAAGTTTTGGGGTTGCTGAGAACAAAGGAAATCCTAGAAGTTCTGATTGCTGAGAGAGCCTAGAAGTTCTGGTTGTTTGAGAGAGTCTAGAAGTTCTGATTGCTGAGAGAACCTAGAAGTTCTGGTTGCTGAGAGGGTCTAGAACTTCTGATGCACCTGGAAACCTAGAAGTTCTAGTGTTACTGGAAGGCTAGAAGTTCTGGTAATGGGTAAGTGATGTGTTAATGTTGTTGGATGAGAATATCTAGAAGTTCTGGTCCAGGAGTACTGTTTTGACAAACAAGTGGAAGGGTTTATCTAGAAGTTCTGGTCCAGGAATATTGTTTGACAAATAATGGGGGAAAATGTCAAGAAATAAACATAAAAAGGTGTTTCTGGGGCTAGAACTCAAGACCCTTAACATTAATGTCTTATGCGCGCGCTCTCTACCACTGAGGTGGCTATACATCTAGTATAAGAAGCAAAAACATAAACATATATTACAAAGTAAGTTCTGATGATGAACTTCATCTTCTTCTTCGTGCCAACCAGAGTATCTGCAACTTAGTTATTTCTCAATAAAAAATGGAAAATGCAAACATAAAAGTTATGCAAAATTTCATCATGATTTCAGAAATACAAAGCATCAAAACTATAAACCAGATGTAAGCATGAATTTGCTAATCCTAATTTTGAACCCTAATTTCCTCAAGAAGTTATGATCTGAAATTCTCTCTACTTAGGTCATATAAATGAAATCTATAAATATGTATAGAATCAGAACCATGATATCTACATTGTATCTTTGAAAATGCAAGCCTAACAATGCTTAAGTAACGAGATAAAAATTAGAAGAAACTTACCTTGCAGCTGGAAATTATTCTGTGAATTAGAGCCTAGTTCAGACTGTTGTGATGTTCTGGTCAGCTTCCTTAAGTTCTCAGAAAGCTAAAGCAGCTCTTAACTTGAGCTATGAATGGTGGGAAAGTTCTGGAGCAGTCAAGGTGCAAAGTTCTAGTTCTTTGAAATAGAGAGTGGTGAAGACTGTTTTATAGTTTAAAAAAAGAGGTTGGGAAAGCTTCTATGTGTATACTAGAAATTGTATGGATGATTTTATCAAGAAACACACAAGAAAAATTTGAGTTTGGATGCAAAAATCAGAAACTAGCAGGTTTCGTGTTTGGGCTGCAGTTTCAAGTTTTTGGGAATTTTCAGCAAGGTTTCAGGGCCTTTTTTCTCAATATTTTCGAATCCCCTAACAGTTGCAAATGAAGTTTAATTTATAGGCAAAGGTTTTAGAAGCTTGGATAAGTCAAGGGTACAACCATCATGCGTTATGGCTCGTTGACTTGTTTTTGAAGCAAGTTTAGACAAGTATGGTTTCAAGACAAAGTATAGTGGTTAGCAGCTTTAACCACGCCTAATCTGATTTTGTAGGCATGATTTATGGAGAAGTACACTCAGAAACAAAATTAAAGTATGGGCCCAAAATAAACTTTGTACAAAAGTTTACTTTCCAAGGACAGCGATGGTACTTTCATGCCACACATGGGAAGATCTTTTGGATAAAGGTTTAAACATTGGGATAAAGACTCAAAAGTGGGTGTGAGCATTAAATGATGATGAGATTTAACAAGCAAGGAGACTTGCAACCTAAGATTATGCAACCTAGATTGAAACCGGATCAGAAGTTTAGCATAAACATAACTTAGATTAAGAACAAATGTCCAACTTTTGATCTTTGATTTTCCATGCTCCAGCGTGATCTGAAGAAGTTCTTAGACTTTTCAGAAAGCTTGTAACATGCTTTGTAAACCCTCTTTGAATCATCTTTACAAACTCTGATTGTACCTACGTGAAAACTGGCCCATAAGTTTTAACCAAATTCTGACTTGGAAAGGCTCAAAATTTATTAAGTGTTTTAGTTTCATGGCCGTATCTTCAAAGATTTATAACTTGAAATCCCAGCATTTCTATGAGAAGTTCTGTTCTGCAATGTTTTAGATCTCATTGAGATCTACAACTCTTGTGTTAGAAGTTCTTCCTGAATCATCTTGCATCATGATGAAAATCTGACCAGAAGTTATGAACTTATCACACTTTCTTAACACTTAGAAAAATGTCTAAGTGTTTAGAATTTTGACTTTTCCAAAGTAATTTTGACTTTTGATTTTCTTGGTGAACCAACTTCATATTCTAACATGTCTTGATGAAATGTGATTTTTGAAACCTGATTTTGATCCAAAAGTCAAAGTTTAACTTTTCAGTGTGTATTTTGACCATTTTGCCCTTGTGCCAATCCAGACCTAAATTGATGTATCAGTGCTGCAAACTTGAGTCATGGGAAATCTTGTGAGGAAATTTTTTAGAAATGAGAGGGCAAATTTTGGGGTACAACAGCTGGATGAATGTAGCCATCAGTTACTATGGCCCAAAGATCAGCATCATAAGCTAGAAAGGAACTTTCGATTCTGTCTTTCTAGTAATCGAAGTTTTCACCATCAAATATATGAGGTCTACTGTTGATTTTGTCTTTCTCATCATAGTTGTTGTTTTGAACTGATTATGCCATAGTGTTTTTCTTGCTATGATCTTTTTCTGACACGGTTAAGTGTTAGCACCCAGAACTAGGCGCTCTGGTGCTAATTGAAGGATATAAAAACACAAGATAAGGAGTTTGAATTAGGGTTTTCAAAAATTAAAACAATATAATGCGTTGGTTATCCTAGTTTGCTTGAACACGGAGCTATTCCAGTCCACTGGTCAAGGTGATTTTTCCTCTCTCAATCGAGGTCTTAATCCACTAATCAATGATGATTACAAATCACGAAGACAACCGTCAACGTCTTCTTGAGATCAAACCACAACTCGATTTCTCAAGGAAAAATGTGTTTACAAATGCTTCTAACAAGCTATATCACAACTGTGATGTTTACACAAATTATAGCACAACAAATAACTTAAGAGAAAAAACATGAGAGTGTTTAAAGCGCTCTTTTTTAGTATGCGTGAGAGTTTTGTTTTTTATTCATCTTCATAGTTCCCTTTATATAGAAAAGGTTCAAAGATCCATTGGAGACAATATGATTATTTTGGAAGGTTGAAGATTTGAGGTTTAATATCCTTTCCAAAAATAAAAATGTTGTTCACATTCATAAAGTTTCAAGCATTACTTTCTTGATCCTGTATTGATTGACATTAATGTGATGTTGGATCTATAGACCTTCAGAGTATTCAAAACTTTGAGTGTTTGGTCTTAGAACTTCAATTTGATAAATATGTTGAAACTTATTTATTCTTTCAAAATTTTCTTATCAGAGTATAACTGGAAGCTTGGTGGTTCAAAAGTTAGACTTATGCATCATAACTTCTTTTACTGGTGTGTTACTTTTAGTTTCGCTTCTGAGTTTCTTATAAGCATGTTCTCTTCAGAGCTTCATATCTGTTTATTCACGTCATTATCTTCTTAGCTTTCATCAGAACTTCTCTGTACATTCAATCAAACGAGAGTGCATGATTGTTCATCACAATAATTATGTATTTGTTATCATCAAAACTATGAAATAGATGTAGAACCAAACTATGTTCTAACAAATATAAGGATTAGAGTTTTGGAAGTATTTTAAGTTTATAGTGTTTGAGTTCTTTGTGTGTCACTCATGTATCTTTTGATGCTTTAAGTTTGATTGATTGTTACTTGATTTTATTAAGTTATTATTCTCACTCATGAGCTTTTAAGCAGTGAGTTCAGTAACGTTCTTAGTTGAAGTTTTTAAGCAAAACTAAGTATTGTTTATTTGAAGTTTAATATTTGTTGGGTTTTTAAGTATAGTCACAAGGTTTGTGGCTGTAGGTATCACTGCGGTGATTGGAAGTGAGAGAGGATTCTCATATCTAGGAGGTTCCTAGGTAGAAGTTGTATAAGGTATTGATTAGGAGAGAAGTTGTAAACTAGGATTTTTTAGGGTTTGAACTAATATTATCATAGTGGATATCCTTCTTGGCTTGGTAGCCCCTAAAGTAAGTGACATTGCACTTTCAGTATTTTATTTTCCTGCATAATTCTTCTTCTAAAAGTTGTTGTTTCGGGAATAGATGTTTTAACATCGACATTGTGTTGGTGTTAGGACATTTGTCTTAACATATATACTGCAAGTGCTAAAATTTCATGGGTCTCTAAATAAAGTAGTGATTTATGGTGGAGCATGTGGTGATGATAGTAAAGCAGAAATCGAAATATATGTCGACTCTGATTATGCAGGTGTTGGCTCCTAAATTCGACACCCTTGTTTGTTATCATATAGACCATTGATTATGAGTCAGAAGGTTTCCTACATAAGGAGGCTTCGACTAAATGATCATGTCGAAGGGTCATCAAAGAATGACAAGATACTTAGAGAAATTCCTTTAAGTTGGAATCTTGTTGTCTTCGACGTCGAAGGAACCTCTCGACAAAGGTCCCTGATGCCCAAGGTCGAACCGTTTGAGATTTGAATTGTTGGAGGGAAAACGGTTCCCAGCAGTTACCAAGTGCAACGTGCCGAGAACAGAAGCGTCGAAGGCTGTGAGCGTGCCATGTGGCGTCATCTCAAAGCAGTGTAACTGCCCAGCGGTTACTTAGGATTTGTTTTAGTATAAATACTAGTTGTTTACGTAGTTTTCGCGTGTGTTCATCATCTTATACAAGTCACTCATTTAGATTCAAGTACCCAGCGTGAGAGAAAGAATCATTGAGAATGTATGTGTGAAACACCATTTAAATTAATTAAAGTCTTTTATATTCAAGCAATTTATCGCTTTTCATTTACTTATCTCCGTCGAAGCCTTTTACTTAACGCTTTTATTTGTTCTATCAAGCTTTTCTTCATGCAATTTACTTAAAGTGTCTTTACTTTACTGGCATTAATCACCATTAGGATTAGTCAAACTCCAAAAAATCAACCATGTCTTAGGATCAATCTGATCGATCCTGCTAGTCACCAAATAAGTAACCTTTTGGAAGATCAGCGGTTGTTTACCAATTTCCACGGTAAACAAATTGGCACACCTGGTGGAACCTTGTATTGATTTTTATGATTAACCATTTTATATAAAATATCCTCCTTTTTCGAGAGTATTGCATGTTATTGAGAAGTGGTAGAATATACACCAACGAAACCAATACTAGGAGAAGAAGTGAAGAGATGGAGAATCCGCCAAACAATGGAGAAATCCCACAAACAAATGTGGGAGCAACGGTAATCCCAACCGTAAGCGAAGCGGTAACCGCTAGTTCAACGCCAGCAGTAACGGTTACACAAACGGGGCCATTACCTCCATTTACAGGCCCCATAATGCCTTTGGGAACTCCCCCACCAAGGGAAACCAAGGAACTAGGCCATATGTTCCCCCAGGTTTTTCGACAGTCGGTTTAAATCGAGAACCACTCTATGGAATGCCAACTTCTGAATTGGCTAGCCTGACGAATGCTACGTCCACTTTTTCAGACCCTTTGGTGAGCGCCTCTTCGCCACTCCAAGGCTCTGGGGTTGGTATGGCGAACAGGGGTAGGACCTAACTCTTAGGAGGAACGTCCCAAGTAATGCATGGCCTTACGAATGCCTCGACAGCAGTCTTGAGGCAGCAAATGGACGAAAGCAACCACGATATGGTTCAAATGTTGGCGCAAACTTTAAGCACAGTGCTAAATCCTCTAATACAGAATACCACCCAGTCGAATCAGCAGATGACAGCACAAATGTCGCGTCTGGCTGACTTTTTTGGGGTACCCCAACCTATTCGACAGCCTCAAAGGGCACAGATAAGGGGAAACCAAGGTATACTTCTAGAGGAAGAAACCACCATTAACCAAGTCCAGCAGCCTGTCGAAGAAAACCTTAGGGTACGAATGGAACAACCCGGGGTCGAAGAGCCTAGAGTCATAGCCCCGGAAGTAAGGATGGTTAATAGAAACCAAAACGCTGACGAAGTAGTTCAGCAAATCCAATACCAGAATATGGGTTTGGAAAATAACTTGACATCCATGATTGAAAGAATCATGATGCAAAATGGGATGAATACGGGCCTCCGTAGGCCCAACTTCACATCCCCACTGTCGGAATATGTGTTACAAATGGACTTGCCTCCTAGATGCAAAGTCCCTAAGTTTACTAAGTTTTCAGGGGACACCACAGAATCCACTGTCGAGCATGTGGCAAGATACTTAATCGAAGCAGGAGAAATTTCAAACAATGAGAACCTGAGGATTAAGTATTTCCCAAGTTCCCTAACAAAGAATGCGTTTACTTGGTTCACAACTCTCCCCCCCCCCCCCCCCCCCCCCCAATTCGATCCACCATTGGACCCAGTTGGAGAGATTATTCCATGAGCAATTCTACATGGGGCAAACCAAGATAAGCCTGAAAGAGTTGGCCAGCGTAAAGAGGAGATTCACTGAACCTATAGACGAATACCTAAATAGGTTTAGATTGCTCAAGGCAAGATGCTTTACGCAAGTGCCAGAGCATGAGTTAGTCGAAATAGCCGCAGGTGGTCTAGATTACTCCATTAGGAAGAAATTAGACACTCAGTACCTGAGGGACATGGCCCAATTGGCCGATAGGGTTCGACAGGTCGAACGCCTTAAAGCTGAAAAAGCTAGGGCGACGAAAACTCATAAAAGAGAAAGGATAGCGTATGTCGAAATGGACGATGAAGATCCGGAAACATTCGACGAACCTATAACTGTCGAAGAAAGTGAGGTCGATTTAGCTGAGTTAAAACAAGGGCCACCATACTCTTGCAAACTACTAGTCCCCTCAAGTGGGAAAAACCCCACTGGTCCTGAAAAAGCCAATGATAGGTTCCCTAAAAAGACTTACAATTTTGATATTACAAAATGTGATGAAATTTTTGACTTACTTGTAAAAGATGGCCAAATGATAATACCCCCAGGGGTAAAAGTGCCTCCTCTTGATCAAAGAAAGAAAAGAGGCTATTGTAAATATCATAACTTTTTGGGCCATAAAACATCTCAATGTTTTCTTTTCAGGGATCTCGTGCAAAATGCTATCGAAGAAGGGAGGTTGAAGTTCGCTGATAAGACCCCCATGACTGTGGATTCTAACCCTTTACAGGCTGAAGCCCACTATGCTGAACCTTCAGAGGTGAATGTGATCGAGGCTTCCAGGAGTCAGGTGAAAAGGCCAGGAATAACTATGGTCGAAGTCACCAAAGATCATATCAACATGCCAATCTTTGGCAGTTTTTCTGGGAATCTTTCTAGAAAGACAATCGAAACAGTCCAAAAAGCTGTTGAAGACCCAAAACTGGAGACGGGTGGAGCCTCAAAATATGGAGCTAAACCCATTTCCTACTTGGCTGCAGCGCAAGGCCAGACAGAAGACCTGGAGGCCCAAATGAAGCAGATGACTCTTGCTACTAAAGACAACATGAATGTCAACATGGTCGAAATCTCTCAATCAAAAGTTTCAGAGGAGGCCATTAGGCAAGAGCAAGCAAACAGAACGGCTTTCCCTCGGGAAAACGAAAATCTGGCAGAATTCTTGCAACGATGCCAGAAGAAAAAATCAGAAGTAATGTTGTGTCCTCGATGCAGCTCTATTTTTGACAAGAAAGCTGCTGAACACATCGAAGGTGTGAGAGCAGTAAACAAAAGAAGGGAAGGTCCTGATGTTCGACATGATCCCAGAAGAACCTACCAAAAGGGTTCAAATCAAGAAAAGAGGCCACTAACTTTCAGGCCTCCAACCAATGTGCCAGTTGATACATGGCTCAAAACATCGAGTCGAAAAAGACCTAGCGAAGAAAGGTGGTATTCCTTCGAAGTGCCAAGAGGTTCATCTTTGACACTCAAGAAAGAACCTCATGTTGTTGCCTCCAAAGTGACCCAAGTATCAAGTAACTACAAGGGAAAGAATCCAATGTCTCGATCCCAGTGGAGAAGATACCAAAGGCGGCGCAAGGCTGAGAGGGAAGCTATCAACGAACCAAAGCCAGAGTCAAGTTCAAATGTCCCACAGCTAAAGCAAAGAAAGCCTTTGGAGAGGGAACCAGTGACCAATAGGCTGGTATGGCCTAACCAAGGCGAAGTTGGTGACAAAGATGGCTCTGAGTCAGATGACACCTTAGATATCATGGTGAATATAGTCTCAGTTTTGCCAAGAGAGTTCAATCACCAGATGGAGGTCGAATCGAACGACTGGGAAGTCGAACAAGAAATGGCCAAGCATAGGCCAGTATGCTACTTCGTCATGGATAATGGCTGCACTGAAGAGCAAAATGGTTTCTTCAAACCACCTACTGAGGCGATGAAAAGTCACCTCAAGCCTTTATTCATAAGGGAAAAACTCGAAGAAGCCACTGTAAACAAGATCTTGGTGGACTGTGGGGCAACCATTAACATAATCCCCCACTTCATGCTAAGAAAAATAGGCAAGAGTGATGAAAACATTAAGCCTCATAACATGGTCTTATCGAACTACGAAGGCGGAATAGGGACCACTATGGGTGTGATCCAACTAGACCTCAAAGTAGGATCCATCCTTTGACCAACTATGTTTATGGTCATATCGGCTAAACCAAATTATAATCTATTGTTGGGCCGAGAATAGATACATGGTGTTGGAGCAGTACCATCATCAATGCACCAAAGGTTAATATTATGGCGTCCTGATGGAATTGTCGAGAATATAGAAGCAGATCAGAGCTACTACTTGGGCGAAGTAAATCACCTAGGGAGAGCTGACTTCAATAAAAATTTGGCTCACATTGGGCCATGCCCAGCACCTGACTTCGACATGGCGCCAGCGCCAAATGCTTTTTGTTCCTTGTACCTGCACCCTGATCATGGGTTTCAATGGGACAAAGAAGACTTGTCCCACATTGATTTCAGTGGGCTAACTGACATCCAGCCAACTGGTTAGGGAAGTGAATTCAGTGATAATGACTGAGTCACAAGCACTACAGCGAATTTCGGCTTACGTAGCCGAAACAAGGATAATAGCGACTCTCGAAGCCGAAGTAAAATATATGGCCACCCAGGCCAACGACCAAGAGTTACCTTCTGCAGGTCCTGGAAAAGATTTCGACCCATAACCACCAGATATAGGCCCTGGAAAAGATTTCGACCCAGAACCTCCTGATATCATGACAGAAGGAATGCAGGAGCAAAGGCTCGACGCCATCTATGACGATGAGCCTTTGGGATTCGAAAAGGACCCCCTGGCGAACAACATCAAAATGTTAGCACAGGATCCTTTAGAAGAAATCAACTTGGGCGAAGGGTTAGAGAAAAGGCCCACTTACATCAGCGCCAAAATAGACCCAGAGCTCAGGTTTGAAGTCATCCAATTGTTAAAGGAGTTCAAGGACTGCTTTGCATGGGATTACGACGAGATGCCTGGTCTCGACAGAGGATTGGTAGAACTTCAGTTGCCAATCAAGCCTGGGAAAAAGCCAGTCAAGCAAAGTCCAAGACGCTTCGCTCCAAAAATACTGTCGAAGATCAAAACGGAAGTCGAAAGACTGCTGAAGTGCAAATTCATACGAGCTACGAGGTATGTCGAATGGATTGCAAACATTGTGCCAGTAATTAAGAAAAATGGCACATTGAGGGTGTGCATGGATTTCAGAGATTTGAATGCTGCAACACCCAAAGATGAATATCCTATGCCTGTGGCGGAAATGCTAGTCGATTCTGCCGCTGGCCATGAGTACCTGAGCATGCTCGATGGTTACTCAAGATACAATCAAATTTTCATTGCTGAAGAAGATGTGTCGAAAACAGCTTTTCGATGCCCCGGGGCTTTAGGCACTTACGAATGGGTAGTGATGCCTTTTGGCCTAAAAAACGCTGGGGCAACATATCAACGAGCGATGAACTCTATCTTCCATGATTTTATTAACACTTTTATACAAGTATATATTGATGATATTGTTGTAAAATCTGTTTCCAGGAAGAACCATATAGACCACCTTCGACAATCATTTGAAAGAATGAGAGAACATGGTCTGAAAATGAACCCTTTGAAGTGTGTGTTCTGTGTGAAAGCTGGAGATTTCTTGGGCTTTGTCATCCACAAGAAAGGAATCGAAATCAACCAGAACAAGACAAAGGCAATCTTGGAAGCGAAAGCGCCAACGAACAAGAAGGAACTGCAATCCCTGCTGGGCAAGATAAATTTCTTAAGGAGATTTATATCTAACCTAAGTGGAAAAGCTCAAGCCTTCTCACCCTTACTTCGATTGAATAAGGAAGGATTCGAGTGGGGGCAAGAGCAACAAGAAGCCTTCGACAAGATCAAAGGGTACCTCACCAAGCCGCCTATTTTGGTGCCTCCTTGTAGCAATAGGAGTATGAGATTGTACATAGTTGCATCCGACAAAACTTTGGGAAGCATGTTAGCCCAAGAAGATGAAAATTGAGTCGAAAGACCCATTTACTACCTTAGCAGAGTTTTGAACGATGTAGAAACTAGATATAGCGAAGTTGAAAAATTATGTCTATGTCTTTATTTCTCTTGTGCAAAGCTCAAACAATATATAAAACCAGTTGATGTGTATGTTTCGTCTCATTTTGATGTTTTCAAATACATGTTGTCGAAACCCATCTTGCACAGCCGAATTGGCAAGTGGGCGCTAGCATTAACTGAGTATTCATTGACCTTTATGCCTCTTAAGGCAGTAAAAGGGCAAGTGGTAGCAGACTTTATAGTCAACCACTCCATTCAGGTTGAAAATATAAATTACGTGGAGATAGAACCCTGGAAATTCTACTTCGATGGTTCCAGCCATAAAGATGGAACAGGAGTAGGGGTCTTAATTATTTCTCCAGGAAAAATTCCAACAACATTCAAGTACAAGATAGAAGGTACTTGTTAGAACAATGAGGCTGAGTACGAAGCTCTAATTATTGTCCTTGAGATATTGTTGGAATTGGGGGCAACTCGAGTCGAAATAATGGGAGATTCAGAGTTAGTCATTAAGCAAGTCACAAAAGATTATAAATGCATAAGAGAAAATCTTATTATGTACTTTGTGATAGCAAATCGTTTATTGAAAAAATTCGAAGTGGTTAACATTCGACACATACCTAGATTGGAAAACCAAGTAGCCAATGATTTGGCACAAATTGCATCTGGGTACAAAATTTCAAAAACGAGATTACAAAGAGCAATCGAAGTTCGAGAAAAAATAAAAGCAACCAGCCTGTCTCCAACAGATTTGGAATCGACAAGACTAGGGTATGCTGATCAAAGGAACTTTGAAATTTCATTCATAGACAATTTGTCAGAGCAGGATTGGAGGAAACCCATTGTAGATTATCTACAAAATCCAGCAGCTTTGACAGAACGAAAAATAAAATATAGGGTGTTGAGTTACGTACTCATGGGTAATGAGTTGTTCAAAAAGACGCCTGAAGGGGTATTGCTAAAATGCTTAAGCGAAACTGAAGCATACATAGCCCTTTCGACTATGCATGCTGGAGCATGTGGGGCTCACCAAGTAGGCCATAAGATGAAATGATTGTTGTTTCGACAAGGACTATACTGGCCCACTATCTTGAAAGATTGTGTTGAGTTCGCGAAGGGTTACCAGGAATGTCAAGTCCATACAGGCATCCAACATGTACCAGCAAGCAAACTTCACTCAATAGTGAAACCTTGGCCTTTTAGAGGATGGGCGTTGGATCTTATTGGAGAGATTCGACCAGCATCATCAAAGAGCCAGAAGTATATACTGGTAGGCATTGATTATTTCACCAAATGGATCGAAGCTATCCCTTTAGTCAATGCAGACCAAGAAAATGTCATTGAATTTATTCAAAAGAACATTATCTACAGATTTGGAATCCCTGAGACTATAAAAACTGATCAAGGGTCAGTGTTTACTGGTCGAAAGATGCAGGAATTCGCTCAAGAAACAGGCTTTAGACTCCTAACATCAACACCTTATTATGCACAGGCAAATGGTCAAGTCGAAGCAGCGAATAAAATAGTGATTGGCCTGATAAAAAAGCATGTAGGAAAGAAGCCAAAAAATTGGCATAAAACGTTAGACCAGATCTTGTGGGCCTGTCGAACGTCCCCAAAAGAAGCCACAGGTACAACACCATATCGGCTAACTTTCGGTCATGACGCAGTACTGCCAGCAAAAATTTGTCTTCAATCAGCAAGGGTTCAGAGATATCAAGATATTCCCTCTGAGGTTTATTGGGATATGATGTTAGACGAACTAGTAGATTTAGACGAGGAAAGACTACGAGCTCTCGACCTACTGAGAATTCAGAAGAAAAGAGTGGAAGACTCTTACAATAAGAAAGTAAAACCTAAGGCATTCTTGCCTGGAGAATTAGTTTGGAAGGTGATTCTCCCCATGGATCGAAGAGATCGAAGCATGGGAAAATGGTCACCCAAGTGGGAAGGACCGTTCAGAATTATTCAAATTTTTTCTAGTGGAGCTTATGAGGTCGAAGAGTTAAGCGAAGATAAAAGACTCTAGAGGGTAAACAACAAATATTTAAAAATATATAAACCTATGCTCCAAGAGATCAAAATAAATAACAGTTAATGACTAAGTTAACCATAAAAGCCAAAATGGAAAATGATATATTGATTAACCAAAATGGATGCATTGAATTACAAAATTACAGTACATGGTCAATGAGGTGCTGAGCAAATTAAAAAGGGATGGAAGCTTTAAGTTGAAGATATTTGGCTCGTTGCAACTCCATTCGTTTGTTACACAAGGCATTCGCCTGAGAAAGTTTGGCAATCTGGTCATCTAGGGCTTGGGCCCTTTCAGCGAACTCTAGGCCTCGAGTAACTTCATCTTAGCTCTCTGCGTCCGAAACGGTCGAAAGGAGTTCCTCTTTGCGCTTAGTGTTAGCATTTAACCTGGCCTCCAACTCCTCGATCTGCGCCCTTATAGAGGCGTTATCCTGATCTATGGCTTCGATTTCCTGCTGCTTGGACGTCTTCTGTTTCGACAATTCTGCAATTCGAGAAGTCGATTCAGCTACTTCAGTCCAAGCAGAAGAACTCTTGCCATGCAGTGTTTCGAGTTGGCTGTTGAACCCCCTTCGACGATTATAGTCCGCAGAGACTTGGTCAATAATGGAGTATAACTCCAAGATGAAGCTAGAAATCTCTGGAGAAACAGCAAGAAAATGAACTGCACCCGCTCATTTGGTGATTTAGCCGTTCTGAAGAATGGAAACGGTGCAGCGTGCATCCTCGATTTCGGGAAATAGTCATGATGACAATATGTGAAAGGACATCGGGCGTGCCAAATGCCTTACTGAAGTGACGTCTTGGGAACAGGTGAAATGATGACTTTTTGAGATTGTTAGTTGGTTGGTAGGAGACGAAAAGAACACAAACTAATTTGTGGCTGAGAGTGAAGGACAGGTGTCGAATGGAATCTCAAAGAATGCCTTTTTCTTTTTAGCGTCGAAATAAGACATTCTTGGGGGGCAATTTGTTGGCTCCTAAATTCGACACCCTTATTTGTTATCATATAGACCATTGATTATGAGTCAGAAGGTTTCCTACATATAGAGGCTTCGACCAACTGATCATGTCGAAGGGTCATCAAAGAATGACAAGATACTTAGAGAAATTCCTTTAAGTTGGAATCTTGTTGTCTTTGACGTCGAAGGAACCTCTCGACAAAGGTCCCTGATGTCCAAGGTCGAACCGTTTGAGATTTGAATTGTTGGAGGGAAAACGGTTCCCAGCAGTTACCAAGTGCAACGTGCCGAGAACAGAAGCGTCGAAGGCTGTGAGCGTGCCATGTGGCGTCATCTCAAAGCAGTGTAACTGCCCAGCGGTTACTTAGGATTTGTTTTAGTATAAATACTAGTTGTTTACGTAGTTTTCGCGTGTGTTCATCATCTTATACAAGTCACTCATTTAGATTCAAGTACCCAGCGTGAGAGAAAGAATCATTGAGAATGTATGTGTGAAACACCATTTAAATTAATTAAAGTCTTTTATATTCAAGCAATTTATCGCTTTTCATTTACTTATCTCCGTCGAAGCCTTTTACTTAACGCTTTTATTTGTTCTATCAAGCTTTTCTTCATGCAATTTACTTAAAGTGTCTTTACTTTACTGGCATTAATCACCATTAGGATTAGTCAAACTCCAAAAAATCAACCATGTCTTAGGATCAATCTGATCGATCCTGCTAGTCACCAAATAAGTAACCTTTTGGAAGATTAGCGGTTGTTTACCAATTTCCACGGTAAACAACAGGTTGTATGGATTCCAAAAAATCTATTTCTGGATATGTTTTCACTATGTTTGAAACAAAAATTAATTGGAAAGAGACACTTCATATGGTTGTAGCCTTATCAACCAATGAAGCTGAATATATTTCCCCCATTGAAGATGTGAAAGAAGAATTGTGACTTAAAGGTTTTGCTAAGGAGCTGAAGCTATAAGGTTGAGTTATCATTGTTAAATTTGATTGTTGTACCCTAAAATTTGTCCTCCCATATTCTTCAAGATCTGTCAAGATCAATCTTCAAAATGGCTCAAGGGTTGCACAGTCCAAATGCCTCCTAAGCCAATCAAAAACTAGGGTTTTGGTTCTCTCAAGAAATTGGAGGTTTTCAATGGTCCAATCAAGTCCCATAGGCCTATATACATTGCCAAGCATCTACATGCCAAGTCTCAGGACTCACAGAGGCCAATTGCACAGTCAAAGGTCCCATTTGCTTCACAGTCAACTGTAGGGGTAAAATGGTCATTTTACAGTCAAAAGTCAAAAATTTTGGTCAACATCTTAATTTGAAGCCACAATCATCATTTGATCAAGTCTTGATCATGATTCCACAAGCATGGCTCAGAAATCATCAAGATGCAAAAGTTTCTATTTTTGGACAGCTGAAAAGTCAACTGTAACTTGACCAGGGCATAACTTTTTCATGGTTCATCAAAAAAATCCCATCCAATGCTCATTTTGAAGGGGATGACATTTCCTACAACTAATCTTCACATTCCAAGTCCAAGAAATGCTCTCACAAAAAGTTATCAATTTCTACATTATAGGTCAATTTCAAAAGTAAAAAAAAAGGCATTTTAAGTCAAAGACCATAACTTGAGATTGGTAAATCAAAATGACATGGGACCAAAGGCATTGGTTAGAGGACTTCAAGACCTTTCCAAAATGTCCAAGAACATGTTCATATGATCAAAATTGAGCAAGCTTTGCATTGGAGAAGTTGGGAAATTTTTGTGAATTTGCAAAAGTCAACTTTGCTCAAAACACATCATTTTTGCTAATGGGCCTCAAATTTCTTCTTGAATCATTGTCCAAGGCCTATGCACGACCCATTGAGATTAATTTGAATTATTTTCTTATTTTTATTAATTATTTGGATTTTTAATTGATTAATAATTCATTTAATTAATTTAATTGTAGGAAAATGCCAAGATATGTTTTTCAAATCTTTTGTGAAGCAAATAAGATCAGGGCAAGCTGGCAATTTCGTGCATCCATCAAAGAGGAAAAAATATCCAATATTGGCAAGGTTTCTCAATCAAAAAGATGCTAAAAGATTTGATTGAAAATCAAATATACAATCTTCAATACAATGGATTTCATGTGCAAGATTTACCCTAGTTTCATTCCACTATATGTACTGAAGCAAACCCTAAAGCCTTGAACGTGCAAGCTGCTGCAAAAACACCATTACCATATTGAAAAAAAGCCAAGAAATTTGAAAACTGAATTCAACCTCCCATGCCAATTCAAAGCCCTTTCTTGATTCCAATACATTGCTGGGACACTCAGGAACGGATTGCAATCAAAAACAAGCCTTAACACTCCAAGAACACGCAAGAACAAGTCACACGGTTTGGTTTTTTTTTCCATAATCGCATATCATTATTCATGCATATTTAACCTCTTTTTTGGATTGTTTTGTATTAATAGGACTGATACGAAGCTGTTGGTATGATTCAATTGGATTATGGTGCCCTGAAACGTAAACCACCATTGTTGAATCCTAGGGTTTTCAAGCTCTCGAATTAGGGCTTTACAGCATAAGCAAAATTAGGCCTCAAGACGCACATGGTTGAAACCGTCCGAATGAGACGAAGACATTGAAACCATCGCGCCCTATTTATATGTACTGTACGCCTAATCATTATTTTCTGTGGTTGCATTTTGTGGGGGTTAAAACCCCCCGCTATTTGATTGTTTTTTGTTACAGGAAAACGAAGAAGATGAAGGACGTGCTCACACGTGGTTGGTCCGTTCAAAAATATGGCGCGCTTTCTCTTGGTTTTCCAGAATAATTGATTGTTTATATATTATTTTTCTTGTCCACTATAATAACAAAAGCGCTCAACTGCCTCAGTGGAAGGACGTGCTGGCAAATGATCATTGGGACCTGGGTTCGATTCCCAGGTCCCCCAAAATTTCCATATTGTTTTTCTTTACCTGATCATGTGCAGGCTCTCAAGTGATATCCATCATGCGCCTCACGCTGCAGCTTGCCAAGTGTCCACAATCCTCAATCCAAGGGTCAAAGGATGAAGATCCTGGTGTTCATGAGTCAACGCAGGCGTGGACAACCAGGAAGGTCAAACAGGCTTGGTTCTTAATGGGCCTAAATTTCCAGAACAACACCTCCATTGGGTCCATCAAACCCCCCTGGTTTTACTATTTTATTTTATTTTATTTTTTCTTTTAATTATTTTAATTATAATCATTATTATTATTAACCAACAAACTAATTTTTATAATAAATTCAGGGATCAAAAAAATTGTAAATATTTTTATTATTTATTATTTTCACTTTTTAATTATTTTTGTAAATACATTCTAATTAATCAACTTAGTTTAATTTAGGTTTAATTTTAATCTTTTCATAATAAATAAAACAAATTTAGAATTAGGGTTTTCTCTTGACTTTTTATTTCTTTTCTTTTTTTATTTTTCATTAAAATATATAAAAAATACAAAAACACTTTATTTTCTTTAATTAATTAATTAATTAGTAAATTAGGTTTAATATTTTCATTAAATTTCAAAAAAGGACAAAACTTAAATTCTTTTCTCAAAAGGGTCAAAACCCTAAGGACGTCCCGATTAAATTTCTTTTCGCGCATCATTCTTATTTTGATTATTTATGTATCTGCTCAAAGGATGTAATAGTTAATTAGGTTTTACCGCTTTCTTTATTTTCCGTATTTATTTTCTAAAACGGGTTTATGTTTTTGGCGATGTATAGACTCGCGCCTTGTAATAGCGTAGATTCATATTTCCGCAATTTATTTTCCGCACTCTTAACTGTTAAAAAATGCATGAAAGACTTGTATGACAAATAAAAACAACTCGTAGCTCACAAATGCATGTTCAAAGATAAACATTAACTGAAAAACAACACACATGCACATGCCACTCCTAGGGTACACCTCACTGGTTGCCTCGAACGTGGTCGTCAAGTATAGGGTGTTTTAGAGGTCGCCCTCCTGTCTAAAGATCCCGTTGCCTCGAAACGGTTGCCTCGGATAAAAAAGGATCTAGGACATTAGGGTTACTTCTAAGGTGTCCTACTATTGCTTCGGTGACCACATTGTCCCTCATAATCGAATTGACCCGAATAACTCCAACGACGGTGCTACCTACTTCTCAATAGTGGGATAGCACTATCTGAAGGACTCTTACACAGCCTAATTCCTTAGAGTAGGTAGATCTCATGGGTACTTGCTCTTTTCAAAACAAACAAAACAAACTTTTCACACTGACACTTTCTAAAAGTTTTCAAACAATTTTTTCATACACTCTTGAGGACAGATACAAGAGTTACTTAGAAATTTTTCAAACAGAACTTTTTCAAAACCCACACACACTTGAAAAGCAAACATTTTGAAAACATAAGAGCAAGTACCTAAGAGCCCATGGATAACCATGGATAGAAAGGGTGCTAACACCTTCCCTTTCTTTAAATCTACCTCCCGAACCGAGAAACATTCTCAAAGAAGGAATTTTGCTGTGCTTTTGTCCTTTCCATGTTGGAGAACATAAAAGACGGTGGCGACTCTTGCTTACCGCGACATTTCGTGAACCAGCTTTAAAACAGTCAGTTCTATTTCCACCGATCACAGAATTGGCGACTCTGCTGGGGATACTAAAGTGAGGTGTACCTTAGGATTAGATCATACTTATGTTTTCAATTGCTTGCTTTGATTGCTTTTATATTTGTGGGCTGTGCATTGGAGTTTCATAGATCCTAACCTGGATCTGGGGAATACCCTTTTAGGTAGCATAAGCTGTGAGGGACCTGTCCGGCATAGACCGACACGGGTGAAGCAGTGGCTACGTTGGTGTGACACCTTGGTCTATACCGATATCCCTTGTGTTGCAACAAGGAGAATATGGGTCTTCTGAGGAGTCATTAAGCACCAACCGACCTTAGAACCCTAAATTGACCCAACTTGGCCATAGAACAGTAGCAGTATGCTACACTCATTGAGGCTAAACTCTCGCGATGGTTCTGGCCACAAGAAAAGATTGCGATGCTGGAGTTATGACCAATTGAGGGTAGTCGATGATATTGAGATCCTCTAGAACCCGGTTACTTTTGATATGACAGGTCTTAACCAACGAAACTGACAGAGGGTAGTACCTAAACTTCATGCTGGCCTAAACTCTAAGGGCTGTCTTGTGTGACTTGTGTGCCTTCAAACTTGAATTATTTGCACGTACTTGTTATCTGACAACACGGGTTCCTTGCAGGTTTTGTTTACAGTCCTTAATATGGACTCATAACAGGGTTTATTTACAACACTCCACGCATAGCATAACATCGTACCATCATACCATTGCATACATTCTACATAAGGACTAATCCATTTCAAGGATCTCAAGGGCTTGTGATGCAGGTCATGATGAACCAATAGCAAGGGGCAAAGGGGATTTGTTTTCCTCTAGCCAGGTTGATGACTTGAGTCAGGGGCTATGACCCACTCGATATGGTGAGCCTTGACTCTTGAAGAAGGACTCTCATCAACATGAAGTTCCTTCCATCAAGCTACAAAATTCAAATTCTAACAATTTTTCTTGTTTACCCCGCGAGATCCTTGAAAACATCGCATGCATACATACATATCATTGCATTACAGGTACCCTTGGTACAGGTCTCTTACCTTCTTTGCTGTTTATTTCAGCAATGGCTTCCCAACAAGACAACCAGGATCTTCATGCTCAAGAGACTCGGTTCAGGGAGATCCTTCTAAATCTATCCAAGGGGCAGGAAGAGCTGAGAGCACTCCTTATGAGGACTTTGGTCAGGAACAGTCCAGAAGACGATAAAGACGAACGGCTGAAACGTCTGCAAGCTGAGGTAGATACAATGAGAACCCAGATGCTGGGGCAGATGGCTCTCATCCAAGACTTAGCTCAAAGACAAGAAGAGCTCAGGGTTCTCGTCCACCAACTGCTTCAGGATAACCAACTGGGGCAAACATCTAAGGTTGAAGAGCCAGTCATCATTAAATTCCCTTTGAGACAAGAAGACAAGGGAAAACCTCCTCAACTTGCTTCAGGGTCACAAATTCAGCATCAACCTCACCAGCTTCAGCAAGACGACATGAAGCAAGTAGTCAAGGCTGGGGACCAAACCGGTAATCAGCCTCCAAGAAGTCAAAGGTTTGGTTCAATGAATAGACCTCTCCAAGCTGCTACTACTTCACAGGTCCAACAACGACCTCGCCAAGAACAACGGGTTGATCAGAGCAAGCCAGACAAGCCTAAGAGGCAATTCACCCAGCTCAACATGTCGCTGTTTCAAGCCTTACAACGCCTGTTGAGATTGAATCTGATCACACTCAGGGAACCTCCTAAGAATCCTAACAAGACACCTTTAAGGTTACAACCCCAACGCCCGCTGCGCTTATCATTCTGACAGCCCGGGGCATGCCACAAACGACTGCTGGTCTCTGAAGAACAAGATCCAGGACCTGATTGATGGAGGAGTAGTGGAATTCACCCCAGATGGTCAGGTCGAGTTCTTCTACTATCCCTAGACGAGAAGACCTTTTGTTCATTGGAGTGTTCAAGTTGTATTTTTCTTTGATTTTTCAAACAATTATTGTCATAGCAAACTTTATTACATTATCAATGCATCGCATATGTCTGTTTTGAATCAATATATTCGCATTCTCTATATGCAAACTATTTTCATATTTTTGTGATGATCAACTCTTGATTGAAAATTCTAAGCCTCTTGAGGGAGGATGACGAAAACGATACCACAATCTACAGTATGCTTTTGAACAGACCCCACTGATGAGGTACAGGCATTGTTTCAATTCCTAAACACTGGAGTTATAAGGAAGATAATCCCTCGTCAACCCCTTCGAGCCAAAGAAGTAGGAGTTTTTCTTTTCGAAAATTAAAACCCTTAATCATAACCTGGGGCAGGGTAGTTCTCTCAGTTGATCCAAGTGCACAACGAATGACATCAAAGGAGTCCTTCCAAAAACAAAAGACAATGATGGTTCCGAATAATCACCAAGACAGGCAGTCATTACAAAAAAAAACTAAAGCCCAATAAGTCAAAACCTATGAAGGAGACTTACAAAACTGGGGCATCCCGCTGACTGTAAATACAAAAAGAAACAGTTCAGGCAAAAAACAGGGATAACAAAATCAAAAAAGAAAGAGGTCCTACAAACCCTCAACCAAAAAAGGAAATGACTGCCTATTCAAAATAAACTATCAATATCCGAACCATCACCATAATATCAGGACAAAGACTCAAACAAGGTCTAATGCACGATCAGCTGAGTTTAGGTTTGAAGAACATCACGAAGAGCGGGTGGGTACAAATAAAATTTGAGCCTTTATCCTTTGTTTCTTAAACCATGAACCAGGCCACGCTACAACCCTTAAAAGTCCTAGCTGAAGCATGGGTTAGTTTGAAAGCATACTGTTACGAAAGGTATCCTGACTCCTTAAGGCTTGCGGTGAAATAACGAGTTGACATCACATTTTACAAAAAATTCACTTGTTTTTATAAATAAAAAATGAATTTTCAAAAAACTTCAAGACAAACATAAGCTTTGCATTTTTAATATAACATTGCTTGCATATGACTATTTGTTTGAACAACATAGAAGTTCGCACGACGAATGTCTAATGAACAAAAGAATTTCCAATCAAGGGGCAGACGTGATCATTGTCCATCATCTGGGGCAGTTAAGTCAAGATTCGGAGAATCTCTCAAATGCCAAATAGCTAGGGGCAAACCTCCATCTGAGTCACTTGGGGCATTGGACATGAATTCCAACTGCGAATCTTGCACGATCAAACATCTTCTGGTGGTATGGCAACACGATGCTACTAACAGTGACAACTCCCTACATTCTGAGAGCGTGGACATAGTCGAAAAAATACTACGCACAACCAAAGACCCGCTAGGTTGACATACTTAGGCAAAAATAAGGGCTTCCCGACGAACCAAAAGGGTTCGGGCAAAAATAAGGGATGAAAATAAAAAAATCTGTACACCCGACAAGTCGAAAACCTGAAAAGGCGGCTTGGGCAAAAAAGGGTATCCCAGTGGACTGAAAACCCGAAAGGGCGGTCCAGGAAAAAATTAGGGATCAAAGCGTACGACTATGTCCCGTCATCTCGTCACTTGTCTACCAGAAGAAGATTTGTCAATCAGCAGTTATCAAGCACCTTATAGGCCTCCTTCTCCCGCAGAAGCTGGGGCAATAATGAATTGTCTAAGCGATCTAGTCGCTCTGTCCGCCGAGGTACCAAGGTAAGTTCAGCTGAAGAACATGGCCAAGTTACCTCCACTCCCCGCAGAGTAAGACAGGTTTCAACAATTCTCCCCGAGCAGAGTTGGTCTCCCAATCAGCCCTGAAAAGGCACAGTATCTCCAGCAAGTCAGCAATACTCTCCCCAAGCAGAGTTAGTCTACTGTTAGCCTTAAGGAAGTTGGGTATCCCCAAAAGATCTCAATATTCCCCAGCGGAGTATACAGATGTTCCTAAGCAAGCATCCCCGGCAGTCTTGATCTAAGATTGTTCCCCGGCGGAATACCAGACACCCCAGTGGAGCCACTTCCCCAGTGCAATCTCAAAAGTTTCCCCAGGAGAGTTGAATCAATCTCCCCAGTAGATGCTGGAAGCTTATCCCCAGTAGATTCTGGAAGCTTATAACCTGCAGAGCGAATACATCTCTCCCCGACCATATTCAAAGGTTATTTTCCACCAGAGCTTATAATTGGGTTATCCTCAGCTAATTGCAACGGAAAGATCGTCCTCGGCGAAGTTCTTCCTATCCCCAGCGGAGTTCATCAAAATCCCCAACGAAACTTATCAACAGAATCCCCAACAGAGTTATCATCAAAATCTCAGCGAAGTATCTCTTCCCACAGAGTAATTCCCCGCAGAGTAATCTCTCCAACAAGTTTATTCCCCAACGGAGTCATCTTCTCCTACCGGTTTATTCTTGCAAACATCATCCCCAGCGGAAACGAAGAACTCTACTCTTCAACATCAGCCCAGGATTCAACAAGCTCCCGACACTCGTCAAGGATTTATTTTCCTAGACGAAAATACATTCATCACATTATCATACACCATGACGCATGCATATACGCATCATAACACACTATCTCATTTTGAACATCATGACATCATGCATTTCATACATCATGACATTGCATACAACTGATGTTTTTCCTTTTCAGGAAAAAGGTCAATCCAAAGATGATTACTATCAACTGTCGCAGTTCCAGATTCGATACCTGTATCTAGCCAGGGCATATCTGTGAGCGATTGATTGTGGATTCGATACCTGTATCTAGCCAGGGCATATCTGCATGAAGAGTTTGAAGTTCCAGATTCGATACCTGTATCTAGCCATGGCATATCTGTGAGTGATTGATTGTAGATTCGATACCTGTATCTAGCCAGGGCATATCTGCATGAAGAGTTTAGAGATTCGATACCTGTATCCAGCCAGGTCATATCTGTAGACGACTTGTTCCAGATTCGATATCTGTATCTAGCCAGGGCATATCTGTGGGCGACTAATTCTAGATTCGATTCCTGTATCTAGCCAGGGCATATCTGTGAGCGATTGTTTGTAGATTCGATACCTGTATCCAGCCAGGGCACGTCTGTAAGCAACCTTTTGAAGTTCCGAATTCGATTCCTGTATCTAGCCAGGGCATATCTGTGAGCGATTGTTTGTAGATTCGATACCTGTATCCAGCCAGGGCATGACTGTAAGCAACCTTTTGAAGTTCCGGATTCGATTCCTGTATCTAGCCAGGGCATATCTGTGAGTGATTGTTTGTAGATTCGATACCTGTATCCATCCAGGGCACGTCTGTAAGCAACCTTTTGAAGTTCTGGATTCGATTCCTGTATCTAGCCAGGGCATATCTGTGAGCGATTGTTTATAGATTCGATACCTGTATCCAGCCAGGGCACGTCTGTAAGCAACCTTTTGAAGTTCCGGATTCGATTCCTGTATCTAGCCAGGGCATATCTGTGAGCGATTGTTTGTAGATTCGATACCTGTATCCAACCAGGGCACGTCTGTAAGCAACCTTTTGAAGTTCCGGATTCGATTCCTGTATCTAGCCAGGGCATATCTGTGAGTGATTGTTTGTAGATTTGATACCTGTATCCAGCCAGGGCACGTCTGTAAGCAACCTTTTGAAGTTCCGGAATCTATTCCTGTATCTAGCCAGGGCATATCTGTAAGCGATTGTTTGTAGATTCGATACCTGTATCCAGCCAGGGCACGTCTGTAAGCAACCTTTTGAAGTTCCGGATTCGATTCCTGTATCTAGCCAGGGCATATGTGTGAGCGATTGTTTGTAGATTCGATACCTGTATCCAGCCAGGGCACGTCTGTAAGCAACCTTTTGAAGTTCCGGATTCGATTCCTGTATCTAGCCAGGGCATATGTGTGAGCGATTGTTTGTAGATTCGATACCTGTATCCAGCCAGGGCACGTTTGTAAGCAACCTTTTGAAGTTCCGGATTCGATTCCTGTATCTAGCCAGGGCATATCTGTAAGCGATTGTTTGTAGATTCAATACCTGTATCCAGCCAGGGCACGTCTGTAAGCAACCTTTTGATGTTCCGGATTCGATTCCTGTATCTAGCCAGGGCATATCTGTGAGCGATTGTTTGTAGATTCGATACCTGTATCCAGCCAGGGCACGTCTGTAAGCAACCTTTTGAAGTTCCGGATTCGATTCCTGTATCTAGCCAGGGCATATTTGTGAGTGATTGTTTGTAGATTCGATACCTGTATCCAGCCAGGGCACGTCTGTAAGCAACCTTTTGAAGTTCCGGATTCGATTCCTGTATCTAGCCAGGGCATATCTGTGAGCGATTGTTTGTAGATTCGATACCTGTATCCAGCCAGGGCACGTCTGTAAGCAACCTTTTGAAGTTCCGGATTCGATTCCTGTGTCTAGCCAGGGCACATCTGTGAGCAATTGATTGTAAGATTCGATACCTGTATCTAGCCAGGGCATATCTGCATGAAGAGTTTGAATATCAACCCCTGTAACAGGCCAGGAAATTATCTTTCTTTCTCAAAGTACGCAAGTTCTCGCTAAGGAATCTCTTACGCGATCGACACCTTCAGATGGCATCTATAAGCCCATCTCCACAACTATCCATCATATTTCCAAATGGCATCTATAAGCCCATTCCCGACAAGGTTTTGTCACACTTCCAGATGGCATCTATAAGCCCATCCTCCTATCCACCATCTCTCCAAATGGCATCTATAAGCCCATTCCCGACATCACGTTGCTGATACTCCACTATGCGAGTGCAAATTTCTGGGCACTCTAGTGTTCAATCATCTTCCACCTTCGGATCACGAAAGGCACGCAAGCCAATCTACATCCTCAGGTTTAAGAAGATTGAACAGGGGCAACTGTTGTACCCCAAAATTTGCCCTCCCATATTCTTCAAGATCTGTCAAGATCAATCTTCAAAATGGCTCATGGGTTGCACAGTCCAAATGCCTCCTAAGCCAATCAAAAACTAGGGTTTTGGTTCTCTCAAGAAATTGGAGGTTTTCAATGGTCCAATCAAGTCCCATAGGCCTATATACATTGCCAAGCATCTACATGCCAAGTCTCAGGACTCACAGAGGCCAATTGCACAGTCAAAGGTCCCATTTGCTTCACAGTCAACTGTAGGGGTAAAATGGTCATTTTACAGTCAAAAGTCAAAAATTTTGGTCAACATCTTATTTTGAAGCCACAATCATCATTTGGTCATGTCTTGATCATGATTCCACAAGCATGGCTCAGAAATCATCAAGATGCAAAAGTTTTTATTTTTGGACAGCTAAAAAGTCAACTGTAACTTGACCAGGGCATAACTTTTTCATGGTTCATCAGAAAAATCCCATCCAATGCTAATTTTAAATGGGATGACATTTCCTACAACTCATCTTCACATTCCAAGTCCAAGAAATGCTCTCACAAAAAGTTATCAATTTCTACATTATAGGTCAATTTCAAAAGTCAACAAAAAGGCATTTTAAGTCAAATACCATAACTTGATATTGGTAAATCAAAATGACATGGGACCAAAGGAATTGGTTAGAGGACTTCAAGACCTTTCCAAAATGTCCAAGAACATGTTCATATGATCAAAATTGAGCAAGATATGCATTGGAGAAGTTGGGAAATTTTTGTGAATTTGCAAAAGTCAACTTTGCTCAAAACATATCATTTTTGCTAATGGGCCTCAAATTTCTTCTTGAATCATTGTCCAAGGCCTATGCACGACCCATTGAGATTAATTTGAATTATTTTCTTATTTTTATTAATTATTTGGATTTTTAATTGATTAATAATTAATTTAATTAATTTAATTGTAGGAAAATGCCAAGATATGTTTTTCAAATCTTTTGTGAAGCAAATAAGATCAGGGCAAGCTGGCAATTTCGTGCATCCATCAAAGAGGCAAAAATATCCAATATTGGCAAGGTTTCTCAATCAAAAAGATGCTAAAAGATTTGATTGAAAATCAAATATACAATCTTCAATACAATGGATTTCATGTGCAAGATTTACCCTAGTTTCATTCCACTATATGTACTGAAGCAAACCCTAAAGCCTTGAACGTGCAAGCTGCTGCAAAAACACCATTACCATATTGAAAAAAAGCCAAGAAATTTGAAAACTGAATTCAACCTTCCAGGCCAATTCAAAGCCCTTTCTTGATTCTAATACATTGTTGGGACACTCAGGAATGGATTGCAATCAAAAACAAGCCTTAAAACTCCAAGAACACGCAAGAACAAGTCACACGGTTTGATTTTTTTTCCATAATCGCATATCATTATTCATGCATATTTAACCTCTTTTTTGGATTATTTTGTATTAATAGGACTGATACGAAGCTGTTGGTATGATTCAATTGGATTATGGTGCCCTGAAACGTAAACCACCATTGTTGAATCCTAGGGTTTTCAAGCTCTCGAATTAGGGCTTTACAACATAAGCAAAATTAGACCTCAAGACGCACATGGTTGAAACCATCTGAATGAGACGAAGACATTGAAACCATCGCGCCCTATTTATATGTACTGTACGCCTAATCGCTATTTTATGTGGTTGCATTTTGTGGGGGTTAAAAACCCCCGCTATTTGATTGTTTTTTGTTACAGGAAAACAAAGAAGATGAAGGACGTGCTCACGCGTGGTTGGTCCGTTCAAAAATATGGTGCGCTTTCTCTTGGTTTTCCAGAATAATTGATTGTTTATATATTATTTTTCTTGTCCACTATAATAACAAAAGCGCTCAACTGGCTCAGTGGAAGGACGTGTTGGCAAATGATCATTGGGACCTGGGTTCGATTCCCAGGTCCCCCAAAATTTCCATATTGTTTTTCTTTACCTGATCATGTGCAGGCTCTCAAGTGATATCCATCATGCGCCTCACGCTGCAGCTTGCCAAGTGTCCACAATCCTCAATCCAAGGGTCAAAGGATGAAGATCCTGGTGTTCATGAGTCAACGCATGCGTGGACAACCAGGAAGGTCAAACAGGCTTGCTTCTTAATGGGCCTAAATTTCCAGAACAACACCTCCATTGGGTCCATCAAACCCCCCTGGTTTTACTATTTTATTTTATTTTATTTTTTCTTTTAATTCTTTTAATTATAATCATTATTATTATTAACCAACACACTAATTTTTATAATAAATTTAGGGATCAAAAAAATTGTAAATATTTTTATTATTTATTATTTTCACTTTTTAATTATTTTTGTAAATACATTCTAATTAATCAACTTAGTTTAATTTAGGTTTAATTTTAATCTTTTCATAATAAATAAAACAAATTTAGAATTAGGGTTTTCTCTTGACTTTTTATTTCTTTTCTTTTTTTTATTTTTCATTAAAATATATAAAAAATACAAAAACACTTTCTTTTCTTTAATTAATTAATTAATTAGTAAATTAGGTTTAATATTTTCATTAAATTGCAAAAAAGGACAAAACTTAAATTCTTTTCTCAAAAGGGTCAAAACCCTAAGGACGTCCCGATTAAATTTCTTTTCGCGCATCATTCTTATTTTGATTATTTATGTATCTGCTCAAAGGATGTAATAGTTAATTAGGTTTTACCGCTTTCTTTATTTTCCGTATTTATTTTCCAAAACGGGTTTATATTTTTGGCAATGTATAGACCCGCGCCTTGTAATAGCGTAGATTCATATTTCCGCAATTTATTTTCCGCACTCTTAACTGTTAAAAAATGCATGAAAGACTTGTATGACAAATAAAAATAACTCGTAGCTCACAAATGCATGTTCAAAGATAAACATTAACCGAAAAACAACACACATGCACATGCCACTCCTAGGGTACGCCTCACTGGTTGCATCGAACGTGGTCGTCAAGTATAGAGTGTTTTAGAGGTCGCCCTCCTGTCTAAAGATCTCGTTGCCTCGAAACGGTTGCCTCGGATAAAAAAGGATCTAGGACATTAGGGTTACTTCTAAGGTGTCCTACTATTGCTTCGGTGACCACACTGTCCCTCATAATCAAATTGACCCGAATAACTCCAACGACGGTGCTACCTACTTCTCAATAGTGGGATAGCATTATCTGAAGGACTCTTACACAGCCTAATTCCTTAGAGTAGGTAGATCTCATGGGTACTTGCTCTTTTCAAAACAAACAAAACAAACTTTTCACACTGACACTTTCTAAAAGTTTTCAAACAAATTTTTCATACACTCTTGAGGACAGATACAAGAGTTACTTAGAAATTTTTCAAACGGAACTTTTTCAAAACCCACACACACTTGAAAAGCAAACATTTTGAAAACATAAGAGCAAGTACCTAAGAGCCCATGGATAACCATGGATAGAAAGGGTGCTAACACCTTCCCTTTCTATAAATCTACCTCCCGAACCGAGAAACATTCTCAAAGAAGGAATTTTGTTGTGCTTTTGTCCTTTCCATGTTGGAGAACATAAAAGACGGTGGCGACTCTTGCTTACCGCGACATTTCGCGAACCAGCTTTAAAACAGTCAGTTCTATTTTCACTGATCATAGTGATAGTCAAAGTGCCATACATCTACTGAAGAATTTGGCCTACCATGAGAGAACCAAACATATCGATGTGAGGCTTCATTTCGTCAGAGAAATAACCGAGTATGCAAAAGTTGTAAGTTCGTCCACTATATGCAGTTGATAAAGTTGCAAGAAGAAAGCTAGTTTGTTCCCCTGATATTGTAGAGTTTGTTCCAAGATAGAGATTTATGAGATTTTTGATCGAACTCTAGTATCTCGATGGGGATAGCTTCTTGGTTCGACAGACTTCACATGCTGATGTTGAAATCCTGTATGATATAGTCGAATTGTGTTCTAACATGCAGTAGTCGATAATGTTAAGTTTGTTAGCATGTCGAATTGGGCATGTGTTTAAGTCCAATTGTTTAAATTACTTCGTAGCCTAAGTTAGCTTAGTAGTCTATAAATGACAATTTCTCTCAGGTTATTAGAGAGGTTGATTATTGTTATTCACTTGTAATCTGTAAATCCTAATAGAGAAAGTAGAAAAACAATTACAACTAATAATAATTTTCTTCTTCTTCTCTCTTCTCTCTCTTATGTGAAAATCTAATAGGATTTCTTATGTTTGTTCAAGAAAATTATAGTTTCAGTTTGTTCTTGACGGCACTTCGTTAGAAATATAAATGCTAGTTTTATATATTGTATTTTTGGGTATGATGATGTGATTGATGTGACTTTATTTTGATTGTGGTTTTTTTATTATTATGTGTAGTCGTGATGTGATTCAAAGGAATTTCTCACGACATATGCATCTTTTGCCTATATGGAGGGTTCCATGTGTGGCGGGTTACATTGGCGGCGGTTGCCTGTGTGGCAGGTATTTTTCTCCATTGATATGACTGCATTTTGTGTGGAAGTTGTTTGTGGGGAAGTCCTACTTCAAGATCATTTAGATTTAGGTGCATGCATATTCACACGTAAAGATATTTGTAAAATAATTTTTTTGTGGATTTTATTTCTAAAATAATATTTTATATGATTTGTTTTATAATATCGTACTGTATGTTTTGTTTAATTTGATATGGATGATGAAAAAATGACCTCTTACAAATAACATATTAGTTACTAATGAGTTAAATATATAAAGCTACAAGGATAAAGTAATGTACGAAATTGTAGGATTTAATAAAGGATTTTGAACTTTATAATTTTATTTCTAAGGAAAATTATTTTATTATCAAAGCTTTAGAGATGAGGATTGTAACGTCTTAGATAGTTTATTTTAATAATTTTTATTTAATTATTATTTTTTTAATTTATCATGAATGATTATTTTGTTTAAAAACAAAAAATGTTCATATATTATTAAGATACAATATTTTTTAATGTTTTGGGTTAAACTTAAAGGTGTAACAACATAGTATCAAAACAATAATCCTCGGAAAATATTTTTTGTGTGGGACGATTTTCATATGACGTTTGTCTTTGATTGAAGTGTGAACGTTTTGATTTCTTTGTTTTTGAACTTGCTCTTTTTTTATCCCTAATATATAGTGATTAAAAGTTATTTGTACTTATAAGATGCATTGGTTTTGTAATTTTATGATCTACGTGCTTGTTCTTGAGTTGATGTTTTATGGTTGTAGATATAAAAATATTTTTTGCTGTCTATTTGTTTGAAATATTTTTAAAAAATTCAGTTTTGGTTTACTGGTTATTTTGGTGGGTGATATTATCATTTTTACTGTTGTTGTAGTGAAGAAAGAAAAAATTTATCTGATTGTCTTTACTATTATAATTTGTCTGATTGTCAATCACTAAATGTCTTTTTGTGTGAAATTTGTTTTATTATTGTCGTTCACTAAATTTTATTTTCTTTATAATTCATAATCTATTGTATGTAATTAAATGTTATTTTCTGTGTAATCTATAATGTGTAACTAAAAGTTTTTTTTTGCATTATTTTTTCTGTTTGTCATTACAAATTATTTTTCAGCATTATCTCTATTCTACTGTCTCTCACTAAAAGAGATGTTATTTTCTGTTATATTTGTTGCTTTTATTTGTAATTTAGTTGTATTAAAAAAAATTTTCTTCTCAGTTTATATGTGTTATAGTTTTTATTGATGTTATTGAGTGTATTGAAATTTTCTATTCTTTAATGAGATTGATATTAAATAAGTATTAAAAAAATAGTGATACAATGTTTATGGAGTTAAAATAATTAAATTATTTTGTTTTGTAAGAAAGTGAAAATATTATGATTGAGTGTAATTGAGTATTGAGGATTGAGTTCATTTCGAAGTGTTTAGAGAAAATAGTTGAAAATATTAAATGAGGTGTGAGTGTTTGTAATCTATGTCTTGTGCGTCTTTCTTGTTGTTTGATAATTTGATTCTTTGACCTTTCTATTTAATTTTTCAAACATATAGTTATTTAAATTATTTTGTTTTGTAAGAAAGTGAAAATATTATGATTGAGTGTAATTGAGTATTGAGGATTGAGTTCATTTCGAAGTGTTTAGAGAAAATAGTTGAAAATATTAAATGAGGTGTGAGTGTTTGTAATCTATGTCGTGTGCGTCTTTCTTGTTGTTTGATAATTTGATTCTTTGACCTTTCTATTTAATTTTTCAAACATATAGTTATTTAAGGTCAAATTTTACTTTTGGAATATCTAGAGTTAAGAATAGATTGTTAAATCTTTTCTAATTCAACTAGGTTGTAAGAAATGAATAACTTGACTTTTTTTTTTGGAGTAAATAATAAATTTATTTCAAAAAAGACAATTTATACAACGCCGATAAATCGATCCAGGCAACCAAAAGACGAGCTAACAAACAAAACCAAAACTAGCAAGCTTTACTTCTATTACAAAATCTCACCATCTTCCTATTAGTTTCCACACGCAAAAAGATATTTCGGATGATATCCTCATTTATATCTCCATCATCTTTCCTTTAAATAAAACATTGTTTTGCGCAATCCAGATCGTATACAAAGTCTTATCCTAGGCACAAATAAGCAGCTTACTTCTACAACCTTTTTTTTTTAGCATGTTCACTACGCCAACTAAGTTCCTCTTCCCCTTTTGTAGGAAAATAGGGTAAAGAAATCCAATCAATAACTTGGCTCCACACTTTTTTAGTCTCTGTGCAGTCAAAAAATTAATGGATGTAACTTTCCATGTCATCATAGAGAATGCAATTTCCATCATTTATGATCCCAAACTTGTTGATTATATCCTTTGCAGGTAGTCTATTATTGCAATCCATTCACATAATAAATATAGTTCTCGGTCTCGCTAGATTGCCAAAAAAGATTTTCCTCCAGCTAACTTTTGGTTTGATGCCCTTGAGAACTTTATACATTTCCCTTGTAACATATTTACTAGTTTTTTGAAAACCTCCCCAAATCTCATTTTGCATCACTGTATCTTTATGTTTGAAAATAGCCTTGAGGATCCACGAACTTTAGATAGTAGGTTGGAAGGTTTCCACTGCCTTATGCTTGATATAGTAAATGTAAATCCATTTAATCCAAAACCTGTAATACCCCAAACTATCCGGCGAATAATAAAAAAAATATCAGAGTAATTTTCAAGTAAATTAGGATATCACATTTATTCAAAAACATACAAACACCTGTTCATAGATAGTAATAGATACATCATACAATTTTTCTGATGAACCAAAGCAAAGTAACATGTCTCAACTTCAAACTTTTATTAATGCAGTGGAAAAAGAATCATATTTGAAATCCAACAATCTTTCAATATAAATCAATGCATATCAAAATTCATAAGAAGTTCTTAAACCTCCAAACAATTACTAAAACAAAGCAATAAATAGCGTTCACCCTTCCCCCTCACCCGGTGTTACGTATCAGAGCAATGACACCTACTCAAAAGTAAACACATAGCAACCTCTTCTGATCCTTACAGCCTCGGACTACTCATGACTATCTGCATGATACCGTATAAAGCATCATTCCAACAGAAGGGTGATATATCACAACAGTATAAGAGAGTGCACAATAATAGATATACAGGAAGTAAATCATGCATAGCCACACATTCTACATCTCACACCTTCGCATAACAACAACAGTCTTATTACATAATAACTACACAGTCATGCATAGTTCATCACATGTATCAATAATCATCAAGAAACACGTACACCAATTACATAACTCAAACATCATCTTAACGACAATGCAATGCAACGAGACCGACTCACAGACTCAATACATGTGATACCAATATTGCTCTTGAATCCATGTCATCTAAGACCAGAGCCACCAATATCGTGAACAATTTAGTTCACCTCGCTCCTGATTCACGCCATTTAGGATCAGAGCCAACAACATCACTCCCGATCCATGTCATCTAGGATCAGAATCAACAAACAGGACCAGTGTCCCCAACAGGAAATGTGTATGACACAACCATGCAACAACATAACACACATTAATGTCTATAACTATCAATATGACTCACCGATACGGCCATCATCTTCCCACACATATGACATATCAATCATACAGTCCAAACAACATCACACAACATTATCATACATAAAGACATGCAAATATCTCGGCACAACAGACAAAATTACATACATAAAGGCATAATTCCCCAAAAAATAATCACCTACTGGGTTTGAAAGTATTTCTATAACATATAAAATAATTTTAGCTTTCCGTAGGTTCAAACGGTGAGTCAAATGAACACCTGAGTCAAAAGTTATGGAATTTCAAAGTTTCTAAAAAATTTCTGCTATAGTATTACTCCGCTAGACCCTCGCCCGAAAAGGCGTAGGTGAGGCCTACACTCCCATACATTTTCCAGGAACCTTGTTTTTCCACCCATACACTCGCCACTTAGCTCTCCCGATAAAGCAGAGACGACTCGCTCGTCTGCTCGCTCGCGGTTTACTCGCCCGATGACACATGAAAAACAACAACCCTCTGCTACAATTTTTGCATCTGTTCAAGTCCTAATTCATTATGATTCTAACACTGTACATTCATAATTTCATCAAAATTTAGCATTCAATCATACCACAACAACAACATATCAATATACATGTTATATGTATCATTTCATGTGAATCATACACTTTAAATTCATCAATTTTATCACCAATTTATCATGTCAACAAAATTATCACAAACCCCAAAACAAACCTAAAACTCTACCCATGGTGATAGACAAATTACTCATACATATTCATCATTATACAAACCCTTAAAGAGTTGGAACCCCACTCTTATCTTAGATTGATGGTTCCTAATCTCTTCCAATGGATTCTCCTTTCCCAAGCTTTCCCACTTCTATGCATCAGTTTCTCTCAGAGTTCGTTCGTTCCAATAATACGATTTACTCTCCAACTTTTTCTTAAGTCCTCTTTACCATAATGCCCTTATCATCTCTACACCTTATATTATTCTTATTTAATTATTAAAATAAATCTAAATAATTATAATTATCGAATATATCAATAATTCTAATTATCTTATTTAACCCAACACTACCCCACAACATACCATCAAATCACCAATTAAATCACATAAATCGCAACAAATCTCCCCCGCTTAGAATATTTTTGTTCTCGAAAATTACCTAATACAAACAACTCTGGGTAAGATTCCCGCATCTTACTCTCCAATTTCCACGTCACATTCTCTCCAACAGCTCTGTCCTAAACTACTTTCACAAAAGAAATTTCCTTACCCCTCAACTTCTTCATCTCATGGTCTTCGATCCTCACAGGTACGGTCTCAACAGTCAGATTATCCTACACTTAAACATCATCCATTGGAATCTCATGAGATGAACCTGAAATATATTTTCAGAGTTGCGACACATGGAATACATCATGAAAATTCGAAATATAGGTTACAAAGCCACTCTATACGCTACAGTCCCGACCTTGTCAGAAATTTGATACGGACCAATAAATCGAGGAGTAAGTTTTCTCGATTTCAATGTGCATCCAACACCGATCACATGAGTAACCCTCAAGAGTACATGCTCTCCTTATTGAAACTCAAGATCCTTCCTCCTCTTATCATGGTAACGCTTTTGTCTACTCTGAAGTTTTCATCTTATCCCGAATTAACTTCACCTTTTCTGTAGTCTATCAAACAATCTTAGGTCCAAGCACTACACTTTCACCAGATTCATACCAACACAAAGGTGTCCTACACCTCCAACCATACAATTCCTCGAAAGGTTCCATTACGATACTAGAATGAAAACTTTTGTCATAAGTGAACTCTACCAGTGGAAGATAATTATCCCAAGTACCTCCTTGTTCAAGAACACAAGCTCTCAAGAAATCCTTCAACGACTTAATGGTCCTCTCCGTCTGACCATCTGTCTGTGAATGATACGTATAACTCAATCTCAGCGTAGAGCCCAACGCATCCAGCAAACTCTTCCAAAATTCAGAAGTAAACCTTGGATCTCTATCAGAAACAATACTCGACGGAACACCATGAAGCTTCACAATCACACAGATATAAATCTCGCCAACTTCGGTACAAGAAAACTGATATTAATGGGAATGAAATAAACCAATTTTTTCAGCCTATTAACAATCACCCAAATCGTATCATTCCCTCTTGGAGTACTCATCAATCCTGTCACAAAATCCATCGAAATGGTATCACATTTCCATTCCATAACATCTAACAGTTTCATCAATCCTGGAGGCTTTTAATGTTTGACTTTCGACTTCTGACAATTCAAACACGCATACACAAATTTAGCTACATTATGTTTCAATCTAGACCACCAAAATAACTTCTTCAAATCTTGGTACATTTTAGTAGCTCTTGGATGGATACTATAACTACATCTATGGCTTTCTTCCAAAATCATCCTTTTCTACTCAGAGTCATCCGGAAAACAAATTTTGTCGCGGAATCTCAACGCGCCTTGCACATCCACTTTAAAGTCACTACCTTCAGACTAATTATTTCTCACCACCATCCCTACCAGCTTTACATCCAACTTCTGAGCTTCTTTAATACTATTCAGAAAATCATTGTTAATCTTCAATATTCCCAACATCACACTTTATGGTGTCAACTTGCAGACTAAGCTCATATCAGACATATGCAAAGATTTCCAATTTAAGGCATCTTCTACAACATTAGCTTTACCTGAATGGTAATTCAGACCAAAGTCATAATCTTTTAACAATTCTAACCATCTTTGTTGCCTCATATTCAATTCCTTCTGGTCAAACAAGCACTTCAAACTGTGATCACTAAACACTTCAAACCTGGAGCCATAAAGGTAATGCCTCTAAATATTTGACACACACACCACTGCATCCAGTTCTGAATCGTGAGTATGATAATTCTGTTCATGAATTCTCAATTTCCACGACGCATAAGTAACCACCTTGTCATTATGCATAGGCATTCCACCTAAACCCAATTTAGATGCATAATAATACACAACAAAAGATTCTTCAGGGTTAGGTAATATCAAGATCAGAGTCATCGTCAATTTCTTCTTCAACTCAGTGAAACTTTCCTCACACTGAACATCCCATACAAACGCTTTACCCTTGCAAGTCAACTGATTTAACAGAAGTGATAACTTAGAAAATACTTTAATAAACCTTCTATAATAACCAGCTAAGCCTAAAAAGTTTCTAATCCCCGTAACTAATTTTGGAGTTTCCCACTGCAACACTACATCTACCTTGGATGGATCCACCGCAATACTATCACCTGAAATAATGTGGCCAAGAAAACTAACATTTTCCAAACAGAACTCGCACTTCAACAACTTAGCATGTAATTTCCTCTAATTCAAAACTTGCAAAACAATTCGCAAATGCTCAGCATGCTCTTCTTCTGATTTAGAATAAATCAAAATATCATCGATAAAGACTACCACAAACTTGTCTAGATACTCATGAAAGGTTCTATTCATATACTCCTTGAATACACCAGGTGCATTAGAAACTCCGAAGGACATCACCATATACTCATAATGCCCATACCGAGTCCTGAAAACTGTCTTTTTAATATCATCGTCTTTAACTCAAATCTGATGATAACTTTTTATTGTCACTTTATTCGATTATAGGTAATCTACACACAGTGTCATACTACCAACCGTCTTTATTTTTCACCAGTAACACTAGAGCTCCCCAAGGCGATACACTTGGTCTCACGAATTTCTTTTCAAGAAAATATTCTAATTGGTTCTTTATTTCTGCTAATTCATATGCTGACATCATGTATAGTGCCATCGAAATGGGTCTGGTACCAGGAACAGGATCAATAGAAAATTCCACTTCTCGTTCTGGCAGCACGTCTGAAATATCATCGGGAAAACTTCAAGAAAACCGCGCACCACATGTAACTCATCAATTGTAGCTTGACTTTCCATAGATAAAGACGCCATCAATGAAAACACTTGAACTTTATCCTGCATCAACTAATTCAATTGTATGGCAGACAAGAAGCCAGCCTCCTCCTCTTCATCAGGAGCAAGAAACCGCGCATATTTGTTGTAGTAGTTAATATGAACATAATTGAATTCCAACTAGTTCATACCTAAGATTACAGCATGTCTACTCTATGGTAAACAAACTATATCCACAACAAAATCCCTATCAAATATTGATAAAGGATATTTCAAGCATACTAGAGAAGTAGTCACTGATCCCTTAGCTGGAGTCTCGATAACTATTTCTCCATTCAAAGAAGACAATACAAGATTCAACCTTTTCATACAATCAGATGCAATAAAGGAATGCGTAGCATCAGTATTAATAATAGTAATTAAGAGAGTACTATTAATGAAACATTTACCTTTGATCAATATGTCTTCACTGGATGTCTGATTTCTTGCTAAAGAAAACACCTTCCCACGGGATTGGGCTTGCTTTGGCTTCTGACATTGAGTACTGATATGTTCCTCTTCACCACAGTTGAAACATATCATTGACTTGTGTTTGCAATCAGCTACTCCATGACCATCTTTACCACAACGGAAACACTTATTTACATCACTCGGACATTCACTGTTTCGATGTCCCAACTCACCGCATTTGAAACATATGAGGTTAGCAAGAGCACCTCCCCTACTTGGCCTTTTACCATATGAGATTTGGATGTGGCTTGCCTCTCCTCTTGCTCATAATCTTGTAATGAGCCTTACTATCCTCTTCATAGATTCTGTAGCTATTCACCAACTCCAGAAATCTAGGAATTTGTTGATATCCAATCGCCTTCTTGATCTCTGGGTATAAACTATTCTCAAACTTGATACACTTCGAGAACTGAGAAGTTTCTTTACTATAGTGTGGGTAAAACTTTTCCAGTTCCACGAACTTAGTGTCATACTCAATTACAGACAGACTCCCTTATTTCAACTCCAGGAGTTCTATATCTTTCTTCCCACGCACATCTTTTGAAAAGTACTTTCTCATAAACTCCATGTTGAAGACAACCCAAGTAATAACCTTACCTACACCTTCCAACCTCTGAAGGAATCTATTTGCGTGATGTTCATAGCGACCAGTATGATGTCGTTGTCGGGGGACTCCTTCCCTTCTTTGACACTCTTAGTTTCTGGAGGCTCCTGGCGGGAACCCTCTTTCTTCTTCTTATACTACTTGAGGTGTCCATCTCGGATCAGTATCTCGATCACATCCTTGAGATTGATGCAATCATCGATGTTGTAACAGTGGCTTTTGTGGAGCCTATAGTACTTTATCTTGTCAATTCCGGGCTTGGCATACGTATGGCTAGGAAAGCACGCCCCAGTCTGTTTGAATTCTGAGTAGGTTCATTCGGTCAGAAACTACCTTTTCTTAGAGTGGTCAGGAACAACTTGCATTTGATCGCGCCCTTCACGCCTCGGTAATCAAGTTGGGTGTCGATGTCTTCTATGTGGTCATTTGGGTCGGTTGTACTGTCATAGGATCCCAACGGGGGAGGCTTCTCGAGCTTGACCAGGAGACGTGCCTCCATAATTTATTTCGATAACAGACTGAGGGGCTCGTTGTTGTCGGTCTCTTTTAGCAATGATGGTGGAGAGTGATGGTTTCTTCCTCGCTGGGCGTCATTATCTCGTCGAGGGGAGGGGCTCTGCCCTTGTCACCTCAGTCTGGGTGATAGCGACCTGATGCGATCGTCTTTGCAGGTGCTCTTTATCTTCTTGGAAAGTGGATAGTCTTTATCATTCTTAGGAGATGCTCGGTCATGTTTCTTGCGGAAAGAAACATTGAGCTTTTCCTTTCTTGGAGGACGCCCATCTCGGGGAGGTGATATGCTGGAGAAGTTATGCCGTTGGTGTCTCTGAGGGGGAGACCTTGATTGTTTCTGCTCTAGAGCCCCTATCTTTTTGCTCTGTTGGAGGATGAGGGAGTTGGTTTGGTTAAGGGCGGAGATCAGTGCTGCTATGGCTGGGTTGGCGTTCTGCGGAACGAGGACCGATTGTAGAATCTAGGGCTGGTCTTCGACAGAGTTCTTGGGAGACTGTTCGTCCAAGAATAGATTGTTGTCGCGGTCAGCATCGATGGAATCTGGGGACACAGTATGTCCGTCACTGGCACCGATGTTATCCTCGAGGTGGGGATGTTCTTGGATTTCGTCGATCTTGTGTGTCGGGGAGAGCACAGTCTTTCCAAATAGTTAGTGATCATCATGGTCGGCCATGATTGATGAATAAGGATGATCTTTGGTCTTCAGATTTTGGGGAACATAAAACGAGGAAGATAGTTTCTCACAGACGGTGCCACTGATCTTATCGATTGATTAGAACCTGTAAGCTGGCTGGAGGATGATCTTTGACAGGCTGGAAAGTTGAGGAGAAAATGGGGGTTGTACCTGCAAGGCACTCCGGCGATCAAGTAACTATGGGAGCAAAAAGATACAAGCAAAGTATTAGGGTTTCAGAGATGAATAGTGAATATCTGACCCTCACAAGTGTTAGGGTTTATATAATACCCCTGACGCGTAGCTATTGTTTCCTATTTTTGGGCCTAGATATCTGAGTCCATGAAAATAGGAACTGCCAGAACTCCGTCAAACCGGACAAATGTGCCCGCAACTTGCCGTTGGTTCTGATGACGAGGTAGATTACGGACAGCGATTTGGTCGGCTCCTGGTTGTCTGGTCGACTTGATGTCTGACAGACGGAGAAGTGTTCGTCGGACGTTGCTGGTTTCGCTGGTCTGGGAGAGCCATCGGTCGATGGTGCCCGACAGAGGACGGAGAATTTCGGACCATGGTTGAATGGGTCGTGCTGAAAATAAAGCATAGACTAGGCTCATTCTAATCGTTGAATCAGTCCAAAATATTATTTAAATAACACATTTTCATATTATTTGAATAACACGCTTTCATAATACTTATTTTTGTAAGTCATATTATATATTTAGTTATTAAATACTTTTACTGAATAATTTAATTTAAATAGAGATTAATTTAAATTTAATGTTCATAATAATAAAATAAAATAATTATAAATATTATTATTTATAGTCTAATATTTACAACATTAATAATACTATTTACAAGATAAATAAATACAGACTTTTAAACTTTTTTTATTAAAAAAAAGTATAAAAAAACCACTAAGATTTAGTGTCAAAGTTAAAAGATGGAACTATATGAATTTTCAAGTAGCAATCTATTTCTATGTATCTCATTTGTCAAATCATTGAAATTCAACCCAAATGCATAAGTATAAAGAAAATTTAACATTTCAAAAACTAAGGTTTTGAGATGATTTTCTATTTTATGTTTAGAAATAAAATCATATGATACTTTAAAATTTAACAAAAATCAAATATATAAGCTATAAAATTATTTATTTTATTTTTTTACTTTTACTTAAATATTATTTTAAATTTAATTTTTAAACGAATGGATTATAGTTTGAAATATATTTTTAAAACCCAAAATCCACAGCCACTATTAAGAAATTAAAAATCATGAATTTACAATATAAAGGAACATAATCATAAATGAGATAAAAGAAAAATAAAACTTGAATTCAATCCACAAATAAATGTGAAAAGACTAAATTTGGTGTCACTTGAGGCCAATATGTACCTTTTTCTGAAATAGATGTTATATTGTCGTTTGAGGCCTTTTAAAATTAATTCACATGTCATTGCCTCTTCTAATTTGATGTGATGAATGCACATGTCATTGCCTCTCAATCTCATATTCTTGACCAATTGAAAATTTTTGAAGTGCATGTGACCCTCAATGAAGCCACGTACGTATATGTGCCGACACCAAATTTGGAGAATATACCATAGTGAAAAACATATCTACTTTTGACCAAGTAATATTTTTTAATAAAAATATTGATTCTTTAATTCAATAATTTATATTCATTCAACTCAACTAATACATATGACTTGAATCATCTTTCTCGCTCAATAATTTTTCTATATTAATATATTAAAAGAGAATTAAATTTTATTAAAAGAGAATTAAACATTACTCATATAACTCAACTAATCCATACACCATTCACCCATTTTTATCTATTTTTAACTTGGTAATTAAACTTTATTAATCAACTTAAATTAACAATTTTGTTTTAAAAAATTGGATTTTAATTTTAAGTAAAATAATTTTATTTAAATTCTTAAGCTTATAAATCATACTATTAAGTTATGGGAACAAGATATTGAACCGAGATTAAAAAATAACAAGCTTCCATCTTCGTCTAACTTATAGGCACTTCTAGGAAATCATGTTTTGTTGTTTCTATAGTATATTGTTTTTTCCCTCTATTCTCTATCTTTTAAATCAATGAATTTTTTTTTTTGATTATGATAAAAAAGTGAAGAAAGCATAATGATGATTTTAATGCATACCTAATTCTCTAAATCTCACTGCTTACATTTCTAACGAATTAAATATGTAAGAGTTTTTAGAATGTGCTTTCATGTACAAGATAAAGGTTTTAATGGAGAAAGAAATTATGATAAAGCAAACTCTGATAAAAACCGCTTCCATTCGCTTCAATCAGAATTCTGGAAAAGAAAATCAAGCTCAAAAAACCCTACTTTCTGTTAAGGTCTTAAGTTTTAGATTCAGGGGAAGATTGTTTAACTCAGGGGAAGTTTTCTAAACAATGCTCAAATATCTTTTCCTTCTAAAACCTATAAGTCTTAGACTGAGAAGGAGCTCACGTTAATCATGAAAATTTTTCTTCTTAACTCTGATTTGATTATGATATTACCTTGTAAAATTGTTACATCAAAATACATTGTTTTATCATCATCAAAAAGGGAGAAAATGTTAGAACGAGATTTAGATTCTGCAATTAATCTCTAGATTTTGGTTATAACAATACATGTATTTTATATGTAAACAATTTTGTTTCTAATAGTTTCTTGAGTGTGAAGATTATAAATTCTAATTTTCTAGACTGTTGTCTGAAGAATCATCAGAAATATACTAAGCACGCATCAGAAAGACTATTGCATTCGCTTCTGAAGAAACATCAGTAGTTCTGACGAATGCTGAATGTTTGCTAGAAAAGGAACTCAATGTGTACTTCTCAATAAGTTGCTGCTTCAGAAGTCACAAGTGTTTCTAGAAGAAAGGATTTCTATTAGAGCTTATGCTCAAGGATCAGAAAACAAGATTGCACCAAAAACAAGCTTTTGCGTAAAAGATCAGAAGTCAAGATTTGTTCGTCAGAGGAGTTGTTGCTTCTAACTCTAAAGACAAAGTCAATATTATGAACACATAAAAAAAATCTTTTACTTCCAGAATCAGAAGTCAAAATTTATTCGTCAGAAAAGCTTTTGCTTCTAATTCTGAAGACAAAGTCAAGATTCAGAAGACTCGAATCTTGGAATATGTGCATCTCTTCATATCAGAAATATTCCATCAGAAGAAAGAATCAAAGGAAAGTTGGATCTTCTGGACTCATTATTATTCTACACCATATAGTCCATCAGAAGACAAGATCAAAAGATGATATCTTCTAAGGCCAATCTACTTCATCAGAAGTAATATTCATCAGAAGACAATATCATTATAAACATGTGCTAGAAGAATTATTACAAAGGTACAATTACACATTCCACTCAAATGAATATATTGTCTACTCTTTGTCTCCCACGATCATTACTTTCCGTTGGCAGCTGGTAAGATGAAAGTGACGTATGTACTACTATAATGGTCTACTTCCTCAATGACTATATAAAGGTTCAAGCAATTCATTTGCGAGAAGAGACAACAACACGAGACTAGAACACAAGAACAATAACATTGCCAAAATCAAAACAAGAAGAAGAAAAAGATTAAAACACAAGAGTTGTTGCTCATTATTGTGTTGATACTATTATTTGTTATAACACAAGAGTTTTTTCTCAATATTGTGTTACTATTGTAATTTGTTTGAATACAAGAGTGATTGCTCATAATTGTGTTAAACAATATATACTTAAACATTTGTGTAATCCGCTTGTAAGAAGCAAAAACTTGTAAATATATTATTAAACTATAAGTTGATTATTCCTTGAGTGGCTAAGGTGTTAGTCAGAATAATCAAGAAGATTTAGAGAAATCTCCTTCAAGGGATTGGGTAGGTCAGAAACCTTAAGGAATCAGTGATCGTTATATCTCTTAGGGGATCGGGTAGGTCAAAATTCTTAAGGGATCACTAACAGGTTATCATTATTTTATTGTTAGTCACCAGCGGGTATCCTGTGCATTTGTAATCTTTCAATATTAGTGGATTAAGCCCTTTTCTAGGGCAAAATCACCTTGGCGGGTGGACATGATTAGCCTTTTCTAAGGTGAACCTGTATAAACCAAAAGTGTCATTATTTCTCTTTATAGCATTGATTCTCCTTTGATTGTTTGTGTAAAGCACTTCTAAAAGAAAAAGTTTTTGAAAACCCAATTAAAACCCATATTTTCTTGTGTTTTTGTCAACCTTCAATTGGTATCAGAGCTCTGGCTCTATTATTGATTTTCTAATCAAACACTTAACTGTGTAGAGAGATCCAGTGTGAGAAAAACCTTCTAAATGACTACTGCAAACACAAACGATAGAGATAGATACATTGTTAAATCTCCTATTTTTGATGGAGAGATTTGACTATTGAAGAGATAGAATAGAAATTTTCTTTCTAGGATATGATATTGATCTTTGGGAAATGTTCACAAATTTTTATGAATTGGTATTCCCATCAGCGCAATTGGTATTCTCATTCCCATGAACAGAATGAATGAAGATCAGAAGCACAACTTCAAGAATAATCACAAAGCCGGAACTATCCTTCTCAGCACAATCTCGTACAATGAATATGAAAAGATTACAAATAGAGAAATAACAAAGGATATTCTTGATTCATCAGAATGACACACGAAGGAAATGCAAAAGTCAAAGAAACTAAGGCCTTGACCTTAATTCAGAAATATGAAGCCTTTAGAATGGAAGATGAAGAAACGATTCAAACTATACTCTCAAGGTTTCAAACCTTGGTGGATGTACTCAAGGTTCTGGACAAAGGATCTTCCACTACTGATCATGTCAAGAAAATCATTAGAAGTCTTCCTAAAAGAAGGAGACCTATGGTTACTGCTTTAAAGCTTTCTAAGGATATGAACAATATACCTCTTGAAGAGTTAGTCAGTTCTCTTAGAAGTCATGAGATAGATCTAGAAGAAGACGAGCCTCAGAAAAGAAATAAATATATTGCTCTAAAATCTAGATCAGAAAGAACCAGATCGAGAAAGAGAAAGGCTTTCCAAGCTTAAGAAATCAAAGAACCTGATGATGAATATTTTGATGATGAAGATGAATTGTCACTTTTATCCTGAAGAGTTAAGAAACTCTGGAAGAAAAAGCAAAATAACTTTCGAAGATTCAGAAACAGAGGAGATCGTTTAGAAGCATGTGATAAAGGAAGAGCTAGTAATGAAATAAAATGTTTTGAGTGCAATGAGCCTGGACACTACAAAAATGAATGTAAAATTTCAAGAAGGAGAGAACCAGAAAAGAAAGCTTCAAGAAAAGTACTTTCAAAGGAAATAAGAAAGGTCTCATGGCAACATGGAATGGTTCTGAATCTGAAGGATCAGAATCAGAAGAAGAACGTCCCAATGTAGCATTTATGGCCTCCACATCATATGGAAACTCATCAGAAACAAAGTCTGATTCTGAAAGGATATTTTCTGAATACTCTCAAGATGAATTAGAATCACGTTTATGAGAAACTTTGAACAAGCATCAAAAGCATTAACAAAAATTCAAGAACCTTCAGAAGGTTCATGAATATGAAGTTGAAAATTATGGTAAGCTGGAGAAAGAAGTTTCTAAACAAAAAGGTGAAAATCTGTCTTTAGAAAAAGAAAATATGTTTCTAAATAAAAACTGTTTAGAACTTGAAGGAACCCTTTCTATAGCTTTTCCATCTTCTGAAACTTCCTTTTGTAAGTATGACAAGGCTTTTCAGAAATTCTTAAATAACAGCATAGACAGAAGCATGAAGGCTTCTATGATATATGGTGTTAGTCAAAGTAAAAGGGAAAAACGGGTTACGAATCTGATAACAACAATCAAAAAACTTTTAGAGAATGAAATTCTGGTATCAGATATGTGATGTCGAAGGAGATGTCGCGATACAAATATCTAAGGACAATGTAACGTGCAACAATAATAAAAGCAATAAAAACACAAAGGATTGTTAACCCAGATCAGTGTACAATAACACCTACTCTGGGGGATACCAAGCCAGGTACAAGTCCACTAAATAGTATCAATTCACAGACCCTCAATAAACAACCAGTTTACGATCTAATCACTTAATCACTACCGTGCTATACTTCTACCTAAGACACACCTAGGTATGAGGCCCTCCTCAAATCCCTTCAATCACTAACAGTGAAGAACAACATAAATATTAAGTTTTAAAGACTTCAATCATTCAGTACTTAAAAGCTTATGAATGATCCACAATTAACAACTCAAATAACAACTTAATTATTAAACCAATACTAGAGTGTATGACAATTAAAAGACTTAGACTTCTAAAACAGAAAGAATGTATTCTTCTTCAAAAGTTGCAGTTTAATGAATAAGAAAGCAAGTCCTTATAAAGGCGCAACAGTGGGCTTGGGTTGAAAAACAAATATTCCAATCTTTTGAATATTTCCATGAAAACAGGCCAAGATATAATCCATAAGGATAGTTCAAATAGAAAAATATTCCTCCATATTTTTCGCAAGCTTTGAGTCACAAATCCTGAATAATGGCACCCGTAAAAACATGAAACATGGAACTTAAACAAATATGTAGTTGTGTTCAGCTCAGGAGGTAGATGTCAAGGCATATGCTTTTACATCATTCAAAACAGTTTGCTTCAAATGTAAAGACATTTAGCAAAATATTATAAGTCATTATTTTACCAAAATTGCTGCCAACAAACACTCACAAACTCCCAATTTGGAAAATTTTTGCTAAAACATTATTTGAGTATATTATCAGAACATTATCAGAGCAGCAACATAAGCAAAGCAAGAAAAACAAAAACTCAGTTAGCAGTTAGTTGTTAGCAAAGGAAGATGCCAGAACATCTTCTGAGACATGAGGCTCCCCCTCAAGTATTAAGCTATCCCTAAGTCAGTGGTCAGTCAGTCAGAGGTCAGTCAGTTTCTCTCCCCCTTTTTAGTCATAATATGCTAAATAAAAGGGTGCATTCAAGAGAGTATCAGTAATATAGGTACAAATCATATAATCCAAAAGTCAAGCACATATAAGTTCCAAAAAGAAACAAAGGGGTCAAACAAATAACAACAAATAGTCTAACTTTCTTCAAGACCACTAGACTTGGCAGAGCCAGAACTTCATTCCTCACTAGAATCTCCTCCTTAAGAGCCCACTCTATCATCAAAGTTGTTGTCCTTCTGCAGCTCCTTGATCATCTTTTCAAAAGTTAGCTTTCTTGCTGAACTCACTCTGATCACATCATCAAGCTCTTTCCAGGCTTCCCTTAATTCATTGATCATGTCATCCTTGGTTGAGGTCTTGTTTTCAACAGATGCAAATGTCAAAACAATGTTTGGGACATGTTTTCCTGAAAATAGCTTGAAGTGAAGGGTCAAAGCAGACTCCCTCTTGCACACTACATCATTACCACTTAGAATTCCAGGATGTTGATTAAGAATAACTCCACAAATAAGGGATGGAAAGGCAATAGGTATCTTGATGGCACATGTTCCTTCATGCTTAATTGTATGATAAAAATGTAAGTACCATAATCAAACAGTTTCTTGTTTCCAACAACATAAATAAACTTTCCTAAGCCAATAGTGATGGTTGAGGTATGATTGGTAGGAACCCAGTTAGCAGCTCCAATTCTATGCAAGATAGCGTATTTCACACTTATCTTTCTAACAGGAAGCTTATTCTTCATGGGCCACTCACTCACTTGGTTAGCAGTGATGGCTTTGCACACTTGATTATCAGTTACTTCCAGCTCACAATAATCATCTTCATACCTATTCAGAAATATATTGATGATAACAGGGGAAAATTCTATACACCTACCTCTAACAAACACCTTTCTATACTCCTTACTTTTATGATCAACACAGTCAATAGGAATATTAACAATAAATTCCTTAACAAGAGTCTCATAGCATTTTGCAAACCTGGTAACAGTTTTTATCAATCTAGCAGAAGATATCAGCTCCATAATTTCTTTGCACTCAAGTGCACCAGCTCCCAATTCTCTTTCAAGGGCAATTCTTCTATAAAATACATATTTCCACTTTTCAGCATTCTCAACAGAATGGAAGGAAATGTTGTCAAGACGGGCATCAAGTACCCTAACAGAAAGCTTCTTGCTTGCAGACTTTTTCACAGGAGAGATGTCCTGGACATCTTCCTCGACATCATAATCAGAGTTATCCTCTTTTACCAATTTCAGCTTTCTTCTTACCTTTGGATCTCTTTACAACAACATCATCATCATTTGTGGAGCTATAAGGTCTAGCTTTTCTTTTTCTAGAGGGGGGAACCACTTTACTTCTAGGCTTTGGAGGACCATACATAGTTTTATTCTTGATTATCTTGGTAGGGGATGTGATATTCACATCCTTCACTTTCCTAGATTTGAGTTTTTTTGCAATTCCAGGCACCACATTAGAAATGAGCTCATTGTCAAACAACTCATCAACATTAACCACCTTCTCATCATTTTGATTTTCGGCAGCTTTGGAGCCAGCAGCATCTTCCTTAGTAGGAGAGTTCTTCTCAACATCTTGTTCAACATTATCTTCCACTTCTTTTAGAGAAGAAGTAGCAAGCTTGTCAAGTCTGCTTTCAGCAGCATCTTTCTTGAAGATGGATGACTCAGCAGCACTTTTAGGGTCATTTCCTTTGTCAGCCGGAGCAGGCATACAAGCAAGAGGAGTAGAAATCCCAGGAACAATAAAACCTTCATTTAAAACTCTATCTACTAGCCTTCTAATGATTTTATCAACATTAACAATCTCTTCTTCCGTCCTATCATTAGTAGCAGTAGAAGTATTACCTTTATCGTCTTTGGATTTCTTTGCAGGTGACGATATGGGTTTCTTGGCCTTTTTATCAAGAGGTGGGATAGTTGTTAGAGGAGTAACATCAGGTACTCTGTTAAGGGAGAGTTCCTCAGGATGGTTGACAGATTTTAAGGGAGACGATGCATGATGTTGAGAGATCTTTGAAGATTTTTTAGCAAAGAGATGAAGAGTGACAAGGGTTGTTTTCTGTTAAGGAGAATGAAGAGTTTGTGAAAGTATAAGGATGTAATTTTGTAGCGTGTAGGAAAAACTTTAAGACAGTCTTGAAATGATTGCTTTCGAATTTTGATTTGTTGGAAACATAAATAATATAATATCACTTTAATGATATTCCCACACGCCCTTAATTGCTACAAACCCTCATATAAGCAAATCCCTATTTTCCTCTTAAGTTCTCAAACTTATTAGCATCCAAATCCTTAGTGAAAATGTCAGCCAGTTGCAATTCAGTGGCTACATGTTGTAAGGCAACAATCTTTTCTTCAACAAGCTCTCTTATGAAGTGATGACGGATATTAATGTGTTTGGTCCTGCTATTTTGAATAAGATTTTTTGATATATTTATGGCACTTAAATCATCACAGAATAATGTCATGACATCTTGTTTGACATTATATTATGTTAACATTTGTTTCATCCAAACCAATTGAAAACAACTGCTTCCTGCAGCAATATACTCAGCCTTAACAGTGGACAGAGACACACAATTTTGCTTCTTACTGAACTAAGATATGAGATTATTTCCCAGAAAGAAGCATCCTCCTGATGTACTTTTTCTATCATCAGCACTTCCTGCCCTATCAACATCATAATAACCAATTAAGGAAAAACTGGATCCATGAGAGTATAACATACCATAGTCACTTATCCCATTCACATATTTAATAATTCTCTTTACATGGTTGGCATGGCTAACTTTAGGATCAAATATATATATATATATATATATCACATACCCCTACAACAAAGTCAATGTTAGGTCTGCTAGCTGTGAGATATAGAAGACTTCCTATCATACTTCTATAAAGACTTTGATCCACACTTACTCCTTTTTCATCTTTAGACAACTTTAGATGTGTGGGTGCAGGAGTTCTTTTGTGACTGGAATTTTTCATTCCAAATTTCTTTACTATATTCTTAGCATACTTGCTCTGAGATAAAAATATGGAGTCTTCCATTTGTTTAACTTGCTGACCAAGAAAGTAGGTTAATTCACCAACAAGGCTCGTCTCAAATTCTGACTGCATTTGCTTGACAAAATGTTGGACCATCTCATTTGACATCCCACCAAACACAATATCATCAACATAAATCTGTGAAATCATGATCTTCCCTTCTTCTTCCTTGACAAAAAGAGTTTTGTCTATGCCACCTTTCCTATATCCATTCTCACCAAGAAATTTTGTCAATCTCTCATACCAAGCTCTTGGAGCCTACTTTAATCCATACAGAGCTTTCTTTAGTTTGTACACATGTTTAGGAAAACTTGGATCAACAAATTCCTTAGGTTTTTCTACATAAACTTATTCATTCAGATAGCCATTTAAGAAGGAACTCTTTACATCCATTTGAAATAATTTAAATTTCAGTATGCAAGCAACTCCCAAGAGTAGTCTGATTGATTCAAGTCTGGCCACAGGGGCAAAGGTTTCATCAAAGTCAACTCCTTCAATTTGAGTGTATCCTTATGCAATTAACCTTGCCTTATTTCTAGTGACCACCCCTTTTTCATCAGATTTATTCTTGTACACCCATTTAGTGCCAATCACTTTTGTCCCTTTGAGTCTTGGAACTATATCCCAAACTTCATTTCTACTGAACTATTCTAGCTCTTCCTGCATAGCATTAATCCAGAACTCATCAGTTAGGGCCTCTTTGACATTCTTGGGCTCAATTTTTGACACAAAGCAAGAGTTTGATTTCCCTTCTCTTGATCTGGTAGTAACTCCTTTATTTAGATCTCCTATGATAAGCTCCTTAGGATGATCTATCTGAGTTCTAATTGAAGGCCCTTTATTAAGATGACTGGGCTTAGGGTCTTCTCGAGGGAGATTAGAATCAATACTTCTGTCATTGGATTATGTTGGAATATCAGATAAAGATGTTCCAACATCTTCTAAGACATCTTCTTCATCATTCCATCCTTTATCATCAATAATAACATTTATTGATTCAATCATAACCTTGGTTCTGGAGTTAAAGACTCTGTAAGCTATACTATTTATAGAGTAACCCAGGATAATTCCTTCATTACTCTTGGGATCCATCTTCCTCCTTTGTTCACGATCATCTAAGATGTAACATTTACTCCCAAAAACATGAAAGTATTTGACATTTGGTTTTCTTTCCCTCCATATTTCATACAGGGTGGCTGAAGTGCCTTTCCTTAAAGTGACTCTGTTATGGATATAGCATGCAATATTCATAGCTTCAACCTAAAAGTGGTAGGTAACTTCTTAGTATGAATCATAACTCTGGAAGATTCTTGAAGGGTTCTGTTTTTACGTTCCACGATCCCATTTTGTTGAGGAGTAATTGGAGAAGAGAATTCATGACTGATTCCTTCAGAAGAGCAAAAGTCAGCAAATTTATTATTCTCAAAATCCTTTCCATGATCACTTCTGATTCTGGTGACATGACTATCTTTTTCCCTTTGAAGTTTTTGACAGAGATATTTAAACACTTCAAAAGTTTCTAATTTTTCTCTAATAAAACTTATCCATGTGTACCTAGAAAAGTCATCTACAACAACATAGGCATACTTCTTTCCACCAAGACTTTCAACCTGCATAGGTCCCATCAAGTCCATGTGAAGAAGTTCCAAAACTTTTGATGTAGATGTTGGATCTTCTGATGTGACATCTGAGTTTTCTTTCCAATCTGGCAGTCACCACATACTCTTCCTTCTTCTATCTTGAGCTTAGGAATCCCTCTCACGGCTTCTTCAGATATAATTCTTTTCATTCTTTCAGATGCAAGTGTCCCAATTTTTGATGCCATGGTTTAACTTCATTTTCTTTGGCTAAAACACATGTTGAGGGGAAGTTCAACTCTTGGGGAACCCATAAATAACACTTGTCGTTAGATTTGATTCCTTTCATAATAACTTTATTCTTTTCATTGAAAACAAGACATTCTTCCTTGGTGAAGATAACTTTGAATCCTTGATCACACAATTGGCTTATACTTATCAGGTTAGTTGTTAACCCTTTAACAAGTAACACATCATCAAGCTTAGGGACTCCTGAACATCCCAGCTTGCCAACTCCTTTGATTTCACCTTTGGCTCCATCACCAAAAGTCACATAACTGGTGGAATGAGATTTGATATCTATCAACAGATTCTTGACACTTGTCATGTGTCTAGAACAACCAATGTCAAAGTACTAGTCATCTTTGGTTGATACTCTGAGAGAGGTATGAGCTATGAAACTAGCAACATTAGACTTGGGAACCCATTGTTTCTTCTTTTTTCTATTTTGGGGAATCTGATTAGTTTTGGGAAGGTGAGTATTTTTAGGATACCCATACAACTTAAAACAGAAAGGCCTTATATGACCAAGCCTTCCACAATGATGACATCTCCAGGGCTGGGAATTCTCTCTGGTGTGATTAAACTTTTTCTTGCCATGATGTTTTCCACGATGTCCTTTTTTGCCATGATGTTTAGACATTTGATTCAACATCCTTGGTTTAGACTTGGCATTAGTGAAATCTAATGACGGTTCTTTAGAATTTGGTTCTTTTTCTCATTAAACCCTAGACCACTCTTGTCTCCTATCACTCTTTCGACTTTAAGAATTTATCTGATGTGTCAAACCCATTATTCAGCATCTTGAGAGATTTGACCATTCTATCAAGGTTTGAATTCATAGAAGTCACTTCACTTTCCAGATTAGAAATAGTTTTTAGATGCTTTTCCCTTTCTACCTTCATCTGAGTTATGATGGCTTTCTGTTTCTCCCCTTCTTGGCACACTTCTGCACTTCTGAGACATAATTCTTTGAATGAATTAGCTATCTCATCAAAGGTTAGTTCCCCATCACTAGACTCTTCATTAGAGACATGCTTTCCTGTCAATGCTTTAACATATTTGGCAGATTCTTCAAGATCACTCTATGAGTCCTCTTTAGACCAAGTAAGAGATAGATTCTTCTTCTATTTATTAAGATATGTAGGACATTCATATGTAATGTGACCAAAGCCTTCACATTCATGACATTACATTCCCTTCCCTTGAGTGGATTTTTCTTCAGCCCTTTTTCTTCCAAACTCATTTGACTTATGGATGTCAGATGAGATGTTCTTGACATTTGATCTTGGGTTCTTATCCATTCTTTTTATCACTTTGTTAAACTGTCTTCCAAGCATAATTAAGGCATTTGATATTCCTTCATCTATATCCATGTCACAGTCCTCCTCTTCATCTTCAGTATTTGATACAAAGGACATGCTTTTGTTCTTCTTTTCAGATCTTTCATTGATGCTTAATTCAAATGTTAGAAGGGATCCAACAAGTTCATCCACTCTCATTTTGTCAATGTCTTGAGCTTCTTCTATAGCAGTCCCATTCATATCAAATCTATTGGGAAGAGACCTGAGCATCTTTCTCACCAATTTGTCCTCAGGTATTTTCTCTCCTAAGGCACTGGATGCATTAGCAATTTCAAGAATGTTCATATGGAAGTCATTAAAACTTCCATCATCCTTCATTCTCAAATTCTCAAATTTGTGGTGAGCAACTGAAGTCTTGATATCTTAACTTTGGATGTGCCTTCATGAGTAGATTGAAGAATTCCCCATGCATCCTTAGCTACTTCATATGTGTTCACTAATATGAAAATATTCTTGTCAATTCCATTTAATATAGCATTCAAGGCTTTAGAATTTCCAAGAGCAATTTCATCTTCTTCTTTATTCCAATCTTCTTCTGGTTTTAACTCAGAAGTAGGTTCTCCATTTTCTCCCAATTTTACGGAGTGTTTCCATCCTTTTAAGATAGATTTCCAAGCTCTGCTGTCTAGAGACTTTAGAAAGGCCACTGTAACACAGTGGGAGAACTGACTTGGGATTTTTTTGCATTTAATCGCAATTGTTGCGGATAGCAAGAGTCGCCACCGACTTTTCTTTTATCCAATAAGAAAAGGTTGAAAAGAATAGGAAAGACCTTTGAGATTATTTTCTTGAGTTCGGGGGGTAGATTATGAAAAGGGAAGGTGTTAGCACCCTTTTCATCCATAGTTATCTATGGGATCTTAGTTGCTTGCTAGATCACTTGCTTTTGTTTGAAAGTGTGCTTTGTGGTGGTTCTTGAAAGTATTTTTGAAAAGAGACTCCATTTAGGCAAACTTTGTAATGATTCTCGTCTCTATAAGAATGTATACAAAGTGTTAAACTTTTGAAAATATTTCAATGGAAAATGTTGGTGCATTTGAAAAGGTGTTTGTGTTTTGAAGATGAGAAAGCAACTAGGAACATTCTACCTTACTCAAAAGTCTTTTGTTCATTCCTCTCTTCCTTTGATATTGCTATCTTACCATTGATTGGTAAGAAGCCATATCTTTGGATGTAAAAGGGACGGGCGTGGGTTATCGTATAGTCATGATAGCAATGTTGTGAGATATCTTAGCATTTCTTTGGAGGGACTAAGATCATTTGTAAAGAAACATTTGAAGCGTCATCGAGAGACTATGATCTTGTATTTTTGATTGTTTTTGCTAAGACGTCTCACATGCATAACATGACTATTTTTTATAAGGAAACAAGTGGAGTTAACCCTAGAGGTGCATGTGTGAAAAGTGTGTTTTATTGCATGCATTTTTGTCTTTTGATCAGGGTGGTCTACTTGTAGATTTTATCTTACCATACACCCTAATTACTAACATTTTGTATAAAGTCAAAAGTGCAGAAAGATAAAATCCTACACTGTTACAACCATATTGAATTGCATGAAAATATAAAGGCAAAAATAAGCTAAAAGCAAGAAAAATGGATCTTTCGATTTAGGGCAGCAAACCTTTCGATTCTGCACTTGCTGGCGCTCTTTGATCTAGCCTGAAAAGGGGTGAAGGCATGACTTTCGATTGGGGCCTGGAGGCCAGCATGTTGTGTCATTCGATTGGGGCCTGAAGGTCAGTATATCGTGTCTTTCGTTTGGGGCCTGGAGGTCGGCATGTTGTGCATTTCATTTGGGGCCTGGAGGCCAGCATGTTGTGCCTTCTGGCTGCCTCTTTCATTTGGCCTGAAGGTTAGTATGGAAGCCAAAGGCTTCGTTTCTAACTTTCTGTCTCTTGTTTCTTTCGTTTTAGTTTGAATAGAAACATGGCCCAAGGCCATGCCAACATCACCTTAAGGCTAGATTAGTTCTTAAAGCATGTTTAAATGTACAAAGAGCAAAAGCCAAGAAGATTGTTAACCATGACACACATTAAAAGAGTGAAAACGAAAAGAAGAAAATAGTATGTACATGTTTGAAACGAAAAGAAAACTTATTTACATGCTATGTTGGAAACGAAGGGTCAAAGGTTAAGAATGACTTACCTTGCTAGAGGCTGAAGCGTGAGCTGGACCTTGAAGTGGTTGCCTTGAATGCCTCTGGATTCGAAGGAAAATACCAAGGGTGGGCCTTTGACACTGGATTTAAAAGAGAAAAACAAGTGAAATGCCCTTCTTTGCTGGATTCGAAAAATAGTAAGATGTAAGGATTTTTCAGATTTGAAAGGGACAAGTATTTGGATTTTGGGTTTGGATTTGAAAAAGTGTTTTAAGTGTTTGAGAATTTTATGGTGTGTATGAATTTTGAAGATACGCTCCCCTCTTCTTATTCTCTTTTTTTCTCTTTGATGTGCAAATGAACTCTCTATTTATAGAGGAAAAATTTGAAATGTTTGGGAGTAAAAAATAATAAAATAAACGCTCAGCTAGAAAGTAAGCATCCACTTGTGTCATGATAGCAAGATGAATGGTTCGGATGAATTGCTTCCTTCAGAAGGAAAATAGGCGCAAGGCTCAAGAAAAACTTTCTCTAAAAAGTAGTATTATACTATTAAGGGAAAGTGGTCTTGGACAACAAATGCGTAAAAGCCTATTTTAACTTGCATAAACAATTAAATATAAAGTGAGTCATAGGTTTGAGGCCTGAAAAGGGGAAACACGTAGCCTAGCCTATGGGTCTAATGTTCAACTTGATCTTTTGAATCGAATCATCCATCTTTCTACACCTTTCGACCAGACTAGAACACCATTCGTTCCCACCAGTTATGTGTCCTTCGAATGGACCAATTGTGTGTTCTTCGAATGTCCCTCTTCAGCTGAATAGGACATTTTGAGTCCTCTTGCTTTTGATCACTTAGGCCCAAACCTTCGACCAGACTCCAAAGTAAGCAACAAAAAAATTATTCCCCAACTATGGCAAGTCCTTCGAATGGGCCACCAAGTTGTGTGTCATAATGCAGCACTATGGCGTATTGAAGGGTTTGCAGATGGATTCGAAGGTGATATGAAGGCGCATTCGAAGAAAACATGAAGATGAAATCGAAAGTCACGGGAAGGTAGCCATTCATCAAATAGAAAACTTGTGAATCCAAGGCAAACAAGTGAGGGGCCAATGGTGCAGTCGAAGCTTGCAGGCAGGAGCCATTGTCCAAATGAAGCTTGCATGTAGGAGCTATTCTAGTGCATCAAAGCAAACCTGCAGAAGGTCAAATTCCCAAATGAAACTTATGGAGCAAATCTTGATCAAGGAAGCCATATGCTCAATCGAAGGATGTAAAACAAAGTTTGCATCAAAGGAGGCCCAAATGTTCAATCGAAGCGTGATGACCAAATCTCGCTCGAAGAAGGCAAATGCTTAATCGCAGGATATAAATCAAAGCTTACATAGAAGGAGACCCAAATGCCCAATCAAAGGATGAATAAAACTTTCTAGAAGGAAGCCTATATTCCCAATCGAAACTAGTATGAATCGAAGCAAGCTTTTTTTCCTTCAATTTTGTCAAGAAAATCAAATTTTCTGCTTTGCCCTTTTTTTGTTTTGTACTTGTGGAAATTTGAGATTTTTGAAAATCCTTGTGATAAAATGTCTCGATAAAAGAGAGGTCAAATTTTGTGGTACAACAGCTTCCCCTGTTCAATCTTCTTAAACCTGAAGAGCAAGTATGGCACGTTGTCGTTCATAGCTTGAAGGTAGAAGATGATTGAACACTAGACTGCCCAGAAATTTGCACTCGCATGAAATAGCACTGATAGTTGATGATGTAGGGAATGGGCTTACAAATTCCATTTGGAGATGATGGAGAGTCATCGGAGATGGGCTTAAGGATGCCATCTAGAGTTATTGTTGGCAGAAATTAGACTAAGTCTAAATTTGACTTCAACTGGAAAAGAATCAGAATAAATCTTCGGAGCAATTTATCTGAACCAGAGAAAGTGTCTAACAGAAAGGAATCAGGATAAACCATTGATCGATTTAAACTGAACCAGCAGAGGTCTTGGATATTCTTCAATTTATGATAGGCCTGCGTAGAGCTGCTTTAGGAGACATATGAGGGGGAAGCCTGGGTAGGGCTGCTTTAAAATGAATCCATGTAAAACTGCATATGTGTAAGATTGCTTCATGATGAGCCCATGTAAATCTACACCTAGTCACATAGGTAGTTGCTCTGTCTTGCTTCAGAAACTAATCTTGGACCTGTTGAAATTATTGATGATAGCTATCTATTGATTGATCTTTCCTGACAAGGTAAAGGGTTAGTTGTATGAAATGTCATGATGTATGAAATGCATTATGTAATGATGTTCTCAAAAATGAGGTTATGTTGTATGCATATATCATGTATGTTATATGATGTATGAATGTGATGCGTTTATTGCAGTGCGTCTTTGTCTAGGAAAATAAATCCTTGACAACATGTTGGGGAATCTTGGGAGGCTGAATCCCTAACTGTTGTTGGAGAATAGACTTATATTTAACTTTGTTTAGAATATTTCTGTTGGGAATTCTTGTTCTGTTGTTTGAGGAGAAACTCTGCTGGGGAATATTGGCTTGCTTTAAGAAGACTTCGTGGAGAGTGTTGATTTCTGCTTGGGGAAATAAAATTCAAGAATTTTGGTTATTCATTACTCTAATGGGGAATTATTCCTGACTGGAGAGAATCGAAAGTTAACTGTTATCTGGTCAAAATCCAGGCTTGGCAGCAATTTGTTGAGGATAATGAAGTTGACTGTTATCTGGTCGTATTCCAGGCTTCGTAGCGACTTACTGGGGAAGATTAAATTAACTGTTATCTGGTCAGATACAAGTCTTCATAGAAAATTTCTTGGGAGAGTGAAGTTAAACTGTTATCTGGTCGGATTCTAGGCTTCGCAGCAACTTACTGAGGTGGATGACGTTAATTGTTATCTGGTCGAGCTCCAGGCTTTACAATAACTTACTTGAAAGGATGAAGTTGAACTGATATCTGGTCGGGTCCAGGCTTCACAGTAACTTGCTTGAAAGGATAAAGTTGAACTGATATCTGGTTGGGTCCAGGCTTCACATTAATTTTCTTAAAAGAATGAAGTTGAACTAATATCTGGTCGGGTCCAGGCTTCACAGTAACTTACCAACATTAAACTGCTATCTGGGCGGATTCTAGGATTCAAAGTAAATTTTGAATTTGATTGTTATCTGGTCAGATTCCAGGATTCACAACAAATTTCTGAGAGAAAGAAGTTAATTTTTATCTGGTCGAATTCCAGGCTTCACAACTTACTGAAGTTAATTATTATCTGGTCAGTTTCCAGGATTTGCCGTAACTTACTGAATTTGATTGTTATCTGGTCAGATTCCAGGCTTCGTAACAAATTCTGAATTTTATTGTTATCTGGTCGGATTCCAGGCTTCACAACAAATTCCTGAGAGAATGAAGTCAATTGTTATTTGGTCAAATTCCAGGCTTCATAACAACTTACTAAAGTTAACTGCTATATGGTCGGTTTCCAGGCTTCGCAGTGACTTACTGAATTTGATTGTTATCTGGTTGGATTTCAGGCTTCACAACAAATTCCCGAGAGAATGAAGTCAATTGTTATTTGGTCAAATTCTAGGCTTCACAACAACTTACTAAAGTTAACCACTATCTGGTCGATTTCCATGCTTCGCAGTGACTTACTGAATTTTATTGTTATCTCGTCAGATTCCAAGCTTCACAACAAATTCCTGAGAGAATGGAGTCAATTGTTATATGGTCGAATTCCAGGCTTCACAACAACTTACTAAAGTTAACTGCTATCTGGTCGGTTTCCAGGCTTTGCAGTGACTTACTGAATTTGATTGTTATCTGGTCGGATTCCAAGCTTCACAATAAATTCCTGAGAGAATGAAGTCAATTGTTATCATGTCAAATTCCAGGCTTCATAATAACTTACTAAAGTTAACTGCTATCTCGTCGGTTTCCAGGCTTCGCAGTGACTTATTGAATTTGATTGTTATTTGGTTGGATTCCAGGCTTCATAACAAATTTATGAGAGAATGAAGTTAATTGTTATCTGGTCGAATTCCAGGCTTCACAACAACTTACTAAAGTTAACTGATATCTGGTCGGTTTCCAGGCTTCGTAGTAACTTACTGAATTTAATGAAGTTGAACTGATATCTGGTCGGGTCCAGGCTTCACAGTAACTTGTTGGGGATTGTAGAGCAGTCTACTGAGGAAGAGGAGTTGAACATTTTCCTGGTCGAACTTTAGTATTCACAATATCTCGATAAATTAAAATATTATCTGGTCGGGTACAGGCTTCATAGTAACTGAAAGTTGTTTGAATAGGAAGTGATTTCGTTGAGGAGTGAAATGTTTTGTTGGGGAATAAACCCTATTGAAGAGATTATTTGATGACATGCTGGCAAGGTGAATTCTTATATGAAGAAATCCACAAGGATTCTTCTTTTAAGATCAACTTAGCTGGAGAGAGGGCTGTCGAGAGATTGAAACTTTGACTGAGGTTTGCATAGATCCAACTTTGTGGGCAACTTTGTTGGGGAAAAGGTTTATTGTAGCAGGCTCTGTGGGGATAATGCTAATGAGATAACTCTATGGGGGATATTTCCACTGTATTAAAGAGATGCTCGTTGCTACTTGGCGGCATATATTTTCTAAACAGTTTAATTATGTTCATTCAATTTTAGTCATTGGACGTCTTTGCACTTAAGACAAAAAACAAAAAGTGTGTACTTCAAAGTATATTTGTATTGATGTTCTGCCCATGAATAGGTGTTTTTGTACAAAGAGACGGAGATCCTAGTAAGAGGAAATATTCGAAAGGATAACAAAATTGAAAACAAAAAACCATGTGGAAATGATCTCATTGTGTTCCAACTCTACTATTTCCCCAATGTCTTCGAACGTCCCTTGCCATTGACAGAAGTTGATTGGATTGATCTTAGACCGTTTAAACCCGGACCTCGGTAATAAAGTCGATTGTGGTGATTCTACGGGACATAGTCATACGCTTTTAATCCTTAACTTTTTCCTGGATCGCCCTTTCAGGTTTTCAGCCCACCAGGATACCCATTTTTGCCCAAGTCACCCTTTCGGGTTTTCGACTTGCCGAGTGTACAATCTTTTGCATATATCCATAATTTTTCCCAAACCATTGGTTTTCCGGTATGCCCTTATCTTACTCAGGTGTGTCAACCTAGCAGGTCTCTTATGCGTAGTATTTTTTAACTATGTCTGTGTTCATCGGATGTGGGAAATCTTCCCCGTCCATAGTAATCAGCATCATGGCACCACCAGAGAAAACTTTCTTGACAAAAAATGGTCCTTCGTAAGTGGGAGTCCATTTGCCCCTGGGGTCGCCTTGTGGAAGAATGATGTGCTTTATTACCAAGTCACCAGCTTGATATACTCGAGGCCTGATCTTTTTGTTGAAAGCCTTGATCATACGTTTTTGGTACATCTGACCATGAGAAACAACAGCCAGTCACTTTTCATCGATCAAGTTCAACCAATCCAATCTTGTCTGAATCCATTCATCTTCTCCTAGGCCTGCTTCATTCATAATCCTTAGTGAGGGAATATGAACTTCCACTGGCAGGACAGCTTCCATGCCATAGACCAAAGAAAAAGGAGTTACCCCAGTCGATGTCCGAGCTGAAGTACGATAGCCATGAAGAAAAAATGGTAACATATCATGCCAGTCTTTGTAGGTTACTACCATCTTCTGCACAATCTTCTTAATGTTTTTGTTGGCTGCTTCCACTGCGCCATTCATTTTAGGTCTATAAGGAGAAGAATTGTGATGCTTGATTTTGAACTGGGTGAAAAGTTCTATAATCATATCATTGTTGACATTGGTCCCATTATCAGTGATGATCCTTTCGGGGATACCATAACGGCAGATAAGGTTATGCTTGATGAATCTGGCTACAACGTTCTTTGTGACTGAGGCAAATGAGGCAGCTTCAACCCATTTGGTGAAATAATCGATTGTGACAAGAATGAAGCAATGTCCATTGGAAGAAATAGGTTTAATCTCTCCAATCATGTCAATGCCCCACATTGCGAACGTCCACGGAGTAGTCATCACATTTAGAGGAATAGGAGGCATGTGGACTTTGTCAGCATAGATTTGGCACTTGTGGAAATTCCTTGAGTGGTGATGGCAATCATTCTTCATTGTTGACCAATAGTAACCAGCTCTCAGGATTTTCTTGGCCATAGTATCTCCGCTAGAGTGAGTCCCAAAGGGACCATCATGCATGTCTTCTATAATTTCCTCTGCCTCCTTCTTGTCCACACATCGGAGTAGAGTAGAATCATGGTTGCGTTTGTACATGATTCCATTGCTTAGGAAGAATTTGGCTGAGAATCTTCGTAAGAACTTTATATCATTGATGGATGCTCCTTCGAGATACTCTTGTGCTTCAAGGTATCTCTTCACCTCATGGTACCATGGCTTCTCGGCGTCAGTGTCAAGCTCATAACAGTGCACAGGTTAGTCAAATCTCTCAATTGTAATCATAGGAGCTTCGTTGTCCCATTTAACCTTGAACATAGAAGACATTATGGCCAAAGCATCAACTAACTAACTTTCTTCTCTAAGGAAGTGTTCAAAGGTGATTTCTTCTAAGTAAGGAATCAGAGATAGCACAAACTCTTTGTAAGGGATAATATTAGGGTGCTTAGTGTCCCAATCTCCCTTTACTTGGCTAATCACCAAAGCGGAGTCTCTGAATACATTCAAATGCTTGATCCTTAGATCAATGGCAGCCTTCAGACCCAAAATGCATGCCTCATATTCAACCATGTTATTTGTACAATTGAAGCACAGTCTAGCAATGAAATGGGTGTGGCATCTGAAGGAGTAAGAAAACACTTATAAGGGGGGGGGGGGGGGGTGAATAAGTGACTCTTTTCATTTTCAAAACAAAGCTCAAACAATAATGGAAGAACACCATTATTTTTATCCTGGTTCGTTTAAACTCAAACTACTCCAGTCCACCCGCCAAGGTGATTTCGCCTTTCTCAACAAGGACTTAATCCACTATAATCAATAGATTACAAACACACAACAACTGTTGTGACTAATAATGCACAAGTAAACTTACAAGTGACTAACACCACTAAAACATAAATCTAGTCCTAATCTGCTTGAGAAATCTGACCAAACTTGGTCTCTCAAGGAACAAATACAAGATTTTAATCTTTACAGATAATGAAATAGAGTTTGCTTCTAATCAAGCTATATCACAACTGTGATTTTTCACTTAAAATATAATGCACAAATTGTATGAACAATGAGTTTGTGAGCTTAGGATCTTTCACGTAGTTTCTTGCTTCTAATTTGAAAATATGATTGGTTCACTTTGTTGTAGTTTTTGGCTTGCAATAAATGTCCTTCTATTTTTAGTAGGAACAATAAACCTGTTGCTGCCTTCAGAAAAGATGGGGAGCATTAAATACTTGCGTGTATCCTTGCAATATTCAATTTTCCAAGAAACTAGATGTAGGCACTTGAGTGCTTTCAGCCGTCTTTGCATTAATGAGCAAACGTCAGAATGTAAGAACATGTTTCCTTTGCTTTGACAAGACAAGTTGATTTTAACGTTATTTCAGAATTTGCTCCAATGTCTTTAAGTCAGAACATGCTTCACTTATCTTCTAGGCAGTGCGTTGCTTGCTAAGAACTTTGAACAACGCTTGCTTTCAAGTTTTCTTCTGAGCAAGGAACCTGCTAAAAGTTAGAAGATATATTTAACAAATAAGGTGTCTTACCAGAGCCAGCAGATGCGCTTTGAAGAAAAGGTTCTTTTATCAAAGAACTTCTACATAATTTTTTGCTTAGCACTTCAGAATGATTTCTGTCAGAACATTAACCGAGACATTCAAGCACATTCATCAGACTATAAATTATCTTAAATATAATTTTGTTATCATCAAAACTCTTGAGATAGGTCAAAACTAATCTTGTTCTTTCAATCTCCCCCTTTTTGATGATGACAAAAAAATTATTTTAGATAAAGAAAAGAAACGGATTAAGAGATAAGAATCTCCCCCTGAAATGAATATTTCTATGCATAAGATATCCTGAGATTATTTTATCAGAGTAATACACAATCTTCTTGAATTTCTTCAGAACTTCTTCAAGATTATAATGCTTAGCTGGAATATTCTTTCAGAGTTAAAGTGATACCTGCAAAAAAAATCTTTTGCATAGAAGGAATTCTTGCAAATTTGTTAGAATGTTTGAGACTTAGTCCCATAACTGTTAAACATCGATTAGTTCAAGAATGCACATTTTCTCCCCCTTTTTGGTATAATCAAAAAGTGTAAAAAATGAATGAGAAATTTTAATAACAAAGATTTCATAAAAAAGTTATAAATAAATACCCAGAAGAACAAACAAAACATCCAAACAAAAGACAAGAGACAAAAAAAGAAAACTAGGATCTTTTAGTAACAAGAGCCATCAGAAGATTCTTGATCTCAGAGGCAGATTCTTCTTGTTTCACCATCCCGTTCTTGATTTCTAGATTTGTTTGATCTTGCTTATCCAAGCGTTTATTCATGACTTCATTCTCCTTCTTTAGCTCTTTCAGAGTGTCCATAATGAGTGAGGTAGGAGCAGAGGATGATGAAGCTTCAGTAGGAACAGGCTTAGAAGCAGTAACCGTTGAGTCAGACTTCAGGAAGGTGGAAAGCAGAGTGCCCAGATCCATTACAAGAGTTGGCACAGGTTCAGGTCCAGCCTTAACAGAAGGTTGATTCAATAGAACAATAGCCAGAGGATTTGAATCTTCAGAGGATTCTTCAGATTCATCTTCTGATATGTCCATCTTATCAGCTGGTGCATCAGCAATCATTAACGAAGACTTCTTATTCCAAATGTCAATAGCTTTTGTCTTGAAAGCATGTAGAAGTTTTGAAAAGTTGTCCAGCACCTGAAGGTGGCGTAATTCCTGTAACTTCCGTGATTCAGCAATCAAAGTTCTTCTGAAGGTTTCCCATAGAAGATCTATTGCAGCTGTGTTTACACTTCTGGAGCAATCCTCTTTCACAGGTTTTAACCATGCTTGAACATTTGTTATAAAATTCTGAAACAAAGTATTTACATCTGGCTGAACAGGTTTAGGGACAACCTTTCTGTAAGTTTTATTTTTCAAGAATTGTAGAGATTGAAAGTCCACTACAGTTCTTAAAAAGCTATTGGGTTCAGGATTATTGGTAGGTTCAGGTTCAGGTTGGTTAACAAAAATAGGAGGTTCTGATATTATATGAGGTTCGAATGGTTCAACAGTTTCAGTTTGTTCAAAAGGTTGTTGTTCTGGAATTTGAGGGGGTGAGTGTGTAGGTGAGATTGGTGTTGTATGTTATGGTGAAGTGGATGGAGTGACATCAGGCGAAATTATTATTGTATAATCAGGAGTGGGAATGGGATTTTTAGGATGTGGTTGATTCATAGAAAACATGTTTTCAGATGGTAGGTTGAAAGGAGGCTTTTTAGTAGCTAGAGGTTCATTTATCCCTGGAATTCTCCAAGAGCCAGCATCATACCATCCAGTGGGTCTGGGTGATAGAGGTCTGGGAGGAGGTCTTGAAATACGTTCAGCAGGAATAGGTTTAAAAATAGATGGTTCAGGGGGTTCTGATTGAGAGGGTTATGATTGGGTGTCAGAGTGTTTATCAGAGTCAAAATCACTCAATTCTGATAGAACATGATTTTTATGAGGGTTGTCAGCTAGGTGTTCAGATGGTAAGGTCAGGTCAATGTCAACATTTAAGTCTCCTAAGGTTTGGGAGGGTTCAGCAGATGCAGATACATTTACAGAATCATAAACACGTATAGTTTCAGCATGATTACCTATCTTCTTTTTCTTCTTCTGAGGAGTGTCAGAAGGTCCTTCTATAACTTTTCTCTTCACAGATTCTTGGAGAACAACATTAGGAGCATCTTGATTTCTACCTTGAAGCCAAGTTGGATCAATGGGTGATCCTGTTTCTTTGCAGATTTCAAGATAGTTCAAGATGATACGAGAATGATCTCCTGAGTTGAATATAGGAATGTCAGCTATAGGAATCTTTCTCCTCTTCACAACAACTGACACACACGGAGTGGGTTCCACCAGCAACTTGTCAATAATTTTCCTTTTCTGCAAGTTCTTTCCAGTCATAGTCCTACCACAGATAGGTTCAAGCTCCCCCAGAAGATTTGCTTCTTTTAGGTGAGCAATCAGACCATTCTCAGTTAGAATGTCTGATATTAACCTCCCCATAGGAATCCAATTCCTCTTTGATTTGGGGTTCTTCATCCTTTCAGCTTCTCTAGTCTCTTTTACATGGTTCCAGAGATGTTCAAATAGCAAGTAGGGCAAATCAATTTTGATATTGGTTCCAAGGCAAAACAGCAAATATTGTTGATCAGCATTGATGTAATCAGGAGAACTGGTGTCTTTCCTGTAGGGAATAAATCCATGAATAATCCTTGCCCAAATCTTGTATTTGTCTTTCAAGTCCCTGAATTTTGAGGAACCTTGACCGTTTGTGAAAATATCTGAATATACCCTAGACATCCCATTCTTTCACTGGGCATTCCTGTAACTCCAAGTCCTTTAAATCCCAGCAACTTTCTGATTTGATTTTCTGTAATGGATATTTCTTTGCCCATTACAAAGGAGAGAATAACCTTGGGGGTTGCAATAGCGTGAATCCAGAATTCCTTCACCAGATGTGAAAAGACTGGACCAATGAGACGATCAAAGAAACTTTCCCAACCTTGAAACTTCACAGCAGGGAATAAGTCAAAACCATTCTCTCTGAGATTCTCAAAGTCTACCATTAACTCACTCAAAACTTCCAAACTGTCTACCAGAATGAGAGTTGTCCTTTCAGGTACAATGTATTGCTCAGAGTGGGTAGAAGAAGAAGAAGCCATTGAAGTTCTTTAGAAATGAGAATTTTAAGAAAAGGGTTTTAAGAGAAAAGTACAGAAAATGCTTGAGTTTGAAAGAGACAGTAAAGAATGAAAAAGGGTTTTTCAAAAAGTATTTTTATATAAAGATTTCAGAAGAAGGTTTTAGAAATAAAAATTATTTAAGACAAATTAAAAATAAATCAAAACGGATTTAAAAATGAATCTCATCATTACTTGCATTTAATGATTTGCTAAAAATGAGGGAAAACATGGGATTATGGCTAATCATTAACAGTTACCTAGAACGTCATCAGTAGCTTTTGCACGCGTGACCTTTCAGAAACACGCCACGCGTTCATCTCCTGAAGGATGCATGTAACAGCTGTTTGTTCTAATGAATTTATGAACTACACTTGGACATGAAGCGTTAGAACATTTCATAACTTTTCATATAGCTTCTGTTACAACTTCTCTTCTAACTTCTGAAGAGTTGTTGATCAGAGCATTCATTTCAGAATATTCTGAAGTCAATCACAAAAAATAAATATTATTTTATTCAGGACATAATTCCATACAAATATTTTTCAGAATGAAATTAAATCTATCTTCTGAAAGGGGTTTGGTAAAAATGTCAGCCCATTGATGGTCTGTTTTTACAAAAATTAAGTTTAAAATTCCCTTTTGAATATAGTCCCTTATGAAATGATATTTAATTTCTATATGTTTGGCTTTAGAATGTAAGATAGGATTCTTAGAAAGACAAATAGCAGAAGTATTGTCACAGAAGATAGGAATCTTACTTTCATAAAGGTTGAAATCTTCTAGGTTACTTTTCATCCAAATCATCTGAGAGCTATATCCAGCAGCAGATATATATTCAGCTTATGTGGTTGATAGTGCAGTTGTTGCTTGCTTCTTGCTGTAACACGAGATAAGATTGTCACCCAGAAACTGACAGCTTCTAGAGGTGCTCTTTCTTTCAATTCTATCTCCAGCAAAGTCAGCATCACAATAACCTACTAGTCTGTAATCTTGTGATCTTCTGTAACACAGACCCAGATTAGTAGTACCTTTTAGATACCTAAGAATTCTCTTAACAACTGTTAAGTGAGATTCTCTAGGATCTGATTGGAATCTAGCACACAAGCACACGCTAAATAGTATATGAGGTCTAGATGCAATCAGATAGAGAAGGGATCTAATCATACCTCTATAGAGCTTCTGATCTACTTTCATACTTACCTCATCTTTACCTAGAATGCAGGTTGGATGCATAAGAGTCTTGGCATCTTTGCTTTCTGACATTTGAAATTTCTTCAGAAGTTCTTTAACATACTTCGTCTGATGTATGAAAGTACCTTCTGGAGTCTGGCTGATTTGAATTCCCAGAAAGAATTTCAATTCTCCCATCATGCTCATTTTAAATTCTGCCTGCATGGTCTTAGCGAATTCTGGCGACTGGGGCAAAGGTTTCATTATAATCAATTCCTTCTTATTGACTATAACCCTGTGCAACCAGTCGTGCTTTGTTTTTGATTACTTCTCCTTGTTCGTTCGATTTGTTTCTGAAAACCCATTTGGTTCCTATAACATTGAATCCTTTGGGTCTTGGAACTAGATTCCATACATCATTTCTGGAGAATTGATTGAGTTCTTCTTGCATTGCTAAGATCCAATCATTATCTTCCAGAGCTTCATCAATGGTAGTTGGCTCAATCAGGGAGACCAAACCAAACAAAGATTCTTCATTGATTCTGAGAGGATCTTGTTCTGATGGGATCTTCTTTTCTTCCAATGATTACATCTTCTTTGTGAGTTGAAGATATTCTAGGAAACCTTTTGTGAGTGGGTTGGTCAGAGATTCTGAGATTATTCAGAGCATCGTCAAGAGGATAATCTGCTGAGTCTTCTTTTGCTTATGAGTTCTCTTTTGCTTCTGAGTTCTCTTTTGCTTCTGAAGTTTCAGAGTTTGAGGGATGATCTTCTGTACCTATAGAAAAATCAATTTTCTTTGGCTGTTGCTGACCAAGCTTATCATCAAACCTGACTTTGATTGATTCTTCAACAATCAGAGTTTCTGTGTTGTATACTCTATAGCCTTTTGAGCATTCAGAGTATCCAAGCAGGAAACACTTTTGTGCTTTCGAATCAAACTTGTTCAGAGTTTCTTTGGTGTTTAGAATAAAACAAGTACATCCAAAAGGATGGAAATAAGAAATGTTGGGCTTTCTGTTTTTCCACAATTCATAGGGAGTCTTTTCAAGAATAGGTCTTATAGAGATTATATTCTGAATGTAACACGCTGTGTTCATAGCTTCTGCCCAAAAGTGCTTAGCCATATTTGTTTCATTGATCATGGTTCTGGCCATTTCTTGTAATGTTCTATTCTTTCTTTCTACAACTCCATTTTGCTGGGGAGTTCTAGGACAAGAAAAATTATGAACAATACCATTTTCTTTAAAATATTTTTCAAAATAATGATTTTCAAATTCGCCACCATGATCACTTCTGACTTTTGTGATTTTAAAATATTTTTCATTTTGCACTTGAGTACAGAAGTCAATGAATACAGAATGTGACTCATCCTTGTGTTTTAAAAACTTTACCCAAGTCCATCCGCTGAATTCATCAATAATGACCAATCTATACTTCTTGCCTCTGATGGGTGCAGTTTTAACTGGCCCAAACAGATCAATATGAAGTAACTCTAATGGCTTAGAGGAAGAGACAACATTTATAGATTTAAAGGAAGCTTTTGAAAATTTTCCCTTTTGGCATGCCTCGCACAGAGCTTCTGAGTTGTACTTCAGATCGGGAAGTCCTCTGACTAAATTTAATTTATTTAGTTGAGAGATTTTTCTAAGACTGACATGTCCCAATCTTCTGTGCCATGCCCACTGCTCATTGCTAACAGACAAAAGGCATTTGACGTTTTGAGATTTAAGATCTGATAAATCAATTTTGTAAATGTTATTCTTTCTCTTGCCAGAAAAGAGGATTGATCCATCTTTTTGACTTACAACTTTACAGGAGTTTTGATTGAAGATAATGTCATAGCCATTGTCACTTAATTAACTTATGGACAATAGATTATGAGCTAATCCTTCTACTAATAAAACATTTGAGATAGAAGGAAGGTTACCGTTTCCAATGGTTCCAGAGCCAATAATCTTCCCTTTCTGATTACCTCCAAACTTCACATATCCTCCAGCTTTAAGTTCCAGGCTTTGGAACATGGACCTTTTTCCCATCATTTGTCGTGAGCACCCAGAGTTCAGGTACCATGACTGGTGTTTCAATTGAGCTGTTAAGGACATCTGCAACAAATATTATTTTATCCTTAGGTACCCATATCTTTTTGGGTCCTTTTGGGTTAGCATAAGAGTTTCCAGAATGTGATGTATATTTTATATCATGTGAATGTCCAAACTTGAATTTCTTATTCAGAGGTTTGTAAGTGAAGGTCATTTTAGCAACAGGTTTTGGAATGTATGTCTCCTTCCCTTTGGGAGGTTCATATCCAATTCCTCTTATGTTTTTCCCACTAACTCCATAGATCATTGAAGCCATTTTGCTTCTGTCTATGCCTTTAGCAAGAAAAGATTGAAAGCTATAGTCATATTCTTTCAGAATATCTTTTGAACTAGACACAGACTCTGAACTGAAATTCTTTTGAATATTTTGAATTTCCTTTTTAAGTTTAACATTGTTTTCTAAAAGTTCAGATTTTTCCGTTTCAAGTTTCTCAAGATCAGATGCAAGACTCTTCTTGAGTTTCTTGTATTTGATTTTGAGCTTACTATAGTTTTCCAGAAGTTCTGATAAACTATCAACAAATTCTTCTCTAGAAAATTCAGAAAATACCTCTCTTTATTCTGACTCACAGTCTGAGTCATCTTCTATGATAACCATCAGAGCTAGGTTGGCATTTTCATCTTCAGAACCAGATTCATCTTCAGAAGAATCTCAGTCATCCCAGGTTGCCATCATTCCTTTCTTCTTACCAAATCTCTTCTTTGGTTTTTCCTTTTGAAGCTTTGGACAATCACTTTTGTAGTGACCAGGTTCTTTGACTTCATAACAGATGATCTCTCTTCTGTTTGACTTTTTGTGTCCAGAAGATTCTGCTTTATCTTCTGACTTCTTGAAGTTCCTGAACTTCTTTTGTCTGTGATTCCACAGATGATTGATCCTTCTGGAGAGTAAGGATAGTTCGTCTTCTTCTGACGCTGATTCTTCAGAGTTTTCCTCTTCATCTTGAAAAGCGTTAGTATCAAATTTCTTAATAGATTTAAGGGCCAGAGACTTACCTTTCTTCTGAGGCTCGTGCTCATCCAGTTCAATCTCATGACTTCTGAGAGTGCTGATGAGTTCCTCCAGAGATACATTGTTCAGATCTTTTGACACTTTGAAAGAAGTGACCATTGGTGCCCATCTTCTGGGTAAGCTTCTGATGATCTTTTTCACATGATCTACTTTGGTATATCCTTTGTTCAAAACTCTCAGACCAGCGATCAGAGTTTGAAACCTAGAGAACATTTCTTATATAGACTCACTCTCTTCAACTTTGAATGCTTCATACTTATGAACTAAAGCCAGAGCTTTAGACTCCTTAACTTGAGTGTTTCCTTCATGAGTCATTTTGAGTGACTCAAACATATCATGCGATGTATCTCTATTAGTGATTTTTTCATATTCTACTTTAGAGATGGCATTTATAAAAATATTTCTAGCTCTGATGATTTTTAAAATCAGCTTTTTGTTGTCTATCCATATTTTTCTATCCACTTTGTTTCCTTCTGAATCTGTAGGATGTTTATAACCATCCAAGACTATATCCCAAAGATCACTATCATGACCTAGAAAGAAACTCTCTAGTTTATCTTTCCAGTACTCAAAATCTTCTCCATCAAACACCAGAGGTTTGTTTGTAACTATTATTGTTTTGTTCAGCGACCATTGTGTTTTCTTATGGATCTTTTCCTGACACGGTTAAGTGTTGTGCTCAGAGTCAAGCTCTAATACCAATTGAAGGGGTAAGAAAACACTTAGAAGGGGGGGTTGAATAAGTGACTCTTTTCGTTTTCAAAACAAAGCTCAAACAATAATGGAAGAACACAATTATTTTTATCCTGGTTCATTTGAACTCAAACTACTCCAGTCCACCCGCCAAGGTGATTTCTCCTTTCTCAACAAGGACTTAATCCACTATAATCAATAGATTACAAACACACAACAACTGTTGTGACTAACAATGCACAAGTAAACTTACAAGTGACTAACACCACTAAGACTTAAATCTAGTCCTAGTCTGCTTGAGAAATCTGACCAAACTTGGTCTCTCAAGGAACAAATACAGGAGTTTAATCTTTACAGATAATGAAATAGAGTTTGCTTCTAATCAAGCTATATCACAACTGTGATTTTTCACTTAGAATATAATGCACAAATTGTATGAACAATGAGTTTGTGAGCTTAGGATCTTTCACGTAGTTTCTTGCTTCTAATTTGAAAATATGATTGGTTCACTTCGTTGTGGTTTTTGGCTTGCAATAAATGTCCTTCTATTTATAGTAGGAACAATAAGACCGTTGCTGCCTTCAGAAAAGATGGAGAGCATTAAATGCTTGTGTGTATCCTTGCAATATTCCATTTTCCAAGAAACTAGATGTAGGCACTTGAGTGCTTTCAGCCGTCTTTGCATTAATGAGCAAACGTCAGAATGTAAGAACATGTTTCCTTTGCTTTGACAAGACAAGTTGATCTTAACGTTATTTCAGAATTTGCTCCAATGTCTTTAAGTCAGAACATGCTTCACTTATCTTCTAGGAAGTGCGTTGCTTGCTAAGAACTTTGAACAACACTTGCTTTCAAGTTATCTTCTGAGCAAGGAACCTGTTAAAAGTTAGAAGATATATTTATCAAATAAGGTGTCTTACCAGAGTCAGCAGATGCGCTTTGAAGAAAAGGTTCTTTTATCAAAGAACTTCTACATAATTTTTTGCTTAGCACTTCAGAATGATTTCTGTCAGAATATTAACTGAGACATTCAAGCACATTCATCAGAGTATAAATTATCTTAAATATAATTTAGTTATCATCAAAACTCTTGAGATATGTCAGAACTAATCTTGTTCTTTCAGCATCCCTCAGGAGAAACTATCACAACACCAATTCCGTTACCCAAAGCGTTAGAAGCCCCATCGAAGACCATAGTCCATCGGGATCCTTGTTCAGGTCCGTCATACGGTCCAGGTTTCGTGCAGTTACTAACATGATATTCTTATCCGGGAAGTCAAAGTTCATAGACTGATAATCATCAACAGCTTGATGGGCTAAATGATTTGCCAATACACTTCCTTTGATGGCCTTTTGTATGGTATATTGGATATCATACTCAGTCAAAATCATTTACCATCTAGCTATCCGTCCGGATAGAGCGGGTTTCTCAAAGATGTACTTGATAGGTTCCATCTTAGAAATCAATAGAGTGGTATGAGTCAACATGTATTGCCTTAGCTGGCGAGCAGCCCATGCCAGAGCGCAGCAAGTTTTCTCGAGGAGTGAATATCTGGTTTCAAAGTCGGTAAAATTTTTGCTCAGGTAGTAAATTGCATGCTCTTTCCGGCCAGACTCGTCATGTTGTCCCAACGCACACCCCATATAATTCTCTAGCACAGTCAAGTACATGATCAAGGGTCTTCCTTCGACTGGAGGTATGAGGATAGGAGGTTCTTGTAGATATTCCTTGATTTTGTCGAAGGCAACTTGGCATTCGTCATTCCATATGACCACTTGATCTTTCTTCAAGAGTTTGAAGATTGGATCACAAGTAGTAGTTAAATGAGATATGAAGCGAGTGATGTAGTTAAGACAACCCAAGAATCTTCTAACCTCCTTTTCAAAATGGGGAACTGGCATTTCTTGAATGGCTTTTACCTTTGCAGGATCAACTTCGATGCCTTTACCACTGACAACAAAACCTAAAAGCTTTCCAGATCGTACTCCGAATATGCACTTATTAGGGTTCAACCTCAACTTGTACTTTTTCAACCTCTCGAATAGCTTGTATAGGTGATTGAGATGCTCTTCTTCAGTTTGTGACCTTGCAATCATATCATCCACGTATACCTCTACTTCATGATGGATCATATCATGAAACAAATATGCCATAGCCCTTTGATATGTTGCCCCTGCATTCTTCAATCCGAATGGCTTAACCTTGTAACAAAAGGTGCCCCATTGTGTAACAAAGGTGGTCTTCTCCATGTCTTCGGGAGCCATCTTAATTTGATTATAGCCAGAGAAACCATCCATGAAAGATAAGACTCTATGTTGAGCGGTGTTATCAACCAAGACGTCAATATGAGGTAGAGGGAAGTCATCCTTGGGGCTTTCCCTATTCAGATCCCTGTAATCGATGCACATACAAACTTTTCCGTCTTTCTTTGGCACTGGAACCATGTTCGCAACCCATTGGGGATAAGATGTCACAGCTAGGAATCCTGCGTCGAATTATTTCAACACTTCAGCTTTTATCTTTTCAGACATGTCAGGCCGCATATGATGAACTTTTTGCTTGACAGAAGGACGATCTTCCTTTGTTGGCAGACGATGAACTACAATGTCGGTATCCAACCCTGACATATCTTCATACGACCAAGAAAACACTTCCACATAGTTATGTAACATCTAAACCAATCTATTTTTGACACTGCTTCCTAGGTTGGCGCCGATCTTGACCTCTTTCTTGTCTGTCTCGGTACCTAGGTTGATGACTTCAACTGATTCTTCATGCGGCTGAATAGCTTTTTCCTCTTGCATTAGAAGCCTGGCTAGTTCTCCCGGTATTTCAAAATCTTCCTCGCCTTCGTCTTCGGCTTGGTTAATTGTATGTTCGAAATCATATCTGGCAATAGTAGAGTCATTGGCAATGAGATCCGGAGTGGACGAGGATCTACAAGAGAGAGTGTGTGTGTGTGTAAGATACATGGCTACTTTGAAGAATGCATTAAAGAAAAATAAAGATAATGAGCACTAAAATTTGAACTCAACAAAGTCCAATGGTTTATATTGAATGATCATATGGTAAAATAAACACAAATAAAACCCTTAACAAAAATGGACCATAGTGCCCCGGGTCAGGCATACGGCTTAAAAGTCATTGTTTAATATTACAGATAAAAGGTTCTTGGAAAGCAATAAACAAGTAATTTCTCCTTAATGAAGGAGATGGGGACGAAGTCCTTTGCGTACCAATTGTTGAGCTCTGTTGTAGTAGGGTATATCCACTCTTTGAAAGCACATTCATCATCAGAATCCTCCACAACGTTTACTTCATGATTTCCAATACAGAGAGAGGGCTTTCCCGCACGAGCGTGCCTAACCTCTTTCTGAGTCTTGACAGTGAAACCCAACCCACATTTACCTTCTTTGAACTGGATCTCGTGGAGTTGCCCCCAGGTAGCACGACTTCCATTTTCGACTGCGGCACGAGCATCCTTAAATGACACCATCCTTGGCACGACTTTATTAGCTTTGGGCGTGTCGAAAGAAATTTTGGTAGTAGCAACCAAAGGTTGAACAACTTCAAAAGCTTGACATGGGTTTCTATAAGTTCTCCATCCGTCTCCACATATTTGAAGGAATTGAGGTGGCTTACCATGAACTCCTCCTCACCACAAACAGTGACGATCCTCCCCTTGACTGGGTATTTTAGATTTTGGTGAAGCGTAGATGTTACTACCCCTGCTCCATGGATCCAAGGGCGACCTAGAAAACAGGAGTAAGCAGGACGGATGTCCGTGATGTAGAAAGTAGAGGCGAAAATCTGTGATCCCACTTTGATCGGGAGATCCACCTCTCCATGAACCATCCTTTTGGACCCATCGAAAGCCCTCACAATAATATCACTCGGCTTCAACACTAGTCCTTCACAGTCTAACCGGTCCAAAGCGCCCTTAGGTAGCACGTTTAAAGAAGAGCTAGTGTCAACCAAAACACGTGCTAGGGTAGTCCCCTTACATTCAACAGAAACATCCAGAGCTTTGTTATGGTTCCTTCCAAGTGATGTCAGATCAACATCCAAGAAACCCAATCTTTGTCGAACGTCAAGCTTGCCACGTAATTTTCGAATTGGCCAGTTGTGGTCTCATGAGGGACATGAACTTTCTTTAAGAATTTAATCAATGCTCGGGCATGAGCACCAGAATAAAGTAGCAAAGATAACATGGAGATCTTAGAAGGGTTTCCCCCAGTTGTTCCACTATCTTGAAATCACTTCTCTTTATAATCTTTAAGATTTCATCCATTTCTTGAGTGGAAGGCTCCTCAGTAGCAACTTCCTTTACGGGCATCTCTATCTCAGCAGGCTCAACCACTTTCGTCTTACCCCTAATGCCATCACTAGGCTTAGCAGCGGTGATGCGGACAGGATCCGTTGTAGCAGTTGGGGATGAAATGTTGGGCGAAAAGATTCTCCCAGTTCTGGTCACCTTACTAGAACTAGTAATATTCCCAATGTCATCCGCTTTGTTTTCTTCAATCCAAGCATCTTGCTTTATTCCATGGTAATACACTTCAACATCGTAGTTCCATGGTACTGCTTTGTTGGAAGAACACGGAATTGGCCCAGGGGCAATGATTATCAAAGGAGCAACCGTTTGTTCATTCAAAATCCTGATAGGACCCTTTGAGGAGCTCGTAAGAGGCTTGTTTGAAATTTTTATGATGGAGAGGTCTTCAATCTTATCGGTCAAACTTTTGACGGACATAATTCTCTCAAATAGGATTTCATGACTATTCATCAGAAGTTGAATGCATTCTTTCATCCATTTGCATCCATTAACTTGTTTGGCGCAACAATCACAATCTTTCAAACAGCCAGGGAAAACCCCTACTCTCAACAAATTCTCTTTGATAACATTTAATGGAGTAGTTAGATCTTCAACAGAAGGAATCGAAATAGTGTCTTCAATTGCATTGACACCTTTGCCATGGTTTGGCATTGGTGCCGTTATCACATTGGGAACTGTAGGTGGATCAAATTCGATTGTCTTATTGTCGATTAGACCTTGAATTTTATTCTTCAACACCTAACATTGATCGGTCTCATGCTCGAGACTATTTGAATGATATGCACACTTGGTATTTGGATTGTATTTAGGTGAGGAAGTGTTTGGATTGGACGGAGGATCGCGCAGCGTCACCAAGTTAGCCTTTAGCAGGTGTTGTAAGGCTTATGATAGCGACATGCCTATCCTTGTGAATTGTCTTCGTGGAGCCTCAAATTGTTGATGATTAGAAGATTATCTTTGAACAGGAGTACGGTTGGAAATCAGAACAGCATTAACAGACGGACGATTATCCTTCTTGGTACGGGCCTTTGCCCCATACAAAACATTAGTTTCTTTCTTCCCAGTGAAGAGTTTCTTTACGGGGTTGGAGGTGGAAGCAGACGTCATAAGGATTTTCCCGCTCTTGATACCACTTTCGACCCTTTCACCGGTCAGGATCAGCTCGGTGAAATCGGACGAAGAACACCCAACCAATAAGTTGAAAAATGGACCAGATAACATGCCCATAAACATATCAATATGTTCCATATCAGTTAACAGTGGTTGGACCCTACTGGCAAGATCCCTCCACTTTTGGGCGTACTCTTTGAACCCCTCGTATTTACCCATTGTCATGTCTTGCAGGTGAACTCTAGTCAGTTCCAGGTCGGCATTATATTGGTATTGGTGATAGAAAGTAGTGGCCAAGTCTTCCCAGGTATGGATACAAGAACCCTCCAATTGGTAAAATAACTCTAGTTGAGTCCCAGCCAAGCTTTCTTGAAATAAGTGGACCCAGAGTTTCTTGTCGGTGGTGTGCGGTTGTATTTTATGCACATAAGACTTCAAATGAAGCTTTGGGCAGGAAACCCCATCATATTTAATGAAGACTGGTATCTTGAATTTATGGGGAATGACAACCCCAAATATTAAATCCAAATCATCAAAATCCAAACCATGAATGGCTTGAATGTCAACAACCTTCATTCTATCCTCTAGCTATTTGTACTTGTCATCAGCAGAGGGATATTGCTCGTCAAAATAGTCTTCATCATCAGACACTCGATCATTGATACACCCAGCCTGGATACTCCTTGCTTCTCCATCTTGATTTTCGTCTTCCTCATACGAATCTTTAACTATTGGTATCTGGCGGATCGACTCTCTGAATCTTTTACCCATGTTGACTAGGGATTGCCTTTTTGGTTTCTTTTTGGATGCCAACAATGCCATCAACTCTTGTTGACCCTTGGCCAGGGTCAACAGGGTCTCTTGAAACTGGGATTTTTGTGCTTGCAAGTCTTTCACTGTTTTCTTGATATCCATCTTACTGAAATAAACAGCAAAAAGATAAGCAGACCTATTGTGGAAAACCTGTTATGTTATGATGCATGAAAAATGCGCATGCAAATGATTTCAAGGATTTATGAAATTTAAATTTGTCTAAACAAAGAATGAACAAACGTCAAATTGCATTAATCAGTTCAAAATGGTTACAACGTGCCTCTTAGGCTTACAAAATACATTCCTAAGACAAAAAGGTTGAACGCATCCTCTTTGGTGCTAGGTTGGCGTTCAAGCTCTGTTCTTCATGAAGTTGCTCTGTAAGCTCCAATACCCTTTTCTCGCTCGTGTAAAACTGAGCTTCGAAGGTATCTCACTCTTCCTTTAGCCGAATCCAACCCTTTTGCAGGTCTTCAAGATAAATAGGCATGTTCGGATAGAGAACGGTATACGGGACATCTCCTTCAGCAACACGCTCCACGATAACAGGTAGGATGGAGGGGTAAGGCATTACGAGCTTCTGAGAACGAGCTCATACCCACCTAAGGTAAGGCTCAAGGGGAATATAATTATTGTGTCCCAGTGCCTTACTATCCACTCTGTTTACCATCCTCCAAGCTCGTACAAACCTCTGACGGTAGCCTTGATTGTCGTTGTCGTAGTCGAACACCACTCCTTGGATGAGCATATCATGAGGACCAATTCTTTGGGCATACCCAAACTGTCGCAAAGCTAAGCAAGGGTTGTAAGTGATACCTCCCCTAATGCCAAGCAAAGGGACATTAGGGAATTCCCCACAATGGTCGATGATAGTAATACTCTCCAAGGATCGAGAACACCAGTAAATATCTGAATGTCTGAGTGGCATCAACCTATTGGACCACCTCAAACCTTTCTCGTTCTTCAACACGGGTCGGGGGAGATGTGAAATAAACCACCTAGCCAATAGAGGAGTACAACACATAAGGTTTCCTCTTTTCCTCATGGTGCAAGAGTGGAGAGAATGTAGGATATCTCCCAATAAAGTAGGCACCATGTTGTACCCCAAAATTTGCCCTCCCATTTTCTTCAAGATTTGCTAAGAGCATGCTTCAAAATCTCCCAAGGGTTGCACAGTTCAATGACCTCCTAACAGTCAAAAACTAGGGTTTTGGTTCTGGCAAAGAAATTGAAGTTTCCAAGGGTCCAAACAAGTCCCACATGCCTATAAACATTGTCAAGCATCCTCATGCCAAGTTTCAAGACTTACAGCACAAAATTGCACAGTCAAAAACCCTAATTGCTCAACAGTCAACTGTAGGGGCAAAATGGTCATTTGACAGTCAAAAGTCCAAATTTTTGGTCAACATCTTACTTTGAAGCCACAAACATCATTTGATCAATTCTTGATCATGATTCTCAAGGCATGGCTCAAAAAGTCTCAAGATGCAAAAGTTTCCATATTTGGACAATTGAAAAAGTCAACTGTAACTTGACCAAGGCATAACTTCCACATGGTTCATCAGAAAAATTCCATCCAAAGCTCATTTTGAAGAGAATGACATTTCCTATAACTCCTCTTCACACTTCAAGTCCAAGAAATGCTCTCACAAAAAGTTATCAATCTCAACATTATAGGTCATTTTCAAAAGTCAACAAAAAGGCACTTTAAGTCAAAGACCATAACTTGAGATTGGTAAATCAAAATGACATGGTACCAAAGGCATTGGTTAGAGGACTTAAAGACCTTTCCAAAATGTCCAAGAACATGATCAAAGCTTAAAAATTGAGCAAGATATGCCTTCTGGAAGTTGGGAAATTTTTGGGAATTTTGAAAAGTCAACTTTGCTTCAAATGCCTCAAAATTGCTAATGGGCCTCATTTTCTTCCAAGAATCATTATCCAAAAGTTATGCACGACCCATTGACCCAAAGGGGAGTTATTTCATCATTTTTTATTAATTATTTGAATTTTTAATGTTATTAATTCATTTAATTAAAATTAAATATGAAAAAATACTCAAGCATGTATTTTAAATCTTTTTATGCAGCTATTAGGTCTATCATAACCTCAAGATTTCGTGCACACTCAATATGGAAAGAATTGGCAATGATTAGCATGTTCTCCATGAAAAAAGATTGAAAAAAGATTACATGAAAATCAAATCTCAAAAACATCAATGCAAAGGTTTCTTGGCTTGAATTTTCACCCTAATTCATTCCTCATATAAACACAAAACCTAAACCTAATCAAAAGGACCTGAAAGCTGCGCTCAGAAGAACATACAAACTTTGCATTTTTTGTCAAAAAATTCAAAACTGAAAACACAGCTAGAGGGCGTTTCAAGGCAAGAGAACAATTCCATTACACTCCTGACGCATCAAGGAAGCTTTCTGAATCAGAACCACAGTCTCTAACCTCAAGAATCGGTAGAACAAAGCCGTCCTGTTCTTGATATTTTGCATATTCGTGTTTCGATTTATATGCCATATCCATACATTCTAATGATTGTTTTACACTAATATGGACTCACTGAAACTGATGGTACCATTGAATTGCACTAATATTGCTTGTGTAGAAAATTGCCATGGCTATTTTTTAGGGTTTCAGGAACCATGAATTGGGGCTTTCCTCTTCTGGAAAAATCAGACAACAAGACCTATGCCATTAGAATCAGAAGCTTCATACGAATTAATTCCACATGTCGCGCTCAATTTATGATGAGCCATATTCTAATCGCTATTATTATGTGTTGCAGTTAGTGGGGGTTCAAAACCCCCGCTATTTGATTTTCATTGCAGGTATAACATGGAGAAGAAGCGTGCGTGTCTTGAGACTATTGGGCTATTCAAAATTGGCGCGTATATTTTTGGTTCAGACCATTAACTTTTATCTTTTCTTATAATATTCACATTCCATTAATCTTACAAACGAACGCACTTGGATGGTTGGTTGATGCATTGTCCTTCAAGCATTGGGACCTGGGTTCGATCCCCAGGTCCCCCATATTTCCTTCTATTTTTTCTCATAACGTGATTAGGTACCCAACATGTCCAGAAGTCCACCAAATTCCCCAGCGCCAAAGCTTGCCACACGTCCTAGAAGATCAATCCAGTGGCTATCACCAGCCATCCAACATACACACCAGTCAACTGCTTCCCACACGCGCCAGGAAAGTCAACATGGGCCTGCATTCCATGGGCCAAGTTGCTCAAATATACCTCCAAAAGGGCCAACAAACCCCCCTATGTTTGTATTTCTTTTCTCATTCTTTTTTTCCTTTTGTTTGTTTTAATTTAATGATTTTTTCTTTTAATTCATAAAATAAGTTTTATAATATAAAAATACAAAAAAAAATCAGAAAGTCAAAAAATAAAAATATATTTTATTATTTAATTCACTAATGTTTTATTTTGTAAATAAATTTGATAATTAATTTAGCTTTAAATTAGGGTTTTAACTTTAACTTCTTTTCTTAAATAAATTAAAAACATAAAAATTAGGGTTTATAGCTTTTTATTCTTTTTTTCAATAATTAAAATTTCTTCTTATTATTATCAATAATTAATTATTTTTATAAATAACTTGTAATTAAATAATTAGGTTAAAACTAGGTCAAACTTAAACATTTTTTAATAAATTAAAAATAGTTTAGAATTAGGGTTTTAATTAACTTTTAAATTCCATTTAATTTTCTCATTAAAATTCCATAAATACCAAAAAACTCCAAAAAAATAAGTTCTTGCTTTTATTTAATTTAATTAATTTATGATTTCGATTTAATTTCTTTAAAAGGGTCCAACGCCCTCGCACCTTCGAATTTAATTTTTCTCTTCGCGCGTTTATTTTATTTTTCTTTGTGAAATTGATGTACTTGCCCCAAAGCCTTGTAATAAATTAATTAGGATATTTATCTTTCCGCATCTTTATTTATTTCAAATCGGGTCTTGGTTTAATTTGGCGATGTAGACCCGCGCCTTTGTAATAGCGTAGGACTTTTAAATTCCGCACCTTTTAACTGATAATAACCACATGAAAGAATGAATGCCAAATATAAAAACTAAGCGTAGATCACCAATGCATGACAAGACAAATATAACTGAAAATGACACACAATTCACACACCACTCTTAGGGTACGCCTCACTGTTGCCTTGCCCCTCAAAACGTGGTCGTCGAGTAGAGGATGTTTTAGTAAGTCCTCATGTCCATGAACATGGCATGAGGGTAGCTTCTAAGGTGTCTTCCTATTGCTCTGGTGACCACAATGTCCCGAACACTCGAATTGACCCGAACACCTCCAACGGTGGTGCTACCTACCTCTCAATGGTGGGATGGCACTATCTTAAGGACACTTACACAGACGAATTCCTTAGGGTAGGTAGATGACTCGTAGATACTTGCCATAATCTCAAAACAAATCAAAAACTTCTTTTCACACCGACACTTTTCAAAAAATTTTCAAAACAACTTTTCAAACACTCTTGAGGACTGATACAAGAGTCGAACTAAAATTTTAAATGAAACTTTTTTTTAAACCCACAGTTGGAAAGCAAACAAACAATTTTGAAAACACAAATGAGCAAGTATCTAAGAGCCCATGGATAACCATGGATAGAAAGGGTGCTAACACCTTCCCTTTCTATAAATCTACCTCCCGAACCGAGAACTAATCTCAATAAGGAATTTTTCTGTGCTTTTGTCCTTTCCATTTGGAGAAAATAAAAGACGATGGCGACTCTTGCTTCCGCGACATTTCGCGAAACCAGCTTTAAACAGTCAGTTCCAGATCCACCGATCACACACCGGATTGCGAGACATGGAGATTTTGATAGCATTTACATCTATAAGTTGGTAAGGGTTTGGAAATAGTACCATCCCATAGATGAGAAGGGCCAAGATTTATTCAAAACCTTGTAAATCCAGAGTGTTCCAAAAATATTGAGCTTTCTCAAACAAGAACCAGGCTAAGAACCCTTTGACACCACTTCTTGTTTCCCAATTAGCTGTGACGTCAGATCTTTGCAAGTGTAAAGCTTGGGAAATCTCTTCAGGGCTCAAGTCTCTTTCGATACCGTTGAAAGGTAATTGATTGAGAATAGGAATCCCCAAGAATTGAGAAAATTCTTCCATAGTAGGAATAAGCTGGTAATCGGGGACGGTAAAGCAATGGTGCAAATGGTCGAAGAACTGGAAAAGCACCTTCATCATGTCTTCATCAATGCCCGAGGTAACCAAGTTTAGGAGTCGACCATGTCTTTTGGTGAATGAAGAACTCTCAAGAACCCTCGATGCTAACTCTTTGAGTTGAGAAGAAATTCTTACCAGATTGACTTCGATAGTATTCCTGGGAATGGAAGCCATGTCCTACAAAACAAAACAAAGATAAATCTCAAAAAAATCCTTGAAATGGTTAGTGCGAAATGCAATGGTATGATGTTATGTACAAGTAAGCATATACACACAAACGCAAACAAGTCCTTAGGTTTAGGCTTGCATGGAGTTTGTAGGTAAGTACCCTCTTGAAGTTTAGTTGGCTCAACCTGTCCTAGTAATAGTAATCGGGTTCTAGGGGATCTCAATATCACTGATCTTTCCTCATCGGGCATTGTTTCAACGCAAGCCTCTTTAATGGCAACCGAAATATCCCGAGAAGTCTGATATCAATGAGTGTAGTATCGAGCATAAACCAAATTCGGACGACACCAAATCCGGCTACATCACTACTTCCTAAAGGCCAAGTTGTTCAAGTAAAGGTTCTAAAGTCAGTTAGTGCTTCATGACACCACACAACGGCCCCGTATTCTCCTTGACTACTCAAGGGATGCCGGTACCAAAAAATGTGTCACACTAACGTAGCTATTGCTTAGACCATGTCGGTATACCCTGCACAGTTTCCACAACTTATTGCTACTTACCTAAAAGGTGTCCCAGATCCGGGTAGAGGATCAAAACAAGCCCAAACAAAGAACCATAATATAAAGCAAATAAGTCAAACAAAGAAAAGCAATTAAAGGTGATCTAGCCCTAAGGTAACCTCACTTTTAAGTTTTCCCCAGCAAAATCTCCAGTTCTGTAACACGGTGGGAGGAATGACTTGGGATGTTTTGCGTTTGATCGAAATTATTGCGGATAGCAAGAGTCGTCACCGACTTTTCTTTTATCCAATAAGGAAAGGTTGAAAAGAACAGGAAAGACCTTTGAGATTATGTACTTGAGTTCGGGGGGTAGATTATGAAAAGGGAAGGTGTTAGCATCCTTTTCACCCATAGTTATCTATGGGCTCTTAGTTTCTTGTTAGATCACTTGCTTTTATTTGAAAGTGTGCTTTGTGGTGGTTCTTGAAAGTATTTTTGAAAAGCGCCTTCGTTTAGGAAAACTTTGTAATGATTCTCGTCTCTATAAGAATGTATACAAAGTGTTGAACTTTTGAAAATATTTCAATGGAAAGTGTTGGTGCATTTGAAAATGTGTTTGTGTTTTGAAGATGAGCAAGCAACTAGGAACATTCTGCCTTACTCAAAAGTCTTTTGTTCATTCCTCTCTTCCTTTGATATTTCTATCTTACCATTGATTGGTAAGAAGCCTGATCTTTGGATGTAAAAGGGACGGGTGTGGGTCATCGTATAGTCATGATAGCAATTTTATGAGATATCTTAGCATTTCTTTGGAGGGAATAAGATTATTTGTAAAGCAATATTCGAAGCGTCATCGAGGGACTATGATCTTATATTTTTGATTGTTTTTGCTAAGACGTCTCACATGCATAACATGACTATTTTTCATAAGGAAACAATTGGAGTTAACCCTAGAGGTACATGTGTGCAAAGTGTGTTTGATTGCATGCATTTTTGTCTTTTGATCAGGATGGTCTACTTGTTGATTTTATCTTGCCATACACCCTAATTACTAACATTTTGTATAAAGTCAAAAGTGCAGAAACATAAAATCCTACACTATTACAACCATATTGAATTACATGAAAATATAAAGGCAAAAATAAGGTAAAATCAAGAAAAGTGGAACTTTCGATTTAGGGAATCAAACCTTTTGATTCTGCACTTGCTGGCTCTCTTCGATCTGGCCTGAAAAGGGGTGAAGGCATGACTTTTGATTGGGGCCTGGAGGCCAACATGTTGGGTCTTTCGATTGGGGCCTGGAGGTCAGCATGTTGTGCCTTTCGTTTGGAGCCTAGAGGTCAGCATGTTGTGCCTTTCGTTTAGGGCCTGGAGGCCAGCATGTTGTGCCTTCTAGCTGCCTCTTTCGTTTGGCCTAAAGGTTAGTATGGAAGCCAGAGGCTTCGTTTCTAACTTTATGTCTCCTGTTTCTTTCGTTTGAGTTTAAATAGCAACATGGCCCAAGGCCATGCCAACATCATCTTAAGGCTATATTAGTTCTTAAAGCATGTTTAAATGTAAAAAGAGAAAAAGCCAAGAAGATTGTTAACCATGACACACATTAAAAGAGTGAAAACAAAAATAAGAAAATAGTATGTACATGTTTGAAACGAAAAGAAAACTTATTTACATGCTATGCTGGAAACGAAGGGTCAAAGGTTAAGAATGACTTACATTGCTGGAGGCTGGAGCGTGAGCTGGATCTTGAAGTGGTTTCCTTGAATGCCTCTGGATTCGAAGGAAAAGACCAAGGGTGGGCCTTTGACACTGGAATCGAAAGAGTAAAACAAGTGAAATGTCCTTCTTTGCTGGATTCGAAGGATAGTAAGAGTAAGGATTTTTCAGATTTGAAAGGGACAAGTATTTGGATTCTGGGTTTGGATTTGCAAAAGTGTTTAAGTGTTTGAGAATTTTATGGTGTGTAAGAATTTTGAAGATACGTTCCCCTCTTCTTCTTCTCTTTTTTTCTCATTAATGTGCAAATGAACTCTCTATTTATAGAGGAAAATTTTGAAATGTGTGGGAGTAAAAAATAATAAAATAAAGGCTCAGCTAGAAAGTAAGCATCCACTTGTGTCATGATAGCAAGATGAATGGTTCAGATGGATTTCTTCCTTTAGAAGGAAAATAGGCGTAAGGCTCAAGAAAATATTTCTCTAAAAAGTAGTATTATACAATTAAGGGCAAGTGGTCTTGGACAGTAAATGGGTAATGGCCTATTTTAACTTGCATAAACAATTAAATATAAAGTGAGTCATAGTTTTGAGCCTGAAAAGGGGAAGCACGTAACCTAGCCTATGGGTCTAATGTTCAACTTGATCTTTTGAGTCAGATCTTCCATCTTTCTACACCTTTCGACCAGACTAGAACATCATTCGTTCCCACCAGTTATGCGTCCTTCGAATGGACCAATTGTGTGTTCTTCGAATGTCCCTCTTCAGCTGAATAGGCCATTTTGAGTCCTCTTGCTTTTTATCACTTAGGCCCAAACCTTCGACCAAACTCCAAAGTAAGCAAAAAAACAATTATTCCCCAACTATGGCAAGTCCTTCGAATGGGCCACCAAGTTATGTGTCATAATTCAGCACTATGGCGTATTGAAGGGTTTGTAGATGGATTCGAAGGTGATATGAAGGCGCATTTGAAGCAAACATGAAGATGAAATAGAAATTCACAGGAAGGTAGCCATTCACCCAATTGAAAACTTGTGAATCCAAGGCAAACAGGTGAGGGGCCAATGGTGCAGTCGAAGCTTGCAGGTAGGAGCCATTGTCCAAATGTAGCTTGCATGCAGGAGTTATTCTAGTGCATCAAAGCAAACCTGCAGGAGGTCAAATGCCCAAATGAAACTTACGGACCAAAGCTTGATCAAAGAAGCCAGATGCTCAATCGAAGGATGTAAAACAAATCTTGCATCGAAGGAGGCCCAAATGTTCAATCGAAGCGTGAGGACCATAGCTCGCTCGAAGAAGGAAAATGCTCAATCGTAGGATGTAAATCAAAGCTTACATTAAAGGAGACCCAAATTCCCAATCGAAGGATGAATCAAAATTGCTTGAAGGAAGCCTAGATGCCCAATCGAAACTAGTATGAATTGAAGCAAGCTTGTTTTTCTTCGATTTTGTCAAGAAAATCAATTTTTCTGCTTTGCCCTTTTTTTTTGTCTGTTTTGTACTTGTGCAACTTTGAGCTTTTTGAAAATCCTTGTGATAAAATGTCTTGAGAAAAGAGAGGGAAAATTTGGGGTACAACAACCACCATACGTGGTTTCCAATAGTCATAATCACTTCCATCCAGAATGAACAAGATATTTTTATCCTGGTTTGTTTGATCTCAAACTACTCCAGTCCACCCGTCAAGGTGATTTCGCCTCTCTCCAACGAGGTCTTAATCCACTATATTCAACTGAATATTACAAACTGCTTTAACAACTGCTAAAGCCTTCTTGATGCAAACCACAACCCGGTTTGTCAAGGAAACACTTTCTTACAAAGAAGATAAATCTAGGTGTGTGAATGTTTTCTACAAAACTGTATCACAACTGTGATGTATACACAACTTAAGCTTAGAAACTAGATTTCTAAACAATGATTGAGTAAGAAGATATGTAGCGTTTAGAAAACTGAGAGAAGGAAGATTATGATTTAGCTTTTAGGCGTGTAAAATGTTGGAGAGCATTAGCCAATTCAATCTTCATAGTCTTGTTTATATAGCACTGAGATTGTTGAACGTTGGAGCAATATTCTTGATTCAATGCTAATAACAAACTTTCCTTATTGAGCAGATCTTGTCTGGAATGAGGCCGTTGGTAATAATTTGCTTTCAATGCACAGTACCGTTGCTTACTTAAAGCATGTTCTGGCTTGGCTCATTATGACTCTGCTTAATCTGCTGATGAACTGTTGTTTTATTTATCAGAGTGTTGAGCGCAGTTCTGTTCATCAAGCTTCAGCATACACGTGAGTTAATCTTCTGATTCTGGTATTCTGATATAGCAACTTCTGATGCTGATGTCAAGAACCAATATTCTGATGCTGATTTAAGTGTGCTCTTGCTTATACCTATCAGAGTTTCTGCAAGGCAGAACGTAATATTTTTAGGTAGCAAATAGTTCATACATGAATCATATAAATAATATATCTTTTCATTTTGTTATCATCAAAACTTAAACATAGGGTAGTAGATTCAAACTTTGTTCTAACAATCTCCCCCTTTTTGATGATGACAAAAACTAGATATTTTTAATTGAAATTAACGTGAAAAGTATCAGAGGTAACTAAATGATAAGATGTATCAGAATAAGAAGTTATCAAAGATAAGGGATCAGAGTTGAGAGATACTCCCCCTGAGTTTATTACTTCCCTTTTTGATTCCAAGAGTTCTTCAGGATCAGATCTTTTTGCCTTTCTTTGAACATTAGAGTATCAGAGTCTTTGACTATCAGAAGCTTTAGATCAGCATATCAGAGCAGAGCTTCAGATTAGCGTATCAGAGCTTTTCTTGTCAGAGGTTTGCTTTAGGTCAGAGTATCAGAGCGGGTCAGAGTATCAGAGCTTTAGTCTTCAGAGTATCATGGAGCTTTCTTGTACCTGTAGACTTAAGCAACACTGAAAACATATTCAAGTATATCAGAGTTAGAATGTTTGAGAATTTCTGTCTTAGTAATCCGTTATTATTTAAAATATCATTCTTGTTCTCCCCCTTTTTGTCAGCAATCAAAAAGTGTAAGTGATGTGCTAAAACAGTTAAGGCAGAAAAACTTGTCATATTAAAAGGTTCAGAATTAAACAAAACATATTAAAACAGTACAACAGATAATCAAAGAAAACATGAAAATGACATGAATGAGAAACTAAGGTTGGGGAGGAAAGCGTGTGAACAGGTTCTCCAGCATGGCTTTGATCTGATCAGCAGTCTCATTCTGCTTGTGTACCATGCTGACAACTGTGTCTATCTTGCTATCCTGCACATCCATCCTTTCTTTCATCTTCTGGTCATTTTCATCCATCCTCTGCTGCAGACGCATGTCATTCAGCTTCAGCTCTTCCAGAGTCTGCCTGCCCAAGGCAGCTTGAGAAACATCAGAAGCAGGAAGCTTCTGAGAGCTTTCTGCAACATCTTCTGCTTGACTTGCTTCAGCTTGAATAGTTTTGTCTTCTTCTGGTTGCACCTTTGAAGCTAGCTGTTTCTCAGACCATGGCTCACTATCCAGAGGGAGCACGTCTTCCTATGGCAGCTGACTTTCAACTTCCTTCAGCAACTTGCTGAAGTTCTGTTGTGCCTGCTCATAGTTGATATCCTGCAACTTGAGGGCTTCAGCACGTACCCAAATTCTGAATTGTGACCAGAGCTGGTCAGAGGCAGCTGGGTCAATCATTCCAGGACAGACTTGCTTCAGAGAAGCAATCCACTGCTGCAAACCTGTTTCAAAATTCATAATACCAGAGCCAACATCTGGTTGTTTTGGTTTTGGAATGGCTATTTTATTTTTCAGATCAGCAAGACGGTCAAGGATTGTTAAGTCTATGAAGGTCCTGCTGGGGTTTTTGGTGGTTTGCTTGGGAGCTGTTTGTTTTGGAGATGGAGATGGAGAATCAGAAATTATGATTGGACTGTTTGGTGTTTTGGGAGTATTTGGTGGTGTAGATTCTGGCGAGGATGGAAGCTGGGCCATTGTGAATGTTGTTCCACATGGCAGCTGGATTGCCAGAGGTGATGGTTGAGGTGAATGAGGTTCAGAAGGTGGAGGAGAAGGAGTTTCAGAGTGATGAAACTCAGGTTGAGGTGATGGTGGATGGATTTCTGGTTGAGGAGAGGGAGACGGAATTGCTGGTTGAGGAGAAGTTGTTGGAATTTCTGGTTGTTCAGGGATAAGAGGTTCTTCTGGAATGGATGAGAGAGGTTGTTGTTGTTCTGGTTCTTCAGCAGATTGCTGTTGTTCTGGTTGTGGAGAAGGGACAATTTGTGGTTCAGAGTCTGGATTAATGGAGGAGTGATCAGAAGTGTGTTGATCAATGTCAGACAGCACTTTGTCAATTGCTGATGTTGTTGAGATTGTTGGTTTGGGATGTTTGGTTCTGGGTCTTCTGAGTTGTAATGCCTCAGAAGGGTCATCTTTTGGTTCAGTTTCATCTATTGTTGGAATGGGGATTGAGATTCTATGAGAGGTTGGAGGTGGAATTGATGCTGGAATAGTAGAAGAATTTAAAACAGAAGTAGCAGATAAATTACCTCTTTTCTTGGGTGTCTGCTGGGATGATCCTTCTGAAGGTGCCTTCCTTTTCTTCGTCTTCTTCAGAGTCACTTATGGTTGAGATTGGTGCAGATCTTTGATCTTCAGATTGGGATCTGTACCATCAGCTTTGCATGCGTCCAGATATCTGAGAACTACCACTGGCTTGGATTCTATCTCAGAGAATAGAGGAAAATCACTCAGTGGGACTCTTCTGTTGGTGATATCAGCAATAGGAGTAGCGCTGGGTTCCTTTTTGATATTCTTTATCAACTTCATTTTCTTCAAGTTCTTCGCGTTCAGAGGCTTCCCAACCGTTGGTTCAATGGTGCTTAACTCTTGAGCTTCTATCAGATGCTCTATCAGCCTATTCTCTGTTAGAATATCTGATATCAACCTTCCAAAGGGTATCCAATCCCTCTTTGTTCTTTCTTCTTCCCTGGTTTCCTTCACGCTTGTTCTGAGGTGATTGAACAGAAGATGAGCCAAGTTGATTTTTACCTTCTGATTGATAAAGTAGATAAGAAACTGCTGATCCACATTTATGTAATCAGGGGAACTAGTTGGCTTCCTATGGTTGAAGCAACCCAGAATTATCTTCGCCCAAACTCTGTGATGATCCTTCATATCTTTGATCTTGCTGCTGGGCACCCCATGGGTGAAGATCCTTTTAGCTATGACGCCCACGTCAGCACATCTCTCAGCCATATCAATACAGCGGACGCCACCGCCACTGTAACCAATTAACTTTGCTATGTGATCCTCAGTGATCACAATCTTCTTCCCCATAATGTAGGAGGTGACTTGATGCGTTGAAGCCGTCGCATGAATCCAGAACTCCTTGACTAACATAGGGAATGTTGGTCCAACCAGCCTGTCAAAATACCTTTCCCATTTCTGTGCCCTAACTTCTTCTGTTAAATCAAAACCGTTTTCCTTCAGACTTCCAAAATCAATGATCAATTCAGACAACACTTCAAGATTCTTCACAGGAGTGAGGAGTGTTCTGAATGGCACTTGATACTGTTCAGATGATGCTTTCTTCTGAGAACCTGCAGAAGCACTGCTGGAGGTTGCCATGTCCACACTTAAAGATTTTGAGAAGAAAAGATGAGAAAATGGGTTTGAGAGAGATGAACAAAGAAAAATGCAGAGAATGCTTGAGAAATAATGAGAAACTGTAAAAGATTGAAATGAGAGGTTAACGTGTTTAAATAGGGTTCAAAATATTTTGAAAGAGTAAACGTTTTTAAGAAAGAGAAAAAAAAATCATGATTACGTTTTAAAAATATGATTACTTTCATTTAATGCTTGCTGATTTTGGGGGATTTGAGAAAGATACTTAAAAACGGTTACCAGACATGTGTCTCAATGCACCCAATCAGCGTTTTTCCTTCTCAGAAGCGTGCACGCGTTCTGCTTCAGAGATTTGCTGATGATTGGATGACACTTGTTTGATGTAGTGATCAGCACGTCTGTCTTTGAGCTTAGACTCTCAGATCTTTAGACTTGCATCTGATACAATCTGCATGTTCTATCTTTCTGAAAGAAGATTGATCAGAAGTTCACAGTAAAACAAATACATTCTGAAGATAAATATATGGAATTAAAACGTTTTCACTCTGGGCAGATTTTCATGCTGAGATGTTTCAGAATGAAATTGAACCTATCTTCAGAAAGGGGTTTAGTGAAGATATCAGCCCATTGATGGTCTGTATCTATAAATTTTAAATTCAAAATTCCTTTCTGAATATAGTCCCTACTGAAGTGATGTTTTATTTCTATATGCTTAGCTCTAGAATGTAAAATAGGATTCTTACTTAAGCAAATAGCAGAAGTATTATCACACAGTATAGGAATGTTACTCTCAAAAATCTGGAAGTCTTCAAGCTGACTTTTCATCCAGAGCATTTGTGTGCTACATCCTGCTGCTGCTATGTACTCAGCTTCTGCTGTTGATAGCGCAATTGTTGATTGCCTTTTGCTGGACCAAGAGATCAGATTTTCTCCCAGAAACTGGCAGCTTCCAGAAGTACTTTTACGCTCCACTCTGTCTCCAGCAAAGTCAGCATCGCAGTAGCCTACTAAATTGTAATCACTAGATTTTCTATAAAACAAACCCAGATTAGTAGTACCTTTCAGATACTTGAAAATTCGCTTAACAACTGTTAAGTGAGATTCTCTAGGATCTGATTGGAATCTAGCACAAATACAAACGCTGAATAATATATCAGGTCTTGAAGCAGTCAGATAAAGGAGAGAACCAATCATACCTCTGTAGACTTTCTGTTCTACATTTTTGCTTACCTCTTCTCTTTCCATAATGCACGTGGGATGCATTGGAATCTTTGATGGCTTACATTCTGAGAGGTCAAATTTCTTCAGAAGATCTCTGATGTATTTGCTCTGATGAATGTAAGTTCCCTCTGGAGTTTGATTAATCTGAATTCCTAGAAAGAATTTCAGTTCCCCCATGAGGCTCATCTCAAATTCTGCCTGCATACACTTAGCAAATTTTCTTCCAAGAGAAGGATTAGTAGAACCAAAAATAATATCATCAACGTAAATTTGACAGACTAAGATGTCATTCTTAACTGATTTACAGAATAAGGTAGTGTCCACCTTCCCTCTGGTGAATTCATTTTCTAACAGAAAGTTACTTAGCCTTTCATACCAAGCTCTGGGAGCTTGTTTCAGACCATATAGTGACTTCTTTAGTTTGAAAACATGTTCTGGATGTTTTGTATTTTCAAAACCAGGGGGTTGGTGCACATAAACCTCTTCTTCTATATAACCGTTTAAGAATGCACTCTTGACATCCATCTGATACAGAGTGATGCCTCTATTAACAACAAATGAAATTAAAAGTCTGATAGATTCTAACCTGGCGACTGGAGCAAAGGTTTCTGTATAGTCTATCCCCTCTTGCTGACTATAACCTTGTGCAACCAGTCGTGCCTTGTTTCTGATGACTTCACCTTGTTCATTTAGCTTGTTTCTGAACACCCATCTTGTTCCAATGACGTTGAATCCTTTTGGTCTGGGAACAAGATCCCATACGTCATTTCTGGTGAATTGATTCAGCTCTTCTTGCATTGCCAGAATCCAGTCATTATCCAGAAGTGCTTCATCAATAGAAGAAGGTTCAATCAGAGACACAAGTCCCATGAGTGTTTCTTCAGAGTTTCTGAAGCTTGCTCTTGTTCTGATTGGATCTTCCTTTCTTCCTAAGATAGTCTCTTCTGGGTGATCCAAGCTGCTTCTGGGTAATCTCTTCTGAGGTTGATCAACAGTTGTTGTAGGATTGCTAGCAGTGCTCCTTTCAGACGTTGAAGGAGTGTCTGTGTTAAGAGCTTCTGATGACTTGTCTTCAGAACCTGTAAATTCAATTTCCATACCTGCAAAAACTTCATTCGGCTTTGACTTTTCAGAGTCAAGCTTATCATCAAAACAAACACTGATTGATTCTTCCACAATCTGTGTTTCTGTATTGTATACTCTGTACCCTCTTGAGCGTTCAGAGTATCCTAACATAATACACTTCTGTGCTTTAGAGTCAAACTTGTTCAAATAATTCTTTGTATTTAACATAAAGCAAGTACATCCAAATGGATGAAAATATGAAATGTTGGACTTTCTGTTCTTCCACAATTCATATGGAGTCTTTTCCAGAATAGGTCTTATTGAGATTCTATTCTGAATGTAGCACGCTGTGTTTATTGCCTCTGCCCAGAAGATCTTAGCAACGTTTGTCTCATTGATCATGGTTCTTGCCATTTCTTGCAATGTTCTGTTCTTTTGTTCTACAACTTCATTTTGTTGGGGAGTTCTAGGACAAGATAAATCATGCAGAATGCCTCTGTCATTAAAGAATGACTCAAAATCTTTGTTTTCAAATTCTCCACCATGATCACTTCTGACTTTAACGATTCTAAGATCCTTTTCATTCTGAACTTGGTTACAGAAGGTAACAAACACAGAGTGTGACTCGTCCTTGTGTCTTAAGAACTTTACCCGTGTCCATCTGCTATAGTCATCTACGATTACTAACCCATACTTCTTGCCACTGACTGAAGCAGTTTTAACTGGTCCAAATAAGTCAATGTGCAGAAGTTCTAATGGCTTAGAGGTAGAAACAACATTTTTAGATTTAAAAGAAGGTTTTGCAAACTTGCCTTTCTGACATGCTTCACACAGAGCATCTGAATTGAACTTCAAATTAGGAAGTCCTCTGACCAGATTGAGTTTGTTAATCTGAGATATTCTTCTCATACTAACATGCCCCAATCTTCTGTGCCAGATCCACTGCTCATTGTTAACAGACAGAAGGCACTTTACATTCTGACTTTTTAGTTCAGAAAGTTTGATTTTGTAAATGTTGTTTTTCCTCTTACCATTAAACAGGATAGTCCCATCTTTCTGACTAACAGCTTTACATGATTTTTGATTAAAGATTATATCATAACCAGTATCACTTAATTGACTTATGGATAACAGATTATGCATTAATCCATCTACTAGCAGAACATTATTAATAGAGGGAAGATTTCCATTACCTATAGTTCCAGAGCCAATTATCTTTCCCCTCTGATTGCCTCCAAAGCCAACGTGGCCTCCAGGCTTAAGTTCCAGGCTTTGGAACATATGCCTTCTTCCCGTCATGTGTCGCGAGCAGCCAGAGTCCAGGTACCATGACTGGTGTTTCTGACTTGCTGCTAAAGATATATGCAACATGTATTATTTTATCCTTAGGTACCCAGATTTTCTTGGGTCCTGATTTGTTAGTTTTACCAAAACTCTGGTTGAATTTTGGTTTCACAGAGTACTTACTGCTAGTGTATTTAATATCATGTGTGTGACCATACACAAAATGTGAATTCAGAGGAGTGTGTTTAATGGTTAAGTCCATGACATTCTTTGGTGTAGGAACCTTACCTTGGTATCCTATTCCTTTCCTGCCGTTTCTGCTAACTCCATAGATCATTGAAGCCATTTTGCTTCTATCTATGCTTTTAGCAAGGAACTTCTGGAAACTGTGATCATACTCCTTGATGATCTCATCAGCGTTGCTGGGAGTTTCAGAAATTGGTTCCTTCTGAGAGTTTTGTAAAGTGTTTTCTAATTTTGAAATCTTATTTCTCAGCTCAGAATTCTCCAATTTGAGACTCTCAGTCTTATTAGAGTCAGATTCAAGATTCCTTTTCAGGTCTCTGAATTTAACTCTAATTTGCTGATACCTTTCCAGGATTTCATTAAGGCTTTCAGCAAGTTCAGCCTTGGTAAAATTAATAGCAAAGTTAGGAAATACCTCTTCAGTGTCTGATTCAGAGTCTGATTCAGAAGCTTCACTATCTTCTGAAATGTTAGCCATGAGAGCTATGTTTTCCCTCTCATCATCTGATTCTGAGTCAGCTTCAGACGAGTCAGAGTCATCCCATGTAGCCATGAGACTTTTCTTCTTCTCTCTTCCAAACTTCTTTTTGGGATTTTCCCTCTGAAGCTTTGGGCAGTCACTCTTGTAGTGTCCTTGCTCATTGCACTCATAGCAGATGATGTCCTTGGTGTTTGGCTTTTTGCTACTTGAGGAGCCTTCAGATCTTCTGTATCCAGAGGAAGAATCTGTCCTTCTGTATCTGGAAGAGGACTCATTCTGATCAGATCTTCTGGGATTCCTGAACTTCCTTTGCCTCTGCTTCCACAGTTGATTTACTCTTCTGGAGAGGAGGGAGAGTTCGTCTTCTTCTGATGAGGATCCATCAGATGTTTCTTCAACTTCCTGCAAAACTTTAGACTCAGATTTTTTGTTAGATTTTAATGCTAAAGGCTTACCTTGCTTCTGAGGCTCGTCAGCTTCTAGCTCTATCTCATGACTTCTGAGGGAGCTGATAAGTTCCTCCAGAGTGATTTTGTTGAGATCTTTTGCTAGCTTCAGAGCTGTAACCATTGGTCTCCACTGCTTGGGTAAACTTCTGATGATTTTCTTGACATGGTCAGCAGTAGAGTATCCTTTGTCTAGAACCTTGAGACCAGCTACCAGAATATGGAATCTTGAGAACATTGTTTCAATGGATTCAGATTCTTCCATTTTGAACGCCTCATACTTCTGAATGAGCGCCAGAGCTTTAGTTTCTTTGACCTGAACGTTGCCCTCATGCGTCATTCTGAGTGAGTAAAAAATGTTCTTTGCTGTGTCTCTGTTGGAGATCTTTTCATATTCAGTATAGGAGATGGCGCTGAGGAGGATGGTTCTGGCCTTGTGGTGATTCTTGAAGTCACGCTTTTGTTGGTCAGACATTGTTTTTCTATCAATCTTCTGACCGCTTGCATTCACAGGGTGCATGTATCCATCTGTCACCATATCCCACAGATCAGCATCATGTGCCAGAAAGAAGCTTTTAATTCTGTCTTTCCAGTAATCAAAGTTTTCTCCATCAAAGACTGGAGGTTTGCCGCTGAATCTGTCTCTGTCCTCATGGTTGTCATTGCTGGTGTGAGAATAGTTTCCTGCCATTGTGTTTTTCTGACGCTGGATCTTGTACTGACACAGTTAAGTGTTTTAGCTCAGAACCAGGAGCTCTGATGCCAATTGAAGAAGTGAAAAACACAAGAAGGGGGGGTTGAATTGTAAAACTGAAAATCAATGCAATGAACAAGATATTTTTATCCTGGTTCGTTTGATCTCAAACTACTCCAGTCCACCCGTCAAGGTGATTTCGCCTCTCTCCAACGAGGTCTTAATCCACTATATTCAACTGAATATTACAAACTGCTTTAACAACTGCTAAAGCCTTCTTGATGCAAACCACAACCCGGTTTGTCAAGGAAACACTTTCTTACAAAGAAGATAAATCTAGGTGTGTGAATGTTTTCTACAAAACTGTATCACAACTGTGATGTATACACAAACTAAGCTTAGAAACTAGATTGCTAAACAATGATTGAGTAAGAAGATATGTAGCGTTTAGCAAACTGAGAGAAGGAAGATTATGATTTAGCTTTTAGGCGTGTAAAATGTTGGAGAGCATTAGCCAATTCAATCTTCATAGTCTTGTTTATATAGCACTGAGATTGTTGAACGTTGGAGCAATATTCTTGATTCAATGCTAATAACAAACTTTCCTTATTGAGCAGATCTTGTCTGGAATGAGGCTGTTGGTAATAATTTGCTTTCAATGCACAATACCGTTGCTTACTTAATGCATGTTCTGGCTTGGCTCATTCTGACTCTACTTAATCTGCTGATGAACTGTTGTTTTATTTATCAGAGTGTTGAGCGCAGTTCTGTTCATTAATCTTCAGCATACATGTGAGTTAATCTTCTGATTCTGGTATTCTGATATAGCAACTTCTGATGCTGATGTCAAGAACCAATATTCTGATGCTGATTTAAGTGTGCTCTTGCTTATACCTATCAGAGTTTCTGCAAGGCAGAACGTAATATTTTTAGGTAGCAAATAGTTCATACATGAATCATATAAACAATATATCTTTTCATTTTCTTATCATCAAAACTTAAACATAGGGTAGTAAATTCAAACTTTGTTCTAACACATAGCTCGCTCGAAGAAGGAAAATGCTCAATCGTAGGATGTAAATCAAAGCTTACATTAAAGGAGACCCAAATTCCCAATCGAAGGATGAATCAAAATTGCTTGAAGGAAGCCTAGATGCCCAATCGAAACTAGTATGAATTGAAGCAAGCTTGTTTTTCTTCGATTTTGTCAAGAAAATCAATTTGTCTGCTTTGCCCTTTTTTTTCGTCTGTTTTGTACTTGTGCAACTTTGAGCTTTTTGAAAATCCTTGTGATAAAATGTCTTGAGAAAAGAGAGGGAAAATTTGGGGTACAACAACCACCATACGTGGTTTCCAATAGTCATAATCACTTCCATCCAGAATGGGTGGTCTGTTCACAAATCCTCCTTCCTTATCCATAGTACTAGAAAGTATCTTCCTTGGATCTCACCCAGATATAGAGCAGGATGCCTTCTATGATACCAATTGAAATTCTGGTATCAGATATGTGATGTCGAAGGAGATGTCATGACACAAATATCTAAGGACAATGTAAAGTACAACAATAATAAAAGCAGTAAAAACACAAAGGATTATTAACCCATTTCAGTGTACAATAACACCTACTCTGGGGGATACCAAGCCAGGGACAAGTCCATTAAATAGTATCAATTCATAGACCCTCAGTAAACAACCAGTTTACAATCTAATCACTTAATCACTACTTGTGCTATACTTCTACCTAAGACAAACCTAGGTATGAGGCCCTCCTCAAATCCCTTAAATCACTAACAGTGAATAACAACATAAATATTAAGTTTTAAAGGCTTCAATCATTCAGTACTTAAAAGCTTATGAATGATCCATAATTAACAACTCAAATATCAACTTAAGTATTAAACCAATACTAGAGTGTATGATAATTAAAAGACTTAGACTTCTAAAACAGAAAGAATGTATTCTTCTTCAAAAGTTGCAGTTTAATGAATAAGGAAGCAAGTCCTTATAAAGGCGCAGCAGTGGGCTTGGGCTGAAAAATAAATATTCCAATCTTTTGAATATTTCGATGAAAACAGGCCAAGATATAATCCATAAGGATAATTCAAATAGAAAAATATTCCTCCATATTTTTCGCAAGCTATGAGTCACAAATCCTGAATAATGATGCGCATAAAAACAAGAAACAGAAAACTTAAATAGATATGTAGTTGCGTTCAGCTCAGGAGGCAAATGTCAAGACATCTGCTTTGACATCATTCAAAACAGTTGGCTTCAAATGTCAAGACATTTAGAAAAAAATTATCAAGTCATTATTTTACCAAAATTGCTGCCAATAAACACTTACAGAGAAAATCAACCTATATCTCCTTTTTCTTATCATTATAATTATGCACATACACGAAAATTTAATGTTGCACAAAAACCCAAGTTTATCAGAAACTCCAAGAAAACTAACTCTAAAGGACCCAAAAGATTGTGGGTACCAAAAGTAAAGATTGTATATGTTGCAGATATCTTATGCAGCATAGTTAAAACACCAATCATAACACCTAGACTATGGATGCTTGTGACACACAACAAGAAGAAAGCATATGTTCCAAAACCTGAAATCTAAAATGTTGGGTACTATGCTTTAGAAGGATTCAGAAATAAAGTATAGAACGAATTAAAAAGTGTTAGCACCCTTTCTATCCATGGTTATCCATGGGCTCTTAGATACTTGCTCATTGTGTTTTCAAAAGTATTTGCTTTTCAAGTGTGAGTGGGTTTGAAAAAGTTTCGTTTAAAGATTTCAGAATGACTCTTGTATCAGTCCTCAAGAGTGTTTGAAAAATTGTTTTGAAAGCTTTTTGAAAGTGTCGGTGTGAAAAGAGTTTTGATTGTTTTTGAATAGAGCAAGTATCTATGAGTCATCTACCTACCCTAAGGAATTAAGTTGTGTAAATGTCCTTAAGGTAGTGCCATCCCACCATTGAGAGGTAGGTAGCACCACCGTTGGAGGTGTTCGGGTCAATTCGTTTGTAGGGACAGTGTGGTCACCAGAGCAACAGTAGGATACCTTAGAAGCTACCCTTATGTCCTTGATCCTTTTTTAATTCGAGGCAACCGTTCCGAGGCAACTGGATCATGGACATAAGGACTTACTAAAACGTACTATACTCGACGACCACATTTCGAAGGTAAGGCAACAGGTGAGGCGTACCCTAGAAGTGGTGTGTGAATTTGTGTGTTGTTTTCATGTCAATAATTATCTTTGATCAGGGCATTGTGAGCTACGCTTGTTTTTAATTAGCCATACATTCTTTCATGCAATTAGAATTTAAAAGTGCGGAAATTTAAATGCGGAAAGATAAATCCTACGCTATTACAAGGCGCGAGTCTATACATCGCCAAAATACAAAGACCCGTTTTAATAAAAATGCGGAAAGTAAAAGAAAAGCGATAAACCTAATTACTATTACAAGCCTTGAGCAGTTACATAATATTCGAAAAGAAAAAAGGAATAACGTGCGAAAGAATAAAAGTTAGGACGTCCGAGGGTTTTGACCCTTTTGAAATTAAATTGAAATTAAAGTCTAATTATTATTTAATTAAAGAAAAGAACTTGTTTTTATGTTTTTTGTATTTATGAAGATAAAGAATTTACAAGGAAACCCTAATTCTAGATTGTTTTTAATTATTTAAGAAAATATTCAAGTTAATCTAATTTATGCTAATTAATTATTTACATATTTATTTACAAAAATATTTAGTAATTAATAATAATAATAATGAGAAAAAATTATTTATTAAAAAAAAAGATGAAAAGGTCAAAAACCCTAATTCTACTTATTTTAATTTATTAAGAAAAGTGTTAAAATTGAAACCTAATTTAACTAAATTAATTACTTAACATTTATTTACAAAAATATTTTAATAATGAAATTAATAAGAATTAAATATTAATTATTTCTTGGTTTCATATTTTTTTTATTATGAAAAATTATTTTATGAAATTAAAGAAACCATTAAAAGCAATTAAAAGAATTAAAATTGAGAAGAAAATTAAATTAAAGAATGCAAACCAGGGGGGATGTCAGGCCCATTTTGGAGGTTTGTTTGAAGTAATTTGGCCCATTGAACAAAGGCCTTGTTTGACTTTTTGCGCCTGCGTGTGGGATGGTTGACTGAGTGTACCATGGACCTCATCCTGCAACCTTCAGATGGGACCTTGAAGCCACTTGTCAGGCCTTAGCATGTGCGTGCATGGTGAACCTTTGATTGAATGCTACATAGGAATTCGTTGAGACAAAATTTATGAATTAAGTGGGGGACCTGGGAATCGAACCCAGGTCCCAATACCTGCAGGACAACTCATCCACCAACTGAGCTAACGCGTGCATTTGTTATTTGGATAGATAAAAAACATAATACACAAAAACGTTGGATAGTAGTATAAGACAAAAAATCACGCGCCAGATTTGAACCACCCTATAGCATCAAGCCACGTCCATCGTCTTCCTTGTTTTTCCTGCAAATAGAAGACAAATAGCGGGGGTTTTAAACCCCCACAAACTGCAACACATGAAAATAGCGATTACGCCTATGGATCAAATAAATTGGGCGCGAGGTGTTGGTTTGCTTCGTCTGGATACCACGAATTCAATGGCATAGGTTTTAAGGGCCAATTTTTCCATATGTGAGAACCCCTAATTTGGAGCTTCTGAAACCCTAGGTTTCATCAATGGTAGATTTTGATATAGGATGCTATAGTCCAATTGAATGGTACCAACAGCTTCAGAATGTCCCTATGAGTATGAATCAATCCAAAAAAAATGTTAAAAGCGCATGAATGATGATATACGAATTTAGAAAATATAGCAAACCGTGTCACTTGTATCTTCTGATTCTCTGCGCGTTTGGAATGATTCTTGATGCTAACAGGTTCCTGGAAGGTCTACCAATGTATTAGAATCGTTTTTAGGCCTTGAATTATCTTCTAACCATGAAATCAGTTTCAAGCTTTTTATGAAAATTTTGCAACTTGGTTCTGAGTTCTTTAGCAGTTTTTCGTGTCCTTTTGGAATAGGGTTAGCTTGTGTATAAGTATCTGAATGAAATTAGGTCAAGAAAACAAGCCCAAGGTCCATGAATTTATGATTTCAATATTTGATTTTTCCATATCTTTTTTCAATCTTTTTTCATGCAAATCCTTGCCAATTGTGGAAGATATTGCCTTGTTGATTGATGCACGAAATCTCTTGTATATAATGAACATATTTGCTGCACAAAAAAGATTTAAAACCATCATTTGATATTTTTCTCATATTTAAATCTAATTAAATGAATTAATAATAATAAAAATTCAATTAATTAATTAAAAATAAGAAAATAAATCCCTTTGAGCTTAATGGGTCGTGCATATGCTTTGAGTAATGATTCAAGGAAGAATTTGAGGCCCATTTGTATTTTTGAAGTGTTTTAGGCAAAGTTGACTTTTCAAAATTCCCAAAAATTTCCCAACTTCTCCAAGGCATATCTTGCTTAATTTTTAAGCTATGATCATGTTCTTGGACATTTTGGAAAGGTCTTGAAGTCCTCTACCCAGTGCCTTTGGTCCCATGTCATTTTGATTTACCAATCTCAAGTTATGGTCTTTGACGTAAAGTGCCTTTTTGTTGACTTTTGAAAATGACCTATAATGTTGAAATTGATAACTCTTTGTGAGAGCATTTCTTGGACTTGGAGTGTGAAGATGAGTTGTAGGAAATGTCATTCTCATCAAAATGAGCTTTGGATGGAATTTTTCTGATAAACTATGAGGAAGTTATGCCCTGGTCAATTTGCAGTTGACTTTTCAGCTGTCCAAAAATAGAAACTTTTGCATCTTGAGACTTTTTGAGCCATGCTTTGAGAATCATGATCAAGAATTGATAAAATGATGTTTGTGGCTTCAAAATAAGATGTTGAACAAAATTTTTGACTTTTGACTGTCAAATGACCATTTTGCCCCTGCAGTTGACTGTGAAGCATTTAGGGTTTTTGACTGTGCAATTTGATGCTGTGAGTCTTGAAACTTGGCATAGGGATGCTTGACAATGTATGTAGGCATATGAGACTTGATTGGACCCTTGGAAACCTCATTTTCTTTGCCAGAACCAAAACCCTATTTTTTGACTGTATTAGGAGGCAATTGGACTGTGCAACCCTTGAGAGATTTTGAAGCTTCTGGAGATTGATCTTGGCAAATCTTGAAGAATATGGGAGGGCAAATTTTGGGGTACAACACTGAGGAAATGTATATTGTGTCCCATGTTCTTGGCTCAAAAGTGGTTATTACTGAAAGATCCATAACAACCTTGCTTGGAATGGAAAAAGAAAGAGGAAAAGGATTTATCGAGCTGACTCCAAATTTGCTTTTGTGCGTGAAATACTTACTCCTGTAATTTCTATTAAAGGTAATCCAGGAACCTCTGAAGGGAAATCAGAGTTTAAATATTGTGATATACCCAAGAATCTTAAAGTATGGTTTAATATTATTATTTGTTCTATTCATCATAGAAAACAACTAGCTCAGCCAATCATGTCAACATCGATCATAAAAAAAATTGTATTATTTGATGAAAGGAATCAAGGTTCATCTTCCATCTCTTATCTTTAACTACCTTAGAGATTTTGTCATATCATCTAGAGGAAAAAAATCTGGGAAGTCCAAGAAGAGTTACATTCCTATGGGGAGACTAATTTCATACATTCTGATTAAAAATGGCCTCATAGAACATCTCACTAATCAAAATCATATGGAAGGTATTGAGGCAGATACATGAAAACCCTTTAATGGTAATAATCTTAAAACCGTGAATAGTGTTGAAAAGTCATGGGAAGTGATTAGACCAAGCATTCTTGAGTATCTACATAATATCAAGACTCTTAGGATACTAGATGTTGAATATCCTTTATTTACAGAGTTTACTCACCAACAACCCCAATAGCTTATATCAAGGGGGTTGAAGAAGAGTGTACTGATAAATCTGAAATTAAAATTAATGATAAGAAATTGTTTACTCTCGAGAGGAAGTCTGATTCAACCTAAAAGAAAAAGAAGAAGAACAAGAACAACAAGAAGAAAACTCTGGAGAAAGGAGATTCTGCTCACATCAATGTCTCTGTGTCTCAAGCTAGAAAGTCTTATAAAATTGTTGTATCTGGTCCTGAACTTACTTATGTTACTTCATTTATGCATATGCCACATCCACAAAAATCTACCACAATTACTACCTTATCCACTCCACTTCCATCCTTGCCTATTTCAGCTTCCACTGAAAAATCCAAATTGATCACTCCACCACCACAACAAACAAACATCAATCCATAAACAACCATTACCACCTCCTTTCAAGATTTCTCTTCTATCATCTCACCATCAAGGATTACAAACACCACATAAATTCCACAACACATCTTTACATCATTACCAACCTCTGATACTCAAATATAAAAAAAATCCTACTTCTTATTAAGTCACTTTTGAATCCCTTATCACCTCAAACATTCCACCATCACATTCTGATCCAAATAATAACAACATCTTTGATGAAACCCATGGCTCAGATAACTCTGATGACATGGTTTATGATGAAACTGGATTTGAAAAGGAAAACAATTCCCAATCCTCTAATCTCCCTCCTCTGAACCTGAACTTGGAAGAAGTAATTTATATCTTCAAGGAAGATGTAATGAGGAGAATCAATGAGCTCATAGAAGAATTTAGTACAAGTAGTGATTCTTCTCACTTGAATTCTATCTAGGAACAACTTAAATAATGGATGGTTGATGAGTTCCATACAATCAGAAACCTTACTGGAGAGTTACGAGAAAAATTTGTCAAAAAAGTAGAAGAGAAATATTTGGGTTTAGAAGCTAAGAAAAAGGCAGAATAGGAAGCTGCTAAGAAAAGAGCTGGAGAAGAAGCCACTAAGAAAAAGTAAGAAGAAGAAGTTGCTCAGAAAAAGGCTGAAGTAAAAATGGCTAAGAAACGAGCCAAAGAAGAAGCTTCTAGAAAAGAGGCCATTGGGAAAGAAATAGTAGAAACTTCAAATGTTCCAAAAGATTCCATTGTTCTAAAAACTCTTGAAGAATTGAAAAAGGAACAAGCGTGAGTCAATGAAAAATTTGATAAACAGGAAGCTTTCAACATAAGCATTTCAGATTTAGTGAAGCAAATTCTTAACAAGCTTCAATCTTCGTCAAACCCATAGGCACTTCTAGGAAACCCAGTTTTGTTGTTTCTATCTTATCTTGTTTTTCTCCTGTACTCTCTGTCTTCTAAGTCAACAAAACTTTTTTTTTTATTATGACAAAAAATGGGAGAAAGCATAATGATGATTTTGATGCATACCTAATTCTCTAAATCTCATTGCTTACATTTATAACAAATTAAATATGAAAGAGTTTTTAAAATGTGTTTTCAGGTACAAGATAAAGGTTTTAATGGAGAAAGAAATTCTGATAAAGAAAACTCTGATAAATCGCTTCCATTATCTTCTATCATAATTCTGGAAAATAAAACCAAGCTCTGAAAACCCTACTTTTTGTTAAGGTCTTAAGTTTTAAATTTAAGGGAAGATTGTTTAACTCAGGGGGAGTTTTCCAAACAATTATTAGATATCCCTTCCTTTTAAAAACTATAAGTCGGGGGAGCTCACGATAATCAAGGGAAGTTTTTTCTTAACTCTGATTCGATTATGATATTACCTTGTAAAATTGTTACATCAAAATACATGGTTTTGTCATCATCAAAAAGGGGGAGATTTTTAGAATGAGATTTGGATTCTGCAATCAATCTCTAGATTTTGATGATAACAATACATATATTTTATATGTAAACAATTTTGTTTCTAATAGTTTCTTGAGTTCAGATTAGAAGTTCTAATTGATCCATGACTGTTATCTAAAGAATCATCAGAAATATGCTAAGCATGCATCAGAAAGACTATTGCATCCGCTTTTGAAGAAACATCAGTAGTTCTGAAGAATGTTGAATGTTTTCCAGAAAAGGATCTCAGCGTGTACTTCTGAATAAGTTTCTGCTTCAAAAGTCATAAGTGTTTATAGTAGAAATGATTTCTATTAGAGATTTTGCTCAAAGATAAGAAAACAAGATTGCACCTGAAACAAGCTTTTGCGTCAAAAATCAGAGGTCAAGGTTTGTTCGTCAGAGGAGATGTTGCTTCTAACTCTGAAGACAAAGTCAAGATTCTAAACACATCAAAGAAGCGCTTCTACTTCTAGAATCAGAAGTCACGATTTGTTCGTCAGATAAGTTGTTGCTTCTAATTTTGAAAACAAAGTCAAGATTCTAAAGACTCAGATACCTTTTAGAATATGTGCATCTCTTCATATCAGAAATATTCCATCAGAAGAAAGAATCAAATGAAAGTTAGATCTTATGGACTCATTATTATCATACATCATATAGTCCATCATAAGACACGATCAAGAGATGATATATTCTCAAGCCAATCTACTTCATTAGAAGTAATATTCATCAGAAGACAATATCATCAGAAACATGCGCTAGAAGAATTAGTACAAAGGTACAATTACACATTCCAATCAAATGAATATACTGTGTACTCTTTGTCTCCCACAACCATTTCTTATCGTTGGAAGCTGGAAAGATGAAAGTGACGTATGTACTACTACAACGGTATACTTCCTCAATGCTTATATAAAGGTTCAAGAAATTCATTTGCAAGAAGATACAACAACACAAGACTAGAACACAAGAACAACAACTCTGCCAAAATCAAAACAAGAAGAAGAAAAAGATTAAAACATAAGAGTTGTTGCTCATTATTATGTTGATATTATTATTTGTTAGAACACAAGAGTTGTTGCTCATTATTGTATTACTATTGTGATTTATTTGAACACAAGAGTTTTTACTCATAATTGTGTTAAATAATATATACTTAAACATTTGTGCAATCCTCTTGTAAGAAGAAAAAACTTGTAAACACATTATTCAACTATAAGTTGATTATTCCTTGAGAGTCTAAGGTGTTAGTCATAATACTCAAGAATATTTAGAGAAATCTCCTGCAAGGGACCGAGTAGGTCAAAAGCCTTAAGGAGTCAGTGGTCGTTATATCTCTTAGGGGACCGGGTAGGTCAGAATTCTTAAGGGATCACTAACAAGTTATCATTGTTTTGTTGTTAGTCACCGACGAGTAGCCCGTGCATTTGTAATCTTTCAAGATTAGTGGATTAAGTTATTTTCTAAGGCAAAATCACCTTGGCGTTGGACAGGATTAGCCCTTTTTAAGGTGAACCAGCATAAACCAAAAGTGTCATTATTTCTCTCTATAGAATTGATTATATTGTGATTGTTTGTGTAAATCACTTCTAAACATATTTTTTTTTGAAAACCCAATTCAACCCCCCCCCCCCCCCCCCTCCCCCCCTTTCTTGTATTTTTCTCAACTTTCAAATAAAAGAAGAAGTGTTTCTAACATAGAGGTGAAAGTTGGAAATCATATCATCCCTCAAATCATATAGTTTAAATATCTTGGGTCTGTAATAAAAAATAATGGAGTAATAGAAGGGGATGTAAATGATCGAATTCAAGGTGGGTGGCTAAAACCGAGAAGGGCTTCAAGTGTATCATGTGACACGAGCTACCACTCAAATTAAAGGGAAAATTGTATTAGACTGCAGTAATACCTACGATAAAATGTTAGGTGTTTAAGAACCAACACAAGAATAAAGTAAGTGTAACAGAGATGACAATATCTCGGTGGATGTGTGGTAAGACTCGATAATATAAGATTAGAAATTAAAATATTAGAGAGAATGCTGAGGTAGTGCCTATAGTGGAGAAGATTGTGGAAAATAGACTTAGGTGGTTTGAGCATGTAGATAGAAGACATGTAGATTATGTGGTGAGGAGAGTAGACCTGATAGAGAAAATTCAAATAACTAGACGAAGAGAAAGGCCTGGAAAGATTATAAGAAAAGTTATTAAGAAAAATTTCGAGACTAACAATTTAGATAAAAGCATGACTCTTGATAGAATATTATGATGAAAATTGATAAATGTAGCTGATCCCAATTAATTAGATAAGACTTGATTGTTGTTGTAGTTATTTATATTTAGACAGAATCAGATGAATAGAAATTTAATTATAAAAAAACGCATGTATTTTAGTCTCGTGTTTCATAAAAAAGGTATTACTAAAAATTCCTATTTGAAAAGATATTTCTCTACTATATAATAAATATTACATTTACAAAAGGAGGTAAGAATATGTTGAAACACTTTGGCTAGGGTAAGTATTTGCTTTATCGTTTCCATATGGATTGATGTGATATTACCGTTGTTCTACAGTTTATAATATTTTGAGTAAGGGTTTATCAAATGTTTTGGTATCAGAAAGTTTTGATTGCATAAAAAGTAGTTAAAAATGGTAAAAAAAATTGTTTTACTGTTGTACCCAAAAATTTTCCCTCCCATTATCCAAGACATTATTCTAGGATTTTCATTTGCTCAAGGTTACCCAAGAATTGATCAGACAAATTTCCCTCATAAGCAATGGACCTACAACTAGGGTTTTGTCTTTTTTAAGGAAGATTGAGTTTCTAAAACCTAAATTAGAATTCATGGTTTCTCGTACGTCCCTAAGAGTGCTCATGCCAAATTTAAGCCTTGCATCACAAGTTTTCTCAGTCAATTGCTCATATTGTTGAAAATCAACTGCATTGGACAAAAAAAGTCAATTGTGGTCAACATACAGTCAATATTAAAGATTTTTGGTCAACATCAACATTTTGAATTCATATTCATCATTTGATCAAGGGTTGATCATGATTAATCAAGAAAACTCAAGATTCATCAAAAGTCAAGAGTTTCCAAATTAGGGCTTTCTTAAGGAGAAGTCAACTAAACTTTGACCAAGCACAACTTTCACATGCTTCATCATATTTTTCTCAACCAAAGCTCATTTTGAAGGAAATTCAATTATCTACAACTTTATCTCTCCAAGCTTAAGTCCAAAAAATGCTTCATTTGAGAGATATGGGCCAAAACATTATAAGTCATTTCAAAAGTCAACAAAAAGACACTTTTTGTCAAGGAAACTTACATCAAGATAAATTCTTCAAATGCAAAAATGATCAAAATAGAGATTGTAGAGGACATCTTTAGCTTTCAAAAAAGTCCCAGATTATCTTCAAAGGATAAAAATTGAGAGAGTTATGATTGGTACTAGTTGGGAAATTTTGAGGAAATGCATGAAACCAAAAGTGATCGAACTTGAATTTTTGGTTTAATGGGCTATTATTTCAAGGTCCATGTGTGATATATACCTCATTGTGAACCTCAGAACTTACTCATAAACCCCATGGGTTTTTTATTCTATTTATTTTGATTTTTTATTAATTTAAAGTCAAAATTAAAAGGATAAACCAAGGCTTCTTACAAAGTTCGAAGCCCATTATTTGGTTGACCTGATTCTTCTCTATATATCCCATTCATTCAGACAAAGCCTTACACGAACCCTGGCACAAAAAACCTCTCCAAAATTCCAAAAATATCAAAGAACTAGGGCAACTTGTAAACCCTACTTGCAGCCACTCTCAAGGAAAACCAACCTTTCCATTCACTCGCAGGAACACTATACGGTAAGGTTGGATTGATTGCAATGATCAAAAAGGCATAAAAACTCATATACGTGCCTCACCAGTTTTATTATTGCATGAATTTCATACTTTTTTTCTTCGTGTTTTTATGCATACTAACTTTGCTAACGTGTTCATGAGGTTTAATAGTGCAGGAATAACCCAAAGCATGATCCCCATAATGACTAAATCGAAGCTTGCCATGTTCATACCGATTTGAGTTATCTTCATTGTAGCTCACAATTCAGTGCGTTTTAGCCCAAACCAATGGTTCCATTAAACTCTCAGGGCTTGATTCAGAGGGGTAGGGTCCCTTTGGATCGTTAACGATTGTGGCTTTTATAGGTTGAAAAAAAGAGTCACCGGAGAAGACGATCGGAGCTAGGACTCTGGCACTTCTCCTGATCCAGTTATTTTGTTTATTATATGATTATTTTGTTTCAGGAATATTACCGGATGTATAGCCACCCCAGTGGCAAGCGAGCGTGCATTAAGGAATTTGTACAACAAGGCATGGGTTTGATCCCTGCTTTTGACACTTAATTTTTCATAATTTTTCTAATCCTTTCAGGTTGTTTACGTATTGAATGGCACATGTTTTGCTAACACCAACGTGCATCTGGCGCAGTGGTGAAATGTATGGTTGAGGAAGCTAAGGTCGTGGGTTCAACCCCTGACATTTTGTGTTTTTTTTTCTTATTTTCTAACCTTTTTTCTCTTTTCCCTTAAAAATCCTAAATTCATTTAACCATAAACCATAAAACCTTTTCTTTTACAAACCCTAAAAGTAATTAGGTTTTAGGTTTTTATCATTAACCTTTTTTTAATTAATTTAATTAATCAATTTTTTTTATTAAAATTAATTAGACTTTTTTAGGTTTATTTAATTAATCGTCAAAAAACCTTCTTTTCATAAAAAACCTCCAAAAACATTTTCTTTTTTCATCTTTCTTATTCTTATTTTATTTTCGCAACTGTAAATAGAATAGTTTACTTTGGCCGCTTTTTCATTATCATGCCACTATTTACGAGTTTTAATAGCTTAGGGTTTTTACCTTCCACTTTACTATTTTGTATCTGCCCCGAAGTGATGTAATAGTTTAGGGTTTATGTTTCTGCCTTTACTTTTCGCATATTTACTGCATTTTATATTTACCATATTATTGCTTAGTAATTAGGGTTGTGTGGAAAGATAAAAACCAATCGATAGATAACCTAACTTAAAGACAAAATAACTGAACACAAAACACTTGGACATGCGCACCTCTAGGGTAGCCTCTCTTGTTGACTTTCAATTAAATGGTCATGTCCCTCGAAAGTAGGGACACTTTAGCATAGTCCCTCGATTAAAAAGTTCATAGTCCCTCGATGACCCTTCGACGTTTCCTTTCGGTAAATGATCTAGTCCCTTACGGAAAATTGCTAAAGTGTCCTTACTAGTTGCCTTCGATGACTTAACGATTACCCTCGCTTGTCCCTTCACATTCAACGATAGGGATTCCTACTAACTAATGGTAGGATAACACTATCTAAAAGAGGAGGAAATCACAATAACGACCTTGAGTATGGTAGATAATTTTAATCACTTGCTCACAAAAAACAAAAATATTTCTCACAAATACTTTCAAAATATTTTCAAAACACTTTATACGCATTCTCAAGGACAGATACGAGAATCATTACAAAGTCTCACCTTACATTAGCAACTTTTCAAAATATTTTCAAACACACAACACAGAGCAAATTTCAAAAAGTGAGCTAAGCGATTAAGAGCCCGTAGATAACTACGGATGAAAAGGGTGCTAACACCTTCCCTTTTCATAATCTACCTCCCGAACTCAAAATCTATCAAAGTTCTTTCCTGTTATTTTCACCCTTTCCTTATTGGATAAAAGAAAAGTCGGTGGCGACTCTTGCTATCCACAACATTTGCGATAAAATGCAAACTAAGTCAGTTCTCCCATTGTATTACAGAACTGGGGACTCTGCTGGGGATTACTTAACAAAGAGGGGTTACCTTAGAGTTAGACCACTTTTACTTAAAATTGTTTGCCTTGTTTGCTTTATATTTGTGGGTTGCTCGGGTTTATTTCTTGCAAAGATCCTACACTCTGATCTGGGGATACCTTAGGTAAGTAGCAATAGATCATGAAAACTGTATGGCATATACCGATATGGTTGAAATGATGGCTACATTAGTGTGACACTTTCAGGCTTCATGGCTTGAATTTGAGATATACCATTATCTGGTAGATTCCAGGCTTTTTAGTATTTTGTACTGTTATCCGGTCGTGTCCCAGGCTTCAGTAATTTGGAGAAATTAAGATATTATCCGGTCAATTTCCGGGTTTCATAGCTTGAATTTGAGATATACCACTATCTGGTCGATTCCAGGCTTCGTAGTATTTTGTATTGTCATCCGGTTGTGTCTCGGGCTTCAGTAATTTGGAGAAATTAAGATATTATCCGGTCGATTTCCGGGCTTTATAGCTTGAATTTGAGATATACCACTATTTGGTCGATTCCAGGCTTCGTATTATTTTGTACTGTTATTTGGTCGTGTCCCAGGCTTCACAGTATGATGTATTGTTGGTTGACTATTATCCGGTCAGTTTCTGGGCTTCATAGCTTTTGAACTGGAATAGAAATCTTAGTATTGATTTGACTGAACCATGGAAAGGTCTTGAGTTTTCTTCAACTGGGAGAGAAATCTTAGTATCGATTTGACTGAATCCGAGAGAGGTCTCGGATTAACTTTGACTGACATAGAAATTAGGGGAATCTTAGCGGCAATTCGGCTGACCCAGACGAAAGTCTTAGAACATCTTCAACTAGAATAGAAACCTTAGTGTCGGTTTGACTGAACCAGAGAAAGTCTTGAAAAGTGCTTGAATATCTTCAACTGGAATAAAAACCTTGGTGTCAGTTTGACTGAACCAGAGAGAACTCGAGTTGTCTTCAACTGGGAGAGAAATCTTAGTATCGATTTGACTAAACCCGGGAGAGGTCTTGGATTAACTTTGACTGGCATAGAAATCAAGGGAATCTTAGCGGCAATTCGGCTGACCCAGACGAATGTCTTAGAACATCTTCAACTAGAATAGAAACCTTAGTGTCGGTTTGACTGAACCAAAGAAAATCTTGAAAATTGTTGGAATATCTTCAACTAGAATATAAACCTTGGTGTCGGTTTGACTGAAACAGAGAGAACTTGTGAGAACATGATTACATCTTTCCCTGAAAGGTTAAAAGTTAGTCGTACGTAATGTCATGATGTATGAAATGTATTAAGTAATGATGTTCTCAAAATAAATGAGATTGTGTTGTATAATATGTATGCACATGCCATGATGTATGGATATGCAATGCTATTGTGATATTCTCTAGCTGGGAAAAATAAATCCTGGACTGCTGCTGGAGAGTATAAGGAGTCGAGTTCTTCGTTTCCGTTGGGGATAGTGACCGAATATGATTAGCTGGGGATTTACATCCATTCTACTTGAGAATATTCTGTCGGAGGAGACTCTGTCTGAGAATAATCCTGCAAGGGAATGAATCTATGGGGAAGAGAGATACTCTGTTGGGGATGAACTTCCATTGCTGGAGAGAAGAGCTCTGTTGGAGATTGAGCTTCCGCTATCATAGAAATAAACTCTGCTCGGGAGATGGCTTTATAAATTGCTCATGGTTATAAAACTCGGTTAGGGAATGCAGATATCAGCTTTCTGAAAGAGCCTGCTGGGGAAGTGATTACTACTTGGGGACCTGGAGATTGGGCTTTGGTTGTCTTTACTCTGTGGGGAATATAAATATCACAGGCGCATATGTGATAGTGACTTCGCTTCCAACTGTCTCTGCCCCTTGTACCATGCTGGAAAAAGTACATGCGAAGATTTTATGGATGGATTTATGTCGTGATCGTACTTGAGCATGTATTTAATGAGTGTCAGGATGACATCTGTCTCTGGATCATATCTGAACTGTACTTGAAACATGTGTTGAATGAATGTCATAATGACATCCGTCTCTAGATCGTATCCGAACTTTACTTGAAACATGTGCCGAATGAGTGTCAGAATAACACTCGTCTCTGGATCGTATCTGAACTGTATTTGAAACATGTGTTGGATAAGTGTCAGAATGACATCCGTCTCTGGATTGTATCTGAACTATATTTGAAACATGTGTTGGATAAGTCTCAGAATGGCATCCGTCTCTAGATCGTATCTGAACTGTATTTAGAGGAGAATCTGGAGTAAGTATCAGGATGACATCCATCTCTGGATCATACCTGAACTGTTTCTAGAAGAGAAATCTGGAATAAATACCAGGATAACATCCGTCTCTGGATCGTACCTGAATCGTTTCTAGAAGAGAAGTCTGGAATAAGTATCAGGATAACATCCATCTCTAGATCGTACCTGAACTGTTTCTAGATGTATGAAAATCTTGAATAAGTAGCAGAATGACATCCGTATCTGGATCGTATCTGAACCATTTCTCGATGTATGAAAATCTTGAATAAGTAGCAGAATGACACCCGTATCCGGATTGTATCTGAACCGTTTCTCGATGTATGAAAGTCTTGAATAAGTAGCAGAATGACATCCGTATCTGGATCGTATCTAAACCGTTACTCGATTCTGGTGCTCTTGATGAATGCTGATCGAGGTATAAGTCTTCCAATGATAGACAGGTGACGGGACATAGTCGTATGTTTTAAATCCCTAAATTTTTCTTGGACCTCCCTTTCGGGTTTTTAGTCCACCGAGATACCTTTTTGCCCAAGCCGCCTTTTCAGGTTTTCGACTTGTCAGGAAGTGGAAGTGCGGAAGCTATGATGGAGTAATCCGAAAGTGGTTGTCACGCGATACTACACTCGAACGAGTTTTTACTGAGAATATTACTAATTACTGAGTAATCTGGATGTTGGTAATATCCGAAGGAAGGATGTAGACTCTGGGAACCTTTTAGAACCTTGATTCGGCAGGTGATAAATTATTAGTCCATACCTTTTGGGTTGGTTGTTACTTTGGCTCCATGCTCGTGAAGCCGAACTTTTGAACATGTTCTTTTCTACTTGTTCAGAGGATTGTGAAAATGATTATTCATATTATATGAGGACCATTGATCCCATGCCTTTGATCTTATGAATGTGCATATCATCATTACCTGGAGTTTATTATGACAGGTGTGTCTTGCATCACCAGGATATCCCTATCTTTGATTCTGGTATTGAAATTATCCTCTTGAGATAGATGCTGGTAGAAGAAATACCACTGGTTACAAGATACCTACTCTGAAGTCTCTTCTTGGTTTGAGTCCCAAGGCCACTCGAGACAGTATTTAGGTCTTCAAACAAGAATATGAGATGATTTTGGATATTCTCCACACTTCTGTCACACCTTTTGAAAAGGAAGGCTATCCGTGCTCTCTTTCAGTTTTATGATCTCTCCCAGCGATGCTTCATATTTCCATATTATCAACTTGCTCCTGCTTTAGAGGAATATTCTTATATATCTTGGGGGTTCCAAAAATCAGGTCCTTTTAACACTTTGATGAAGGCTTCTGGATTTCCCTAGATTGAAGAGGCTCTTTATTTGAGCGAAACTGTTGTGAAAGACAACCTTAAGGATAAAAGACGCATCTATGGGTTTTATCTGGAGTTTCTAGTTGAGAAAGCTTATGCCTTTTCTATTTCAGTTAGTTGGATTGCGTTCAACATAATCTTGGCTCTTTGCATTTATGGGATTATGCTCTTTCCAGATGTTGATGTCATTTGTTTCCTTAGACTGAAGAATCCAATCCCTTCTTGGTGATGATCATTATCATTCAATACATGTGAGGAATGACATAAAAGGAGGACTTGTTCTTTGTTGTGCTTCCCTTCTTTATCCGTGGTTCATGAGTCATCTTCCTCAGACATGAGCTTTTGTGGATGCTAAGGGTCCTGCGAAATGGTCTAAGAGACTGATGAGTCTTGTTACCCATGATATTGTTTGGTACTCCAGAAATTATGATTATGATGAGTTTGTTCACAACTGTAAGGAGTTCCCGAATGCGCCTTTTAAGGGTAAGAGGAGGTATCAACTATAATCCAATCCTTTCTCAATGCCAGTTGGGGTATGAGATGCAAGGCTAACCGTTTCTTTAACCCATCTTGGCCTTTTAGATGTCAGAATGACATCCGTCTCTGGATCGTATCTGAACTGTATTTAGAGGAGAATCTATAGTAAGTATCAGGATGACATCCGTCTCAGGATCGTACCTAAACTGTTTCTAGAACAGAAATCTGGAATAAGTACCAGGATAACATCCATCTCTGGATCGTACCTGAGCCGTTTCTAGAAGAGAAGTCTGGAATAAGTATCAGGATATCATCCATCTACGGGTCATACCTGAACTGTTTCTAGATGTATGAAAATCTTAAATAAGTAGCAGAATGACATCTGTATCTGGATCGTATCCGAACCGTTTCTCGATGTATGAAAATCTTGAATAAGTAGCAGAATGACACCCGTATCTGGATCGAATCTGAACCGTTTCTCGATGTATGAAAATCTTGAATAAGTAGCAGAATGACATTCGCATCTGGATCGTATCTAAATTGTTTCTCGATTCTGGTGCTCTTGATGAATGTTGGTCGAGGTATAAGTCTTCCACTGATAGACAGATGACGGGACATAGTCGTACGTTTTAAATCCCTAACTTTTTCCTGGACCGCCCTTTCGGGTTTTCAGTCCACCGGGATACCTTTTTGCCCAAGCCGCCTTTTCAGGTTTTCGAGTTGTCGGGTGTACAGATTTTTTTTTTGTATATCCCTAACTTTTGCCTGAACCCTTTTGGTTCGTCGGGATTCCCTTATTTTTGCCTAGGTGTGTCAACCTAGCGGGTCTTTTTTTCATGTATAGTATTTTCTGACTATGTCCATGCTTTCAGGATGTAGAGAGTTGTCACTGTCCATAGTGTTGTGTTGTAGTATTGTCAAAAATGTTTTCTTGATGGCATATGATTCGTTGCTGGATACCTTTGTAACAGTATGCTCTCAAACTAACCCATGCTTCAGCTAGGACTTTTAAGGGTTATAACGTGGCCTGGTTCACGGTTCAAGAAACAAAGGATAAAGGCTCAAATTTTATTTGTACCCAACCCGCTCTTCGTGATATTCTTCAGTCCTATGCTCAGTTAATTGCGTATTTAGATCCCGATTGAGTCTGGAATCTTAGCTCCGATACTTGGTGATGATTTTTTTTGAAAAGGCAGTCATTTTTATTATTATCCCTTCTTTTGCCTGAACTGTTTCTTTTGTGATTACAGTCAGCGGGATGCCCCAATTTTTCTCTTAAGTCTCCTTCATAGGTTTTGACTTAATGGGTTTTTATTTCGAGAGATAATAACCACCTGTCTTGACGATTATACGGAACCATCACCGTCTTTTGTTTTAGAAGGACGTCTTCGATGCCATTCATTATGTACGAAGCGGAATATTATGACTGAATGTTCCTCTGAATTAACTGAGAAAACTATCCTGCCCCAGGTTATGATTAAGGGTTTTAATTTGTGTGAAAAGAAAAACTCCTACTTCTTTGGCTCGAAGGGATTGACTAGGGATTATCTTCCTTATAACTCCATTATTTAGGATTTGAAACAACGCCTGTACATCGTCAGCGGGGTCTGTTCGAAAGCGTACTATAGAGATTGTGGTATCATTTTTGTCATCCTCCCTCTAAGGCTTAGAGTTTTTAATCGAGAGTTGAATATCACAAAAGGAAATAAGAACGCATTTTTGAAATAGTGAATACGAATGAATTGATTCAAGACAAACATGTGCAATGAATTGATGAAATAACGAGGTTTGATATGAATAAATGTTCAAACAAAATCAAAAGAAAATTATACATTGAAAATTATAATGAACGAAAAGTCTTATTGTGAGAACTTGTCACTTCAGATGGTATGCCTTGGAGGGATGGCAGAAGGACTCATCCTGACCGTCTTTTGCAAATTTTAGCACTCCTTCATCAATCAGGTCTTGAATTTTATTTCTCAACGCCCAATGGTTGTTGGTGTGATGTCCAGGACTGTTAGAGTGGTACACACATCTTGCATTTGGATTGTACCTTGGGGAGGCTATGTTGGGATTCTGAGGAGGTTCCCTTAACATAACCAACTTGGCCTTCAACATGCGTTGCAATGCTTGAGCCAATGACATGTTGATTTTGGTGAAGCGTCTTTCAGATGTATTCTTCTTATGCCGATTGCCCCGTTGTTGTTGGCGAGGTTGTGGTTGGGCTTGTAATGTAGTAGTAATCTGGAAAGGTCTGTTCCTGACCAAACCAACCTCTTCTCTCAGTGGGGGATGATTAATGCCTTGATCCACAATTTTAACTGTTTGTTTCATGGATCTGCATCCATCTTGGTGAAGCTTGTTGAGGAAGGCTCTTAGCCCTTCTTGTCCTCGAGCTAAGTTTTGGATAAGATCCATCTGCCTCAGCATCTGGATTCTCATTGCTTCTACCTCAGCTTGCAAATGTTCCAATTTTTCATCCTTGTTGTTGTCAGGATGTTCCTTGGTCAGATTCCTGACAAAGAGTGTTTTCAGGTCTTCTTGCCCCTTGGATAGATTCAGGAGAAATTCCTTGAACTGGGCATCTTGAGCTTGGAGATCTATGTTGTCTTGTTGGAGAGCCATTGCTGAAATAAACAGCGAGAACATGAGAGACCTGCTTTGAAACCTGCTTATGCAATGCTATGTATTATATATGCATGTAATGTTTTCAAGGATCTCACAGGATAAACAAGAAAATGTCAGAAGTTGAATTTTGCAGCTTTGATTAAATAACTTTGTATCATTGAGAGTCCTTCTACGAGAGTCAAGCTCACCATATCAAGTGGGTCATAGCCCCTGACTCAAGTTGTTGAGTTTTAATCTTCTGACGACATTGGCTAGAGGAAAATAAATCCCCTTGCCCCTTGCTAGACGTCTGATTTATTATAACCTGCATCATAGGCCCTCGAGATCCTTGAAATGGTTAATGAAATGTTAAGGCATGATGTTATGATGTGTATGCTATGCTTTTAAGCAAAGGTGCGAAGTGATGTAAGGAAGTAAACCCTGCAAGAAATCCAATTTATTGGATAATAACTGTAAACAAAACCTGCAAGGAACTCATGTTGTCAGGTAATAAAACTCTGCAAGTAGTTCAAGTTGAAAGCACACAAGTCACGCAAACAACCTTAGGTTTAGGCTTGCATGGGTTTTAAGGTCATACCCTCTTGAAGCTGGATTAGTTCAACATGTCCTATAAATATTAATCGGGTTCTAAGGGATCTCAATATCACTGATCTTTCCCCCAAGCCTTGTTCAATCGACGATTGACTCGTAATAAAACAAAACTCAGAAGTCAAACCTCAATGAGTCTAGCATTGAGTATCTGTCGACCTTGGGCATACACCAAAGTCGGCCATCTCACTACGTCCTACTGGCCAAGTTGTGCAATTAAAGGTTCTAAGGTCAATTGATGCTTTATGACACCACGCGGCGGCCCTGTACATCTCCCTGATTGACTCAAGGGTTATGGGTACCAACCAAAGTTCCACATCAACGTAGCTATTGCTTCAACCGTGTCGGTATGCCCCAACACAACTCCCTCACATTTTATTGCTACTTACCTAAAAGGTGTTTCCCGATCCGGGTGTAGGATCAAATAACTCAAACAGTTCATATAAGTATAAAGCAACCAAGACAATCAAGAGAAAGCAATTAAATATGACCTAGATCCTAATGTTTAGCCCACTTTATATTTTACTCCCCAACAGAGTCGCCAGTTCTGTGATAAGGTGACAGAACCGACTGTTAATATTGGTTTACGGTTTTTGTTCGTAAAATGTCACGGTAAGCAAGATTTTCCGCCAGCTTTTATTTTATCCAATCAGGAAAAGGAAAAAGAACAGAAAAAACCTTTTTCAGATGTTTCTGAGTACGGGGGGTAGATTATAGAAAGGGAAGGTGGTAGCACCCTTTCTATCCATGGTTTTCCATGGGCTCTTAGGTACTTGCTCATTTTGAAAACTGATTGTGTATGTGTTTGAAATTTTTTGTTTTACTTCGTGTTAACCCTTGTTTTTGTCCTCAAGAGTGTTACGAAGTTGTTTTTGAAAACTTTGTTTGAAAAGTGTTTGTGTGAAAATGTTTTTGTTTGTTTGAGCAAGTACCTAGGAACTAATCTACCTACTCGAAAAAAGTCTGTTCGTTTTCCTTTTAGACAGTGTTATCCCATTATTAAAGAATAGGTAGCACCGTCGTTGGAGTTTTTTAGGGACATTCAAAGGGACAAATACGATCACAAAAGCAATGTTAGGAAATGTTAGTAATCATCCTAAAGCCTTAAAGATATTTTTCCAAGGCAACATCCGAATGGGTCATTTTAGATCTTTCGGAGCTAGAGGACAACCACTAACAAACCCTATACTTCATGACCGTTTACCGAAGGCAACCGGAGTGGAGTAAACCCTAGGAGTGAGCATGTGCGGGTGTAATTTTCAGTTAATTTATCTTTGCACATTTAGGTTTTCTACTGTTTTAATTTTCAGTTTGTCTTTCCATACAATCCTATTAACATTAATCTAAGCAGTTTATAGTTTACGGAAATTGAAAGTGCGGAAAGTTAAAGTCCTAGCTATTACAGGGCTTTTGCAGATACATAATTACTTTGACCGAAAATAAAGATGCGGAATTGAAACCCTAATTACTATTACAAACTCGGAATAGTTACAATAATAATAAAAAGGAAATTAAAAAATGCGCGCGGTGAATTAAATGCGAGAATAATTAGAAAACCTAAAAAATCTAGTTGAAAAAAGATTTAGGTTATTTTTGAGAAAAAAATTAATTAGGTTATGTACAAAATTAAACCCTAATTCTAATTATTTTTAATTATGAAAGAAGGAATTAAATTGCCCTAATTTTAATTAAACTAATTAATTAGAGAAATAAAATATTTTTATGAAAAATGAATTTTGATGTTTTTGATGGTTTTTTGATTAAATAAAAAAATAATGATTTTTTGGTGTTATTTTAATAAAGGAAAATAATTAGTAAAACAACTAAAAAAATTAAAATAGAAAAGAAAAGAATGGGTCTGTATAAGCAGTTGGGAGAGGTGCATGCTGAATTTGTTTAGGCCCAAAAGTTGCTGAGCCCAGTCCCACATTTGATTCAGTGTTGGTCCTTGTTGATGGTACACCATGGTCATCCCTTGATGGGCGTTGGATCTGGCTAGGCAATGATCCATTGGCTGGATCAGTGGGGTGCATGGAAGGCGCTTGGCAAGGAGATGCATAGGAACTGCTGAAACAAAGTTAGAAAAATAAGATTGTTGGGACCTAGGATTGAACCCAGGTCCTTCCACTCATACTATGTGTGCCTTGCCATCTGAGTTGTGTGTCTGAATTGTTAATACAATAACAACAATTAATAATATATGAAAAGCTAGTGGATAACTGAATAAAAGAAAATGCGCGCCAGCCATTCAAATGGTCCAATACTATGGTGCCAAGTTATCGTCTCCTTCGTTGAGATCGTCGTCTTAGACCAAGACTTTTACCTACAGACAAACGTATGTAGCCATAACCTGTGCACTTCAAAAATCATGTTTAAGCAACATAAATAAAATTAAAGACCATGGATCAATTGGATTTGACCCTCTGATCATAATGGTGTCCTTCATTAGGGCCAATTATTCCTGTATTTGAAAGCCCTAAAACGATGAAGTAAACCCTAGCAATGGCAAATACGCATACAAGCGTCAAAACATCAATTAAATCATCCAAGCATGTTGCAAATATGTCAATAATCACAAATGCATTATTAAAATATGCTTATGATGCAAGAATTGCTATAGTCAATTTTGAAATAAAGAGCAAACCGCATGTAGTCTAGGGGGCGATTATGGGCTTGGGAATGCCTGCAATTGATCGTGTTAGCTTCTGGGAAGGTCCAGGAATTGATTATGAGCTTTGGAATGGCTTGAATTGATCTCTAGGTTAGAAAATGAATCACCGCTTTCTTGCCAATTTTTTAGTTTTGTTCTTCCAATTTTTTAATTTAACTTTTAAATAATAAAAAATCAAAATAAATAAATAAATAAAGCAAAAAATGTGTGGATGATGATTTAGGTAGTGGGCCATGTCTCTAACAAGATGCAATCATGAGAAGCTAGGCCCATTTGACAAAAAAATGCACTTTTGAGCATATTTGACTTTTGGGAATTTTGCAAAAATGGTCAACTTTGACAAGGCATATATCCTCCAATTTTAACCCTAGAGAGGTGTTCTTGGACTTTTTAGAAACCTAAGGTTGTCCCCTAAACAACCCTTTTAGTTTCATCTCCATTGGGTCTTCCATGTTCATGTAAAAAGCTTTAACCCAAAAGGTGTTTTTGTTGACTTTTCAAAAGGACCTATAATGTAGAAATTCATATCTTTTGGTGAGTGCATATTTTGAACTTGTGGGATGAAGATGAGTTGTAGGGAATAGCATCCTCTTCAAAATAAACCTTGAAAGGAAAATTTCTGATAAAGTATGAAGAAGTTATGCCTGGTCAAAGTTTAGTTGACTTTTCCTGTGAAACCCTAATTTAGCAACCTTTGGGTTTTGATGAATTTTGGGCATTCCTTGAGGAATCATGATCAACCCTTGATCAAATGATGGACATCACTTCAAAATGTTGATGTTGACCAAAAATCTTGAAGTTTGACTGTATGTGGGCCACATTTGACTTTTGACCTAGTATAGTTGATTTCCAGGCATCTGGGCAGTTGACTGAGCAAACTTCTTGTACAAGGCATGAAACTTGACATGGATTATCTTGATAACATATTAGGACCATGGAAAGCATTTGGGACCTTTGGAGTTCCCACACCCTGATGAAAATGGAAACCCTAGTTTGAGGTACATTATCTTAGGAGAGAGTTTGTCTGGTCAACTCTTGGGCATCCTTGAGCAAGTTGAGGACCTCAATGGGCATGTGTTGAGTAAAATGAGAGGGAGAATTTTTGGGGTACAATAATAGGTTTTGACTTAATTGGATTTTATTTTGAGAGATAATGAATGTCTGTTCTTAATGATTATATGGAACCATCACCATCTTTTGGAGAGCATCTTCTACACTATTTGTCATGTATGAAGGGAAAGCTTGCGACTGAATTCACATATGAATTAACTAAGAAAACTACCCTACCCCAGGTTATGATTAAGGGTTTTAATTTGTGTGAAAAGAAAACTCCTACTTCTTAGGCTCAAAGGGTTTGACTAGGGATTATCTTTCTTATAACTCAGTTGTTTAAGATTTGAAACAATGCTTGTACATCGTCAGCGGGGTATGTTCAAAAGCATATTGTACATATTATGGTATCGTTCTCGTCATCCTCCCTCTAATGGCTTAGAGCTTTTAATCAAGAATTGAATATCACAAAAAGGAAGTAAGGAAGCAGTTTAAGCATAATGAAAACAAATTAATTCAAGACAAACATGTGCAATGCATTAATGAAATAACAAAGTTTGACATGACAATAAATGTTTGAACAAACAAAGTAAATACAACTTGATAATTCAAATGAACAAAAATGCTCTCAATCCTAGCCATGATTTGGCATGGGAGCAATGATCACGTTGGGAGTCTCAGAAGGGTCGAACTCAATCTCCTTGGCGTCAATCATATTTTGAATCTTGTATTTCAGTGTCCAACAACTGTTAGTATCGTGCCCAGGACTGCCAGAATGATAGCCACACCTTGCATCAGAATTGTAGTTAGAAGTGGAAGTTTTGGGGTTTGGATGAGGTCCTATCAACGTAATCAGATTCATCTTCAACAAGTGTTGCAGTGCTTGGGACAGTGGCATGTTGATGTTGGTAAACTGTCTCTTAGGCTCGTCTTGCCTTTGCTGATTACCCTATTCTTGTGGTCGTTGCATGCGTGCCGAATTAGAGATCAGCACTGCCCCTATAGATTGGTGGTAGTCTGCCTTATTACGACCCTTCTGGCCATACATAACATTGGATTCCCTCTTACCAGCAAATGGCTTCTTCTCAGCATTGGAAGATGCAGCCATCGGGATCTTCCCACTCTTGATACCACTTTCGATCCTTTCTCCAAACAGAACCATCTTTGTGAACCCGGATGAGGAACTCCCAATCAGCAGATTAAAGAACGGGCCTGTCAGAGTGCCCATGAACATGTCTACCATTTCCCGATCATTCAAAGGAGGTTGTACCCTGCCAGCTAGATCCCTCCATTTCTGCACATATTCCTTGAACCCTTCTCTTGAGCTCATGGATATATTCTGCAGTTGAACTCGAGTTGGTTCCAGATCAACATTGTATTGGTACTGCTTGTAGAAAGCAGTAGCCAAGTCTTCCCAGGTATGGATGTCAGTTCCTTCTAGCTGATAGAACTAATCTAATTGAGTTTCATCCAAACTTTCTTGGAAGAAATGGACCCATAGCTTTCGGTCAGTAGTGTAAGGCTGAATGTTTTTGACATATGACCTCAAGTGAAGCTTGGGACAGGAAACACCGTCATATTTTACGAAGATAGGGACGTTGAACTTAGGTAGGATGACCACCCCTAGAACCAAACCTAATTTTTTAAAATCCAGACCGGGCACCCTTTGGATCTCCATGTCATTGAGTCACTCCTCCAGCCATTTGTATTTATCGTCAACAGGAGGATATTACTCCTCAGAAAAGCCAGGTTCATCTCCTTCAGACACTGGATTGTTGTCTTCTTCCTCTGGTTCCTCGTTATCTTCCTCTTGATTATCCCCTCTCTTTGATGGGGTTGCAAAATCTAGAGCTCGGTTAGCTGGTCTTATTCTTCCCACACTCAAAACACGAACTGGTTTCTTTGCCTTCTTAGTCTTCTTTTTGACGATCAGAGCTTTCAGGTCTTCTTTCCCCTGGGTCAGAGTCAGGAACATTTGTTGGAACTAAGCGTTTTGAGCCTGAAGGTCTTTGATTGTTTGTTCAAGAGCCATTTCTTCTTGCTGGAATAAACAGCGAAGGGATAAGAAGCTTGTTTTTTTATACCTGCTTGTGCAATGACATGTATGATATGCGTATGCAATGTTTTCAAGGATCTCGCGGGGTAAACACAAGAAGATGTTAGCAACTGAATCTGACAGCAACTTCGATTGAAGAACTCCATATCATTCAACATCCTTCTACGAGAATCAAGCTCACCATGTCAAGTGGGTCATAGCCTCTGACTCGTGCTTGGTCTTTTGACGGCATTAGATAGAGGAAAATAAATCCCCTTACCTCTTGCTAGACGCCTGGTTCATCATAACCTGGATTACAGGCCCTTGAGATCCATGAAATAGTTAAGGAAATTCTATGGTATGATGTTATAATATGTATACTATGCTTCAAGCAAAAATGTACGATGACAAACACAACCCTGCAAAGAATTCAAGTTGTTATACAATGAAGGCAAACAAGTCACACAAGCAGCCTTAGGTTTAGGCTTGCATGGGGATCATAGGTAAGTACCCTCTTGAAATTTAGTTGGCTCAACCTGTTCTAGTAATAGTAACCGGGTTCTAAGGGATCTCAATATCACTGATCTTTCCCAAAAGTTTTGTTCCGATAGGCGACTGACTCGCAACCAAACAAAACTCAAGAGTCAAATCTTAATGAGTGCAGCATCGAGTATCTGTCGACTTTGGGAGTATACCAAAGATGGCCATCTTGCTACGTCCTAATGGACAAGTTGTTCAATTAAAGGTTCTAAGTTCAGTTGACGCTTTATGACACCATGCAACGGTCCCGTATTCTCCTTGATTAACTCAAGGGCTACTGGTACCAACCAAAGTGTCACATCAACATAGCCATCGTTTCAACCGTGTCAGTATACCCCGCACAGATTCCATGATCTATTTCTACTCACCTAAAAGGTTTCCCCAGATCCAGGTGTAGGATCTATAGTACCCAAATAAATACCCTTAAAAGTAAAGCAAACAAACAAACAAGCAAGCAAAATGATCTAGACCCTAAGGTAAACCCCACTTTATAATAGTCCCCAGAAGAGTCACTAGTTATGTGATACAGTGGCATAATCGACTATTTAATATTGGTTTTGCGTTTGTATTTGCAAATGTTGCGGTAAGTAAGAGTCGCCAACGACTTTTCTTTTATTCAAATTAAGGGAAGTGTGAAAAGAACATAAAAAGACCTTTTCGAGAATTTTCTGAGTAAGGGGGGTAGATTATGGAAAGGGAAGGTGTTAGCATCCTTTCCATCCATAGTTTTCTACGGGCTCTTAGAGGTTTGCTCATTTTAAAAAATACCTTTGTGCTTTGTGTTTGAAAATGTTTTGAAAACGCCTTAGTACGACGAACTTTGTAATGTTTCTCGGGATAGTGGAGAAAGTACACAAAGTGTTTTGAAATTGTTTTTGGAAAGTAGTTTTTGTGTAAGTGAAAAATGTTTGAGCAAACTTCTAACAGCTATCTACTTTTATACTCGAAAAGGTTTGTTCTTTTCCTCCTATCCTTTAGACAACACTATCCTACTATTAGTGAGTAGGTATCCCTATCATTGGATGTTTAAGGGATAATCGAATGGATGTTTACAGTCTTGAAGGAAACTTATGGAGATGCTTTAGCAATTTTCTTTTAGGGACTAGATTAATTACTAAAAAGGCAGTTGCAGGGTCATCGAGGGACTATGAGCTTTTTTGATTTATGGGTCTTTGCTAAAGCGTTCTTGCCTCATGATTGTTTTACTTCTTAAAGGCAACCAAAGTGGGATATCCTAGAGGTGCTTGTGTGCAACTGTGTTTAGTTCAATTATTTATCTTTTGCTTTTAAGGTTTGCTAACATTTGATTATTAGTCTTTCCATACAGGCCTAGTTACTAATAGTTAATATGTACAGAAAATAAAGTGCGGAAAGTGTAAATCTAGACTATTACATGGCTTTCGGGGAAGGGGTATTTATAATGTACAAAATTTGGGGAAAAGTAAAATAAAGAAAGCAATAAAAAGTCCTACTTAGTCTATTACATACCAGGATACAGTTGCATTATCATAAAAATGCGAAAGTAAAATAAACGCGCGCAAGATAAAACAATACGTCTAAGAACCTAAGAAAAATTCTAAGTAAAGAAAAATCTTTTTTTGTTTTTTGGTTTTGTTAAATAAAAATTAATTCTAAATTTAATTAAGAAAAATAAATATTAAATGCAAAATTATTGTAGGTTATAAAAGAAAACTAATCCTAATATATTTTTTGTATTTTTTTGTTTAAGAAAAGAAAATGATTAAATTACATTCTAAGTTCTAGTTCATTTTAAATTAAGAAAATAGTTAAAATTTAATTAACTAATTAATTAAAGAAATTAATTGTTTAAAAATCTAAGCCTAATAGTTTTTGTGAGTTTTTTTATTATTATTATAATTAAAATGATTAAGAGATGAAATAATTAAATAAAGCAAAAAGAAAAGGAATTGAGCTTGACGGCTGAAGTAGAATGGGGGTGCAATTGAAATTTCACTAAGCCCGGATTGTGAAGCCCAGGTCCATCCTTGGATCCAGTGTGGAAGTACTTGATGGTACATGGTATCTCATGTTCTAGATGTCATGCATTCCATGTAATTCCCCTAACCTGCTCTAAGGATATCCGGGAACTCATATACACACATTAGAACATTCAACAATTAGTAAAAATAGAGATTCAAATATGAGATTATACCAAAATGGTGATAGCTTGGATCCGGTGATCTTGGACCTTGCAAGCTTTGAGGATGGTTAGAACAAGTCCCTGGGAACCTCAAGAGAAATGTATGATTACTAGTTCGGACCAAAAGTACCTGCAAAGTGGGTTTCGAATTTTTATCGCTTTTGATAATTTTGCAAAAATGGTAGAGCTCTCTCTAGCCTGTGTAGGCATGTTGAAATGCTTTCTAGATGCTTGTTTATATAGAGAGGAATGAGGAGACAAGAAAACAAAGGTTTAAACAACCTTAAAGCAAACGTTTCAACGCCATGAATGAAATTTGTAACTTTGGCCAAAAACAAGGAAACTTGTCCTTTTTTGAATTTGAATGAATGTGGACACTTTGCACTAAATTTTATGGGTCTAGGCTGTCCAAAACATCAACCCAAAGCTCAAAGCCCATTTCCAATTATTTTATACATTTTATTTTATATTTATTTGAAATAAATTAAAATAAATAAGAATAAAATAGTTAGAAAATGCAAGGCATGGAAAGAATAATTTTAGAGTTCCTATATAAACATAGGAAGATGCTTGAAATCCAAGAAATTGAGCCCTTGTCATAAAACTTTAAATTTTCTCAATGCATAATTCTTGAAAATTCCCAAATTTTCCCAATTTGGGCAAGCCATAATTTGCTCAATTTTTATCTCATGATGATGATCTTGGACTTTTTGGAAATCCCAAGATGTCTAATTAAATCCATCTTTTGATCAATTTTGAATTTGAAGATTTTATCTTGATGTAAAAGGTCTTGGCAAAAAGTGGCTTTTGTTGACTTCTTGAAAATCACTTGTAATGTATGAGATTTTATCTTTCAAATGGTGCATTTCTTGGAATTGAGGGATAAATAGAAGTTGTAGGGAATAATATTATCTTCAATATAAGATTTAGTTGGGGAAAATGGATGAAGTATGTGAAAGTTATGTCTGGTCAAAGTTCAGTTGACTTTTCCTATAGAAACCCTACTTTAGCAATTTTGACTTTTGATGAATTAAGGGCATTTCTTAAGGAATCATGATCAACCATTGATAAAATGATGGATATTACTTCAAAATTTTGAGGTTGACCAAAAACCTTGAAGTTTGACTGTATATAGGCCACAATTGACTTTTGACCTAGTACAGTTGATTTTCAAGCATTTGAGAAATTGACTGAGCAAACTTGTAGTGCAAGGTATGGAATTTTTCATGGATAATCTTGAAGATATATTAGGACCATGGAAGACATTTGATATCTTTGGAGCTCACACATCTTGGTGAAAAATGAAACCCTAGTTGGAAGGCCAATGCTTAGGAGGAGAATTTGTCTGATCAATTCTTGGTCAACCTTGAGCAATTGAAGACCTCTAGGAGTATGTCTTGTGTGAAAATGGGAGGGAAAATTTTGGGGTACAATACATATGTATCCTATTAAGAGGAATCAGAGTCCCAATTCGTAGTTCGTATGGGGTTGGTGTTTTTAAGGGGGATGCAAACGTACTTTGAATCTCCTCTCATTTTGACTAAATGCACGGTAAGTCAAAATCTATTTGAAACCCTTTTGCAAAAAATAGTTGATTAAATTAGTTGATTGCGAAAAAATATTTTGATGTTTGTTAGTGTTTTTTAATCGTATTGACTGCGAAATTCTTGATTAATGCAATCTTGATATATGCAATTTGATAAAATAATTTATTTTCATGATATAATAAATAATAATATATAATAATAATTAATATAAACATTAATACTAATGATAATTGTAATTATTATAAAAATATAATATAGTAATAAAAAGAATTAAAAATAGTATATAAAAAATAGTATAAAAAACAATAAAAGAAATAATTGATTAAACCTGGGGGGTGTATTTCTAGTTATCAAGTAAAAGAAGGGGGTGTGGAAAATAGCCTGGCTTGGCCCAATGCACAGGGGGTGTATTGTTGTTTTGTACTTTAGTATAATAAAGAATGGGGGGTGTTAAAACCACTGGGCTTAGGCCTAACGTATTTGAAGAGGGCTGGGTGGATCCTGTGTGGCACGGGAGTAAGGAGTATGATGCAGACTTGGCCTACAGGCCGTCTGATCAAGATCTAATGGATGAAATTGAAGGACCAGGTTCATTACCATGGATGTGCGTGCACGTGATTGAGACGGATATAATAAAGTTTTGTTTGTTATTCATTTTCAATTTCCTCTGTCTTAATTACAGTAATCACTCTCTTCCTCTCTCTCACATGTTACAAACCATTCCTCTTCTCTTAACCCTCAACCATTCTCTTTCTTCCCTAACCTTCCAAACCCTAACCACCAACACCACCGGAGGAGGCGCTAAAAACACCCTAACCTAAATCGCAAGCCCTACCCCCAAAACAAAATAGAAAAACAAAAGCTAATGCTTCTTACCCACTCTGCGATTTCTTATTCTGATTTTTTGAGCTTTCCGATTTGGTGTTAATCTGCGGTTCTTCTTCTTTTTCACAGGTTACGATGGAAGGTGGGGTGATGTCCGAAGACGATTAGAGATGGTTAGCGAGGAATTAGGGTTCTAGATGTTGGAACCCCAATGGCTTCTCTTCTTCTATGGAGGCTGGGGTTTTCAAGTTCTTCGACCCCTCACGGTTCTTGTTCTTCCAATTCTTCCAATTTCCCTTCTTCTGTAACCGAACCCCCTCTCCATTCTGTTCTTCTTAATCTTATATTTATAGGGTACGATTTAGGGTTTTTGATTAATGTTACATTTACTTAGATTTAGGAATTAGAGACAATTAGGGATTTAGTGTTATTGTTAATTGATGTAAATTGATTCAATTGTACTGTAATATATTGGATTTTACTGTCAATTTCAGATTCGACTATGTAATGGAGATTCAGATTTTTCCGTAAGATTTGATTGAATAATTTGTAATATATTTTCTCTGCAATTTTCTGAATTTAGTACGTAAAATATTTTCTATTAGCTAATTCAATATTCTGGGCTAGACTTGGATTGTAGAAAGATTTGATTCTAGGATAAAGATTCAATTTCTACAATAGTTGTTGTTGATAAAACATACGTGTTAATTTAGGCCTTAATTGGAACAGTAAATGTTATAACTTCAATTAGGCCATGCGCTGATTTTACTTCACTTAGCCCGACATCACTAGTTTTCTTTTTTTACAGCAAAAAACAAATTTCTGATTCAATTGGGTTTGCGTAAAAACTATTCCTATTTCAGCCCAGTACATCCTTTTTTTAAAACACATTTTTAACAAATAATTAGTATAACATTACAGCCAAATTAATAATCAGCACTAAAACATGTCATGTTTTCTTTAATAATAATAAACGGTCTTTTCTTAATAAAAAATAATAACAATAACATATTTCTTTTCTTTAATAATAAGACTTCTTTTTTTTTTTCAAAAAATAACAGATGGGCCATAAAGAACTTAATGGGCTTGCCACCACACTCTCCTTTTGCTAACAACAATCAAAACAGAAATGGACCCAATTCTAATATGGGCTTGTATATTACAATTTCAACCCCCATTTTACTAATAACATTAACGCTAAAATGGGTTTATGATTTAAGAACTTAATAATTATTCGAATAATTTTCCATTTACGAATCGCATGGGCCTTTGGCCAACATGCTTTGCGAGTCTTTCCATTTTCAACACACGAGTATTTTTGATTTAGAAAGCCCCGCTTTCTTGAATTTAAAGTACACCCCATGATCATCTTGAGTAAACATGGGCCATTAGATACTGTTGTACCATCTTTAATATTTATTCTATTTTAATTTTTCAAAAATAAAAATATCGAGGTAGGACAAATTTGGGGTACGACAGCTGCCCCTATTCAATTATCTTCCAATCGAATAGCGCAAGAAAATGCAGGTCTGGCGCATTCTGATTGGGAGTTTATTGAATACTTGGAATACCCAACAAATTTCTGACCAATCATAAGGTTACGCTGATATAGCATACCCTCACGAGTCTTGAGGAAAATAGTCAAAGCTGATGATATATTGCTTACCAGGGTTTGAGGCATACAGTCTTAAACTCGAGAGAGCAATCTCGTATGTCTTTGCTTTGCCTTTTCTTATTCATCTCTTTTGGAGAGATGAATGAAACAGTAACTGGTGATGCATGGCTGCTTGGAGACTGAGGCCATGGGTGATATCTGTGAATTGTTGCGTGGTGTCTTAGGCGATAAGTTAGGTTTGGTTTCCGAACATTGTTGCATGTTGTCTTAGGAGATGGACGGTGTTAGAGAATAAAGAAGCACATTGATGCACGACGTCTTAGGCAATGGGTTAGGTTTGTAAATCGCTATGTGAAGTTTGAGGCGATAAGCTAAATTTGGTTTTCGAACATCGCTGCATGAAGTTTGAGGCGATGGGCTAGATTTTGTTTTCGAGCATCGTTGCATGAAGTCTGAGGCGATGGTTTGTGTCACGTAATAAGGGAACGCACTGCTGCACGATGTCTTAGGCAGTAGGTTGAATGAGGAGAGTACATTGAGGCTTAGGAGAAATGTATCGAGTTAGGAGAATACGTTGAGGCTTAGAGGCAATGTATCGAGTTAGGAGAATACACTGAGGCTTAGAGGAAGTGTATCGAGATAGGAGAATACATTGAGGCTTATGGGAAATTTATCGAGTTAGGAGAATACATTGAGGCTTAGAGGCAATGCATCAATTTAGGAGAATACACCGAGGCTTAGAGGCAGTGTACCGAGATAGGAGAATACATTGATGCTTAGGGGCAATGTATTGAGTTAGGAGAATACACTGAGGCTTAGAGGTAGTGTACCGAGATAGGAGAATACATTGAGGCTTAGGGGCAACGTATCGAGTTAGGAGAATAAATTGAGGCTTAAAGGCAATATATCAAGTTAGAAGAATACATTGAGGCTTAGAGGCAATGTATCAAGTTAGGAGAATACACTGAGGCTTAGAGGCAGTGTACCGAGTTTTGTGAATACATTGAGGCTTAGAGGCAATGTATCGAGTTTGGAGAGGACATTGAGGCTTAGAGGCAATGTACCGAGCTTAGGAGAGTACATTGAGGCTCAGAGGTAATATAACGATCTTCGTTCATTACTGCATGCAGACTTAGGTAATGGACTACTTTATTAGGAACTCATCACTCCATGGAGACTTAGGTGATGGGTTGTGTTGTACCCCAAAATTTGCCCTCCCATCAATGACAAGAAGTTTCTGAGAAGGTTCGCGGCGAAGTTCTTCCTCAGCAATGGCATTCTCTACAAGCGAAACCATGATTCAACCTTACTGCGTTGTGTGGATAAGACTGAAGCAGAAAGGATCATGGCAGAGCTGCATGAAGGTATCTTCGGAACGCATTCCAGTGGACATACCATGGCAAAGAAAATCCTCCGGGCATGATATTTCTGGTCCACAATGGAAGCCGACTGTTACCAACATTCTCGGACGTGTCACAAATGCCAGATCTATGCTGATAAGGTGCACGTTCCTCCAGTTCCTCTGAACGTCTTGACAGCACCTTGGCCTTTTGCAATGTGGGGCATTGATATGATCAACGAGATCAGACCTACAACATCCAACGGGCATCGCTTCATCCTGGTGGTAATCGATTACTTCACGAAATGGGTTGAAGCAGCTTCCTATGCCACCGTAACCAAGAACGTCGTGGCACGGTTCATTCGGCATAACCTGATCTGTCGATACGGCGTACCTGAGAGGATCATTACGGATAATGGTACCAATCTTAACAACAAGATTATCACTGAGCTCTGCGAGCAATTCAAGATACAGCACCACAACTCTTCTCCCTACCGGCCGAAGATGAATGGGTCTGTAGAAGCAGCAAATAAGAATATCAAAAAGATTGTGCAGAAGATGACAGTGACCTACAAGGATTGGCACGAGATGTTACCTTTTTCTCTTCATGGGTACCGTACCTCAACACGGACGTCAACAGGGGCAACACCCTTTTCCTTGGTCTATGGCATGGAGGCAGTCTTGCCTGTTGAAGTCCAGATACCCTCTCTCCGGATAATGAAGGATGCAGGTTTGAACGAAGATGACTGGATCCAGACTCAGCTTGATCAATTAAACCTAATTGATGAAAAGAGACTCACTTCTATTTGTCATGGTCATACGTACCAAAAACGGATGATCAGGGCATTTAACAAGAAAGTCAGGCAACAAGAGTATCAAGTCGGAGACCTGGTAATCAAGCGCATCATTCTTCCTCAAAGTGATCCCAGGGGCAAATGGACCCCTACGTACGAAGGGCCATTTGTGGTTAAACATATATTCTCAGGAGGAGCCATGATTCTAACCATCATGGATGGTGACGACCTTCCTCACCCCGCCAATACAGACATAGTAAAAAGATACTACGCATGAATAAAAGACCCGCTAGGTTGACACACCTAGGCAAAAATAAGGGCTTCCCGGCGAACCAAAAGGGCTCGGGCAAAAATAAGGGATGAAATAAAAAAAATCTGTACACCCGGCAAGTCAAAAACCTGAAAAGGCGGCTTGGGCAAAAATGGGTATCCCGGTGGACTGAAAACCCGAAAGGGCGATCCAGGAAAAAGTTAGGGATTAAAGCGTAATACTATGTCTCATTGGATCACCTTGCATCCGGAATTCGGCATCAACTACCAGGCGCAGACAGCATCGATCAATCAGCTTCATCTTCAACTAAGCAGCCAAGTGATGAGACGCTTGAAGACATAAAGGCGATAGCAGAGTTGGAACCCAGTGGGATTTTTCACATAGCTGTTTTGTTTCCTTTCCACAAAATTGTATAAACTCTATGTTGTTCGGAGGCGTTCTCTTACTAGGACGTCAGCCTCTTGTACATAAATGCCTATTTACAGGCAAATTTCAAAATCAATACAAACTCACTTTTCAGACAAATCGCCAATTGTTTTTCCTTTATCTGTTTTGTTTTGCAAAGAACGTCCAATGTTCATTTTTGATATATGCATTTGACATTAATTGCTAAATCATAAATATTTGCATACGAAACAAAGGACTAATTACAGGTGACAGTAGAAACAGGGGCAATAATGAGTTGTCAAAGCGATCTAGTTGCTCTGTCCACCAGGTATAAAGGTAAGTTCGGCTGAAGAACGTGACCAAGATACCTTCACTCCATGCAGAGTAAGATAAGAATCAGCAATACTCTCCCCCGAGCAGAGTTGGTCTCCCATCAGCCCGGAAAAGGCACAGTATCTCCAGCAAGTCAGCGACACTCTCCCCAAGCAGAGTTAGTCTACTGTCAGCCTTAAGGAAGTTGGGTATCCCCAGAAGATCTCAACATTCCCCAGCGGAGTATACAAATTTTCCTAAGCAAGCATCCCCGGCAGTCTTAATATAGGATTGTTCCCCGACGGAATACCAGACACCCCAGTGGAATTAATCTCCCTAGTACAGTTCAAAAGTTTCCCCAGGAGAGTTGAATCAATCTCCCCAGTAGATTCCGGAAGCTTATCCCCAGTAGATTCTGGAAGCTTATCCCCAGTAGATTTTGGAAGCTTATCCCTGCAGAGTACGAACGCATCTCCCCGGCTCTATTCAAAGGTTATTCCCCACCAGGGTCTAACTGGGTTATCCTCAGCTAATTATCACAGAAAGATCGTCCTCGGCGAAGTTCTTCCTATCCCCCAGCGGAGTTCATCAAAATTCCCCAACATAACTTATCAATGGAATCCCCAGCGGAGATATCATTAAAACCTCAGCGAAGTATCTCTTCCCACAGAGTAATTCCCCGCAGAGTAATCCCTTCTCCAAGTTTATTCCCCAACGGAGTCATTTTCTCCTACCGGTTTATTCTTGCAATTATCATCTCCAGCAGAAACGAAGAACGCTACTCTTCAACATCAGCCCAGGATTTAACTTCCCGACATTCGTCAAGGATTTATTTTCCCAGACGAAAATACATTCATAAACGTCACATTGTCATACATCGTGACACATGCATATACGCATCATATCACCCAATCTCATTTATTTTTGGGAACATCATGCATCATGACATTGCATGCAACTAATGCTTTACCTTTCAGGAAAGATGCAGTTAAGTCTCAAATCCAATTCAGTTAAAGAAGACAAATCCTGTCAAGAAAGACAACCCGTCATTATAGATAACCTGTCGTTATAGACACCCGTCGTTATAGACACCCGTCATTATAGACACCTGTCATTATAGACACCCGTCATTATAGACACCCGTCAATAGACACCCATCATTATAGACACCCGTCATTATAGACACCCGTCGTTATAGACACCCGTCGTTATAGACACCCGTCGTTACAGACACCCGTCGTTATAGACACCCGTCGTTATAGACACCCGTCGTTATAGACACCCGTCGTTATAGACACCCGTCGTTATAGACACCCGTCGTTATAGACACCCGTCGTTATAGACACCCGTCGTTATAGACACCCGTCGTTATAGACCCCCGTCGTTATAGACACCCGTCAATATAGACACCCGTCAATATAGACACCCGTCGTTATAGACACCCGTCGTTATAGACACCCGTCGTTATAGACACCTGTCGTTATAGACACCCGTCGTTATAGACACCCGTCGTTATAGACACCCGTCGTTATAGACACCCGTCTTTATAGACAATCCGTCATTATAGACAACCTGTCATTATAGACAACCCGTCATTATAGACAACCCGTCATTATAGGCAACCTGTCATTGAAGACAACCTGTCGTTGAAGACAACCAGTCAGTGAAGACCACCTGTCAATAAAGACAACCTGCCCATAAAGACAACTCGTCAAAGAAGACAAAGCTTCCCCTGGTTTAGTTAAATCGGTTCCTAAAGATTTTTCTGAGATAACCTGTCAGTAGAGACAACCCATCAACCTTTTGAAGCTCCGGATTCAATACCTGTATCTAGCCAGGGCATATCTGTGAGCGATTGATTGTGGATTCGACACCTGTATCTAGCCAGGGCATATCTGCATGAAAAGTTTAGAGATTCGATACATGTATCTAGCCAGGGCATATATGTGAGCGATTGATTGTGGATTCGACACCTGTATCTAGACAGGGCATATCTGCATGAAAAGTTTAGAGATTCGATACCTGTATCCAGCCAGGGCATATCTGTAGATGACCAGTTCCAGATTCGATACCTGTATCTAGCCAGGGCATATCTGTGAGCGATTGATTGTGGATTCGACACATGTATCTAGCCAGGGCATATCTGCATGAAGAGTTTAGAGATTCGACACCTGTATCCAGCCAGGGCATATCTGTAGACGACTAATTCCAGATTCGATACCTGTATCCAGCCAGGGCATATCTGTAGACGACCAGTTCCAGATTCGATACCTGTATCTAGCCAGGGCATATCTGTGAGCAATTGATTATAGATTCGATACCTGTATCTAGCCAGGGCATATCTGCATGAGGAGTTTGAAGATCAACCCCTGTAACAGGCCATGAAATTATCTTTCTTTCTCAGGTACGCAAGTTCTCGCTAAGGAATCTCTTACGTGATCGACACGCATTTCCAAATGGCATCTATAAGCCCATTCCCGACGAGATTCTGTCACATCTCCAGATGGCATCTATAAGCCCATCCTCCTATCCACCAACAATTCCAAATGGCATCTGTAAGCCCATTCCTGACATCACATTGCTGATATTCCACTATGCGAGTGCAAATTTCTGGGCACTCTAGTGTTCAATCATCTTCCACCTTCGGATCACGAAAGGCACGCAAGCCAATCTACATCCTCAGGTCTAAGAAGATTGAACAGGGGAAACTGTTGTACCCCAAAATTTGCCCTCCCATATTCTTCAAGGTTTGTCAAGAGTCATCCTCAAATGGTTCAAGACTTCTCAAGGGTTGCACATTCCTAACACCTCCTAAGCCAGTCAAAATTAGGGTTTTGGTTCTTGCAAGGAATTTGAGGTTTTAAATGGCTCAATCAAGTCCCATAGGCCTATATACATTGCCAAGCATCTACATGCCAAGTCCCAAGACTCACAGCACCAAATTGCACAGTCAAAAGCCCTATTTGGTTCACAGCCAACTGTAGGGGCAAAATGGTCATTTTGCCGTCAAAAGTCGGAATTTTTGGTCAACATCTTATTTTGAGTCCACAATCATCATTTGATCAAGTCTTGATCATGATGCCACAAGCATGGCTCAAAAATCATCAAAGATGCAAAAGTTACTATTTTTGGACAGTAGAAAAGCCAACTGTAACTTGACCAAGGCATAACTTTTTCATGGTTCATCATAAAAATCCCATACAATGCTCATTTTGAAGGGGATGACATTTCCTACAACTCATCTTCACATTCCAAGTCCAAGAAATGCTCTCACAAAAAGTCATCAATTTCTACATTATAGGTCAATTTCAAAAGTCAACAAAAAGGCACTTTAAGTCAAAGATCATAACTTGAGATTGGTAAATCCAAATGACATGGGACCAAAGGCATTGGTTAGAGGACTTCAAGACCTTTCCAAAATGTCCAAGAACATGTTCATATGATCAAAATTGAGCAAGATATGCATTGGAGAAGTTGGGAAATTTTCATGGATTTGCAAAAGTCAACTATCCTTAAAACTTCAATTTTTGACAAAAGGGCCCACTTTCTTCCACTTGATTCAGCCTTGTCATGCCACACACGTGTCCCATGATTAATTTCAAGATCAAACATTTATTTTTCTATTTTATTTAATTTTTATTGATTTAATTCATTTTAAATCTTTAATAATTCAAATAAAATCTAAAAATCAATGAAATAGTATCTTTTTGATTTATACAGCTTTCATATATCATGTGCTGACCAAACAATTCGTGCTAGGGCTTATGTGTACACAAAATCTTAAGATTTGATTCAAATATGGAAAGGTTGACAATGGAGGAAAGTGTAAACCTAATTCTCTCCTATAGATGGATTAAGGCCCAGCTGCTGACCTAATTCTATTGCCATATATGCAAGCAAGCTAACCCTAATGTGATTCACGTGCAAAACTGATGCAAAGAGCCATTACCATATTGAAAAAATTCAAAGAAAGCTTGAAACTGATCTTCATACTCCAGGCCAATTCAAGGCAATTTAAGGATTCAAACACATTGCTGGGACATTCAGTAACATTTTGCAATCAAAATCATACGCCAAAGCTCAAGAACACGTTCTACACAGACCCACGGTTTGAGCAATTTTTCCAAAATCATATACTTTGATTCATGCATATTTGACACCTTTTGCTAATTGTTTTGTGTTCATAAGGACTGTACGAAGCTTTTGGTACAATTTAATTGCATTGAGATGCCCTAAAATGCAAATTGCCATTGAAGGATTCTAGGTTTTTCAAGCTTCAAAATTAGGGCTTTTCACATCCAGTAAAATCAGAACCTCTCATGACCATGGCTAAACTCGTTGAAACCAGACGAATTTAATGGACATGTCGCGCCCTATTTATATAGCTTCTACGCCTAATCGCTATTTTTCCTTTTTCAGTTTGTGGGGGTTAAAAACCCCCGCTATTTGCTTTGTTTTACAGGTGTTCAACGAGGACGATGATGCGTTGCCAGCGTGCTACTGGATAATTCAAATGGCGTGCGCTTTTTGTTTGTTTTACAATACGTGCATTAATGTTTTAATATTATATTCATGGTTTATCTTAATAACAGATGCAAGCGAATGGCTCAGTGGAGCGTGCGTTGTCCAAGTACCATTGGGACCTGGGTTCGATTCCCAGGTCCCCCAAAAGCTCCATATTATTTTTTCTAACATAATCCTATGCAGGCTTCTCAAAGGATGAACATCATGTCCCTCACGCCTCAGCATGCCAAGTGGACACAGCCATCAATCCAATGGTCCGGATGAGTAGAACACCATGTTTCCAGTCAGCTATGCCATGGATTATTCCAAAAAGTCAACGTGGCTTTGTGCTTAATGGGCCTAGAATTTACAAACAAACCTCCAAACAAGGCCTGGCACCCCCTAGTTTCTATTTTCTCTTTTATTTTCTTTCTTTTTATTTTCTTTTAATTATAATTATTATAATTATTATTAATTAACAAATTATTTTTTATAATAAATTCAGATAATCAAAAGATGTAAATATTTTTATTATTTATTATTTTTACTATTAATTATTATTTTTGTAAATAAAATGTAAATTAATTAATTTAGTTAAATTAGGTTAACTTTAATCTTTTTTTTACAATAAATAAAACAAATTTAGAATTAGAGTTTTTCTTTTGACTTTTAATTTCTTATTTTTATTTTCATTAAAAACATAAAAAACACAAAAACATTTTTTTCTTTAATTAATTAATTAATTAGTTATTAGGTTTAATATTTAATTTAATTGCAAAAAAGGACAATTTTCTTTCTTTTTCTCAAAAAGGGTCAAAACCCTAAGGACGTCCTGATTCGATTCTTTTACGCGCGTTATCTTATTTCGATTATATTGATGTAACTGTTTCTGAGGATGTAATAGTTAATTAGGCTTTTATCGCTTTCTTTTATTTTCTCGCATTTATTTTCTAAACGGGTTATGTTTTTGGCGATGTATATACCCGCGCCTTGTAATAGCGTAGATTTACCTTTCCGCAATTTATTTTCGGCACTCTTAACTGTTAATATGCATGCAAGATTTGCTTGACAAATAAAATCAATCCGTAGCTCACAAATAACATGTACAAGATAAAGATAAACTGAAAAACAACACACATGCACATGCCACTCCTAGGGTACGCCTCACTGGTTGCCTCGACGTGGTCATCAAGTATAGGGTGTCTTAGAGGTCGCCCTTCTGTCTAAAGATCCAGTCGCCTCGAAACGGTTGCCTCGGATAAAAAGGATCTAGGACATTAGGGTTACCGCTAAGGCGTCCTACTATTGCTTTGGTGACCACATATGTCCCTCATTATCGAATTGACCCGAATAACTCCAACGACGGTGCTACCTACTTCTCAATAGTGGGATAGTACTGTCTAAAGGACTCTTACACAGCCTAATTCCTTAGAGTAGGTAGATTTCTCCTGGGTACTTGCTCTTTTCAAAAAAAAAACAAAAAACAATCTTTTCGCACTTACACTTTCAAAAAGTTTTCAAACAAATACTTCATACACTCTTGAGGACTGATACAAGAGTTACCTAGAAGTTTTTCAAACTAAACTTTTTCAAAACCCACACACACTTGAAAAGAAAACAATTTTTGAAAACATAGTGAGCAAGTACCTAAGAGCCCGTGGATAACCACGGATAGAAAGGGTGCTAACACCTTCCCTTTCTATAAATCTACCTCCCGAACCGAGAGATATCTCAAAAAAGGAATTTTGCTGTGCTTTTGTCCTTTCCTTGTTGGAGAACATAAAAGACGGTGGCGACTCTTGCTTACCGCGACATTTCGCGAACCAGCTTAAAAAACAGCCAGTTCTATTTCCACCGATCACAAGTTGAATCGCAGGAGAAGTGTTCTGTTGACTGACCCTTGAATAACTGAATCAAGGGTAAGATGGTTTATTTGTTGGGTGATATAGGCGTATGATGCATGTCATTAAGATGGAACCCTGGGTGTGTGCATGTACGTATATGCAAAATGCCGGATGTTTGACATTGATATGGAATTCTGAATATGTGAAAATGTATAGTGTAAGTATGCTTTGGATATGCAAAATGAATGTATGAAATATGTGTAAAATGCGTGTATGCCTTGAAATGCTATGAAGACTGTTTTTGGCATTCTCTCATTTAAGCCATTGGTTTTGAGTTACCCATTCCCTGGCGTTGTATGTTGTTTTGTAGTAGCTTTGTTGAATTTGAACACAATGGATAATGTAAACAAAATTTTGAACATTGATTTTCTGTATTGTAAGTGCATTTGTAGACATAGACGTAGGTATTGGCATATGCGTAGATTTGATGTTGTAAGCACAGGCGTAAGCGTAGACGTATGTATTGGCATATGTGTAGACTTTTATGTTGTAAGTGCAAGCGTAGACGTGGACATGTGTATAGAATTTGTATTATAGACGCAGAAGTAGACATGTGCATGGGCATGGTCGTGGATTTTCTTTTAATGTTTTTCTAACCAAAACGCTTTTTCGATGTTTTGTCAAATGCTTTTATTTGTTAATCCCCAAAATGATTTCAAGACAATATTCACAAGTAATAATCGTAGTATTTTGTAAATAAGTCTGAGAAAATAAAAACACAATTTGAAAGGTGAAAAGAAAAGTGAACGTTTCATTGATTATACCTCTAAATAGGTGAGAATACAAGATACAATTCCTGGAGAGAGGTAATTACAGAAAGTTTTAAAACTGTAAATGGCAATAAAAAATGATAATTACTGCTGATGTTCCCTAATATCCTTTTAATGATCTTATCTCCTTTGTTTCTGAGTCGTGTGATTTAGATCTATCTCTCCCTTCGTGGTTTGTAGTCGCAGTTTTAGATCGCATTCTTTTTGTTCTTTATTTCTTTTTGAATGATCCCTAATTTTTGCCTGGATTTCCCTTTCGGGTTTTCAATCCACCGGGATAGTTTTTTTGTTTATATGCCCCTAATTTTTGCCTGGATCTCCCTTTAGGGTTTTCGATCCATCTGGACGCTCCTTTTTGCCTAAGTGTCTTGTTTAGGGTTCGGGCTTAGCGAGCTTTTTATACATAGTATTTTTTGACTACGTCTGAATTTTCTGGATGTGGTAGTTCTTCCCCATCCATTATTGTGATGATGAGACTACCATCGGAGAATGTTGTTTTGACTATGTATGGACCTTCGTAGTTGGGTGTCCATTTACCACGTGAGTCGAGGCAAGGTAGCAAAATATTTTTTAGTACTAGACCATGTTGTGGTTCATCTTGTGCAATACATTGTTACTCTGAAATAATTCCGAGGCTAATTTCCATAGAGTTTGTTTGTCGATGCTAGAGGCATTTTCTGGATATTCCTACTTTTCCAAGTACTTCTTGATGTCGTAAAACCAAGGCTCGTCGTCCAGTCCTTCTTTGATAGCAAGATGGTGTATGGACTCTGTGATGCGTGGTTTATGGTTTGACCAAGTTACTTTGAACATGGCTGATATAGTTGCCAGAACGTCTGCCAATTGATTTTCTTCTCGTGGGATGTGACTAAAAGTGATCTTTGTGAATTCCGCAACCAACTTTAAAACATGATCCCGATATGGTATCAGTTTAATATGTTTAGTATCCCCTTCGCTATTAACTTGATATATGACTAATGCATAGTCCCCAAATACTTCGAAATGCTTTATTCTCAGATTAATGGCAGCTTCCCGTCCTGGTATACAAACTTCGTACTCGGCGATATTGTCGGTGTAGTCAAATGCAATCTCATAGTATAGGGCTTGTGATAATTCTTTGGATAAGTCAAAACGGCCCCTATATCGTGCCCCAGTGCATTTGAAGCCCAGTCGAACATGAGTGTCCAACATGCCCCTAGCTCGGGTCCTTTGTCAAGTCTTGGTATTTCGTAGTTGCTTATTTTTACAGCAAGCTCTGTATTTAACCTTGGTCTGTTTCTGTAGGAACAAGTAGATATGTGCAATAACTTGATCAGCTTCTTTGTGGCTCCGCTCTAACATTTCCCCTAGCTTGATTTCTTTCGGATCTTCCCCTGTGCTCAGATTAATGGTTTAGTATCCTCTTGATATCGTTATACATTGTCAGCCTTTTGCTCTATTTCCCTCCTCAGGGAGTTCAAGATCTTCGTCATCTTCCTCTTTAGCTTAGTTGATAGGAGCATCAAAATTATATCGGGTCGCAACAGTAGCACTATTGGTGTTTTTGGCATGGATTTGCACCTTTATCATGTTTTGGCGCAAATTTTAGTACATGAATATTTGAAAATGCATATGCAAAGAAAGTATTGCCATTTTTAAATTTAAGATATAAATGCAACAGAAATAAAGGGATCTTAATTGAAAACAAAATATAACTTTTATTGATTGTAAATATTGTCTAAAACAAAATGGGGGAACCCTTACAAGCAACCCCTATGCCTCGGGCTTGACATAGGTTCTTTTTAAAACAAAGAAAAATTACTTAGGAAAGAAAACGATCTCAGGAATCTCCACGGCAGTCCATCTTTTGAGTTCTTCTCTTGGGGCGCATTCTCGGATGAAGTCAGTTGCCCCTTTGGTGTTGACTTTGTTAAATATCTTCGCCACATGTCCGCCATGCTCTGTTCCTTTGTTGATAAAGGTTTCTTGGATTGGAGGAAACTATGCTTTACCCTTCAGAGTATCTACACATGTTTCTTCAGGGTATTTTCCGAACTGGATATCCCTTGGTCTACTAGCTTTAGCGGAGTTTTCTCAAAGGCTTCATTATGTTCCAATGGGGGCCCACATTCGAACATATATCCCTTTGACAAGTTGATTGTTTTTCCATGTTTGCTTGCCCCAGAGTCAGTGACTACTTCGATTTCATTTATTGTCGGTCCACTGTGCGGAGGCATATGGTTTGATTTGATGTTAGGTTCCTCAAAAGTGATGTCTTGAGTTTCTAACAAGTCTTGCACTTTATGTTTGAATGGCCAACATTGTTCTATGGTGTGCCCTGGAAAGTTAGCATGATACTCACATCTGGGGTTGGCATTGTACTTTCATGGGAGGGGCCCGACTGGAGGAGCTGGAGGCTTGATTTCCACCAAAGATGCATTAACCAGCTGTTGTAGTAACTGGCTAGGTGGTATGGGGAGTGGATCAAAATTTCTTTGTGGCCTTCTGACTTAGTGTTGTCCTTGCGGGATCATTAATGGTTGTTGTGCCCTTAGTTGTGATGCTACAACATTAATTTCTCCCTGTTTTCCTTTGGGGAAGTTTGAAGCAGTATTTCTCGAATTGTAGGGTCTTGCTTCTGGCTCTTTTCTTAGTTGGTGGCCGCTTGATGCACCAATCGTTTGAGTTACTTCTTCGAAAGCTACCCTGGGTATCTGGTCTTGTTGGTCAATGAAGTTCTTTAGGGCTAGGAGAACTTGACTCAGATCTCCTTTAATCGAACTCACATCACTTTTGATTGGTCTAGATCTTCCTTGAATGTCACATGGTTTTCCTCGATCTGTTCCAGGGTTCTTTGTTGATAGGCCCTTGTTTGATACGGAGGCCAAGGAGGTGGTGATCTTATTCTATCTAAGGTTTAACTGGATAAATTTTTTTTATAAAAAAATCGAGATGAGTTTCGATATGATATGCAGGTGTTTATGAATGCTTGTATGCAGATGGATGTGTATGAACATGAAATGGTTTCTTGTTTTAAATTTATTATTCATTTGGGTATGCATTTATTGTTCGCTTATTTTTTATTCGGTGACCAGCTTTTAAAAAAAATAGATACGCCAATGAGATAGGGAAATAAAATTCCTTTCTTAAAGGTAACATAATTCAGATATTGAAAAATATCACAACTTTAAACCAAAATTTGTTTGCATAAACATAAATAAAGGTAAATACATCTTCTAGGCGCACTTGCAGATGTGTGCTCTGAAACCATCAATCATTGCTCGGCAAAGCTGGAGAAAGTCTTCAACGTCCTTTGGAAGAGGGACCATTACACTTTCTGCGCCTCTCAAACTTCGAGGGATATCCTTAATTAGATTGTTGGCTAAGAAGGAAACTTTTCATGTTTGTCCTTATAATATCGATATTCTTGATAAAGATGCAGGATTATCTTATGGTTATCTCCCCCTGCTTGGGCGATCTTGGTATACTGCTCTTCCCAATACATCTTTTCACCCCTCATTTCCATATAAAGTCTTCGCTGAATAAGGAAATCCTTTTAAAGGCCCTGTAGCTCTTGACACACATGCTCATATTCTTGAGTTCTCTGAGTCAGGAGTCTTTCTGCCTCTACCCTTTTAAGGCGTTCTTTGACCTCTGATTCTTGGTTGTCTTGAAGTTCAATGGTGAGGTACTTTACTTGTTCTTCTTGATCTAAGGAAGCTTGCGCCAAACTTTGGATCTGGGCTCTTAGATTCTCCTATAGCACCTTTTTGTCATGTGTTGCCTTTTCATACCATCTGGTTAATCTTCCAATTTCACTAGCAGCCTCCTCTAACTTTTGGTTGTGGGAGTCTAGGTTGAATGTCGCACTCAACAGCCCTTCGGTTGTACGCTTCCATTTGAGACTCTCTTTCTCCAATGCCTTTTGATCTCTCTCATTTTGTTGGTCCTTCGACTCTAGTATGAGCTGCATCTTCTTCTTCTCTTTGGTAAGATTGAGAAGGTTGAGTTCTAGATCTTCTTTTTCCCTTTGAGCTTTCTTTACGGTGCTATTCCGATTGTCGACTTCTTCCAAGGATATAGGCATAATATGTGGGACCTCTGACTTACATTCTTGATCTATATCGAATAGTAGCTTGATAATTTGTGCCCTATCTCAGACCCATCTAGTTTAGGGTTCTCTCGCTATGGCATTCTTTCTTTCGGCTTTCCTTTTGTTATCCTTGTTCCAAGCCCGGATAACCTTGTTGAGAAACCCTTGGTCTTCTATACACATGTCATAGATGATCAATGGTTGGAGTTGTTCGTCCAAAGGTTTGTCTTCCAAAGGATACCCTAATTATCGTAAGGCCAAAGTAGGGTTGTAATTAATACAGCCTTGAGATCTGATCAACGTGACATTAGGAAAGTCCCCACATCTAATAGTGATGTCCCCAATATCCAGCTTACTAGCATACCATAATACCGAGTTTGCGGTGAGAGACCTTAATTTCTATGGCCACTCGCGTCTGGTCAAGTTTGGAATCATATAGTCTTCTTTGTAAAGATGAGTCATGAACCAAGTATATAGAAGTGGGATGCAACAATTTAGTGTTCCTTTTCTATTTTCGTACATTGTATGCAAGGTGTAATAAATGTCATCAAGCAAAGCGGGAGTTGGATTCGTATTAAAGACTTTCGCACCCCAGAATATGTTAATGGCCGCAAGGTCAATATAGTCCATAGTCCGAGGAAATAAAATTACACCAAATACCAGTAGCCCTAAACAATCGACACGAGATTCCCAATCTTTATAATTAGAAAATTCGAGTGCCTTAGCTTCCAAGTATATCCTTTTGATTCCTTTTATCGGACCTTCTCTTCGGTAATTTTGCATTAACTCAGGGTAAGGGATCCCTAAGCCCTTTGCCAAAGCTTTGACTTTAACAGTTTGTCTGATACCTACATAGGCATTCTCTTTGGAAAAATTCAGAATTCTGTCAAATTCTTCCAGAGTCGGTGCTAGCTGGAAGTCTTGGAAAGTAAAACATCTCAGTGGAGGGTCGTAAAACTGAATGAGGGCAGAAACAACATCCATTTAAACCTCTACTCTGGTCAAGTCAAGGGTATCCCCATAGCGGAGAGCGTACATCTTCAGAGCTCTCTCAGATAATTTCCCCTTCATAGTTTTAATTTCAGAAATGCTAGGCTGGAAGGCATTGACGCAGATAAGTTGTTTCCCTCTGGTATCCATCTTTTTAAAGACAGCCCCCAAAAATCATGATTTTAATATCTTTTTTTTTGTACCCTGTGAATAAGACAAATAAAAGACACGGATGATGAATATATGAAATGTATGACGAATATATGAAATGTATGAATGCACGGATGTATAGACGCATGGTTGAGTGATGGGATTTTTGTGATAAGTATCCTTATAAGGCAGGGATGTATGGTTCAGTGACGAGGTTTTCGTGATAAGTACCCTTAGGAGGCAGGCTCCTTAATTTTTACCTACGGTTAGTCTACCCTCCCAAAAGGTGGCTTCCTTAAGGGTATCATGAATAACACCAGAGTGAAAAGGAACAAGGACCTCCCTTAGGTGGAGCCTCTTTACGGAACGAGACTTCCGTCTCAAAGTCGTGAAAGGTCATGTCATGAGATTTTAGGTTAAGGTCGTTACAAAGAGTCATGGGTGTCCTTCAAAACTCCTACTCGTCAAGAGGGTATCTCTTGATAAGTAGTCCTTTTTCGAAAGTCCACCGACTCTAAGAGAAATCATCACATAAACTCGCAGGGATGATGTATCCCCTAAGCTAATAGACGAACCTTCTTTCTAAGGGTTATTGAAAATATTTTTTGAAATAAAAATTCCCGCCATGCAGTAAATATATAATGATAAAAGATACAGTAATTAAATAAATGCAATAAATAAGTTAATGCAAAAAATAAATAAAGCAAATAAAGATCAACCCAAAAAACATAAAACCCGGGGTTAAGCGTCCCCAACAGAGTTGTTAGCTGTAGCAACTTGTTTTTAAATCAAGAGTCGCCACTATTATTTTTTATCCTAGGGAAGGGAATCTAACAGAAAACCCTAATTCGCAGACAGAGATTCTAGGTTTCGGACTTCTTTAGACAAAAGGAAGGTGTTAGACAACTTTTATCTACCTTGTTCACAAGGATACTAGGTTTTAGGTTTGAGTTGGGGAAACAGGATTTAAATTTTATTAGGGGAAGGGTTTAAATTTTTTATAGGGGAACTCGCTATGATTTTTGATCGTATGCCTACGTATCCTCTTAAGAGGAATCAAAGTCTCAATTCTTAGTTCGTATTGGGTTGATATTTTTTAGGGGGTTGCAAACGTACTTTGAATCACCTCTCATTTTGGCCGGGAGTAGTGATTGTGGAGATTTTGACTAAATGTGCGGTAAGTCAAAATCTGTTTGAAACCCTTTTGCAAAAAAACAGTTGGTTAGATTAGTTGATTGCGAAAAAATAGTTTGATGTTTGTTAGTGTTTTTTAATCGTATTAACTACGAAATTCTTGATTAATGCATGATATAAAAAATTTAATGCAAATAAATGATAAGATAATATATGCAATTTGATAAAGTAATTTATTTTCATGATAAAATAAATAATAATATATAATAATAATTAATATAAACATTAATAATAATGATAATTGTAATTAGTATAAAAATATAGTATAGTAATAATAAGAATTAAAAATAGTATAAAAACAATAAAAGAAGTAATTGATTAAACATGGGGGTGTATTTCTAGTTATCAAGTAAAAGAAGGGGGTGTGGAAAACAGCCTGGCTTGGCCCAATGCGTAGGGGGTGTATTATTGTTTTGTACTTTAGCAATATAAAGAATGGGGGGTGTTAAAACCACTAGGCTTAGGCCCAACGGGTTTGAAGAGGGCTGGGTGGATCCTGTGTGGCGCGGGAGTATGGAGTGTCATGCAGACTTGGCCTACCGGTCGTCGGATCAAGATCTAACGGACGAAATTGAAGGACCAGGTTCATCACCGTGGGTGCACGTGCACGTGATTGGGACGGATATAACAAAGTTTTGTTTGTTATTCATTTTCAGTTTTCTCTGTCTTGATTACAGTAATCACTCTCTTCCTCTCTCACGCGTTACAAACCTTTCCTCTTCTCTTAACTCTCAACCATTCTCTTTCTTCCCTAACCTTCCAAACCCTAACCACCCACCACCACCGGCAACGGTGCTAAAAACACCCTAACCTAAATCGTAACCCTACCCCCAAAATAAAAGAGAAAAACAAAAGTTAATGCTTCTTACCCACTTCGCGATTGCTTATTCTGATTTTTTAAGCTTTCCGATTTGGTCTTAATCTGCGGTTCTTCTTCTTTTTCACAGGTTACGATGGAAGGTGCGGGTGATGTCCAGCGGCGATTAGAGGTGGTTAGCGAGGGTTTAGGGTTCCAGATGTTGGAACCCCAATGGCCTCTCTTCTTCTATGGCAACTGGGTTTTTCAAGTTCTTCGACTCCTCACGGTTGTTGTTCTTCCAATTCTTCCAATTTCCCTTCTTCTGTAACCGACCCCCCCCCCCCTCCATTCTGTCCTTATTAATCTCATATTTATAGGGTACGATTTAGGGTTTTTGATTAATGTTACAGTTACTTAGATTTAGGAATTAGAGACAATTAGGGATTTAGTGTTATTCTTAATTGATGCAAATTGATTCAATGGTACTGTAATATATTGGATTTTACTGTCAATTTCAGATTCGGCAATGTAATGGAGATTCAGATTTTTCCGTAAGATTTGATTGAATAATTTGTAATATATTTTCTCTGCAGTTTTCTGAATTTAGTACGTAAAAGATTTTCTATTAGCTGATTCAATATTCTGGGTTGGACTTGGATTGTAGAAAGATTTGATTCTAGGATAAAGATTCAATTTCTACAGTAGTTGTTGTTGATAAAACATACGCGTTAATTTAGGCCTTAATTGGAACAGTAAATGTTATAACTTCAATTGGGCCATGCGCTGATTTTACTTCACTTAGCCCAACATCATTATTTTTCTTTTTCTACAGCAAAAAAAAATTTTCTGATTCAATTGGGCTTGCGCAAAAACTATTCCTATTTCAGCCCAACACATCCTTTTTTTTAAACATAATTTTAACAAATAATTAGTATAACATTACAACCAAATTAATAATCAGCAGTAAAACATGTCATGTTTTCTTTAATAATAATAAACGATCTTTTCTTAATAAAAAATAATAACAATAACAAATTTCTTTTCTTTAATAATAAGACTTCTTCTTTTTTTCAAAAAACAACAGATGGGCCATAAAGAACTTAATGGGCTTGCCACCACACCCTCTTTTTGCTAACAACAACCAAAACAGAAATGGACCCAATTCTAATATGGGCTTGTTTATTACAATTTCAACCTCCCCTTTTACTAATAACATTAACGCTAAAATAGGTTTATGATTTAAGAACTTAATAATTATTCGAATAATTTTTCATTTTCGAATCGCATGGGCCTTTGGCCAACATGCTTTGCGAGTCTTTCCATTTTCAACACACGAGTCTTTCTGATTTAGAAAGCCCTGCTTTCTTGAATTTAAAGTACACCCCATGATCGTCTTGAGTAAATATGGGCCATCAGATACTACTGTACCATCTTTAATATTTCTTCTATTTTAATTTTTGAAAAATAAAAATATCATGGTAAGACAAATTTGGGGTACGACACAGTCCAAAGTTGGTTGATACTCGATGCTATACTCATTGAGATTCGACTTGCGGGATGTTTTGGTGGCAAATCAGTTGTTGTACTAAAATAAAACCTTTGAGAAAGATCCCTGATATGAGACTCTTAGAACCCGGTTATTATTCTTAGGACAGGTTGAGCCAACTGAACTTCAAGAGGGTACTTACCTATGAACCTCATGCAAGCCTTTAAACCTAAGGCTATTATGTGCTTTGTTTGTGTTTGCTATATGTTCAAACATGACATCATGACATCATAATATCATATCGTAGCATTTTTACTGACCATTTCAAGGATCTCAGGGACCTGTGATGCAGGTTTATCATGAACCAGACGTCTAGCAAGGGGCAAGAGGATTTATTTTCCTCTAATCAGATATCGTCAAAGACCGAAGTGTATTCTTTTGAGTCAAAGGCTAGGACCCACTCGACATGGTGGGCTTGATTCTCATAGAAGGACGTTCAAAGATGCAAAGTTATTCAGTCAAAGCTGCAGCCAAACTCAACTTCTAACATTTCATTTATGTATATCCCGTGAGATCCTTGAAAATAGTGCATATGCATTCACATACCATACATATCATATCATAGCAGGTATTCCCAAGACAAGTTTTCTCATCTTCTTGCTGTTTATTTTAGTAAAAGATGGCTCTCGAATAAACCAGGAAAAAACTTAAAGCTTAAAATGCTAAATTCTAAGAGACACTCATGAACTTCGCCAAGGGGAAAAAAGAACTGATGGTGTTCATCACCAAGAAGAAAAAGACTAAGAAGCCAGTTGTCATCCTTAATATGGGTAGAAGATTCAAAGGTCCGGTCAAGAGGGATCTAGATTTTAAGGTCCCATCAAATGAAGGTGATAACCAAGGGGAAGATGATATGAGTGTGAAAGCTGAGAAAAATAATGACATTGGATATGATGAAGAAGAAGCATACTATTCAGACAAATAATATCCTCCTACTGATTACAAATACAAATAAATGGAAGATCGTCTAAATGCTATGGAGATCCAACGAGTGTCTGGGTTGCATTTTGAAGAGATGGGATTAGTCTTGGGGGTTGTTATCGCTTACATGTTCAAGGTCCAAACTTTTGTGAAGTATGATTGTGTTTGTTGTCCTAAGTTGTATCTGAGGTCTTATGTCCGGAAGATCCAACCCCATACTGCTGATAGGAAGTTATGGGTACACTTCTTTCAACAGAGCCTATCGGGGACACAATTAGAATGGTTCTATTAATTGGAAAGAATCAAAATCCATACTTGGAAAGTCCTAGTTTCTGCCTTTTACATACAATACCAATACATTGCTGATCTTGCACCAACTCGTGTGCAATTACAAAGTATGACTATGGGCTCGAATGAAGGCTTTAAGGAATATGCCCAAAAATGGAGGGATCTAGCTAGAAGAGTTCAACCTCCTTTGTCTGATAGGGAGTTGGTTGATATGTTTATGGGAACTTTGACAGGACCTTTCTTTAATCATCTGATTAGAAGCTCTTCATCTGGATTCACTGAGTTGAGATTAATTGGGGAACATGTTGAAAGTGGAATTAGAAGTGGAAAGATTCAGGTAGCTACATCTTCAAGTGTTATGAAGAAGACTTTAAACATAAAGAAGGAAACTAATGTTGTGTATGGCCATAAGGGTCGTGCAAGAGATGACCGCAACCACCCTGTGGAAGTTGTGCTAATTTCTAATTCTGCACCAGTACAAAAACATCAACAAGGTAATCAGCGTAGGACAGACGCACCCAAGAGACAGTTCACTAAGATCAACATGCCACTGTCTCAGGCATTAAAACATCTACTGAAGGAAGAGTTGATAATGTTAAGATATCCACCTTAGAATCCCAACACTTCCTCTCCCAAGTATAATCCCAATGTAAGATGTGCTTATGATTCCAATAGTCTCGGACACAACACTAATAGCTGCTGGGATTTGAAGAATAAAATTCAGGACATGATTGACAACAAAAAGATTGAGTTTGATCCTCCAGAGACCCCCAACGTGATTACTGTACCTATGCCTAAGCATGACAAAGGCATAAGTGTTATTGGTTCTTTATGTTTCTACTGTAAGTGACTTGATTACTCCACTGACAATTATTAAGAAGAATCGGTTGCAAGCCAGTTTATTTTTGGGTTGTATTGAGAGATGTTATTGCTGCATAGCCCAACCCAATGGCTGCCAACTGCTGAAAGAAGGTATTCAGCGTCTGATGGACAACCACATGATTCTAATTGAGAAAACTCTCTCTGTGGAGAATTTGTTTCAAGACTTGGAGCTAGAAGAGGTATATGTAATTTCTGACACTCCTATCAGAATCACTTCCAAGGGTTCTGTAAAGATTACTGCCAAACCCAAAGTTTCTCCTCTGATAATCACTGCACCCGGACCTATTCCATATTCATCAGACAAAGTTGTCCCTTGGAGCTATGGAGCCAACGTCTACTACCATGGCGTCAAGTAAGAGCCATTGACTATTGAGAATGAAGGTACTGAAGTTGCCGATCCCAACATTGACAATATTGTTGGGACCAGTAAGGTTACTAGAAGCAGAAGGGTTTTCTCTGCGGAAATCTCTCTGAATTTTGATTTCTCGGATGAGAATATCATGCTAGTTACATATTGTGAAGAACCTTGACCGTATGAAGGACCTGAGTCGGGATCCTGATGGAATTTTGTTTTCGATGGAGCTTCCAACGCACTTGGTAATGGAATTGGTGATGTGATCATCTCTCCCAAGGGTTTCCATACGGCTTTCACTGCCATATTATGTTTTGACTGTACCAACAATATGGTTGAATACTAAGCATGCATCATGGGTATCAAAGTTGCTATTGATATGAGAATCAAGTTCTTGGATGTATATGGGGACTCAGCCTTAATTATCAGTCAAATCAAGGGAGAATGGGATACAAAGCATCCAAGTCTCATTCCTTATTGGGAGCATGTATTGACATTAATCTCGTACTTCAAGGAAATCACTTTTGAACATATTCCATGAGAAGAGAATCAGTTGGCAGACGCATTGGCTACCATGTCATCTATGTTCAAAGTCAGATGGGACAACAAAGCTCCTCGAATTACTATCGAAAGACTAGGTGAACCGGCACATTGCTACAAAGTTGACACTAATAGAGTAGAGGAAAAGCCTTGGTTTCATGAAGTAAAGAGATACTTAGAGGCTCAAGAGTACCCAGAGGGGAACCTATTAATGAAAAAAATATTTTTAAGGAGGTTCTCTGCCAAGTTCTTTCTAAGCAATGGAATTTTGTACAAATGCAATCATGAGTCAACTTTACTTCGCTGTGAAGACAAGAAAGAAGCTGAGAAGGTTATGGAAGATATGCACGAAGGTATCTTTAGTACTCATTCCAGTGGGCACATGATGACTAAGAAAATTCTGAGAGTGGGTTATCATTGGTCGACTATGGAAACTGATTTCCATCATCAATCCAGAACCTGTCATAAATGCCAGATTTATGCTGACAAAGTACACGTGCCTCTGGTGCCTCTAAATGTATTAACTTCTCCTTGGCCATTCATAATGTGGGGCGTTGATATGATTGGAGAAATTAAGCCTACTGCATCTAACGGGCATCATTTCATCCTGGTTTATATTGATTATTTCACGAAGTGGGTTCAAGCAGCCTCGTTTGCCTCCGTTACCAAAAACGTTATGGCCCAATTCATTAAGCATAACCTTATCTGTCGGTATGTGTTGTACCCCAAAATTTGCCCTCCCATATTCTCCAAGAAATTGCCAAGTCAAGCTGCAAAATTCCCCAAGGGTTGCACAGGGCAAAGGTTTCCTATACAGTCAAAACTAGGGTTTGTGTTCTGACCAAGAAAAGGAAGTTTTCAAAGGTCCAATCAAGTCTCACATGCTTACAAATATGGTCAAGTATCCTCATATCAAGTTTCAAGGCATTCAGCTCAAAATTGCACAGTCAAAAACCCTAATTGCACTACAGTCAACTGTAGGGGCAAAATGGTCATTTGACAGTCAAAAGTTCAAATTTTTGGTCAACATATCATTTTTAAGCCACAAACATCATTTGATCTATGCTTGATCATGATTCTCAAAATTTGGCTCAGAAATCATCAAAGATGCAAAAGTTTCCTTATTTGGACAGCTGAAAATGTCAACTGAGATTGACCAGGGCATAACTTTCACATGGATTATCATAAAATTCCCATCCAAAGCTCATTTTGAAGAGAAAGACATTTCCTACAACTCATCTTCATACTTCAAGTCCAAGAAATGCTCTCACAAAAAGTTATCAATTTCAACATTATAGGTCATTTTCAAAAGTCAACAAAAAGGGACTTTAAGTCAAAGGCCATAACTTGATATTGGTAAATCAAAATGACATGGGACCAAAGGCATTGGTTAGAGGACTCAAAGACCTTTCCAAAATGTCCAAGAACATGAGAAAATCTTAAAAATTGAGCAAGTTATGCCTTGTGGAAGTTGGGAAATTTTTGGATATTTTGAAAAGTCAACATTGATTCAAATGACCTAAAATTGCTAATGGGCCCATTTTTCTTCCATGATTCATCATTCTAAGCATATGCACGACCACTTGGCCCAAAGGGAAGTATTTTCTCATTTTTTATTTATTTATTTGAACTTTTATTTATATTAATTCATTTAAATCATTTAAATATGTGGAAAATATATAACTTGACCTAATAAATCTTTTCATGCATGTTTTGCTCTCAATATTTCGTGCACATTCAAAAATAGGAAGATTTGATTTGATTTGAGCATAATTGATACAAGAGCACATGGAAAAGATTGAAAACATAATGGTGAAAAATCAAATCTCCAAATCCATGAATGAAAGATATTTGGATCAATTTTGTTAACCTAATCTATTCAGTACATAAGCCTGAGTGAAAACCTAATGCTAAGACACAAAAAAGCTGCGCAAGAAACACCATTGCAAACTTGGAAATTTCTCTAAGAACTCAAAACTGAAAAACACTTTAGAGGGCGATTCAAGACCTAATTTTCATCCCAATAGCTTCCTTGGAGATCCCTGATCACACTCCAATCAAAGACATTCACCAAAGCTCAAGGAATTGGTAACGAGAACCTCCCCTGTACAGAGAAAAAGTCACGATCGTATTTTTAATTCTAGGCACTCTCATGGCATTCTAATTGTTGATTCATATTCCTGATGAAGTTTTGATGCTAACTGTACAATTTAATTGTGTTTTTATGCTCTCAACGCGATTCCACCATGTTTGATATTTAGGGTTTGCAGGATGCTAAATTAGGGCTTTTGCAATAAGGCAAAATTAGAGGCTGAGACCAAGACCATTGAGTTCAACGCATCTGGACGAAGAAGATGCAACAACCACGCTTAATTTATATGGCCTTATGGCCTATTCGTTATTTTTTCTAATGGTGCATTATAGAACGGTTCAAAAACCGTTGCCTTTATTCTTTGTGTTACAGGGATGATGAAGAAGATAAAGCCGTGTCACACGCTGATTGGCACGTTTGAATATTTCGCGCTTTAATCCACTAATGTTTCGCTTCTCTTTTATATTATTTACTTGTTACTAATATATCAAAAAGGTTCAGTGGCTCAGCTGGCAAACGCTCATTGCTTCAACATCCAAGACCTGGGTTCGAGCCCCAGGTCTATATAATTTCCATAATATTTTTCATTAATAACTCCCATGCAGCGCTTGTGTTGGAAACCATGATGCACCTCCAGATCAAACCATACACGCGCCCTGGGAGATCAAATCAAGGGCGTGGAGCTCAAGAACACGCTAGACCTTAGTCAACGCTTCAGCATACTATTCAAAAAGGTCAAACGGACTCAGGGTTTTTGGGCCAGATTATTCAAAACTATACCTCCAATTTGGGACTTCCACCCCCCCTGGTTTGCAATTTTCCATCTTTTTCTTATATTTCATTTTTAATTATTGTATTATTTTCTTTATTGTTTAAATTAATTAATTATTTCTATAAAATATAAAAAATGCCTAAAAATCAGAAAAGACAAAAAAATATAATAAATATTTTATTTTAAGTATTTTTAAATAATTAACTTTAATTGATTAGTTTTTTTTAAATTAGGATTAATTTTAACTCTTTTCAATAAAAATCTAAAAAATACATAGAACTAGGGTTTGAACAATTTTTCATCTTTTTTTTCTATTTTTTCTTTCATAAATATTTAACATTATTTTATTTATTTTCACAATTAAGATTGCATGTAAAAATTAGGTTTAATTTAGGTCAAATTTTAATACTTTCATAATAAATTTAAAAGCCATTAGAATTAGGGTTTGCATTTCATTTTATTTTTCATTAATTCCCCTTTTTCATTAAATCCTAAAAAATACACAAAATACCAAAAGAACAAAAAAACAGTTTATTTTCTTAAAGTAATTAATTCATGTAATATTTTGCAAAAGGGTCCAACGCCCATGTTCTTAATTCTTATTTATCCGCATATTTATTTTATGTCATTTAAATAATTATGTACCTCTCCCAAAGCCATGTAACTAAACTTCTCGTACTTTCCAATTCTTTACTTTATTTGCTTTATTTATTTTCCGTCAAATCGGGTCCGGTTTAATTTTGGCGATGTGGACCCGCGCCATTTGTAATAGCTTTAGATTTATTTTTCCCGCAAATATCTTAACTGTTAAACAAAGCATGCAAGAATGAATGGCCTTAAATAAAATCAAGCGTAGATCACCAATAACATGACAAGACAAATATCAATGAAAACGACACACAAATCACACACCACCCCTAGGGTACGCCTCACTGTTGCCTTGCCTCGAAAGGTGATCGTCGAGTAGAGGATGTCTTAGTAAGTCCTCATGATCCGGGAACCTGGCATGAGGGTAGCTTCTAAGGTGTCTTCCCGTTGCTCCGGTGATCACCATGTCCCGAACCTTCGAATTGACCCGAACACCTCCAACGGTGGTGCTGCCTACCTCTCAATGGTGGGACGGCACTACTTTAAAGGACATTTACACAGACGAATTCCTTAGGGTAGGTAGACGACTCTAGATACTTGCTCTAATTCAAAACAAATCAAAACTCTTTTCACACCGACACTTTTCAAAAAGCTTTCGAAAGCAATTTTTCAAACACTCTTGAGGACCGATACAAGAGTCGAACTGAAATTTTCAAAGAAACTTTTTAAAACCCACAGTTGAAAAGAAAACAAAACATTTTGAAAACACAATGAGCAAGTATCTAAGAGCCCATGGATAACCATGGATAGAAAGGGTGCTAACACCTTCCCTTTCTATAACCTACCTCCCGAACCGAGAGCAATCTCTATAAGGAATTTTTCTGTGCTTTTGTCCTTTCCATTTGGAGAAAATAAAAGACGGTGGCGACTCTTGCTTCCGCGACATTTCACGAACCAGCGTTAAACAGTTAGTTCCAGATCCACCGATCACAGAACTGGCGACTCTGCTGGGGATTTAACTTAAAGTGAGGTGTACCTTAGGACTAGGTCATAACTATGTTTTCAATTGTCTTCTTTGCTTGCTTTAAATTCTGGGACTGTCTTGGGAGTTCTATAGATCCTAACCCGGATCTGGGGATACCTTCTTAGAAAGTAGCAACAAGACTGTGAGGGAACTGTGCGGGGTATACCGACATGGTTGAAACAGTCTGCTACATTGATGTGGCACTTTGGTGTGTACCGGTAACCCTTGAGTTCAGTCAAGGAGAGTACGGGGCCTCCGCGTGGTGTCGTGAAGCATCAACAGACCTTAGGAACCTTAATTGAACTATCTTGGCCTCTTTAGGGTAGTGAGATAACTGACTTTGGTGCAGTCCGAGGTTGGTTGATACTCGATACTACGCTCAATTGAGGGTTGCTTTCCTGGAATATTTCGGTCGCCAGTTCAGTGGCTAAATCGAAACGATGAACAATGAAAGCAATCCAGTGATATTGGGAACCTTAGAACCCGGTTACTTTGATTAGGACAGGTTGAACCCACCAACTTCAAGAGGGTACTACCCAGACCCCATGCTGGCTTTAAACCTTAAGGGCTTGTCTTGTGTGCCTTGTGTGCCTTACATGTTTGTCTTTGTAAATATCTGTGGTGTGTTTAATCATAGCATCATGACATCATCCAGCATCATATGCATTGACTAACCATTTCAGGGGTTCGGATTTTCATCTTTGTTCTTGTTTTGTAGGACATGGAAACTGTTCGTAGAAAGACAATCCAAGTCAGTCTTGTAAGGATCCCTCCTCAGCTTAAGGAGCTTATATCCAGGATTCCCGAGAACTCATCATTCAGTGAAAGGCATGGAAGCCTCATCAGCTTGGTCAACACCAACATTGAGGAAGATATGATAAAGGTCTTATTCCAATTCTTTGACCCTCTGCATCACTGTTTCACCTTCTTGGACTATCAGTTGGTACCTACATTGGAGGAGTTCTCCCGGCTCCTGAAGATCCCTATCCTTGATCAGCTACCCTTCAATGGTACAGAAAAGGAACCTAAGCTTGAAGAGATTGCTAAAGCCTTGCACCTACAGTCATCTGACCTTAAGGGACATTGGGAAGTTAGAAGTGGTATCAAAGGGTTCTTAGCCAGGTTTCTGTTTGAAAAGGCTCACGAATGTTGGAACTCCCTTGATTTGCAAGCTTTTGAAGAGGTTGTGGCCCTCCTTGTTTATGGTTTGGTGTTGTTCCCTAACCCCGATCAGCTTATTGATATCAGTGCCGTCCAGATCTTTATGTCCAGGAATCCTATACCTACATTGCTGGGGGACATCCTTCACTCATGTTACACTCGAACCATGAGAAAAAGAGGTGTCCTTATGTGTTGCACTCCTCTCCTGGGAAGGTGGTTTATTTCGCACCTTCCACAATCTTCCCTGAAGAATGAGCGGGGTTTGAGATGGTCACAACGGTTGATGACTCTCACACATGCAGACATACATTGGTGCCCTAGGTCCAGAGAAGATGTCACTATCATTGATCGCTGCGGGGAGTACCCTAATGTTCCTTTACTTGGAATCAGAGGAGGTATTACTTATAGCCCATGCCTGGCTTGGAGACAGTTTGGTTATGCTCGGAGGGATGGTCCTCATGACATGTTAATTCCTGACATAGTTTTTGACTTCGACAACGATACTCAAGGACTTCGCCAGAGATTTATCAGAGCTTGGAGGATGCCCAGTAGGATAGACAGCAAGACACTGGGGCACAGGAATTCCATCCCGTTGGAACCTTATCTCAAATGGGTACGCGCCCGCTCTCAGAAGTTAGTGATGCCCTATCCTCATATGCTCCCAGTAATCAAAGAACCAGTCTTGGAAGGAGAAGTGTCCTACCATATTCAGCACCCTGATATGCCCACATCCTGGGAAGAGATGCAGAAGAGCTGGATTCAGCTTAAGGAAGAACGGAATTCTCTTGAGACTAGTCTACATGCCAGTGAAAAGAAGGTCTTGGAGCTCACCCGTCTGTTGCATGAGGAGAGGAATCTCAACACTTACATAGCTCCAAAGAGGATGCGCAGCGTATTTTGGGATTGATTTGATTTTTGTATTTTTGCCCATGAGGCCTTAATGTATTAAACAATGATTTCTCTAATGATAACGTGTGTTCCTTTTTGTCTACAACAAAGTTGAATTTTCGAACCCTTGAATGCATTGCATAAACACATCTCATTCATCATGTGCATAGCAGGTTTTTCCTCTTTTCAGGTTGCTTACAGTTCTTCGCTGTTTATTTCAGCATCATGAATCCCGAATCTGCATCAACTGAGACATCAATCAAGGCTCTTCAGGTGCAGAATGCACAATTCCAGGAATTAATCAAGGGTCTGGCTCAAGGCCAAGAAGAACTGAAGGCTATGCTCCTGAAGAAGGAGAAGAAGAAGAAGAGAAGAACTGTTCTGTTCAACTCGGGCCGAAGGTTTGGCAATACTCTGCAGCATGAAGAGGCTGGTTCTTCTGTTGGCAAGAGTCCTTCTCAGGCAGAAGTAAAGGTCCCTAGTCTGGTAGTCTCCGACAACGAGACAGATTTTGATGAAGAGCAGTAACCTCCCGCAGACGACAAATACAAGCAATTGGAGGACAGATTGAAGGCTATGGAGGTTCAACAGGTACCTGGGCTGGATTTCGGAGATCTGGGTTTGTCAACTGGTGTGATCATCCCCCATAAGTTCAAAGCACCATCCTTCTCTAAATATGATGGGGCGTCTTGTCCCAAGCTGCATCTAAGGTCCTATGTTCGGAAAATTCAGCCGTATTCTGCAGATAAGAATCTATGGATCCACTTCTTCCAGGAGAGTCTTTCAGGGACTCATCTCGAATGGTTCTATCAGCTGGATGGGACCAAGGTTCGTAACTGGGAGGAGTTGGCTACTGCTTTCTATAAGCAGTATCAATATAATGCCGACCTTGCCCCCACACGTACCCAGCTTCAGGGTATGTCGTTAGGTGCAAGCGAAGGTTTTAAGGAGTACGCTCAGAAGTGGAGAGACCTGGATGGTAGGGTGCAGCCACCATTGACTGACCGGGAGCTGGTAGACATGTTCTTGGGGACCCTATCTGGGCCATTTTTCAACCATCTCATCGGGAATTCTTCTGCTGGGTTCACTGATCTAATCTTGACTGGAGAAAGGATTGAAGCTGGGTTAAAGTCTGGAAAAATCCCGAAGGGTGCATCATCCAGTTCTGAGAAGAAACCCTTCAAGAAGGAGTCTAGTGCCGTATATGGTTCCAGGAAATCAGAGAGACATGAGCACCGCCAATCTGTCAGTGCGGTAATGATTGCTAAGCCTGCTGCCGCTCCTCGGCCAACTAATCCTCAAAAGTTTGAAAGGCCCCGGAGAGAATTCACCCGCTTAAGCATGACTTTGTCGCAGATCCTGCCACAGTTGCTCTCAACCAATTTAGTGACTGTCAGGGAGGCTCCGAAGTTCCCCAATACTGCATCTCCTAAGTACAACCCGAATGCTCGTTGTGCCTACCATTCAGATAGCCCGGGGCACTCTACTGATGACTGTTGGGCATTAAAGAATAAGCTGCAGGACCTTATTGACGCCAAGGAGGTACAGTTTGAGGCATCTGACAAGCCTAATGTGGTAACGGCTCCCCTACCTGCTCATGGAGTAAATGCTATTGGGGACGAAAAGGAAGTTGACGATGCTGGGTTTGATAGCTGGATCTACCCGGCAACCAATGGCGGATCTAACAATTGGAGTGCAAAGGACAACTTATCCGTTTCTCTTGTTACTAAGTAATGAGTTCCTATGTTTTGGTATCTGTAATAAACAATAATAAACTCTTTGGCCCAGTGTCTTACCCGAGGCACCGTGGTTCTATTTGTGAGGGCATACAAACTGTCATTTCATATATCATGAATGAAAATCTTGGACGTATCTTTCGCATTACAAATATTGTGCTCCTTTTCTGTCTTTCTTTTCCTTTACATAATCTTCAAAACAGCTGTATTTACACACACACTCACTCATACAGGTTCCAATCCACTCTGGATCTTACTGATAACAACCCTGCTACTGCCAATTATGACTTCGAAAATCCGATCAACTTAGCCGAAGACGAAGGTGAAGATGATTGCGAAGTGCCTGGCGAGCTTGCAAGACTGTTGCTTCAGGAAGAGAGGGCAATTCAACCCCATGAAGAGCCAGTAGAAACAATAAACTTGGGTACTGAAGCAGACAGGAAAGAGGTAAAGATTGGTGCCAACCTAGAGCTCAGCGTGAAGCAACGGTTAACCAAGATGCTGCATGATTATATGGAGATATTTGCCTGGTCCTACGAAGACATGCCCGGGTTGGATACCGATATTGTGGTCCATCACTTGCCAACTAAGGAAGACTGCCCTCCAGTTAAGCAAAAGGTCCGTCGGATGCGTCCAGAGATGTCTGAGAAGATTAAGGCCGAGGTTATGAAACAGTTTGATGCTGGGTTCCTTGCAGTGACTTCTTACCCTCAGTGGGTTGCTAATGTGGTGCCGGTACCGAAGAAGGACGGTAAGGTCAGAATGTGTGTCGATTACAGGGATCTGAACAGGGCTAGCCCCAAAGATGACTTCCCCTTACCTCACATTGATGTCCTTGTTGATAATACGGCCCAGCACAAGGTATTCTCTTTCATGGATGGCTTTTCAGGTTACAATCAGATTAAGATGGCACCTGAAGACATGGAAAAGACTACATTTGTTACTCAGTGGGGCACCTTCTGTTACAAGGTCATGCCATTCGGGTTGAAGAACGCTGGGGCAACCTACCAACGTGCCATGGTTGCCTTATTTCATGACATGATCCATCATGAGATAGAGGTGTATGTGGACGACATGATCGCGAGGTCCCAGACTGAGGAAGAGCACCTAGATCATCTGCAGAAGTTGTTTGACCGGTTGAAACTATACAAGCTGAGATTGAACCCAAACAAGTGCACCTTCGGGGTAAGATCTGGGAAATTGCTAGGCTTCGTGGTCAGTGATAAGGGAATACAAGTGGACCCTGCTAAGGTCAAATCTATTCAAGAGATGCCAGTTCCTAAGACAGAGAAGGAAGTCAGAGGCTTTTTAGGACGCCTGAATTACATCGCTCGATTCATCTCACATCTGACTGCTACTTGTGAGCCAATCTTCAAGCTGCTGAAGAAAGATCAGGTAGTACGTTGGAACGATGAATGTCAGGCTGCCTTCGACAAAATCAAAGAATATCTCCAAGAACCACCTATCCTTATGCCACCGGTGGAAGGGAGACCTCTGATACTATATCTGACAGTGCTGGACAACTCAATAGGGTGCGTGCTGGGGCAGCATGACGAGTCTGGCCGAAAAGAGCATGCCATTTATTACCTTAGCAAAAAGTTTACCGACTGTGAGACCCGATACTCACTGCTCGAGAAAACTTGTTGCGCTTTGGTATGGGCTGCTCGCCGGCTGAGACAGTATATGTGACTCACACTACCTTGTTGATCTCAAAAATGGATCCTATAAAGTACATATTCGAAAAGCCTGCTCTGTCTGGGAGAATTGCAAGATGGCAAATGATCTTGACGGAATACGACATTCAATATACAACCCAGAAAGCCATCAAGGGAAGTGTATTGGCAGACCACTTGGCACATCAAGCTGTAGATGACTATCAATCAATGAACTTCGAGTTTCCGGATGAAAGCATTATGATAGTGACAGATTGTGAAGTACCTGGACCGGATGAAGGACCCGAACCAGGATCCCGATGGTCTATGCACTTTGACGGAGCTTCCAATGCTTTGGGAAATGGTATCGGCGCCATAATCATATCTCCACAAGGTACTCATACTCCGCTCACTTCCCGGCTATGTTTCAACTGTACCAACAACATGGCGGAGTATGAGGCGTGCATCATGGGTCTTCAAGCTGCGATCGACCTAAGGATCAAATTTCTAAGTGTCTTCGGAGATTCCGCTCTTGTGATCAATCAGATCAAAGGAGAGTGGGATACGAAACATCCAAACCTGATTCCTTACAGAGAATGTGTGTTGACCCTGATCCCCCACTTTACAAAGATAACCTTTGAGCACTTTCCAAGAGAAGAGAATCAGCTAGCGGACGCGTTAGCTACAATGTCTTCAATGTTCAAGGTCAAATGGGATAATGAGGCTCCCCGAATCATCATCTGGAAACTGGACGAACCGGCATACTGTTGCGATCTCGAGACTGAATTGGTGACTGAGAAGCCTTGGTACCACGAAGTGAAGAGATATCTGGAAGCTCAGGAATACCCTGAAGGTGCCTCTGTCAATGACAAGAAATTCCTGAGAAGGTTCGCAGCCAAATTCTTCCTTAGCAACGGTATCTTGTACAAGCGAAACCATGATTCAACCTTACTGCGTTGTGTGGATAAGACTGAAGCAGAAAGGATTATGGAAGAGCTACATGAAGGGACCTTTGGTACGCATTCCAGTGGACACACTATGGCTAAGAAAATCCTACGGGCAGGATACTACTGGTCTACAATGGAAGCTGACTGTTACCAACATTCCAGGACATGCCACAAGTGCCAGATTTATGCAGACAAGGTGCATGTTCCTCCGGTTCCCCTGAATGTTCTGACTGCGCCTTGGCCGTTTGCAATGTGGGGCATAGACATGATCGGCGAGATAAAACCTACGGCATCTAACGGACATCGCTTCATCCTAGTGGCGATTGATTATTTTACGAAGTGGGTTGAGGCAGCATCCTATGCTACGGTAACCAAGACTGTTGTAGCACGGTTCATTCGGCACAACCTGATCTGTCGGTACGGCGTCCCTGAGCGGATTATTACAGATAACGGTACCAATCTGAACAACAAGATGATCGCTGAGCTCTGCGAACAGTTCAAGATACAGCACCACAATTCTTCTCCTTACAGACCGAAGATGAATGGGGCTGTAGAGGCAGCTAACAAGAACATCAAGAAAATCGTGCAAAAGATGACAGTGACTTATAAAGATTGGCACGAGATGTTACCGTTCGCTCTACATGGGTACCGTACCTCAGCTAGGACGTCAACCAGGGAAACTCCTTTCTCTCTGGTTTATGGCATGGAGGCAGTCTTACCGATCGAAGTACAAATACCCTCTCTCCGGATAATGAAGGATGCAAATCTGAACGAAGATGATTGGATCCAGACACGACTTGATCAACTCAACCTTATTGATGAAAAGAGACTCGCTGCTATCTGTCATGGTCAGACGTATCAGAAACGGATGATCAGGACATTTAACAAAAAGGTCAGACCGCAAGAATATCAAGTTGGGGATCTGGTAATTAAGAGAATCATCCTTCCTCAGAGTGATCCAAGGGGCAAATGGACCCCTACGTACGAAGGGCCATTTGTGGTTAAGCATGTGTTCTCAAGAGGAGCCATGATATTAACCAATATGGATGGTGACGACCTTCCTCACCCCGCCAATGCAGACATAGTAAAAAGATACTACGCATAAAAAAGACCCGCTAGGCTGACATGCCTAGGCAAAAATTAGGGCTTCCCGTCGAACCAAAAGGGTTCGGGCAAAATGAAGGGATGAAATGGAAAAAATCTGTACACCCGGCAAGTCGAAAACCTGAAAAGGCGGCTTGGGCAAAAATGGGTATCCCGGTGGACTGAAAACCCGAAAGGGCGGTCCAGGCAAAAATTAGGGATAAAGCGTAATACTATGTCTCATTGGATCACCTTGCATCCAGAATCCGGTATCTACATCAAGTTCAGACGGCATCGATCAGTCAGCTTCACCCTCAACCAAGGTCATCAAGTGATGAGACGCTCGGAGTTATAAAGGCAATAGCAGAGTTGAGACCCAGTGGGATCATCCACATTTCACACAGCTGTTTTATTTTCTCTTGTACAAAATTTGTATAAACTCTTTTGTTCGGAGACGTTCTCTTACTAGGACGTCAGCCTCTTGTACACAAAACGCCTATTCACAGGCCATTCAAAATCAATACAAATATATTTTCAATTAAACGTGCCAACTGTTTTCCTTTTTCTGTTTTGTTTCGCGAAGAACGTCCAAGGTTCAATTTGTGATATATGCATTGACAATAATTTGCTAACTTATAAATATTTGCATACGAAACAAAGGATTTTATTACAGGTGACACTAGAAACAGGGGCAATAAAGGGTTGTCTAAGCAATCTAATTGTTCTGTCCTCCAAGGTACCAAGGTAGGCTCAGCTAAAGAATATAACCAGTACATATTAATTCCCCAGAGAGTGATTCAGCAGCCAATACACTCTTCTCCAAGCAGAGTTATCAAATCTCAAAGAAGTTGGGTATCCTCCGGCAGATCTCAACACTTCCCCAGCATGCATATATATTCTTAACAAGCATCCCCGGCAGTCTTGGGCTAAAGACTGTTCCCCGGCGGTATACCAACATTCAAAGGAATCACTTCCCCAGCACAGTTCCAAAACTCCTCAGAAGAGTCCAATCCAGTTTCCCCGGGAAATTTGGAATTCATATCCCCAAGCAGTAAGCTTATCCCCAGTAGATTCTGGAAGCTTATCCTTCGCAGAGCACGAACGAGTCGCCCGACTTTTTAAAAAAAAAAAGAGTTATTTCCTCAACAGGATATAACTGGGTTATCCTCAGCCAAAAGCCACGGAAAGAGCGTCATCGACAAAGTCTTCCTATCCCCAGCAAACTATCATCAACACTCAACAAAGCATCCCTCTTCTCACAGAGTATTGCTTCCCAGCATGGTCGCTAGAGTATCTTTTCTCCCCGCAGAATCTTCCATTTGCCAAGATTATTCCGCAACGGAGTCATCTGCTCCTACTGGTATTCTTGCAGTTATTATCATCCCCAGCGGAAGCAAAAGCTATTCTTCAACATCAGCCCAGGATACGACTTCCCGGCACCCGTCAAGGATTCACTTTCCTAGACAAAAACATACATAAAACATCACATACATCATTATAGCATGCATAGACGCATTATGTCATACAAATCTCATTTATGTTGAGAACATCATTGCTTGATCCATATCATGCATTGCATATGACTGACCTTTACCTTTCAGGAAAGATCCAGTTAAGTTCTCAAGCTACATTTCAAGACCTAGACCGGTTCAGCTAAATCGACCCTAAGATTTTCCTGATGCTTATCCAGTCAAAGGCCTTCTCTGGTTCAGTCAGATCGACCCTAAGATCTCCCTGATGCTTATCCAGTTGAAGACATTTCAAGACCTAGACCGGTTCAGTTAAATCGACCCTAAGATTTTCCTGATGCTTATCCAGTCAAAGGCCTTCTCTGGTTCAGTCAGATCGACCCTAAGATCTCCCTGATGCTTATCCAGTTGAAGACATTTCAAGACCTAGACCGGTTCAGTTAAATCGACCCTAAGATTTTCCTGATGCTTATCCAGTCAAAGGCCTTCTCTGGTTCAGTCAGATCGACCCTAAGATCTCCCTGATGCTTGTCCAGTTGAAGATATTCCAAGACCTTGTCTGGTTCAGTCAGATCGACCCTAAGATCTCCCTGATGCTTATCCAGTTGAAGATATTCCAAGACCTTGTCCGGTTCAGTTAAATCAACCCTAAGATCTCCCTGATGCTTATCCAGTTGAAGACATTTCAAGACCTAGACCGGTTCAGTTAAATCGACCCTAAGATTTTCCTGATGCTTATCCAGTCAAAGGCCTTCTCTGGTTCAGTCAGATCGACCCTAAGATCTCCCTGATGCTTGTCCAGTTGAAGATATTCCAAGACCTTGTCTGGTTCAGTCAGATCGACCCTAAGATCTCCCTGATGCTTATCCAGTTGAAGATATTCCAAGACCTTGTCCGGTTCAGTTAAATCAACCCTAAGATTTTCCTGATGCTTATCCAGTCAAAGGCCTTCTCTGGTTCAGTCAGATCGACCCTAAGATCTCCCTGATGCTTATCCAGTTGAAGATATTTCAAGACCTAGACAGGTTCAGTTAAATCGACCCTAAGATTTTCCTGATGCTTATCCAGTCAAAGGCCTTCTCTGGTTCAGTCAGATCGACCCTAAGATCTCCCTGATGCTTATCCAGTTGAAGATATTTCAAGACCTAGACCGGTTCAGTTAAATCGACCCCAAGATTTTCCTGATGCTTATCCAGTCAAAGGCCTTCTCTGGTTCAGTCAGATCGACCCTAAGATCTTCCTGATTCTTATCCCAGTAGAAGACACCCAAGATTTTTCTCGACGAGCGTTGTTGAAGTTAAAGTCGTCCAAGGTTCTCTTACCGTTCGTGCTAAGGTAGTAACCATCCCTGGTTCATTCATCGCCGTTTGAAGCTCCAGACTCAGCTCCTGTAACCAGTCAGGACATATCTACGCCAAACATCTAAAATCAGCTCCTGCAACGTGTCAGGTACTCATTTGTTCTTTTGCAGGTATGCAGGCTCTCGCTAAGGAATCTCTTACGCGATCAACATCCAGATGGCATCCATAAGCCCATCATCCTATTCACCAATCTCCAAATGGCATCTATAAGCCCATTCCCGCCACACTGCCACTATGTGAGCGCAAATTTCTGGGCACTCTAGTGTTCAATCATCTTCCACCCTCGGATTACGAAAGGCACGTCCGCCAATCTGCATCCTCAGGTCTAAGAAGATTGAACAGGGGCAACTGTTGTACCCCAAAATTTTCCCTCCCATATTCTCCAAGAAATTGCCAAGTCAAGCTGCAAAATTCCCCAAGGGTTGCACAGGGCAAAGGTTTCCTATACAGTCAAAACTAGGGTTTGTGTTCTGACCAAGAAAAGGAAGTTTTCAAAGGTCCAATCAAGTCTCACATGCTTACAAATATGGTCAAGTATCCTCATATCAAGTTTCAAGGCATTCAGCTCAAAATTGCACAGTCAAAAACCCTAATTGCACTACAGTCAACTGTAGGGGCAAAATGGTCATTTGACAGTCAAAAGTTCAAATTTTTGGTCAACATATCATTTTGAAGCCACAAACATCATTTGATCAATGCTTGATCATGATTCTCAAAATTTGGCTCAGAAATCATCAAAGATGCAAAAGTTTCCTTATTTGGACAGCTGAAAAAGTCAACTGAGATTGACCAGGGCATAACTTTCACATGGATTATCAGAAAAATCCCATCCAAAGCTCATTTTGAAGAGAAAGACATTTCCTACAACTCATCTTCATACTTCAAGTCCAAGAAATGCTCTCACAAAAAGTTATCAATTTCAACATTATAGGTCATTTTCAAAAGTCAACAAAAAGGGACTTTAAGTCAAAGGCCATAACTTGAGATTGGTAAATCAAAATGACATGGGACAAAAGGCGTTGGTTAGAGGACTCAAAGACCTTTCCAAAATGTCCAAGAACATGAGAAAATCTTAAAAATTGAGCAAGTTATGCCTTGTGGAAGTTGAGAAATATTTGGATATTTTGAAAAGTCAACATTGATTCAAATGACCTAAAATTGCTAATGGGCCCATTTTTCTTCCATGATTCATCATTCTAAGCATATGCACGACCACTTGGCCCAAAGGGAAGTATTTTATCATTTTTTATTTATTTATTTGAACTTTTATTTATATTAATTCATTTAAATCATTTAAATATGTGGAAAATATATAACTTGACCTAATAAATCTTTTCATGCATGTTTTGCTCTCAATATTTCGTGCACATTCAAAAATAGGAAGATTTGATTTGATTTGAGCATAATTGATACAAGAGCACATGGAAAAGATTGAAAACATAATGGTGAAAAATCAAATCTCCAAATCCATGAATGAAAGATATTTGGATCAATTTTGTTAACCTAATCTATTCAGTACATAAGCCTGAGTGAAAACCTAATGCTAAGACACAAAAAAGCTGCGCAAGAAACACCATTGCAAACATGGAAAATTCTCTAAGAACTCAAAAATGAAAAACACTTTAGAGGGCGATTCAAGACCTAATTTTCATCCCAATAGCTTCCTTGGAGATCCCTGATCACACTCCAATCAAAGACATTCACCAAAGCTCAAGGAATTGGTAACGAGAACCTCCCCTGTACAGAGAAAAAGTCACGATCGTATTTTTAATTCTAGGCACTCTCATGGCATTCTAATTGTTGATTCATATTCCTGATGAAGTTTTGATGCTAACTGTACAATTTAATTGTGTTTTTATGCTCTCAACGCGATTCCACCATGTTTGATATTTAGGGTTTGCAGGATGCTAAATTAGGGCTTTTGCAATAAGGCAAAATTAGAGGCTGAGACCAAGACCATTGAGTTTAACGCATCTGGACGAAGAAGATGCAACAACCGCGCTTAATTTATATGGCCTTATGGCCTATTCGTTATTTTTTCTAATGGTGCATTATAGAACGGTTCAAAAACCGTTGCCTTTGTTCTTTGTGTTACAGGGATGATGAAGAAGATAAAGCCGTGTCACACGCTGATTGGCACGTTTGAATATTTCGCGCTTTAATCCACTAATGTTTCGCTTCTCTTTTATATTATTTACTTGTTACTAATATATCAAAAAGGTTCAGTGGCTCAGCTGGCAAACGCTCATTGCTTCAACATCCAAGACCTGGGTTCGAGCCCCAGGTCTATATAATTTCCATAATATTTTTCATTAATAACTCCCATGCAGCGCTTGTGTTGGAAACCATGATGCACCTCCAGATCAAACCATACACGTGCCCTGGGAGATCAAATCAAGGGCGTGGAGCTCAAGAACACGCTAGACCTTAGTCAACGCTTCAGCATACTATTCAAAAAGGTCAAACGGACTCAGGGTTTTTGGGCCAGATTATTCAAAACTATACCTCCAATTTGGGACTTCCACCCCCCCTGGTTTGCAATTTTCCATCTTTTTCTTATATTTCATTTTTAATTATTGTATTATTTTCTTTATTGTTTAAATTAATTAATTATTTCTATAAAATATAAAAAATGCCTAAAAATCAGAAAAGACAAAAAAATATAATAAATATTTTATTTTAAGTATTTTTAAATAATTAACTTTAATTGATTAGTTTTTTTTAAATTAGGATTAATTTTAACTCTTTTCAATAAAAATCTAAAAAATACATAGAACTAGGGTTTGAACAATTTTTCATCTTTTTTTTCTATTTTTTCTTTCATAAATATTTAACATTATTTTATATTTTTTCACAATTAAGATTGCATGTAAAAATTAGGTTTAATTTAGGTCAAATTTTAATACTTTCATAATAAATTTAAAAGCCATTAGAATTAGGGTTTGCATTTCATTTTAATTTTCATTAATTCCCCTTTTTCATTAAATCCTAAAAAATACTCAAAATACCAAAAGAACAAAAAAACAGTTTATTTTCTTAAAGTAATTAATTAATGTAATATTTTGCAAAAGGGTCCAACGCCCATGTTCTTAATTCTTATTTATCCGCATATTTATTTTATGTCATTTAAATAATTATGTACCTCTCCCAAAGCCATGTAACTAAACTTCTCGTACTTTCCAATTCTTTACTTTATTTGCTTTATTTATTTTCCGTCAAATCGGATCCGGTTTAATTTTGGCGATGTGGACCCGCGCCATTTGTAATAGCTTTAGATTTATTTTTCCCGCAAATATCTTAACTGTTAAACAAAGCATGCAAGAATGAATGGCCTTAAATAAAATCAAGCGTAGATCACCAATAACATGACAAGACAAATATCAATGAAAACGACACACAAATCACACACCACCCCTAGGGTACGCCTCACTGTTGCCTTGCCTCGAAAGGTGATCGTCGAGTAGAGGATGTCTTAGTAAGTCCTCATGATCCTGGAACCTGGCATGAGGGTAGCTTTTAAGGTGTCTTCCCGTTGCTCCGGTGATCACCATGTCCCGAACCTTCGAATTGACCCGAACACCTCCAACGGTGGTGCTGCCTACCTCTCAATGGTGGGACGGCACTACTTTAAAGGACATTTACACAGACGAATTCCTTAGGGTAGGTAGACGACTCTAGATACTTGATCTAATTCAAAACAAATCAAAACTCTTTTCACACCGACACTTTTCAAAAAGCTTTCGAAAGCAATTTTTCAAACACTCTTGAGGACCGATACAAGAGTCGAACTGAAATTTTCAAAGAAACTTTTTAAAACCCACAGTTGAAAAGCAAACAAAACATTTTGAAAACACAATGAGCAAGTATCTAAGAGCCCATGGATAACCATGGATAGAAAGGGTGCTAACACCTTCCCTTTCTATAACCTACCTCCCGAACCGAGAGCAATCTCTATAAGGAATTTTTCTGTGCTTTTGTCCTTTCCATTTGGAGAAAATAAAAGACGGTGGCGACTCTTGCTTCCGCGACATTTCGCGAACCAGCGTTAAACAGTTAGTTCCAGATCCACCGATCACAGTATGGAATCCATGAAAGGATCATCACGGACAACGGTACCAACCTCAACAATACTATGATCATGGAACTATGCATGCAGTTCAAGATCAAGCACCATAATTCTTCTCTGTATCGACCAAAGATGAATGGTGCAGTGCAAGCCGCCAATAAGAGCATCAAGAAAACTATATAGAAGATGACAGTAACGTATAAAGATTGGCACGAGATGTTACCATTTCCTCTTCATGGATATCGCACTTCAGTACAGACATCAATTGGGGCAACCCCATTCTCTCTAGTCTATGGTATGGAATTTGTCCTACATGTCGAAGTCCAGATTCCTTCTCTAAGTGGATTCGGACTAGACTAGACCAGATGAATTTGATTGAGGAGAAGAGGCTTGCGGCTATTTGTTACGGTCAGATGTACCAGAAGCGTATGATCAAAGCTTTCAACAAGAAAGTCAAACATCAGGAATATCAAGCTGGTGACTTGGTAATAAAGCGCATCATCCTACCGCAAGGTGACCCAGGGGAAAATGGACTCCCATATACGAAGGGACATTTGTAATAAAAAAGATGTTTTCTGGCAGTGCTATGATACTTACCACCATGGACGGTGAAGATTTTCTGCACCTTGTGAACGCAAACATAGTTAAAAAATACTACGTATGAAAAATAGATACACTAGGTTGAATGGCCTAGGAAAAAATAAGGGCATCTCGGCGAACCAAAATTGTTCGGGCAAAAATTAGGGATATATATATATATATATATATATATATATATATATATATATATATATATATATATATATATATATATATATATATATATATATATATATATATATATATATATATATATATATATATATATATATATATATATATATATATATATATATATATATATATATATATATATATATATATATATATATATATATATATATATATTGTACACCTGGAAAGTCGAAAAACTGAAAAGGTAGCTCGGGAAAAAAAGGGTATCCCTGTGGACTAAAAACCTGAAAGGGTGGTCCAGGAAAAATTTAGAGATTAAAGCGTACGAATATGTCCCGTTGGATCACCTACTTACAACAAGATTAGTTACCAACGTCAAGTTCGAATGGTACATGTCAATTCAGTCAACTTCTTTCGACAACAAGGGATGAGATGCTTGAAGATATAAGGGCAATAGCAGAGTCAAAACTTGATGGGATCATTTCCACATAGTTGTTTTTCTCTGTTTTACTTTGTACTCTTTTGTTTTACGATGATTACCTCTTACTAGGATTTCTGTCTCTTTGTACAAAATGTTTGTTTATAGGCAAACTTTCAATACAAAGTAAATTTCAAAATTCAAATTTGTTTTACTTTCTCTGTTTTGTTTACAAAAACGTCCAATGACTAAACTGAGTGAACATATGCATATGAATATGATTAGTATTAAAAAATATGTGCAAAAAAACAGGAATACGCATTTACTGAAGACTTTAGGAGTTGGGATAGCATTCAAGTCGTCCATAATTCCCCACAGAGGAATCCCCGCAGAGTTTGTCTTTACAACTTCATTCCCGACGGAAATATATTCCTCATCAAGTCTAATACGCCTTCAGACGGGAATTGGGGTATCTTTCGGCAGTTCACATGGTCATCTCCCTTAATAGGTCCCCTAGCGTACAAGGAAGTTTGATCATTTCCCCAACATATGATGGAAACTTCCTCCATACAGCCTACGAAATCAGAAATGATTCCCTCAGCATAGTTTACGGGAATCTAATTCTCCAGCGGAGCCTATTTCTCTAACACTGTAAAATCCCCTAAAGAATTCTCTTCTCCATCAGGGTTTATTTCCCCAGCAGGGTTTATTTCCCCAACAAAGGTCATTTCTTCGATTTCTGCAAATCCCCTGCAAAATTCTCTTCTCCAGCAAAGTGTAGTCAAGTTTGTTATCCCCAGAGAGTTGCTATAGTATCTGAAACCTAGTCAGGTATTGCGTCAAAAGAATATCCATTTCATTTATCCCCGGTCAGGATATATAAGGACTAAATTCCCCAGTAAAGCGATGGACGACTGATGTTCCTGGAATGCTTCCATCCCCAAGCTAAAATTGAACATCCCCAGCGGAGTATCCTCAAACGGAAAGTAGGAATCCTCAACAAAGACATTCTAAACAAGATTTAAGATTCATATTCCTTATCCCCAGCAATAGTCAGAGATTTATTTTCCACCCAAAGATGTTGCACGAAGTTACCATATGCTTCAACAGCATATTGCATTTGTATATCATTTACAAAACATCATAGCATATGTATACAAACGCATATAACACTCTCATTTAATTTGAGAACATCATTATGCAATCCATTACATACATTGTGACATTGCATAAAGACTAACTTTGTCTTTTTAGGTAAAGTCTACAAACAAACGAATATCATCAGTAATTTTTAAACAGGTCAAAGATTAATTCCCAAAATAGGACGGGGTAATTATCTATACGACTAGACGGTATAAATTCTAGAAACAGGACAATTTTACCAACAAGAAAACATGTCTGAGATTAATTCCTGAAACAGGACCGGGCAACTATATATATGGCAAAGTGGTAGGAATTTCTGAAACAGGACGAGTTTACCAACAAAAAAAATGGGTCAGATTAATTTTCGAAATAGGATGGGGCAATTATCTATACGACCAAGCAATATGAATTCTCGAAACAGGACGGGTTTACCAACAAAAAACAGGTCAGAGATTAATTCCCGAAACAAGATGGGGCAACTATTTATATGGACAAACAAAGATTAATTCCCGAAATAGGACGAGCTTATCAACAAAAATAAACTGTAGATCAATTCCCGAAGCAGGACGGGGTGACTATCTCCATGAGAGTCATCCTGAAAAGCATTCTTCATGTATAGTCAAGCGTAGACTCATCCCGATATTCTTATCAACAGTTACTTTGGATGGAATCTATAAACCCATCTCTGACGACACTCTTTCATCTTTCCTAATGTCATCTTCGAGCCCATTCAAGCAATACTATCAACCCACAACATCACATCATGCACCAGCGAGTGAAAATTTTTGGGCAGTTAGGTGTTCAATCCTCTTCCACCTTCATATCACGAATGGCGGACATGCCTATCTAACTCTTCAGGTTTAAGAAGATTGAACAGGGGCAACTTTTGTACCCCAAAAGTTTCCCTCCCATTATCCAAGACATTCTTCTAGGGTTTTCATTTACTCAAGGTTATCCAAGAATTGATTAGACAAATTTCGCTCCTAAGCAATGGACATACAACTAGGGTTTTGTGTTTTTAAGGAATATTGAGTTTATAAAACCTCAAGTGGATTTAATGGTTTCTCATATGTCCCTAAGAGTTCTCATGCCAAATTTCAAGCCTTGCATCACAAGTTTACTCAGTCAATTGCTCAGATGATTGAAAATCAACTACATTGGACAAAAAAAGTCAATTATGGTCAACATACAGTCAAACTTCAACATTTTTGGTCAACATCAACATTTTGAAGTCATATTCATCATTTGATCAAGGGTTGATCATGATTCATCAAGAAAACTCAAGATTCATCAAAAGTCAAGAGTTACCAAATTAGGGTTTTCTTAAGGAGAAGTCAACTAAACTTTGACCAAGCACGACTTTCACATGCTTCATCATATTTTTCTCAACCAAAGCTCATTTTAAAGGAAATTCAATTCTCTACAACTTTGTCTCTCTAAGCTCAAGTCCAAAAAAATGCTCCATTTGAGATATATGGGCCAAAACATTATAGGTCATTTCAAAAGTCAACAAAAAGACACTTTTTGTCCAGGCAACTTACATCAAGGTAAAGTCATCTAATGCAAAAAATGATTAAAAAATAGAGATTGTAGAGGAAATCTTGAGCTTTCCAAAAAGTCCCATATCATCTTCAAATAATAAAAATTGAGAGAGTTATGATTGGTGCAAGTTGGGAAATTTTGAGGAAATGCATGAAACCAAAAGTGATCAAACTTGAATGTTTGGGCTAATGGGCTATTATTTCAAGGTTTATGCATGATATATACCTCATTTTGAACCTCATAACTTACTCATGCACCCCATAGATTTTTTATTCTATTTATTTTGAGTTTTTTTATTAATTTAAAGTCAAAATTAAAAGGATAAACCAAGGCATCTTACAAAGGTCCAAGCCCATTCTTTGGTTGACCTAATTCTTCTCTACATATCTCATTCATTCATACAAACCCTTACATGAACCCTGGCACAAAAACACCTCTCCAAAATTCCAAAAATATCAAAGAACTAGGGCAACTTGTAAACCTTACTTGCAGCCACTCTCAAGGAAAATCAACCTTTCCATTCACTTTCAGGAACATTATAGGGTAAGGTTGGATCAATTTCAATGATCAAAGGGGCATAAAAACTCATATACGTGCCTCACCGGTTTTGTTATTGCATGAATTTCATACATTCGTTTTCTTCGTGTTTTTATGCATACTAACTTTGCTAACGTGTTCATGAGATTTAATAGTGCATGAATAACCCAAAGCATGATCCCCATAATGGCTAAATCAAAGCTTTCCATGTTCATACTGATTTTAGTTATTCATTGTAGCTCACGATTCAGTGTGTTTTATCCCAAACCAATGGTTCCATTGAACTCGCATGGCTCGATTCAGGGGGGTAGAGTTCCTTTAGGTCATTAACAATTGTTGTTTTTACAGGTTGAAAAAAAGAGTCACCGAAGAAGACAACCAGAGCTAGGGCTCCAGCGCTTCTCTGGTCCATTTATTTTGTTTATTATATAATTATTTTGTTTCAGGAATACTACCGGATGTATAGCCACCCCAGTGGCAAGCGACCACGCGTTAAGGTATTTGTACAACAATGCGTGGGTTCGATCCCTACTTTTGACACTTAATTTTTCACATTTTTTCTAATCCTTACAGGATGTTTACGTATTGAATGGCACACGTTTTGCTAACACCAAAGTGTGCTTGGCGCAGTGGTGAAACGTATGGTTGAGGAAGCTAAGGGTGTGGGTTCAACACCCACCGCTGACATTTTGTGTTTTTTTCCCTATTTTCTAACCTTTTTCTCTTTTCCCTTAAAACCCCTGAATTCATTTAACCATAAACCATAAACCTTTTCTTTTATAAACCCTAGAAGTAATTAGGTTTTAGATTTTTATCATTAACCTTTTTTTTAATTAATTTAATTAATCAACTTTTTTTTATTAAAATTAATTAGACTTTTTTAGGTTTATTTAATTATCATCAAAAAAATCTTCTTTTCGTAAAAAACCTCCAAAAACATTTTATTTTTACCTCCCGCTTTACTATTTTGTATCTGCCCCGAAGCAATGTAATAGTTTAAGGTTTATGTTCCTGCCTTTACTTTCTGCACATTTACTACTTTTTATATTTACCATATTACTGCTTAGTAATTAGGATTGTATGGGAAGATAAAAACCAATCGATATATAATCTAACTCCAAGATAAAATAACTGAATACAAAACACTTGCACATGTGCACCTCTAGGGTAGCCTCTCTTGTTGCCTTTTGATTAAACAGTTATGTCCCTTGAAAGTAGGGACACTTTAGCAAAGTCACTCGATTAAAAAGATCATAGTCCCTCGATGACCCTTCAACGCTGCCTTTCGGTAAATGATATAGTCCCTTACGGAAAATTGCTAAAGCGTCCTTACTAGTTGCCTTCAATGACTGAATGATGGCCCTCGCATGTCCCTTCACATCCAACGATAGGGCTTCCTACTAACTAATGGTAGGATAGCACTATCTAAAGGAGGAGGAAAATCATAAGAACGACCTTGAGTAGGGTAAATACTTTTAATCGCTTGCTCACAAAAAACAAAAACATTTCTCACAAACACTTTCAAAATATTTTTAAAACACTCTATACGCATTCTCGAGGACAGATTCGAGAATCATTACAAAGTCTCGCCTTACATTGGCAACTTTTCAAAATATTTTCAAACACATAACACAAAGAAATTTTAAAAAAAGTAAGCTAAGTGATTAAGACCCCGTAGATAACTACGGATGAAAAGGGTGCTAACACCTTCCCTTTTCATAATTTACCCCTTGAACTCAAAATATATCAAAGGTCTTTCGTGTTCTTTTCACCCTTTCCTTATTGGATAAAAGAAAAGTCGGTGGCAACACTAGCTATCTGCAACATTTACGATAAAACGCAAACCCAGTCAGTTCTCCCACCGTATTATATTTACGAATTAAAAAGAATGTCAAAATTAGGGCTCATTAATCTATTTCATATATATCCAAATGATCTAGCATGTGAACTTGTTGATGATCAATGTAACCACGTATCCTCTTGACATCGTTTATCTCTAAAGCGATATTGTGACTATTATTGTGTTTATTACTAGATGATGTCTCATGGCAACAATCAACACAATAATCTTAAAGCTTGATACATGTGAATATCAACTCACAAATCTATGTCTAGAGTTTGTTCATGGATAGATGATAATCTTAGGCCATGGTTTGAAAAAAACCTTTCAATAGTGATTCAAATCAAAGAGACAACAATAAAATCAAAGATTAACATCTATATTGATCATAAAGTTGTTCACATACAAAGGATCAAAAGGAATAAATACTATATATATTAATTATCTCTAATCTTGACACAAGAGAAGTTTAGTTATCCATAGACATGGTAGCTTCAAATTCAAGTAAAAGAAGATGATCAAGCCTCAACGTTGAGTTCTCGATGATTGATGCGGAATCGGCTTTGATTCTTTTATTTCTTGGCTTCTATAGTGATGTGCTCTATTTTTTCTCTCCCAAATATGTTAACACCCACAAAATATCTCCAAACTCCTATAAATAGAAGGGTATAACATTGCAGACCGCGATAAGCGCGGTATCTTGCGCTAAGCATGCCCCCCACTTATAACTTAAACTGCCTTTGAGGGTGCTAAGTGCCAAATACCGTGCTTAGCGCAAAGCGTTTACCTCCTGCTCCTATCTCCACACTGAGAGCGTGCTAAGCGCAACCTGTAGCATGCTTAGCATCCCAAAAATTGCTTAAAATCCATCTCAAAGTTATTCAATTTTCCAAGCTTCAATCAAAAGCATAATCCTACAAATTTTAGACAAAAAAGTGATTAACTATAAACCATTTACTTGATTAAATCAAAATATGGTTATTTACATAGAAACCTAGGGGAAATACAAGAATATGCGATAAATAGAATCGAAAAGCACCAATAACTATACTAAATGTTAACATATTTTGGCACCTAACAACTCTCCCCAACTTGATTCTTTGTTTGTGCTCGAACAAAGATAAATCTCAATGAGAACAAGATGAAACTTTAAATAGAGTCAACACAATAAAATTTGATGGTTCAAACTCAATTGATGCACGTGCACAAGTTATTACCAATTGCTTTCTCAAAATCAAAACATGATAATGAATTAAGTTCTAAACACAAACATCAAGTAATGCATACTCTAGAAACAACATGTTCATATTTGAATCACCTACTCTCAATCAACTAAGCATGAACATGTACATTATTCACAAGGGATAAAACACTTTCACTAGTAATCATGTTAACATCCAGAACAATCCACGCATTCATCTCATCAAACAAAAAGAACAACAAGGAAATAAAGATCACTAAAGGACTTTTATAGGATGTAATTTGGTTTTGGTTAAAAACAAAAGATAATATATAAGGCCATTGAAACAAAAATGGGTAAAGATTATGAAGAGCATTTCATTTTTTCACAACTTCCATTCTTTCTCAATCCTTAAATTCTTCTCATCCTTTGATTTCTTATCTCACAATGCAACATTTCCTTTTTTTCTTGATTCTCACATTCCTTTCTTTTCAATTTCTTTTTCTTTCTTTTTGTGTTTCTCAAAGGATGCATTGTGCCACCAATTTTTCTTTCTTTTCTCCAATGAAACAACCTCACTAACTTTCAACATTTCTTTCTTTTTAGACAAGAAAATGCTCTTCATTCAAGATTTATTAAACAATTGGGTTAAGTGTTTACAAACAATAAAATTATAGAATTAAACAATATTAAATTTCTTTTTGATCAACAACGAAATTACTAAGTGGTATACTTAATAATTTGTTGGACATTTGATTGATTCATTCCAATCAAAAAATTAAGGCTCAAAAGGGTTCACAAATTCTTACACACTATCAAGGTTGAATGAAGCCCTTTTGGAAATGGTGGTTTTTCTCATTTACACAAACAATTCCTTGATCACTTCTATGTTTCCAAGATTTCAAATTGAATATAAGATTTAACATGAATCGTACGAGCTAAAACACAATTACTAGAAATCGTCTCAATTTGGTGAACAATGGAAAGTTACTCATTTTTGTAGTTTTGTCCTAAATGATTCAAACATGAACAAGCATTTACAAAATAATGAATAACAAGATTTTTCATAAAGTACTCTTTCCATTATCGTGTTATTATTCTACAAAGCGATAAAGTAATACCTTGCTTGCGCATACCATTGAGACTTTTATCATCACCACCCCATTTTAGAGTTGACAAAGCCTCTTGAAAACCAAAATTTTCTCCTTGAGCAACTTAAATTAAAAACCCTTGACAAGGGCAAACACCAAAAGATTTTTGTACAAAACACATTAAAACATCTCAAATACTAAACCATTAAAATGTATAGGTTTAAAAACACCACCAAAGTGAATGATGCTCAAAATATGCTACACAAAATCATCATTATTAGCAGGATGGAACAATACAACATAAATATTGTCTGAATAAAATAACCATCATAAGAAAACATAAATATAATATTAATAAAAACATAAAAAACTAAACCCAACATCAACCGCTCAAGTCATCATCGCTATCCAAATCAAATATTAAATCACCATTTTCCTCCTCCTCCTCATCATCCTCAGTTTCCTCCTCCTGATCATTTGGCCTGGCCTCGGGCCAATTAGCATAACCAATTAATTCTTCCCTAGTTCCCAAATGGTGAGGAACCTGAGGATCATTCATATGAAGGTATAACTGTTTCATGGACTCATGCATGAAAAAGAAAGCACGTTGATGGGCTTCATGCATGGCCCAAGAATAATTAGAATTGTATGGTGGTGTTGCCGCCACCGGAACAACATGTGTTGTAGGAGTCTCATTATTAAGAATGCAAAATCTCTCAATGAAGGAATCATCAATAACCCTCTCAATAACCTGATGACCTACAAACGGAATTTGCACTCGTGCCCTGTTGCATAATCCCATGATCAACCCCATATAGGTAAGCTGGCATGGAGTCCAATCACCAAGGCTAGTACCACTCAAAGCAACCTTTTTCAACTCATTGGAAATAATCCTAGCCACATCCACCGTATTTCCCTCCAAGATGCAAGCAATAAGACCACCAACTTCCACCAGAATGGAAGAAGTATGTCTGCGTGGCCTGATGTTATACAAGACCACCGCCATGAGCAACTGAGCTTTATTCTTCAAGCTACCCCGCTTAAAATTTTAGGGACTTCCTCTTGCACTTAACTCAAACGAATGCCCCGACAAGCACAAATTGTTTTTAATATTCTCAAAATCTCAGCTCTTACAAGCCAGCATCGCATGATACTCACATAATTTATCGTTAGCTAAGGTTGAAAGGTTGCCGAGGTATTGATTAATAGCACTTCTTGGAAAAGAAATTCCTCTACCCTGCACCCAAGTCTTGAATTCTAACCGGCCACCATCCAATGGTAAGGCATTCACATAGAATTCCAGAATAATCTTTAAGTGCAATTTTGGTTCTGGTTCGAACAATTTTTGCTAATTCCTATCATTAAACATCTTCCAACAAGACTTGTAACACCCATTATGTAAAATTCTTACAAACCACTCTGCCCAAACATTCCTTTGCTCCAATTTATGGTACCTCTCCTGGATTTATGGACCCAAAAATGTTTCTTTGTTATATGGAATAGCGCGGTGCCCTTGCGAAGAACCCGAACCTGCAGTGGTCATTTGTTTCTTTCGGCCAAAAAGCTTGGGACTCATCTGAAAGTACAACAAAACCACAACCAAAACAACACAAAAATGTCAACCAAAATTTATTTCCTGCAAAATCAGTTCCAAGAAGTCTTAAACAACCATCACCGGCCAGAATTAACATCACAGAACAGAGGATGAATTTTTCTGAAACTCCCAGGTCGTGCTTTGCGCGCTTTTTGCGCTTAGCCCGCTTAACGAATTTCAGAAAAATCTCACCACTGCAAAACATAACTTCTCCAACGCAAAACTAACCATATACTACCCTAAGTATCACTATTTGCACAAATCATCATTAACTTCCAACAATTGCAACTTATTCTAAACTTAATCACAAGAAAAATTAACCCTAACTTCCTAAATCTGACATGAAAAAGAAATTGAAAGGAAATAAATAAAATTAAAACACAACATACCTTTGAAATGATGATTGCTAGAGAGAAAACACAAAGATTCACAGAAAAAAATGAAGATTGAGAAGTGTGGAAATTTTTAACTTTGGTTGGAGAAAGAGAGAAAGAGACAAGAATTTTCGTAGAGTGATGAAATGAGAGGAAAAATGACCCTCACAAACCTTATGTTTCATGAAAATAGGTTGGGTCAAAATTTTGGGCCTCAGTAAATTTTTTTTTTTACTTCAGGCCATGCTAAGCGCCATTTTTCGCGCTAAGCACCAAAACAGTATTTTCAACCTGCAGGCCACGCTAAGCCTGCTCTGCAGAACACATAATTTTCATTTTTAAGCCCGCGACTCATACTAGAACCAATTAAATGCTACAAAAACAATGTTATGACTAAAAAATAGTAAAAACTCACAAAATTGGGGTTCCTCCCAATAAGCGCTTTGTTTAACGCCGTTTCAGCTCGAAGGACAAAAGTGACTTCAAGGATCGAAAAACAGAACGGTTTCCGCACTCCACTCGATATCGCCACCCAGATACAGTTTGAGCCTTTGACCATTAACCACCCATGAATTTTTAGAAACAGGATCTTCCAATTCTATTGCTCTATAACTTTTCACCTGGCTAATTCGAAACGGACCCGACCACTTTTATTTTAGTTTTCTCGAAAATAACTTCAACCAAGAGTTGAACAAAAACACCATCTGACCATCTTCAAAATGCTTTGGATTGATTTTCTTGTCACGGTACCGCATAAATTTCTCTTTGTAGAGCTTTGAGGACTCATAAACATGCAACCTCAATTAATCTAATCCATTCAATTTCTCTTTCCTTTTCACCCCGGATTGATTTTGGTCAAAGGTAAAAAATTTCAAAGCCTAAAATGCTTTATGTTCAAGCTCCACCGGAAGGTGACATGCTTTCCCATAAACAGTGTGAAACTGAGTCAGACTAATTAAAGCCTTGAATGTCGTAAGATATGCCCAAAGAGTTTCATCCAATTTCAAAGACCTTGTGTGTCAGTTCTCTTAAGCTTTTAAGCATTAAGGATTGTGTGTCTTAGAAGAGTGACTTCCTATTTTTTATTTCTCTATTGTGTTTAGAGTTGCTCCAATTGTTGAGCGTGATTGAAGAGGGATTTGAGGAGGGCTTCATATTTAGGTGTGTCTTAGGTAGAAGTTAAGAAAAGGGTAGTGATTAGTGCATAGATTGTAAACGGGTGTTTTTGCTTTGTGGTCTACAAATTGATATTATCTAGTTAATTTCGTCCTTGGATTGGTAGCCCCCAGAGTAGGTTTTCTTATCACCGAACTGAGTTAACATATATATGTGTTATTTAATTTCAGCAATATTTATCTTGCCCATACATCTTATTGTTGCGTGTTGAAGTCGGATTTGGTGTCTTGATATCTCTTAGGACATTCGGGATCTGACAACTAGAATTTCAATTGGTATCAGAGCAGGCATCCTGATTTGACTCTGGGTGAGATTCAGGGAAGTTACTTTCTGGTGCAATGGAAAAGGATGTTAGAACTGTTGTTATAATACCAATTTTGGATGGTACCAACTATGACAATTGGGAACCTCGTATAGAAACCTTCATAAAATCCTTGGGTGACAAGGCTTGGAGGAATGTTGTCAAAGAATGGGATCCTCCAAAGATTTTGGATGCAAAAGGGAAGGTCGTTGGTGTGTTGAAGGCTTGAGAAGATTGGGATGATAATGATGAGCTATCAGCTCAAGGAAACTCCAAAGCATTAAATTATATATTAAATGGAGTGGATAAGGATGTCTTGAAGCTGATAAAGAATTGAAAGCATGCTAAAGTTGCTTGGGAAACCTTAAAGAAGGTTCATGAAGGAAATTTTAAGGTAAAGATGGCAAAACTTCAACTTCTGTATTCAAAATTTGAAATTTTGAAGATGAATGAGGATGGAAGTATTCAGGACTTTCATATGACTGTTTTAGATATTGAAAATGATTCAAAATACTTGGGAGAGAAGATATATGAAGATAAGTTGATCTGGAAGATGCTCAGATCTCTTCTGAGGAAGTTTGACATGAAAGACATTACCATCGAAGAATCCCATGATATAAGCACTATGATTGTGGATGAACTGGTAGGCTCTCTTTAGATCTTTGAATCTGTGATTAATGAAAGGTCCGAGAAAAAGAAGATTATAGCCTTTACCTCTAGTGTTGAAGACCCATAAGATAATGGTGACTTGAACTTAGAAGGAGTATCTGAGGATCTTGTGTCACTAGGAAAACAGTTCAACAAAGAGCTGAGAAAGTCCAGGTCAAACTCTAAGAACATGTCGTCCAACATAAACAAAAACTAAGATCCTGAAAGGAAGTCCATGATTGAATAAAATCAAAATAAAGGAAAAGGAGATCGATGCTATGAATGTGAGGGATTTGGACACATAAAATCCGATCATGAAGAGGAATCATCCAAACAAGTGAATGCCTTGACTGGAATTCATGATTCTGATGAAGAATCAGACGATGAATTTACTTTTGAGGAACCAGATGCATCATCCAGTGAGTTGTGTGTCAAAAAGTGAAGAGAGATGTCAATAAGGAGAAGAGAAAAATATGGTCATTGCTCAACTGCAGGCTGAGAAAGTGAAACATTTATCCATTATCTCTGATCTTGAGGAGAAAGTTATATTGCTCAATTAAAAACTGGACAATATGACTAAAACTATAAGAATGTTAAATAATGGTTCTGATGCTCTGGATGAGATTCTTGAATCTAGAAGGAATGTTGGGAATGTTAGAGGTTTTGGTTATGAGAGTCAAGGTGTGAAAAACAAATAAGTAAAGCATGTTGTAAAGTTTGTACCCCCAAAGAATGAATGAGAACAGAAGATATCAGATCACATGTCCCAACATCAACATAGGCATCGGAAAAATTATAAAGGAGGCTGAAATCAGAAATGGAGATGCTCATATTATGGTAGGATGGGTCATCTGAAACCCAAGTCCTACAAATTGTATGGTTATACCAAATCCATTCTACAACCTAGAAGAAGACAACATATGGATAAAATGAAGGAAATATTGATTCCTAAAAGGAGAATGTCTGAAGAAACGACTCACACATCTCTTAAAGCATCAACTGGAGAAGCATGGTATTTTGACAGTGGTTGTTCAAGACACATGATAAGTATCAAGAAATTTTTAGTGGGAATCAAACCATCTTCCACTAAAATTGTGACTTATGGAGACAGATCTAAAGGTAGAGTAATGGGTGTTGGGAGGCTGGATTATGCAGGGCAACCTAGCCTTGATGATGTGATGTTTGTTGAGGAATTGGATGATAACCTGATAAGTATAAGTGAACTATGTGACCAAAGTCTCATAGTTAACTCTACCAATTCTGAATGCTTGATAAAGAATGTGAAGGAAGCTTTAACTGATGAATTATGGATCAATGTTATGCAAGATGAGCTTGGTCAGTTCAAGAGAAATGAAGTCTGGGATTTGGTACCATGATCTGAAGGGATGAATATCATTGGTACAAAATGGGTGTATAAGAACAAAACAGATGAACAAGGAGGTGTCATTAAAAATAAAGCCAAACTGGTTGCTCAAGGGTACATTCAAATTGAGGGAATAGACTTTGCTGAAACATTTGCTCTTGTGGCTCACATGGAATCTATCAGGTTGTTACTTGGAGTGGCTTGTCACTTAAGGTTCAAACTGTATCAGATGGCTATCAAGAGTGCCTTTCTGAATGGGTGCCTGAATGAAGAAGTATACGTTGAACAACAAAAGGATTTGTTTATCCATCTTTCCCAAATCATGTATTCAGACTAAAGAAGACATTGTATGGTCTAAAACAAGCTCCAAGGGCTTGGTATGAAAGGTTGACTGAATTTCTTATTCATCATGGATATAGAAAGGTTGGAATTGACAAGACTCTCTTTGTGAAAGAGAAGGATGAAGAGCTTATGATAGCTCATATTTATGTAGATGATATTGTATTTGGGGGATAGTCAGATGAAATGGTTTAACTTTTTGTCGAGCAGATGCAGTCTGAGTTTGAGATGAGTTTGGTAGGTGAGTTAACTCACTTTCTTGGATTACATGTCAAGCAAATGGAAGACTGCATATTTCTTTGTCAAAGTAAATATGCAAGGAATATTATGAAGAAGTTTGGACTGGAGAATGCCAAACCCAAGAGAACTCCTGCCCATACTCACTTGAAATTATCCGAAGATGAAAATGGAGTGAGTATTGATCGGAGTTTGTATACAAGCATGATTAGAAGCCTTCTATATCTCACTACAAGTAGACTAGACATAACCTTTGCAGTTGGAGTTTGTGCAAGATACCAAGAAGAACCCAAGGTGAGTCACATTAATCAAGTAAAAAGGATTCTGAAGTATGTCAATGGTACTAGTAACTATGGAATGTTGTATTCTCATGATTCAAGTTCCATTCTGGTGGAATTTTATGATATTGATTGGGATGGAAGTGCTGATGATATGAAGAGTACCTCTAGAGGGTGTTTATTTATGGGAAACAACTTGATTTCTTGGTCCAGTAAGGAACAAAATTGTTTTTCTCTATCTACTACTGAAGCTGAGTACATAACAGTAGGAAGTAGCTGCTCTCAACTGGTGTGGATGAAGAAAGGGTTGTCTGAATACAATGTTGTTGTACCCCAAAATTTTCCCTCCCATTTCTCATTGATTTCTCACCACAAAACCTTTGAAGATCAAGATCCAGTTAGGGTTTCATCTGCTCAAGACTTCTCCTTGCACTGTGGGCCCAAATTAGGGTTTGTGTTTGCACAAAGATGTTTTGACCTAAAATGCCTAAGATGACTTTCTTGCTTCATATTGGACTCCCAAGTTTATCCATATCAAGTTTCAAGTCTTGATTCCAAGTTTTGCCCAGTCAATTGGACAGTTGACCTAGAAATCAGTTGTATTGAGGAAAAAGTCAATTGTGACCAATTGACAGTCAAATCTCATGAAAATTGACCCACATCAACATTATGAACTCATATGAACCATTTGATCAATTTTGGATCACAATTCCACAAGAAATTTGATCAGATCACCAAAAGGGCAAAATGGTCATTTTTAGGGTTTTGACTGCACAAAGACAATTTTTGACTGTTTGACCTAGCCAATGGCAAACCAAGCTCACATATGGACTCAAGGACCCCATGGAATTATCTTGACATGCTCAACAAGTTCAAAAGATCCCAAATGCACAAGATTGACAGTTGAATTTCTCAGTCAATTGATCAATTTTAACTGTATACTGAAAAGTCAAACTTTGACTTTTTGGTCAAAATCAAGGGTCAAGATTCATTTTTCATCAAAACATGCCAAATCATGAAACTTGTTCACCAAGAAATCAAAAATTGCAAATTAGGGTTTGAAATGAGAATTTTTCATAACTTATAATCTTTCTAAGTTATGAAAAACCCTAATTTTTTCCCAACTTTGCCCCACTTTCTCACCAAGATTCATTTGGATTCAAGAAAAAGTCAAAACATGAAAGTTGTAGCTTGTTGCATAATCTACAACTTTGATTCAAAAAGTTTTCCCAAATGAGGCTTGTATCTCAAGTTACAATTTTTGGAATAAGGGTACTAAACCATTCTTAACTTAGTGAAATTTCAACCTATTTTGGCAAGGTTTTCTACCTAACTTCAAGGCCATTTTCCATACACTTCCACTTGGAATTTCAATTTTCATTTCAAAGATGGATTGTATTACACATTCCAAGCTTTCCAAAATGTCCAAGAACTCATCAAACAACCTCATAACTTGAGAGATTCGAATTTTGCAATATGGCAAAAACTCACTTTTGAATTGGTCATGTACATGTTCATAACTTATGCCATTTTCAAGTCAGCTTGGTTTGTGCTACATTACAGGCCCTTAAACCATCCAACACTCATACATTTAATGCCAAACCTTTGTGCCAAAGTGTTGTTCTATGAGTTCAAGCATTACATACAAGTTTAATCCATTTATGGAAAAAGTGAAATAGTTATTTTTGAAAAGTTAAGCTTTATGTCCAATTGAAAATCCAACAAGTACAGATCAAATCTAATTGGCACAAGATTATGAGCATAACACACTGATCAAGGAGGAGCTTTGCAGCATGTTATGAGGGCCTCTACCTTCCTAAACCTCAACTTGACATTTTCTTGCTTAAGTGTTAAGAAACATCCCATATCACAACATAACTTTCATCTCAGCATTAGAACACTGAAGCAAATATTGTATACACATTCTAGTCATCCTAACCAAGCTGAAGCACGACCCTAAGACCACCAATACCTCCCCATTGCCAAAATCACTCTCAAACTGCAAAAACAGAGCAACCTCTGCAGATTGAGTTCCAACTCTTAATCCTTTCAAGCATTCTTGCCCAAACCACTTCAGACACCTTCCCTACCATCAATCCAAACTATCCAAAGCATTAGAAGCAACCTGTAACTCCTCTAATCCTGTTGGCCATTTTCACTTTTCTGATTTGCAGGTGAAGTGCTATAGCACGATTCAAAAGGTTTCAAGACAAAGTAAAGCTTGGAATAGCATCCCTGGACATCAAGGAAGCTATACCAATCATCACCTTGCACTGAAAGCTTCTCCATTGCCAGATAGAACTTCAACTGAACAGGTAAGTTCATGAACTCGTATCTCTCTTATTAGGCATTGTTAGCTTTAGGTTTGTGAAGAGAATATGTCACATTCATAACCCTGAACATGCCCATGTAATTAGATTTCATTTATATTATGTGTGCTGCAAGAATTTTGAGTCTGAACATGGCAGAAAACTTAGGTCAGGATTTGGGAATGTCAAAATTTCTCTCATTTCTGAGAGTTAGGATGAGTTTTTTATATATTTAGAATCGTGATTCAATGCTTAACATTTCTTATGTTGGAAGTTTGTGCAAAAGATCAAAGAATCCAGGTGTTTGAATTGGAAGTACAGGCGCGCGTTTTTTGAACGTTTTTGTTCAGAGGTTGAAGAAGAAGCTTCATGGGCTGGGCTTGCTTCTGATTTTCTTTTCACACCATATTTTTGGTTTTGCACCCCCCGAGCCCATTTTATTTATTTGCTTGATTTGTTGACTTTTCTTTTTTCATTTTGACTCATTTATTTTTTCTAACAATATTAAAAATATAAAAATAATTTTTTACACCATTTTTATATTTTTTAGGTATTTATTTGCTTATATGGACATTTGTACATAAATATATATATATATATATATATATATATATATATATATATATATATATATATATATATATATATATATATATATATATATATATATATATATATATATATATATATATATATATATATATATATATATATATATATATATATATATATATATATATATATATATATATATATATATATATATATATATATATATATATATATATATATATATTTATATATATTTATTAGCATATTTAGGTTAAAATACAAAAATACCTATATTTTTTATTTTATTAATATTTGACACAAAAAAATACTTTTTATAAATATACTTCATTTTATTTTATTTTTGTACATAATAAACAAATACTTGTATAAATTAAATAATATATATATTACTTAATAAAAATTAGGGTTTTACCCTTAAAATACAAAAAAAAAAAACTCCAAAATAATACTTTTTTATTTTTATTTATTTGACATAAATAATACTTTTTTTCATACATATAAAAACCCTTTTTTGCATTTTGCATCTTTATTGTATTTTCCATTTAATTTATGCAATCAATTATTTGTAAATATTCCAAAAATGATGTAATAGCTAGGTTTAATTTCTTTGTCTAAATATCCCCCCATTTGAATATTTGTACCCCCCTTCCCATATTGTGTTGTAATAGTGTAGGAATTTTACTTTTCGCACTTTAAACGCTTTCTAAATATACCATGCTAGAATTAGGGTTTGTATGCAGATAAAAAGAACAAAATAGTTTGACCTAATCTCAAGATAATCAAAGCATGAAAATGGACAACACATCTCACACTTGCACCCCTAGGGTATTCCACTTATTGCCTTCAAATAATTGGGCCATGTTGCATGTTAGGTTTCTTTGGGCAAAAACAAATATAAAATCAAATGATCATAGTCCCTCGATGACGCTTTCGAAAAGTTGCCTAAAATGATCAAGTCCCTTTCAAAGAAAAATTTCCCAAAGACACTTAGCACTATTGCAATTATGGTCTAAACGATGACCCGCGCCCGTCCCTTTCACCTCATAATACAAGATTGTCTACCAAATGCAATGGTGGAACAAAATTGTCAAAAGGGTTAAAACATAGCATAAATCTTTGAGAACTTTTAGGGTAGATGGCTCTTAAGTACTTGTCAATTTGCAAAAGAAAACACTTGCCTATTTTCAAACCACACTTCACAAACACTTTCAAAAAACCTTGAAACATCTTTTCAAAAAGACAAACACCTTTTGTAAAACATTCGAGTAAAGAATTGTTACAAGGGTAGCCTAGACAAGGCATCTTTTTCAAAACATTTTCAAAAGCCACACAAAGCACCATTTCAAACAATTGAAAACCAAGGCAAGTTGATCTAAGCAAGTACCTAAGAGCCCATGGATAACCATGGATAGAAAGGGTGCTAATACCTTCCCTTTCTATAATCTACTCCCCGAACCCAAGAAAAATCTCAAAGGTTTTTTGCTGTGCTTTTTAAACCTTTCCTTAGGATAAAATAAAAAGTCGGTGGCGACTCTTGCTCAACCGAAACATTTGCGAAAACAAACGCAAAACTCACAGTCAGTTCTCCCACCGTATCACAGAACTGGCGACTCTGCTGGGGAGTATTTTAAAAGTGGAGTAACCTTAGGGTTTAGATCACCCTCTTGCATGATTAATTGTTTGACTTGATTGCTTTATATCTTGGCTCTCTTGTTTGGGTTTGCAATCCTACACCCGGATTTTGGGAAACATTTCATAGATAGCAATACGTTGTGGAAACTGTGCGGGGTATACCGACACGGTCGAAGCAATAGCTATATTAGTGCGACATATTTGTGAGTACCGGTAACCCTTGAGTTCAATCAAGGAGAGTACGGGGCCGCTGAGTGATGTCACTAAGCACTAATGACCTAGAACCTTACTTGACCATCTTGGCCTTTTATTAGGGGTAGTGAGATGACCGGCTTTGGTGCAGTCCGAAGTTGGTAGATACTCGATACTACACTCATTGAGGGTTGTTTTCTTGGAATATTTTGGTCGCTAGTTAAGTGGCTAAACCAAAACAATGAACAATGAAAACAATCCAGTGATATTGAGCTCCTTAGAACCCAGTTACTATTTATAGGACAGGTTTTTAAGCCAACTACACTCAAGAGGGTACTTACCTATGAAACCCCATGCAAGCCTGAAACTAGGGTTTGGTGTGATTTGCTTGTACATATGTTTTGTGCATACATCATAAACATCATGAAGCATCATATGCATTCACTAACCATTTCAAGGGTTTGGATCTTCATCTTTGTTCTTGTTTTGTAGGTCATGGAAATTCCTCGCAGAAACACCATTCAAGTCAACCTTGTGAGAATCTCTCCTCAACTCAAGGAGCTCGCCTCAAGAATTCCGGAAAACTCATCCTTCAGTGAAAGACATGGTAGACTGCTCAGCCTAGTCAACACCAACATTGAAGAAGACATGATGAAAGTGCTATTCCAGTTCTTTGACCCTCTTCACCACTGTTTCACTTTCCCTGATTACCAGTTGGTGCCCACTCTGGAGGAGTTTTCTCAACTCCTAAGAATCCCTATCCTTAATCAACTACCCTTCAACGGTACGGAAAAGGAACCAAAGCTGGAAGATGTTGCTCGAGCATTACATCTACAACCATCCGACATCAAGGGGCATTGGGAAACCAGAAGCGGCGTCAAAGGATTCTTAGCAAAATTATTGTTTGAGAAGGCACAAGAATGTTGGAATTCATTGGACCTACAAGCCTTTGAAGAAATTGTGGCACTCCTTATCTATGGGTTGGTCTTGTTCCCAAATCCTGACCAATTGGTAGATGACAACGCCGTCAAAATCTTCTTGTCCAGAAACCCAATACCAACATTGCTTGGGGACATTCTTCACTCATTTTACACACGAACAATGAGAAAGAGGGGTGTTCTCATGTGCTGTACTCCTCTCCTTGCAAGGTGGTTTATTTCGCACCTTCCACAATCTGTCCTGAAGAATGACCAAGGCTCAAGGTGGTCCCAACGGTTGATGACTCTTACTCACTCGGATGTACATTGGTGTTCTCGGTCCAGAGAAAATGTCATCATCATCGATCGTTGTGGAGAATTCCCTAATGTTCCTTTACTTGGAATTAGAGGAGGTATCACCTACAACCCTTGCCTAGCTTTGAGGCAATTTGGATATGCACGGAGGGATGGCCCTCATGACATGTTGATTCCTGACCTAGTTTTTGACTTCGACAACGATGCGCAAGGACTTCGCCAAAGATTCATCAGAGCTTGGGGGAGGCCCAACAAGGTTGATAGCAAGACTCTGGGACACAAGAACTCCATCCCTCTTGAGCCTTATCTCAAGTGGGTACGAGCCCGAGCCCAAAGTCTAATGATGCCTTATCCTCATGTACTCCCTGTGATTAAAGAGCCCGTCAAGGAAGGAGAGGTTCCCTACACCATCCTACATCCTGACATGCCTACATCGTGGGAGGAAATGCAGAAAAGTTGGATTCAGCTCAAGGAGGAACGGAATACTTTTGAAGCTAGCTTCTACGCCAGTGAGAAGAAGGTTCTAGAGCTTACCCTCCGACTCTATGAGCAAGAGGCCCTCAACACCTACATCGCACCAAAGAGGATGCGCAATGTCTTTTTGCCTTGAGAAGTTATTTTGTAATATTTGGCCCATGGGGCATTTATGTACTAACAAATTTCTTCTTATTAATATGACGTGTGTTCTTCTTTGTCTGAAACAATTTTGAATGTCCTAAATCCTTGAATGCATTGCATACATAAGCATACCATTCATCATGTGCATAAGCAGGTCTCACACCAGGTTTCCTTATCTGTCTGCTGTTTATTTCAGTAGGATGGATCTCGAGCAAACAGTCAAAGACCTACAAGCTCAGAATGCACAGTTCCAACAACTCCTGACGACCTTGGCTAAAGGTCAGGAGGATCTCAAGACCTTGCTGGGGAATAAAGACCCAGTGAAAAAGAAGAAAAAGAGACTCGGGGTGGCTACTCTGGGGAGAAGATTTGACGGAGAAGCTCGGAGAGTGCTTGAATTTCCTCCTACTTCTGATGAAGGAACCAGTAAAGGAGGTGGGGCTGCGGTACCTTCCGAGTCCGATGTGGAAGAAGAGGAGGTCGAAGAGGATGAAGATTATTCTGATCAACAATACCCTCCAGCTGATGATAAATACAAAGGTTTAGAAGACAGGTTGGCCGCCATGGAGCTACAGAGAGTACCAGGTTTGGATTTTGAAGACTTGGGTTTGGTTGCCGGGATTGTGATTCCCCCAAAGTTCAAGGTGCCAGTGTTTGTGAGGTATGATGGGTTGTCCTGTCCAAAAATGCATCTCAGGTCCTACGTGAGAAAGATTCAACCCTATAAGGCAGATAAAAACCTGTGGATACATTTCTTTCAAGACAACCTTTCTGGGGCTCAATTGGAGTGGTTTTATCAGCTAGAGGGAACCAGCGTCAGAAATTGGGAAGATTTGGCCACCGCTTTCTACAAACAATACCAGTATAATTCTGACCTTGCTCCTACTCGTACCCAACTTCAGGGTATGTCACTAGGAACAGGCGAAGGATTCAAAGAATACGCGCAAAAATGGAGAGATTTGGCTGGCAGGGTGCAGCCTCCTTTAACCGACCGCAAACTTGTTGATATGTTTCTTGGGACCCTATCTGGGCCATTTTACAATCATCTAATTGGTAACTCTTCCGCGGGGTTTACCGATTTGATCTTAACAGGCGAAAGAATAGAGGCTGGCATCAGATCAGGAAAGATTCAGAAGGGTGTTGCTGCAAGTGTTGAGAATAAGCCTTTTAAGAAGGAGACAGCTGTGGTATATTCTCAGAGAAGAGCAGGGAAGACGGAGCGTCGGCCAACTGTGGGGGCCGTAATGATTCAAAACACTTCAAGTGAGCAGCCTCGCTATAACCAGTCCAGACCAAATCAACAACAGGTGGAACGGCCACAACGGCAGTTCACCCGCATTAATATGACTCCAGCGCAAGTGCTTCCCCATCTGTTGAAGTTGAATCTCGCCACCATCAAGGAGGCACCAAAGAATGTGAATACGTCCTCTCCGCATTATCATGCTAATGCTAAATGCGCCTACCATTCAGACAGTGTTGGGCACGACACCAATGATTGTTGGGCACTCAAGCACAAAATCTAAGACCTGATATAGGCGAAGGAGGTGGAGTTCGACGCTCTGGAGAAGCCTAATGTGATATCTGCACCCATGCCGAAGCACGGCCGAAATGTCAATGCCATTGAAGAAGATTTGTATGTTGCTGATGTTAATGATCTGGTAACTCCTTTGTTAACCATTAAGCTGAATCTGTTAAGGGCCGGGATCTTCCCGGGATGTAAAGAAGACTGCTATTTTTGTTACTCTCTGCCGTTTGATTGTCCTTTACTGAAGAAAGGCATCCAAGGCCTTATGGATAGTCGACAAATTTTGTTTGAAAAAGTTTCTGCTGTTCCAGTTCATACTGAAGATGTCTCAATCATAACCATTCACGCCAATCTTTCCAAGGCCGTCAAAAAGCCTGTTAAGATTACGCCAGCTACGAAATCTGTTCCTTTGAAGATAACAATGCCAGAGCATGTCCCCTATGTTTCTGAGAAGTCGATACCATGGAACTACGGCGGCGACGTCTACTACCATGGTATTAAACAAATCGAAATAATTGAAGAAAGTTCGGATGATGAAGAAGCCAGCATTAGCAACATTGCAGGCACTAGCAAAATCACCAGGAGCGGGAGAATATTTTCTCCAGAGATTGCCCCTCCAAGAGCAATCTTTGGACCCTCATTAGCTGATAAGGTCATCCCTGCACCAATAAAACTCTCTTCTAGACCCCCTCTGATTGAGGATGTTGTTGTTCATAGTGCTGTCTCTCCTACCGCTGCTGACAAAGGTAAGGGAATCCAAGATGAGCTCGTCAGGACGAGGGCTCAACCCTTGGTCATCCCGGAAACCTCCAAGAAGGAAATGGATGAGATTTTGAGGATAATCAAAAGAAGTGATTACGATGTGGTAGAACAGCTGGGGAAAACCCCCTCAAAGATCTCCATGCTGGCGCTGCTACTTTGCTCAGAAGCGCACGCTAAAGCCCTGATAAAATTCCTGAAGGTAGCCCATGTGCCCCAGGAAACCTCTGCGGATCAATTTCAAAATTGCGTGGCTAGCCTGACCGCGGACAATGGATTAGGTTTCTCTGATGCCGACCTAACTCCTAAAGGTAGAAACCACAATGATGCTTTGCACATTTCAGTCGAGTGTCGAGGAACCACTCTCGCACATGTCTTGGTCGATACTGGTTCGTCGCTGAATGTATTTCCTAAGAAGGCCTTGGACCGACTAGATTGTGAAGGGTTGGAATTGAAGCCGAGTGATATTGTTGTCAGAGCTTTCGATGGTTCGAAGAGAATGGTACATGGGGAGGTTGAAATTCCCATCAAGATAGGCACTGAGGTGTTTAAATCTACTTTCTATGTGATGGACATCCGTCCGTCATACTCTTGCTTGCTGGGTAGGCCTTGGATACATCATGCTGGGGCAGTCACCTCCTCCCTGCATCAGATGTTGAAGTATCCTGTCAAGGGAAAGATCATTATTGTCCATGGTGAAGAAGAGTACATGATTAGCCACTTGAATTCCTTCCGATATGTGGAGGTTGAAGGGGAGTTCATTGAAACGCCTTTTCAGCATTTCGAAGAAGTCCTTCCTGAAATAGCAGTATCAAAGTTGGCAGCTGAGACACCAAGGCAGATGGCCAGGATGGCATCTCTGGAGGACTCAAGGGCCGCAATAAAGGAAGGGAAGAATTCAGCATGGGGGGAGTTACCTGACATTCCACATAAGACAGACAAATTTGGATTAGGGTTCACTACCGCAGGCCAGAAAGCTATGCGCCGTGCGAAGATTGAAAGGGCGCAGTCAAAATTTCTCCCTACGGAATCAACGCTTTAGAGGATGAAGACAAAGAGAGCAACATCGAAGAGTGGATCTACCCAACTGTCAAAGGAGGATTGAGCAACTGGGAGGCAAAGGACTTTGTCCCCATCACTTTTATTCATCAGTAATTTATCTGTTAAACATTTCCTATTTGGTCTGTAATATTTTCAAACAATCCGTACACTATCTTTTCGCCTCATGCCTTGCCCGGGGCATGTAGGTCCACTTGTAAGGGTTTTGATTATTTTTCATATCCATATGCCATGTTTAATGATTCATTGGACGTTTTTCATTTGATAAATTGCTTGTGTTCATTTTCTTTCCTTTTGCATTTTTTGTTTAAGGATGGCTATCCCTTACACACACCCACACTCACCAATGCAGGTATCCATCCACTCCGGATTCCATGGGTGACTATTCTGCTATATCCTTCAATAACTCTGAAGATCTGGTCAATCAAGCCGAGTATGAAGATGACGAAGGTTGTGAAGTACCAGGGGAACTAGCCAGACTTCTACAGCAAGAGGAAAGGGCCATCTTACCTCATGAAGAGTCATTGGAAACTGTCAACTTAGGGACCGAGGAAGACCGAAAGGAGGTACAAGTGGGTGCAAATCTGGAACCAAGAGTCAAGGAACGCCTGATACAGTTGTTGAATGAATATGTTGAAATCTTCTCTTGGTCTTATAAAGACATGCCGGGTTTAGACACAGACATCGTGGTTCATCGTCTCCCCACAAGAGAAGACTGTCCACCGATCAAGTAAAAAGTTCGCCGAATGAGGCCTGACATGTCTGAAAAGATCAAGGCAGAAGTAATGAAGCAATTTGACGCTGGCTTTCTGGCTGTTACGTCCTATCCTCAATGGGTCGCTAACATCGTGCCAGTACCTAAGAAAGATGGCAAAGTCAGGATGTGTGTGGACTACCGGGATTTGAATAGGGCCAGCCCCAAAGATGATTTCCCGCTACCTCATATTGACATTTTGATCGACAATACAGCTCAGCACAAAGTGTTTTCCTTCATGGATGGATTCTCGGGCTACAATCAAATCAAAATGGCCCCCGAGGATATGGAGAAAACAACTTTTGTCACGCAATGGGGCACTTTCTGTTACAAGGTGATGTCGTTCGGACTGAAGAACGCAGGGGCAACTTATCAACGCGCCATGGTAGCTTTGTTTCACGATATGATACATCATGAAATCGAAGTTTACGTAGACGATATGATAGCTCGGTCACAAACAGAGGAAGAGCACCTTGAACATCTAGAGAAGCTGTTTGCCAGATTGAAAGAATACAAGCTCAGGCTGAATCCAAGTAAATGCACTTTTGGAGTTAGGTCTGGTAAACTCCTAGGATTCATTGTAAGTAACAAAGGCATTGAAGTCGATCCAGCAAAAGTAAAAGCAATACAAGAGATGCCTTCTCCCCGTACTGAAAAGGAGGTTAGAGGGTTCTTGGGGCGCTTGAACTACATTGCCAGATTCATCTCGCATCTGACTTCTACCTGTGAGCCAATTTTCAAACTCTTGAAGAAAGATCAGGTAGTTGAATGGAACGGCGATTGCCAAGCTGCTTTTGATAGAATCAAGGAGTATTTGCTAGAACCTCCTATTCTGATGCCACCCGTCGAAGGAAGACCATTGATCATGTATTTGACCGTCTTGGATAACTCAATGGGGTGTGTTTTGGGCCAGCATGACGAGTCTGGTCGAAAAGAGCATGCTATTTATTACCTTAGCAAAAAGTTTACCGACTGTGAGACTCGCTACTCACTGCTCGAGAAAACTTGCTGCGCTTTGGTATGGGTTGCTCGCCGACTAAGGCAATATATGTTGACTCATACTACCTTGTTTATTTCCAAAATGGATCCTATCAAGTATATCTTCGAAAAGCCCGCTTTATCTAGAAGGATAGCCAGATGGCAAATGATCTTAACTGAGTATGACATCCAGTACACCACCCAAAAAGCTATAAAAGGGAGTGTACTAGCTGACCATCTGGCTCATCAAGCTATCGAAGACTATCAACCCATGAGATTTGACTTCCCAGACGAGGACATCATGAATTTGGACAACATTGAAGATGACGGACCGTATGACGGACCCAAAAAGGGATCTCGATGGACCCTGTACTTTGATGGTGCTTCAAATGCACTTGGAAACGGTATTGGCGCAGTACTCATTTCTCCGGAAGGTTGTCACACACCTTTCACGGCCCGACTTTGCTTCAGCTGCACAAACAACATGGCTGAGTATGAAGCTTGCATCTTTGGTCTCAAGGCTGCTATAGACTTGGGGATCAAATCTTTGATCGTATTTGGGGACTCGACTTTGGTCATCAGCCAAATCAAAGGAGAGTGGGATACCAGGCATCCTAATCTTATCCCATACAAAGAACATGTCCTGACATTGTTGCCTCATTTCGAGCAAATTACCTTCGAGCATTTCCCGCGAGAAGAGAATCAGCTAGCAGATGCTCTAGCCACAATGTCCTCCATGTTTAAACTCAACTGGGATAACGAGGCTCCCCAAATCACCATCGAGCGAATTGATGAACCTGCGCATTGTCACGAGATTAATGCCGAAGAAGTAGTGGAACAACCTTGGTTCCATGAAATCAAAAGGTATCTCGAGACTAGAGATTATCCCGAAGGAGCTTCCGTAAATGACAAGAAGTTCTTAAGGAAATTCGCTGCTAAATTCTTCCTGAGCAACGGCATCCTTTACAAACGAAGCCATGATTGTGTATTACTCCGATGCATAGACAAAGCTGAGGCAGAGCTGATCATGACTGATATCCACAGCAGCACATTTGGCACTCACTTGAGCGGGCATACAATGGCTAAGAAGATCCTAAGGGCGGGCTATTACTGGTCTACCATGGAAGCTGATTGCCATCAACATTCCCGTACCTGCCACAAACGCCAAGTTTACGCTGTTAAAGTTCATATCCCTCCGGTTCCTCTCAACGTTCTGACTGCTCCTTGGCCATTTGCAATGTGGGGCATTGACATGATTGGAGAGATCAAGCCCACGGCTTCCAACGGACATCGCTTTATCCTGGTTGCCATTGACTATTTCACCAAATGGGTCGAAGCAGCTTCCTTCGCCTCTGTTACTAAAAATGTGGTTGCCCGCTTCATCAAGCAAAATCTCATATGTCGGTATGGTGTTCCAGACAGGATCATCACAGACAACGGTACAAATCTGAATAACACAATGATCACCGCCTTGTGCGAACAGTTCAAGATTTATCATCACAATTCATCTCCCTATCGGCCGAAGATGAACGGTGTTGTTGAAGCTGCGAACAAAAACATTAAGAAGATCATTCAGAAAATGACAGTCACTTACAAAGACTGGCATGAGATGTTACCGTTTGCTCTGCATGGATACCGTACGACGACACGTACTTCAACCGGGGCAACCCCATTTTCTTTAGTTTATGGCATGGAAGCTGTTTTGCCTATGGAAGTCCAGATTCCTTCTCTAAGGATTATGAAGGATGCAGGTTTGAATGAAGATGATTGGATGCAGACCCGACTTGATCAACTCAATTTGATCGACGAAAAGCGACTCGCTGCTATATGCCATGGTCAGACGTATCAAAAACGGATGATCAACGCCTTCAATAAGAAAGTCAGACGTCAAGTGTATCAAGTCGGAGATCTCGTAATCAAGCGGATTATCTTACCGCAAAGTGATCCCAGGGGCAAATGGACTCCTACATATGAAGGACCATTTGTGATCAAGAGCATATTTTCTGGTGGTGCAATGATTCTGACCACCATGGACGGCGATGATTTGCCGCACCCTGCGAACGCAGACATAGTCAAAAGATACTAAGCATAAAATAACCCGACAAGTCGAAAACCTGAAAGGGAGGCTTGGGCAAAAATGGGCATCCCGGTGAACCGAAAACCCGAAAGGGCGGTTCAGGCAAAAATTAGGGATAAAAACAAAAAAATCTGTACACCCGGCAAGTCGAAAACCCGAAAGGGCGGCTTGGGCAAAAAGGGGTTTCCCGGTGGATCGAAAACCCGAAAGGGCGATTCAGGCAAAAGTTAGGGAATCAAAGCATATGACTATGTCTCGTCGGATCACTTCAGAAGACAATCTCTTCATCAACCAGTTCCAGGCTTCTGATCAATCCAGTCATCGGAAAACGAAGCATTGAATGGACAGATATTCAGGGTTGTGAAAGCTATAGCAGAATGGAATCTCATGGAATTATTTCACATAGCCATCTTTATTTTTGTAAATTTTTCAAATATTTACGACAAAATCCTCTTACTAGGATGATTGTCTCCTTTGTACAAACATACTCAGAGAAAGCTAAATACAAATACTTTTCCCAGAAATTTGTGTCGTTTCCTTTTTCTTTTCTCTTGCACTATTTGTTTATTTTTGAGAAACGTCCAATGTTTTGTTAGATAGGCATATGCATTTGAAACATAATCATTTCCTTATGAGTCAAGAAAGAGGATTACCGATAGGTTGAAGGCGCAGTTGGATATCTTGATACCCTTTCAAAGGAAACCCCCAGGAGATTTGGAATCCATATCCCTAGCAAGTCTTGAAGCTTATCCCCAGTAGATTCTGGAAGTTTATCCCCTGCAGAGTACGGACGTCTCTCCCGGGTTTTGTTCAAAGTTATTCCTCACAAGGGCTTATAACTGGGTTATCCTCAGCTTATTGCTACGGAAGATCGCACCCGCCAAAATTCTTCCTATCCCCAGCGGAGTTCATCAGAGTTCCCGAACTTAACTTATCAATACAATCCCCAGAGGAGGTTGTCTTTGTACATCCCCAGCCAGAGAATCCTCCGGAATTCAATTCCCCTCAGAATTTAAGTTTCAATCCCCAGCGAAGCCAGACTAATGAACCTTTTCCCCACAGAGTTTTGGGAAAGCAAACCTTGAGTTCCCCAGTAAAGTCGCCAGAGATACTTCCCTCCAAACTGAAGATTCTCAGTCTTACCTCCCCAGCATGAGTCTATTAGATTGGAACTCCCCAGTAGACGTCATCGGGAATTCCCCCGAAGATTGGTATGCAACCCAGGCTCTTTATTCTCCAGCAGCAACCAGGAATTATTCTTCCCGGCAGCAGTCAAGATACTTTTCAGCCATCTCGGGTTCATCTATCCTTTGCAAGATAGCTCATCAGCTTACATGCGCATTCATTTACATTCATATCATATAACATACATTGTATCATGCATCATGACATTGCATATAACTAACTCTTTACCTTTTCAGGTAAGATCTGTCGAAAGACTAAAATCATTATCTTCCGAGATTTCTTTTCAGGAATAGTTCAGATGTGACCCAGACATGGCAACATTCTAATGCTTATTCCAGATTTATCCAGATGCAGTTTTACACGAGCTCATCATCAGGGAACCCTACACCGGTTCTTGCTCCACATTCAAGATTTCTGAAAACAGTTCACGGGTTCTCCAAGTAACGGATGTTAACCTATCGCTTGTTCAGTTTCTTCTCAAGACTTCTGAAAACAGTCTATGGATTCTTCCCAACAACGGATGTTAATCTATCACTTGTTCAGATGCAACCTTTGAAAACAGTTTACGGACGCTTCCCAACAACGGATGCTGCTCTATTGCTTATTCAACTTCAAGATTTCTGAAAACAGTTCACGGGTTCTCCAAGTAACGGATGTTGACCTATCACTTGTTCAGTTTCTTCTCAAGACTTCTGAAAACAGTCTATGGATTCTTCCCAACAACGGATGTTAATCTATCACTTGTTCAAATGCAACCTTTGAAAACAGTTTACGGACGCTTCCCAACAACGGATGTCGCTCTATTGCTTATTCAACTTCAAGATTTCTGAAAACATTTCACGGGTTCTCCAAGTAACGGATGTTAACCTATCACTTGTTCAGTTTCTTCTCAAGATTTTTTTGAAAACAGCTTACGGATTCCTCCCAACAACGGATGTCAATCTATTGCTTATTCATATCCCCAGTTCAGAGATGGTCGCAAGCATGGACACCTTCCTGATACTCATTCCAGATGGCATCTTTAAGCCCATCCCCGACAAGATTTCTGTCACTCTTCCAGATGGCATCGTTAAGCCCATCTCCAAATGGCATCTTTAAGCCCATTCCCGCATCCATTACTTTGACGAGTGCAAATTTAAGGGCACTCTAGTGTCCAATCTCCTTTTACCCTCGAGTCACGAAAGGCAAACTTGCCAATCTAACTCTTCGGATTCAAGAAGATTGAACAGGGGCAACTGTTGTACCCCAAAATTTTCCCTCCCATTTCTCATTGATTTCTCACCACAAAACCTTTGAAGATCAAGATCCAGTTAGGGTTTCATCTGCTCAAGACTTCTCCTTGCACTGTGGGCCCAAATTAGGGTTTGTGTTTGCACAAAGATGTTTTGACCTAAAATGCCTAAGATGAATTTCTTGCTTCATATTGGACTCCCAAGTTTATCCATATCAAGTTTCAAGTCTTGATTCCAAGTTTTGCCCAGTCAATTGGACAGTTGACCTAGAAATCAACTGTATTGGGGAAAAAGTCAATTGTGACCAATTGACAGTCAAATCTCATGAAAATTGACCCACATCAACATTATGAACTCATATGAACCATTTGATCAATTTTGGATCACAATTCCACAAGAAATTTGATCAGATCACCAAAAGGGCAAAATGGTCATTTTTAGGGTTTTGACTGCACAAAGACAATTTTTGACTGTTTGACCTAGCCAATGGCAAACCAAGCTCACATATGGACTCAAGGACCCCATGGAATTATCTTGACATGCTCAACAAGTTCAAAAGATCCCAAATGCACAAGATTGACAGTTGAATTTCTCAGTCAATTGATCAATTTTGACTGTATACTGAAAAGTCAAACTTTGACTTTTTGGTCAAAATCAAGGGTCAAGATTCATTTTTCATTAAAACATGCCAAATCATGAAACTTGTTCACCAAGAAATCAAAAATTGCAAATTAGGGTTTGAAATGAGAATTTTTCATAACTTAGAATTTTTCTAAGTTATGAAAAACCCTAATTTTTTCCCAACTTTGCCCCACTTTCTCACCAAGATTCATTTGGATTCAAGCAAAAGTCAAAACATGAAAGTTGTAGCTTGTTGCATAATCTACAACTTTGATTCACAAAGTTTTCCCAAATGAGGCTTGTATCTCAAGTTACAGTTTTTGGAATAAGGGTACTAAACCATTCTTAACTTAGTGAAATTTCAACCTATTTTGGCAAGGTTTTCTACCTAACTTCAAGGCCATTTTCCATACACTTCCACTTGGAATTTCAATTTTCATTTCAAAGATGGATTGTAGTACACATTCCAAGCTTTCCAAAATGTCCAAGAACTCATCAAACAACCTCATAACTTGAGAGATTCGAATTTTGCAATATGGCGAAAACTCACTTTTGAATTGGTCATGTACATGTTCATAACTTATGCCATTTTCAAGTCAGCTTGGTTTGTGCTACATTACAGGCCCTTAAACCATCCAACACTCATAAATTTAATGCCAAACCTTTATGCCAAAGTGTTGTTCTATGAGTTTAAGCATTACATACAAGTTTAATCCATTTATGGAAAAAGTGAAATAGCTATTTTTGAAAAGTTAAGCTTTATGTCCAATTGAAAATCCAACAAGTACAGATCAAATCTAATTGGCACAAGATTATGAGCATAACACACTGATCAAGGAGGAGCTTTGCAGCATGTTATGAGGGCCTCTACCTTCCTAAACCTCAACTTGACATTTTCTTGCTTAAGTGTTAAGAAACATCCCATATCACAACATAACTTTCATCTCAGCATTAGAACACTGAAGCAAATATTGTATACACATTCTAGTCATCCTAACCAAGCTGAAGCACGACCCTAAGACCACCAATACCTCCCCATTGCCAAAATCACTCTCAAACTGCAAAAACAGAGCAACCTCTGCAGATTGAGTTCCAACTCTTAATCCTTTCAAGCATTCTTGCCCAAACCACTTCAGACACCTTCCCTACCATCAATCCAAACTATCCAAAGCATTAGAAGCAACCTGTAACTCCTCTAATCCTGTTGGCCATTTTCACTTTTCTGATTTGCAGGTGAAGTGCTATAGCACGATTCAAAAGGTTTCAAGACAAAGTAAAGCTTGGAATAGCATCCCTGGACATCAAGGAAGCTATACCAATCATCACCTTGCACTGAAAGCTTCTCCATTGCCAGATAGAACTTCAACTGAACAGGTAAGTTCATGAACTCGTATCTCTCTTATTAGGCATTGTTAGCTTTAGGTTTGTGAAGAGAATATGTCACATTCATAGCCCTGAACATGCCCATGTAATTAGATTTCATTTATATTATGTGTGATGCAAGAATTTTGAGTCTGAACATGGCAGAAAACTTAGGTCAGGATTTGGGAATGTCAAAATCCTCTCTCATTTCTGAGAGTTAGGATGAGTTTTTTATATATTTAGAATCGTGATTCAATGCTTAACATTTCTTATGTTGGAAGTTTGTGCAAAAGATCAAAGAATCCAGGTGTTTGAATTGGAAGTACAGGCGCGCGTTTTTTGAACGTTTTTGTTCAGAGGTTGAAGAAGAAGCTTCATGGGCTGGGCTTGCTTCTGATTTTCTTTTCACACCATATTTTTGGTTTTGCACCCCCCGAGCCCATTTTATTTATTTGCTTGATTTGTTGACTTTTCTTTTTTCATTTTGACTCATTTATTTTTTCTAACAATATTAAAAATATAAAAATAATTTTTTACACCATTTTTATATTTTTTAGGTATTTATTTGCTTATATGGACATTTGTACATAAATATATATATATTATTTAGAATAGATAGGAAAAATAATGCAAATATACTTTATTTTCTGATTTTTTATTACATTTTCCTTTTTGAAAATATTTTATGCAAAATATACTTTTTTTATAAATATTAAATATTATTATTTTTTATATATAATACATATTTAGAAATATATATATATATATATATATATATATATATATATATATATATATATATATATATATATATATATATATATATATATATATATATATATATATATATATATATATATATATATATATATATATATATATATATATATATATATATATATATATATATATATATATATATATATATATATATATATATATATATATATATATATATATATATATATATATATATATATATATATATATATATATTAGCATATTTAGGTTAAAATACAAAAATACCTATATTTTTTATTTTATTAATATTTGACACAAAAAAATACTTTTTATAAATATACTTCATTTTATTTTATTTTTGTACATAATAAACAAATACTTGTATAAATTAAATAATATATATATTACTTAATAAAAATTAGGGTTTTACCCTTAAAATACAAAAAAAAAAAACTCCAAAATAATACTTTTTTATTTTTATTTATTTGACATAAATAATAATTTTTTTCATACATATAAAAACCCTTTTTTGCATTTTGCATCTTTATTGTATTTTCCATTTAATTTATGCAATCAATTATTTGTAAATATTCCAAAAATGATGTAATAGCTAGGTTTAATTTCTTTGTCTAAATATCCCCCCATTTGAATACTTGTACCCCCCCTTCCCATATTGTGTTGTAATAGTGTAGGAATTTTACTTTTCGCACTTTAAACGCTTTCTAAATATACCATGCTAGAATTAGGGTTTGTATGCAGATAAAAAGAACAAAATAGTTTGACCTAATCTCAAGATAATCAAAGAATGAAAATGGACAACACATCTCACACTTGCACCCCTAGGGTATTCCACTTGTTGCCTTCAAATAATTGGGCCATGTTGCATGTTAGGTTTCTTTGGGCAAAAACAAATACAAAATCAAATGATCATAGTCCCTCGATGACGCTTTCGAAAAGTTGCCTAAAATGATCAAGTCCTTTCAAAGAAAAATTGCCCAAAGACACTTAGCACTATTGCAATTATGGTCTAAACGATGACTCGCGCCCGTCCCTTTCACCTCCTAATACAAGATTGTCCACCAAATGCAATGGTGGAACAAAATTGTCAAAAGGGTTAAAACATAGCATAAATCTTTGAGAACTTTTAGGGTAGATGGCTCTTAAGTACTTGTCAATTTTCAAAAGAAAACACTTGCCTATTTTCAAACCACACTTCACAAACACTTTCAAAACAAACTTTCAAAAAACCTTGAAACATCTTTTCAAAAAGACAAACACCTTTTGTAAAACATTCGAGTAAAGAATTGTTACAAGGGTAGCCTAAACAAGGCATCTTTTTCAAAACATTTTCAAAAGCCACACAAAGCACCATTTCAAACAATTGAAAACCAAGGCAAGTTGATCTAAGCAAGTACCTAAGAGCCCATGGATAACCATGGATAGAAAGGGTGCTAGTACCTTCCCTTTCTATAATCTACTCCCCGAACCCAAGAAAAATATCAAAGGTTTTTTGCTGTGCTTTTTAAACCTTTCCTTAGGATAAAATAAAAAGTCGGTGGCGACTCTTGCTCAACCGAAACATTTGCGAAAACAAACGCAAAACTCACAGTCAGTTCTCCCACCGTATCACAAATGTCACACAAGATGTTATGAAATTATTTTGTGAAAATTTGAGTGCTATTAATATTTCCAAAAATCCTATTCATCACAGTAGGACCAAGCACATTGACATCAGGCATCACTTCATGAGAGAACTTGTGGAGGACAAAGTCATAAAGCTTGAGCATGTTAGTACTGAGAATCAGCTTGCTGATATCTTTACAAAAGCTCTTGATGTAGCTCACTTGTAGAACTTAAGGAGGAGACTTGGGATCTGTATCTATGAATAATTATAGCAATTATTGTTGGTGTTGCATCTGTTGATGAGGATGCTAAGGATGGTGTTGCACCTAATGATCATTCTGCCAGTGCTATTAAAGTAAAAGAAGATGTTGATGCATAATAGTTGGTCGTGGAATTTTGTTTGGATCTACCTTATGATTCTGTTTATTTTGGTTTATGATTGTGTACGGGTTAAATGCCCAGGTTATTTTTAGTTTGTGCACCCTGCTACTTAAACTTTAGGTGCTTAAAATCTTTGCTGATATTGTCTACTTACCTTTGTCATATTATGACTAAAAAGCGGGAGTAGTATGATATTGAAGGTGTTGGAGATGGTACTATTGCAGAGGGGGAGAATTTATCTTGAGATAGCAGGTGTTGAGGGAGATTCCCTGCTATATGAAGAGATGTCAGACATGATGTCTTGACATCATGGTGTTGAGAACTTAGGTTCTCTATTTGTTGCAGTTGTGTTAGTAGATCAACTAACTACTAATTGTATCTCTGATTTATGTGTTTCTAACCTTGCTAATGTTTTGTTCGTTGTTGTACCTCTGATGTGTGTGTTTGACTTATTTCAAACATAATGTATGATGTTTTCTTGTGCAAGGGTTATTTGGGTGTTTTAGCCAAAATGTGCAAAAGGGGAAGATTGTTATTTCTCCGAAATTATGATTGACATACATTTTAGTAAAAACAACTTGGCAGCAACATGTTAAACAAGATGTTCCAACTTTCCGTTTCCAACATGTCAAATAAGATGTCCCAACCAGAAGGATATGACATCGCATCTCCAGCAGCTGACAGTTATGTTTCAGTTGATTTGTTAGTTACTGAATATTTAGTTAGCTTATGTGGCATTCAAGATTGACAAAATCAGAGATTCTATGTTGGTTTTCAAAGATATACAAAGTTTATAAATATGGATACATTTTAGGAAACTAATGATTGAAGACCTATTTTCTTGGAGAAGAATTTGCAGACTTTGTGCAGCCTCACTACTGCATTTTTTAAGCCCAACCTAGTCCAGAATAATGTTATAAATAAACTTGTTTATACCTAGTTTTAGGTGGAACTTACGTGTGTGTTTTATTATGGTTTTTAGAATCCTTATTGTTGGGTTATAAGTTTCTGTCAGATGTTCATAAGCTTTTAAGCATTTAACATTTGTGTGTCAGGTGCTCATAAGCTCTTAAGCATTGAGTATTTATGTGTCAATTCTCTCAAGCTTTAAGCATTGAGGATTGTGTGTCTTGGAAGATTGACTTCTTATTTTTTTGGTTCTCTACTTTGTTTAGAGTTTCTCCAATTGCTGAGTCTGATTGAAGAGGGATTTGAGGAGGGCCTCATACGTAGGTGTGTCTTAGGTAGAAGTTAAGCAAATTTTAGTGATTAAATGCGTAAATTATATACGAGTGTGTTTACTGTATGTTCTACAAATTGATATTATCTAGTTAATTTCATCCCTGACTTGGTAGCCCTCAGAGTAGGTGTTGTTGTCATTGAACTAGGTAAACATATTTGTGTGTTATTTACTTTCAACACTATTTATCTTGCTCATACATCTTGTTGTTGCATGTTGAAGTTGGATCTAGTGTCTCAACATCTCTTAGCACATCTAGGATCTGACAGCCAGAATTTCATTCTCAATGATTTCAATTGCCTCCTCTGAAGTTTTTGCCATTAAAAAACCACCCAAATTTGCATCTAATAAGAGTTTTGGTTGAGGTAGAAGACCATTGCGGAAAATGTGAATTTGTGTACCATGACTCAGACACTTCCTCAACATTGATTTATACCTCTCCCAAGCTTCATTGAGAGACTTAATTCCACCTTGTGAAAACATAGAAATTGCAGTTTTGGCTTCCATAAATCATGACTACGAAAAAAATATTTCAATAAAATTCTCCTCTAGAGCATTCCAATCCGTCATTGTTTGAGTGGGTTGGTCAAGATACCAATCCTTTTCTTTTCTAATCAAAGAATGTGGAAAGTTTCTTTTGAAGACTTGCTCTTCCTCAGCTTCTAGAGATCCCATTACACCGACAATCTCATAGAACTATGTAAGATGAGTATATCGGTCTTCTTGATTAAGACCGGTGAATGGATTAGCATACAATATTTGGAGTATGTCGGTCTTCATCTCAAAATGCCTTGTTTTAGCATTGTGAGAAAACTGAGCATTCCTCCTTGGGCTATTGGTACATGGACCTCTTAGGGGAGGTGGTGCCGGTGGATCTGTCATGACTTCTTCAAGATTTTGAATTGGTGAATAAGTAGATGTTTCTTCTCTTTATCTCATTTATTAGGATAACTTTCTCCTCCTTCTGGTTTTTCCTATTAAGTCTCTGAATAGTCCTTTCGATTTTAGCATAAAAAAGGAGTTAATTTATGGGGACACTTCCTCACAAAAACAAAAGTCTGAAACATTAGCCAAACAAGTGAAAAACAAGAGATATTATAATGTAACAAAGTATTAGTACAAGTTACTCTAAAAACAATAAAATATAACAATGCTTGTAATATCTATACGCCAATCCTCGTCAACGGCGCCATTTTGTTGAATAACTTTTGCTAGGGTAAGTATTTTGAGTAAGGGTTTATCAAATGTTTGATATCAGAAAGTTTTGATTGCATGAAAAGTAGTTAAAAACGGTAAATGTTTTGGTTTTACGGATTAAAAAGCATGTCAAGATTAGATTTCATTAACCTATTTCATACATATCCTAATCATCTAGCATGTGAACTTGTCGATGATCAGTGTAGTTGATCAGAAAAATAGCAAGTGTACTATTTCGCCTCTTGTAATAACATGGAAATTTCCATTTCCCCGAATGTCGATCTCAAGGACTACACAGAATTACCGAGTTTAAAGCGAGGTTTAATTAAACAAAACTCAATATGGGGTTTTGGTTTGGTAATTGTACTTAACAATAATTAAAAATATGTGAAGGTAAATTATGACTTTTTACTAGTATGAACATTATGCTAGGGGTGAGTGTTTGGTTTTCCCTGTAATGACCTTCGCTATTGATCTCTTCTACCAGTTCATTACCTTCAACTATCGGCCCTTTAGATTATTTTCCCTTAAGTCCTTAGTGAGAAAATCTTTAACCATTCATACTAAATCCTAAGTCCTTAGATATATATGATAGAGTCAAGCCTTTATCTTATCAAGGGTTAAATCCGGTGACTATATGGTATCCCTAGTCCTAGGGAATATCTACTATAGCCTAATCATACAAAAACCTTAACAACCGAGATCCAACTGGCTGTTAACCATAACTCAATCCTAATTGGTCCGATTAGGAAAGCATTAGAAACCTTGAACAATTAAATTGAAAGGAAACTATTATATTAAAAATCAATAATTCATAGTCAATACATTTGCAAATCAGGGACACCCCCTATCATTGGGGGGTTTATCCGCACATACTATTCAAAGAGAATTCAATAACAATAAAGATAGACATTACACAAATTAATGGTGAACTCTGATCTTCAATTGCTTCTGCTCATGAAAGGTCTTCGTTTTCCCAAAACTTGCATAGACTTCAATCTTTTGTCGTCAAATTATTCCTCGTTCCAAAAGTCCTCCTTTCTTCTTCTCACAAACATATTTTATAGTGTTAGGTCATCCCTCAGGGTTTCAAAATGTCCACAGTACCCTTAATGACCCAAGAACGTTGCAAAATCTCAAAATTAGACTTCCAGGTGCCTAGGCTGACACGGGTTGTGTCACTGGACACCGACACCCGTGTCAGCATCTGAGATCTGCGCTAGTCACAATTTTTTGTTCCAGCTAAATTAATACAGGTCGTGTCGTGTGACACGGGCGCCCATGTCGCCTTCGGTCTATCCTCCAACAATTCTTGCATCAGCTAACTTGACACGGGCCGTGTCATGTGACACGGGCGCTCGTATCGCCTTCTGCCTTGCTCGAATCTGAACTTTTTCCAAATCTCTGAATCCTGCACTTTTCTGCCCCAATTTGTCCTGTTTTATTCATTTGAACCTGAAAACACTAAAATACAAAACCAAGACATAAAATGCAGTAAAATGGAATAAAACACCATTCAATTAAAAGAAACAATGACTGAAATAAATGCATAATTCATGTGTAAAAATCACAGATCGAACTCCCCCAAACTTAAATCGTTGCTTGACCTCAAATGACCATTATAAGAACATCAAGAAAATCATAGCAGCTTGTTACTCATACGTGAGACATCCGTCCAAATTGATAAAAAAGCAGTTTGTTCGATGATCACATGACGCGGAGAGTTTTTTTTAAGAATCTTTAGAGTTTCCTCTTCAGACACCCCTCTAACTATGCTTTGTGCTTAAGTCTATTTTCTGATTTTCCTCCTTTTTCATTCAGAAAGTCAAATTATGACATGATAATTATTGATGATCATTACACGCTTAAGGCTGATCAAGAGAGATTTTTGCTCCGACACCAAATAAGAGCTTTTTCTCCTTTTAAATTCAGATGAAATTTTCAAAACTTTTCAGTTTATATATTGTCCTTAGTGGATGATGTTTGGATATCAACCCCCTTTGGGATGAATAACCTGGTGAGGGCTACCTAACTTAACGAGCCAATTTCCTTTTACCACATTTTCATCATTTGGTGCCAGCGTCATTTATTACTCAACGAATCATGCATGCATGTGAATCTAAATTATGCCAGACTGTAAAGATAAACTCCTTCAGGAGTACTTCTCAGGATTCAAGCACTATGGTACAAATCTACACGTTAGACTCATATTCGTGTCATGTTATTCCAAACTTCCTACCCTCAAACAACCATCCCTTTGTTTCTATATACTATTCTCGAACTCTACTAGAAACAAGTTCTTGAATAAAACAAAAAAATTCAAAATTTCGGCAAATTTTGGGACGGACTTCAATTCGTGGATTTACACAACACTTAGCATAAAACCAACAAACAGATCAATAGAAAAGCAGTAAAAATAAAATCAATAACCCCCCCCCCCCCCCCCAAACTTGAACTAAACATTGGCCTCAATGTTTTAGAACAAGCTCAAAGAAGGTGACTCACAGAGGGAACTGTAACACATGTTGCAGCCTCTTAGCTCTCACTAGTAAGACTCCTTTCTATTACCTGTAAATAAAACAAAAATAAAAATTAAGTTATTAAAAGCGTGGGTTTCCTCCCACGAAGCGTTATGTTTAATGTCGCATGGCTCGACGGGTCATCCCCTTATGAGGGGTATTTCCTTTTCCACACCTTATTGCTTATTTCATCCATAATCCAGATCTCATTCAGATTAAAAGTCTCAACCCATTTGTGCTTCCAACCACTTTCAACCTTCATCTTTTCAGCTCGATGTTCCTTCTTATTTCTCTTCTTTCCTTGTTGACTGCAATTATGAATTTTTACTGATGCCACCTGAAAGATTTTTCCTGAGACTTCTTCTGGTTGCGGTTTTAAACTATTGCCTTATCCGTCTATTTTTATCATTCCGACCGAAGATTTATCCTTTCCATCTTCACCTTGCTTCCTGATTTCCAACACCTTCAAGGTTATCTCCTCATCAAATGATTTCAGTGTCAGATTACCTGTATCGATATCAAAATTGCATCGGCTCGTCAGCATAAATGGTCGACCAAGAATGATAGGAGTCTCTTCATCTTCCAGTATGTCCATGATCTAAAAATCAACTGGGAAAACAAAATTGTTAATTTCTACTAAAACATCTTCAGCTATTCCAAATGACTGCTTAATGGTGTGATCGGAAAATTTCAATTTTGTCCCACTCCCGCTTATCTTCTTAATACCGAGCTTCTTGAAACTTGATAATGGCATTAAAATCACACTAGAGGAAGAATCAACCAGAACCTTCTTGAAAGCTCTGTCTTTTATTGTGCATGTTATTGCAATTGACCTGAATCCAAGTGCTTGACAGGTATTTTTCTCTCAGGAGCAATTGTACATGATTTCTCATCAATGGGTATCGATCCCTCTCCTATTGATTTCTTATTTGATAATACCTCATTCATGAATTTTTGATACAAAGGCATTTTGTCGAGTGCTTCAAAGAATGGTATGTAGATCTCTATCTTTTTGAAGATTTTGATAAATTTCTCAAAATCTTTTTCTTGTGTCCTTCTTTGCCACTCGAGGGGGATACAATAACTTGATTTTTGGTTTAGTCTTCTCTTCAACTGTCTTTACAGGTGATGCCACTTCTTCCTTTTTTTCTTGTTCTCTCTCACTTCTAGCTCTACTTCTATGATATTATCATCAAACCTCAGATTATCTTCTTTTTCTCTAGCGATTTTCTCACTCCTTGTTTTGACAGCATTTACATTCTCATGACTTTTCTGATTTTCTTGTGCTTGCAGCGCTACCTATTGTGCAATCTGCCCCATTTGAAATTCTAAATTATTTATTGCAGTTGTGGTATTTCTATTATTACTCCTTGTCTCTTCTTGAAACTGAGAGGTCTGGGCAGCCATCTTTTCAATAGCCACCTCCCACTTTTCCTTCTGAGGAGCTTGTTATTGCTGATCTTTCCAAGAGAAATTAGGATGATTCTTTCACCCAGGATTATAGGTATTAGAATATGGGTTGTTTTGCCTCAAGAATTTTATCCCCTCAATTTGTTGTGGTGTTGCAAGACATTGCACAGTATTGTGCGGTCCACTACAAATTTCACAAGCTATCTTCTATACATGTTGAACCTGAGCTGCCTGTTGAGTACCCATGTTCATTACTTTCAACTTTTTCTCTACTTCTGCAACAATGGCTTCTTAAATTTTCAGTTGCTAATTAATTTCAAACTTCAGATCAATCACTCCCTCTGGTTTGCTTACAACTCTGTCATATATCTCCAGATGCTCATTTGCAATAATTTCTTCAATAATTTTCTTCAAACCAGTGGTTATTGCAAAGTTGGCTGATCCACTGACTACTGTATCAATAAGCTGCTTTGTCTTTATTCGGAGGCCATTTACAAATATCTGCATTTGTTCAGTTTGACTCATGTTGTGCGTTGGACAGGCCACCAGTAACCTCTTGAATCTCTTGTAAGCATCACCTAGTGACTCTCCTTCTTTCTGCTTAAAATTCAAATTTCATATCTTTTGTGAATGTAAACAACAACAGGAAAGTATTCATCAAGAAAAGTCTTCTCCATCTGTTCCCAAGTGGTGATACTTCCAGCATGCAATGAGTAAAACCACTCTTTAGCATCTTCAGATAGCATGAACGGGAACATCCTTAACTTCTTGGCTTCTTCAGAGTGCCCCTCAATCTTCAAAGTAATGCTCATGGTGAGAAATATTTGCAAATGCTTATTGGCATCTTCATTCATCTTTCTGGTGAAAGATTTGTTCTCGAGCTGGAAAATAGTTGAAGGATGCATTGAAATTTTGCAACATTGACTGGTTGATTCACAATAATCAACCAACCTGCTGGAGCATTAGCTCCTCCGTAATCTCCAAGAAGTATCTCAGGTGGTGGTGGGTCTTTGTCCATTGATTTTTCCTCTTCAGACTCTAAATCAGAATGATCTGATGAACCTTCTGACTCATATCTAACTAACCGAACTTGTATACGCCTTACATGAAAAGTTCTTTCTATCTCTGCGTCAAAAGGAAATTCAACTGAGGACATTCCTCGCATGCAAAGGTTAGGAAAAATTAATAATAACAAAAATATGAAAATAAATAAAAAGAAACTTTCATTGTAGAGCAGCAAGATTTTAATTGAACTCAAATTAAACTCAATGATTAGGCAGTCCCCGGCAACGACGCCAAAAAATTGATCGGAAAAATAGCAAGTGTACTATTTTGCCTCTTGTAATAATAGGGAAATTTCCCCGAATGTCGATCTCAAGGACTACACAGATTACCGAGTTTAATGCGAGGTTCAATTAAACAAAACTCAATGTAAGGTTTTGGCTTGGTAATTGTACTTAACAATAATTAAAAATATGCGAAGGTAAATTATGACTTTTTTACTAGTATGAACATTATGCTAGGGGTGAGTGTACGGTTTTCCCTGTAATGACCTTCACTATTAATCTCTTCTACAAGTTCATTACCTTCACCTATCGACCCTTTAGATTAATTTCCCCTAAGTCCTTAGTGAGAAAACCTTTAACCATCCATCCTAAATCCTAAGTCCTTAGAAATATCTGATGAAGTCAATCCTTTATCTTATCAAGGGTTAAATCCGGTGACTATAGGGTATCCCTAGTCCTATGTGATATCTACTATAGCATAATCGTACAAAAACCTTAACGACCATGGTCCAGCTGGTTGTTAACCGTAACTCAAATCCTAATTGGTCCGATTAGGAAAGCATTGGAAACCTTGAAAAATTAAATTTAAAGGAAACTACTGCGTTAAAAATCAATAATTCATAGCCAATACATTTGCAAATCAGGGGCACCCCCTAGCATTAGGGGGTTTAGCCGCACATAATATTCAAAGAGATTTAAATAACAATAAATATAGACATTACACAAATTAATGGTGAACTCTGGTCTTCAATTGCTTCTGCTCATGAAAGGTCTTAGTTCTCCCAAAACTTGCATAGTCTTCAATCTTCTGTCGTCAAATTATTCCTCGTTCCAAAAGTCCTCCTTTCTTCTTCTCACAAACTGGTTTTTATAGCGTTAGGTCTTCCCTCAGCGATGCAAAATGTCCACAGTACCCTTAATGACCCAAGAACACAGCAAAATCTCAAAATTGGACTTCTAAACTCCTAGGCTAACATGGGTCGTGTCATCGGACACGGGAACCCGTGTCAATATCTGAGATATGCGCTAGTCACACTTTTTGGTTCCAACTAAATTGACACGAGTCGTGTCATGTGATACGGGCGCCCGTGTCGCCTTTGGTCCTTCCTCCAACAATTCATGCATCAGCTAACTTGACACGGGCCATGTCGTGTGACACGGGAGCCCGTGTCTCCTTTTGCCTTGCTCGAATCTGAACTTTCCCAAATCTCTGAATTGTGTACTTTTCAGCCCCATTTGTCCTGTTGTATTCATTTGAACCTGAAAACACTTAAACACAAAACCAAGACATAAAATGCAGTAAAATGGAATAAAACACCATTTAATTAAAAGAAATGATGCTTAAAATAAATGCATAATTCTTGTGTAAAAACCACTTATTAGTAATCACGTATTCATTTGATATTGTTTATCACTAAAGAGATATTATGACTATTATTGTGTTTATTACTAGATGATGTCTCATGCCAACAATCAACCAAATAATCTTAACACTTGATACATGTGAATATCAACTCACAAATCTATTTCTAGAGTTTGTTCATTGATAGATGATGATCTTAGGTCATGGTTTGAAAAATACCTTTCAATAGTGATTCAAATCAAAGAGACAACAATAAAAGAAAAGATTAACATCCATACTGATCATAAAGTTGTTCATATACAAAGGATCAAAAGGAATACATACTACATAGATTAACTACATCTAATCTTGACACAAGAGAAGTTTAGTTATCCATAGACATGGTAGCTTCAAATTCAAGTAAAATAAGATGATCAAGCATCAATGTTTATTTCTCGATGATTGATGCGGAACCGACTTTAATTCTTCGGTTTCTTGCCTTATACAGTGATTTGCTCTGTTTTTTCTCTCCTAAATGTGTTAACACCCACAAAATATCTCAAGGCTCGTATAAATAGAAGGGGCCAACATCGCAGACCACTCTAAGCGTGATATCTCGCGCTAAGTATGCCCCCACTTACAACTTAAACCGCCTTTGAGGGTGCTAAGCGCCAAATATCGAGCTTAACATCAAACTCTCTGCCTCCTGCTCCAATCTCTGTGCTAACACCATGCTAAGTGCGGCCTGTAGTATGCTTAGCATCCCAAAAATTTCTTGAAATCCATTTCAAAGCTATTCAATTGTCCAAACTTCAATCAAAAGCATAATCCTGCCAATTTTAGACAAAAAATTATTAACTATAAACTATTTACTTGATTAAATCAAAATACAGTTACTTACATAGAAACAAAGGGGAAACACAAGAATATGCAATAAATAGAATCGAAAAGCACCAATACATATATTAAATATTAACACATTTTGGCACATAATAGAATACCATATTGCAATATCTTACTAAGTATGTAGTAAGAGATTGTATACACCACTATCACTATGAGAATAACTTATGACACTTACATAACATAGTATGGAGAATTCTCGTGGTGGGTCAATCCAATATAAATATTACTCCTAAGATGTATACCTATGTGAAGACTTGATATCTCATATCCATGATGTTGTACCCCAAAATTTTCCTTCCCATTTTTATTCAAGACATTCTCCTAGGGTTCTTAAATGCTCAACGTTGCTCAAGAATTGATCAGACAAATTCTCCTCCTAAGCAATGGACTTACAACTAGGGTTTCACTTGTCTCAAGGAAGTTTGGGTTTCTAAGGCCTCAAATGGATTTCATGGTTTCTTATATATCTCCAAGAATTCTCATACTAAGTTTCAAGCCTTGTATCACAAGTTTGCTCAGTCAATTGCTCAGATGACTGAAAATCAACTGTATTGGACAAAAAGTTAACAGTGGTTAACATACAGTCAAACCTTAAGATTGTTGGTCAACGTCAACATTTTGAAGTCATATTCATCATTTAAATAAGGGTTGATCATGATTCATCAAGAAAACTCCCAAATCATCAAAAGTCAAAAGTTGTCAAATAAGGGTTTTCTTAAGGAGAAGTAAATTGAACTTTGACCAAGCATAACTTTCACATGTTTCATCATATTTTCCTCAAACAAAGCTTATTTTGAATTAAATTCAATTCTCTACAACTTTTTCCCTCTAAGCTCAAGTCCAAAAAATGCCTCATTTGAGAGATATGGGTCAATACATTATAGGTCATTTTAAAAGTCAACAAAAAAGCACTTTTTATCAAGGCAACTTACATCAAGATAGAGTCTTCAAATGCAAAAATGGTAAAATTAGGGATTGTAAAGGACACCTTGAGCTTTCCATAAAGTACAAGATCACATTCAAACGATGAAAATTGAGAGAGTTATAATTTGTGCAAGTTGGGAAATTTTGAGCAAATGCATGAAACCAAAAATGACCAAACTTGGAATTTTGGGCTATTGGGCTTGTGATTCAAAGTCCATGTGTGTTTTGCAGCTTATAGTGAACCTCTAAATCACTTCATACACCTATGGATTTTTTTCCTATTTATTTTGATCTTTATTAATTAAATTCAAAATAAATAAGATAAAAACAAGGACTTTTCTTACAAGGTCCAAACCCAAATGGTTTGACCTAATTGCAAGAATTATATATCTTCCTCATTCAGACAAAGGTAGCCACGAGATCCCTTGCAAAGAAACTATTCCAAAACTCAAAAAATATATAAAAAAACTAGGGCAACTTGTAAACCCTAGTTGTATCCTCTTTCCACGTAAATCAGCCATTGAATTCTCTTCCATCAACATTGTAGGGTAAGAATGGAGTATTTTTGAAGATCCAAAGGGCTGGAAACCTTCATATACGCCTTTCCGTTTTGGTTCATTGCATGATTTTCATATATTTTCTTTCATTACATTTTTATGCATACTAACTTATTTAACATGCTTCTGAGATCTCAAGGTGCAGGTTAGACTAATCGTATGACCTTCATGCTACTAGAATCACGCATCACCATGCTCACCCGGAACCATGTTATTTTTTCCATATCTCATAACCTAGCATGTTTTATCCCAAGATAATGGTCCCATTGAATTCGTGGGCCTTGATTTAGAGGGGCATGGTCCCTTTGGAATGTTAACAAGTGTTGTTTTTGCAAGTTGAAAAAACACACTCACCGGAGAAGACGATCGGAGCTATGGCTCTGGTGCCTCTTTGGTACATGCAATGTGTTTATTATTTATTTATTTTGTTTTGCTGATAATAATAGATGTATCACCACCCCAGTGGTAGAAGCGCGCGCGATAAGACCTTATTATGCAAGAGCGTGGGTTCGATCCCTGCCTTTTGCATTTTTTCATATTTTCTTATTTCTATTTATTATATGCAGCGCGTCCCACAAGCCTATGATGCACCCAGCCATGTCTCGCCATCAGATCTTCATATATTTGATCCAATGTTTCCAGATCCGCAAGCACATGGTGAACCGCCTAGAGTTGAACGCACTGGATCCAACGCTAAGTCAGTGGGCCTAGACTTCTTTTGCAGTTTTCACCCCCTCCTTTGCTATAATCAAGCCCATTTATTTTCTGTATATTTTCCTTTTTCTTTTACTTATTTATTTTTTATTATTTAATTAAAACCCCAAAATATTAGTTTTAGATTAAAAATAATTAGGTTTAATTTTAATTACCTTTTTTAATTAATTAAATTAATTAGATCCTTAGTTTTTTAATTAAATTAATTGAATTTTTTTTACTAAAGTTAATTAGTTTTTTAAGTCTTTTTTATTAATTAATTAATCACTAATCATTTTTCAAAAAAAAATCACCATAAAATCTTTTCACATTCTTTTCTATTTTTTATTTTTCTATTTTAATTTCATAGATCAATTGTATAGGTCGTGTGTTTCTTATGTAATAGCTTATGTAATAACTGTTTACGGTTTGTAATAACTTAGGGTTTTACTTTCCGCCTTTCTATTTTGTAACTGCCCCGAAGCGATCTAATAATCTAGGGTTTACTTTCCGCTTTTACTTTTCGTACCTTTACAATTTTTTATACTTGCTATATTAATTCTTAGTAATTAGGGTTGCATGGAAAGATAAAAACATGACGATAGAAAACCCTAATTCAAGATTAAATAACTGAATATAACACACTCGCACCTCTAGGGTAACCTCCCTTATTGCCTTCAGAAAATAAACAGCCATGTCCCTCAAATATGGGGACGCTTTAGCAAAGTCCCTCGATATAAAGATCATAGTCCCTCGATGACCCTTCAACATTGCCCTTCGGAAATGATCTAGTCCTTTAACTGCTAAAGCATCCTTACCAATTGCCTTCAATGATTGTATGATGACCCTTGCATGTCCCTTCACATCCAAAGATAAAGCTCCCTACTAACTAATGGTATGGATAACACTATTTAAAGGAGGAGGAAAGAATGAGAGTGACCTTGAGTAGGGTAGAACTCTTAATCGCTTGCTCACAAAGCTCTTCAAAACAAAACATCTCTCACAATCACACTTTTCAATAAATATTTTCAAACAAGCACTTTGTATGGATTCTCGAGGAAAGATACGAGAACCATTACAAATTTTTGCCTTACATTGGAAAAAATTTCAAAATGTTTTGAAATACACAACAAAAACAATTTTTAAGAAGTGAGCTAAGCGATTAAGAGCTCGTAGATAACTACGGATGAAAAGGGTGCTAACACCTTCCCTTTTCATAACCTACCCTCCGAACTCAAAAATATCAAGGTATTTCATGTTCTTTTCACCCTTTCCTTATTGGATAAAATAAAAGTCGGTGGAAACTCTTTCTATCTGCAACATTTGCGATAAAATGCAAAAATAAGTTAGTTCTCCCACTGTATTATAGAACTGGCGACTCTGTTAGGGATCTTAAAAGAGGGGTTACCTTAGAGTTTAAGATCAATTTACTTGTTTGCTTTGACTGCTTTATATTTGAGGGTTGCTCGGGTTTTAAATTTCTTGCAAAGATCCTATACCCGGATCTGGGGATACCTTAGGTAAGTAGCAATAGATCATGGAAATTGTACGGTGTAGACCGATGTGGTTGAAGTGATGGCCACGTTAATGTGACAAATTGATTTGTACTGGTATTCCTTGAGTCAGTCAAGGATAACACTAGGCCGTCGTGTGGTGTCATAAGCACTAACTGACTTTTAGAACCTTAATTGACCCAACTTAGCCATTAGAAGGTAGTGAGGTGGTCGGCTTTGGTGCGGTCCAAAGTTGGTTGATACTCGATGCTACACTCATTGAGATTCGACTCTCAGGATATTTCAGTGGCAAGTCAGTTGCTCTGCTGAAACAAAGCCTGTGAGAAAGATCAGCGATATGAGACTCCTAGAACTCGGTTACTATTCTTAGGACGGGTTGAGGCAACTAAACTTCAAGAGGATACTTACCTACGAACCCCATACAATCATTAAACCTAAGGATCCTGTGTGCTTTATTTGTGTTTGTTATCTGTTCAAACATGACATCATGACATCATAACATATAATTTTCACTGATTATTTCAAGGGTCTCAAAGGCATATGATGCAGGTTTATTATGAACCAGACGTCTATCAAGGGGTAAGGGGATTTATTTTCCTATAATCAAATGCCATCAAAAATCAAAGTACTTTCGCTTGATTCAAAGGCTAGGACCCACTCGACATGGTGAGCTTTATTCTCATAGAAAGACGTTCAAAGACGCAAAGTTATTCAGTCAAAACTGCAGCCAGACTCGACTTCTAACATTTTCTTGTGTTTATCCCGCGAGATCCTTGAAAACATTGCATCCACATATCATGCATGTCATTACATAACAGGTATTTCACAAGATAGGTTTTCTCATCTTCTCCCTGTTTATTTCAGTAAAAGATGGCTCTTGAACAAACTGTGAAAGACCTTCAAGCTCAAAACGCTCAATTCCAAGAAACGCTCCTGAACTTGGCTAAAGGGCAGAAAGAACTAATGTCGCTCATCACCAAGAAGAAAAAGACTAGGAAACCGGACGGTATCCTCAACATGGGAAGAAGGTTCAAAGGTCCTCCTAAACAAGCTCAGAGCTGTGATATTCCCTCTGATGAAGATGACAATCAGGGTGAAGAAGATAAAAGTGTGAAGGCTGAGAGAGTTAGTAACCTTGGGGATGGGCAAGATAATGAAGAAGACTATTTTGATGAACAATACCCTCCTGCTGATGACAGATACAAACAGCTGGAAGATCGTCTGAATGCCATGGAAATCCAGAAAATGCATAGGCTGGATTTTAAAGAGCTGGGTCTTATCTCGGGGATTGTTATCCCTAACAAGTTCAAGGTACCTACTTTTTCCAAATATGATGGTGTTTCTTGTCCTAAGCTTTATCTGAGGTCTTATGTCCAGAAGATCCAACCCCATATTGCTGAGAGAAAGTTATGGATTCACTTATTTCAAGAGAACTTATATGGGACACAACTGAAATGGTTCTATCATCTGGAAGGAACCATTACACGTGCTTGGGAAGACCTGGTTGCTGCTTTCTACAAACAATACCAATACAATGCTGGAAGAGTTCAACCTCCTCTATCTGAAAGGGAGATAGTTGATATGTTCGTGGAAACTTTGACAGGACCTTTATTTAATCATCTGATCGGAAGCTCTTCATCTGGTTTTACCGATTTGATACTAACAGGAGAACATGTCAAAAGTGGTATTAAGAGTGCATAAATTCAAGTGGATATGCCTTCAAGTACTGTAAAGAAGACGTTCAACATTAAGAAAGAGACAAATTCTGTATATGGCCAGAAGGGTCGTGGTAGAGGTGATCGCAATAAATTTGTAGGAGCGGTGTTAATTTCTAATCATGCGTCTGTGCAATAACATCTGCAAAGCAATCAGTGTAGGACAGACACACCGAGAAGACAGTTTACCAAGATCAGCATGCCATTGTCTCAAGCACTGCAACATCTTTTGAAGGCGGAGTTAATAATGTTAAGGGATCCTCCTCATAATCCCAACACCTACTCTCCTTGTTATAATCCTAATGTGAAATGTGCCTACCATTCCAATAGCCCCGGGTACAACACTAATAGTTATTGGGCCTTGAAGAATAAAATTCAAGACATGATTGACAATAAAGAAATTGAGTTTTATCCTCCCGAGACTCCCAATGTAATTATTGCACCTATGCCTAAGAATGACAAAGGCATCAGTGCTATTGATGATGTTTCACATGTTTCTACTGTAAATGAATTGACTACTCCCCTCTCAATCATTAAGAAGAATCAGTTGTAGGTTGGTTTATTTTCGGGTGGTATTGAAAGATGTTACTACTGCGCAGCCCAACCCAATGGCTGCAAACTGCTGAAAGAAGGTATTCAGCATCTGATGGACAACCATATCATTATAGTTGAGAAAATTCCTTCTATGGAGAATTTGTTTCAAGACTTATCTGTAATTTCCGGCACTCCTATCAGGATCACTCCTAAAGGCCATGTGAAGATTAAGGATGAACCCAAAATCTCTCCTCTAATAATAACTGCACCCGGACCTATTCCATATTCCTCGGACAAAGATGTCCCTTGAAACTATGGAGCTGACGTCTACTATCATAGCGTCAAGCAAAAGCCATTGATTATTGAGGATGAAGGTACTGAAGTTGTTGATCCCAATATTGACAATATTGCTAGGACCAGTAAGGTTACTAGAAGAAAAAGGGATTTTTCTCCGGAAATCTCTCTAAAAACTGTTGCCACACCTGTTCGTGTTACCGCTACCGAGTCAATTACTGAGACTCGGGGCAAGGAGAAAATGATGGAGCCTGCCCAGACGGAGGCACCTAAAGAAGTTATAGCTGAAGATACCTCCAGGCAGGAGTTGGAGGAAGTATTGAAAATTATCCGAAAAAGTTATGACAAGATTGTTGAATAGCTGGGATAGACTCCCTCTAAAATCTCCATGTTATCCCTGTTACTGTGTTCAGAAGCCCATGCACAGGCTTTGGTGACGTTCTTGAAATACGCTTACGTGCAACAAGAAATTTCTACCGATAAATTTGGAAGTTATGTTGCTAGCCTAACTACTGATAATGGGCTAGGCTTTTCTGATATCGATTTGACCCCTGAAGGAAGAAACCACAATAAGGTCCTGTATGTCTCTATTGAATGCAGAGGCACTACTTTAGTGCATGTATTGGTTGATACGGGTTCCTCACTGAATGTTCTACCAAAGGGCACCCTCGACAGGCTTGACTATGAAGGGGTTGTGCTGAAACCCACTGATATTATAGTCCAAGCCTTTGACAGGTCAAAGAGGATGGTACACAGAGAGGTGGATCTCCTGATTAAAGTGGGTTCACTGGTTTTCAATTCTACCTTCTATGTAATGGATATTAGACCGGCCTATTCTTATTTACTTGGACGCCCTTGGATTCATGGGGCAGATGATGATACTTCAACCCTACACCAAAAGTTGAAATATCCCCTGAAAGCAAAGGTTGTTATGGTTTATGGTGAGAAGAGTATATGGTGAGTCACTTAAACTCATTCAAGTATGTTAAGATGGATGGCGAATTCATCGAAACTCCCTGCAAAATTTTCAAGTTATCCCTCCTACCGCTACTGAAGACGTTTCTGCTATTCCCAAGGTTAATAGGGTCCCACCCATGACGACTTCTTTGAAGGATGCTAGAGCTGTTGTAGAAGAAGGTGGTTGCACTAATTGGGGTAATCTTCTTGAAGTTCCGTACAAATCTTACAAATTTGGTCTGGGTTTTACTGTAGAGGATCAGAAGGTTATCCGTAGGGCTCGTACTGGAAGACCACTATTCCGCTTCAGCAACAATGGAGTCAATGCTATAGAAGATGCGGATACTGACTATAACCTAGATAGATGGATCTTTCCTACCATCGACAACATGCTCAACAACTGGAAGACCGAAGATCTCGTCTCAATCTCCTTTAGTCAGGAGTAATTACTATTTTCTGTTTCTTTCAGAGTTTTGGTTATCTAATATTTAAACAATAACTTTAAGCCTTGTGTCTTACCCAGGGTACAACGGTCAACTTGTTAAGGGTTGTCATTTCATTTGCATATTTTCATTCAATAAAAACATCAGACGTTTTGCATTCAAATTTTGCGCTCTTTGTCTTTATTTTTACTTTATTACACTCTCAAAATAGCTATGTGTTCTTACACACACCCACACAATAAATTGCTGATCCACATCCACTCTGGATCCCATTGATAACAATTCTGCTATTTCCACTTATAACTTCGAGAATAGGATCTACCAAGCCAAGGACGAAGGTAAGGAAGATTGTGAAATACCTAGAGAACTTGCCAGAAAATTAGTGCAAGAGGAAAAGGCTATACAACCGCATGAAGAGCCAGTTGAGGTTGTAAAATTGGGTACTGAAGCAGACAGGAAAGAAATCAAAATAGGTGCCAACCTAGAAGACAGTGTCAAGAACAGGTTAATTCAGATGTTGCATGACTGTATTAAGATCTTTGCTTGGTCATACAAAGACATTCCAGGGCTTGATACTGATATTATGGTTCACCATCTATCGATGAAAGAGGATTGTTCTCCAATAATGCAGAAGGTTCATCGTATGCGTCCCGAGATGTCCAAAAAGATCAAGGCAGAGGTTATGAAGCAATTCGATGCAGGTTTTTTAGCTGTTACATCTTATCCTCAGTGGGTTGCAAATGTGGTGCTAGTACCTAAGAAGGATGGCAAAATGCATATGTGTGTGGATTATAGGGATCTGAACAGGGCGAGTCCCAAAGATGACTTTTTGCTTCCACATATTGATGTTCTGGTCGACAACACTGCTCAACATAAAGTATTTTCTTTCATGGATGGTTTCTCCAGTTATAATCAGATCAAGATGGCACCTGAAGACATGGAGAAGACTACTTTTGTCACACAGTGGGGCACTTTTTGCTACAAAGTTATGCCTTTTGGGTTGAAGAACACCGATGCAACATATCAGTGTGCCATGGTACCTCTGTTCCATGACATGATTCATCATGAGATAGAGGTTTACATCAGCGACATGATATCCAGGTCTCATACTGAGGAAGAACATCTGGATCATCTACACAAGCTATTTGAGAGACTGAAGAAGTACAAGCTGAGGTTGAATCCGAACAAGTACACCTTTGGGGTAAGATCCGGTAAACTCCTGGGTTTCGTCAACAATGGTAAAGGTATTGAAGTTGATCCCGCCAAGGTCAAAGCCATTCAAGAAATTTCAGCTCCCTGTACTGAGAAGGAAGTCAGAGGTTTCTTGGGACGACTGAATTACATTGCCATATTTATTTCCCATCTGACTGCTACTTGTGAGCCAATCTTCAAGTTGCTGAAGAAAGATCAAGTAGTGAAGTGAAAGGACGATTGTCAGATAGATTTTGAAAAAATCAAGGAGTACCTTCAATAACCTCCAATTCTGATGCCACCAGTTGAAGGAAGACCTCTGATCATGTACCTAACGGTGTTAGAGAACTCAATGGGGGTGTGTACTGGGCCAACATGACAAGTCTGGCGAAAAGAGCATGAAATATACTACCTTAGAAAAAAGTTTACCGACTGTGAAACAAGATAGTCATTTCTCAAGAAAACTTGTTGCGCTTTGGCATGGGCTGCTCGCCGACTAAGACAGTATATGTTGACTTATACCACTTTGTTGGTCTCTAAGATGGATCCAATAAAATACATAGTCAAAAAACCCGCTCTCTCTGGAAGAATAGCCCGATGGCAAATGGTCTTAACAGAATACGACATTCAGTACACTACCCAGAATACTATCAAAGGAAGTGTGTTGGAAGATCATTTGGATCATCAAGATGTAGATGACTACCAGTCTATGAATTTCGCGTTCCCGGATGAGAATATTATTCTAGTTACAGACTATGAAGAACCTGGACCGTATGAAGGACCTGAGCCAGGATCCTGATGGACTATGGTTTTTGATGAAGCTTCCAACATGCTTGGTAATGGAATTGGTGTCGTGATTATATCTCCCAAAGGTTGCCATACGTTGTTTACTGTTAGAATTTTCTTTGACTATACCAACAACATGGTCGAATACGAAGCGTGCATCATGGGTATCAAGGCTACTATTGACATGAGGATCAAGTTCTTGGATGTGTATGGGGACTCAACCCTAGTCATCAGTTAAATTAAGGGAGAATGGGATACGAAGCATCCAAATCTCATTCCTTATCGGGATCATATATTGACACTAATTTCGTACTTCGAGGAAATCACTTTTTAGCATATCCCACGAGAAGAGAATCAGTTGGCAGACGCCTTAGAAACCATGTCATCTATGTTCAAAGTCAGATGGGACAACGAGGCTCCTCAAATTACTATTGAGAGACTAGAGGAACATGCACATTGCTACGAAGTTAATACTGACGGAGTAGAAGAGAAACCTTGGTTTCATGAAGTAAAAAGGTACCTCGAAGCTCAAGATTATCCTGAAGGAGCATCTATTAATGACAGGAAATTCCTACGGAGGTTCTCTGCTAAGTTCTTTCTGAGCCACAAAATTTTATACAAGTGCAACCATGATTCGACTCTGCTTCGTTGTGTAGACAAGAAGGAAGTGGAGAAAATTATGGAGGATATGCACGAAGGTGTCTTTGGTACTCATTCTATTGGGCAAATAATGGCTAAGAAAATTCTGAGAGCAAGTTATTATTGGTCGACCATGGAAACTGATTGCCATCATCACTCTAGAACTTGTCACAAATGCCAAATCTACGCCGACAAAGTACATGTGCCACCAGTCCCTCTAAATGTCTTGACTGCTCCTTGGCCATTCGCAATTTGGGACATTGATATGATTGGAGAAATCAAGCCTATTGCTTCTAATGGACATTGTTTCATCCTGGTCACCATTGATTACTTCACAAAATGGGTTGAAGCGGCCTCATTTTCCTCCGTCGCCAAGAATTTTATGGGTCGATTCACTAAGCATAACATCATCTGTCGAAATGGAATTCTTGAAAGGATCATCATAGACAACGGTACCAATCTCAACAACACCATGATCATGGAACTCTGCATGCAGTTCAAGATTAAGCACCACAACTCTTCTCTGTATCGATCGAAGATGAATGGCACAGTGGAAGTCGCCAATAAAAATATCAAGAAGATTATACAAAAGATGACAGTGACATATAAAGATTGGCATGAAATGTTACCCTTCGCTCTCCATGTCTATCGCACTTCAGTATGGACATCAACTGGGGAAACCCCATTCTCTCTAGTCTACAGTATGGAAGTTGTTCTGCCTGTCGAGGTCCAGATTCCTTCTCTGAGGATTATGAAAGATGCAAATTTAGACGAAGATGAGTAGATTCAGACTAGGTTGGACCAGCTAAAGTTACGAGAAAAGGCTTATGGTTGTTTGTAATGGTCAGATGTACCAAAAGCGTATGATCAAATCCTTCAACAAGAAAGTTAAGCATCGGGTATATCAGGCTGGGGACTTGGTAATAAAGTTCATCATCCTGCCACAAGGTGATCCCATAGGAAAATGGACTCCCACCTACGAAGGGCCATTTGTAATCAAGAATATATTTTCTGGCGGTGCTATGATTCATACCACCATGAACGGTGAAGATTTTCTGCACCCTGTGAACGTTGACATAGTCAAAAAAATACTACACATATAAGTGGCCCACTAGGTTGACTGGCCTAGGTAAAAATAAGGACATTTTGGTGAACTAAAAGGGTTCAGGGGAAAATTAGGGATATATATATATATATAAATATTGTACACCCGGCAAATCGAAAACCTGAAAAGGCGATTTGGGTAAAAAAAGGGTATCCCGGTGGACTGAAAATCCAAAACGGAGGTCCAGGAAAAAGTTAGGGGTTAAAGCGTACGACTATGCCTCGTTGGATCACATACATACAACAAGCTTTGTTACCAACATCAAGTTCTAATGGTACAAGATCAATTCAATCAATTTCTTTCGACAGCGAGGGATGAGATGCTCGAAGACATAGGGGAAATAGAAGATTTGAAACTTGATGGGATCGTTTCCACATAGTTGTTTTCCTCTGTTTTACTTTGTACTTTTTTCGTTTTACGACGATTTCCTCTTACTAGGATTTTCGTCTCTTTGTACAAAACCGCCTGTTTATAGGCACACTTTCAATACAAATATGTTTCAAAATTCAAATTTGTTTTACTTTTCCTGTTTTGTTTGCAAAAACATCCAATGACTAATTTGAATGAACATATGCATATGAATATGATTACTGTTAACAAATATGTGCATAGAAACAGGAATAAGTATTTACTAAAAACTCTAGGAGTTGGGATAACATTCAAGTCATCCGCCAATCCCCCCACGAAAATCCCCGCAGAGCTATCTTCACAAGCTCATCCCCGACAGAGATATAATCCCCAACGATTCTAATATGCCCACAGACAGGAATTGGGGCATCTTCCAGAAATTCACCTCCATGTCCCTGATGGATGGCTAGACCTGACCATCATCCCCATTAGATTCCCTAGCAAACAAGGAGGTTTGGTCATTTCCCCAACATATGATGAAAACTTCCCCAATACAACTATGAAAATACCAATTCTCGTCAGAAATGATTCCTCAGTAATATTCACAGGAATTTAACCCTCCAACGATGTTTATTTCTCTAAAACCATTCCCTATAGAATTCTCTTCTCCAGCAGGGTTTATTTCTTCAGCAGAGTTTATTTCCCCAACAGGGTTTATGATACGGCGGCAGAACCGACTGTTATACTAATTTGCATTTTGTACTCGCCAATATGCGGTAAGCAAGAGTCGCCACCTACTTTTCTTTTATCCAACAAAGGAAAGGGTGAAAAGAACAGAAAAAAATACCTTTTTCGATATTTTCTCAGTAAGGGGTAGATTATGGAAAGGGAAGGTGTTAGCACCCTTTCCATCCGTGGTTTTCCACGGGCTCTTAAGTACTTGCTCATTTTTGAAAATTGCTTGTGCTTTGTATGTTTTGAAAATTGTTTTGAAAATTCCTTAGTGCGGAGATTCGCTTTGTAATAACTCTTGTATCAGTCCTCAAGAGTGTTGACAAGGCGAATGTTTTTGAAAGTGTTTTGAAATATTTTTGTGTAGGTGCAAAAAGTTGTTTTGAACAAGCATCTAATAGTTATCTGCCTACTCGAAAAAGGTGTTATTTTCCTCCTTTCCTTTAGATAGTGTTATCCTACTATTAGTGAGTAGGTAGCCCTATCGTTGGATGTTGGGGGACTATCGAAGGGACGTTTATGGTCACTAAGGCAACTGGTAAAAAACTCTTAGTAATTGTCCTAAAGTTCTAAGATCACTTTTTTAACTGATGAAACAATCGAGAGGGTCATGGAGGGACTTATGATCTCTTGCAGTCAAGGACAGTCACTAAAAATTCTCACGTTTCAAGAATTGTGACCGTTTCGAAGGTAACTGAAGTGGGAGATACCCTCGGAGTAAGCATGTGCAAGTGTGCTTGATTCAGATATATCATCCTTGAATTAGGTTATGCTATGTTCAATTAGTCGTTATCCTTTCATACAAACCTATTAATCTAAGCAGTTAATAGTGCAAAAAATAAAATTCCTAAGCGATTACAAGGCCTTGAGACAGTTACATAATTAGACGCGGAAATTTAAACCTAATTAAAATTATTACAATCCAGGAAACAGTTACATAATTAAGTACTAAAACAGAAAATAATAAACGCGTGAAGATTAAAACGAGATTAAGTAAAAACCTAAGATCTAATTGATTTAAAATATATTTTTATTGAAAATAATATTTGAAGTCTTAACCTAATTCTAGTTAATTTTTAGTTTAAAGAAAACAAGTTAAAGTAATTAAATTGAATTAATTTGCAAAAATCAATTTTAATAAATAAAAATCTAAATCTATTTTTGTGATTTTTTTTCTTCTGATTTTATGATTAAAATAATAAAAAATATGAATTTAAAAAAGGATGAAATAATTAAAATAAGCCAAAATAAAGAAATTAAATAAAAAAGGAAAAGCAATGGGCCTGCGGTTGTGTTAGCAGTCTCGGGGTGTGAAACTGAATCTGCTAAGCCCAGATTTGTGCAAGCCCAATTGCCTTTGCGTGAGATCCAGTGGAGAGTGTGCTTAAAGGTGCATGATGGGGTCGCATGCTGGAGGCTCTTGAATCTGGCTCTGTGGACATTGGATGGTGCAGATTTGATGCTACATGGTGGGCGTGTTTGCCTTTGGGACATGGGATCTGCAAATAACTTGTTATAAAAACAAAATGCATGACCTGGGTATCGAACCTGGGTCCTCCCCTTTACAGCGCGTTGCCTTTACCATCTGTACCAATTATTCATTCGTGAATATAAACAAAATGAAATAATATAATATGAAACCAAAGTGCATTCTAGGTCATCAGAAAAATGCGCGCGTCAGCAATTGAATGAACCAATCAAACTAAAGCAAAATTCCACGCAGGATCTTGGCCTGAGTCAAAGAGTCAACGACGCCAGAGCTATACTCCAGTCGTCTTCTCCGGTCCTGCAAAAAAGCAATCAACAAAAATGGGTGGAATCAAGGTTCCAAGCTCCAGATACCCCCTCCCCTATTTTGTATGCTACGAATTCAATGGTGATAGTCTCTCGTATTGAAAGTCCCTACATCACTGGGTACGAAGCTCGTCTGAAACTTTTCCCTAACAATGGCAAAGCTTCATCCCTGCGTCAAACTACTTGTGCAATGGCTATAAACATTCACAATCATCAGTGCAAACATGGACATGAACATAGAAATAGTTTATATCATAGTATGCAATATTTTTGAATTTAAAAATATACCAATTAAGTGATGTGCGATATGGGCGTTTGAGAGTGCTACGAGCTTGGAGATTGACAGAGATGGACTCCTGGATTCTTCAGGAACAGATTGGAGTCGTTAGTTTGCCTTGAAAGGGGTTGGGATTGGGTGTTTAGATTTTGAAAACTTTGAACTTTTTTTTTGAAAATTTGTTAGGGCTTTAGGAGGCAGCAATGTGTCCTCATTAGGTCTGGCGTGTTTGTGCATATATAGTATATGACATTAGGTCAACAAAAATGGAGGAATATCCATGCTTTCATGAGAAAATATTTTTCTTTCAATTATGTGATTTTTTTTTACTTTTTTAGACAAAATCAAATCTTCTCCACTCTCCATGAAATTTCCTTGATATGCCAACACATTTTGTCCATTATTTGATGAGAAAAAGATTTCAAATCAAATCTTATATTATTTTCATTATTTATTTATTTAATTTTGAATTTTAATGAATAAAATATCAAAATAAATAGCATAAATAATATAGTAATGCATGGGTGGATTTAGAGGTTGTGGACCATGTTAGAAACAAGTTTCAAACATTAAAAAAAAAAAGATAAGCCCATTTGAAAAAAATACAAGTTTGGTTAATATTTGCTTCATGCACTTTTTTCCAAAAATTGGTCAACTTTAGCAATGCGTATCTCTCTCCATTTTAACCCTGTGAGGGTGTTCTTGGACTTTTTAGAGAGCTTAGCATGTCTTATAAAGAACAATTTTGGTTTCATCTCAATTGGATTTTCCATGTTCATGTAAGGAGCTTTGGAAAAAGATGACTTTTTGTTGACTTTTAAGATGACCTATAATGTCTGAGTTTGTATCTTTTAACTGGAGAATTTTTTGAACTTCAGGGATAATGAGAAGTTGTAGGGGATTGGATTCTCTTCAAATTGAGCTTTGGTGGAAAATTTTCTGATAAAGTGTGAGAAAGTTATGCCTGGTCAAAGTTTGGTTGACTTTTCCTATAGAAACTCTAATTTTCAATTTTTGACTTTTGATGAGTTATGAGCATTTTCTGAGGAATCATGAACAACCCTTGATAAAATGATGGATATCACTTCAAAATGTTGATGTTGACCAAAAATCTTGAAGTTTGACTGTATGTAGGTCACAGTTGACTTTTGACCTAGTATAGTTGACTTTCAAGCATTTGAGCAGTTGACTGAGCAAACTTATTGTGTAAGGCATGAAATTTGGCATGGATAACCTTGAGGAAATAGGACCATGGAAAAGTTTTTAGACCATTGGAGTTAACACATCTTGATGAAAATTGAAACCCTAGTTAGAGGTTCATTGCCTTAGGAGGAGAATTTGTCTGGCCAGTTCTTAGTCATCCTTGGGCAAGGTGGGGACCTCAATGGGAACGTGTTGAGTAAAATGAGAGGAAAAATTTTGGGGTACAACATCTTCCCATGTTCAATCCTCTTAAACCTTAGGATGTAGATTGGCTTGTCTGCCTTTCTTGATTTGAAGGTGGAAGATGATTGAACACTAGAGTGCCCAGAAATTTGCACTCGTCTGAAGTAGCACTGTTGGTGGATAATATCGGGAATGGGCTTATAGACGCCATTTGGAAAAGATGACGGAAGATTGTAGGAGATGGGCTTAAAGATGCCATCCAATGAATATGATGGAGGTTCGTCGGAGATGGGCTTAAAGATGCCATCTAGAGAACAATGTTGATTTCATGAGATATTCCTTTGTGGGGATTCCTATTCCTGTTGTTGAGGAGGACTCCACTGAGGAATGTTGGTCTCTGTTTCGGGAAATAGAGACTAGAAGCTTCATTTGTCCATTACTCTACTGGAGGATTATCTCTTGGCTAGAGAGACGAAAGCGAACTGCTATCTGGTCAGGATCCAGGCTTCACAGAGACCTTCTGAGGACAATAAGGATGTCGGCTATCTGGTTGTATTCCAGGATTCACAATGATTTACTGGGGAATATGAAATTAACTGCTATCTGGTCGGACTCCATGCTTTACAGTTTCTTTAACTGGATAAGAATTAGAGAATCTTAGTGTCGATTTAACTGAACCAGAGAAAGGTCTTGGATCGTCTTCGACTGGAATAGAAATCAGAAAAATCTTAGGGTCGATTTAACTGAACTAGAGGAAGGTCTCGAATTAACTTTAACTGGAATAGAAATCAGAAAAATCTTAGTTTCAATTTAACTGAACCAGAGATAGGTCTTGGATTGTCTTCAACCGGAATAGAAATCAGAAAAATCTTAGTTTCAATTTAACTGAACCAGAGAAAGGTCTTAGATTGTCTTCAACTGGAATAGAAATCAGAAAAATCTTAGGGTCGACTTAACTGAACCAGAAGAAGGTCTTGAATTAACTTTAATTCGAATAGAAATCTAAAAAATCTTAGTTTCAATTTAACTGAACCAGAGAAAGGTCTTGGATCGTCTTTAACTAGAATAGAAATCAGAAAAATCTTAGTTTCGATTTAACTGAACCAGAGAAAGGTCTTAGATCGTCTTCAACTGGAATAGAAATCAGAAAAATCTTAGGGTCGATTTAACTGAACCAGAGGAAGGTCTTGAATTATCTTCAACTGGAATAGAAATCAGAAAAATCTTAGGGTCGATTTACCTGAACCAGAGGAAGGTCTTGAATTATCTTCAACTGGAATAGAAATCAGAAGAATCTTAGGGTCAATTTAACTGAACCAGAGGAAGGTCTTGAATTAACTTTAACTGGAATAGAAATCAGAAAATCTTAGTTTCGATTTAATTGAACCAGAGAAAGGTCTTTTGAGAATGATCTTTCTGAGGAAAATGATGAAATAGCCCTTCGTCAGACGTGGCCTTTGAGAAGACTTACAGGTCATATAAATATTCAACGGTGTTTGTTGATTTGATCCTTCCTGAAAAGGTAAAGAGTTAGTCATATGCAATGTCATGATGTATGAAATGCATTGTGTAATGATGGTCTCAAAAATAAATGAGACTATGATGTATGAAATGTGTATGTGCATGCCATGATGTATGAATATGGAATGTTGTTGCGATATTTCCTAGTCTAGGAAGATAAATCTCTGACTACTGCTGGAGAGTACTGGGAAGCTGAATCCTGAACTGTTGTTTGTTAGATGAGGAAAGTGATTCTTTCATTTCCACTGGGGATGATGGATGGAGATGATTTGTCGGGGATTTCCTCTTTCCGTTTGAGGATATTCTGCCGAGGATTTTTGACTCCTGCTTGAGAATGACTCTGTGGGGGAAAAGATGCTCTGTTGGAAGATTTTACCAATGTAGAGAAATAAACTTTGTTGTGGATAAACTTCCGCAGCTAGAGAAATAAACTCTACCGGGGATGAGGCTTTATAAGCTGTTCGAGATTATAAAAACTTAGCTGGAAACATGGATTTCAGATCTCTGAGGGAACTTTGCTGGAGGAGGTAATTCCTGCTTGGGGAAGAAAAGGTCAGGATTTTGATATTTTTCAATTTGCAGTGACATAAACATCACTAGGACGTATGCTAAGGTCTTGGATCGTCTTCAATTGGAATAGAAATCAGAAAAATCTTAGGGTCGATTTAACTGAACCAGAGGAAGGTCTTGAATTATCTTCAACTGGAATAGAAATCAGAAAAATCTTAGGGTCGATTTACCTGAACCAGAGGAAGGTCTTGAACCATCTTCAATTGGAATAGAAATCAGAAGAATCTTAAGGTCAATTTAACTGAACCAAAGGAAGGTCTTGAATTAACTTTAACTGGAATAGAAATCAGAAAATCTTAGTTTCAATTTAACTGAACCAGAGAAAGGTCTTTTGAGAATGATCTTTCTGAGGAAAATGATGAAATAGCCCTTCGTCAGACGTGGACTTTGAGAAGACTTCCAAGTCATATAAATATTCAACGGTGTTTGTTGATTTAATTCTTCCTGAAAAGGTAAAGAGTTAGTCAAATGCAATGTCATGATGTATGAAATGCATTGTGTAATGATGGTCTCAAAAATAAATGAGACTATGATGTATGAAATGTGTATGTGCATGCCATGATGTATGAATATGGAATGTTGTTGCGATATTTCCTAGTCTAGGAAGATAAATCCCTGACTGCTGCTGGAGAGTACTAGGAAGCTGGATCCTGGACTGCTGTTTGGTAGATGAGGAAAGTGATTCTTTCATTTCCACTGGGGATGATGGATGGAGATGATTTGTCGGGGATTTCCTCTTTCCGTTTGAGGATATTCTGCCAAGGATTTTTGACTCCTGCTTGAGAATGACTCTGTGGGGAAAAAGATGCTCTGTTGGAAGATTTTACTAACATAGAGAAATAAACTCTGTTGGGGGATAAACTTCTGCAGCTAGAGAAATAAACTCTACCGGGGATGAGGCTTTATAAGCTGTTCGAGATTATAAAAACTTAGCTGGAAACATTGATTTCAGATCTCTAAGGGAACTTTACTGGAGGAGGTAATTCCTGCTTGGGGAAGAAAAGGTCGGGATTTTGATTGTTTTCAATTTGCGGTGACATAAACACCATTAGTACGTATGCTAAGGATGTGACAGGAGGATGCCCCTGTGCCTGCTGGAAAGAGTAACTGTCGGGACTACAAATGACTTTTTTAGACTTTGCCACGTTTCTTAAAGTCATTAGCAACTGTCTTTTTGTTTCTTATGCAAGTATTTGTAAATAGTAATCATATTCAAATGCATATGTAAAAAATAATCACTGGACGTTTTTGCAAAACAAAACAGAAAAATAGAAAACAAAATAGCTTTGTACTTTCAAAGAAATGATTTGCATTGATTTTGAAGTTTGCCTATAACAGGCATTTTTATACAAAGAGACTGACGTTCTAGTAGGAGAATGCCGTCGTGAAAATGAAAACTATAAAAAATAGTGTACTAATAGAAAACAGCTATGTGTAATAATACCATTGAGTTTCAATTCTGCTATTTCCCTTATGTCCTTGAGCGTCTCATCACTTTGCTACTTGTCTGAAGCTGACTGGATTGATTGGTACCGTTTGAGCTTGATAGTTGATATTGAAGTCTGGTCACAAGGTGATCTAATGGGACATAGTTATACGATATCCCTAACTTTTTCCTGGACCGCCCTTTCGGGTTTTCCGTCCACCGAGATGCCCTTTTTTGCCCAAGCCTCCTTTTCAGGTTTTCGACTTGCCGGGTGTACATATTTTTTTGTATTTATCCCTAATTTTTTCCTGAACCCTTTTGGTTCGTCGAGATGCCCTTATTTTTGCCTAGGCCAGTCAACCTAGCGGGTCTTTATTCATCGGTAGTATTGATAACCCGGAAATGTGTCGAATATTTGGATCATTTTACATGAATTTTATCCGCATTTTAATTAATTAAATTACTCTTTATTCGTATTATGCTGGTATTTTCTATATTTTCAGGAATTTAATGTTTGCAAGACATGTGCGAAGAAAGTCAAGAAAATTCAAGAAAAGTCAAGCTAATCAAGAGCAATTATGCATTGAGGGGAGTGTGGTAGAATAAGGTGCACTATTAACAAAAAGCCTAAGAAAGAAGCGTTGGCCCAATCCACTAAGGGAGTGTAAAGATCATTACACATTTTCCTAAAGGAGTGTAACGACTGTTACACCTTACCACACAAGCCTCTCCTCAAAAGTAGGAGTGTAACGACCATTACACCCTGCCACGCCAGCCCTCCCTCAAAAGAATGAGTGTAACGACCGTTACACTAAGTCTATTCCAGAGGAGAAAATATCTCAACTCCCGTGTGTCCCCAAGGCTATAAATAGTACCTCAAATTTCCATTTTAAAAACGTTTTTCTTTTCCTTGTCTTTACTGTTACTCTGCCAAAAATATTCTCCGCGTTATTTCATTCTGCATTATTTTCTTTACCAATCTGTGGGAGACATCCGATATCCGACAAATATTCTGTTGTAATATTTTCAGGTTTAATTTAAGTACTTTATTTATTTATGCCAGGATTGTCTGTAATGTTTTGTTTAATTAAATTGTTTGATGATAATTATTTTTGTTGCGCTGTTATTGAATCGTTTAATATGCTAGGCTACATTTATTTATCGGTATGTAAGGTCATATAGCCAACGGGGTTTTAGCAACGCCAATTGATCAGTCCCTTTTAAAGAAATAATAATTTTCTGGTTTCAATTACTAGTTTTAAATATTAACTATTTTGTTACGAGAGTAAAATACAGATAGAGGTTAGGATCAATAAAACGAGAGTTTGAGATAATAACTAGGCAGTAGTAATTGTGCATCAACTTAAAATACAGCGAGAGCGCTTTTAAGTTGATTAGGTTTTGTTTGTTTCCAAAAACTATTTTTAAACACTAATTGAAACAGCGAGAGCACTCAATTAGGTTTGATCATAGGATGTGAATTAATAAACACGAGAGTGTGAGAAGAGGGTTTTCAAACAAATGCTTCCTACCGAAAACTGTTTTGTTCATCCGAGCTAGGTCAATGAGTTGCTAAATCCCCGAAGTTCGACCATTACATACCGATATTCTCCCTTGAATCTAAACTAGATTATAATCAGTTAGCTTCCCTAAACCCCCTATTAATTACACTATTAGCCTTAGATTTACATAGTAACCTAAGATAACGGTAGTTCGACATTTAGTCTCTTGGGATTCGATAATCTTTAAAGCTACACACGATAGGATTGTATACTTGTGGTCTAGATTCTTTAAGACTCACAAAGTGCCGATTAAGTTTTTGGCGCTGTTACCAGGGACTAACAAGTCGATATCGTGACTCTTTTAGTTACGCTGTAGAGACTAAGGCACCATTCCCAATTGTATGCCAAGCACTTGCTCTAAAGGTGAAGGCTTAGTGCTACCAATTTCCGAACTTGAGCGCTCTATTATTAGAAGACGCCGAGTACGAGTATCTCGTACAAATCAATCCCTCTCTCAATCTTCTATTCCTACCAAACCAGTTGAAGAACCGGACATGGGTGATCAGCCACGTCTGCTCAAATCTTATGCTATTCCTTCGCAGGAAGAACCACATAACAGCATGCTGCCCCTCCAATTGAGGCTAATAACTTTGAACTCAAACCTTCCTTGTTGTCTATTGTACAACAAAACCAGTTTTTTGGAGGGTCAGTGGACGACCCTAATCTACATTTATCGATGTTTCTGCAATATGCATATACAGTTAAGAACAATGGAGTCAATCAAGAGGCGATAAGGCTTCATCTTTTCCCTTTTTCCCTAAGAGACAGAGCCCGAGCCTGGCTCCAGTCTCTACCAGCTAACTCAGTTACCTCTTGGGATGAGTTGAAGAAAGTCTTTCTGGCAAGATATTTCCCACCAAGTAAGACAGCTATGCTAAGATCCCAAATAAGCGATTTTCGACAAAAGGATAATGAGTCGTTTTTTGACGCTTGGGAAAGATACAAATACATGTTGAGGCTCTATCCACATCATGGCCTAGAAGAATGGTTAATCATCTATACCTTCTACAATGGTCTCCTCTATAATACAAGATTAACAATAGACGCTGCCGCAGGTGGCGCACTTATGGATAAATCCTACGTTGCTGCTTATGCTCTCATAGAAAGTATGGCTTAAAACCACTATCAGTGGGGGAGTGAAAGAGTCAAGCAGACAAAGCTCCTGTAAAGAAAGCACCGACAAATGGAGGTATGTACGAGATCAGCAATCTTGATAGCGTCCATGTTAAGGTAGACGCTCTCGTCTAGAAGATAGATAACTTAACGGCAGTACCTCCAGCCACCGTGGCTGCTATAACTCTAAATTGCGAGATATGCGGAGTACCTGGACACGCTGCTACTAAATGCCAAATCTTGGCAGGAACCCCCCCACCCACCCACCCCCGACCAAGTACATTATGCTCAAGGAAATCCTTACTCGAACACTTACAACCCTGGATTTACATAGTAACCTAAGATAATGGTAGTTCGACATTTAGTCCCTTGGGATTCGATAATCTTTAAAGCTACACGCGATAAAACTCTATACTTGCGGTCTAGATTCTTTAAGACTCACAAAGTCACGATCAAGTATCTTTTCACTATGTCTGCATTCACAATGTGAGGAAGGTCGTCACCATCCATGGTGGTTAGAATCATGGCTCCACCAGAAAATATACTCTTGATTACAAATGGCCCTTCATACGTGGGAGTCCATTTTCCCCTGGGATCACCTTGTGGCAGAATGATGCGCTTGATTACTAGATCACCCACTTGATATACTTATCGTCTGACCTTCTTGTTAAAAGCCTTGATCATACGCTTCTAGTACATCTGACCATGACAAATAACGGCTAACATTTTCTCGTTAATCAGATTTAGTTGATCAAGACGAGTGTGAATCCAATCATCTTCGTTCAAACCTGCGTCCTTCATGATTCTCAAAGAAGGGATCTGGACCTCATTAGGAAGGACAGCCTCCATACCATACACCAGAGAGTAAGGTGTTGCCCCTGTTGACGTACGTGTTGAGGTTCGGTACCCATGAAGAGAAAATGGTAACATGTCATGCCAGTATTTGTATGTCACCGTCATCTTCTGTATGATTTTCTTAATATTCTTGTTAGCAGCCTCCACAACGCCATTCATCTTCGGCCGGTAAGGGGAAGAATTATGATGCTAGATCTTGAATTGTTTACAGAGTTCGGTGATCATAGTATTGTTGAGATTTGTACCATTATATGTGATGATTCTTTCTGGAACACCATACTGACAAATAAGGTTATGCTTGATGAACCGCACCACAACATTCTTGGTAACAGTAGCAAAAGAGGCAGCCTCGACCCACTTTGTGAAGTAATCAATGGACATTAGGATGAAGCGATGCCCATTGGAAACGGTATGTCTAATCTCTCTGATTATGTCAATGCCCCACATTGCAAAGGGCCAGGGAGCCGTCAAGACGTTCAAGGGAACCGGAGGTACATGTACTTTATCAGCATAGATTTGGCATTTGTGACAAGTTCATGAATGCTGATAATAGTCTGCTTCCATAGTGGACCAGTGGTATCCTGACCGTAGGATCTTTTTAGCCATGGTGTGTCCACTAGTATGGGTGCCAAAGGTACCTTCATGTAAATCTTCCGTAATCATCTTTGCTTCGCTCTTATCTACACAGTGAAATAAAGTAGAGTCATGGTTACGCTTGTAGAGGGTTCCATTATTGAGGAAGAACTTTGCGGAGAACCTTCTCAGAAATTTCTTATCATTGAAAAATTCCCCCTCATGATATTCTTGAGCCTCGAGATACTTTTTCACTTCGTGGAACCAAGGTTTGTCTGTTACCCTTTCAGTATCAATCTCATAGCAGTAAGTTGGCTCATCCAATCTCTCAATAATGATCAGAGGAGCCTCATTGTCCCATATGACCTTGAACATAGATGACATGGTAGCTAGCGCATCCTCTAACTGATTCTCTTCTCATGGAAAATTTTCAAAGGTAACTTCTTCAAAGTGTGGAAGCAACGTCAACACATGTTCTTTGTAAGGGGTGAGATTAGGATGCTTAGTATCCCACTCTCCTTTGATTTGACTTATTACCAAGTCTGAATCTCCAAAAACACTCAAGAACTTGATCCTCGGGTCAATAGCAGCTTTGGGACCCATAATACATGCTTCATACTCAGCCATATTATTGGTACAGTTGAAACATAGTCTGGAGGTGAAAGGAGTATAACAGCCTCGGGAGATATGATTATAGCACTGATGCCATTGTCGAGTGCGTTGGAAGCTCCATCAAAAACCATGATCCATCGGGATCCCTTCTCAGGTCCTTCATCTGGTCCAGGTTCTTCACAGTCAGTCACTAACTTGATATTCTCATCCAGGAATTCAAAGTTCATGGATTGGTAGTCGTCCACAGCCTGATGAGCCAAATGATTAGATAATACACTTCCTTTGATTGCTTTCTGGGTTGTGTATTGAATTTCATATTCAGTTAGGATCATTTGCCATCTTGCTATTCTTTTGGATAGAGCGGGCTTCTCGAATATGTACTTGATCAGGTTCATATTAGATATCAATAAAGTAGTGTGGGTCAACATATATTGTCTCAGTCGGTGAGCAGCCCATGCCAAAGCGCAACAAGTTTTCTCGAGCAGTGAGTATCTTGTTTCACAGTCGATAAACTTTTTACTAAGGTAGTGTATTGCATGCTCTTTTCGTCCGGACTCGTCATGCTTCCCCAACACACACCCATTGAATTATTTAACACTGCTAAGTACCTTATTAAAGGTCTTCCTTCAATCGGAGGCATCAGAATTGGAGGCTCTTGAAGGTATTCCTTGATTCTATCGAAGTCAGTCGGGCATTCGTCATTCCACTTTACCACTTGATCTTTCTTCAGGAATTTGAAGATTGGCTCACAAGTAGCATTTAGATGGGAGATGAACCTGGAAATGTAATTTAAGCATCCCAAGAAACCCCTAACTTCTTTCTCAGTGCGAGGAGCCAGCATCTCTTGTATGACTTTAACCTTTGCGGGGTCCACTTGAATACCCTTGTCACTGACAATGTAACCCAGGAGTTTACTTGTTCTTACCCTAAAGGTACACTTGTTCGGATTTAACCTCAGTTGTACATCTTCAACCTATCAAACAACTTTTGTAGATGATCAAAGTGCTCTTTATTAGTTTGAGACCTGGCTATTATGTCATCAACATATACCTCTATCTCATGGTGAATCATGTCATGGAATAAAGCCACCACAGCTCGCTGATAGGTTGCCCCAACATTCTTCAACCCAAATGGCATCACTTTGTAACAGAAAGTGCCCCACTGTGTGATGAAGGTTGTCTTCTCCATGTCTTCGGGTGCCATCTTGATCTGATTGTAACCAGAGAATCCATCCATGAAAGAAAAAATCTTATGTTGTGCGGTGTTATCAACTAGAACATCAATGTGGGGAAGCGGGAAGTCATCCTTGGGGCTTGCCCTGTTCAAATCTCTGTAGTCCACACACATCCTTACTTTACCGTCCTTTTTAGGCACCAGAACTACGTTTGCAACCCATTAAGGATAGGAGGTGACAGCTAAGAACCCAGCGTTGAATTGCTTCGTAACTTCTGGTTTGATCTTCTCTGACATTTCAGGGTGCATACAATGAAACTTCTGTTTAGTTGGCAGACGATGAACCACAATATCAGTTTCTAGCCCTGGCATGTCTTTATATGACCAGGGAAAGATCTCCACATAATCGTGCAACATCTGAATCAACCACTGTTTGACACTAAGCTTCAAATTTGCACCTATCTTGACTTCTTTTTTGTCTTCTTCTGTACCCAAATTCACTGTCTCAACTGGCTCTTTATGAGGTTGTATAGCCCTTTCTTCCTGTTGTAACATCCTAGCAAGCTCTCCTGGTACCTCACAATCTTCCTCACCTTCATCTTCGGCTTGATTGATCAGATTTTCAAAGTCATAACCGGCAATAGCAGAACCATTATCAATGGGATCCAGAGTGGATATGGATCTGTAGTTTGATACGCGAGTGTGTGTAAGAGCATAGCTGTATTGACAAAGTAAAAAGCAGAAAAGAAAGACAGACAACGCAAAATTTGTATGCAAAATGTCCAATACTTTATTAATGACATATGAGATTGAAACATGATAACCCTCACAAATAAACCATTGTGCCCCGGGTAAGACACGTGGCCATAGAGTTTATATTGTTTATTTATTACATATCTGAAAACAAGAAAGACAATTACTTCTGAATAAAAGTAATCAGTACAAAATCATTAGCCATCCAGTTATTGGGTCCACCGTTGGTAGTAGGGAAGATCCAACTGCCCATGTTATAGTCACCATCATTATCTTCTAAAGCGTTGACCCCATGATTGCTGATACGCAAGGGAGGTCCTCCATCACGATCACGACGAACAGCCCTCCCTGAAGAGAAACCCAAACCAAACTTATCAAATTTGTATGGAATGTCAGGGAGTTGGCCCCAAATGGTGCACCCACCTTCTTCAATTACTGCCTTGGCGTCCTTGAGAGAAGCCGTTTTCAAGGGAGGTCTGGTGATCTTCGGCACACTGGTAACAATCTTGGTTGCAGCCATGGTCTGAGGCACCTCTTCAAAGTTCTAACAAGGAGTCTCGATGAACTCGCCACACATTTCCACATACATGAAAGAGTTCAGGTAACTTACCATGTATTCCTATTTACCATGCACCATGACAATATTTCCTTTCACCGAGTACTTCATCATCTGATGCAGAGTGGACGTGACAGCTCCAGCCCCATGGATCCAAGGGCGACCCAACAAACAAGAATAAGATGGTCTGATATCCATCACGTAGAAGGTGGAGTCAAAAGTTTGAGAACCAACTTTGATGGGGATGTCCACCTCCCTGTGCACCATTCTTTTCGAACCATCGAAAGCTATCACTACATTGTTACTGGGCTTCAGGGTTAAACCTTTGCAGTCTAATATGTCCAGAGCTTTCTTGGGCAGCACATTCAACAATGAATCAGTATCTACTAGAACATGGTCCAAAGTAGTTCCCCTGCATTCGACAGAGACATGCAGCGCATCATTTTGTTTTCTTCCTCTGGGTGTCAGATCAACATCAGAAAAACCCAAACCATTATCAGCCGTCAAACTGGCCATACAATCTTCAAATTGGTCAGCGAAGGTTTCTTGTGGCACATGAGCAGTCTTGAGAAATTTTACCAAACCTTTTGCATGAGCTTCGGAGCACAACAGTAGGGCCAACATTGAAATTTTGGAAGGGGTCTGCCCCATCTGTTCGACCATATTGTAGTCCCTCTTTTTAATGATCTTTAATATTTCTTCCATTTCCTTCTTGGAAGCCTCTGGAATGGATTCTAAGTGTGCCTTTGTCTGGACAGGCTCAACCAATTTTTCCTTGCCCCGAGTCTCGACCGACTCGGTGACAGGGGTGGAAACAGGGGTAATAACAGAAATTGCAGTGGTAGTATCAGCAGGAACAGCAGTAGGAATGATCACAAGAATAGTAACGGCTTTAGGAGGAGAAATCTCGGGCGAGAACACTCTTCCACTTCTTTTTATTTTACTGGTCCCAACGATATTGCCAACACCGAGGTCAGTATTTCCAGAAACTTTGTCTTCAGCAGCCAACAGGTCTTGCTTGACGCCATGGTAATAGACGTCATCCCCATAATTCCAGGGGACAACTTTGTTCGAGGAGTATGGTATTGGCCCTGGCATAGTGATGATCAGGGGATCCAACTTTAGAGCAGATGTAATCCTGATGATTCTTTTGATGGAGACCCTGGGAGGATTGGTGGAAATGGTTATAATCGAGACATCTTTACAGGAAGCAGTTGTGACGGGAGTCTTCTCGAACAGAATCTTTTTATCATCCATCAGGCGCTGAACACCTGTTTTCAACAAATAGCAACCAGTCGGTAGAGATAAACATAAGCGGAAATCTTTACCACAACCCATAAATAAACTGGCATGCAGCAAATTCCATTTAACAGTCACGAGAAGAGTAACAAGTTCCTCAACAGAAGTAACAAATGTATCATCGTCAATAGAATTAACACCACGGTTGTGCTTGGGCATGGGAGTAGTTATAACATTAGGAATCTCAGGAGCGTCAAATTCAATCTCCTTCGCATCAATAAGGTCTTGCGTCTTGTTCTTCAAAACCTAATAGTCGTTCGTATCATGGCCTGGACTTTCTGAATGGTAAGCACAGCGAGTATTTGGGTTGTAGCAAGGAGATGCGGTGTTGGGATTCTTGGGAGCTTCCCTCAGGGTAACCAGATTTGATTTCAGTAGGTGAGGCAAAAATTGAGACAAAGTCATATTTATCCGGGTGAATTGTCTTACAGGTCTTTCTGCTCTAGGATGATTGTTTCGTTGTTCAGTAGTTGCAGGTTTAGATATCATAGCAGCCCCTACCGTTGGACGGCGCTCGGTTCTGCCCTGATTTCTTTGACTGTAAACAGCAGTGACCTCTTTCTTTCCCATGAAAGGTCTCTTTCATGCACTTGAAGAGGCATCTTTTTGAATCTTGTCACTTCAAATACCAACTTCCATTCTTTCTCCAGTCAAAATCAACTCAGTAAAGCCAATTGAGGAGCTTCCAATCAGATGGTTAAATAACGGACCAGATAGGGTACCCAAAAACATATCCACCAACTCCCTATCAGATAGAGGGGGTTGGAATCTTCCCTCTAGGTCTCTCCACTTCTGAGCATAGTCTTTAAAACCCTCGCTAGAACCCATAGACATACTTTAAAGTTGTGTACGGGTGGGAGCAAGGTCTGCATTATACTGATACTGCTTGTAAAAAGCAGCATCCAGGTCTTCCCAGTTACGAATATTGGTTCCCTCTAGCTGATAGAACCACTCTAGTTGAATCCCGGATAGACTGTCTTGAAAGAAATGGACCCATAAGTCCTTGTCAGCGGTGTGAGGCTGAATCTTCCTCACATAAGATCGGAGATGCATCTTGGGACATGAGACCCCATCATATTTAGCAAACACCGGAACCTTGAACTTCTACGGGATGACAACCCCAGAAACCAAACCCAGCTCTTCAAAATCCAACCCATGTACCTTTTGGATTTCCATTGCATTCAGACTATCCTCCAGCTGTTTGTATTTTTCCTCGGCCAGAGGATACTGCTCCTCATTATAGTCAGTCTCATTATCATATTCCCTTGGACTGGGGTCTTCCTCTCTTGTCTCCCCTTCTTGATTGTCTCCTTCTTTTGACAAAGATACTAGTTCTACAACCTGCCTTAACGGTCCTCTAAACCTCCTTCCCAAATTCACCACACCAGCTGGCTTCTTTGGCTTCTTGGTCTTTTCTTTGACAATCAGGGCTTTCAGCTCTTCTTGCACCTTGGCCAGAGCCATGATCATTTGTTGAAACTGGGCATTTTGAGATTGTAGATCCTTCACGGTTTGTTCGAGAGCCATTTCTTTACTGCTGAAATAAACAGCGAAGAAGATGAGAAACCTGCTTTGAAACCTGTTTATGCAATGATATGTATGATATATGTATGCAATGTTTTCAAGGATTTCGGGAAATTTAAATTTGTGAACCAAAATGAAACAAAGATTTTATCAGTAAAATTCAAAATACAATTGCCTTTTAGGTGTACAATTGGAAATTCTAAAAACTAAGAAATCAGGTTTCCCATGGGCGCTTCCTCTTTGTGTCGAGATAGACATTAAGACCTCTTTCTTCGTGAATTTTCTTCGTGAGCTCCAAAACTTTCCTCTCATTGGCATAGAAATGATCTCTATAGGTATCCCGCTCTTTCTTCAGCTGAATCCAGGATCTCTGCAGTTCTTCAAGATCGGTGGGCATATCAGGATGAAGAACTGTATAGGGAACACCCCCTTCAGTAATGGGCTCTACAATCACTGGTAAGATGGCTATATATGGCATCACAAGGTTCTGAGTACGAGCTCGTACCCATTGGAGATAAGGTTCCATAGGTATGGAAGTCTTCAGCCCCAAAGTCTTGGTATCAAATCTGTTCACCATGCCCCAAGCTCGTATGAACCTCTGACGATACCCTTGAACATCATCCTCATAGTTAAACACAATGCCCTGGATAAGCATCTCGTGAGGACCATCCCTTCGAACGTAACCAAATTGTTGCAGATCCAGAGAAGGATTATAAGTTATGCCTCCCCTAATGCCGAGTAGTGGGACATTAGGGAATTCTCCGCAGCGGTCAATAATAGAAATATCTCTCATAGATCGGGAATACCAGAGAATATCCGCGTGAGAAAGTGGCATTATCCTTTGCGATCATCCCAAACTTTCTTCATTCTTCAGTACTAATTTAGGGAGGTGAGAAATAAACCACCTCGAAAGCAATGGCACATAGCACATAAGAATCCCTCTTTTCTATGTTGTACGAGTGTGGAAGGTATGTAAGATGTCTCCGAGTAAAGTGGGCACAAGGTTGCGAGAGAGGAAGACCTTGATAGCATTCACATCTATGAGTAGATCTGGATTAGGGAACAGTACTAACCAATAGATTAGAAGGGCCAAGACCTCCTCAAAAGCCTGGAAGTCCAAATCATCCCAAAACAACTGAGCCTTCTCGATTAGGAACTTGGCTAGAAAACCCTTAACTCCTCTTCTTGTTTCCCAATTGGATACAATGTTGAACCGTTTTAAGTGTAAAGATGCTGCAACAATCTCTAGATTTGCAGCTTCTTCCAAACCGGTGAAAGGCAACTGATCCAAAATAGGTATACCCAATATCTGAGAGAACTCTTCCATGGTGGGCACCAACTGATAGTCTGGAAAGGTGAAGCAATGGTGCTTAGGGTCAAAGAATTGAAAGAGCACACTCATCATCTTCTCATCAAAACCTGAGGAAACCAGATTGAGAAGTTGACCATAGTTCTTGGTGAACGAAGAAGTCTTAGAAACCCTTGATGCTAGCTCTTTGAGTTGAAGAGATATTCTCACAAAGCTGATTCAGATGGTATTTCTACGAGCGAAAGCCATGATCTGCAAAACAGAACAAAGATAAATTCCCCTAATCCTTGAAATGGTTAGTGTAATGAAGAATGAATGTTTATGATGCATGATTTCATGTTTAAGCAAATTAATCACACACAAGAAAAGCACACAAGACCTTTGGCTTAGGCTTGCATGGGGTTTTTAGGTAAATACCCTCTTGAAATTTAGTTGGTTTCAAACCTGTCCTAGAAATAGTAACCGGGTTCTAAGGAGTCTCAATATCATTGATCTTTCTTTATCGAGCATTGTTTCAGCTAAGCAATCTTTTCTTGCAGCCGAAACATCCCAAAAGTCCAATCTCAATGAGTGTATTATTGAGTATCAATTGATTCCTAGATTTACACCGAGGTCGACTATCTCACTACTTTCTAATGGCCAAGTTTGTTCAACTAAGGTTCTAAGGTTCATTAGTGCTTCACGACACCATGCAGAGGCCCTGTATTCTCCTCGATTCAACACAAGGGATACCGGTACCAACCAAAGTGTCACACCAACACAGCTATCGCTTAAACCATATTGGTCTATACCGTACAGTCTCCACGATCTATTGTTGTTTACCTAAAAAGATGCCCCAGATCCGAGTATAGGATCTTTACAAGAATACCCCAATAATCCCTCAAAGATAAAGCAGTCAAAGCAAACAAAGAAAGCAATTTTAGAATGATCTAGACCCTAAGGTAAATCCCAATTTATAATTATCCCCAGCAGAGTCGCCAGTTCTGTGATACGGTGGCAGAACCGACTGTTATACTGTTTTGCATTTTGTATTTGCAAATGTGCGGTAAACAAGAGTCGCCATCGACTTTTCTTTTATCCAACAAAGGAAAGGGTGAAAAGAACAGAAAAAAGACCTTTTTTGAGATTTTCTGAGGTAGGGGGTAGATTATGGAAAGGGAAGGTGTTAGCACCCTTTCCATCCGTGGTTTTCCATGGGCTCTTAAGTACTTGCTCACTTTTGAAAATTTCTTGTGCTTTGTGTGTTTTGAAAATTGTTTTGAAAATGCCTTAGTGCGGAGATTCTCTTTGTGATAACTCTTGTATCATTCCTCAAGAGTGTTGACAAGACGAATGTTTTTGAAAGTGTTTTGAAATATTTTTGTGTAGGTGCAAAAAGTTGTTTTGAGCAAGCGTCTAATGGCTATCTACCTACTTGAAAAAGTCGTTATTTTCCTCCTTTCCTTTAGATAGTGTTATCCTACTATTAGTGAGTAGGTAGCCCTATCGTTGGATGTTGAGGGACTATCGATGGGACGTTTACGGTCACTAAGGCAACTGGGCAAGAACTCTTAGTAATTGTCCTAAAGTTCTAAGATCGCTTTTTTAACCGAGGAAATAGTCGAGAGGATCATCGAGGGACTTATGATCTCTTGAACTCAAGGACATTCACTAAAAATTCTCACGTTTCGAGAATTGTGACCGTTTCGAAGGAAACCGAAGTGGGAGATACCCTAGGAGTGAGCATGTGCAAGTGTGCTTGATTCAGATATATTATATTTGAATTAGGTTATGCTATGTTCAATTAGTCGTTATCCTTTCATACAATCCTATTAATATAAGCAGTTAATAGTGCGGAAAATAAATTGTAGAAAATAAAATTCCTAAGCTATTACAACGTCTTGGGACAGTTACATAATTAGATGCGGAAATTTAAACCTAATTAAAGTTATTACAATCTGGGAAACAGTTACATAATTAAGTACTAAAACAGAAAATAATAAACGCGAGAAAGATTAAAACGAGATTAAGTAAAAACCTAAGATCTAATTGATTTAAAATGTATTTTTTGTATTTTTAATGAAAAGAATATTTGAATTCTTAACCTAATTCTAGTTAATTTTTAGTTTAAAGAAAACAAGTTAAAGTAATTAAATTGAATTAATTTGCAAAAATCAATTTTAATAAAAAAAACCTAAATCTTTTTTTGTGATTTCTTTTCTGATTTTATGATTAAAATAATAAAAAAGATGAATTTAAAAAAGGATGAAATAATTAAAATAAGCCAAAATAAAGAAATTAAATAAAAAAAGGAAAAGCAATGGGCATGTGGTTGTGTTAGCAGTCTGGGGGTGTGAAACTAAATCTGCTAAGCCCTGATTTTTACAAGCCCAATTGCCTTTGCGTGAGATCCAGTGGAGAGCGTGCTTGAGGGTGCATGATGGGGTCGCATGTTGGGGGCTCTTGGATCTGGCTCTGTGGACATTGGATGGTGCAGATTTGATGCTACATGGTGGGCGTGTTTGCCTTTGGGACATGGGATCTGCAAATAACTTGTTAGAAAAACAAAACGCACGATCTGGGTATCGAACCCAGGTCCTCCCCTTTACAGCGTGTTGCCTTTACCATCTGTACCAATTGTTCATTCGTGAATATAAACAAAACAAAATAATATAATATGAAACCAAAGTGCATTCCAGGTCATCAAAAAAATGTGTGCATCAGCAATTGATTGAACCAATCAAACTAAAGCAAAATGACACACAGAGTCTTGGCCTGAGTCAAAGAGTCAACAACGCCGGAGATATACTTTGGTCGTCTTCTCCGTTCCTACAAAAAAGCAATCAACAAAAATAGGTGGAGTCAAGGTTCCAGGCTCTGGCTACCCCCCCTATTTTGTATGCTACAAATTCAATGGTGATAGTCTCTCGTCTTGAAAGTCCCTGCATTACTGGGTACAAAACTCGTCTGAAACTTTGCCCTAACAATGGCAAAGCTTCATCCCTACGTCAAACTACTCATGCGATGGCTCTAAACATTCACAATCATCAGTGCAAACATGGACATGAACATAGAAACGACTTATATCATAATATACAATATTTTTGAATTCAAGAAATATACCAATCTGGTGATGTACGATCTGGGCGTTTGAGAGTGCTACGATATTGGAGATTGACAGGGATGGACTCCTGGAGTCTTCAGGAACAGATTGGAGTCCTTAGTTTGCCTTGAAAGGGTTGGGATTGGGTGTTTGGATTTTGACAACTTTGAACTATTTTTTTTGAAAATTTGTTAGGGCTTTAGGAGGCAGCAGCGTGTCCTCATTAGGTCTGGCATGTTTGTGCATATATAGTATATCACATTAGGTCAAGAAAAATGGAGGAATATCCATGCTTTCATGAGAAAATATTTTCTTTCAATTATGTGATTTTTTTTACTTTTTTAGACCGAATCAAATCTTCTCCTCTCTCCATGAAATTTCCTTGATATGCCAACATATTTTGTCCATTATTTAATGAGAAAAAGATTTCAAATCAAATCTTATATTATTTTTATTATTTATTTATTTAATTTTGAATTTTAATGAATAAAATATCAAAATAAATAGCATAAATAATATAATAATGCATGGGTGGGTTTATAGGTCGTGGACCATATTAGAAACAAGTTTCAAACATAAAAAGATAAGCCCATTTGAAAAAAATTCAAGTTTGGTTAATATTTGCTTCATGCACTTTTTTCCAAAAATTGGTCAACTTTAGCAATGCATATCTCTCTCAATTTTAACCCTGTGATGGTTTTCTTTGACTTTTTAGAGAGCTTAGGATGTCCTCTAAACAAAACTTTTGGTTTCATCGTAATTGGATTTTCCATTTTCATGTAAGGAGCTTTGGAAAAAGATGACTTTTTGTTGACTTTTAAGATGACCTATAATGTCTGAGCTTGTATCTTTTAACTGGGGAATTTATTGAACTTGAAGGATGAAGAGGAGTTGTAGGGGATTGGATTCTATTCAAAATGAGCTTTGGTGGAAAATTTTCTGATAAAGTATGAGAAAGTTATGCCTGGTCAAAGTTTGGTTGACTTTTCCTATAGAAACCCTAATTTGCACATTTTGACTTTTGATGAGTTAGGAGCATTTCCTGGGGAATAATGATCAAACCTTGGTAAAATGATGGATATCACTTTAAAATGTTGATGTTGACCAAAAATCTTGAAGTTTGACTGTATGTAGGTCAAATTGACTTTTGACCTAGTACAGTTGACTTTCAAGCATTTAAGCAGTTGACTGGGCAAACTTATTCTGCAAGGCATGAAATTTGGTATGGATAACCTTGAGGACATATTAGGACCATAGAAAACATTTTATACCATTGGAGTTCAAACATATTGATGAAAATTGAAACCTTAGCTAGAGGTTCATTGCCTTAGGAGGAGAATTTGTCTGGTCAATTCTTGGTCATCCTTGGGCAAGTTAGGGACCTCAATGGGTATGTGTTGAGTAAAATGAGAGGGAAAATTTTGGGGTACAACAAGGTTTATTTCCCAAAAGAATTGCATTTCTTCATTACTACAAATCACCAGAAAAATTTTGTTCTCCAGCAAAGTATAGGTTGCTATCCCCAAAGAGTTTCTACGGAACATGAAACCGGGCCAGATATCATTTAACTTTGTCCTCCCTAGAAGAGTTGGTGTCCATATCATAAACTCGGTCAGGCAGCACCTCAGAAGGTTATCCATCTCTTTTATCCCCAAGTTAGGGTATATAAGAACTAAATTCCCCAGTAGAACGATAAACGACCAATGTTCCCGAACTCGTCTATCCCCAAGCAGAAGTCAAACATTCCTAGTGGAGTATCCTCAAAATAGAAAGCAGGAATCCCCAGCGGCGACATTCTAAACAAGATTGAAGATTCATGTTCTTCAGCTCCAGCAATAGTCAAGGATGTTATACAAAGCTACCAATACGCTTCAACAACATCTTGCATACATACATCATTTATAAATATCATAGCACATGCATACGAAATGCATATAACAAACTCTCCTTTACTTTAAGAACATCATTACGCAATGCATTACATACATCATGACTTTTCATGAAGACTAACTTTGTATTTTTCAGGTAAAGTCTACAAACAAACGAATATCATCAGCAATTTTTCAAACAGGTCAAAGATTAATTCCCGAAACAAGACGGGGTAAATATCTGTACAACCAGGCGATATGAATTCGTGAAATAAGACAGGTTCGCCAATATAAATCAGGTCAAAGATTAACTCCTGAAACAGGACAGGGAAACTATCTATATGACCAGGCAAAGATTAATTCCCGAAACAGGACGGGGAAACTATTTATATGACCAGGCAAAGATTAATTCCCAAAACAAGACGGGGCAACTATCTTTATAACCAGGAAAAGATTAACTCCTGAAATCGAACGGGGAAACTATCAATATGACCAGGTGGTATGAATTCCCGAAATATGACGAGTTTACCAACAAAGAACAGATTGAAGATTAATTCCCGAAACAGGACGGGGCAACTATCTACATGACAAGCATTTCCCTCAAAGACTAAATCGGACAAGAATTTCCCTCAGAGACTAAATCTGATAAGCAGCTACTTAAGCACTTTCCCCAGATATTCATTCTGAAAAGCATTCTTCAGATACAGTCAAGTGCAGACTCATTCTAATACTCCTATCGATAATTATTTTGATGGCATTTATAAGCCCATCTTCGAAGAAATTCTGTCATATTTCCGAATGGCATCTTTAAGCCCATTCAAGCAATATTATCAACCAACAGTGTTACCTCTTGCACAAGCGAGTGCAAATTTCTAGGCACTTAAGTGTTCAATCCTCTTCCACCTTCAGATCATGAATGGCGGACATGCCAATCTAACTCCCCAGGTTTAAGAAGATTGAACAGGGGCATTTGTTGTACCCCAAAATTTTCCCTCCCATTTTTATTCAAGACATTCCCCTAGGGTTCTCAAATGATCAAGGTTTCTCAAGAATTGATCAGACAAATTCTCCTCCTAAGCAATGGACTTACAACTAGGGTTTCACTTGTCCCAAGGAAGTTTTGGTTTCTAAGGCCTCAAATGAATTTCATGGTTTCTTATATATCTCCAAGAATAACTTCCACATGTGGTCAACATAAAGTCAAACCTCAATATTTTTGGTCAACATAAACATTTTGAAATCATATTCATCATTTTATCAAGGTTGGATCATGATTCATCAAGAAAACTCACAAATCATCAAAAGTCAAAATTTGTCAAATTAGGGTTTTCTTAAGGAGAAGTCAACTGAACTTTGACCAAGCATAACTTTCACACACTTCATCAGATTTTCCTCAACCAAGGCTAATTTAGAAGGAAATTCAATTCTCTAAAACTTTGTCTCTGTAAGCTCAAGTCCAAAAAATGCTTCATTTGAGAGATATGGGCCAATACATTATAGGTCATTTTAAAAGTCAACAAAAAGGCACTTTTTGTCAAGGCGACTTACATCAAGATAGACTCTTCAAATGAAAAAATGGTCAAAATAGGGATTGTAAAGGACATCTTGAGCTTTCCAAAACGTATAAGATCACCTTCAAATGATGAAAATTGAGAGAGTTATTATTAGTGCAAGTTGAGAAATTTTGAGTAAATGCATGAAACCAAAAGTGACCAAACTAGGAACTTTGGGCTATTAGGCTTGGAATTTTGGTATTTTTGCAGCTTATAGTGAACCTCTAAATCACTTCATACACCCTATGGATTTTTTGTCCTATTTATTTTGATTTTTATTAATTAAATTCAAAATAAATAAGATAAAAACAAGGACTTTTCTTACAAGGTCCAAGCCCAAATGGTTTGACCTAATTGCAAGCATTATATATCTTCCTCATTCAGACAAAGGCATCCACGAGATCCCTTGCAAATAAACCTCTTCCAAAACTCAAAAAATATCAAAAACTAGGGCAACTTGTAAACTCTAGTTGTAGCCTCTTTCCACGCGAACCAGCCATCCAATTCTCTTCCAGCAACATTTTAGGGTAATAATGGAGTATTTTTAAAGATCCAAAGGGCCAGAAACCCTCATACGCACCTTGCCATTTTGGTTCATTGTATGTGTTGTACCCCAAAATTTGCCCTCTCATCCTTCAGGAATTCATCCTGAACTCTCAGAATTTCTCTTAAACAAATCCAAGCCCTTTATTATCATTCCTTTCCAAGTAAACAATTTACAAGAGAAAAATGGTCATTTGCAAGTCAAAACTTTTACCTTGGAAAAGTTAAATTCTAAATACTTAGAATTTTCCTAAAAAAAGGAAAAGTGTTTAAGAAGAAAATGGCACCTCAGAGCTTCTGAACCAACCTCCAGGCAGAAACGGTCAGAAGTTGCAAATTTGGCTCAGCACATAACATTCAGTCAGAAGGTGGCTCTTCAGTAGCTACACCAACTCAGTCAGATATTGTAAACGTGGTTCAGCACGTGATCTTTAAACAGAACATGGCTCTTTCAGCAGTTACGCAAATTTCAGCCAGAATTTGTTGAAAAAAGTGTAAAGAAGGCAACAAAGCCTGAAACTCCTTCAGAACGTACTAGGATCAGAAGGTAATGGGATCAGCAGATTGGGTAAAATACTGAAGCAGGATCACTAAATCCAGAGTTTTTAAAGGTAGATCAAAGTGGCCATGCTGGGAAGTCTGGAAAACTCTCAGAATTTGCTGAGGCAGCAAGAGGCCAAGTTCAGAACTTGGTTTGTGCTGTTCTTTTTGGTGAAGCAGATCTGCTGGCTCAGGTTTTAGGTAATGATGCAAGATCTCCTATTACAAGATTTTGGATTTTGACAAATCTCATCACCATTTAATGCTCATTAATGCTCACAAGCACTTCTGAGCATTCATCTAAGGGGTCTCTCCACGTGTGGATTGGTAACACCTTTGTGCAGGCTTAGGCATGGGTCTATGCGCCACTTTTCACCTATAGGTGTCACTTCTCCTTAATCCTCTCTTACTGTTCCAACCTAGGCTGAAAAGTTGTCCATCATCACAACTTTTCATGAACTTTCTTCAAAAACAAGTTAACCTCTACTGCATAATATTGGCGCCATTTAAAGTTCAAAAACACAAAGCCTTACCTATAAATAGGATACCAGTGTCCATCACAAGAAGGTGAAGAAACATCCAGAAAAAATTGCTAGAAGAGGAACAGAAAACTTTAGTGAAGGAAACCTTGTGAAACTCTTCCAAAATCCCCAGTGTTTCATAACTTTGAACTTCCTGCCTCCAAACTTCATTGATACTCAGTTTGCTTCCTGACTAGAGAACTCCCATACAGTTTCTGACCATACATACTCATATCTTCTCCATCCACCCATTCTAAAAAGAACCTATCCAGAACACCATCAGAGCTAAAGTTAGCTCCAACTCACAAATTTTCTTCCAACAGCAAGGTAAGCACCTGCTGACTCTCATCACGCTGCTAAGCATCATCAGCTTTGCATGCTCAATAAACAAAATGTAAATATCATGTTGCTGCTGTATGTGTTATGAGGATTCTCATACCTCTGAATGCTTAAGTAGGAAGTGAATCAGTGTAGAACCTGTTTGTGACCTTGTTGGTTCTGTCTTCTGAAACACTTTGACATCTGCTGAGATTATCCTAGGCATGCCTTCTGTTTTGTGGAAAAATAATAAAACTGTAGATGTTCTAGCTAGCACAGGGGGAAATCAAGCTCTGACTTTGACGTCAACACTTCTGAGGCTTGCTTTGCTGTCAATAATATCATAACTTCTGAAAATTATTATGTTTCCAGCAGGGTCAGAACTTCTGACTTCCCCACTAACAAACTTTTGTCTTGTAGCACATGGGGGTCAGAACTTCTGACCTTCCCACTAACAGGTTTCTGTTTTGCAGGGCACCAGAGTCAGAAGTTCTGACTCATACATTTTCACTAAAAGGTTGATAATCCTGCAGCAAGCCTGGGTCAGAACTTCTAACTTCCTCTCAGCAGGGCGCTATCCCTCTCTCTCTTTCTCTTTTTCTTCCCCTTGTTATTTTCCTTTCTTATCTATTTTTCTCGTTGAACCACCCCCATGTACAAGTGTGTATCCCCCATCCCCTAAATATTGTAATAGCGTAGGATTTTACATTTCCGCATTTTATTGCTTTCAAATGTAAATGCTAGTAATTAGGATATGTATGGCAAGATAAATGAAATAGAAAATCCTAATTCAAGATAAAATCATGCATGAAATAAAACACACTTGCACACAAACACCCTTAAGGTATCTCCATTTGGTTGCCTAAACAAATGGCCATGGTATGCATGCTAGGTATCTTGGCAAAACAAAAACAAAACAAAAGATCATAGTCCCTCGATGACGCTATCTTGGTTGCCTATACAAAATGATCTAGTCCCTCGGAAAAATTGCTAAAGATACTTGGCAATATAGCTATCATGGTCAATACAATGACCCGCGCCTGTCCCGTTCAACATCCTAATACAAGGTTGTTTACCAAATGCAATGGTAAAACAACACTGTCAAAAGGGTTAAAAACATATAGGAAAGATCTTTTAGTAAAATAGGGTAGACAACTCTTAGTTACTTGATCAAAACTTGCAAAAACATCCTTGCTATTTTCAAACACACTTCACAACACAATTTCAAAACATTTCCCAAAACAAACTTTCAAACATTGAAATCTTTTCAAAAGACAAATACATCTTTGTATACATTCAAACAAGAATCATTACAAAGGTTGCCACAACGATGGCCTCTTTTCAAAACATTTTTCAAAACCACACACAAAGCACCATTTCAAACAATTGAAAAGCAAAAGCAAGTGATCTAAACAAGTAACTAAGAGCCCATGGATAACCCTGGATGAAAAGGGTGCTTGCACCTTCCCTTTTCATAATCTACTCCCCGAACCCAAGAAAACATCTCAAAGGTCTTTCCTGTTCTTTTTGACCTTTCCTTAGGATAAAATAAAAAGTCGGTGGCGACTCTTGCTAAACTGAAACATTTGCAAACACAAATGCAAAACCTCAAGTCAATTCTCCCACCGTACCACAGAACTGGCGACTCTGCTGGGGAAATCAGGATATCTGAAAGTGGAGTAACCTTAGGGTTTAGATCACCTTTACATGTTTATCTTGTTTGTCTTGATTGCTTTACATTTGGCTCTATTGTTTGGGTTTGAAATCCTCTACCCGGATTTGGGAAACATTCATAGGTAAATAGCAATACATTATGGAAACTGTGTGGGGTATACCGACATGGTTGAAGCAATAGCTATATTAGTGCGACATATTTGTGGGTACTGGTAGCCTTTGAGTCAATCAAAGAGAATACGGGGCCGCTGAGTGATGTCATGAAGCACTAATGAACTCTTAGAACCTTACTTGACCATCTTGGCCTTATTAGGGGTAGTGAGATGACTAACTTTGGTGCAGTCCGAAGTTGGTAGATACTCGATACTACACTCATTGAGGGTTATTTTCTTGGAATATTTCGGTCGCCAATTAAGTGGCTAAACTGAAACAATGAACACAGAAAATAACCCAGTGATATTGAGCTCCTTAGAACCCGGTTACTATTTATAGGACAGGTTGAGCCAACTAACTTCAAGAGGGTACTTACCTATAAGACCTCATGCAAGCCTGAAACTAGGATCTTGTGTGATTTACTTGTACATATACTTGTGCATACATCATGAACATCATAAAGCATCATATGCATCCACTAACCATTTCAAGGGTTTAGATCTTCATCTTTGTTCCTGTTTTGTAGGTAATGGAATCTCTTCGCAGGAAAACAATTCAAGTCAACCTTGTGAGAATCCCTCCTCAACTCAAGGAGCTCACTTCCAAGATTCCATAGAATTCTCCCTTCAGTGAAAAACATGGTAGGCTTCTCAAACTGGTCAACTCTAACATTGAAGAAGACAGGGTGAAAGTTCTCTTCCAGTTCTTTGACCCCCTACACCATTGCTTTACATTTCCTGATTACCAACTAGTACCTACTTTGGAGGAATTTTCTAAACTCCTGAGGATCCCTATTCTTCATCAACTACCCTACAACGGTACGGAAAGAGAACCAAAGCCTGAAGATGTTGCTCAAGCCTTACACTTGCAACCATCTGATATCAAAGGTCATTGGGAAACCAGAAGCGGTGTCAAGGGTTTCTTGGCAAAGTTTCTGTTTGAGAAGGCACAAGACTGCTGGAATTATCTAGATCTGCAAGCTTTTGAAGAGATTGTAGCTCTCCTCATCTATGGGTTGGTCTTGTTCCCAAACCCCGATCAGCTTATAGATGTGAATGCTGTCAAAATTTTCATATCTCGAAATCTTGTGCCTACATTGCTTGGGGACATCCTACACTCATTTCACACACGAACAATGAGGAAAAGAGGTGTTCTCATGTGATGTACTCCTCTTCTAGCAAGGTGGTTTATTTCTCACCTTCCCCAGTCAGTCTTGAAGAATGAACAAGGCTTGAGGTGGTCACAACGATTGATGACCCTTACACATTCTGATGTTCATTGGTGTTCTCGGTCCAGAGAAAATGTCATCATCATTGATCGTTGTGGGGAATTCCCTAATGTCCCACTGCTTTGCATTAGGGGAGGCATTACCTACAACCCCTGTTTAGCTCTAAGACAATTTAGGTATGCCTGAAGGGATGGCCCTCATGACATGCTGATTCCTGACTTGGTTTTTGACTTCAACAATGACGCTCAAGGACTTCGAAAAAGGTTTATCCGAGCTTGGAGGATGCCCAACAAAGTGGATAGTAAGACACTGGGACACAAGAATTCCATCCCCCTTGAGCCTTATCTCAAGTGGGTACGAACCCGCACCCAGATTCTTATGATGCCTTACCTTCACATTCTGCCTATGATCAAAGAGCTTGTAATGGAAGGAGAGGTTCCATACACCCTCCTACATCCAGACATGCCAACATCATTAGAAGAATTGCGAAAGAGTTGGATACAGCTCAAGGAAGAACGGAATACTTTTGAAGCCAGCTTCTATGCCAGTGAGAAGAAGGTTTTAGAACTCACCCGCCGACTTCACAAAGAGGAGACTCTTAACACTTACATCGCGCCAAAAAGAATGCGCAATGTCTTTTTACATTAAGAAGCTTTGTAATATTTTGCCCCTGGGGCATTTATGTACTAACAAATTTCTTCTTATTAATATAACGTGTGTTCTTTTTGTTTGCAAACAACTTTGAATTTCTGAATCCTTGAATGCATTACATGAATACATATCATTCATCATATGCATAAACAGGTCTTCACACCGGGTTTCCTTATCTTTCTGCTGTTTACTTCAGCAAGATGGATATAGAGCAGACGGTTAAAGATCTGCAAGCACAAAATTCTCAGTTCCAACAACTCCTCATAACTCTGGCAAAGGGTCAAGAGGACCTTAAAGCATTGTTAGAGAAAGACAAAGACAAAGAGAAAAAGAATAAAAGGGCTGGTGTGGCCACTATGGGAAGAAGGTTTGAGAATCAAGATAGGAGAGTTCTGGAATTCCCCTCGACGTTTGACGAAGGGGTTGGTAAAGGAAAGGGAGTTGTAATGCCCTCCGAGTCTGAAGCTGAAGAAGAAGAAGAGGAGGAGGAAGATTACTCTGAGCAGCAGTATCCTCCTGCGGACGATAAGTATTAAAATCTGGAAGAGCGGTTGGCAGCCATGGAAGTACAAAGGGTTCCCAGGCTGGATTTCGAAGAACTAGGGTTGGTCGCTGGAATCGTCATTCCTCCCAAGTTCAAGGTGCCTACATTTGCCAAATACGACGGTTTATCATGTCCAAAGATGCATCTGCGGTCCTACGTCAGAAAGATCCAACCTCACTCTTCTGATAAGGATCTGTGGGTCCACTTCTTTCAAGATAGTTTGTCGGGTACGCAATTGGACTGGTTCTATCAACTTGAGAGATCTGATGTTCATAACTGGGAGGACTTAGTTGCTGCTTTCTACCGACAATACCAATATAACACAGATTTAGCGCCTACTCGTACTCAACTATAGAGCATGGGTATGGCCTCTAATGAGGGATTTAAGGAGTATGCCCAGAAGTGGCGGGATTTGGCTGGAAGAGTGCAGCCACCATTGTCGGATAGAGAGCTGGTTGACATGTTTTTAGGGTCTCTGTCAGGTTCGTTCTTCAAATACTTGATCGGGAGCTCATCTGCAGGGTTCACCGAATTAATTCTGACCTGTGAAAGGGTCAAAGCTGGCATTAAGAGTGGTAAAATTCAGAAGGATGCCTCCGCTTCCACTGCTATCAAGAAGACCTTCCCAGCCAAAAAGGAAGTTTATGCTGTTCACACTCAGAGAAATCAAGGGAGAATGGAGCGCCGACCAGCGGTAGGGGCTGTGATGATCTAGAACTCCTCAACCGATCAACCTCGAAGCAGTCAACCCAGAGCTAACCAGCAAAGGGTAGAAAGGCCACAACGGCAATTCACCCGAATCAATATGACACCGGCTCAGGTCCTCCCTCATCTGTTAAAGTTAAACCTTACCAACTTGAAGGAAGCGCCAAAAAACCCAAATACCTCTTCTCCCTATTATCATTCAAATGCAAAATGTGCATATCATTCGGACAGTGTGGGGCATGACACCAACAACTGTTGGGCCCTTAAAAACAAGATCCAAGATTTGATAGATGCCAAGGAGGTAGAGTTTGATGCTCCCGAAAAACCTAATGTGATATCCACTCCTATGCCAAAACATGGTCATAATGTCCATGCTATTGTGGAAGATCTTCATGTTACCGCTGTTGATGACTTAATGACTCCATTGCCAATGATCAAAATGAATTTGTTGAAAGCTGGGATTTTCCCGGGCTGTGAAAAAGATTGTTATTTTTGCTCAACCTTGCAATCCGGCTGTCCGCTGTTGAAATCAGGCATCCAACGCCTGATGGATACTCAAGAGATCCTCTTTCAGAAAACTCTTGTTGATACTATCACTCATGTTACTCCTGTTGCTCCTGTTACTCCAATCAATGACATTTCTATAATCACCATTTCCGACAATCTTCCTAAGACCTACAAAATGCCTGTTAAGATTACGCCTGATCCAAAGTTTGTACCGCTGAAGATTACCATGTCGGGGCCTATCCCATATAAGTCCAACAAGACGATACCATGGAATTATGGAGCAGAGATCTTCTACCATGGTGCTAAATAGATCGAATCAGTCCAAGAGAATTCCGATGAAGAAACTCCTGACATAGGGAACATTGCAGGGACAAGTAAGATAACTCGTAGCGGAAGAATCTTCTCTCCGGAGATTTCTCCTCCACGAGCAGTCTTCGGACCCTCAAGTGCTTCTGTGCCTGTCAGAATATCTGTGCAAAGTCCAGTGATTTAAGAAGTTGTTACTCCCGAAAGCGTACCTTCTGCTGTTACCGCTGATAAAGGTAAGGGGATCTAAGAAATGCCCGTCAGGATGATGGCTCAGACTTTGGTTATCCCCGAGACCACCCAAAAAGAGATGGAGGAGATTTTAAAGATAATTAAGAAGAGCGACTTTGATGTCGTAGAGCAGCTGGGGCAAACCCCTTCAAAAATCTCTATGCTGGCTCTATTGCTCTGCTCCGAGGCTCATGCCAAAGCCTTGATCAAATTCCTAAAGACGGCACACGTGCCTCAAGAAACTTCTGCGAATCAGTTTCAAGAGTGTGTGGCCAGCCTTACAACCGATAATGGTCTTGGCTTTTCTGACGCTGATCTAACCCCTAAAGGAAGAAAGCATAATAATGCACTGCATGTCTCAGTAGAATGCAGAGGGACCACACTTGCTCATGTTCTGGTTGATACTGGTTCATCTTTAAATGTTCTACCAAAGAAAGCATTGGACAGGCTAGACTGTGAAGGTTTGACCCTAAAGCCCAGTAATATTATTGTTAGAGCCTTCGATGGTTCTAAGCGGATGGTTCACGGAGAGGTTGACATCCCAATTAAGGTGGGAACGGAAGTTTTCAACTCTACTTTTTATGTGATGGACATCCGTCCTTCATATTCATGCTTGTTGGGAAGGCCATGGATCCACAATGTTGGGGCAGTCACTTCTTCTCTACACCAGATGCTCAAATACCCAGTCCAGGGTAAGATCATAACAGTTCATGGTGAGGAGGAGTATATGATAAGCCACCTTAACTCTTTCCGCTACGTGGAGTTAGATGGTGAATTCATAGAAACACCTTTCCAACACTTTGAAGAGGTTTCTCCTGAAGTCGCGATAGCCAAGACAATGACTGATGCGCCCATCATTACCAAGCCTGTGTACCGGATGTCATCCCTTAAAGATGCAGAGGCTGTAATCAAGGAAGGAGGAAGTACAGTGTGGGGTAAACTGCCGTATTTTCCTTACAAGACAGATAAGTACGGATTGGGTTTCACTGCTGCTAGCCAGAAAGCTGTGCGTCGCTCCCGGGCTGGAGGACCACCCTTAAAAATCACTCACCATAGAGTTCATGCTTTAGAAGATAATGATGAAGAAGGAAACTTTGAAGATTGGATCTTTCCAACCATTGAAGGAGGACTGAACAACTGGGAGGCGAAAGACTTCGTTCCCATTACTTTCATCAATCAGTAATTTATCTTTTGAACATTTCCTGTTTGGTCTGTAATAAATTCGTACACTCTTTCTGCCTTATGCCTTACCCGGGGTATATAGGTCCATTTGTAAGGGTTTTGATTCTTCATTTTCATATGCCATTTTTAATGAATCATAGACGTTTTCATCTATAAACTTTTGTGTTCATTTTCTTTCCTTTTTACATTTTATTTTGTTTTGTTTAAGAGATGGTTATCCCTTACACACACCCACACTCACAAAATGCAGGTACCCATCCACTCTGGATTCCATGGGTGACTATTCTGCTTTGGCCTTCAGTGACTCTGAAGATTTGGTCAATCATGCCGAGTACGAAGGTGATGAAGACTGTGAAGTGCCTGGAGAGTTAGCTAGACTTTTGCAACAAGAAGAAAGAACTATTATGCCCCATGAAGAGTTGTTAGAGACTATCAATTTGGGAACTGAGGAAGACAGAAGAGAGGTTAAAGTGGATGCCAACCTGAAGCCAAATGTCAAAGAGTGTTTAGTTCAGCTGTTGAATGAGTATGTTGAGATCTTCGCCTGGTCCTATGAAGACATGTCGGGACTAGATACAGATATTGTGGTTCACCATCTCCCTACAAGAGAAGATTGTCCACCAATCAAACAGAAAGTCCGCCGAATGAAGCCCGACATGTCCGAAAAGATCAAAGCTGAAGTGATGAAGCAGTTCAATGCTGGCTTTATGGATGTTACTTCCTATCCATAATGGGTTGCTAACATTGTGCCCATGCCTAAGAGGGATGGCAAAGTCAGAATGTGTGTGGACTACAGAGACTTAAACAAAGCTAGCCCTAAAGATGATTTTCCACTACCACACATCGACATCTTGGTTGACAACACAACTCAACACAAGGTATTCTCTTTCATGGACGGATTCTCGGGATATAACCAGATCAAAATGGCCCCCGAAGACATGGAGAAGACTACTTTTGTTACACAGTGGGGTACCTTCTGCTATAAAGTGATGTCATTCGGACTGAAGAATGCCGGGGCAACCTATCAACGAGCCATGGTAGCTTTGTTTCATGATATGATACATCATGAGATCGAAGTCTACGTAGATGACATGATAGCCCGCTCACAAATAGAAGAAGAACACCTCGACCATCTGCAAAAGCTGTTTGTCAGATTGAAGGAGTATAAGCTCAGACTGAACCCTAGCAAGTGCACTTTCGGAGTCAGGTCTGGTAAAGTTTTGGGATTCATCATCAGTAACAAAGGCATCGAGGTTGATCCTGCCAAAGTCAAAGCTATACAAGAAATGCCCGCCCCTCGCACTGAGAAGGAGGTCAGAGGTTTCTTGGGACGCCTAAACTACATTGCAAGGTTTATCTCTCACCTAACATCTACCTGTGAGCCAATCTTTAAGCTGTTGAAGAAATATCAGGTGGTCTAATGGAACAATGATTGTCAAGTTACTTTTGATAAGATCAAGGAGTATTTGTTGGAACCTCCTATCTTGATGCCACCCGTCGAAGGAAGGCCGTTAATCATGTATCTGACCGTTTTGGATAATTCAATGGGGTGCGTACTGGGCCAACATGATGAGTCTGGTCAAAAAGAGCATGCCATTTATTACCTTATCAAAAAGTTTACCGACTGTGAGACTCACTACTCATTGCTCGAGAAAACTTGTTGCGCTTTGGTATGGACTGCTCGCCGGCTAAGACAGTATATGTTGACACATACCACTTTGTTGATCTCCAAAATGGATCTGATCAAGTACATCTTCGAGAAGCCTTCTTTATCCGGAAGAATCGCTAGATGGCAGATGATCCTCACCGAATACGATATACAGTACACAACCCAAAAGGCCATAAAGGGGAGTGTGCTAGCCGACCATCTGGCTCATCAAGCTGTCGAAGATTACCAATCTATGAGGTTCGACTTCCCTGACGAGGACATTATGACATTGGACGAAATTGAAGGTAACGGACCGTATGACAGACCTGAAAAAGGATCCCGATGGACCCTGTACTTTGATGGTGCTTCAAATGCAATTGGCAACGGTATCGGCACGGTACTTATCTCTCCAGAAGGTTTCCATACACTTTTCACTGCTAGACTCTACTTCAGCTGCACCAACAATATGGCCGAGTATGAAGCTTGTATCTTTGGTCTCAAGGCAGCGATTGACTTAGGAATTAAATCTTTGGTTGTATTTAGGGACTCAGCTTTGGTTATCAGTCAAATCAAAGGAGAGTGGGACACTAAACATCCTAATCTTATCCCATACAAAGAACATGTCCTGACATTATTACCTCATTTCGAGCAGATTATCTTCGAGCACTTCCCGCGAGAAGAAAATAAGCTAGCAGATGCTCTAGCTACAATGTCTTCCATGTTTAAACTCAACTGGGATAATGAGACTCCCCAAATCACCATCGAGCGAATGGACGAACCTGCACATTGTCATGAGATTAATACCGAAGAAGTAGTGGAACAATCCTGGTTTCATGAAATCAAAAGGTATCTCAAGACTCGAGAATACCCTGAAGGAGCTTCAGTCAACGACAAAAAGTTCTTAAGGAGATTTGCTACCAAGTTCTTCCTGAGCAATGGTATCCTATATAAGCGCAGCCATGATGTGTTCTACTTCATTGTGTGGACAAAGTTGAAGCTGAGATGATCATGACTAAATTGCATTGTGGCACATTTGGCACTCATTTGAGCAGACATACGATGGCTAAGAAGATCCTGAGGGCAGGCTACTACTGGTCTACCATGGAAGCTGATTGTCATCAATATTCCTGTATTTGTCACAAATGCCAAGTCTATGCTGACAAAGTACATATTCCTCCAGTCCCTCTCAATGTCCTAACAGCTCCTTGGCCATTCGTAATGTGGGGAATCGACATGATTGGAGAGATCAAGCCTATAGCATCCAATGGACACCGTTTTATCCTGGTGGCTATTGATTACTTTACCAAATGGGTCGAAGCAGCTTCCTTCGCCTCCGTTACAAAGAATGTGGTTGCCCTCTTCATTAAGCAGAACCTCATATGTCGGTATGGTATTCCTGACAAGATCATCACAGACAACAGCACAAACCTGAATAACACTGTGATCACCGCTCTATGCGAACAGTTCAAGATTCAACATCACAATTCATCCCCCTATCGGCCAAAGATGAACGGTGTTGTTGAAGCTGCAAACAAAAATATCAAGAAGATCATTCAAAAGATGACAGTCACCTACAAGGACTGGCATGAGATATTACCGTTTGCTCTGCACGGATATCGTACCACGACACGTACTTCAACTGGGGCAACCCCCTTTTCTTTGGTATATGGCATGGAAGTTGTTTTACCTATGGAGGTTCAGATTCCTTCCTTAAGAATTATGAAGGATGTTGGTTTAAGTGAAGACAAGTGGATTCAGACCCGACTTGATCAACTTAACTTAATCGACGAGAAATGACTTACTGATGTTTGTCATGGTCAGACGTATCAAAAACGGATGATCAAGGCTTTCAACAAGAAAGTCAGACGTCAGGTGTATCAAGTCGGAGATCTTGTAATCAAGCGGATCATCTTGCCGTAAAGTGATCCCAGGGGCAAGTGGACTCCTACTTACAAAGGACCATTTATGATCAAAAACATCTTTTCTGGTGGGGCTATGATTCTGACCACCGTGGATGGCGACGACCTGCCGCACCCTGCGAATGCAGACATAGTCAAAAGATACTACGCATAAACGACCCGATAAGTTGAAAACCTGAAAAGGCGACTTGGGGAAAAAAAGGGCATCCCGGTGAATCGAAAACCCGAAAGGGCGGTTCAGGAAAAAATTAGGGATAAATAAAAAAATTTGTACACCCGGCAAGTTGAAAACCCGAAAGAGCGACTTGGGCAAAAAAAGGGTTTCCCGGTGGATCGAAAACCCGAAAGGGCGATCCAGGAAAAAGTTAGGGAATTAAAGTGTATGACTATGTCTCGTCGGATCACTTTAAGGACAATCTCTTCACGGACAAGCTCCAAGCTTCTGATCAATCCAATCATCTGCGAACGAAGCAACGAATGGACAAGATACTCAGAGTTACGAAGGCTATAGCAGAATGGGAACCCCACGGAATTGTTACACATAGCCATCTTTCTTTGTATAAATTTTTCTCATTTTTATGACAATATTCTCTTACTAGGATGTTTGTCTCCTTTGTACAAAATACTTACACAAAGTTAATATAAAAATACTTCAAAGTGCAGAAATTTGTTTGCCTTTTCTTTCTTTTTACACTTGTGTTTTATTTGAAAATGTCCAATGATTTATTAAATGAGCATATGCATTTGAATATAATCACTGCCTACAAATAAAACGAAATGAGAAAGGATAATTACTGATAGGTTGAAAGTATAGGAAAATGTCTTTAGGATACTCTAGAAGAAATCCCCTGCAGTATGTCATTCAGATCCTCAACAGAGCTAAAACCTTGGAATACATATCCCCAACGGAGTTAAATGCATATCGCCTTCAGAACAAAGTTTCCAAACTCCCAATCCCCAGCGGAGCCAGAAGACTTTAATTCACAAATACCCAGCGAAGATAAAACTTTCTTCCCGAACGCAGTCCAAAACTTAAACCTCTAAACCCCGGTGGAGTACTATCCAACTTCCTCTTATCCCCAAGTAGAGCGGCATACAACCCAAGCTTTTGAAAAACTCTCCAACAGGACAAACATTTCCCCACAGAGTTATTTCCCAGCAAAACGAAGATTCTTGTTCTCATTTCTCCAGTTGAAGCCTCCCGGGTTTTAATTCCCCAATAGAGATCGTCAGAGTTTTCTTTATTTCCCAGGAAAGTCATGAACGATTCTCAATTCCCCGCAGAAGTTGTCAAATTTCTTGTTATTCCCCACAAGTCACCAAGGATTTTCAATCCTCAGCAGTAGTCCAAAGGACATTCTCAGTCTCAACAATCAAAGGTTTTGAATCTCCAACAACACTCAAGGGTTTATTTTCCCCAGCAGCAGTCAAAGATTTCATTATCTCCAGCTATTAAGGATTTATTTTCCTCAAACAAAACGGCTACTCAGCTTATGTTCACATCCATTACATTCATATATCATAAACATTAATAGAACACATTTTATTGCATCATACATGTCATGCAACATAACTTTGTGTGTTTTAGCTAACATTTTACCTTTTTCAGGATAAGATTAAAAGCTACTTCTAACAAATAGATCTCAGATACAGTATGGATACACCCCCAGACACGGCGGTCATTCTATTACTCATTCAGATTTCGTATTTCAGATACAGTATGGATACACCCCAGACACGGTGGTCATTCTATTACTCATTCAGGCTTCAGCAATCAGATACAGTACAGATACGCTCCAAGACATGGAAGTCATTCTGCAACTCATTCAGATTTCGTATTTCAGATACAGTATGGATGCACCCCAGACATGGCGGTCATTCTATTACTCATTCAGACTTCAGCAATCAGATACAGTACAAATACGCTCCAAGACATGGAAGTCATTCTGCAACTCATTCAGATTTCGTATTTCAGATACAATATGGATACACCCCAGACACGGCGGTCATTCTATTACTGATTCAGACTTCAGCAATCAGATACAGTACAGATATGCTCCAAGACATGGAAGTCATTCTGCAACTCATTCAGATTTCGTATTTCAGATACAATATGGATACACCCCAGACACGACGGTTATTCTATTACTCATTCAGACTTCAGCAACCAGATACAGACTAGATACGCTCCAGACACGGAAGCCATTCTATTTCTCATTCAGGTTCAACTATCAACTTCAGATAAAGTACAAATACGCTCCAAGACATGGAAGTCATTTTGCAACTCATTCAGATTTTATATTTCAGATACAGTATGGATACACCCCAGACACGGCGGTCATTCTATTACTCATTCAGACTTCAGCAACCAGATATAGACTAGATACGCTCCAGACACGGAAGCCATTCTATTTCTCATTCAGATTCAACTATCAAATTCACATACAGTACAGATACGCTCCAAGACATGGAAGTCATTCTGCTACTCATTCAGGTCTCGTATTTCAGATACAGTATGGATACACCCCAGACACGGCGGTCATTCTATTACTCATTCAACTATCAACTTCAGATACAGTACGGATACACCCCAGACACGGCGGTCATTCTATTACTCATTCAACTATCAACTTCAGATACAGTACGGATACACCCCAGACACGACGGTCATTCTATTACTCATTCAGACTTCAGCAACCAGATACAGACTAGATATGCTCCAGACACGGACGCCATTCCATTGCTCATACAGATCCAATCTCCAGATACAACTCAAATACGTTCCAGACACGGATACCATTCTGACATTCATTCTCCTGATTTTCAACAAACAAATATTGGATGGCATCTTTAAGCCCATCTCCAGCAATATTCTACCATCTCCAAATGGCATCTTTAAGCCCATTCCCTCAGCTACATTTTAACGAGTGCAAATTTACGAGCACTCTAGTGTCCAACCCTCTTTTACCTTCGAGTCACGAAAGGAAGATTCACCAATCTAACTCTTCAGGTTCAAGAAGATTGAACAGGGGCAATTGTTGTACCCCAAAATTTACCCTATCATCCTTCAGGAATTCATCCTGAACTCTCAGACTTTCTCTTAAACAAATCCAATCCCTTTATTATCATTCCTTTCCAAGTAAACAATTTACAATAGCAAAATGGTCATTTGCAAGTCAAAACTTTTACCTTGGAAAAGTTAAATTCTAAATACTTAGAATTTTCCTAAAAAAGGAAAAGTGTTGAAGAAGAAAATGGCACCTCAGAGCTTCTAAACCAACCTCCAGGCAGAAACGGTCAGAAGTTGCAAATTTGGCTCAGCACATAACATTCAGTCAGAAGGTGGCTCTTCAGCAGCTACACCAACTCAGTCAGAGATTGTAAACGTGGTTCATCACGTGATCTTTAAACAGAACATGGCTCTTTCAGCAGTTACGCAAAGTTCAGCCAGAATTTGTTGAAAAAAGTGTAAAGAAGGCAACAAAGCCTGAAACTCCTTCAGAACGTACTAGGATCAGAAGGTAATGGGATCAGCAGATTGGGTAAAATACTAAAGCAAGATCACTAAATCCAGAGTTTTAAAGGTAGATCAAAGTGGCCATGCTGGGAAGTCTGGAAAACTCTTAGAATTTGCTGAGGCAGCAAGAGGCCAAGGTCAGAACTTGGTTTGCGTTGTTCTTTTTGGTGAAGCAGAACTGCTGGCTCAGGTTTTAGGTAATGATGCAAGATCTCCTATTACAAGATTTTGGATTTTGACAAATCTCATCACCATTTAATGCTCATTAATGCTCACAACCACGTCTGAGCATTCATCCAAGGGGTCTCTCCACGTGTGGCTTGGTAACACCTTTGTGCAGGCTTAGGCATGGGTCTATGCGCCACTTTTCGCCTATAGGTGTCACTTCTCCTTAATCCTCGCTTACTGTTCCAACCTAGGCTGAGAAGCTGTCCATCATCACAACTTTTCATGAACTTTCTTCAAAAACAATTTAACCTCTACTGCATAATATTGGCGCCATTTAAAGTTCAAAAATCCACAAAGCCTTGCCTATAAATAGGACACCAGTGTCCATCATAAGAAGGTGAAGAAACATCCAGAAAAAATTGCTAGAAGAGGAACAGAAAACTCTAGTGAAGGAAACCTTGTGAAACTCTGCCAAAATCCCCAGTGTTTCATAACTTTGAACTTCCTGCCTCCAAACTTCATTAATACTCAGTTTGCTTCCTGACTAGAGAATGCCCATACAGTTTCTAACCATACATACTCATATCTTCTCCATCCACCCATTCTAAAAAGAACCTGTCCAGAACACCATCAGAGCTAAAGTTAGCTCCAACTCACAAATTTTCTTCCAACAGCAAGGTAAGCACCTGCTGACTCTCATCACGCTGCGAAGCATCATCAACTTTACATGCTCAATAAACACAATGTAAATATCATGTTGCTACTGTATGCGTTCTGAGGATTCTCATACCTCTGAATGCTTAAGTAGGGAGTGAATCAGTGTAGAACCTGTTTGTGACCTTGTTGGTTCTGTCTTCTAAAACACTTTAACATCTGCTGAGATTATCCTAGGCATGCCTTCTGTTTTGTGGAAAAATAATAAAACTGCAGATGTTCTGGCTAGAACAGGGGGAAATCAAGCTCTGACTTTGACGTCAGCGCTTCTGAGGCCTATTTTGCTGTCAATAATATCAGAACTTCTGAAAATTATTGTGTTTCCAGCAGGGTCAGAACTTCTGACTTCCCCACTAACAAACTTTTGTCTTGCAGCGCATGGGGGTCAGAACTTCTGACCTTCCCACTAACAGGTTTCTATTTTGCAGGGCACCAGAGTCAGAAGTTTTGACTCATACATTTTCACTAACAGGTTGATAATCCTGCAGCAGGCCTGGGTCAGAACTTCTGACTTCCTCTCAGCAGCGCGCTATCCCTCTCTCTCTTTCTCTTTTTCTTCCCCTTGTTATTTTCCTTTCTTATCTATTTTTCTCGTTGAACCACCCCCATGTACAAGTGTGTATCCCCCATCCCCTAAATATTGTAATAGCGTAGGATTTTACATTTCCGCATTTTATTGCTTTCAAATGTAAATGCTAGTAATTAGGATATGTATGGCAAGATAAATGAAATAGAAAATCCTAATTCAAGATAAAATCATGCATGCAATAAAACACACTTGCACACAAACACCCTTAAGGTATCTCCACTCGGTTGCCTAAACAAATGGCCATGGTATGCATGCTAGGTATCTTGGCAAAACAAAAATAAAACAAAAGATCATAGTCCCTCGATGACGCTATCTTGGTTGCCTATACAAAATGATCTAGTCCCTCGGAAAAATTGCTAAAGATACTTGGCAATATTGCTATCATGGTCAATACAATGACCCGCGCCTGTCCCGTTTAACATCCTAATACAAGGTTGTTTACCAAATGCAATGGTAAAACAACACTGTCAAAAGGGTTAAAAACATATAGGAAAGATCTTTGAGTAAAATAGGGTAGACAACTCTTAGTTACTTGATCAAAACTTGCAAAAACATCCTTGCTATTTCCAAACACACTTCACAACACAATTTCAAAACATTTCCCAAAACAAACTTTCAAACATTGAAATCTTTTCAAAAGACAAATACATATTTGTATACATTCAAACAAGAATCATTACAAAGGTTGCCACAACGATGGCCTCTTTTCAAAACATTTTTCAAATCCACACACAAAGCACCATTTCAAACAATTGAAAAGCAAAAGCAAGTGATCTAAACAAGTAACTAAGAGCCCATGGATAACCATGGATGAAAAGTATGCTTTCACCTTCCCTTTTCATAATCTACTCCCCAAACCAAAGAAAACATCTCAAAGGTCTTTCCTGTGCTTTTTGACCTTTCCTTAGGATAAAATAAAAAGTCGGTGGCGACTCTTGCTAAACCGAAACATTTGCGAACACAAACGCAAAACCTCAAGTCAATTCTCCCACTGTATCACAGTATGATTTTCATATATTTGCTTTCGTTTCGTTTTTATGCATACCAACTTATTTAACATGCTTTTGAGATCTCAAGGTGCAGGTTAGACTAATCGCATGGCCTTCATGCTACCAGAATCACGCATAACCATGCTCACCCCAAACCATGTTATTTTTTCCATATCTCATAACCTAGTGCGTTTTAGCCCAAGATAATGGTCCCATTGAATTCACATACCTTGATATAGGGGGGTAGGGTCCCTTTGGACTGCTAACAAGTGTTGTTTTTGCAGGATGGAAAAACATACTCACCGGAGAAAACGACGGGAGCTAGGGCTTCGGCGCCTCTCCAGTTCATGCATTGTGTTTATTATTTATTTATTTTTTTCGCTGATAATAATGGATGTATCACCACCCCAGTGGTAGAAGCGTGCGCGATAAGGCCTTACTATGCAAAGGCGTGGGTTCGATCCCTGCCTTTTGTATTTTTTTTCATATTTTATGATTTCTATTGATTACATGCAGCACATCCCACAAGCCTATGATGCACCCAGCCATGTCTCACCATCAGATCTTTATAGATCTGATCCAATGTTTTTAGATACGCAAGCACATGGTGAACCTCCTAGAGTTAAACACAGTGGATCCAGCGCTAAGTCAGTGGGCCTGGACTTCTTTTACAGTTTGCACCCCCTCCTTTGCTATAATCAGGCCCATTATTTTCTTTATATTTTTCGTTTTCTTTTACTTATTTATTTTTTATTATTTAGTTAAAACACCAAAATATTAGTTTTAGGTTAAAAATAATTAGGTTTAATTTTAATTACCTTTTTTTAATTAACTAAATTAATTAGATCCTTTGTTTTTTTAAAATTAAATTAATTGACTTTTTTTACTAAAATTAATTAGGTTTTTAAGTCTTTTTTATTAACTAATTAATCACAAATCATTTTTCATAAAAAATCACCAAAAATATTTTCACATTATTTTCTATTTTTTATTTTTCTATTTTAATTTCATAGATCAATTGTATAGGTCGCGCGTTTCCTATGTAATAGCTTAGATTTTTATTTCCCGCTTTCTTTTTCACTATTATGTAACTGTTTACAATTTGTAATAGCTTAGGGTTTTACTTTCCGCCTTTCTATTTTGTAACTGCCTCGAAGTGATGTAATAGTCTAGGGTTTACTTTCCGCTTTTACTTTCCGCACCTTTACAATTTTTTATATTTTCTATATTATTGCTTAGTAATTAGGGTTGCATGGAAAGATAAAAATCTGGCGATAGAAAATCCTAATTCAAGACTAAATAACTGAATACAACACACTCGCATACTCGCACCTCTAGGGTAACCTCCCTTGTTGCCTTTGGAAAACAAACAGTCATGTCCCTCGAATGTGGGGACGCTTTAGCAAATTCCCTCAATATAAAGATCATAGTCCCTCGATGACCCTTCGACGTTGCCTTTCGGAAATGATCTAGTCCCTTAACGAAAATTACTAAAGCGTCCTTACCAGTTACCTTCAATAACTGTATGATAACCCTCACATGTCCCTTCACATCCAAAGATAGGGCTCCCTACTAACTAATGGTATGGATAGTGTAATACAGTGAGAGAACTGACTTTACCGGTTTTGTGTTTTTATCATAAATTTTGCGGTTAGAAAGAGTCACCACCGACTTTTCTTTTATCCAATAAAGGAAAAGGTGTAAAGAACAAGAAAGACCTTTTTAAAGATTTTGAGTTCGGGGGGCAGGTTATGGAAAGGGAAGGTGTTAGCATTGTTTCTAACCGTAGTTATCTACGGGCTCTTAGTTGTTAGCTCACTTTGAAAATGCTTTTTTGTGTAAGTGTATTTTTGAAAATATTTTTGAAAATACGCCTTAGTGCGGCGAACTATGTAATGATTCTCGTATCGTTGAGAATGCATACGAAGTGTTTTTGTCTTTGAAAATATTTAGAAAAAGAGAGTGTATATGTGAGAAATTTTGTTTTGTTTTGTGAGCAAGTAACTACGAGTTGCCTACCTACTCGAATGGTCTTTGTTCTTTCCCTCTTTTCCTTTAGATAATTCTATCCCACCATTGGTTGGTAGGTAGCCCTATCATTGGATGTATTGAGGGACAGACGAGGGTCATCGTATAGTCACGAAGGTAACATTCGAAAGGGTCATCGAGGGACTACAATCTTTGATTTCGAGGGACAGTGCTAAAGCGTTCCTACGTTCGAGAGACGTGACTGTTTGTTTTCCAAAGGCAACACGTGGAGGTACCTTAGAGGTGCATGTGTGCGAAGTGTGTTGTATTTCAGTTATTTATCTTGGATATTTAGGTTTTCTACCGTTTGCTTTTAGATCTTGTCATGCAAACCTATTAGCATACATCTAGCAGTTAAAAATATTCATAGGGCAGAAAATTAAAGTGCGAGAATTAAACCACGATATTACATCGCTTCGGGATGGGGGGAATACAAACCAAAATGGGGGGAAATGTAAATATCCTAAATTTAACTATTACATTCCTTCGGAAGTTACATAATTCATGAAAATAATACGAAAAAAGTAAGTAAATGCGCGGAGTTTGAAGAGGGCAAGATTAAAAAAATTCTAAGTATAAAAAATATTAGAAAAACTAATCGAAAGATAATTAAAGCCTAATTCTAATTATATTTTAAATTAATGAAATAACGTCAAGGTGATTAAATTAATTAATTTTTATTGTGAACATAAAGTTAATTAATTAAAATCTATATATAATTTTTTTAATTTTTATGATTTTTTTATTAAAAAAGGTTATTAAAAGAAAAGAATAAAATTAAAGCAAAATAAAAGAAAGATCTATGGGCTGCATTGTGAAAAGGAAATGGGGGGTGCAAGGGAAAGAAAAATATTTTTAGGCCCGAGCGCTAGCCCAGATGTTGCATGATCTAGTGGGAACACTCTCTGGAGGCATGCCATGGTCCAGACTATTATTTATGCATCCATACTTACATGTAAAACGTTAGAAAAATTCAGGAAATACATATGAATGGAATAAGTACACTTACAAGGATTTAAACCATGAAAATCTTGAGAAAATAGAACCTACCAATCTTACCAATTGGAGTTGAGGTGAGGGTGGTTTCTGGGGTTGATTTGAGAATGGTAATGGTTGGTTTTGACTCCTGGCAACGTTAGGAGGACAATGGAAGGATTAGATTGGTTTGAAAACTGCTGGAGATGCAAGATACAATTTTCACAACTTTTTGAATTTGGAGAATTTTTGGAGAGATTTTGTGCCAATGATTTCCGTGGTCTTTTGAGTTGCTACGCTTGCCTTTATATAGAAGGATGAAGTGAGCTGACAAATATGGCAAGAATCAAAGCCATAATGCTATGATAAAACAAGAACCAAACAACTTTAAAACTTGCCAAACTTGAGATTTTTCTTTCCATCTTGGTCTTGCACGAGTTTGGAAAGGTTGTAACGAGTTGTCATAAGTTTTCTTGGGCCTTTGGATGATTGAAACAAAAAGCCCAAGCCTTTATACCATTGTTTCATATTTTATTTGATTTTATTTGCATTTAAATGAATAAAAATCCAAATAAAAGAAATAAAAATAATAAAAAAATATGTTAATGGATTTAGAGGTCCTATAACACCTTAAGAACATGTTTGAACATCAAAAGTTAGGCCCACTAGTTCAAAACTTCAAGTTTGCTCACTTTGCATTTCATGCATTTCCTCAAAATTTCTTAACTTGTGTGACTCATAACTTGCTCAATTTTCATCTTTTGAATATGATCTTGGACTTTTTATAAATCTCAAGATGTCCTCTACAATCTCTATGTTTATCATTTTTTTTCTTTTGAAGACATTATCTTGATGTAAGTTGCCTTGACAAAAAGTGTCTTTTGTTTACTTCTGAAAATGACCTATAATATATTATCTCATATCTTTCAAATGAAGCATTTTTAGACTTGAGCATGAAAACAAAGTTGTAGAGAATTGAATTTTTTTTCAAAATGAGATTTGGTTGGGAAAAAGTTGATGAAGTATGTGAAAGTTATGCCTGGTCAAAGTTCAGTTGACTTCTTCTAAGGAAACCCTAATTTGGCAATTTTGGACTTTTGATTATTTGAGAAATTTCCTTGGGGTAATCATGATCAACCCTTGATCAAATGATGAATATCACTTTAAAATATTGATGTTGACCAAAAACTTGAAGTTTTACTGTATGTTGACCACAATTGACTTTTTGATCAATACAGTTGATTGTCAACCATCTGAGCCATTGACTGAGCCAACTTGTGATGTAGGACTTGAAACTTGACATGAACCTTATTGAGGACCTATGGAGACCATGGAATCCACTTGAGACCTTTTCAACCCAAATTTCCTTAAGAAACTCAACACCCTAGTTGTATACCTTTAGCTTAGGAGGAGCATTGACTGGTCAACCCTTGTGTATCTTGAGTATTTGAGAAGCTTTGAAAGAATGTCTTGAGAAACATGAGACTGAAAAATTTTGGGTACAACAGATAGCGTTATCTAAAGTAGGAGGAAAGAACGAGAACAACCTTGAGTAGGGTAGAACTCCTAATCGCTTGCTCACAAAGCTCTTCAAAACAAAACATCTCTCACAATCGCACTTTTCAATAAATATTTTCAAACAAACACTTTGTACGCATTCTCGAGGGTAAATACGAGAACCATTACAAAGTTTTGCCTTACATTGGAAAAAATTTCAAAATGTTTTCAAATACACAACATAAAGCGATTTTCAAGAAGTGAGCTAAGCGATTAAGAGCCCATAGATAACTACAAATGAAAAGGGTGCTAACACCTTCCCTTTTCATAACTTACCCCTCGACTCAAAATTCTCAAGGTCTTTCCTGTTCTTTTCACAATTTCCTTATTGGATAAAATAAAAGTCGATGGCGACTCTTGCTATCCGCAACATTTGTGATAAAATGCAAAAACAAGTCAGTTCTCCCACCGTATTACACATGACCCGTGAGATACAGTCATCAGTCTACTCACATAATAATTTATACGCATTACTATTGTCATATTTGACAGTAAAGTTTGACTATATATACTTTAAGAACAATTTCCTTATGTTTAATGATGTCTCACGATTAAGTCACACTTAATGTATCATTAAATAGACTAATTATTTTACGGACTTTACTATATACATTAAAAATTAATAAATATTAAGGTCATAGTACAAAATCATGTACATCCAATATTGATTGGCTATTAGAGATTACTTCAACAGAAGAATATGCCAAAATAGTAATATCGTACGCATATTGGAGATAGCACACTTGCAGATCTAAGGAACCAACTCTAATCCTGGAGAAGAGATTGAGGTTCACAGCTCTTATAAACAAAATATTCAACCTTTCAATCACAATCAGAAAAAGGAAATGAGTCAAGGGTTACCTACTTCAACCCGTTTAAATATTAATTTCTTGGGTCTAGAAACTATTGATCAAAATTGAAAGATTATTAGAAGAAACACAGACATGCATGCATGATCTTCAATTAACATTAAAATCAAACCTGGAAAGAATATAATCCATAAATCTCCAACTAACTAAACCATATGTTTTTTCATAATCTACCTTGAAAGTGAAACGTGATTTTTTTTTCGTGCCAGATCCACTAGCTCATTTAAAACCACCACCCCTTCCACTACTAATATACCTTTAAGAAAGTTCTATTGATTTGGAGATATGAGTTTGCCCGTCACTTGAGACAACTTAGTTACTAGCACTTTGGCAACAAGTTTACAAAGAGGTTCCATTAAAATAATTGACTGACAATCACCTAAATAAGAAGGAGACTTGACCTTAGAGATCAAGGGTACAAAATAAGAAGAGAAACTATGAAAATAAAGATACAAAATTGTGAATATGATCAAACATAACACCCAAGTCCTCCCTAAAAAGATGCCAAAATTTTCTCAAAAACAAGAGGTTAAAACCATTTGATTGGGCCACTGCCCAATCTAATTCATAGAAGAAAAAAAGAAATAGTAAGAGCATAACTATCATCCGCGGAAAGGGTTCAGAACTATTCTTGTCCAACTATCACTACTACAAAATAGGCCTTTCGTAACACAATATTACAACGACCTTCCTATTAACCATGGTGATAACTCGTTGGTGAGCATTTTCTTGTGTTTACTAAAAGAAATTTCACTATGGTCATAGATAACAATGGTAGTGAAACGTGCCTAGAGTGAAAGAGTTTGATTCCCAGTACCAACAGTTTTCAATTTATCATAACAAAATGGGTATATCAACATTGTTCTTTTAATCAACCATGGTTTAAAGTTCAATCATTTCATTACGATTCTTTTTATCAACAATGGTGAAATGTGTTACAAATTTATATAAGCAAAACTTTTTTCGAATTCATTACATAACAATCATCCTTCTTTAAAGAAAACTCTAACATCTATTTCACTAGTCTCTCTCAAAAAAACACCATAACATCTATGTCACTTGTCTATCTCATATGGAAACCCCAAACTTATGCACAAACTCATCTTCTTCAAATCTTATGAAATGGCCAGCTTGCAGATTCGTCTTCTCAATAGTTTATGTTTCTAAATATTTTTATCTATTATTGTACCAAACTTATGCATGAACTTGCCTTCTTTATAATCTGTTGTTTTTTTTACTTGTAGGTAGGGTGGGTGAATGAAAAAATTAAAGAAGATGAAGTTGAAGTGAGCGCTGCAAACTTGTGTGAAAGGCATAAAATGACATCCATTCAAAATTAGCATTGGTTCGCAACTCTCACTCTAGATTCATCCTTATTTCCTTTCATTTTTAGATTCAATTATGCAACAGGAAGGTTTCTGAAATATTTTGTTGTTGTTATTTAAAGTTGTATGTTTTTTAAGGTTTTTTATTGATGAGTGTTGTTGTTAGTATTTGTATAAAATATGAGTTTATTATATCTTATGTGGTTTGAGTGTTTTTCCAACACTTTACCAAATATATAAATTTTCGGATTGCATTAGAAAATTGTAATATGATAGATAAAATTATATTAGAAAACAAGTTACACGTTTAGTTCTAGACAAGAATTGTTTAGATCATTATCTGTATTTCGCTCTTTAACAATTATGACTTGGTTTAACACTTCTTCTTCTTCAACCTCTCATTCCTTCACCTCTAATTTTGTTTTCAAAGTAAATAATATATTACAAAATGAAATAGAGATGAAGGAATGGGGATTGAAGATCTAGGAGCATTAAACCAAGTTCTAACAGTTAAAGAGCAAAATGTGGTTACTGAGCTAAAGAATTATTCTTTAGCATTGAACCTTTTAGTTGTTATCTTAATATAACTTAATTTGTCATATTATAATGTTTTAGATTAGATTGAAATGTTATATGTTTAGTGAACATTGGCGAAATAAGCATTTCACATAATTTACCGTGGTTTTTGGTAAATAACCGCTGATCCTCCAAAAGGGAAAGACCTTTTGGTTACTCGCGGAATCGATCAGATTGATCCCAGAACATATGCTAATTTTTATGTTTGGTTTGGTGTGAAAATAGATGTCTAGGAAGAACTCACGTTCGACCAAAGATAAGATGTTTGTGGTTTTAGAGAGTAAGGAAGTTAATAGAAATGCAGGTAAATATGTAGGAACAGTAACTTTGCAAAATAAGATAAAAGCAATGTAAAAAAGACTTTATTAATGAAAAATGGTGTTTCCACCGTACATTTCTCAGTTTATCCTTTCACACACAGCGGGTACTTGGACAATATTTGAGTAACTAGCACAATAGGTTGAACACCCCAGAAAAACTACACAGATTTCCTATTTTATACTACAACTATGTAACTATTGAGGAATGGCTTTGCTCTAAGGTGAAGACAAGTGTCCCCTGCATGTCCCTCGACCTCTCTCTTCCAGCCACGTCGCCTTTCCTTTAAATGCTGGCGAAACTGTCTTTCCCTCCAACAATTCAAATTCAAATATCCTTCGTCTTTGGTATTGACACGAAGGTATGTTCTTCTAGTCGAAGGTCATAGAACCTTCTTAGTCGAAATCTTAATGGTGACGCCTGGTCGAAGACCAATGTGTAACTCAGATATTTTCTCTAAGTTTTTTCCACCTGTCGACATATTTTCCAGCTTGGCTTTATTTGTTCTACTTTTGGCCTATAACGCCAATATATAGTAGGTGTCGAATTTAGGAGCCAACAAATTGCCCCCCAAGAATGTCTATTTTGACGCTAAAAAGAAATAGTCATTCTTTAATCTTTCTATTCGACACCTGTCCCCTTTGTTGTCCACGAAAGGCTTAACGTGCGCTTTTCGTCTCCCCACGGCTGCCACTCTCAGAAACCATCATTACTTTTCCCAAGACATCTTTTCAATTAGACGTTACCATGCTGCCATTATGACCATTGCTCCTAAAACCTAGGCAAGCATGTCAAATGTTTCCCATCATCTGCACGATTATTACTTTGCAGCGTGCCACGTGCCCCACTATGTCCATAGCATTAAATGGCTTTGACGAGACACACTTCCCTTTGGACACTATAAATATTCTTGAGCCTCTTCATTTGGAACTTTCACAACACTTAGCATTTTCAACTCTTCTGCAGAAAATACCCTACATTGTCATTTTCGCTCCTTACCAACTCTGCAAAAATGGCTTTCCTTTCTAATGCACCCAACAACCCCAAACCTAAGAATGCCGCCGATGTACACCGCCAACCAGAAATCTTCCCTACAAGCCCCTCTCCTGCTTCGACTGAGGAGTCACGGTATGTTTCTGAACCCATGACCAGAGAATGGCGAGAGGCATATGATTCCCAGCTTCTCATCCCTATCAGGTACTCTGAAGATATATATGCTATGTCTGGACCTCTGTCCACATGCATCGAGAATCCTATGAAGAATCGTACTTTCTTCCCCACTCACCCAAGACTCAAACCTATAGGTTGTGCGAAGAAACCAAGGGACGATCCTGAGGATGCGACTCCAGCTAACCGGCAACACGCTCAGACTAAGGAGGACATCAACCTTCGATTTATGAACAAAAGGAACAAGATCTTTCAATCGTGCCCTAATCTCTCCTCCGAGTATTCAGATTGGATGAATAAGATGGAGAAGGCGCAAGCCCCAGTTTGGAAGGAAAATGGGATTTACGATTTGGTGATGCTGTCAAAGACAGGATTGTCTTATTATCCTCTTATGCTGGTATCTTCGCTATACTTCTGGGATATCGCTCACTTCACATTTCATCTTCCTTGTGGAATGGTAACCCCAACCCTCTTCGACATAGCAGCAATCACTGGTCTTCGACCGACTGGCAATTATTTCGACCCAGAGGATCTATCTGAAGATGTCATTGGGTTTTCAGCTACCAAACCCACATACACCACCTTCATCAACCATTTCTACGACAAATCCTCTAGCACTGTGTCGGAGGTGAAACATATAGCTTTTCTAGCTATGTGGTTATTCCGTTTTTCCTTCTGCACCAAGTCGCTTCAGGTGACTAAGAAGATGCTCACGCTTGCGACGCAACTTCATCACGGCTACCCCCTCTGTCTGGCCGAATTGATTTTGGCCAATCTATATGAGTCCATCAGCAATGGTGTGACTCAACTCAAGGTCATAGGAGATAGGGCAAGCTTGTTTCTTTCTGGCCCTTTCTGGCTTCTCCAACTTTGGCTCAACTCCACCTTTGAATATTTTCTTCCTTGGAAGAACAAGATTAATGAAGCGGCCCCAGAAATTCTAAACAGGAGGGTCGAAGGTACCAGACTTGCTTTGTTGACTCCTACTGATGATGGTCAACAACTTCAAAAGGCTTTCACAAGCTTTGTGATGATGTTTGCAGAGCGCAAACATTTTGTTTCGACCATGGCTCCTTTTGCCAATCGAAAAGTCAGCTCGGAATGGTTTACTAGACCATTTCCTTCGACTGATGAGGAAGACTTGAAGGACGAATACGTGGGCATCTGGGAGTCGTTTCTTCGACCCAGAATCATGCCACTGAGATTCAATAGCTCAAATAATCAATTAAGTTTGATTTCCTACCAACCAAATCTTGTTTCCCGACAATTCGGTATTGTCCAGTCATTCACATCACCCATCTATCCTCGAGAGAAACAGCTGTTATTTTACAATGCAGATTACTCAGAAGATGCTGCTACCAAGCATATTGGTAGGTATGTTGGTCGGACCGTACTAACCATGTTCGACTTCAATCTCAATTTTTGTGTTCCGGAAATTTTGAAAGCTGGTGGAGGCAGTATTATAATGAGGAGTTCTTCGATGAGAAGGACTTCGCCCACCACCTTCGTGAGGCGTTTAAATTGGTACTTGACAAGATTAAGAAAGGTATTATGTTCTTTCCTTTTTCCTCTTTGTGTTAGATCTAATCATTCGATGCTCGATTTATCTTTGTTTTCTGTATAGCTATCAAGAGGACCAGTACAAAGAAGGCTGCTGAAAGCACCAAAGGGGGAGACCCTTATGTTGATCCTTCTCCAAAGGTATATACTTTCTATTGTACCTTTCCTTCTTTATATTTTCTGATACAAATGTTGATTTCTTCGACTCTTATCTTTCTGGATGTTTCAGAAAACCACTCCCAAGAAAGGGAAGGTTCAGGAAATCGAAATCTCTAGTGATGAAGAAGAGGAGTCTCCTCTCGTTCCTCTGAAGAGACAAAAATTGAAGAAATCAATTCCCGCACCTGAGCCTTGTCCCAAAACAAAAATTAAAATTACGTCCACCAAATCAAGGCCTCCTCCTATAGTTATTAGAGAGCCTACTGAGCAAGAAGTAGCCGACAGGCTAAATAATCCCAGTGAGAGCGACAATTCTAGCCCCGGTGCCGAAGTTCCAATTCAGGTATTTGCTTCGACAGTCAATTGCTTACTTATTGAACTAACCCTTTTCTCTATAAAATTTTGAGATTAAAACTTCTTCTAATCTTCAAGACACTGCTGGAACCTCTAAACAAGTTCCTACTCCTGCTGAAGGATCTGCCACTCTATTAAATAGTGAGGGAGATCCTACCTATAGCCCTTCTTCAGCAAAAGGATCTTTTGTGAGCTCAGCTAATGAGGTGAACCAAGTTTCTGAACCTCAGTATGAGACCATAGAGGAAGTCAATGAAGAAGGCCCTATAGGAGATCATGAGGAAAATAGGGCTCCACTGGTTGACGTACAAGAAGTTGAAGAAGAGGAGGTGGCTACTGATACCGTAGCTGTAACAGAATGGGAGAATATGCTGGAGGGGAAAAACAAGGTGAAAGAATTCCAGATGCTGATGGCATCGAAGGCTTTACTGAAGGGGCCCAAAACCTGACAAACGTTGAAACTGCCCATATTCCCACACTGGTGGTTAATGTGGCTGCTGCCACTAATGAGGGTGCCCCTTCGACAGGGTCTCGAACTAAAGAGGCTTTGGCCTTGATGAAACAGCAAAATCCTCTAGGCTACTTGACTGCCATTCTCAAAGGGCGAGAAAGTTCTTCCGACCATAGTGTCTCGACTGTATCCGGAAAGTCTACTTCGACCTACCCTCTCGATGAGGTACTTAAGAAGGTTAAAGCACAAATTTTCAAAAGAGACTTAATGCTAACCTTGGAGGGAGAACCCAGTGCTCCTTCCTTTCTGAAATCGACCTTGAGGGATGTTGATCTCCTCATTTCTTCTTCAGATGTAGCCAGAGTCATTCTGGATTTAACTTCCATTATCGACCAAGTGTCAGCGGACTATAATCGTCGAAGGACTCTTGTTCACAAGATCGAAGAGACCAACGGCCATGTAGTTTCCTCTTAGCACGCCGCCACTGAATCTGCTTCCAAAGTAAAAGATATGTCGAAGGCTCAGGAAGCTAGGCAGAAAAAGGCTGAGGAGATCGATCGGGATACGGCTAAAATGAAAGCGTAGATCAGAGAATTAGAAGCTAAAATTGCTGCCAATGATAAAAGGAAAGAGGAACTTCTTGCCACTAATACTGATTTCAAAATCCAGGAGGAACTTGCTGAAGGGTTGAAGCATGCTGATCGAGCTCAAACACTTGATGCTAAACTTGAAACCCTTCATCAGTCGAAGGCTCTTTGCGAACGGCGTCTGGAATTGTAAAGGATTAAATATCTCCAAATCAAGGCCAATCTCCCCTTTTGAATCCTGTTTCTATATTTGTATAATCACTCATTGTAATGACGTTAAGGACATTTTGGCTATTTTTAATGAAATTTAAATTTCTATTTTGGCATTTTCTTTATTCGACTGTGACTATACATTGGATATTTTAACCTCTTGAAGCGTAGGTCTATACCTTTTCAAGTATTTATCATTTACTCTCAGAAGTCTTTGATCTTCACCTAACTCTTCGATCTCATAAGCTCCACCAGAGAAAGTTTGAATAATTTTGAAAGGTCCTTCCCACTTAGGGGACCATTTTCCCATAGTTATATCTTTTCTATCCATTGGGAGAATTACTTTCCAAACTAAATCTTCAGGAAAAAATGCCTTAGGCTTTACTTTTCGATTATAGGATTTCTCGATCCGCTTCTTTTGTAACCTTAAGAGGTCTAAGGCCTTCAATCTTTCCTCATCCAAATCCACCAATTCATCTAACATCATATTCCAATAAACTTCAAAAGGAATTTCCTGATGTTTTTGAATCCTCGTCGACTGTATACAAATCTCTACAGGCAATACTGCATCAAGGCCATAAGTTAGGCGAAATAGGGTTGTTCTTGTGGCCTCTTTAGGCGAGGTTCCACAAGCCCATAGAACTTGATCCAACGTCCTATGCCAATTTCTTGGTTTCTTTCCCACGTGTTTCTTTATTAAACTAATTACTACCTTGTTTGCTGCTTCTACTTGGCCGTTAGCTTGTGCATAATAAGGCGTGGATGTTAACAGTTTGAATCCCATTTCTGTAGCAAATTCTTGCATTTTTCGACCAGTAAAGACTGATCCTTGATCTGTCGTTATTGTCTCAGGGGTTCTAAATCTATATATAATGTGCTTTTGAATAAATTCAATGACATTTTCTTGGTCTACATTGACTAAATAAATTGCTTCGATCCATTTAGTAAAATAATCAATGCCCACCAATATGTATTTTTGGCTTTTAGAGGATGCTGGTCGAATCTCTCCAATAAGATCTAAAGCCCAACCTCTAAAAGGCCAAGGCTTCACAATCGAATGAAGTTCACTTGCTGGTACATGTTGGATGCCTGTGTGCACCTGACATTCTTGACATCCTTTTGCAAACTCAATACAATCTTTTAACATAGTTGGCCAATACAGTCCTTGTCGAAACAACAACCATTTCATCTTATGGCCTACTTGATGTGCTCCACATGCCCCGGCGTGTGTAGTCGAAAGAGCTATGTATGCTTATGTTTCGCTTAAGCATTTTAGCAGCACACCTTCAGGCGTTTTCTTGAACAATTCATTTCCCATTAGTATATAGCTTAGTGCCCTATACTTTACCTTTCGCTCCGTCGAAGCCACCGGATTTTGTAAGTAATCCACTATAGGCTTCCTCCAATCTTGTTCTGTTAGATTGTCTATGAACGAAATCTCGAAGTTTTCGTGATCAGTATATCCCAAAGTTGTTGTTTCCAAATCTATTGGAGACAACTTAGTGGATGCTACTCTTCCTCTAACTTCGATTGCTTGTTGTAGTTTCTCTTTCGAAACTCTATACCCGGAAGCGATCTGTGCTAAATCATTAGCCACTTGATTTTCCAATCTGGGTATATGTCGAATGTTAACCACTTCGAAATTCTTCAACAAACGCCTAGTTATTACGAAATACATGATAAGATTTTCTCTTATGCATTTGTATTCTTTTGTAACTTGTTTTAGGACTAACTCTGAGTCTCCCATTATTTCGACTCGAGTTGCCCCTAATTTCAACAAGATTTCAAGACCTACGATTAAAGCTTCGTATTCAGACTCATTACTTTAACAATCTCCTTCGATCTTGTACTTAAATGTTGTTGGAATTTTTGGAGAAATAATGAGAACCCCTACTCTAGTTCCGTCTTTATGACTAGAATCGTCGAAGTATAACTTCCAAGGTTCAATCTCCAAATAATTCATTGGTTCTTCTGTTATTGAGTGGTCAACTATAAAGTCTGCTACGACTTGACCTTTCACGGCCTTGAGAGGCATAAAGGTTAATGAATACTCAGTTAATGCAAGTGCCCATTTGCCAATTTTGCTGTGCAAAATGGGTTTCGACAACATATATTTGAAAACATCAAAATGAGACGAAACATAAACATTAGCTGGTTTAATATATTGCTTGAGTTTTATACATGAAAAGTAAAGACATAAACATAGTTTTTCAACTTCGTTATATCTAGTTTCCGCATCATTTAAAACCCTACTAAGGTAGTAAATGGGTCTTTTGACACCATTCTCATCCTCTTGAGCTAACATGCTCCCTAAGGTTTTGACAGATGCAGCTATGTACAGTCTCATACTCATATCCCTACAAGGAGGTACCTGAATCGGTGGCTTGATGAGGTACTCTTTGATTTTGTTGAAGGCATCTTGTTGTTCTTTGCCCCATTCAAATCCTCCTTTGCTGAGTCGAAGTAATGGTGAGAAGGCTTGCGTTTTCCTACTGAGGTTGGAAATAAATCTCCTTAGGAAATTTATCTTCCCGAGTAGAGACTGCAATTCCTTCTTGTTGGTTGGCACTTTGGCTTCTAAGATAGATTTGGTCTTGTTCTGATTTATCTCGATTCCCTTTTTATGGACCACAAAGCCTAAGAAATCCCCCACTTTGACACCAAAAGCGCACTTCAGAGGATTCATTTTTAGACCATAGCGCCTCATCCTTTCAAAGGACTGTCGAAGATGGTCCATGTGAGCCTTCCCTGAAACAGATTCGACAACAATATCATCAATGTAAATCTGCATAAAAGTTTCAACGAAATCATGGAAGATAGAATTTATCGCTCTCTGATATGTTGCCCCTGCATTTTTTAGGCCAAAAGGCATCACTACCCATTCGTAAGTGCCTAAGGCCCCAGGGCAACGAAAAGCTGTTTTCGAGACATCTTCTTCAACAATAAAAATCTGGTTATATCCAGAGTATCCGTCAAGCATACTCATGTACTCAAAACCAGCGGAAAAATCGACAAGCATTTCCGCCACAGGCATTGGATATTCATCTTTGGGTGTGGAAGCATTCAGATCTCTGAAGTCAATGCACACCCTCAAAGTACCATTTTTCTTTATAACCAGTACAATATTTGCAATCCATTCGACATACCTGGTCGTTCGGATGAACTTGCATAGTCTTTCGACTTTCGTTTTGATTTTCGATAGAACCTCCAGTGCAAAGCGCCTTGGAGTTTGCTTGACAGGCTTCTTTCCAGGTTTTGTTGGTAATTGAAGTTCCACCAAGCTTCTGTCGAGACCAGGCATTTCGTCATAATCCCATGCAAAGAAATCCTTGAACTCTTTTAATAGTTGGATCACTTCGACCCTGAGTTTTAGGTCTAACTTTGCGCTAATATACGTTGGCTTTTTTATCTAACCTTCGCCTAGATTTACTTCTTCTAAGGGGTCCTATGCTAGCATTCTAACACAATCTGCCAACGGGTCTTTTTCGAAACCCAAAGGTTCGTCATCATAAATGGCATCTAACCTCTGATTTCGCACTTCTTTCTCTTCTAAGTCAGGAGGTTCTGGGTCGAAATCTTTCCCAAGGCCTTCTTCTGGAGATACCTGCTTATTGGCTTCACGAACCATGTACTTGACCTCAGCCTCTAAGGCCGCTATCATTCTATTTTCGACTACATATGCCGAAATCTTTTGAAGAGCTTGTGACTCAGTCATCATCACCAAACTCGCTTCCTAAGCCTATTGGTCGTATATCATCAACCCCTCCGTAGTCGATGTTGGACAAATCTTCTCTATCCCACTGAAACCCATAGTCAGAGTGAAGGTACAGAGAACAGAAGCCATTGGGTGTCGGAGTTAGATCGAATTCAGGAGGGTTACTTGGCCATATGTGAGCCAAATTCCTGTCGAAACTATTCTTCCCAACGCTGTTAACTTCGCCTAGGTAATAGCTTTGATCTGCCTCGATGTTTTCCACAATGCCATCGGGACACCAAACCGTAACCCTTTGATGCATTGAATATGGAACTGCACCAATTCCATGTATCCACTCTCGACCCAAGAGCAAATTATAGTTTGGCTTTGTTGAGATCACCATAAACATGGTGGGTCGAAGGATTGATCCCACTTTGAGATCTAGTTGTATGACTCTCATTGTGGTTCCAATGCCTCCTTCATAATTGGAGAGGACCATGTTATGGGGCTTGATGTCAGCATCTCCTTTTCCTGGTTTTTCCAGCATAAATTGCGGAATTATGTTTATGGTCCCTCCACAATCCACCAGGATTTTTTTTATAGTCACTTCCCTTATCTTCGCTCTGATGAATAGGAGCTTGAGGTTATTTTTCATCGCCTCAGTTGGTGGCTCGAAGAAAGCGTTATGTTCTTCCATGCAGCCATTATTCATTACATAGTAACACATTGGCCTGTGTCTGGCCATCTCTTTTTCAACCATCAAGTCAGTTTCCTCAACTTCGACTTGGCGATTATATTCCCTAGGCAGCACCGATATGATGTTCACCATGATGTCTAGAGTATCGTCAGAGTCTGAGTCACCTTCTTCATTCGACCCACATTCTTCTAGCCACGCCAGAGGTTTCCTCTCCAGAGGTTTTCTTTTCTTTCTTTGCATGCTGGTGCTAGCCTCTGGGTGAGGCTCCGCTGCAGCTTCCTTCTCGGCTTTTCACCGTCTTTGGAACCTCCGCCATTGTGAATGAGACATGGGGTTCTTCCCCTTGTAATTGCTCGATATGTGATCCATTTTTTATGTAGAAGCATGGTACTCTTTTCTGTAGTCCAAAGAGGAACCCCTTGGTACGTCGAATGTCTGCCATTTTCCTTCATTGGGCCTCTTTCTGCCCATGGTGTTAAGCCAAGTATTTATAGGTACATTAGTTGGAGGCCTATAAGTTGGTGTCCTCCTTACCTGGTTCATGGGCCCTCTTTGATGTCCCCTTCTGGGGTCGTATCTTTCTTCTGGATCCATTTTTGGTTGAGCATTGCTGCCCCACTTTGCTTTTACATCCCTCAGACCTTGTATGTGTTCTGCGACTTTCTTGTCGAAAATAGAGCTGCATCTAGGACACAACATCACTTCCAATTTCTTCTTCTGGCATCTGTGTAGAAAATCTGCCAGATCTTCATTTTCTTTAGGAAATGTGGTTTTGTTCACTTCCTCCTGTCGAATAGCCTCTTCTGAAGCCTTGGCATCAGAGATTTCGACCATGTTGACATCCATGTTGCTCTTGGCAACGAGATTTATTTTCTGCATTTTGGCCTCCAAGTTCTCTGTCAAACCTTTCACAGAGGCCAAGTAAGATCCTATGGAGGTTCTTTTATCGAAGCTTTCAGTAACTCCCTTGTTTCTATGTGGGTCTTCAGTAACCCTTTTGCTCGAGCCTTCAGCAGCTCCTTTATTCAGTTTCAGGCCTTCAGTGGCCTTTTTGTTTGAGCCTTGGGCAGCTCCTTTGTTTAAGTTTAGGCCTTCAGTGGCCTTCCTCACTCCTTCGATAATCTTCCTGGATATGTTTCCAGTAAAGCTACTGAAGATGGGCTTGTTAGTGAAATCTTCGGAAACTTCCACCATATGAATGTCGTCTGGCTCAGCATAATGTGCCTCCATCTGCAGTGGGTTTGCATCAATTTTCATCGCTGGCTTATCAGCAAACTTAAGCCTTCCTTCTTTGAGTGCTTGTTGAACAAGATCCTTGAAAAGAAAACATTGTGAGGTTTTATGGCCCAGAAAATTGTGGTATTTACAAAAACCTCTTTTCTTTCTTTGTTCTAAAGGAGGCAATTTCGCCCCTGGGGGTACTATCATTTGGCCATCTTTGACCAACAAATCAAATATTTCATCACATTTGGATATGTCAAAACTATATGTTTTCTTAGGGAATTTATCACTGTTTCTTTCAGACTCTACAGAATTTTTTCCATTCGATGGCACTAGCAATTTACAAGAATATGGCGGTCCTTGTTTTAATTCTGCTAAGTCTATCTCGCCTTCTTCGACATCTATAGGATCACTAGATGTCTATGGATCGTCATTTTCCATTTCGACATAGGCTACTCTTTCTCTCCGATGAGTTTTGATAGCTTTAGCCTTTTCGGCTTTAAGGCGTTCTACTTGTCGAACTCTATCGGCCAGTTGGGCCATGTCTCTCAAGTATTGGGTATCTAACTTTTTCCTAATTGAATAATCCAGGCCCCCTACTGCCATTTCGACCAATTCATGTTCAGGCACTTGGATAAAGCATCTGGCTTTAAGTAATCGAAACCTATTTAGATATTCATCTATTGGTTCAGTGAATCTTCTCTTCACACTAGCCAATTCCTTTAGACTTATTTTGGTTTGTCTCATGTAAAATTGTTCATGGAACAATCTTTCCAATTGATTCCAGTTGTGGATCGAATTGGCTGGGAGGGTAGTGAACCAAGTAAAAGCATTCTTTGTTAGAGAACTTGGGAAATATTTAATCCTAAGGTTTTCATTGTTTGCTATCTCCCCAGCCTCTATCAAATATCTCGCCACATGTTCGACAGTAGATTCTGTCGTATCCCCTGAGAATTTGGTGAACTTGGGAACTTTTCCCCTAGGGGGTAAGTCTGTTTGTAGGATTATTCTGACAATGGGGATGTGAAGTTTGGTCTGTGAAAACCAATGTTCATCCCATTCTGTATCATGATCCTTTCGATCAGGGCAGTCAGATTATTATTCGTTCCATAATTTTGGTGTTGAACTTGCTGTATCAATTCATCAGCATTTTGGTTCCTATTTATCATAATTACTCCTTGATCGATTTCTCTAGGGATTGGTGGAGAATTTCGAGGTATTTTGACCCTAGGTTGTTCTATTTCTACTCTAGGGATCTGAGGGTTTTGATTAACAGTCACAGCCTCTTCCATGATTCCCCCTTGGTTTACTCTTATTGGTACTCTTTGGGGTTGTCGAATAGTCTGGGGTACCCCAAAGAAAGCATCCATGCGTGTCATTTGCGCTGCCATTTGTTGATTCGACTAGGTAGTATTTTGAATTAGGGGGTTCAGCATTGTACTTAAAGTTTGTGCCAACATTTGTACCATATCATGGTTGCTCTCGTCCATCTGTTGCCTCAAAACTGTTGTAGAAGCATTTGTGAGGCTTGGTATTGCGTTTGATGGCCCTCCTAAAATCTGGTTTCTACCCAAATTTGCCATACTAGCTCCAGATCCCTGTAATGGCGATGATGCACTCACCAACGGTTCTGAAAGCGTAGACGCAGCGTTCATAAGGCTAGCCATTTCAGTGGTTGGCATGCCATATGGTTGTTCTCAACCCATCCAGGCCGTCGAGAATCCTGGGGGAATGTATGGTCGAGATCCTGGATTTTCCCTTGGTGGGGGCGTTCCTAAAGGACCTCTAGGACCCACATGTGAAAGTAAGGGTCATGTTTGATTTGTGGTCAGCGTTGGTATTGAACCAACGGAAGTTGAGATATTTTCTCCAACGGTGGAAATAACTGTTGTTCCAATGGTATTTGGTGGAGGTATTTCTCCATGATTTGGCTCATTAGCCATTCGACTTTCGCTATTTCTCTTCCTAACAGTACACTTGTTGGTTATTCTACCACTTCTTAATAACATGCAACGCTGTATACTTATAAAAGGAAAGCAATAATATGAACAAATAGACGATAAAAACTAGCAAGGTCCCACCAGGTGTGCCAATTTGTTTACCGTGGTTTTTGGTAAACAACCGCTGATCCTCCAAAAGGGAAAGTCCTTTTGGTTACTCGCGGGATCGATCAGATTGATCCCAAAATATATGCTAATTTTTATGTTTGGTTTGGTGTGAAAATAGATGTCTATGAAGAACTCGCGTTCGATCAAAGATAAGATGTTTGTGGTTTTAGAGAGTAAGGAAGTTAATAGAAATGTAGGTAAAGATGCAGGAACAGTAACTTTGCAAAATAAGATAAAAGCAATGTAAAAAAGACTTTATTAATGAAAAATGGTGTTTCCAACGTACATTTCTCAGTTTATCCTTTCACACACAGCGGGTACTTTGACAATATTTGAGTAACTAGCACAATAGGTTGAACACCCTAGAAAAACTACACAGATTTCCTATTTTATACTACAACTATGTAACCGTCGAGGAATGACTTTGCTATAATATGAAGACAAGTGTCCCCTGCATGTCCCTCGACCTCTCTCTTCCAGCCACGTCACCTTTCCTTTAAATGCTGGCGAAACCGTCTTTCCCTCCAACAATTCAAATTCAAATATCCTTCGTCTTTGGTATTGACACGAAGGTATGTTCTTCTAGTCGAAGGTCATAGGACCTTCTTAGTCGAAATCTTGATGATGACGTCTGGTCGAAGACCAATGTGTAACTCAGATATTTTCTCTAAGTTTTTTCCACCTGTCGACATATTTTCCAGCTTGGCTTTATTTGTTCTACTTTTGGCCTATAAGGCCAATATATAGTAGGTGTCGAATTTAGGAGCCAACAGAATCATATTTTCTACCCAAGTGTTTCCCAACTTCTACAACTCTGAATAATGGAAGCACGCAAACCTAAAGTGTAAACAAGTGTTGGAATTAGTCCCTGCCGTCCAACTTCCATTACAAAAACGCATATGTGGTAACTGGCGCTGACGTGACCGCCATATTTTTCCTTTTCTTAATATTTATTTGGCGCTGACGTGACCGCCATATTTTTCCTTTTCTTAATATTTATTTATTCCACTTTGCATTTTGATTTTGATCCCTAGAGGGTTTCAAACCATGAAACTTTGGTTTCCAACCCAAAATCCTTTCCACCAAGCCACTTGCATTTCTTATAATATATTTGCAATTCACTTATGTATATTACATAATCACTTAATTTTATTGAAATATATATATTGATTTGTTTGGGGATTTGGTATTAATTTTTGTTTTGTTAGTAATAAATAACTGCAAATATTTTATTAAATATTTTATATTATTTCTACTATTTAATATTTAAATATTTAATATTTAATAGTCTTCAATTTAAAATATTAATAGATGAAATATTTAATAAATTAAAATAAATAATTCAAATACTTAATATTTCAACTATTAATATTTGAAATATTAATAGTTGATAAATTCAATAGTTAAAATATTTATAGTTTATATATTAAATAGTTGAAACATTTAATAAATTAAATAGTTAAAATATTAATATTTGAAACTCAAAATTAATAACCTAAGCCAAAAAGTAAAGTATTAGAACCCCTTAATTAGGGACCTAAACTAAAAACTATATATATTTAAGGACTAAAACAAAAAAATTCGCTAACGACGATAACAAAAAAAAACACTAAATAATTAATGTATTAAATATTACAAATATTTATTAAATAGGTTAATAAATATTTCAACTATTTATTAAATATTTTAACTATTTAATATCTTAACTATTAAATATTTCAATTATTATATATTAAATAATTATTTCATAATATATAATTTAAACTATTGAGTTTATTTATTAACTATTAAATATTTTAATTACTATTAATTAAATAATATAGTTAAAAAATAATTAAAATGTTTCAAACTATTTAATAAATAAATTACTGTATTTATTACTGTATGAAAAAGTAATTACTAAATTAATAATTTATGAAATATTTTATTAAAAATAATAAAATATTAATATAATTAATTAATAGATTAATCATAAAATAAATTAATTAATAAATTATTTCATTAATTAATAAACTATTTATTAAAGTACTTATTTAATTTAAACTATTTAGTGATATGAAAAAATTAAATTATTTAATAAACTATTTTGATAGTATTAAAGTATATATATATATATATATGCGCGGGGGCGCCCGCATGCTTGAGTGCGTGCATGCGTATGTGTGTGTGGCACTAACGTTAACATGATGATAAGTTGGCCTAGTGAAAAAATAATGGTTTGTCGTTACAAAGGTTATGGGTTCTACACCTCATGAGATCACTTTTTCAATTTTTATGTTTTAAGATTTTTAGGACCAAAAACCAAATCAAATTTTACATTTTAAGATTTTAGGGACCAAAAACAAACTAACAAAAGCTTAGCCGAAATGATTGTATATTAAAAAAAATGAAAAAAGAAAAAAAATCTTGAAATATAAAACATGCTAACTTATCGAGATCAAAACACTATTTAAATCTATACTATATTATATATATTAATTTAGAATATTCTAACATTAAATAAGCGGATCCGCAAACAGAATCGGTCAAATATGAAATTCGCTTACCGTCCAAATCGAACATTCTTGCTACTTTTCGACTTCTTGAATTTTGGAAATCTCAAAACATATTTTCCTTCTCTTTGTCAACAGAGGTTTTAAGCATACTTCAACAATCTCAACCTTGACTTTAAACCGTATTGATGTCAATTTAACCATCAACCATATTGTTACTATCTACCATGATAAAACTCTAATCAATAACCTTAATCAAATTAAAGACACCATTGAATCTTGATCTCGCCACTTGCATCCACTTGTTTCCAATTACCCTTTCTTCCAAGGTAATTTAACAAGCCCACGAGTATGATTTTTCAACAATCGTTGATTCCACGTGCTTTCAAATACCTCACTAAAGGTCCTTATTTATGAATTTTGCAACCCTTTAACCACATTCAAAGCATAACAACCAATGATAGCATAACCGTCCCTTTGAGATGCTACAATCCTCGTCCTTACCTTATCATTAGTCAAATTATAATCAGAGATCTCTGTAACCGTATTCTCGCAACTACTAGTATTTATAGTAGGAAACTCTACCTCAAATTGAGTTTTCTCCGCTATAGTTTCTAACAGGTTTATCCCTTGGTTTTTAGTGTTCTTCCTCTGAAGAAATTCTCTATCAACCAAGTAAGCTGCTTTGACATCAACCTTTCCCCAAAAATCAATAACAACTCAACGATCACATGCATATTTATCCCTTGTTTTCTGCAAAAATTCATTATACACATCTGAAATAGCCTCAAGGCATTCATAACTCATTGACCTCAAATCCATAGATCTTTCTTGTCATGAAAGCTTCCATTAATTAATGATGAATGCATAACAACATTTGAACCTTCTAAAATATTAAGACCACATATTTTAGACCCTTTAGCAATAATCACTTCATCATGTGAAATCTTCAACACTCCACGTTCAACTCTAGTGCAATAGCCAAGATCATTAAGCATGTTAATAAATAATAAATATCACTTGAGTTTTGGAACATACCTTACGTTGTGAATAAGAAAATCACGATCATTGAACATTTTAAGTTTGATCGTACAAATAACATGAACCTTGCAATCTTTATTATCACCAATGTGAACTACTCTACCTTGCACCAGCTTCAAAGTTTCAAAGTATTCTATTCTTGGACACATGTGATAAGAGCAACCCTGAGTCTATAACCCAACTATCTTCAGTTTCCAAACTTGATACCAATAGTTCATCAACATCCTCATAACCATCCTCATCTAAGGTAACCGCTACTTAAACATAATCATCATTGACATTTCTCTCTGGACAATCCTTCTTGAAGTGGTCAGTTTTCTAATAATTAAAACATTTTACTTTTGACTTGTCAAACTTATTTGATTTGGACATCCCTCCACCGTCAATTCCTCCTCTTGAGACACTCAAGCCTTCACCATTATCTTCAATCTTCAAATCTTTCGCTTTTGAAAATTCTTTGGATTTTACCGCCGTCTGGACTTCACACAAGGTGATAGTACCTTCCTTACCATAAAAAACAGCATCCTTAAAGTGCTCTAAGGATCTGGATAATAAACTCAACAAGAGTAAAGCCTTGTCCTCATCATCAATCTTCACTTCAATATTCTCAAGATCATAAATAATCTTGTGAAATTATGTAAGTTACTCCACTATGGATTTGTTCTCCATCATTTGGAATGAATACATTTATTATTTCACACACAACATGGGAGCCGAACACTTGGTCATATAAAATGATTCAAGTTTTGCCCACATCGAAGCAGCAATCTTCTCTTTGGCGACTTCTCTTAGAACTTTATCCTCGAGGCACAAGATAATGACACTTTTGGTCTTATCCACCATCTCGGTCTACTCTACTTTACTAAGACGTGTAGGCATCAATGCGTCGCCCTTCAAATCTTCAATACATTTCTCTTGAGTTAAAATTACTTGCATCTTCACTTTCTACAATCCAAAATCATTATCTCTGAAATATTTTGCAATCTCCGATTTAGCCATGGTGCTCACTTGTAAATGATGCCCCTTTTCCTCACGGTGGGCGCCACTTATTGTGATAATGACAAGGTTCAATTTCAATCAACTATTTGATATGCGAGACAAAGAACAATAGCAACCAAAATAAATGGTCATCAGCAATAATAACCAATAAATAGAAAATAAAATAGAATAAGGCGAGAAAACACGAAAGGTTTGTTTACCCAGTTTGATCAAAAGATCTATTATGGGGGAGAGGGTATCTCTCCAGTTCAGTATAGTCAAAAAAAGTTATTACAAGAGATTATAGACGAGTTACAAGAAAATAGTCTTCGCTTTCAGAGTTTCCAAGAACAACCCTGAAAGTGTCCAAGAACAAACCCTATTTTCTATCCAAGTATTTTCCAACCTCTACAACTCTGAATGATGTTAGCACACCAATCCAAGGTGTAAACAATTATTTTCTAATCCCCTTAGATAACTCCAAAGGTTTCCCAAAATCCTTGTCTTTCTAAATTTTCCCTTGAGAAGACTTTAAACCCTTTGCTCTACCTTTTTGTTGTAAACTCTAAGATTGTCACACCGTAAAACAATAAAGAGATACATATTTATAATAACTAAAATCCAACATACAAAGTCCAAAACACAACCCATTAATTATTAGAATAAAATATTATAAATATCTTATAATATATTATATATTAATTTAGACTATTTCTAAATTTATATATATTCAATATTCTAACATTAAATAAACGGATCCGCAAACCGAATCGGTCAAACTTAAAATATGTGGACCGTTCAAATCGGATATTTTTATTGCTTTTCGACTTTTTGAATTTTGACAATCTCAAAATATATTTTTCTTCTTTTCATCAACAAATATTTTAAGATATACTTCAACCGACATCAAAATAATTATTAATAAAGATAATTAATTTTATGTTAATCTTATTTCTAAAGAAACAAGAAAAACGATTTAAAATAAAAAGTGGGTAGTGAGTAGTACTCTCTCTGTTTCAAAATGATTATCGACAAAGGTTTTTGCACACAAATTAAAGAATACAATGATATTGTCATAATACATTACACTTTTACAAAATTAACTTTATTAATGTATTTGAAGTAATGTAGAGAATAAAAAGTAAATGACACAATTGAAAAAATAGTAATCATTACTACATTGAAAAGTGAAAATAACAATTATTTTGAAACAAAATTTATTTATTAAAACGACAATAATTTTAAAATGGAATAAATAATAAATAAATATGGAGTTAATGAATTAATTTCTATTAAGCACTATACAACTTTTCCAAAATAGTTATGCACTATAGAAATGTACGAATTGTGACACATACAAGTATGGCTCTCCTTCTTCCAAGTCGCTCTTTCTCCAATTATATGCTGTTCACGTTATATCAAACAGTAGTATACTGGTGATTGGTAAGTGAATTGACAAATGTATGAAATGACATTCTTTTCCAAAAAATTGACAACGTTATGATTTGAATACATGAGTCAGATTATGTTTAATCACACATCATATATGTTTGTAGCAACATCGAATGCATGCTGCTTCCTTTTACTTTCTATTATTAATCTTCAAATTAAATACACATACTACGTGTACATACACACGCCTTCAATGCGTTTTTCAAAACGGAAAAAATGAAATATCAATAAATTTTTTAGGAAAAATTAAAATTAAAAGTTATATGGTAGATACATGAGTTAATAATTTTCTCTGATGCTGCTATGAGCCGCGTGGTCTTTTATTAAGCATAAGCTAAAACTATCACAAAAATGTCATGATATCTTTGACAATAATTGATGCTATTGTTGCCTATAAATTATGAACTTCTATGTTTCCATATCACACATTCTTTCTTATATATTATCAATTATAGTAACTTAATTGATTATTCAAATAAGCTGTTCTTCTACGCGTAAGGGCATCCTTCTTGAAGGTATATGCTTTGTAATCATTTTTTATGTCCATTTGAAATTTAATGTCTAAAGTATGTTTTACAATAATCAATAGATATTATGCATATTTGAACACTGTATGTTTTTAACACAACATTGTTAATTTATTATATGAGTAATATAGACCAAATGCATGAATAATTATTTAAATTAAATGATTAATGAGTTACAATACTCAGTTATATTTATAATATTTCAGGTGACTAACTAACTAGTACTAGGTTAACTAACCAACTAACAATGATTTTTATAATATTAATTTGGTAAAAGGTTCAGCTTAGCCTTATTATAATAATTAAAAACTTGTAACTTAAACTCAACCAATTCAGTCACATGCTTTGACTTCTAGCTAGATGTGACCGTACTTGTGCAAGTGTCAACTGAATATCAACTACATCATCTGTCCCACAATAACTAGCTTACTTCATTTACAAAAATTTAAAAAAGATATGAATTGATAAAATATAATAAACAAATTTACTAAATTAATTTGTTAAATATAAAAAATAATAAAAATGCAAGAATTAATTATTATTATTATTATTATTATTATTATTATTATTATTATTATTATTATTATTATTATTATTATTGTGGTTAACTGTTTTTCACATCTAATCTTATTATATGTAGCTATGGACCCAATTTCCGACCCACCATTTGAAGAAGCATACAAGATCCTCTTGAACAAGACACAAAACAAGTCCAATGATTCCCACCACCACGACAACAAACTTGCGTTTGTTGTCGAGGAATGCGAACTTCCGATGATCGATTTGAGCCATTTAGACAACAATGAAGTAATGAGAGAAAAATGCAAGTTAGAGATAGCTAGGGCTTCACAAGAATGGGGTTTTTTCCAGGTTATAAATCATGGAATTCCAAATGACATATTTAGTAGGTTGAAATGTGAACAAGAGAAAGTGTTTAAGCTTCCATTTGATAAAAAGACCAAAGAGGACAAGTTCTTGCAATTCTCATCTGGTAGTTATCGTTGGGGAACACCTTCTGCCACATGTGTTGGACAGTTATCTTGGTCAGAGGCATTTCATATCCCTTTAAAGGATGTTTTAGGAACTACAACTCAATCAAATACACTTAGGTATGTTTTTTTATGTTTACACAATAACACCTTCTGATGATATTTAATTTTATATTGATAGTGTGTATAAATTAAATCCTTAATTAAAATATAAATACTTAATTTAAAGGTGTAATTTATTTAGAAGTTTTATATTCAAAAACATATTTTCTTTGGCAGCACCTGGCTCATAGTTGAGGTCAAGTGTCATTTTCAAACCTATCGATCTTGGCCAAATTGAAGCCTCCATATTAATTATACACAAGTTGAATTGTTGTCTGTCAACTCCTGCCATTATCATCAGCACCCCCACTCTTAGATTTATTAAACTTCCCCCTCACGTGTGATTTTGCTTTGTTCAGCTACCACTTTTTTCTAATTATTATAATTTTAAGCAATTCTGATTAGTTATTAGTTATGCTCTTTAACTAATCAAGACTGTTTAAAATTATTCACATTAAACAATTATCTAATCAAGAGTTTTGTTATTGTTTCATCGAGATCATATATAAACACCTGAATGAGATCATAAATATTTAATTAATTAGACTATCTGATTTTAATAATTATAAATTTCTTTAAAAATAATAATTCTTTTTAGTTTATTCAGAAGTTTTGAGATCGAATTCAATCTTAAATATATAACAATGTTAAATTTTTTACAAAAATTTTAACCTTCGGTATGTTCATGAATAATTAATTTCAGCTTGTGGATAGAAGATATCAATTTTTATAAAAAAAGAATGACATAATTAAGTACCTTCCAAAAATAAGAAGTGACTGCACACAATTTGGGTTCCACATTTAATGACAAAGATAATGGTCTAGTAGCCCTTAGGAACTTTCTTGTGTGTGTTTTTAAATGTCAACATGGCTTGCTATATAAGGCAAGCTCCAAGCCTCACAACATTGCTCAAGGATGGAATAAAAGCAAGTACCAGCATCAACTCCCTCTATTTTAAAATAATTGCATTTAAATTTTTTTTTTCATGTGTTATATTATACTTTTATAAAATTAACTTTATTAATATATTAGAAATAATATCTAAAATAAAAAATAAAAGATATAATAATTATAAAAATGATAATCATTATTATATTAAAATGTGAAAATAATAGTAATTTTTAAGTAAATTTTATTTATTAAAACGATAATCATTTTGAAGTAGAGAGAATATTTTATTTAGTTATATTTTTTTAATTTAAATATAGATGTTATTTTTTAGCTGTATGTTATTTGAACTATGGATATATAAATTCTAAATATATTAATTATTTAATTAATTTAATTAAATAATTTTTTTATAATAATGACGGGGGAGAATATTATTTAATCGTAATTATTTTCTATGTTGGATGCATGTATATATGCAGATACACAATTGAGCAATTTGCTACCATAGCATCCAATCTTGCACAAACATTGGCTGATATTCTGGCTCAACAAATGGGTCATGAGTCAACTTTTTTCAAAGAAAATTGCTTGCCAAATACTTGTTATCTTCGATTAAACCGATATCCTCCATGCCCTATAGCTTCTGAGATTCATGGTCTAATGCCACACACTGATAGTGATTTCCTCACCATATTATACCAAGATCAAGTTGGAGGATTGCAATTAGTGAAAGACAAGAAATGGATTGCTGTTAAACCAAACCCTAGCGCTCTTATAATCAACATCGGCGACTTATTTCAGGTATTTTACGAGTTTAATAACTATACACTGACATTTAGAAATATATACGATAAGATAGTAAATGAATATTAGAATTTTTTAGCTGATTAAAATAGTCTCACGTTATTTAAGAATCAAGATTGAGAATAGTTATACAATATTCACACTCCTCAATTTAATGAGATGTTTTTCTAAAAAAACAAAGTCGTAAGGGTTTTGACAATACTTCGTAGTCATAGTAGCGCAGATTTAAAATCGATACATACTCGCACTCTTCCTCTGAGACTCGAACCCCTAATTTTTTATTTTTCAACACTTAATAAAAATTGAATGTGTGTTTTTGGCAATGTTGTAGGCTTGGAGTAATGGAGTATACAAGAGTGTTGAGCATAGAGTTGTTACCAACCCAAGAGTTGAGAGGTTCTCTATGGCATATTTCTTGTGCCCTTCAAATGAGACAGTGATAGAGAGTTGTAGAAAGCCCTCTCTATACAAAAAGTTTAGCTTTGAGGAATATAGACAACAAGTTCGAAATGATGTTCAGAATTTAGGTTCCAAAATAGGCCTACCTAGGTTTCTTCTATTTTAATATTTTTTAATCCAATCTTGAAATAAAAAAGATTGTTCTAAAGAATAGAGTATTTAGTTTGAATGTGTACCCTAATTATATTAAAATAAGGGATGTGTATTCAAATTCTGCGAGTTTAAACAAAAAGTTGTTTGTGATCTTGTGTAATATTAATGACTCATTATTTTCTTTAATGGGTCAAAATGATTCATTAATCTTGTTATTTATTTAAATGTATTTTGGTCCTTTTTTTTATTTTAAATGAAGTATTAATTTTCCTATTTTTTTTTTCAAATGAAGTATTAATTTTGATGTTAAAAATTTGTATTTTGTCTTCCGATTTTACTTTTTTAATGAAATTTTCATTCTCATTTCACATCTCATTCATCTCATAAACTTCACTATTACATACAATTTCATAGGGAGATTTACAAGTTTACCCTTATGATGAATTCTTAGTCTAATCCTTTGAGTCTCTTATAACTTATACAAATCAATATTAAAATAAAGGAATCAGAACATCAATAAAAAAAATTCTTAAATGGGATGAAGTGAAAATTCTAGAAAAATGTGAGTTTAGGTGAAAAAAAACTTGTTAAAATGTAAGGCCGAAACTTTATATATAGAAAGATCAAAATTACATTTGAGGCTATAAATTTAATTTTAAACTTTTGCAAGTATAAGATTAGTAGTACTTAATCGAAAGAGAGGAGGAACTTCATTATTTAACAACAAAAAAAGGAGGAAATTGAAATTTGTGGGGAAAAAAGGAGTAACAAATTATAGTAGTTGACCAAAAATTTTAAGATATACTACTGTAATATATAGGGAGGAAGAAAAAGGTAAAAGGGTGTTTACCTGGGGATTTGGTAAACAACCGCTGATCCTCCAAATGGTTACTTATTTGGTTACTCGCAGGATCGATCAGATTGATCCTATGGACATAGGTTGATTTTGAAGTTTAATTAATGTGGATAAGGCTTTAAGTAAATTGTTCAAAGTAAATTGCATAAAGGAAAGGCTTGGTAAAATAAACAAAGCTTGAATGTAAAGGTTCGACAGGAATCTTAAAGGGAAAAAGCATGTAAAGTACTGGAAAAGTAAATGACTTGAATTAATAAATTGGTGTTTCACACATACATTTCTCAACAATTCGTTCGCTCACACTGGGTACTTGAATCTAAATGAGTGACTATGTATCTATTGTGAACACCCGCGAGAAACTACACGTCTACTCCTATTTATACAAAAACATTTCAAGTAACCGTCGGGCAGTTACACTGCTTCGAGATCAAGCCACTTGTCACGTTCTCCATGCTCGACGCCCCAGATCCTTGCACGTTCGCACGTAGTAACTGCTGGAAACCGTTTTCCCTCCAAAGCTTTGAATTTCAAACTGCTCCACTCTGGACCATCGAACACGTTCGTCAAGGGACGTCTTCGACGAAAACTCCTTCGACGTCGAAGGCAATCAGCCTCCTTCCTTGGAAGAAATCTTCTAAGTATTTGGCCATCTTTCGACGGTCACTTCGACAGGCTTAGCCAGTCGAAAGCATCTTTCAGCTTTTAATGGCTGTCATCAATTGAAACAAAGGTGTCGAATTTAGGAGCCAACAAATTGCCCCCCAAGAATGCCTTATTTCGACTCTTGAAAAGAAAAAGGCATTCTTTGAAAACGCCATTCGACACCTGCTTGTCCACGCTGAGTCACAAGTTAACTTGTGCACTTTTTGTTGCTTTTTACCAACTATTGGCAATCCCAAGAAACCATCATTGATTTGATCCTAGGACGTCACTGTCAGTACGGCGTGCAGAACCAAAACATCACTTCATAATTTGTCATTATGACAAATTCAAAAAACGAGGACGCACGCTGCGTCTCTCTGTTTCTGCAGAAACGGCCAAAACAACAGGATGCTGCCACGCGTCCCACTACTCCCTGCAGCATTAAATGACATTTAATGCCCTCGTTATTGGGAATTTCTCCCAATACTATAAATAGTAGTGAATATCCCATTGTGGGACTTTTCACGCAAACAATCTCTCAAACTCCCTTGCTTTCTTGCAAACCTGTTTCTCTTTGCAGAAAAACTCTTCCTTTTCCAACTTCATCTTCATCCTCAACAATGGCTTCTGCTTCAACTGCCCCCAAGACTAACGCACCAACTGAACAACTTGCTAAGCCCAAGGTTTTTGTAACCGCTCCGGTAGTGAACGCTACAGGGAAACGAAGGGTCCCTGAACCATCTGATATCTCCGTCCGCGACGCTTACTCGCGTCACTTGATGATTCCGGTTGGATACTCCAACCAAATCTTCGCAATGGCTGGACCCATGAACCCCAGCATCTCTGAAGCTCTGAAGATCAAGAGCTACTTTCCCATTGTCGAGAAGCTCAAGCCAGTAGCTTGTGCTAAAAAGGATCCAGAAGATAACGAAGACCCCACACACGAGAAGATCGACCTTCGTTTCTTCAACAGAAGTGTTAGAGTTTTTAGGTCTTGCCCTAATCTCACCCAGGACTACGTTGCTTGGCTAACAAAGCTGGAAAAACATCAAACTCCAGTCTGGAAGGAGATGGGCATCTTTGACCTAATAATGCTGTCGAAGACAGGTTTAAACTACTCCCCAGAGATGCTTATAGCTTCGATGCTGTTCTGGGATAACTCTCACTTCACCTTTCACCTCCCATGTGGGATGTTAACTCCCACACTCTTCGACGTAGCAGCCATCACTGGCCTTCGACCAACCGGAGATTACTTCGACCCGGAAGAGATGTCGGAGGACCAAATTGGCTTTTCTGAGACGAAGCCAACATTCACCACCTTTATCAACCACTTTCATGACAAGTCGACAGACACAGTGTCCGACGTTGAACACATAGCGTTTCTAGCCTTATGGCTAACTCGCTTCGTGTTCTGTTCGAAGTCCCTGCAAGTGACCAAAAAGATGGTCACTCTGGCCACCCAACTGCATCACCGTCAGAACATCTGTCTGGCAGAACTAATTCTGGCCAGTCTTTATGACTCCATCAGCAATGGGGTTACTCTTTTGAAGCATATCGAAGATAGGAACAGTCTGCTACTCGCTGGGCCTTTCTGGTTACTTCAACTGTGGCTTAACGCCACTTTCGAGTCTTTCTTACCCAAGAAGACTCCGATAAATGAACAAGCCTCAGCGATAGCTAACAGACGGATCGAAGGAATTAGGCTGGCTCTACTGACGCCTATGGAAGATGGGCTAGAGTTCCAACAAACCTTCACTAACTTCGTGCTGATGTTCGCTCGAAGGAAGGAATTTGTTTCGACTATGGCTCCATTCGCTCAGCGAAAGGTGGGGCCAGCTTGGTTCACAAGGCCACATCCCAAGGAATCGAGTGGTCCCAATGTTGATGAGCACACCATACTGTGGGAGGCATTCCTTACTCCAAGGATTATGCCTCTTCGATTTAAAAGTTCTAAGACTCATCTGAGTCTGCTGGCCTATCAACCAAACCTGGTATCTCGCCAGTTTGGTATCATCCAAACCCTGCCTTCTCCCATTTTCCAAAAAGAGAAGTCAATGTTGTACTTCTGCAACGATTATACAGAAGACGCTGCTACCAAGCATATTGGAAGATATGCTGGTCGAACCATCCTCTCGCTGTTCAACTACCAGCTTAACTTCCTTTGTTCGCCATCTTTTGAAGAATGGTGGAGAAGCTATTACGCTGAGTACTTCTTCGACGAGAGGGACTTCACAGCAGAGTTGCAGAAGTCTTTTGTCCTCGTATTTGACAAAGTAAAGAAATGTAAGTTCATACTCTCACATTACTTTTTATCTTTCTCTTCGACTGTTAGCTTGTTAACTGTCCTTTTCGCTTTCAGTTGTTCGAAAACCTTTGGTCAAGAAGGCTCCAGGAGGCCCACAAGGAGGAGTCCCTTCGACCAAACCTCCACCGCCGGCGAAGACTATAGCGCCGGCGAAGACAACATGCAACCAACAGGGGGAAGGCTCTTCGATGAGGCCTCCTGCATCGGTAACCAGATTTTCTTCATTTGCAATCTGGCTTTCGATTTTTTATTTTCGACGTAATTATTCAATCGAATTCCTATTGGTTTTATAGGCCCCTTCGCCCAAGAAAAGGGCAGCCTTGGTGATCGAATCGGGGAGTGACGACGACAGCGACGCCCCTCCTACTCCCTTAAAGAGGAGAAAGTTAACGAAGGACGCTTCTGTTCCTACTCCAGCTCCTGAAGGTCGAACCGTCAGAATAAAGGTTGGTGCAAGAAAGCCTAGGCCACCTGCAGTGGTCATCGAAGAACCAACGGAGGAGGAACTGAACGCTCTAGTTAACAATCCTGTCGAAAGTGATAATTCCAGCCCTGGGGCTGAAGCCAATCCACAGGTAATCTATTAGACCCTTCTTGTAACTTAGGCATAAATACCAGTATTTGATTATATCTCTTTCGACATCTGAAGATTTGTCTTCTTCCTCTTTTTCAGGAAACTACTGGAAGTTCCCCACCAAGGACTTCAGAAACTCTGGAATCTGCTGACCTTAGCAGGCCTCAGGTGCAAGATTTGGGCAATGACGAAGCCCACACTGAGCATGAGGCCAATGCTGAAACAGTGGAGAAGACAACTGAAGAACCTATGGCGGAGGAAACACAGCCAAAAACGGTTCCTGTGGTGGTCTTGTCGTCAGAAGAGAATCCTGAAGGAAGAGACCAAGGCAATGGCGAAGAGAATCAAGATGCTGTTGTCGAAGCACATGAAGGTGGTACTGGCGAAGAACACCAGGATGACGCCAGCGAAGAACCACAGAATGACGCTGGCGAAAGACCCCAAGGTGAAGTTAACGAAGAACCTCGAGTCGACGCTAGTACCGCCTCAGTTCGAGTCGAAGAACAACCAAACGAGGCACTCAGCATTCAACAGCCTCCAGTCCAAGATAATGCTATGGCAAGGGTCACCTCCTCAAAGCATAGGTCGAAAGAAGACCTGGAAGTCTTGAAGCGAACTGACCCTATCAGCTACCTCAATGCAATCGTTGAGAGTAAGAGTTCTTCCGACACCAGTCAGGAAATTCCTACTTTGTCGGGGAAATCTACTGAGACTTCTCCTCTTGATGATGCATTGGCGAAGGTCAAGGCCCAGTTCTTCAAGAGAGATTTAATGAAGGCTTTAGAGGGGGACCCCACTGCTCCATCTTGCTTAAAGGAGGTTTTGAATGCTGTTGATTTCGATGCTGTAGCCCCAGAAATCTCGGACTTAATCATGGAATTACATTCTATGATTGACCAAGTCTCAGCAGATTACCGGCGCCAACGAACTTTCAACAGTCAGCTCGAAACGCTGCATGGCAAGAGCCTATCTGCGTGGACTGCTGTCACAAGTTCGACTTCTCGAATTGCCGAGTTGTCGAAGCAGAAAGCGTCTGCACAGGAAAGGTTCGATGCTATTGAGCGAGAGAATGTCTCCTTCCGAGCACAAATTGCAGAAATAGAGGCGAAGATAAACGCCAACACTGTGCTCCAAGGGGAAATTCTTTCGACCATCCCAGACGCTGAGAGCCAGACTGAGGTCAAGCAAGGCCTGGAGTTCGCTGAGAGGGCGCAAAGCCTCGATGCTCAAATTGCCAAACTGGAGCAAGAAAAATCTTGGTGCAAGAAGAGGTTGGATTTGCAGCATGCTAAGTATCTTCGACTGAAGAATTCTCTTTCCTTTTGATTCTCTTTTGTAATCATCTTTTGTAATCGCTTTCGACAACAATTGCCATTTTGGCAGAAATTAATAAAAATTTCCATTTTGGCATTTTCATGATTAATTTAGTTTATTATTTTATTTTTATCTCTTGAAGTATAGGCTTGTATTTTTTCAAATATTTACCATTTACTCTCAAGAGTCTTTTATCACCACTTATCTCTTCGACTTCATAGGCTCCACCAGAAAAAGTTTGGATAACTCTGAAGGGTCCTTCCCATTTGGGTGACCATTTCCCCATGCTTCGATCCCGTCGATCCATGGGAAGAATTACCTTCCAAACTAAATCTTCAGGCAAAAACACCTTAGGTTTTACCTTTCTATTATAAGAGTCTTCGACTCTTTTCTTCTGAAGCCTGAGCAAGTCGAGAGCGTGTAATCTCTCTTCGTCTAAATCTACCAATTCATCTAACATCATGTTCCAATAAACCTCAGAAGGAATATCATAATGCCTCTGAACTCTTGCAGATTGAAGACAAATTTCTGCTGGCAATACTGCGTCATGGCCAAAAGTTAGCCTATATGGTGTTGTACCAGTGGCTTCTTTTGGGGACGTTCGACAAGCCCATAAAATCTGGTCTAACGTCTTATGCCAATTCTTTGGTTTCTTCCCAACATGCTTCTTTATCAAGCCAATTACCACTTTGTTAGCTGCTTCGACTTGACCATTCGCCTGTGCATAGTAAGGCGTGGATGTTAGGAGTTTGAAACCTGTTTCCTGAGCAAATTCCTGCATCTTTCGACCAGTGAAAACTGAACCTTGATCAGTTGTTATTGTCTCAGGGATTCCATACCTAAAAATAATGTTCTTTTGAATGAATTCAATGACATTTTCTTGGTCTACATTGACTAAAGGGACTGCTTCGATCCACTTAGTAAAATAATCAATGCCTACCAATATGTATTTCTGGCTCTTTGATGATGCTGGTCGAATCTCTCCAATAAGATCCAACGCCCATCCTCGAAAGGGCCAAGGCTTCACTATCGAGTGAAGTTCGCTTGCTGGTACATGCTGGATGCCTGTATGAACTTGACACTCTTGGCAACCTCTGGCGAACTCAACACAATCTTTCAGCATAGTGGGCCAATATAGTCCTTGTCGAAACAACAACCATTTCATCTTATGGCCTGCTTGGTGAGCCCCACATGCCCCAGCATGCGTAGTCGAAAGGGCTATGTATGCTTCAGTTTCACTTAAACATTTCAGCAACACCCCTTCAGGCGTCTTCTTGAATAACTCATTACCCATGAGTACAAAACTCAACGCCCTGTATTTTGTTTTTCGTTCTGTCGGAGCTCCTGGATTTTGAAGATAGTCCACAATGGGTTTCCTCCAATCCTGGTCTGACAAATTATCAATGAACGAAATCTCGAAGTTTGAGTGATCAGCGTATCCTAACCTTGTTGATTCCAAGTCTGTTGGTGATAAACAAGTCGCTCTTATCTTCTCTCGAACTTCGATTGCTCTTTGTAATCTCGTTTTTGAAATTTTATACCCAGATGCAATCTGTGCCAAGTCATTGGCTATTTGATTTTCAACTCTGGGTATGTGTCGAATATTGACACTTTCAAATTGTTTCAATAAACGATTTGCAATCACAAAGTACATAATGAGATTCTCTCTTATGCATTTATACTCCTTTGTGACTTGCTTGATGACTAACTCTGAGTCTCCCATTATTTCGACTCGAGTTGCCCCCAATTCCAACAATATTTCAAGGCCAGTAATTAGAGCTTCATACTCAGCCTCATTGTTCGAACAAGAACCTTCGATTTGGTACTTGAATGTTGTTGGAATTTTATCTGGAGAAATAAGTAAGACTCCTACTCCTGTTCCATTTTTATGGCTGGAACCATCGAAGTAGAATTTCCAAGGTTCTATCTCCACATAATTAATATTCTCGACTTGAATAGAGTGGTCGACTATGAAGTCTGCAACCACTTGTCCTTTTACTGCCTTAAGAGGCATAAAGGTCAAGGAGTATTCAGTCAATGCTAATGCCCACTTGCCAATTCGACTATGCAAGATAGGTTTCGACAACATATATTTGAAAACATCAAAATGAGACGAAACATAAACATCAACTGGTTTTATATATTGTTTGAGCTTTGTACAAGAAAAATACAGACATAGACACAATTTTTCAACTTCGCTATATCTAGTTTCTGCATCATTCAAAACTCGACTGAGATAATAAATGGGTCTTTCGACTCCATTCTCATCCTCTTGGGCTAACATACTTCCCAGAGTTTTGTCAGATGCAGCTATGTACAATCTCATACTCCTATTGCTACAAGGAGGCACCAAAATAGGTGGCTTAGTGAGGTACCCTTTGATTTTGTCGAAGGCTTCTTGTTGCTCTTGCCCCCATTCGAACCCCTCTTTATTCAGTCGAAGTAAGGGTGAAAAGGCCTGAGCTTTCCCACTTAGGTTAGATATAAACCTTCTCAAGAAATTTATCTTACCTAAGAGAGATTGCAATTCCTTCTTATTCGATGGCGCTTTCGCTTCCAAAATTGCCTTCGTCTTGTTCTGATTAATTTCGATTCCTTTCTTGTGGACAACGAAACCCAAGAAATCTCCAGCTTTTACACAGAACGCACACTTCAAAGGGTTCATCTTCAGACCATGCTCTCTCATTCTTTCGAATGATTGTCGAAGGTGGTCAATGTGACTCTTCCTGGAAACAGATTTTATAACAATATCATCAATATAAACTTGCATAAACGTGTTAATAAAATCATGGAAGATAGTATTCATTGCTCGCTGGTACGTCGCCCCAGCGTTCTTTAGGCCAAAAGGCATCACTACCCATTCGTAAGTGCCTAAGGCCCCAGGACATCGAAAAGCTGTTTTCGACACATCCTCTTCAGCAATGAATATTTGATTATATCCTGAATAACCATCGAGCATACTCAGGTATTCGTAGCCAGCGGCAGAATCGACTAGCATTTCCGCCACAGGCATAGGATATTCATCTTTGGGGGTGGCAGCATTCAGATCTCTGAAATCTATGCACACCCTTAATGTGCCATTTTTCTTAATTACTGGCACTATATTGGCAATCCATTCGACATACCTTGTAACACGAATGAACTTGCATTTCAGAAGTCTTTCGACCTCCGTTTTGATCTTCGACAATATTTCTGGAGCGAAGCGTCTTGGATTTTGCTTGATTGGCTTCTTTCCAGGTTTGATTGGCAACTGAAGTTCTACCAATCCTCTGTCGAGACCAGGCATTTCGTCATAATCCCATGCGAAACAGTCTTTAAACTCTTTCAGCAATTGGATTACTTCCAACCTAAGTTCTGGATCAATTTTGGCGCTGATGTAAGTTGGCCTATTCTCTGATCCTTCGCCTAAGTTAATTTCTTCTAAAGGGTCCTGTGCTAACATCTTAATGTTGTTCGCCAAGGGATCCTTTTCGAAGCCCAAAGGCTCATCGTCATAGATCGCGTCGAGCCTCTGTTCCTGCATTCCTCCTGTCGAGATATCGGGAGGTTCTGGGTCAAAATCTTTTCCAGGACCTATATCTGGTGGCTCTGGGTCGAAATCTTTTCCAGGACCTATATCTGGTGGCTCTGGGTCGAAATCTTTTCCAGGACCTGCAGAAGGTAGTGCTTGGTCATTGGCCTTGGTGGCCATGTATTTTACTTCGGCTTCGAGAGCCGTTATCATCTTGGTTTCAGCCACATAGGCCGAAATTCGCTTCAGAGATTGTGACTCAGTCATTATCACTGAATTCACTTCCCCAACCAGTTGGTTGGATACCAGTTAGCCCACTGAATTCTATGTGGGACACATCCTCTCTGTCCCATTGGAAACCATGCTCAGGATGCAGGTATAGGGAACAAAAGGTGTTTGGCGCTGGCGCCATGTCGAAATCAGGAGCTGGACATGGCCCTATGTGAGCCAAGTTTTTGTCGAAATCTGTTACACCCAAGTGGTTTACTTCGCCAAGGTAGTAACTCTGATCAGCCTCTATGTTTTCGACCAGCCCATCTGGGCGCCATAGAAGCAGTCTTTGATGCATCGATGAAGGCACAGCACCTACACCATGTATCCACTCACGACCTAACAAAAGGTTGTAGTTAGGTTTGGCTGATATGACCATGAACATTGTTGGTCGAAGGATCGACCCAACTTTTATGTCGAGCTGGATCACTCCCATGGTGGTCCCAATGCCTCCCTCATAGTTGGAAAGGACCATATTGTGAGGTTTTATTTCTTCATCCCTTTTGCCAATCTTTATTAGAACCGAATGAGGGATAATATTGATAGTGGCCCCACAGTCGACCAATATCTTGTTCACAGTGGTCTCTTCGAGCTTGGCCCTTATGAACAAAGGTTTGAGGTGATTCTTCATCGCCTCTGTGGGTGGCTCGAAGAAGCCATTTTGTTCTTCTGTAGTGCCATTGTTCATGACAAAATAGCACACTGGCCTGTGTCTGGCCATTTCTTGTTCCATCTCCCAGTCGCTGGTTTCGACTTCTACTTGTCGATTGAATTCCCTAGGCAGCATTGAGACAACGTTCACCATTATATCCAGGGTATCATCGGACTCAGCATCATCTTCGTCTTCGACTTCGCTCTGGTTAGGCCAAACTAGCCTGTTGGTAACTGGTTCTCTCTCAAGAGGCTTTCTTTGTTTCCTTTGAGGCACATTCGAACTAGTCTCAGCCTTAGGTTCAGTGGCAGCCTCCCTTTCAGCTTTTCGCCTTCTTTGATACCTCCTCCATTGGGATCTCGACATAGGATTTTTTCCCTTATAGTTGCTGGACACTTGAGCAACCTTGGGTGCAGCAACTTGAGGATCTTTCTTCTGGATTAAAGAGGAACCTCTTGGCACTTCGAAAGAATGCCATTTCTCTTCACTTGGCCTTTTCCGGCCAGATGTTTTGTACCAAGTGTCTACTGGTACATTTGTTGGAGGCCTAAAAGTCGAAGGCCTCTTGTCTTGATGAGAACCCCTTCTGGGATCATGTCGAAGGTTAGAATTCTCCCTTCTCTTGTTCGCTGCTCTCACGCCTTGTATGTGCTCAGCAGCTTTTTTATCAAAGATAGAACTACATCTTGGGCATAGCATAACCTCTGATTTTTTCTTCTGGCATCTTTGTAAAAAATCTGCCAAGTTTTCGTTTTCCTTAGGGAAAGCCGTTTTATTTGCCTGCTCTTGCCTTATGGCTTCTTCTGATGCTTTAGGGTCAGAAAGTTCAACCATGTTGATATTCATGGTATCCTTATTAGCAAGAGTTAGTTGTTTCATTTGTGTTTCCAGTTTCTCCGTCTGGCCTTGAACAGTGGCCAAGTGGGAACTGGGCTTTGGTCCAGTTGTTTGTACTGCAGCAGTCTTCGACTTTGGGTCTTCGACCGCTTTCTGGACAGCCTCAATTGTCTTCCTGGATAGGTTTCCAGAAAAACTGCCAAAAATTGGCATGTTGATGTGGTCCTTAGAGACTTCGACCATGTTAATGCCTGGCTTCTTCGACTGGATCTTGGTAGCCTCTATCATGTTCACCTCAGAGGGTTCTGCATAGTGGGCTTCAGCCTTCATTGGATTGGAGTCGACAGCCATGGGGGATTTGTCAGCAAACTTTAATCTCCCTTCCTCAATAGCGTCTTGCACAAGATTCCTGAAAAGAAAACATTGAGAAGTTTTATGGCCCAAAAAATTATGATATTTGCAAAAACCCCTCTTCTTTCTTTGATCAAGAGGAGGCACTTTTACCCCAGGGGGTACTATCATTTGGCCATCTTTAACTAGCAAGTCGAATATTTCATCACATTTTGTGATGTCGAAACTGTAAGTCTTTTTTGGGAACCTATCGTTGGTCTTGTCTGGACCAATGGGATTTTTCCCATTTGAGGGGACTAACTGTTTACAAGAGTATGGAGGCCCTTGTTTTAGTTCTGCTAAATCGACTTCTCCTTCTTCGACAGCTAAAGTATCGTCGAAGGATTCTAGCTCTTCGTCATCCATCTCAACGTAAGCTATTCTCTCTCTCTTGTGAGTTTTTGTTGCCTTAGCTTTTTCAGCTTTAAGGCGTTCGACTTGTCGAACTCTATCGGCCAGTTGGGCCATGTCTCTTAGGTACTGGGTATCTAGCTTCTTCCTAATGGAATAGTCTAAACCACCTGCGGCCATTTCGACCAGCTCATGTTCTGGCACTTGTGTAAAACATCTCGCCTTAAGCAACCTAAACCTATTCAGATATTCGTCTATAGGTTCAGTGAAACGTCTCTTAACACTCGCCAGTTCTTTCAGGCTTATCTTGGTTTGCCCCATATAGAATTGTTCATGGAACAATCTTTCCAACTGGGTCCAATGGTGGATCGAATTGGGGGGTAGAGTTGTAAACCAAGTAAAAGCGTTCTTGGTTAAGGAACTCGGGAAGTATTTGATCCTTAGGTTTTCATTATTTGAAATGTCTCCTGCTTCGATCAAATACCTAGCCACGTGTTCGACAGTAGATTCTGTCGTGTCCCCAGAGAACTTAGTAAATTTGGGGACTTTGGTTCTAGGGGGTAAGTCGGTTTGTAACACATATTCTGACAATGGAGATGTAAAGTTGGGCCTTCGAAAGCCCATGTTCATTCCATTCTGAGTCATGATTCTTTCGATCATGGTTGCCAGATTGTTCTCCAAACCCATGTTTTGGTATTGGACATGCTGAACCACTTCGTCAGCATTTTGGTTTCTGTTGACTAACCTTACCTCTGGGGCTATTACCCTAGGTTCTTCGACAGGTTGTTCTACAGGCTGTTGGGCCTGATTAATGGTGGTTTCTTCCTCTACAAATATCCCCTGATTTCCTCTTATTTGCGCCCTTTGGGGCTGTCGAATAGGTGGGGGTACTCCAAAGAAGTCAGCCAAACGCGTCATTTGCGCTGTAACTTGCTGATTCGACTGAGTAGTATTTTGTATTAGAGGATTTAGCACTGTACTCAAAGTTTGTGCCAACATTTGCACCATATCATGGTTGCTTTCGTCCATCTGTTGCCTCAAGACTGCTGTCGAGGCATTTGTAAGGCCATGGGCTACTTGGGCCGTTCCTCCTAAGAGTTGGGTCCTATTTCTATTCGCCATGCCTACTCCAGAGCCTTGGAGCGGCGAAGTGGCACTCACGAAAGGTTCTGAATAAGTGGACGCAGCATTCGTCAGGCTTGCCAATTCAGAAGTTGGCATACCATAGAATGGAATAAATCCTGGGGGAACCACTGGCCTTGGACCAGTATTTCCCCTTGGAGGGGGGGTTCCCAAAGTCATTCTGGGGCCTGCAAACGAAGTTGTCGGCCCCGTGGTTGTGACTGACACTGCTGGTATCGAACCAGCATTCGTCGCTTCACTCACGGTCATATTAACCGTTGCTCCCACACTCGTTAGTGGGATTTCATTGTTGTTTGGCGGATTCGCCATTTCTTCCCTTCTTCTGGCAGTATTATTATCGTTGGTGTATATTCTACCACTCCTCAATAACATACAACTCGAAAAGATGAGATTTTTTCAACAATCAACACACAGTCCCACCAGGTGTGCCAATTTGTTTACCTGGGGATTTGGTAAACAACCGCTGATCCTCCAAATGGTTACTTATTTGGTTACTCGCAGGATCGATCAGATTGATCCTATGGACATAGGTTGATTTTGAAGTTTAATTAATGTGGATAAGGCTTTAAGTAAATTGTTCAAAGTAAATTGCATAAAGGAAAGGCTTGGTAAAATAAACAAAGCTTGAATGTAAAGGTTCGACAGGAATCTTAAAGGGAAAAAGCATGTAAAGTACTGGAAAAGTAAATGACTTGAATTAATAAATTGGTGTTTCACACATACATTTCTCAACAATTCGTTCGCTCACACTGGGTACTTGAATCTAAATGAGTGACTATGTATCTATTGTGAACACCCGCGAGAAACTACACGTCTACTCCTATTTATACAAAAACATTTCAAGTAACCGTCGGGCAGTTACACTGCTTCGAGATCAAGCCACTTGTCACGTTCTCCATGCTCGACGCCCCAGATCCTTGCACGTTCGCACGTAGTAACTGCTGGAAACCGTTTTCCCTCCAAAGCTTTGAATTTCAAACTGCTCCACTCTGGACCATCGAACACGTTCGTCAAGGGACGTCTTCGACGAAAACTCCTTCGACGTCGAAGGCAATCAGCCTCCTTCCTTGGAAGAAATCTTCTAAGTATTTGGCCATCTTTCGACGGTCACTTCGACAGGCTTAGCCAGTCGAAAGCATCTTTCAGCTTTTAATGGCTGTCATCAATTGAAACAAAGGTGTCGAATTTAGGAGCCAACAAAGGGACAATTGAGAATTAATATATTAAATAGTTTAAAAATTAATATTAATTATTGTATTAATAAAACTAAAATTTAAAGGCACCATGAAAAACAAATGAAAATCTATCCAAAATTGTCTGTTTATTGACACTTGCATCAATTCAATCCTCAGTTTTAACAAAATTGCTAACATAAGTTGTTTGGCCAAAGTTAGCCATTATAAGTATGTGTTTAAGGCACTGACATTTTGTGTGTGTTTTGAAAATAGATTCTCTAGTGACATGAAAAATCTAAGATGATCAGTTTCTTAGTACCTCATACTTCCCTAACTGCAAAACCCTAAACCCTAGAGTAGAATATATGCGAGGAAAATATTGGAGATAATGCATTCGCCTTTCAAGACTCGTGAGGAGTATTCAGACTCCCCTAACTGCAAAACCCTAAACCCTTAACCATATAATGGAATATATGAGGGAAAAATTGGAGATGATCCATTCGCTTTTCAAGAGTCTTGAGGCGAGTGCTCAGACTCCCCTAACTGCAAAACCGCTAGCAACTTGTCTCCGCCATTTGTGAATAGAAACCTACAAAGCATCAAGAAGGAGGTTTATGAATCCACCCAACCCAATAATATATTGTATGCCAAACTATGAACTTCAATGCTATTGCGCTAAATGGAATAGAGCATAAGACTAGTAGATCATTACAGCTGGAAAGCCACCATAGTCGCCTGGCTCTGTGATGTCCTTGGTTACGCAACTTAACGCAGCAAGCCGAACCTGCAAGCATTTTGCAATCAGATGTCTTCTCCTTAACCCCAAGCTTCCAATTTACAGACAGTAAAAATAGTACAACATCAATTGAAAATGAAAGTGTTGATTGATTATTGAATGGGTGGGTTTCACAAAATCACAGTGCCACTTGACTGTTTTGAAGCTCTAAAGTATGGATTGCGATTCAGTGAGCGAACGCATTCAAGCAGTCACAGATTTGTGATCGCTGGGTCGAGATCAGACGGTTCATATTTCAAAATCAGTGTATTTCATTATTTTAAAAATCAAACTTCTATTACATTTAAACCATCTGATTTCGATCCAACGACTATAAATATCTTGACCGTGTGAATGTGGCATTTGCTAACTGCTGTGAATCCAGTTTCCTTTCGGACACCATTATAGCACTTATTCATTCACTAATCATTAACCATCCACAATGCACCGGGGCTATGAGAGGATAGCCTCGTAAGATCGGAAACAAAACCATACCTTTGATGCAATTGATACATGATCCCGCACTGCTGCCCTTCCTCCCATAGTCACATAATCTCCTATTCTGAACACATAAGAAAACTCACAAGCCTCAGTAATAACTTTAGTTCTAAGATGTATTTGACTAGATAAATCATCCCAAAATTTACTCGGTAACAGTGAAATGAATGAATATAACATACGTTGCTGAGCCTGCAATCCCAACTTGTCCACAAAGCATACAACTCTTCCCAATAACTACATTGTGACCAATCTGCAGAACTAATTAGAACAAAAGAACAAAGCCATTTTACTTTTTCGCTTTTGTAATTATGTACGTATTAAATGTTAACCTGAACTAAATTATCTATCTTCGAGTTGTCCCCAATAACTGTATCTCTCCAGCTGCATAGCCAAAGAGTGAATAAAAATAGTATTAGAGCTAACATTATTTCAAGTGAAAATCAAACTATAACGCCATTTTTTACACATCATGAAGATAAATAGAAAATGATAAGCCATAAAAAAAAAAACTAACCTGCCCCTGTCAATGCATGTATTTGCACCAATTTCAACATTGCTCCCTATTATGACATTCAGCTTCTAACAGATTTAAGCAAGAAATTCATATTATTAGTACAATCTATGCAAATTGAAATTTTTGGTAAACAGAAATAATATGTCAATGTATATAGGATTAAATCAAATTACCAACCTGAGGCTTCTTTATCATTTTACCATCACCGTCCACATAAAATCCGAACCCTAACAAAACATCGATCAATTATCATCTATTCAATATAAAGATCCATATTTTGCTAAAGTTAAATGTCTCTTAACCACATAAAATATTTTTTTATGAGCGTGTTGGGATTGGTTTTGAGTTAAATGAAATCGCGGCATCGGCAGAAGACTTGGTTTCCTACTTTCCTTAACTATAATTAAAATTAAAATACAAGCGAGCATTAAAACCAGAAAAAGAAAAGCAAGCAAGCTTATAAATTGAGCTTTACCATCTTGACCAATGCAGACTCCATTGTGAATTACACATGAATCACCTATACTGCAATTACTAAGTGAGACGTTAAACCTGAAAAAAGTATATTAGTATGAAAACCTAAGCGTATGATTAAAACTTCTTTCATATCAGACATAAGTTTAGTAATGAAATTTCATATACAAAAGTTTTTAGGATTAATAAACAGACGTGTGAACCTCTAGGAAAATTACAAATAAAAGAAGAGACCTCACTCTTCCAATTAGGGTTTTAAATAAAGTTCTGCAATATAACTGTTTTTCTGTCGCCAAAACCACAATGCGGCTGCTTTTGGGGTCATATAAGCTGCATTTGATCATGATTCTTCGTAATATTAAGGATCATGAAGCAACCACTATTCAAAACCTTATTTCCAATGTGAATTATAGACAAATAACTAATAAAGAGTCACTTTGATCCATGAATATGTTATAGGTTATGATGTTATAGTCCTAGAATTTATTAGAAATACAAAAACATCCTCAACTGTATCTTTCTTTATATGATTTTATTCGTGTTAGAACAGCCACCAGTATAGAAGATTAAAGAAAAATGAAAGTAAAAGACAGTGAACACGGTCGATCTTTGTTATAACGCAGTTCGGTCAACAAAGTCTATCTATGCAACTATAAAGCAGCTATAGTTCCTTCTTATTTCCTTGATTAGAGTTAGTGTTACAAGCAATATAGATAATACTACGACTCAGCTTACGATAATACCCCAGAACCTTATCCACAACAAACAAACAGTTCGACCTAAGACACATTTGGAGTTTCCACATATTGCGTCTCTCTTTGTCCGAGATATTGTGTTCCTCTTTGTCTGAATATGAGTCATACTCAACAATTCCCAAATGTGTAATCCATGTATTTTATTAGGCTGCATAAGCTGCTAAATTAATTTGATCCATAAAATTTCAAACACAAGATACTTAGGAATGTTTTTGTAAAATCAATGCATTCTGGGACAACAACTTAGGAAGCAAAACGACTATTTACTCAATAAACAACCAGCATCTATCACTTCTGGGATGTTTGTATAGTTATGAGGTGAAGAAAATTGTTTTTAAGTTAATTAATTATGTAAAATTGATTATTGTTAAAAGTCCGTTGAAAGTAGTGATTTTATGTTTGGATAAATTCTTGCAAATGTGAGTTGAACAATATATTTCAGTGTAAAATCAAATTTAAACTTAAAAGCTATAAATTCTATCTTCGAGTAGAATTAATTCTAAAAAACATAATCAATTCTACTTGAGAGCAACCAAACATATCAAAATCAATTCTACTTGAGAGCAACCAAACACGGAAAAATCAATTCTAAACGTCCAGAATCAATTATGTGTGCTCCTAACGTGAAACCACACATATACGAAAACCACAAACAAAATTGAGATGGTGGAATTGGTGGTGGACAACATTGATTTAGACAGAATTGAGTTTGGTAGAATTGATTTTAAAATAATTGAGTTTAACAGAATTGATTTATATTTGGATACATTTATATAAAAGCGGGTTGATCAAGTTTAACTTCAGAAGCTATAAATTATAGCTTCGAGTAGAATCAATTCTAGAAGCAAAATCAATTCTACTTTAAAAGAATCAAACATCTTAAAATCACCACACAATCAATTCTCCACCTCTAGAATTGCCTTTGGCTCTTTTAAAAGCCAAACCAAACATGGCAAAATCAACTTTAAACGTTCAGAATCAATTATGTGTGCTCCTAAGGTGAAACCAAACGTACACAAAAATGAAAATGAGATGACAAAGTTGCATAGCATAGCAGTATTTAAAAAGCAAAAGCGTACCCAATTTTAGTCGAATGAGAAATCGCAACAGAAAGACCAACAACAGTTCCAGAACCAATACGAACATTCGAACCAACAACAGATTCCGAATGAACAACAGCACCAACATCTACAAAAGCAGTGGCATCAATGCAAGCCGATTCATGGAAAATTCCACCTCCATTTTTCCATTTCTTAAATCTACCATCACTGATTTCTCCAAAATCATCCTCTGATCTTGAAAAAAAACACAATCGCAAAGAAATCAATTAATCAACTAATTAACAAAAAAAATAAATGCATAATGATAAATGAGAGTGATGATTATGATTAACTTGCCGGAAGAAGAAGAAGTGGAGAAATGAGGATGGGAAGAAGTGAGGATATAGAGAGAGTTTGAAATTTCAGTTGGATTGTGAAAAGAGGTTGAAGTGGAACGAGCAACGGAAAGTACGGTTCTTATTGTTGCGGCCATGGTCATGCTTCACGGGTGAAGATAGAAGGGAAGGAATACGTACGTGGCGGAATAGAACGGGTTTGTGAGTAGTTGGATCGGGGCTCCGACTAACTTGGATGGATTAAATAAACGGGCGATCCGTTTTTTTGGATTGAGTGGGTCATGGCGATCCGTTCAGCTTTCAGATGCAGCAATCACACAGGCAAGCTTCTTTAGCCGATTGATTAAAACCAAACGGCTCTGATTTAAAATTAATATTTTTTAATTAAAATTTAAAATTTAATTATTTTTTTACTACTGTGTGATTAAGATCAAACAATTACTAATATAGTGATTACTTACATGAATGCATACAAAAGATGAATCTAGGGGATCCATTTCCTAAAGAGGAAAGCATCAATTCTCTTTTCTAAATAACATATTAACCGAGCTGGCATTAGAGCATATGTTAAAAAGTTGATAAATTGAAAGTATAAATTTTGTTTTAAAATTTGTACTTTAATTTCATTAAAATTTTATAATTTATTTTTTTATTTATTTTTTCAAACTAAAATTTTCATTTATGAATTCTCAACATGTGCTCTTAACAATATTGCCTAGAACAAAAAATGCAAGTGAAGAACCAGACATTTAACAAGAATTCTTCAAATGTGAGTTGATCTTCATGTCACGTTAGTTACAACAATATAAAGTTGTCAAAACCGAATTAGTTCATTGATCACAATAACCACAAAAAATTATTAAACACCCACTCCAGTAGAACTTGATAATGAGTTTGAGATCTGAATCCAATGTAACAATAATTGGTTATCATCATCTATTCATTGAGAAATTGTACTCCACAAAAAGAAAAACTTTTTCTGCATTTCACCTATGAAATGTACCTTCTTCAAGATCAACTATCTCTATGCCAACAGGACATAATCAACAACTTTCCCGCAAAGCTAAACACATTGCATGTGATGCGCCATTTGCAATTGATAAAACCTTGTGTGGTCCCAATCCATCATCTTCCATTAAAAAATTGACTTCAACAGGGCATGATTGTATTTCTGGTAGTCCAGGAATACCCAATTGCGAATCTGAGGCATTTCCCCACGTGTATAACTTTCCTTTATCTGATCAGAACCAAAACGTAAATGTTAAAATTTGCACTAATATCGACAAAACCATACTCATACCGACGAAACCAGATTAGAACTAAATTAACTTTTGAAATTGATAACCATACTCTTATAGACGAAACCAGATCGTGAACTAGATAAACACGGTTACTTTGATTCCAAATGCAATTGTAAATTCCTGACTCATGCCAGTCCACAATGCTATATCATTGTAAACTTGGTTACTTTGGTTTCAAATGCATTTGTAAATTCCTGACTCATGCCAGTCCACAATGCTATATCATTGTAAACTTGATAGATGACAGTTACGAATAAAAGGCATGCATTGAATGAGAGATGACTTGAACATATGTTTATAAATAGGGATAGTTCTCACCAGTTTGTAAGGTTGACTTAGACTCAACCCAAATTTATTATGGTATCAAGAATTTCTTAGGTCACACTCATTCCGCTATCGGATCACTCAGATCACGTTCCAGATTTCCGATCCTAAGCGTAAGGGAGGTGCTTTAAAAGTCACATATTTAATGAGAGATGTCTTGAACATATGTTTATAAGTAGAGACTCTTCACCAACCGTTTTTTTAGGGTTGAGTAAACTCAACCCAAATTCTAATATTTATGTTTCATTAACAAAGAATAACAGCTCAACAATTTTCAGCACCCAAATCTTTCAACCTCTAAACTTTTCTAGTCATCGGAGTGTTTCACAAGTAACTTGATAAAAACTAGTATCAAACAATGAAATTTAATAGTAATTACAATGAGTTTCCAAGAATTTCAAGAGTCTTGGTTCTCTCCCGCCAAGAATTCGAGAGTTTGGTCTCTCCCTCCCAAATAACCACTTCTAATCTTCTCGGATAACCCATCTAACCTACAGTTTCCTCATTTTATTCACTCCCCAAATAAATACTTAATAACTGCTGCTAAATGTTAATACTAAAAATAGTAATTGCTAATAAAAAGTAACTGCCTGACAGAATAGAACGGCCACATTCAGTTTTTTTTTTTTGGCTGAGGCCACATTCAGTTTTAGTTCTTACTAATTCTTAAGGTCTAACATAACTTCATTAAAGAAAACATGGAGATACAAAACAGATCATGGTTTCAATTTTAATATATGTTGACATTGTAACTGCAAAGTAATTAATGGTGGCACCATCAAATATAGCTAACATTGCCGTACATTTTGGAGCACCATATTAAAAATACGCTCGAGCAGGTCATTAGACTATAGACTCTAGAGGACTCATGGTGAAGGATAAAAGTTACTTTTGTAATGCAGTAAACAATTTGTATATAGTAAGATATGCCAGGTGAGATGAATCATCTTACCTGTGACAGCTGCTGAAAACGAACCCCCACAAGAAATATATATAATATGCTCATGAGCTATAGCCTCGACTAATGTTGGTATCTTCTGGCTCTCGACAGATCCGTGACCCAGCTGACCTTGTCCACCATGGCCCCATGAAAGTACTTTGCCATCATCTAATATAAATCAAGATTGAAATACTTAAAACGATACAAACCATTGGGAATAAAAATGAAATGTATTCCTAGCTTAAAGTCGCATGAATTTGCATCAGTTTACCTGTTAACGCAAGGGAGTGATATCCTCCGCTTGCAATTTGAATTATTCGAACCTTTTCAAGGCTAGGAACTGGTCTTGGTTTCCAACCACCAATTTTATCCCCTCTCCCAAGTTCATAGTTAGAATTTGCTGATAAAATACCAAGATTGTGAATTTTCCAAAACTAAAACACTGCATAAATGGCTTGTGCTATTTCCAAGAGGAAAGAAATAGAGAAAATAAATCATATAAAGGATATGACAAATACCTCCCCAGTTCCACAGTTGTCCTTCCTCTGTCAATGCCATTGTGAAAAATCCCCCACAAGAAACAGCAGCAACAGGGAAAGGTAACTCTTTTACTTTGCAAGGGGTACTAAGTCCACCTGCATGATCTGGGCCCCGACCAGGACCAAGACCCAATCGACCATCTCCTTCTTCTCGTCCCCACATATAAAGCTCACCTACATCAAAATAAGCATGCCATCAATTTCAAAGTGTGTATAATCATCGGAACATCTAGTCTTGGAAAGTTGTACACTAGAGAGACAGGAAAAAATAAAATCATAGACGATGATTTTATAAGATATGAAAAATATCCCATAATATTAGAATCAGACCTTAGTGAAATTTAGAATATCTTAGGATTGGTTTCTATATTCATCTTTGTTTCTCAATTTGTTTCCTTATTCAAAATCTTAATTCTTTCTCTTTCGTCCTTCCTTATCAGACTAAAACCCTATAACTTCAACTGTTCAACATGGTATCAAAAAGGTACCATCCTCCATGATCTATCTTGTCACTGTTCTGCTACTAAGTTCCCTAAGATATGGAACTCTACAATAATAATGTCTTCATCTCCAAGACCATTTTCTTCCACCGGTCATCCACAAATTTTGACCACCCTTTCTTAATGGATTTTTCTACCTTGGTGATGGGAAGGTAATTAAGGATAAGGATAGTATAGACAAACCCAAGGTATTATAGTGATGGGTTTTTCTACGGCCATGATTGCAGTTTATTTTGTTTGTCCGCCTTCATTGTGGAATTCCAAAAACACTTTCCGCCTTCATTGTGGAATTCCAGAACATTGTTCATCAGAAATTCACTGTTTACTACTGTTCATTAAAATATTATCCATTGCAAAGATTGTTTGTTCCAGAACACTGTTCACTGCATCGGTACTATTCATTCAAATTTAATTTGATTGAAGCTTGAGGGCCTCTTTAATAGTGTTTGCTGGTTTTTTAATTCTATCGAGCATGACATCAATCAATATGTTAGAAGGAGGATTGGCTCAACTCAACTAAGATGAAGTAGAAAGCTGAAGTGTAGACTCGGTCGGTTGGATAGCGAAAGCTGAAGTGTATTCCCATGTTCAAGACACTCGTCCTGAAATTAAAGTCGAATTGGCTTAACCCTGTATGGATAGGTCTACCATTTTCTCTTTCAAGACATTGGTTGAGGAAGATGAGGCTCTAACTTGGGAGGGGCTGAAGTATGAGTTGCTTGAACACTGCAGAGTAGGGAGTGATGGAAATGCGTCTGAACTAGCAATTAGGGTTAAATAATAGAATGTTCACGTAATTTATATATGAAGGGGAATTGCTAGAAGTTGGAAGGTACGTTGGGAATAACTTTTTGTAAGGGGCAACGTAGGATGTCTCTTTGTGTTGTGTCGGAGTTTTCCTTTGGGAGTAATTAGAGAAATCATCTACTATTATTATCGTTTTATTATCATAAAATACTACAACTTATCTATTGTTACCTCTTATTTTCAGTATCATCTCCTCACTTGATTTTGGGGTTTCCATTGGATGTGCACAGTAAAACTGCATTTGAAGTGAGAGAGAGAGAAAGAGAAAAATGTAGGGCTAGAAGATATGGAAAATAAATATTTGACAAAAGACAAGACAAAAACACAATTGAAGTGATATCAGCTTAAAATTTTAATAACTTTATTTTCTAACAACTCGTCAATCAAAACTTTGCTTTTAAAAGTGATAAATAATGTATTATTGTCCGTAAAAAAAAACCTGATTCTGTTACTGCCGCAGTATGCGCTCCACTAGTAGCAATGTGTTTTATAGTTTCCTCCCAGGAGCCTTTTACCAACCTAGGGAATAGCTCTCTATGATATACCGAGTGTCCAAGGGCACCGAAACCACCATAACCCCTGCAAACTTTATTTTCATCCATAGATATTAATGTTATTCAGATAAGAGAAAATGGATATATGACCTGCATAAAACTTTAAATGTTCATCTCATCATAAATTTATAAATTTTTTAACTCCTTCAAATTATATAAAATGTTCACAGGCTGAACAATGTCCTTAAAGTTGTTGAATAAACATTTAAGAAAAAAAAACAAAAAAGTATAAATAATTCTGAAAGCTGTAATTTACATGCAATGGATACCAACTTTGTGGAAGGAAGCGGTAGAGCTTCACTACGATTGGATGAGAGGCATTGCCTTCGGACAAACTTAATTTTGGTATGTTTGGTTGTTTTGTATCAGAAGTAATTTTACATCTAAACTTCAGTTTGCCTAGAACTTCTATATTGTAGCTGTTGGGTAGGTTGAAAATTTTACACAAACTTGAATATACAAATTTCTTTTAGAATTAAAACATCCAAACTTAAAGCATTTTAAATCAAAGTCAATTTTACAACAACAACCAAGTATTATCCCCTAAGTATGATCGGCTACAGAGATCAGCTTTCGCCATAATTTTTTATCTAGTACCATGCTTTTATCCAAATCGTTAATCTTGAGATTTTTTTAATAACTTCTCTTATAGTTTTTTTAGGTCTTCCTCTACCTCTAGTTGTTTGACTTCTCTCCATCTGATATAATCTCCTTACTACAAAATCTACTGGTCTTCTATCTACATGTTCAAACCACCTAAGTCTATTTTTTACCATCTTTTTTACTATAGGTGCTACCCCAACACAATGTTAACCAAATAAATTCAAAATAATGTTTATTATCAAACCCCCTCCGAAACACAACCTCTTTTGAAAAGTTTACTGATCATGATTCATGACTACCCTTCTTTGTCAAGCTATGATGTTTTAGTTAACATAAGTACTATTCACCAACCTCTTGAATTAATTTCAGAATCAATTCTTCTAGGCAACATTAAACTATGCAACACCGACACTTCCGGATTGAAAACTAGTTTAGTGTCTAGTCATATAGCATGAACACTTCATATAGAAGGTGTGAGTAGTATATGAACTGACACAACACCCACACAAGTAGTTGCATTCTAAAAGTTCAATTTTCTTAAATCATAACGGTGTTGTGTCTTGTGTCGGATTTGTATTTATACTTCAGAATATGTGTCCATGTCGTTTTTGAGGCTGTGCTTGTGACTGCGCTTCTTTACATTGAAGGATGAATGCCTAAGAAGCACAACACCGGAAACACGACCCTGACATGTCCACAAAGGTAATAATTTGAAAATGAATAAATTAAACCTAACCTAACCTGTCAGTTTCAAACACGATACTGACACCTTCAGTGTCGGTGCTACATAGATGAATAGAGTTTTCTATGACATACATTAATATACAGAAAGAGTCTAAAACAAAACAATGCAATCAAAAAAGGCGTTAAATTAAACAAAGCAAAAGGTTGAAGTGATTCTGACCATGTAAAAACTTCACCAGCAGAAGTAAGCGCAACGGAATGCAACCCACCAAGAGCAACAGACCTCACATTATCAAGGTGAGGATTCAAAGTAGGAACAAACAACGAATTCTCATGCCCCAACCCTAATCTTCCACCATCACCTTTCCCCCAAACCCAAACGGCTCCATCAACAACCAAACAAGAATGAAAAAGCCCACACGAGATACCCATTTCCACAACCTTACTGCTCCCCTCAGACCCAGGCAGAACCCCGGGGGTTTTGAAAAGGGTGAAAGAGGATTTCGGGAGAAGAAGATTGGTGACAGGAGAAGGGTACAGACGGGTTTCTTCAACGCCGCCGCCGAGTTGGCCGGAGGCGCCTTTGCCCCAGGAGAGGAGTTGGATTGTGGTTGAGTCGGGGGTGTTGGTGGTGTAGAGTGTGGGCGGTTTTGTGGTGGAGTAGGAGGAACATAAGCGGTGAGTGAGCGTCGCTATGCGGTGGCGGTGGGGGGTCATCGCCATCACTTGTTCTGTTGTAGCTAACTGGCGGTAGTGGTTGGTAGAATTGGAGTTTTTAGCGGTATACTAGTAAAATTGGAGTTTTTTAAACCATATGTATATAGCTTCTCGTCTATCTAATAGCTTTAGCTAGTATCAACAACTCTAAACATCATATATAACCCTATAAGATTATATTTATTGTACTTTTTTTAACAAGTACATACACCATGGAGTCCGATAAAATAATTTAGGCCACACTTAGTATCATTGACCAATCACTTACGCCACTTTTTTCATGAGGATGGCGAAGCGAAGCTCAGATACCACAGTCAACACCATTGCAAGAAAATTTATCTGTGGTGGAGAATCTAATTCTTCTCTCTAGAAATATGTTAGACAAGTTTTGATAGCGAGCTATATAGTCGTCGGTCTTGAAATAGGCTTTGGAAAGGAGGCATAGTCCAAGATCACCTTCTCCAACGAAGATGCTATTGATTTCCTCCCTCATAACAATGATGATAAGGTCATTATTGTGCAATATGATAATTGGGTGAGTGTTGATTGACCCCGGAAGCACTAGGTGTTCTATTCTAGAACGCCTTTGAGGGACTTCGACTTGATTCACGTGACATCCAAATATTTCAAGGCTCATTGGTTGGTCTCTCAGACGAGCAAGTAAAGGAGAAATGTCACATTACACTCGAGCTGATGTTTGGGATGAGGACAGATGCAAAGACAATCAAGGTCAAATACCTTGTAGTAGACACCTCATCAACATACAACTTCATCATGGGGTGGCTCACCCTCAACCTGTTGGGGTTGTCATGTTCACACTGTATTTGAGCATGAAGTATCTGGTATCCAACAGGTGAATTGGGGTGGTACAGGAGGACTGAGAAATCACCCAGGAATGTGTTTGCTCTGAAATTTGGTAAACATTGCTAATCTCTTATTAAATGTTACTTGTGAGACCGACTAGGGAGTCTCAAAACAATGTGCGTGAAGTTTTCTAAATAATATGTAAATAGTAAGAGTATGAATGATTTCGACAGAGGGCGAAAACACATTATGAAAGTGAAACTTGACTGAAAAAGTAAAGAGTTCGACAACGAAAACAAGGAAAAGGAATGTAGATTCAAAAGTAAAGTTATGCATAGATGTAAACTGGCGATCAAAAGTACATTTCACTCTGGGAACTCATTTCTCTCTTCGCTTGGTACTGAGTTTTTTTAGTTTAATAGTAAATTTGACACCCCTAATTCTATTGTTAGAACTACTATTATGCTGAAGTCTAAATAACTGCTAAATGCGGGTTTTTCTCCACAATATGTCACGTTCTCCATTACATGTCTCTTGCTTCCACACGTCCTTCTAATACGGGCAAGGCCAAAAGTGATTATTTAACCATGTTTGTACATATCAACTGTCTTGGTCGAAATGTCTATACTTGTTGCTTGGAAATACTATTAAGTCCATAACTCTTTTTCCAAGCTAAATTTCGACAGCCTAGTTTGCCACCTTCATGTCAAAATGATGCCAGCATGTACGTCAACCATGTTCTTGAACATCACCAGAATCTTCACCAAAATTTTCCTCATCTTCCCCTTTGCTATGTTGGAATTTGAGGCTTGTCGAAAATCCCAGCTAACAAATTGCCCCATAAAATATCTCTTTCGATTGGAAGGAGATGAAGACAATTTCGATCTTTCTTTCACACTATTTGATAAAGTCCATTGACGTCATTGTCATCATGACATTCTAATCAATTCTCATTTCAGAGACTCATAACCACCACTACCCTACTTACTAGCTCCAACTTCCTAGAATAATGTGGCCCATAAAATCAAGCTGCTAAATTCCACTCAATCAACGTTTGCCACATACCAAAAAGTTTGGCGCCATTTGTATGAATTGCAGAAATTGAAGAGTTTTCCTTCACGGTTATAAATACCTTTTTTCATTTATGTTCTTCTTCTCGATTTTCGCAACTTGCAAGTTCAAACCTTTTTTCTGAAACTCTTCCACTTCCAGCTTATTAACTTTAACAATGGCTTCATCTTTGAAAACCAAGAATCAAAAGAAATTTAAAGACTTTGCCTCTCGTTACCAAGATCAGTGACCCCATTGTGGCTAGAAATAGAGAATATGTTCCTGAGCCACCATTGAAGGAAGAAAAGCTCTGAATATTCAAATCTCAGGTACTTCTTCATGTTACCATAGCTGACAATACCCATGCTTTCATGGGTCTAATCCTTATTCCTTCTAGAGACATTGATAGGATTAAAGAATTCTTTCTTGCGTACCATCATACTAAATCTAAGGTTAGTGAAAAATAACCCACAGACTTAGCTTATTTGTTTCGCACCGCTAGGGTCTTTCATTCCGCTCCTTTGGTTAATGTAGACTATGTCTCGTGATTAGACAAAGTCGAAAAGGAAATAGGCCAAATTTAGAAAGACAAGGGAATCTTCGATCTGATTCAGTTATCGAGGGTTGGCCCTCTTTATTGCCAAAACATGTTGGTCACTTCCCTCTACTTCTGGAATGTGTTGTACCCCAAAATTTTCCCTCTCATTTTACTCAGAAACATATTCCTAGAGGTACTCAACTTGCCCAAGGATGCCTAAGAACTAACCAGACAAATCCTCCTCCTAAGACAATGAGCCTCAAACTAGGGTTTCATTCCTCATCAAGATGTTTGAGTTACAAGGGTCTTAAATGGTTTCCATTTCCCTAATATGTCCTCAAGATCATCCATGTCAAGTATTATGCCTTGCACAAGAAGTTTGCTCAGTCAACTGCTCAAATACCTGAAAATCAATTGTACTAGCTCAAAAGTGAACTGTGGCCCCACATACAGTCAAACTTCAAGGTTTTTGGTCAACATCAACATTTTGGAGTAACATCCATCATTTGATCAAGGGTTGATCATGATTCCTCAAGGAATGCCCCAAATTCATCAAAACTCAAAAGTTGCTAAATTAGGGTTTCTATAGGAAAAGTCAACCAAACTTTGACCAGGCGTAACTTTCTCATACTTTATCATAAATTTAACATCCAAGGCTCATTGTGAAGAGGATGTAATTCCCTACAACTCGTATTCATCCCTTAAGTTCAAAAAATGCACTCATGAAAAGATATGAATTCAGACATTATAGGTCATTTCAAAAAGTCAACAAAAACACCTTTTGTATCAAAGCTTCTTACATGAACATGGAAGATCCAATTGAGATGAAACAAAAAGGGTTGTTTATAGGACACTCTAAGCTTTCTAAAAACTCCAAGAACACCCTCTTAGGGTCAAAATTGAGAGAGATGTGCATTGTCAAAGTTGGCCATTTTTGGAAATTTGCACAAAGTCAACCATGCCCAAAATGCATTTTTCTTCAAATGGGTCCAACTTTTTATGCTTGCATTTTGTTCCTAACATGGTCCACGACCCATGAACCACTCCATGCATCATTTGCTTATTTATTTGATTTATTTTGATTTTTAATCATTTAAAATCCAAATTAAATCAAATAAATTATATAAATTTATTTTGGGATGATTTTGGCATTGAATGAAGATGATATATGCTGTCAAACAAAGATCAAATCGTGTAAAGGTTGATTGGAACAAAAATAGCATGATTTGGCTTGTTTTAGAAACAAATAATGCAAGGAACAAATTAAATCTTTTCTCACAAATTTGCAAAGATTGAATCCAATTTTATTGACCTAATTGATCATACTATATATGCACAGCATTCCCAGAGCTAAAAAACAAGGATTGGGTCATGAAAATCACAATAACAAGACTCAGTTTTTTTGTCAAAAAGTGCAGGTCAGTTTTGATTCCCTGGGCCGTTTCAAGCAATTCCAAGTCCAGCAATACGTTCCTGGACATCTCCTGAAGCTAACAACATCATTTGTCCGCACGAAAGCACCTAGAATCGCATCTTGACACTCACGGTTTGTTCACGTTTTCTTCAATCTCGATTTCACTCATTTATACATTATAAATGCTATTTGACTGTATTTTCGTGTTCATAATCATCACATGAATGTGTCTGGATAGTCCAATTTAAGTTTGAGCGCAGGTATAATCATATGCCATTGTTAGGGTTCCAAAGCTTCAAATTGGGGATTCTCTATAGAGGCGAAATTAGGACAGATCAAGGGTACCAATGAACTCAGGGCATAATTTCTAATTGATTTATGCCCTTAGTTAGGATTTATTTGGCTTGTATTATGTTTTTTATTATTGAAGGGTTACAGCTATGGACAAAAACTGTCACTATAGCCTTTAGTGACAGTTTTGTCCGTAGGTAAAAGGTTTGGCATCAAAGACAACAGTCTGGGGAGAAGACGATGATGTGGCTGATAACCATTAGAGGATTTGAAATCGCGCGCGCTTCCTGAGGCATAGCATTTTATTTCTTTTATAATGTTATTATGTTATTGTATTAACAAACAAACAAGACAGCACAAATGGCAAGGGGTAACGCTGGTAAGAGGAAGGACCTGGGTTCGATCCCAGGTCCAGGCATTTTATTTATTTTCCTAACACGCTTTGCAGGATTCCATACGCCACGCAACCAAGTGTCTATCATACACCACAGCACCTCATCGTTGGATCATATTCATCCCAGATCTAACGTCTCAAGCATGCAGGCGCGTGGTGGACCTTCTGAAGACCAGTTGCATTGAATCACATGCAGGTTCTGGGCCAACAAAATAGGCCTAACAAATTCAATTCCTTACACCCCCATATTGCTAACAACATTAGGCCCAGTTTTGTTTTTTTCTTTCTTATTTTTTTATTCTATTTCATTTATTTATTTTTTTATTTTACAAAAAAACAAAAAAAAAATCATTTTTTTATTAAATCAAAAAATCACAAAAAAACGTTAAAGTCAGTTTTTTTTTTCAAAAAATATTTTATTTCATTAATTAATTAGATTAATTTAATTAGGGCAACTTAAATTCTTTTGTTTTCATAAATAAAATTAATTAGAAAATTAGGTTTAATTTGCAAATTTCAATAATTTTTCTCAATAAAAAATGCAAAAATGTTTCCTTTAATTAATTAGATTCATTAGGATATTTAATTCCCGTGTTCCTCCTCGCGCGCGTTTTATTTATTTATTTTTAAATTATTGTAATTGCTTCGAGATTGTAATAGTTTAATTAGGTCATTTACTGTCATTCCCTATTTACTGTTTTCATTCCCCAAGTTTTGGTTATGTAACCCCCTCCCCGAGGCCTTGTAATAGTTATGATTTTAATTTCTCGCACTTTTAAATTTCCACAACTATAAACTGTCTAGATGTATGGATAATAGGCTTGCATGCAAAAGACAAATGAAATTAAAACGGTAGATAACCCTAATTATGCAAAGATAAATAAACTGAAAAATAACACATGCACATGCTCACTCCCAGGGTTTTCCTCACTTCGGTTGTGTTGCACCCCAAAATTTGCCCTCCCATATTCTTCAAAGGTTGTCAAGAATCATCTTCAAATGATTCAAGATTGATCAAGGATTGCACAGTCCAAATGCCTCATAAGCCAATCAAAATTAGGGTTTTGGTTCTTTCAAGGAATTTGAGGTTTTCAATGGCCCAACCAAGTCTCATATGCCTATATGCATTCTCAAGCACCTACATATCAAGTTTCAATACTCACAGTGCCAAATTCCACAGTCAAAAGCCCTATTTGATCTACAGTCAACTACAGGGGTAAAATGGTCATTTTACAGTCAAAAATCAGAATTTTTGGTCAACATCTTATTTTGAGTCCACAATCATCATTTGATCAAGTCTTGATCATGATTCCACAAGCATGGCTCAAAAATCATCAAGATGCCAGAAGTTACTATTTTTGGACAGTAGAAAAGTCAACTGTATCTTGACCAAGGCATAACTTTTTCATGGTTCATCAGAAAAATCCCATCTAATGCTCATTTTGAAGGGGATGACATTTCCTACAATCCATCTTCACACTCCAAGTCTAATAAATGCTCTCACAAAAAGTTATCAATTTCTACATTATAGGTCAAATTCAAAAGTTAACAAAAATGCATTTTAAGTCAAAGACCATAACTTGAGATTGTTAAATCCAAATGACATGGTACCAAAGGCATTGGTTAGAGGACTTAAAGACCTTTCCAAAATGTCCAAGAACATGTTCATATGATCAAAATTGAGCAAGATATGCATTGGAGAAGTTGGGAAATTTTTGTGAATTTGCAAAAGTCAACTTTGCTCAAAACACTTTGTTTTTGCTAATGGGCCTCAAATTTCTTCTTGAAACTTTATCCAAGGCCTATGCACGACCCATCAAGCTTATTTGAATTTATTTTCTTATTTTTATTAATTAATTGGATTTTTAATTGATTTTAATTCATTTAATTAATTTAAATTGTAGGAAATACAAAGATTTGATTTTTCAATCTTTTGGTGAAGCAAATGTGGTCAAGATATGCTGGAAATTTCGTGTACCAATCAAGGATATCAAAATCTCCAAATTTAGCAAGTTTTTCCAATAAAAAAGATTCAAAAATATTTGATTTTCAATCAAATATTCAAACCATCATTCCATGGATTTCTTTGCAAGATTTTGACCTAATTCTCTTCCTCTATAAATACACAAGTGAACCCTAATCATGCAGAGGTGAAAGCTGCTGCAAGAAAGCCATAACCACATTGAAAAAAACTCAAGAAACTTGAAAATTGTTTTCTATATTCCTGGCCAATTCAAGGACTTTTGTGGATTCAATCACGTTGCTGGAAGTGTGAGGAACGTGTAGCAATCAAATTCACGTGCTAAAGCTCAAGAAATCATCAAGAACAGACCCACGGTTTGCATATTATTTTCATAATCGTAACTCATGATTCATGCATATTTAACATGATTTTGTGTTTGTTTTGCATTGCTAGAACTCATATGAAGCTAATGGTATAACTGAATTGGATTAAAACGCGCAAAATCACAAGTTGCCATGTTTGAATTTTAGGGTTCATGAACTTTGGATTTAGGGCTTTACAGTACAGGAAAAATTAAGCTTCATAAGACCCATGGTTGAATTCGTTGAGACCAGACGAACACATAGCCACCCTCGCGAAATATTTATATTCAACACAGGCCTAATCGTTATTTTTCCTCATGGTGTTTTGTGGGGGTTAAAAACCCCCGCTATCTATTTGTTTTTTACAGGCATCAGCGAAGAAGATGACGAGCTGGCGATACATCATTGGCTAATTCAAAAAACGCGCGCTTGTTTTTGTGGTTACAGCATGTTTATTAAGTTTTATATATTATATTTGCTTATTGTTATAATAACAAACACGTGCATATGGTGTAGTGGAGGATGTGCTGGCTGGAAATCATTGGGACCTGGGTTTGAATCCCAGGTCCCCCAAAATAATTGTTTGTTATTTTTCTTAACATGTTCAGATGCAGCTTTCCAACAAGATGTCCATCATGAACCTCACGCCTCAGCATGCCATGTGTCTTCACATTCCAATCCAGTGGCCAAAAGATGATGAGTACCATACTCCCAGTCAACACATACCTGGACAATTACCAAAGTCAAACGTGGCTGAATAGTTTGTTGGGCCTGGAAATTGCTTCTTCAGCTCCTAATGGACCAGCACACCCCCCTGGTTTATTATTTTTCTTTTATATTTTCCTATTTAATTATTTTTTTAATTATTATTATTATTATTATTTAATTAGCTCATAAATTAATTATTTTCATAATAAAATCAGAAAACTCAAATATTTTTATTATTATTAGTTTCACCTTTAATTTATTATTTTTGTAAATAAATGTAATTAATTAATTTAGTTGTTTGAATTAGGTTAACTTTAATTATTTTCATAACAAATAAAATAAATTAGAATTAGGGTTTTCTTGACAATTTTAATTTCTTTTCTTTTATTTTCATTAAAAACATAAAAAACTTAAAAAATATTTCTTTTAATTAATTAATTAGTTTTAGGATTAATTTACTTAAATACAATATAACCAAAAACTCATTCTTTCTCAAAAAGGGTCAAAACCCTAAGGACTTCTCTGACTCAATTCTTATTCGCGCATATTATTTTTTGATCATATTTATGTAATTGCTCCGAGGATGTAATAGATAATTAGGACTCTTTATCGCTTTCTTTAATTCCCGCAATTTACTTTTTCCAAGGGTTTGTTTTTGGCGATGTAAATACCAGACGCCTTGTAATAGCGTAGATTTACTTTCCGCAATTTATTTTCCGCAACTATTAACTGTTAAATGTATGTTAACTAGGCCATGCATGACAAGAATTGTTCTCTTAAATTAAAATCAACCCGTAGCTCACCATAACATGTACAAAGATAACATAAACTGAAACCTGACACACGTGCACATGCCACTCCTAGGGTACGCCTCACTTGGTTGCCTCGACGTGGTCATTGAGTATAGGGTATTTTAGAGGTCGCCCTCCTGTCTAAAGATCCAGTTGCCTCGGATAAAAAGGATCTAGGACATTAGGGTTACCGCTAAGGTGTCCTACTATTGCTTTGGTGACCACACATGTCCCTATAATCGAATTGACCCGAATCACTCCAACGACGGTGCTACCTACTTCTCAATAGTGGGATAGTATTGTTTAAAGGACATTTACACAGCTTAATTCCTTTGAGTAGGTAGAGGTTCTAAGGTACTTGCTCTTTCAAAACAAAAACAACTTTTTGCACTTACACTTTTCTGACAAAAGTTTTCAAACAATACTTCATGACACTCTTGAGGACTGATACAAGAGTCAAAACGAAGTTTTCAAACAAACTTTTTTTCAAAACCCACAAACACAAGAAAAGCAAACATTTTTTGAAAACATAGTGAGCAAGTACCTAAGAGCCCGTGGATAACCACAGATAGAAAGGGTGATAACACCTTCCCTTTCTATAATCTACCTCCCGAACCGAGAAACATCTCGAAAAGGAATTTTGCTGTGCTTTTGTCCTTTCCTTGTTGGAGAAAATAAAAGACGGTGGCGACTCTTGCTTACCGCGACATTTCGCGAACCAACATTCCAAAACAGTCAGTTCTCATTCCCACCGATCACAGAACTGGCGACTCTGCTGGGGAAATTATAAGTGAGGTGTACCTTAGGATTAGATCATTCTATGTTTTCAATTGTATGCCTTGTTTGCTTTTATATTTGTGGGCTTGTATTGGAGTTTCATAGATCCTAACCCGGATCTGGGGAATACCCTTTAGGTAGCAATAAACTGTGAGGGACCTGTCCGGCGTAGACCGACACGGGTGAAGCAGTAGCTACGTTGGTGTGACACCTTGGTCTGTACCGATATCCCTTGTATTGGAACGAGGAGAATATGGGTCTTCTGAGGAGTCATTAAGCACCAACCGACCTTAGAACCTTAAATTGACCCAACTTGGCCATAGAACAGTAGCAGTATGCTACACTCATTGAGGCTAAACTCTCGCGATGGTTCCGGCCGCAAGAAAAGATTGCGAAGCTGGAGTTATGACCGATTGAGGGTAGTCAGTGATATTGAGATCCTCTAGAATCCGGTTACTATTTTCTAGGACATGTCTTAACCAACTGAAACTGAAAGAGGGTAGTACTTAAACTTCATGCTGGCCTAAACTCTAAGGGTTGTCTTGTGTGACTTGTGTGCCTTACCATGTTTTCCTTTTGTGAATACTTGTGGTGTGCTTTATCATAACATCATACCATCATAACATTGCATGCATCCTGCATAAGGACTAACCCATTTCAAAGACAAGAGGGTTTCATCTTTACTCTGTTTTGTAGGACATCATGATGCCCGTGCGAAGGAATACTATTCGGCTCAACTTTGTTCACCCACCTGATTTGCTTAAAGAATTGGTTGACAGAATTCCAAATACTACTTCCTTCATCAAGAGGCATGGTTCTCTTCTCGGTTTAGTCACTTCAAAGTGGGACCAACAGTTGATGAGTGTCCTGACCCAGTTTTATGATCCGCTATACCATTGCTTCACCTTTCAAGACTTCCAGTTGGTCCCTACTCTGGAAGAATTCTCTGATTTGCTTGGTATCCCTGTTTTGGAACAGACTCCATTCACTGGTTGGAAAAAGACTCTTAGGCTTGAGGAGATTGCTGCAGCCCTTCCCTTCACCAACAAAGAGGTAATGGATAACTGGGAGACTAGAAGCGGAGTTAAAGGCTTTTTGGCTAAGTTTCTGATTGGCAAAGCTAATAGTTTCTGGAATGACTTAGACTTCAGGGGGTACGAAGACATTCTGGCTCTCCTAATCTATGGTCTAGTATTGTTTCCAAATCCTGATACCTTTGTTAATGTCAACGCCATAAGGATCTTCATCTCTCGGAACCCTGTACCCACTCTCTTGGGTGATATCCTGCAACAGCTATATGCTCGTACTGCCCGTAGACGGGGAACTCTGTGGTGTTGTGCTCCTTTATTAGTGAGGTGGTTTATTTTTCACCTCCCTAAGTTCGTACTGAAGAACAAAGAAGGAAGGGTCTCGGCTCATAGGATAATGTCTCTCACTGATAATGATGTCATTTGGACTCTCAGAGGTTTGGATGAGGTGGCTGTTATTGATCGTTGCGGAGAGTATCCTAATGTTCCATTAATCGGTACCCAGGGAGGAATCTCTTATAATCCATGTTTAGCTCTCCGTCAATTTGGAAGAGCCAGAAGAGCAGGGCCTCATGAGATATTGATACCTCACATCAGTTTTTAGTTTCAGGTAGATAGTGACGAGCTGCGTCGTAGATTCATCCGGGCTTGGGATAGAATTCACAAAGCTGACCCACATGAGTTGGGACCAAAGACTTCTCTACCAATGGAACCCTACTTCAGATGGGTTCGCATCCGTGCTCAGAAGTTAGGTATGCCATACGAAGCTGTCAGACCTATTACTCTTGAAGTTCCTGATAGAGACGGGGTTCCTCCAACTGTTCTTCATCCTCAGATACCCACTGATGTTGACACACTAAAGAGGTCTTGGGCGCAACTGCAGGAAGAACGGGATTCTTATCGGGAAAGGTTCAACGAGCAGGAACAAAAGATCTAGAAGCTGACTAAGCAATTGGAGAATGAGCGGATCCTGAATGACTATATCCGTACTGAGAAGAAGAGGCCATGGGAGCACTGATGGGCTTTGGATGTTTCTTTTACAACTTTTATTTCCTTTTCAGTATTTTCATTCATGTAACGCCTAAGGGCAATTTGTTGAACAATTTAAAAGTTGAATCTAATAAAGTGTGTTTCCTTTTTGTCTACAAAGTTGAATCCCGGTTGTCTTTGAAAACATAAATCATACGCATCTCATTTCATCATATGCATAACAGGTACCCTTTTTCACAGGTCACTTATCTTCTTCGCTGTTTATTTCAGCAATCATCATGTCTTCTGAACCTACTACTGAACAAGCTATCAAGGCCCTTCAGGCCCAGAATGCCCAGTTCCAAGAGTTGGTTATGAGCCTAGCCCAGGGTCAACAGGAGTTGAAGACTCTGATTCTGAAGAAGAAGAAGAAGAGGATTGTGTTGTTCAACACTGGACGCAGATTTGGGAATGGACTGCAAAATGAGGTGGATCTGACTACTTCCTCTGTATGGAAAGACAGTCCCCAAGAGAGAAGGGTTCCTAGTCCCGTGGTCTCCGACAACGAGACGGATTATAATGATGAACAGTACCCTCCTGCTGAGGACAGGTACAAACAGTTGGAGGACCGCTTAAGTGCTATGGAGATTCAACATGTGCCCGGGTTGGACTTTGGAGACCTAGGCTTATCCTCTGGGGTGGTGATTCCCCATAAGTTCAAGGCACCTGCTTTTGCAAAGTACGACGGAGCTTCCTGTCCTAAGATGCACCTCCGATCGTATGTAAGGAAGATCCAACCTTATACAGTTGACAAGAATTTGTGGATCCATTTCTTCCAGGATAGTCTTTCAGGGACTCAGCTCAAATGGTTCTATCAGCTGGATGGAGCCAGTATTCGTAATTGGGAGGACTTGGCTACTGCGTTCTATAAGCAGTATCAGTATAATTCTGACCTCGCTCCTACGCGTACCCAACTCTAGGGTATGTCACTAGGGACGGGTGAAGGATTTAAGGAATATGCCCAAAAGTGGAGAGACCTGGCTGGAAGGGTGCAACCACCTTTGACTGACTGTGAGCTCGTTGATATGTTCTTGGGGACCCTGTCTGGTCCGTTCTTCAACCATTTGATTGGGAATTCTTCTGCCGGGTTTACAGACCTTATCTTGACTGGTGAGAGAATTGAAGTTGGTATCAAGTCTGGGAAGATACAGAAAGGCGCCTCCTCGAGTACCGAAAAGAAACCCTTCAAGAAAGAATCTAGTGTTGTTTATGGTTCAAGGAGACCGAATAAACCGGAACGCCGCCAAGCTGTCAATGCGGTGGTTATTTCTAAGCCTGCTGCTGCTCCTCAGCAATATAACCAACAAAGGGGTGAGAGACCTAGAAGGCAGTTCACTCGACTCAGTATGACTTTGTCCCAGATATTGCCGCAACTACTGCCAACCAATCTGGTAACTATAAAAGAAGCTCCGAAGGTTGTGAACACAACATCTCCAAAGTACAATCCCAACGCCCGCTGCGCTTATCACTCTGACAGCCCGGGGCATACCACGGACGATTGTTGGGCTCTGAGGAATAAGGTTCAAGACCTTATGGATGCTAAAGAGATAGAGTTCGAGGCGCCCGAAAGGCCCAATGTTGTGACTGCTCCCATGCCCAAGCATGGAGTGAATGCTGTTGAGGAAGACCTGTACGTAGCCTCTGTGGATGATATTGTTACTCCGCTGTTGACTGTCAAAAGGAACATGTTGCTAGCCGGTTTATTTCTGGGATGTAGTAAAGGTTGCCATCTATGTTCTGTTTCACCTGCTGGTTGTCCTTTGTTGAAGTCAGGCGTCCAAAACCTGATGGATAACAAAGAGATCTTGTTCGAGAAGATTGATGTTCCTGCTATCCCTACTGAAGAAGTGTCCATTGTTATCATTTTCAACAATTCTCCCAAGGCTCCCTCAAGGAAGCCTGTCTAAATCATGCCTGCTCAGAAGATTGCTCCCATCATCATCATTGTTCTGGGGCCCATCCCATATACCTCCGACAAAGCTGTCCCTTGGCACTATGGGGCAGATGTTTATGTGCTTGGAGTTAAACAAGAGTTTGATACTAGTACCGGCGTCAGCAACATCACCAGGCCTGCCAAAGTCACCCGCAGTGGTAGGTTGTTCTCACCAGATATTGCGCCACCAGCTATTCGGAGACCTATTATCATCACACCTGCCAGTGTGCCTATTCCCCTTCCTGAACAAGTTCCTATTTCTACCCCTGTTGCCGAGTCATCTAACACTCGGGGCAAAGGGATCGCTACTGATGTGCCTGCCCAGACGGAGGCGCCAAAGACAACCACTGTTGAAGCTTCCAAGCAGGAGATGGAAGAGATTCTTAAGATTATCAAGAAGAGTGATTTCAACGTAGTTGAGCAGCTGGGGCACACCCCATCTAAAATTTCTATGCTATCACTGTTGTTGTGTTCAGAGGCCCATGCCAAGGCTCTGATTACCTTCCTGAAGACGGCCCACGTGCCACAAGAGACGTCAGCTGATCAGTTTACCAATTGTGTGGCCAACTTAACTGCTGATAATGGTCTGGGTTTCTCTGACGCTGATCTGACTGCTAAGGGGAAGAACCATAACGATGCCCTGCATGTCTCCATTGAATGCAGGGGCACCACTCTTGCCCATGTGCTGGTTGACATTGGTTCTTCGTTAAACGTATTGCCCAAGAAAGCTCTAGACATGCTGGATTGTGAGGGTTTAGAGCTCAAGCCAAGTAACATTGTTGTCCGGGCCTTTGACGGGTCCAAAAGGATGGTGCATGGTGAGGTTGACATTCCAATCGGGGTTGGCTCTCAGGTCTTTGATTCAACATTCTATGTGATGGAAATCCGACCGTCCTACTCTTGTTTGCTGGGTCGTCCTTGGATCCATAAAGCTGGAGCTGTGACCTCCACATTACATCAGAAGCTGAAATACCCAGTTAAGGGGAAGATTGTGACCGTTCAAGGGGAGGAGGAATATATGGTCAGCCACCTTAACTCGTTCCGATACATAGAGATGGATGGGGAGTTCATTGAGACCCCCTTTCAACACTTTGAAGAAGTTCCTCAGACACTGGCATCAGCTGAGACTATGACTGAAGAAGATCCTCCTTTGAAGATGGCTTCCTTAAAGGATGCCCGGGCTGTTATTGAGAAGGGTGAGTGCACAAACTGGGGCCGACTTCCTGATTTCACTCAGAAGACTGACAAGTTTGGTTTGGGTTTCACTGCAGAAGCTCAAAGGGCTGTTCTTCGTGCAAGGATTGGAAGACCTCTTGTGTTCATCAGCAACCCGGGAGTAAATGCTATTGAAGATGACGTGGAGGAATCTGAATTCGACAGCTGGATCTACCCTACGACCGACGGTGGACCAAGCAACTGGACTGCGAAAGACTTCATACCTATTACTTTTGTCACTCAGTAATGAACTCCTTTGTTTTGAATTTGTAACAGACAATAATTTGAAACTTTATGGCTCGGTGTCTTACCCGGGGCACCGTGGCTTCATTTGTGAGGGCTTTTATGTGTCATTTTCATATGTCAATAATAAAAGCATTGGACGTTTTTTGCATTTCAAATCTTGCGCTCCTTGTATTTTTTTATTATATATTGCAAAACAGCTATATTTACACACACTCACATATACAGGTTCCAATCCACTCTGGATCTCACTGTTAACGACTATGCTACTGCCAGTTATGACTTCGAAAATCCGATCAACTTAGCCGAAGACGAAGGTGAAGATGATTGCGAAGTGCCTGGTGAGCTTGCAAGACTGTTACTCCAGGAAGAGAGGGCCATTCAGCCACATGAAGAGCCAGTGGAAACGGTAAATCTGGGTACTGAGACAGACAGAAAGGAAGTCAAGATTGGTGCCAATCTGGAGTCTAGTGTGAAACAACGGTTGATTCAGATGCTGCATGACTATATGGAAATCTTTGCCTGGTCTTACGAAGATATGCCTGGGTTGGATACTGACATTGTGGTTCATCATTTGCCTACCAAGGAAGAATGCCCTCCGGTAAAACAGAAGGTTCGCCGTATGCGCCCAGAGATGTCCGAGAAAATCAAAGCTGAGGTTATGAAACAATTCGACGCCGGTTTTCTAGCAGTAACTTCTTACCCTCAGTGGGCTTCCAATGTGGTTCCAGTGCCGAAGAAAGATGGTAAGGTCCGAATGTGTGTTGACTACAGGGATTTGAACAGGGCGAGCCCTAAGGATGACTTCCCTCTGCCTCGCGTTGACGTTCTGGTTGACAACACTGCTCAGCATAAGGTATTCTCCTTCATGGACGGGTTCTCCGGTTATAATCAGATCAAGATGGCTCCTGAAGACATGGAGAAGACTACTTTTGTCACTCAGTGGGGCACCTTTTGCTACAAGGTCATGCCTTTTGGGTTGAAAAATGCTGGGGTAACCTACCAACGTGCCATGGTTGCCTTGTTTCATGACATGATCCATCATGAAATCGAAGTATACATCGATGATATGATTGCAAGGTCCCAAACTGAGGAGGAACACCTTGACCATCTACAGAAGCTGTTTGACCGGTTGAAGTTGTACAAGCTGAGGTTGAACCCGAACAAGTGTACCTTCGGGGTAAGATCTGGAAAACTACTAGGCTTCGTCGTGAGCGACAAAGGTATTCAAGTGGACCCTGCCAAGGTGAAAGCCATACAAGAGATGCCAGTTCCCAAGACAGAGAAAGAAGTTAGAGGCTTTCTAGGACGACTGAACTACATTGTCCGATTCATCTCACATCTAACTGCTACCTGTGAACCAATCTTCAAGCTACTGAAGAAAGATCAAGTGGTACGTTGAAACGATGAATGTCAGGCCGCTTTCGAAAGAATCAAAGAGTATCTCCAAGAGCCACCCATTCTTATGCCACCGGTTGAAGGGAGACCTCTAATCTTATACTTGACAGTATTGGACAACTCAATGGGGTGTGTGTTGGGGCAGCATGACGAGTATGGCCGAAAAGAGCATGCTATTTATTACCTTAGCAAAAAGTTTACCGACTGTGAGACCCGATACTCACTGCTCGAGAAAACTTGCTGCGCTTTGGTATGGGCTGCTCTCCGGCTGAGACAGTATATGCTGACTCACACTACTCTGTTGATTTCAAAAATGGATCCGATCAAGTATATCTTCGAAAAGCCTGCCTTGTCCGGAAGAATAGCAAGATGGCAGATGATCTTGACTGAATATGACATCCAGTACACGACTCAAAAAGCAATCAAAGGAAGTGTGTTGGCAGACCATTTGGCACACCAGGCAGTAGACGATTACCAGTCGATGAACTTTGAATTTACAGACGAGAATATCATGGTAGTGACTGATTGTGAAGTACCTGGACCGGATGAAGGACCTGAGGAAGGATCCCGATGGTCTATGCACTTTGACGGAGCCTCAAACGCTTTGGGTAACGGTATTGGCGCTGTGATTATATCTCCTAAAGGCTCCCATACTCCACTTACCGCCCGGCTATGTTTCAGCTGCACCAACAACATGGTGGAGTATGAAGCCTGCATTATGGGTCTCCGAGCCGCAATTGACCTAAGGATCAAGTTTCTGAGTGTCTTCGGAGATTCCGCTCTCGTGATCAGTCAGATCAAAGGCGAGTGGGATACGAAACACCCAAATCTTATTCCTTACAAGGAGTATGTACTGACGTTGATCCCTCATTTCGAGGAGATAACCTTTGAACACTTCCCAAGAGAGGAGAATCAGTTGGCGGACGCGCTGGCTACGATGTCTTCTATGTTCAAAGTCAAATGGGACAACGAGGCTCCCCGGATCATTATTTAGAAATTGGATGAACCTGCACATTGTTGTGATCTTGAGACCGAAGAGGTAACAGAAAAGCCTTGGTATCATGAAGTAAAACGGTACCTTGAAGCTCAAGAATACCCCAAGGGTGCATCTGTTAATGACAAAAAGTTTCTGAGAAGGTTCGCGGCAAAGTTCTTCCTCAGTAATGACATTCTCTACAAACGAAACCATGATTCAACCTTACTGCGTTGTATGGATAAGACTGAAGCAGAAAGGATCATGGTAGAGCTGCATGAAGGTACCTTCGAAACTCATTCTAGTGGACATAACATGGCAAAGAAAATCCTTCGGGCAAGATATTACTGGTCTGTGATGCGGTGGGAGAACTGACTTGAGTTTTGCGTTTGTTTTCGCACTTGTTCAGTTGAGCAAGAGTCGCCACCGAATTTTTATTTTATCCTAAAGGAAAGGTTGAAAAAAGCACAGGAAAAACCTTTTGAGATGTTTCGTGGGTTCGGGGGGTAGATTATGAAAAGGGAAGGTATTAGCACCTTTTTCATCCATGGTTATCCATGGGCTCTTAGTTACTTGGTTTTTAGATCACTTGCCTTGATTTTAGATTGCTTGAAATTGTGGTGTATGTGTGTGTTTTGAAAATGTTTTTGAAATAGACGCCTTTGTTTCGGCAACCGTTGTAATTGACTCGTGTTTGAGTGTTTTACAAAAGTGTGTATCTTTTCGAAAAGATGTTTCAAATGTTTTTGAGAGTTTGTTTTGAAAGTGTTTGTGAGGTGTGGTTTTTGAAAAGGAGGCAAGTGTTTTTGCAAGTTGATCTCAAGTAACTAAGAGTTTTGTCTACCCCTATTGTACTCAAAGGTTTTCTCTATGTTTTCAACCCTTTTTAACAATTTTGTTCCACCATTGAATTTGGTGGACAATCTTGCGTTTAGGATGTGATCGGGACAGGCGCGAGTCATCGTATGGACCATGAATGCAATGGTGCCAAGTGTCTTTGGCAATTTGCTTGAAGGGACTTGATCATTCCATTTTAGGCAACTTTCGAAAGCGTCATCGAGGGACTTATGATCATTTGAATTTGTTTTGCCAAAGAAACTCGATGTGCAAGCATGGCCCATTTTGGAAGGCAACATGTGGGATCACCCTAGGGGGTGCAAGTGTGATTGTGTATTGATTTCATGCATTTGTCTTCGTATTAGGTTATCTAGCGTTCGATTTTATGTACATACAAACCCTAGGTCTAACCATGGTATAATTCGAAAGCGGTAGATTGCGGGAATTTTAAAGTTTACGCTATTACAAATGGTATCCGGGAGTGGGGGTACAAATTTACAAATGGGGATGAGACTTTAGGAATGTAGTGTCCAATAATTTACAACCAAATCGAATTGCGATCAAATGTAATCAATGTATAGCAAAGTATAAGAATAGTAATTGTATGTGTATCAAATGTAAGTATATTGTGTAAGTGCAAGTGTACATGTATTTTATTTACAAGTTGTGAATTTAATAAATTAAGTATGTTTGATTTAAATTTGTATTTTTTTTATATTCTTTGTTTAATATGTATAAAGACAATATTTTAAGAAAAGAAAAGCATTTATTTTAAAGAGAAATCATGTATTGATGTGATTATGTACAAAGAAAGATTTTATAAAAAAAGAATAATATTTCAAGTTTAAGGAAATTATGTATTATTGTCTTATATACAAATCAAAACAAGTTTTAATAAGATAAAAGAAAAAGTGTTTTAAATAATTCTAATTTTTATGCATTTTATGTTAGTATTTTTTTTTTTATGTACAAAAAGGAAAACAAAAATGTTTCAAATTTAAGAAAGAATTAATGTTTGTATGTTTTCTAAAATTATCATGTTCATGTTTAGTTAATATTCTATATAAAAAAATTAGTGTAAATCAAAATTAGTGTATTAATGTAAGTTATATAAAAAAAAGGATATTAGGGTGATAAAAGAAAAAATATATTTTAGTCTTAAAACCAAAACAAAGGATGGGCTTTATGAGTCTTAGGCCCAAGCTGAAACGAGGGGAAACAGGAGCAAAAAGGGGGGTGTTTGCCTGATTTTATGGGCTTTTGCTTATTGGAAAAGGGCAAGGCCCATGGCCAACCCGTTCATTTCATTTAGGGTTTGATAATTATTGTTCATTTGGAGAACGCTTTAGGGTTTACAGCGTCGTTGCTTCACTTCGTCTTCCTCCTCATCTTCTTCAATGTAAAGGTCACTGAGATGCAACCCTCCGCCTAGAGCCACCAGCTGCCTCCTTCGCCTTCTTTCTTCCTTGGTTCAGTGAAGCAAATTAAAAGGTAATTGCCTTTTGTTGTCTCTTTAAACGTGTTTAGGGTTTCACTCCCCTTTCTTGCATGTTCTGGTTTACTGTTTTTTTGATTAAGTGCTTTTGTTTTATATTGCTATTGTTGAGGTGATGGAAGGAAAAAGAAGGGAGAAATACTACCTTGTCGGAGGAGGAGGCGAACGTGGAGGCGCTCCGGAGGCTTGTCGGCGGGGGGATGAGACGCGTGACGCTGGGCTTGCTCGGATTCCTGGTTTGTGTATTTTTTTGGCCCTTTTGAGAGTTGGTTTGATGATGATACTGAAAACCTCTTGATGATATATTTTTCTCTTCTTCTCTGTTCGCCTTGTGTGCCTGCTTCTATGCTTCTTTATCTTCTTTCTCTTTGTTGCCTCGATGTCTCTGTTGCCTCTAATGTTGATTTGTCTGAGATGTTTGATTACTGATATGCTTGCTTGCTCGCCTTTTCCTCTTCTTGCCCCTGACTCTGAGAAATGTTAATGTTGTTGTTAGCCCAATGATGAAACAATTCTGAGGGCGTGGTGTTTTGGTTGGATTTTGTTGATTTGGATTTTGAGTACTTTGAATCAAGTTTTTGTTATCAGTTGAAACTTGAAAATGATTTAAGCTTTGAGGTCTGAAAGGCCTATGCTAGTTTCAATTTGTAATGAGCTTGGCTAAGGCTTGAGGCAGGTTCATGGCTTATGTTTACAGGTTGGGGGCTTGGCCTTTTACAGGTTAGGCTTTTGCAGGTTGTAGGCTACTGGTGTATGGCTTTTGTTTATGCTGGTTTCAGGCCTGTTGTGCTTTGGTAAGGCTTGGGCTTTGAGGCTTAACCTGCCGTTTGGCGTTTGTTTGTAGTTATGCAGGTTGGTTCAAGGTTTGACAGGCTTTGGTTTTTGAACTTGTTTGAAAGCTTCAAGCAGGTTTGTGCTTTTTGATAGGGGTTAATGGTAATGAGCTTGAAAGGGCAGGCTTAGGCTTTGTTTGACAGGGCCTGTAGAGGTTTGAATGTTTTGGCTTTTGGCTGGGCAGTTCTGTATATTTGTTTGTCTTACAGTTTTGTGGTTCTCCTTTTTTTGATATTTCTCTGCCCCCTCTTACTGTTTTATGAACAGATTGTTTTATATTTTTATTTCTCAAGCCTAAGCCTGCAAACCTGTACTTTCTTTACTCTCTCCTCTCTCTCTCTAGTACAGTCAAAGCATTAAAAAATGTTTATGCTTGTACTTTGCTCTGAAAAGGCAACACTGGGAAATGATGAAATGAACTACGCTTGCTTGCATATGTAGTTTTGCCTCTGCATACTTTATCTCTTTTCCATACTTTCTGCTTCCTTGTGACAGTTTTTTGATACTTTGATATCTTTGACAGCTTTTTTTTGGCAGCTTGTGGGAAGTTTGAATTTGGAACTTCATAGTTCAGTTTGGATTTGGACTTTGTTTATACCATTCAGTTTGAAATTTTTGGACTATGCAGCTTTTTGACAAACTTTGAACTTGTGCATTTTTCAACTTTGTGCATTCATGTTTAGCAAGCATTATTCATCCCTTTTTGTGAACCGGGAGAAATCCCGTGATTTGCAGAGAGGGCGGACTGATTCCAGTCAGTTGCCTTTAATGATGAGCCCAAATTAATTGTCTGCTTTTAATTATTTATCTGCTTCTGACTTTTCTTCTTTCTTATTCTTTGCAGACAAAATCCAGTGAGGCAGAGGGAGCAAGGGATGGAAGATGAAGACTTAGGAAAACTTAGAAAAATTAGGATAGTTTTATTTCAAATTTAATTATTTGTAAACATTTATTATTATGAATACCTTGCAAATACTGTATTCAAACAACAATTGTAACGAATAATTAAAAGATGAATAAAAATCCAATTTTTATCAGTTAATTCCTTTTCTCCTTTTCAAATATTTACTTTATTACTTATAATTCTAAAATTATAATAAATGGAAATAAATTCCAATTATCATAACTTAGAATAAATAAACAATTAAATAAACATTGGTTTTAGCATCGATCGATTAATAAACCTGGCGCTTCAACAATCCAAAGCAATGCACAGTCAATCACAACAACTGCCCAAATGTCTTTTCTCTTAATGATTCAATCCAACACTACAAATTCAATCTAAATGTTCCAGTCCACATCTCAGAATAATTTGACAAGCACTGTAGAATTAATTTCTTTCTGAGAATGCGCGCATAAAAACCCTAGTTCTTGATTAATGTCTGTTGTACCCCAAAATTTTCCCTCCCATATTCTTCAAGGTTTGCTAAGATCATGCTTCAAAATCTCCCAAGGGTTGCACAGTCCAATTGCCTCCTAACAGTCAAAAATTAGGGTTTTGGTTCTGGCAAAGAAGTTGAAGTTTCCAAGAGTCCAATCAAGTCCCACATGCCTACATACATTGTCAAGCATCCATATGCCAAGTTTCAAGACTCACAGCACAAAATTGCACAGTCAAAAAACCTTAATTGCTCAACAGTCAACTGTAGGGGCAAAATGGTCATTTGACAGTCAAAAGTCAAAATTTTTGGTCAACATCTTATTTTGAAGCCACAAACATCATTTGATCAATTCTTGATCATGATTCTCAAGGCATGGCTCAAAAAGTCTCAAGATGCAAAAGTTTATATTTTTGGACAACTGAAAAAGTCAACTGTAACTTGACCAGGGCATAACTTCCACATGGTTTATCAGAAAAATTCCATCCAAAGCTCATTTTGAAGAGAATGACATTTTCTACAACTCATCTTCAAACTTCAAGTCCAAGAAATGCTCTCACAAAAAGTTATCAATCTCAACATTATAGGTCATTTTCAAAAGTCAACAAAAGGGCACTTTAAGTCAAAGACCATAACTTGAGATTGGTAAATCAAAATGACATGGGACCAAAGGAATTGGTTAGAGGACTTCAAGAACTTTCCAAAATGTCCAAGAACATGATCAAAGCTTAAAAATTGAGCAAGATATGCCTTGTGGAAGTTGGAAAATATTTGGGAATTTTGAAAAGTCAACTTTGCTTCAAATGCCTCAAAATTGCTAATGGGCCTCAATTTCTTCCATGAATCATCACCCAAAAGCTATGCACGACCCATTAATCTAAAAGGGAGTTATTTTCTCATTTTTGATTAATTATTTGGATTTTTATTATTATTAATTCACTTAATTAAAATTAAATATGAAAAAAATATCAAATGACACCTTTCAAATCTTTTTATGCAGCATATTCACTCTTTATGAGCTCAAGATTTCGTGCACATTCTAAAAGGAAAGAATCTCTCATGATTGGCAATGATTGGTATGGAAAAGTTTGAAGAAAAGATATGCAAAATCAAAAATCCAAAAGCATTGAAACATTGGATCATGGGCTTATTTTTCTAACCTAATTCCTTCCACATATATGCACAAACATAAACCTAATGCAAAAGACACAGAAGCTGCGCTGAGAATAGGAGCAACAAACTTGCATTTTGACAAAAAAATCTCAAAACTGTTTTCATAGCTAGAGTGTGATTCAAAGCTCAAAAGGTATTCCAAACGATTGCTGAGACCTTCCTGAACGTGTCTCAATACCTTTCTAATCTCCACGCACAAGGAATTGGTAGAACCATGTTACACTTTTCATAAAATTATCCATAATCGTGTTTTGAATTCTAGGCATTATTCATGCATTTTTATTGTTGATTTGTACTAACATGATCATTCTGAAGCTAATGATACCGTTCAATTGAAGAATGGCTGCCTGTACAAGATTCCACCATGAACGTTCACTAGGGTTTCAAAGCTCCAATTTTAGGGGTTTCTGTATATGGTAAAATTGGCTATTCAAACCAAGACCATTGGATTCAGGACATCCAGACGAATTGAACTCACTATTCGCGCCCAATTTATGTTGCCGTATATCCTAATCGCTATTTTTGCAGGTTTGACTTAGTGGGGGTTTAAAACCCCCGCTATTTGCTTTTAGTTGCAGAAAAAAATGGAGACGAAGCTGATGTGTCCAAGCGTGAATGGGTGGTTTGAATACTGGCGCGCGTTTTCATCAAATGCCACTAGCGTTTGTTTCTCTCTCATAATAATCATTGTCCATTATAATATCAAAGAAACTCAATGGCTCAGTTGGCTTGTGCGTTGGCATGCAGGTATTGGGACCTGGGTTCGATTCCCAGGTCCCCTTATATATTTCATATTTTTCTCATTAGCATGTTCCAGCGTAGCTCACACTCAAAGGAGTACCATATGCCTTCGCCAGCTTGCCTGCCAAGTGTCCAAGAGATCAATCCAATGGCCAGAACCTGCAGACCATCATGCACGCTCAGTCAACCACAAGTACGTGATCCAGGAAAGTCAAAAAAGGCCTGATTGAAGTGGGCCAAATTGCTCAATAAAACCTCCAAATTGGGTTCAGACACCCCAGGGTTTGCTCATTCTTCTAATTATTTTCTTTCTTTACTTATTTTTTTTCTTTTATGAAATTCTGGCTGCAGATACTCAATGTCACGTTCAATGTTATGACACCGTATCTGACTTACTATATGACAGTAAATACAAAAGCAATAAAGAACACAGTCAATTGTTTACCCAGTTCAGTGTGCAACAACACCTACTCTGGGGGCTACCAAGCCAGGGAGGAAATCCACTATAAGAGATTTTAATTCAGGAATAAACCAACCAGTTTATCTCCTTCACTTAAGACCTACCCAATGCAATTCCAATCTAAGTACAACTTAAACCTGAGTTCCTACTCACTCCCCCTCAATCACAGCAGTGATACATAAACCAATTTGACTTAAGAATTGATGAAGACACTCTTCAAAGACAAACACTTGATTAAGCTTCACAGCTTTTTAATCAAGCAACACAATCACTCTTGCTTCACAGCTTTGAGTGATGTACACAACTAACTTGACTCTGCTTCACAGCTTTAGTCAAGGAACATTCAAGCACTCTTGCTTCAAAGCTTAGAGTGCTACACAACCCTTACAATTTGAAACCTATTCCAAGGCACTTATCACAATGATAATTGCTTGGAGTACAATAAACAAATCTATACAGATTACAAATGATCTTCTAATCAATAAAAGCCATCCATGAAAAACAGCAGCTCTGTTGAATATATAGCAGCTGCAACTTCAGTTAGGGTTTCCAAAAACCTAGGGTTAATTCCGTTTTTACCTAAAGATCATGTCACAGGACTTTATTAACCAGGTTAGGGTTGAGCTAGGTTACCCCTCAGAAAACGCAGGATTCTGTTCAGAAAGGACTGAGTTATTTCCTGAAAAAACTCAGACTTATCCAATCCTGCAATCCTGTTAGTTCAGAACAGGATGTCATAACATCTGTTATGACATCTGAGAAAACCTGTCTACTGATTTAGCAAAATGTGATCATTTTGCAAAAATGCTCAGATACACACTTATAAACATCAGTATTTGAATTAAAATATTTTTCTGCAAAGGTACCTAATGAGTTAGTACAAACTGAACTAGAATGTTATGACATCAGTCATGACATTCACACATACACTTGGGATTTACCAAAAATGCAAGCCAATACCTAAACACCTACAAACTCCCCCTTTGGCAGATTTTTGGCTAAAGACCCTAAACAATCAGAGATAGATAGCAGTAGAAATAAGTGACAGCAGAAAAATAGAATGTCAAGTACTAATTAAGTAAGTACCAAAATATTCTCCCCCTCTTTAGCCACAAATGGGCCAAAGATACATGTTCAGAAAATTATACAGTTATCCAAAACAAAATAATAAGATCAGCAGCAGACAACAACAGAATACACTTCCAAACTCCACCAGATATCAGCAACCAACCAGCAACACCACCAAGCAGCAATCAACCTTCAAGCACTGTCATCAGACTCAGAGGAGCTAGTTTCTTCAATGTTGAGTTGTCCTTCAGCTTCTACACCTTCTTCCCTTTTGCTTTCTTCAGCTTCCTCCTTTTCTAGCCTGGCAATTAGAATTTCTAGGGTCCTTTTTCTAGCATCCAGCTCTTTGCAAGTTTCTTTTAAAACAGCTATGACATCTGATGTCTTGGACTGGGTCTTTACAGACGATGTCTCAGCTGATGTTATGACAATGTCTGGAGCATGAGATCCCTGAAACAGTTTGTAGTGCAGGCCAAGGGCAGGAGCTCTTTTGCAGACTGTATCTCTTGCCACAAGGATATCAGGGAATTGTGCAAGGATGATTCCACAAAGGAGGGAGGGAAAGGCAATTGGTCCTTTGACAGCATAACTGCCAGCATGCTTTAAAGTTTGTTCAAAGATGTACCTCCCATAGTCAAAAGCAGTCTTGGTTCCCACAGCATAGATAAATCTCCCCAATCCTGTGGAGATAGTTGATTTGTGATTTGTAGGCACCCAGTTGGCTGCTCCTATTTTATGCAAGATGGAAAATTTCATGCTGAGTTTACTAGCATTCAGCTTCCCTTTCAAGGGCCAGCACTTTACTTGCCTGGCTGTGATGGTTAGACAAACTTCATTGTCAGTTGCCTCTAGATCAGAACAGTCCTTATTTGTTCTTCCAAGAAACTTGTTGATTTCTGATGGAGAGAACTTGACCCTTCTTCCTCTAACAAAGACACTTTCAAAGTCAGATGACCTTCCATCAGCACAATCATTTGACAAGTTCACTACAAACTCCTTAACAAGATTTTCATAACATTTGTTAAACTTTATCACTGTCTTCATTAGCCCAGCATTTTTGATCAGATCCATGATGTCTTTGCACTCCAAGGCATCATTGTTGAGTTCTCTCTCCAAGGCTATTCTCTTTAAGCAAACATACTTCCATCTGTTTGCATTGTCAGGATGATGAAAAGAGATGTTGTCTGTTGGAACTTCAGGCACTCTAGCAATCTTGCTGGAGGGGAGCTTCCTTCTGATGGGAGTTTCTTCAATATCAATCTCAAATTCTGATTCATCATCAGAATCAGAAGTTTCAGGTTCTTTACTTTTCTTAGAGATTGGTTGTCTAGCAGTCTGCACCTGGGCCTTCTTCCCTTTTGTCTGAATACTTTTCTCAGCCATCCCTTCAGCCTTGGATTTCTTAGCATCAGGTTTATCATTCTGACTACTCTTTCTTTTCATCAATCTCCTAGCTATGCTAGGGTTCACATTAGCAATCAGTTCATTATCTGAGTAATCTTCATCCACATCAATGATAGGTGGATCAGCAGCCTTTTCAGAGGGGTTCTGAATGTTGTCTTTTGGTGTCACAACATCCTCAGTGACATCTACATTTTCAGAACCTTCCACATTTGGACTTTCTGATTGATTTAAAGGGATAGAAATCCCCGGTACATATTGGTTGCCACTCAGTATGCTAGTAACCAGCCTAGCAATAGCTTGGTGTACTTGAACTGATCCTTCTCTATTAGGTACAGAAGACGAAGGATGAGAAGAATTACCAGAGGCTGTAGCTTGAGCTCTTCCTGCATGTCTGGTTCTGAGCTTTTTGACTCTGGCTGGGTCAGTTGCCATCTCCCTGAGAGGAGTGACCTCAAGAACTTCAGATTCTATGCATGTAGTGATTGCCCTAGAATCTTGGTCAGATGATGATGATGATGATGATGAGGAAGACGAAGTCGCCATGGTTGAAGACGATGTCTGAGACATTTTGATTGACTTTGAGTAATGGTAGCAGTTTGAGAAAAATATTTGATTTGGAGGAGGAAACAGGTTGCAAGGAACTGAAAGGTAGGGGATAAAAGGGAGTCTCTTCAACTTCTTAAAGCTTTTGAAGGAATTGTGAAAGAATATGATTAACCCACTAAATATAGACTTAATAAAATTAATCCCTTCAACCCTTGTTTTAAGCAAAATTAATTGCTATAATTTCTCATGTTGGTGAATACCCAACCTGCCCCTCAAATTTTCAAGTTTATTTCCAACAAGAGCCTTGGTAGAAGAATCAGTCAGCTGAAGCTTAGAGAAACTATGTTCCAGTTTAAATGACTTCTTCTCTTCAAAGTCAATAGGATTCAAGGAAATGTTGATTGTTTTCAGATTGTCACAACACAATGTCACAACATCTTGTGTAACATTGTACTCAGGGAGCATCTGTTTTGACCAGATGTTTTGAGAACAGAATTTATTTGACTTGTTATTTCCAACATCCTTGTCAAGATGACTTAAGGTTCTGACAACACATTCTTCTTCAAGTTTATTTGCCACATCACAGATATTATCAACCTGTAGTTTTGGAGTTCTTCTGACAGCTTCCATAGAAATAGCTCTTTTCATTCTTCTTAGATGAAGAAGACCAAGCTTATGCTGCCACAGTTTCATTTCTTTTTCTTCTTTGATGATTTGACACACAGTGGAGATAACAGTGTTCTCAGGCTGCCACACGTAACAGTTATCTTTGGATTTGATTCCTCTCATTACAACTTCTAGTTTTTTATTAATTACTAGACATTCAGATCTTGAGAAGTTGACCTTGAATCCTAGATCACATAATTGACTGATACTAATGAGATTAGCAGTCAACCCTTTTACCAGCAGTACTTTATTCAGACTTGGAACTCCAGGGCAGTCCAAATTACCAACTCCTTTGACTTCACCTTTAGCACCATCTCCAAAGGTCACAAAACTGGTGGTGTGAGGCATAACATTATTGAGGAGATTTTTGAATCCAGTCATGTGTCTGGAACATCCACTGTCAAAGTACCAATCTTCCTTTGCAGAGACCCTCAGGGAAGTGTGAGCTATCAGTGCAGCAGCCTTTTTCTTCCATTTAGGAGCATGAAGTACCTTTTTAGACTTAGGTTTGACACCTGAGTTCTGATTAGGATATCCATGTAGTCTGAAGCAGAAGGGCTTTATGTGACCATATCTCCCACAATGATGACATTTCCATCTTTGGTACCTCTTCTTCATATGTCTCTGTCCCTGATGTTGAGAGTTGTGTTGAGACATCCGTTTTGACATTTGCTTACCAGTACCAGATTTCTTTGCTTCCATAAATTCTAGTCCATATTTATTTCCCATATTTTGTCCAACCTGAAGGATCTCTTCCAATTTGTCTGTTCCATTGGTCAACATCTTGACAGATTTGGTCATTTGATTCAGTTGTGAGTTCAGCAATTGAACTTCTCCTTCTAGATGACTTATAGTTTCAAGATTCGCCCTTTTTTCAGCCTCCAGTTTGATAATGAGTTTTGATTGTTTCTCATTCTGCACACAGACTTCAGCACTTCTGATACACAATTTCTTGTAGGTATCAGCCAATTCTTCAAATGTCACTTCTTCATCACTAGTGTCACTTTCAGAAGTACAAACACTAGTTAGGGCAGTAACTAGTTTGGCAGATTCTTCTTCAGAATTACTTTCTGAATCATAGTCAGACCAAGTAACAGTCATTCCTTTCTTTTGCTTCTTAAGAAAGGTAGGACATTCAGCTCGAATATGTCCATATCCTTCACATCCATGGCATTGAATACCTCTGCCTTGGTTTCCCTTATCTTCTGACCTTGGTCTTCTGCTGGAACTGTCAATGTCAGAGGGAATGTTATGAACATTAGACCTTGAATTTGGGTCCATTCTTTTGATGAGCCTGTTGAATTGTCTTCCAAGCATGGCAATAGCTTCAGATATGTTTTCTTCTTCATCCTCCTTGTATTCAACATCAGTGTTGGATACAAGTGCTATGCTTTTGTTCTTCTTGTCACCATTATCAGTGATCCCCATCTCAAAAGTCTGAAGAGACCCAATAAGTTCATCCACTTTCAACTTGCTAATGTCCTGGGCTTCCTCTATGGCAGTTACCTTCATTGCAAATCTTTTAGGCAAGGATCTGAGAATCTTCCTCACCAGTTTTTCTTCTGACATTTTTTCTCCCAGTGCTCCTGAGGTGTTGGCAATCTCCAAGATGTTCATGTGAAACTCATGAATGGTTTCATCTTCCATCATTTTTAGATTCTCAAACTTAGTGGTCAACATCTGAAGCCTTGACATTTTTACTTTGGAAGTGCCCTCATGAGTAGTTCTGAGAGTGTCCCAAACTTCCTTGGCCAGTTCATATTGATGTACTAGTCTGAAAATGTTTCTATCAATTCCATTGAACAAGGCATTTAGAGCTTTTGAATTTCCCAGAGCTAACTCATCTTCTTCTTTACTCCAATCTTCCTCAGGCTTCAGACTGATTGTCCCATCTCTCTCAGTTATGGTGGGATGAATCCATCCTTTGTCAGCAGCTCTCCAAGCCTTTTTGTCCAGAGATTTTAGGAAGGCAATCATACGAGGTTTCCAGTAGTCATAATTGGTTCCGTCCAGAATGGGTGGTCTATTTCCAAAAACTCCTTCTTTGTCCATAGTGCCAGAAAGTGATATCCCTAGATCTCACCCAGTAATACAGGCAGGGTGCCTGCTCTGATGCCAATTGAAATTCTGGCTGCAGATACTCAATGTCACGTTCAATGTTATGACACCGTATCTGACTTACTATATGACAGTAAATACAAAAGCAATAAAGAACACAGTCAATTGTTTACCCAGTTCAGTGTGCAACAACACCTACTCTGGGGGCTACCAAGCCAGGGAGGAAATCCACTATAAGAGATTTTAATTCAGGAATAAACCAACCAGTTTATCTCCTTCACTTAAGACCTACCCAATGCAATTCCAATCTAAGTACAACTTAAACTTGAGTTCCTACTCACTCCCCCTCAATCACAGCAGTGATACATAAACCAATTTGACTTAAGAATTGATGAAGACACTCTTCAAAGACAAACACTTGATTAAGCTTCACAGCTTTTTAATCAAGCAACACAATCACTCTTGCTTCACAGCTTTGAGTGATGTACACAACTAACTTGACTCTGCTTCACAGCTTTAGTCAAGGAACATTCAAGCACTCTTGCTTCAAAGCTTAGAGTGCTACACAACCCTTACAATTTGAAACCTATTCCAAGGCACTTATCACAATGATAATTGCTTGGAGTACAATAAACAAATCTATACAGATTACAAATGATCTTCTAATCAATAAAAGCCATCCATGAAAAACAGCAGATCTGTTGAATATATAGCAGCTGCAACTTCAGTTAAGGTTTCCAAAAACCTAGGGTTAATTCCGTTTTTACCTAAAGATCAGGTCACAGGACTTTATTAACCAGGTTAGGGTTGAGCTAGGTTACCCCTCAGAAAACGCAGGATTCTGTTCAGAAAGGACTGAGTTATTTCCTGAAAAAACTCAGACTTATCCAATCCTGCAATCCTGTTAGTTCAGAACAGGATGTCATAACATCTGTTATGACATCTGAGAAAACCTGTCTACTGATTTAGCAAAATGTGATCATTTTGCAAAAATGCTCAGATACACACTTATAAACATCAGTATTTGAATTACAATATTTTTCTGCAAAGGTACCTAATGAGTTAGTACAAACTGAACTAGAATGTTATGACATCAGTCATGACATTCACACATACACTTGGGATTTACCAAAAATGCAAGCCAATACCTAAACACCTACATTTTATTCTTTTAATTGTTATTTTGATTAATTGCTTTTATTTAATTCACAAAATAATTTTTATAACACCAAAAAATCAGAAATCATAAAAATAAAATATGTTTATTTAATTTTTAATTCATTAATAGTTTTGTAAATAAATTTTAATAATCAAATTAGTTAATTTTAGGTTTTCAACTTTAATGTTTTTTTTCTTAAATAAACTAAAAATGTAGAAATTAGGGTTTTAGTATTTTTATTCTTTTTCTTAATAAATAACCTTTTTATCATTATTAATTATTAATTATTTTGTAAATACTCTTGTAATTAAACAATTAGTAAATTAGGTTTAAACTTAAATATTTTTTTTAACAAATTAAAAATAATTTAGAATTAGGGTTTCTAATAATAATTAATTTTCTTTCTTTATTTTCATTAAATACCAAAAAAAACATAAAAAATATTCCCCTTCTTTATTAAATAATTAATTAACTTCCAATTTCAATGTAATTTCTTTAAAGGGTCCAACGCCCTCGCATATTCGATTTTAGTTTCTTCTCGCACGTTCGTCCTTATTTTTTCTGTTTCAAATATTATGTAATTGCCCCAAGGCCTTGTAATAATAATTAGAGACTTATTTATTTTCCGCATTTTATTCAAAAACGGGTCTTTGTTAATTTGGCGATGTATAGACCCGCGCCTTGTAATAGCGTAGGACTTTATTTTCCGCACTTTAATTTCCGCACCTTTAAACTGTTAATCACATGAAAGAATGAATGGCCCAAATAAAATCAAAGCGTAGCTCGCCCAATGCATGATCAAGATAAAACATAATTGAAAATGACACACAATTCACACACCACTCTTAGGGTACGCCTCATTGTTGCCTTGCCCCTCGAAACGTGGTCGTCGAGTATAGGACGTCTTAGTGAGTCCTTATGTCCGTTGATCTAGCTGCCTCGAACAAGTTGCCTCGGAATAGTTGCCTCAGAATTAAAAGATCAATGGCATAAGGGTAGCTTCCAAGGTGTCTTGCTGTTGCTCGGTGACCACACTGTCCCTAACAAACGAATTGACCCGAACACCTCCAACGGTGGTGCTACCTACCTCTCAATGGTGGGATGGCACTACCTTAAGGACATTTACACAGCCTAATTCCATAGGGTAGGTGGATGACTCGTAGATACTTGCTCTAATTCAAAACAAATCAAAATTTCTTTTCACACCAACACTTTTCAAAAAGCTTTCAAAACGATTTTTTCAAACACTCTTGAGGACTGATACAAGAGTCGATCTGAAACTTTCAATGAAACTTTTTCAAACTCACTCACAATCGAAAAGCAAACACTTTTGAAAACACAATGAGCAAGTATCTAAGAGCCCATGGATAACCATGGATAGAAAGGGTGCTAACACCTTCCCTTTCTATAAATCTACCTCCCGAACCGAGAGCAATCTCATAAGGAATTTTTCTGTGCTTTTGTCCTTTCCATATTGGAGAAAATAAAAGACGGTGGCGACTCTTGCTTCCGCGACATTTCGCGAACCAGCGTTAAACAGTCAGTTCCAGATCCACCGATCACAGAACTGGCGACTCTGCTGGGGAATCTTATAAAGTGAGGTGTACCTTAGGATAGTTCATAACTGTGTTTTCAATTGTTGTGCTTTGTTTGCTTTATTATTGTGGGTTGCATCGGAGTTACATAGATCCTAACCCGGATCTGGGGATACCCTATTAGGTAGCATAAGCTGTGAGGGACCTGTCCGGCGTAGACCGACATGGGTGAAGCAGTGGCTACGTTGGTGTGGCGCCTTGGTCTGTACCGATATCCCTTGTGTTGCAACGAGGAGAATATGGGTCTTCTGAGGAGTCATTAAGCACCAACCGACCTTAGAACAGTAGCAGTATGCTACGCCCATTGAGGCTAAACTAACTTGGCCAATAGAACAGTAGCAGTATGCTACGCCCATTGAGGCTAAACTCTCGTGATGGTTCTGGCCGCAAGAAAATATTGCGATGCTGGAGTTATGATCGATTGAGGGTAGTCAGTGATATTGGGATCCTCTAGAACCCGGTTACTTCTGATAGGACAGGTATGAACCAACAAACTGAAAGAGGGTAATACCTAGACCCCATGCTGGCCTAAACTCTAAGGGCTTGTCTCGTGTGACTTGTGTGCCTTATCATGTTTGCCTTTGTAAATATTTGTGGTGTGCTTTATCATAACATCATGCCATCATAAACATTGCATGCATCCTGCATAAGGACTGACCATTTCAAAGACAAGAGGGTTTCACCTTTGCTCTGTTTTGTAGGACATCACGATGCCTATGCGAAGAAACACTATCCGGTTCAACTTTGTTCACCCACCTGAGTTGCTTGAAGAGTTGGTTAGCAGAATTCCAAATACTACTTCCTTCATCCAGAGGCATGGTTCTCTTCTCAGTTTAGTCACGGCAAAATGGGACCAACAGCTGATGAGTGTCCTGACCCAGTTCTATGACCCTCTGTACCAGTGCTTCACCTTTCAAGACTTCCAGCTGGTCCCTACCCTGGAAGAGTTCTCTGATTTGCTTAGTATCCCTATCTTGGATCAGACTCCCTACACTGGTTGGGAAAAGACTCTTAGGCTTGAGGAGGTTGCTGCAGCTCTTCCCTTGACTCACCAAGAAGTAATGGACAACTGGGTGACTAGAAGCGGAGTTAAGGGTTTCTTGGCCAAGTTTCTGATTGGTAAAGCTAACAGTTTCTGGAATGACTTGGACTTTAGGGCATATGAAGACATCCTGGCTCTCTTAATCTATGGTCTAGTCTTGTTCCCTAATCCTGACAACTTCATTAATGTCACTGCCATAAGGATCTTCATATCTCAGAACCCTGTGCCCACTCTCTGGGGTGATATCCTGCAATAACTTTATGCTCGTACTACCCGAAGACGAGGAACTCTGTGGTGTTGCATTCCTTTGTTAGTGAGGTGGTTTATTTCGCACCTCCCTAAGTTCGTGCTGAAGAACAAAGAAGGAAGAGGTTGGGCTCATAGGTTAATGTCTCTCACTGATAAGGACATCATTTGGACTCTCAGAGGTTTGGATGAGATAGCTATTATTGATCGTTGTGGAGAATACCCCAATGTTCCTCTGATTGGTACCCAAGGAGGAATTTCTTATAATCCATGTCTAGCGCTCCATCAGTTTGGAAGAGCCAGAAGAGCAGGGCCTCATGAGATGTTGGTGCCTCACATCAGTTTTAAGTTTCAGGTGGATAGTGACGAGTTGTGTCGTAGGTTCATCAAGGCTTGGGACAGAATTCACAAAGCTGACCCACAAGAGTTAGGACCAAAGACCTCTCTACCTATGGAAGCTTACTACAAATGGGTCTGCATCCGTGCTCAGAAGTTAGGTATGCCGTACGAAGCTGTCAGACCCATCATTCTTGAGTATCCTGACAAAGATGGGGTTCCCCCAACTGTTCTCCCTCCTTAAATACCTACTGATTATGAGACATTAAAGAGGTCTTGGGCGCAACTGCGAGAAGAACAGGATTCTTGCCGGGAAAAGTTCAACGAGCAGGAGTTGAAGATCCAGAAGCTGACAAAGCAGTTGGAGAATGAGCGAGCTCTGAATAACTACATCCGTACTGAGAAGAGGAGACCCTGGGATCAATGATGAGCTTTGGATTTCCTTTTACAGTTTTATTTCCCTTTTCAGTATTTCCATTTTCTATGTAACGCCTAAGGGCAATCTATTGAACAATTTAAATTTCAAAGTTAAATCTAATGAAGTGTGTTCCTTTTTGTTTACAAAGTTGATTCCCGATTGTCTTTGAAAACATCAATCATACGCATTCCATTCATCATGTGCATAGCAGGTACTCTTCTTTTCAGGTTGCTTACTGTTCTTCGCTGTTTATTTCAGCATCATGAACCCTGAATCATCTACCGAGCTGTCTATCAAGGCCCTTCAGGCGCAGAACGCACAATTTCAGGAGCTGATCATGGGTTTGGCTCAAGGTCAAGAAGAGATGAAGGCCTTGCTCCTGAAGAAGGAGAAGAAGAAGAAGAGAACCGTTCTGTTCAACACGGGCCGGAGGTTTGGTAACACACTGCAGAATGAGGAAGCTGGTTCTTCTGTAGGCAAAGACAGTCCCCAAGGGGGAAGGGCTCCAAGTCCGGTGGTCTCTGACAACGAGACTGATTTTAATGAGGAGCAGTATCCTCCAGCTGAAGACCGGTACAAGCAATTGGAAGACCGTCTGAACGCCATGGAGATCCAACAAGTGCCTGGTTTGGATTTCGGAGACTTGGGTTTATCTTCTGGTGTGATCATCCCGCACAAGTTTAAAGCACCATCTTTCACCAAGTATGACAGGGCGTCCTGCCCTAAGTTACACCTCAGATCTTATGTGCGGAAGATTCAGCCGTATACAGTGGACAAGAACTTATGGATCCACTTCTTCCAGGAGAGTCTTTCAGGGACTCATCTCAAATGGTTCTATCAGCTGGATGGAACCAAGGTTCGTAACTAGGAGGAGTTGGCTACTGCTTTTTACAAGCAGTATCAATATAATGCCGACCTTGCTCCTACACGTACCCAACTCCAGGGTATGTCGCTAGGATCAGGCGAAGGTTTTAAAGAGTATGCGCAGAAGTGGAGGGATCTGGCTGGCAGGGTGCAGCCTCCGTTAACAGACCGTGAGCTGGTAGATATGTTCTTGGGGACCCTATCTGGGCCGTTCTTTAATCATCTTATTGGCAATTCATCTGCAGGATTCACTGACCTTATTCTGACTAGGGAAAGGATAGAGGCTGGTATGAAGTCAGGAAAGATTCAGAGAGGTGCGTCTTCAAGTGCTGAGAAGAAACCTTTTAAAAAGGAGGCCAATGCTGTGTATGGGCCTAGGAGGCAAGACAAACTAGAGCGCTGCCAAATTGTCAACGCGGTGGTGATTTCTAAGCCTGTTGCCGCTCCTCGGCAAACCAATCAACCAAGGGCTGAGAGACCCATAAGAGAATTTACCCGGCTGAGCATGACCTTGTCACAAATCTTGCCGCAGCTGCTATCCACCAACTTGGTGACTGTCAGAGAGGCTCCAAAGGTTGTGAATACTGCCTCTCCTAAGTATAATCCAAATGCCCGCTGTGCTTATCACTCCGATAGCCCGGGGCATTCTACTGATGACTGCTGGGCCCTGAGGAATAAGGTGCAGGACCTTATTGATGCGAAGGAGATACAATTTGAGGCGTCGGAGAGGCCAAATGTTGTGACTGCTCCTATGCCTCAGCATGGAGTAAATGTCGTTGATGAAGACTTGTATGCCGTTTCTGTGAATGATGTAGCTACTCCTCTGTTGACTGTTAAGAGGAACCTACTGCTGGCCGGTTTATTTCCGGGTTGTAGCGAGGGTTGCCTTTTGTGTGCTGTTTCCCTTACTGGTTGTCCGTTGCTGAAGTTAGGCATCCAAGGCCTGATGGATAGCAAGGAAATTATGTTCAAGAAGACTGTTGTTCCTTTTGTTCCTGTGGAAGAAGTATCCGTCGTTACAATTATCAACAATCCAATCAAGGCTCCCCCGAGGAAGCCAGTTAAAATCATGACTGTCGCACCCATTGTCATTACTGTTCCGGGGCCTCTCCCCTATGAGTCTGATAAGGCTGTCCCATGGCACTATGGGGCAGATGTATATGTACTTGGAATAAAGCAAGAGTTCAACACCGGTACCAGCATCAGCAATATCACCGGTCCAGCTAAAGTAACTCGCAGTGGCAGGCTCTTCTCACCTGACATTGCACCACCAGCTATCCGAAGACCTCTCATAATAACGCCTGCAAGTGCGCCTGTTGCTACTTCTGATCCAATTGCTTCCCCTACTGCCGAGTCATCTAATGCTCGGGGCAAAGGGATTGAAGATGAGCCTTCCCGGATGGAGGCACCAAAATCTGTGAATGTTGAAGCCTCCCAGCAAGAAATGGAGGAAATTCTTAAGATAATCAAGAAGAGCGACTTCAACGTCGTTGAACAGCTGGGGCATACACCCTCCAAGATCTCTATGCTCTCCTTGCTGCTGTGCTCAGAGGCCCATGCTAAGGCCCTGATTTCATTTCTAAAGACGGCCCATGTGCCACAAGAGACATCTGCAGACCAGTTCACTGATTGCGTAGCCAATTTGACAGCTGACAATGGTTTGGGTTTCTCGGATGCTGATCTCACCGCCAAGGGAAAGAACCACAATGATGCCCTGCATGTCTCTATAGAATGCAGGGGCACTACTCTTGCACACGTGTTGGTGGACACCGGTTCTTCCCTGAATGTGTTACCCAAGAAGGCCTTAGACCGGTTGGATTGTGAGGGCCTAGAATTGAAACCTAGCAACATCATTGTTCGAGCCTTTGACGGATCGAAGAGGATGGTTCATGGAGAGCTAGACATTCCTATTCGTGTGGGTTCTCAAGTATTCGACTCAACTTTCTATGTGATGGATATTCGTCCATCTTATTCCTGTTTACTGGGTCGACCTTGGATCCACAAAGCTGGGGCAGTGACCTCTACCCTACACCAGAAGCTCAAGTACCCTGTCAGAGGGAAGATTGTCACTGTGCAGGGAGAGGAAGAATATATGGTGAGCCATTTGAATTCCTTCCGGTATATTGAGATGGACGGGGAGTTTATTGAAACCCCCTTTCAGCATTTTGAAGAAGTACCTCCAACATTGGCAGCAACAGAAACAGTGGTTGAAGAGGACTTTCCTTTGAAGATGGCTTCCTTGAAGGACGCCCGGGCTGTAATCGAGAAAGGTGAATGTGCTAACTGGGGCAGGCTCCCTGATTTCACTCCTAAAACTGACAAGTTTGGACTGGGTTTTACTGCAGAGGCTCAGAGGTCTGTGCGCAAAGCTAGGATCGGAAGACCTCTTGTGCTCATCACCAATCCAGGAGTGAATGCTATTGAGGATGAAGACGAAGTAGAAGAATCAGAGTTCGATAGCTGGATCTACCCGACGACTGACGGTGGATTGAACAATTGGACCGCAAAAGATCATACACCTGTTACTTTTGTTACGCAGTAATGAATTCCTTTGTTTTTGTTATCTGTAATAAACAATGAATTGAAACTTTATGGCCCGGTGTCTTACCCGGGGCACCGTTGGCTTCATTTGTGAGGGCTTATAACTGTCATTTCCATATATCATGAATAAAGACCTTGAACGTTTTTTCGCATTTCAAATCTTGTGCTCCCTTTCTTTCTTTCTCTCTTTATATATTGCAAAACAGCTATATTTACACACACTCACTCATACAGGTTTCAATCCACTCTGGATCTCACTGGTAACGACTCTGCTACTGCCAGTTATGACTTCGAAAATCCGATCAACTTAGCTGAAGACGAAGGTGAAGATGATTGCGAAGTGCCTGGCGAACTTGCAAGACTGTTACTCCAAGAAGAGAGGGCAATTCAACCACATGAAGAGCCAGTGGAAACGATAAATCTGGGTACTGAGGCAGACCGAAAGGAAGTCAAGATGGGTGCTGACCTGGAGCTCAGTGTAAAACAACGGTTGACTAAGATGTTACATGATTATGTGGAAATCTTTTCCTGGTCCTACGAAGACATGCCTGGGTTGGACACTGACATTGTGGTCCATCATTTGCCGACCAAGGAAGACTGCCCTCCGGTTAAGCAAAAATTCCGCCGTATGCGTCCAGAGATGTCTGAGAAGATCAAAGCTGAGGTTATGAAGCAATTCGATGTTGGGTTTCTTGCAGTGACTTCTTACCCTCAGTGGGTTGCTAATGTGGTGCCGGTACCAAAGAAAGATGGTAAGGTCAGAATGTGTGTCGATTACAGGGATCTGAACAGGGCCAACCCCAAGGATGACTTCCCCTACCTCACATTGATGTCCTGGTTGACAATACTGCTCAGCACAAGGTGTTCTCCTTCATGGATGGTTTTTCAGGGTACAATCAGATCAAGATGGCTCCGGAAGACATGGAAAAGACTACCTTCGTTACTCAGTGGGGCACCTTCTGCTACAAGGTCATGCCATTCGGGTTGAAAAATGCTAGGGAAACCTACCAACGTGCCATGGTTGCTTTATTTCATGACATGATCCATCATGAGATTGAAGTGTATGTTGACGAAATGATTGCAAGGTCCCAAACTGAGGAGGAACACCTTGATCATCTGCAGAAATTGTTTGACCATTTGAAATTATACAAGCTGAGGTTGAACCCGAACAAGTGCACCTTCGGGGTTAGATCTGGAAAGTTGCTAGGCTTCGTTGTAAGTGATAAGGGTATTCAAGTGGACCCTGCCAAGGTTAAAGCCATTCAAGAGATGCCAGTTCCTAAGACAGAGAAAGAGGTCAGAGGCTTTTTAGGACGCCTGAATTACATTGCTCGATTCATCTCGCACCTAACCGCTACCTGTGAACCAATCTTCAAGCTGCTGAAGAAAGATCAGGTAGTACGTTGGAATGATGAATGCCAGGCTGCTTTTGACAGAATCAAAGAGTATCTCCAAGAACCACCCATCCTTATGCCACCGGTTGAAGGGAGACCTCTAATACTATACCTGACAGTACTTGACAACTCAATGGGGTGTGTGCTGGGGCAGCATGACGAGTCTGGCCGAAAAGAGCATGCCATTTATTACCTTAGTAAAAAGTTTACCGACTGTGAGACCCGATACTCACTGCTCGAGAAAACTTGCTGCGCTTTGGTATGGGCTGCTCTCCGGCTGAGACAGTATATGCTGACTCGCACTACCTTGTTGATTTCAAAGATGGATCCTATAAAGTACATATTTGAAAAGCCTGCTCTGTCTGGGAGAATAGCAAGATGGCAAATGATCTTGACAGAATACGACATCCAGTATACGACCCAGAAAGCTATCAAGGGGAGTGTATTGGCAGATCACTTGGCACACCAGGCAGTAGATGACTATCAGTCAATGAACTTTGAGTTCCCGGACGAGAGCATCATGATTGTGACTGATTGTGAAGTACCTGGACCGGATGAAGGACCTGAGGAAGGATCTCGATGGTCTATGCACTTTGATGGAGCCTCCAACGCTTTGGGTAACGGTATTGGCGTTGTGATCATATCCCCTCAAGGCACTCATACTCCACTCACTGCCCGGCTATGTTTCAACTGCACCAACAACATGGCGGAGTATGAGGCATGCATCATGGGTCTTCAAGCTGCGATTGACTTAAGGATCAAGTTTCTGAGTGTCTTTGGAGATTCCGCTCTCGTGATCAATCAGATCAAAGGCGAGTGGGATACGAAACATCCGAATCTTATTCCTTACAGAGAATGTGTGTTGACATTGATCCCCCATTTCACAGAGATAACTTTTGAACACTTCCCGAGAGAGGAGAATCAATTGGCGGACGCGTTGGCTACGATGTCTTCCATGTTCAAAGTCAAATGGGACAATGAGGCTCCCCGGGTCATTATCTGGAAACTGGACGAACCGGCATACTGTTGTGATCTTGAGGCTGAGGTAGTGACTGAGAAACCTTGGTACCATGAGGTGAAGAGGTACTTGGAAGCTCAAGAGTATCCTGAAGGTGCATCTGTCAACGATAAGAAGTTTCTGAGAAGGTTCGCAGCGAAGTTCTTCCTTAGCAACGGCATCCTGTACAAGCGAAACCATGATTCGACCTTACTGCGTTGTGTGGATAAGACTGAAGCAGAAAGGATCATGGCAGAGCTACATGAAGGTACCTTAGGAACACATTCCAGTGGACACACTATGGCAAAGAAAATCCTTCGGGCAGGGTATTTCTGGTCCACAATGGAAGCCGACTGTTACCAACATTCTCGGACCTGTCATAAATGCCAGATTTATGCAGACAAGGTGCACGTTCCTCCGGTTCCTCTGAATGTCCTGACTGCACCTTGGCCTTTTGCAATGTGGGGCATTGATATGATCGACGAGATTAAACCTACGACATCCAATGGGCATCGCTTCATCCTGGTAGCGATCGATTACTTTACAAAGTGGGTTGAAGCAGCTTCCTACGCCATTGTAACCAAGAACGTCGTGGCACGGTTCATTCGGCACAACCTGATCTGTCGATACGGAGTCCCGGAAAGGATCATTACAGACAACGGTACCAATCTCAATAACAAGATGATCACCGAGCTCTGCGAGCAATTCAAGATACAGCACCACAACTCTTCTCCTTACCGGCCGAAGATGAATGGGGCTGTAGAAGCAGCAAATAAGAATATCAAGAAAATTGTGCAGAAGATGACAGTGACCTATAAATATTGGCACGAGATGTTACCGTTCGCTCTTCATGGATACCGTACCTCAGCAAGGACGTCAACCGGGGCAACTCCTTTTTCCTTGGTCTACGGCATGGAGGCAGTCTTACCGATCGAAGTGCAGATACCCTCTCTCCGGATAATGAAGGATGCAAATCTGAGCGAAGATGATTGGATCCAGACACGACTTGATCAATTAAATCTAATCGATGAAAAGAGACTCGCTGCTATTTGTCATGGTCAGACGTATCAAAAACGGATGATCAGGGCATTTAACAAAAAGGTCAGACCATAAGAGTATCAAGTTGGGGATCTGGTAATCAAACGCATCATCCTTCCTCAGAGTGATCCCAGAGGCAAATGGACCCCCACATACGAAGGGCCATTTGTGGTTAAACATGTGTTCTCAGGAGGAGCCATGATTCTGACCACCATGGATAGTGACGACCTTCCTCACCCCGTCAATGCAGACATAGTGAAAAGATACTACGCATAATCAAAGACCCGCTAGGTTGACATACCTAGGCAAAAATTAGGGCTTCCCGGCGAACCAAAAGGGTTCGGGCAAAATGAGGGATGAAATGAAAAATTTGTACACCCGACAAGTCGAAAACCTGAAAAGGCGGCTTGGGCAAAAATGGGTATCCCGGTGGACTAAAAACCCGAAAGGGCGGTCCAGGCAAAAGTTAGGGATAAAAGCGTAATACTATGTCTCATCGGATCACCTTGCATCCAGAATCCGGTATCAGCCATCAAGATCAGACGGCATCAATCAATCAGCTTCATCTTCAGCTAGGTCATCAAGTGATGAGACGCTCAAAGATATAAAGGCGATAGCAGAGTTGGAACCCAGTGGGATTGTTCTTTTCACATAGCTGTTTTGTTTTCCTTTGTACAAATTGTATAAACTCTTTTGTTCGGCGGTGTTCTCTTACTAGGACGTCAGCCTCTTGTACATAAACGCCTACTTACAGGCAAATTCAAAAAAATCAATATAAATTCACTTTTCGGCTAAAATTGCCAATTGTTTTTCCTTTTTCTGTTTTGTTTTGCGAAGAACGTCCAAGGTTCAATTTGTGATATATGCATTTGACAATAATTGCTAACTCATAAATATTTGCATACGAAACAAAGGATTAATTACAGGTAACATTAGAAGCAGGGGCAATAATGAGTGGTCTAAGCGATCTAATTGTTCTGTCCACCAAGGTACCAAGGTAAGTTCAGCCGAAGAACATAACCAATATACCTTAATTCCCCAGAGAGTGAGACAGCAAGTCCATGCACTCTCCCCAAGCAAAGCTATACTACCAGCCTTAAGGAAGTTGAGTATCCTCCAGCAGACTCAACATTCCCTAGCGCAATATTGAACATTCTTAACAAGCATCCCCGGCAGTCTTGAGCTAAGACTGTTCCCCGGCGGTATACCAGACATCCAGCAGAGCCACTTCCCCAATATATCTAAAAAATTCCCCCAGGAGAGTCCAGTCTGAAGATTTCCCCAGGAGAGTCCAATCCAGATTTCCCCAGGAAAGTTTGAATCAATCTCCCCAGCAGGAAGCTTATCCCCAGTAGATTCTGGAAGCTTATCCCCTGCAGAGCACGAACGCGTCTCCCGGCTTTATTCAAAGGTTATTTCCCTACCATGATATAACTGGGTTATCCTCAGCCAATAACCATGGAAAGATCGTCCCCGACAAAATCTTCTGATCCCCAGCGGAGTCTATTAAAACACAACATAACAACGGTATCCCCAGCGAAGTTACCATCAACATCTCAACAACGTACCTCTCTTCCCACAGAGTATTGTTCCCCAGTAAGATCGCTAGAGTAGTTATTCCCCGCAGAGTAATCTCTTCATCAAGTTTATTCCCCAACGGAGTCATCTTCTACTACCGGTATTCTTGCAATCTTCATCCCCAGCAGAAAACGAAGAACTCTCTTCAACCATCAGCCCAGGATTTAACTCTCGGCATTCGTCAAGGGTTTATTTTCCTAAGACGAAAACATACATTCATAAACATCGCATTTCCATACATTATAGCATGCATATACGCATCATGAACATATAATCTCACCACGCATGTCATACATCATGACATCGCATACAACTAACGTTTTGTCTTTTCAGGACAAAGGTTAATACCAAGATGATTACCATCAACGGTCGCAACTAAAGATCCGATTCCTGTATCTCGCCAGGGTGTATCTGTTGACGATCGATTCTAGACCCGATTCCTGTATCTTGCCAGGGTGCGTCTGAAGAGTTTGAAGATCCGATTCCTGTATCTCGCCAGGGTGTATCTGTTGACGACTAACAATACCAGATCCGATTCCTGTATCTTGCCAGGGTGTGTCTGAAGAGTTCAAGGATCCGATGTCTATATCTTGCCAGGGTGCATCTGTTGACGACTAGCATTACCAAACCCGATTCCTGTATCTTGCAAGGGTGCGTCTGAAGAGTTCGAGGATCCGATTCCTGTATCTTGCCAGGGTGTATCTGTTGACGACTAGCATTACCAGACCCGATTCCTGTATCTTGCCAGGGTGCGTCTGAAGAGTTTGAGGATCCGATTCCTGTATCTTGCCAGGGCGTATCTGTTGACGACTGTATTCTTCGGACTCGATTCCTGTATCTCGCCAGGGCACGTCTGAAGAGTTTAAAGATCCGATTCCTGTATCCAGCCAGGGCACATCTATACAAAAAGCTTGAAGATCAACTCCTGTAACAAGCCAGGTAATTATCTTTCTTTTTCAGGTACGCAAGTTCTCACTAAGGAAACTCTTACGCGATCGACACCCAGATGGCATCTATAAGCCCATCCACCTATCCATCACCTCTCAACATGGCATCTGTAAGCCCATCTTCCTATCCATCAACCTCCAAATGGCATCTGTAAGCCCATTCCCACCATCACACTGCAAACATGTGAGGGCAAATTTCTGGGCACTCTAGTGTTCAATCATCTTCCACCTTCGGATTACGAAAGGCACGACAGCCAATCTACATCCTAAGGTCTAAGAAGATTGAACAGGGGCAACTGTTGTACCCCAAAATTTGCCCTCCCATATTCTTCAAGGTTTGCTAAGATCATGCTTCAAAATCTCCCAAGGGTTGCACAGTCCAATTGCCTCCTAACAGTCAAAAATTAGGGTTTTGGTTATGGAAAAGAAGTTGAAGTTTCCAAGAGTCCAATCAAGTCCCACATGCCTACATACATTGTCAAGCATCCATATGCCAAGTTTCAAGACTCACAACACAAAATTGCACAGTCAAAAAACCCTAATTGCTCAACAGTCAACTGCAGGGGCAAAATGGTCATTTGACAGTCAAAAGTCAAAATTTTTGGTCAACATCTTATTTTGAAGCCACAAACATCATTTGATCAATTCTTGATCATGATTCTCAAGGCATGGCTCAAAAAGTCTCAAGATGCAAAAGTTTCTATTTTTGGACAGTTGAAAAAGTCAACTGTAACTTGACCAGGGCATAACTTCCACATGGTTTATCAGAAAAATTCCATCCAAAGCTCATTTTGAATAGAATGACATTTTCTACAACTCATCTTAACACTTCAAGTCCAAGAAATGCTCTCACAAAAAGTTATCAATCTCAACATTATAGGTCATTTTCAAAAGTCAACAAAAGGGCACTTTAAGTCAAAGATCATAACTTGAGATTGGTAAATCAAAATGCCATGGGACCAAAGGCATTGGTTAGAGGACTTCAAGACCTTTCCAAAATGTCCAAGAACATGATCAAAGCTTAAAAATTGAGCAAGATATGCCTTGTGGAAGTTGGAAAATGTTTGGGAATTTTGAAAAGTCAACTTTGCTTCAAATGCCTCAAAATTGCTAATGGGCCTCAATTTCTTCCATGAATCATCACCCAAAAGCTATGCACGACCCATTAAGCTAAAAGGGAGTTATTTTCTCATTTTTGATTAATTATTTGGATTTTTATTATTATTAATTCACTTAATTAAAATTAAATATGAAAAAATATCAAATGACACCTTTCAAATCTTTTTATGCAGCATATTCACTCTTTATGAGCTCAAGATTTCGTGCACATTCTAAAAGGAAAGAATCTCTCATGATTGGCAATGATTGGTATGGAGAAGTTTGAAGAAAAGATATGCAAAATCAAAAATTCAAAAGCATTGAAACATTGGATCATGGGCTTATTTTTCTAACCTAATTCCTTCCACATATATGCACAAACATAAACCTAATGCAAAAGACACAGAAGCTGCGCTGAGAATAGGAGCAACAAACTTGCATTTTGACAAAAAAATCTCAAAACTGTTTTCATAGCTAGAGTGTGATTCAAAGCTCAAAAGGTATTCCAAACGATTGCTGAGACCTTCCTGAACGTGTCTTAATACCTTTCCAATCTCCACGCACAAGGAATTGGTAGAACCATGTTACACTTTTCATAAAATTATCCATAATCGTGTTTTGAATTCTAGGCATTATTCATGCATTTTTATTGTTGATTTGTACTAACATGATCATTCTGAAGCTAATGATACCGTTCAATTGAAGAATGGCTGCCTGTACAAGATTCCACCATGAACGTTCACTAGGGTTTCAAAGCTCCAATTTTAGGGGTTTCTGTATATGGTAAAATTGGCTATTCAAACCAAGACCATTGGATTCAGGACATCCAGACGAATTGAACTCACTATTCGCGCCCAATTTATGTTGCCCTATATCCTAATCGCTATTTTTGCAGGTTTGACTTAGTGGGGGTTTAAAACCCCCGCTATTTGCTTTTAGTTGCAGAAAAAAATGGAGACGAAGCTGATGTGTCCAAGCGTGAATGGGTGGTTTGAATACTGGCGCGCATTTTCATCAAATGTCACTAGCGTTTGTTTCTCTCTCATAATAATCATTGTCCATTATAATATCAAAGAAACTCAATGGCTCAGTTGGCTTGTGCGTTGGCATGCAGGTATTGGGACCTGGGTTCGATTCCCAGGTCCCCTTATATATTTCATATTTTTCTCATTAGCATGTTCCAGCGTAGCTCACACTCAAAGGAGTACCATATGCCTTCGCCAGCTTGCCTGCCAAGTGTCCAAGAGATCAATCCAATGGCCAGAACCTGCAGACCATCATGCACGCTCAGTCAACCACAAGTACGTGATCCAGGAAAGTCAAAAAAGGCCTGATTGAAGTGGGCCAAATTGCTCAATAAAACCTCCAAATTGGGTTCAGACACCCCAGGGTTTGCTCATTCTTCTAATTCTTTTCTTTCTTTACTTTTTTTCTTCTTTTATTCTTTTAATTGTTATTTTGATTAATTGCTTTTATTTAATTCACAAAATAATTTTTATAACACCAAAAAATCAGAAATGATAAAAATAAAATATGTTTATTTAATTTTTAATTCATTAATAGTTTTGTAAATAAATTTTAATAATCAAATTAGTTAATTTTAGGTTTTCAACTTTAATGTTTTTTTTCTTAAATAAACTAAAAATGTAGAAATTAGGGTTTTAGTATTTTTATTCTTTTTCTTAATAAATAACCTTTTTATCATTATTAATTATTAATTATTTTGTAAATACTCTTGTAATTAAACAATTAGTAAATTAGGTTTAAACTTAAATATTTTTTTAACAAATTAAAAATAATTTAGAATTAGGGTTTCTAATAATAATTAATTTTCTTTCTTTATTTTCATTAAATACCAAAAAAAACATAAAAAACATTCCCCTTCTTTATTAAATAATTAATTAACTTCCAATTTCAATGTAATTTCTTTAAAGGGTCCAACGCCCTCGCATATTCGATTTTAGTTTCTTCTCGCACGTTCGTCCTTATTTTTTCTGTTTCAAATATTATGTAATTTCCCCAAGGCCTTGTAATAATAATTAGAGACTTATTTATTTTCCGCATTTTATTCAAAAACGGGTCTTTGTTAATTTGGCGATGTATAGACCCGCGCCTTGTAATAGCGTAGGACTTTATTTTCCGCACTTTAATTTCCACACCTTTAAACTGTTAATCACATGAAAGAATGAATGGCCCAAATAAAATCAAAGCGTAGCTCGCCCAATGCATGATCAAGATAAAACATAATTGAAAATGACACACAATTCACACACCACTCTTAGGGTATGCCTCACTGTTGCCTTGCCCCTCGAAACGTGGTCGTCGAGTATAGGACGTCTTAGTGAGTCCTTATGTCCGTTGATCTAGCTGCCTCGAACAAGTTGCCTCGGAATAGTTTCCTCGGAATTAAAAGATCAATGGCATAAGGGTAGCTTCTAAGGTGTCTTGCTGTTGCTCGGTGACCACACTGTCCCTAACAAACGAATTGACCCGAACACCTCCAACGGTGGTGCTACCTACCTCTCAATGGTGGGATGGCACTACCTTAAGGACATTTACACAGCCTAATTCCATAGGGTAGGTGGATGACTCGTAGATACTTGCTCTAATTCAAAACAAATCAAAATTTCTTTTCACACCAACACTTTTCAAAAAGCTTTCAAAACGATTTTTTCAAACACTCTTGAGGACTGATACAAGAGTCGATCTGAAACTTTCAATGAAACTTTTTCAAACTCACTCACAATCGAAAAGCAAACACTTTTGAAAACACAATGAGCAAGTATCTAAGAGCCCATGGATAACCATGGATAGAAAGGGTGCTAACACCTTCCCTTTCTATAAATCTACCTCCCGAACCGAGAGCAATCTCATAAGGAATTTTTTTGTGCTTTTGTCCTTTCCATATTGGAGAAAATAAAAGACGGTGGCAACTCTTGCTTCTGCGATATTTCGCAAACCAGCGTTGAACAGTCAGTTCCAGATCCACCGATCACAATGTCAAAAAAGCGTTCGCCTGATCAAAACTGAGCCAAAATCAACCAAACCTTAAACAAACTGTATGAACTGTTCCAGAGCCATGAAAACCAATGAAAACCCTAATTTTGTCTGACTGACGAGAAAAGTCTGTTTGACCGATTCTTGAGCCAATCTAAAAAAATTAGGAAAAGCCTGAAGTTGTGATTTCTTGTGGAAAAATACGAGGGCAAATTTTCGGGTACAACAGTTGCCCCTGTTCAATCTTCTTGAACCTGAAGAGTTAGATTGGCAAGTTTGCCTTTCGCGACTCGAAGGTAAAAGAAGATTGGACACTAGAGTGCCCTAAAATTTGCACTCGGTGATGTGATGGTGGAGGCAATGGGCTTACAGATGCCATTTGGTGATGGGCTTAAAGATGCCATCTAGTGACTGCTGGTAGGAGGATGGGCTTATAGATGCCATTTGGAGATAGGATGGATAGGAGGATGGGCTTATAGATGCCATTTGGAAGTGTTGATCGCGTAAGAGATTCCTTAGCGAGAACTTGCGTACTTTGAGAAAGGAAGATGTTTCCTGGCTTGTTACGGGCGTTGATCTTCATACTCTTCATGCATATATGCCTTGGCTGGATACATGTGTCGAATCTACAATTGTTTGCTCACAGATGTGCCCTGGCTAGATACAGGAATCGAATCTTCAAACTCTTCAGACGTGCCCTGGCTGGATACAGGAATCGAATTTGGAATTAGTCGTCAACAGATATGCCCTGGCTAGATACAGGAATCGAATCTTCAAACTCTTCAGACGTGCCCTGGCTGGATACAGGAATCGAATCTGGAATTAGTCGTCAACAGATATGCCCTGGCTAGATACAGGAATCGAATCTTCAAACTCTTCAGACGTGCCCTGGCTGGATACAGGAATCGAATCTGGAATTAGTCGTCAACAAATATGCCCTGGCTGGATACAGGAATCGAATCTTCAAACTCTTCAGACGTGCCCTGGCTGGATACAGGAATCGAATCTGGAATTAGTCGTCAACAGATATGCCCTGGCTGGATACAGGAATCGAATCTGGAATTAGTCGTCAACAGATATGCCCTGGCTAGATACAGGAATCGAATCTTCAAACTCTTCAGACGTGCCCTGGCTGGATACAGGAATCGAATCTGGAATCAATCACTCACAGATGTGCCCTAGCTAGATACAGGAATCGAATCTGGATTCGTGATATTTGATAGTAATCATCTTTTGGATTGATCTTTTTCCTGAAAAGGCAAAATATCAATGGTATGCAATGTCATGATGTATGAAATGCGTGATGTTCTCAAAATAAATGAGATTGTATGTTCATGATGCGTATGTGCATGCTATAATGTATGAAGATGTGATGTTTATGAATGTATTTTTGTCTAGGAAAATAAATCCTTGACGAATGCCGGGAAGTTAACTCCTGGGCTGATATTGAAGAGTAGAGCTCTTCGTTTCCGTTGGGGATGATAATTGCAAGTATAAACCGGTAGGAGAAGATGACTCCGTTGGTGAATAAACTTGTTGGAGAGATTACTCTGCGGGAATTACTTTGCGGGGAGAGATATTTTGCTGAGATTTTGACGATAACTCCGCTGGGGATTCCGTTGTTGAGCTCTGTTGGAAGATTTGATGAACTCCGCTGGGGGATAAGAAGAACTTTGTCAGGGACGATCTTTCCATGGTTATTGGCTGAGGATAACCCAGTTATATCCTGGTGGGGAAATATCCTTTGAATAAAGCCGGGGAGACGCGTTCATGCTCTGCAGGGGTAAGCTTCCAGAATCTACTGGGGATAAGCTTCCTACTGGGGAGATGGTTCAACTCTCCTGGGGAGACTTTTGGACTGCACTGGGGAAGTGGCTCCACTGGGATGTCTGTATTCCGCCGGGGGAACAAATCTTATATTAAGACTGCCGGGGATGCTGAAAACTCTGCGGGGAGTATGTTTATTTCTGCTTGGGAAAAGAGTTTAGGAGTCTCGGCTGTCCGTTGCTCTACCGAGAAGTCGAAGTTGAAACTGATATTGGGTCGGGTCCAGATTTCACAGTAACTTGCTGGAGACTGCAGAGTAGTCTATTGGAGAAGAGGAGCTGTGGTCCTTTGAATTGTAGTAGTCTAAGAGGCAACCTCAGGCTGGAGAATCCTGATGTTGTTGTGGAAATAAACCCTGCTGTCGATCTGCTGGAGAGGTGACATCTTCTCGAGGACGCTTGAATTTCTTTTCAGAAAGATTTCGGAGAGGTTTCATCACTGCCCCTAGCACCGGATGCTTTGTGATATTTCCAGGAGACTTGGACTGTTCCAAACCCTTGAGATTGACATTCGAATGCCCCAAGTGATGGTGACGGAGACTTGCCCCAGGTTAACTCTGCAATTTAGGGATTTCTTGAAATCTTGACTAGACTGCCCCAGGTTAACTGAACTTTGAAAGGTCTGTTGAAACCTTGACTGGACTGCCCCAGGTTAATTGGATGGTGACATGTCATGCCCCTTGTTGATAGGAGATTTGTAAATGGAAGTGTCATCCTTTTGAAGTGATTTCGTTCACTGAGAGAGTTTTCGTTCCTCCGAACATTCGCTGTATGAAATTCTTCGCTGTCAAACAAATAGCCAAATGCGAACAGTGATATTCAAACAATGCAAAGTTTATGTTTGTCTCGAAGTTTTGAAAAACACGTTTTTTAGCAGAAAACTTTTCATAAGATAAGTCAACACAAGATTTAGAGCAAAGCCTTACAGGAGCCAGGATACCTTTTGTAACAGTAGGCTTTCAAACTAACCCATGCTTCAATTAGGACTTTTAAAGAGTTGTAACGTAGCCTGGTTCATGGTTTAAGAACAAAGGATAAAGGATCAAAGCGTGTTTGTACCCGCCCTCTCTTCGTGATGTTCTTCAAACCTAAGCTCAGTTAATTGTGCGTCGTACTCTGTTTTGAGTTTGGAACGACTTTTGGGCGATGGTTCACTAGTTGAATTTGGGGAGACAGTCATCATCTCCTTTTTCTTCTTCAACATTTTTCATGTTGTTGAGGATTTGTAATGACCTCACTATTTTGATTTTGATTTATTATCCCTAACTTTTGCCTGACTGTTCCCGTTTTCGAGATTACAGTCAGCGGGATGCCCCAGCTTTCTTAAGCCTCCTTTGCAGGTTGTGGCTCGGTGGGCTTTTCTCTTTTGAGAGATTGACTGCCTATGTGATGGGGAACCATCACTGTCTTTTGATTCCAAGGGAATGCTTTTCCTTTTTTGACGTCGTTCGTTGTGTTACGAACTGAGAGTTTGCGACTTCAATGCGCATTTTCTTTTGAATTAACTGAGATACTACCCTGCCCCAGGTTTATATCAAAGGTTTTGATTGTTTAGAACAGAAAACTCCTACTTCTTTGGCTCGAAGGGGTTGACTAAGGATTATCTTCCTTATAACTCCAGTGTTTGGGAATTGAAAGAAATGCCTGTACATCATCAGCAAGGTCTGTTCAAAAGCATACGGTATGAGATTATGGTATTGTTTCGTCATCCTCCCTCTAAAGGCTTGAAGCTTTTTATCAAGAGTCAAATATCATAAAGAAAAGCATAAGAGTAGTGAAAACGAATGGATGAATTCAAGACAAACATATGCAATGCATTAATGAAACAGAGTTTGACATCAAAGGATAATTGTTCGAATAGCAAAATAAATTACAACTTGAAAGTTAAATGAACAGAAGTTTCTCAGTTCGAGCTTCGTCACTTCAAGTGGAGGTACCCTTAACGGAAGATCTTCACCTCGCCATCTGGCATGAATTTCAGCACTCTATTGTCAATCAGATCCTGAGTTTTGTTTTTCAAGGCCCAGCAGTCTTCGGTGTCATGTCCAGGACCATAGGAGTGATAGGCACACCTCCTATTGGGATGATAGGTAGGAGCAGAAAGATTGGGGTTCGGATGAGGAACCCTCAATGTAACTAGCCCTGCCCTTAACAAGTGTTGCAGCACCTGAGCTAACGACATGCCAAACCTTGTAAACTGTCTCCTAGGTGCAACCTTCTTAAGCTGATTCTTTTGGGTTTGCGACCCCGAAGCAAGTTGAGGAGCTTTTCCCTTGCCTTCTTGTCTCAAAGGGGGTCGAATGATGACTTGATCTTCAACCTCAAATGTTTGGCCCACTTGATCGTCCCGAAGTAGCTCGTTGACGAGAACCCTGAGCTCTTCTAGTCCCTTGGATAGGTTCAAGAACATCTCTTGAAGTTGAGCGTTTTGAGCCTGGAGGTCCTTGATAGTCTGCTCTAGAGCCATCTCTTACTGAAATAAACAGTATGAGAGTAAGGAAACCTGAAAAAGGAAAAACTGTCAAGATGCAATGCATGATATGTGGGTGCATGCTTTCAAGGATCTCTTGGGGTAAACACAAGAAAATGTTAGAGGTTGAACTTTGCTCTTGGATTAGAGAACTTGGTATCGGTGGATGTCTTTCCACGAGAATCAAGCTCACCATGTCAAGTGGGTCATAGCCCCCGATTCAAGTTGCTACACTTGAACTTTGATTGGCGTTTGTTAGAGGAGAAACCTCTTACCCTTTGGTAGACGTCTAATTCAACGTAACCCTGCATCAAAAAGAACCCTCGAGATTCTTGAAATGGTTATTGAAAATGATATGGTATGATGTCATGATGTTATGCACATGCATGTAAAAGCAAATGAGTGTATATACAAGCAAACATATTCACACAGAGCAAACAAGTCCTTAGGTTTAGGCTTGCATGAAGTTCAGGTACTACCCTCTTTCAGTTTCGTTGGTTAAAACCTGTCCTATCAAAAGTAACCTGGTTCTAGAGGATCTCAAATCCTTGACTACCCTCAATCGGTCATAACTCCAGCATCGCAATCTTTTCTTGCAGCCAGAACCATCGCGAGAGTTTAGCCTCAATGAGTGTAACATACTGCTACTGTTCTATGGCCAAGTTTGGTCAATTTAAGGTTCTAAGGTCGGTTGGTGTTTGATGACTCCTTAGAAGACCCATATTCTCCTCGTTGCAACACAAGGGATATTGGTACAGACTAAGGTGCCACACCAACGTAGCCACTGCTTCACCCATGTCGGTCTACGCCGGACAGGTCCCTCACAGATTATGTTACCTAAAAGGGGATTCCCCAGATCCGGGTTAGGATCTATGAAACTCCGATGCAAAGCCCACAGATATAAAAGCAAACAAAGCAAGCAATTGAGAAAAAGGTGATCTAAACCCTAAGGTAACCCCACTTTTGAAAATCTCCCCAGCAGAGTCGCCAGTTCTGTAATGCGGTGGGAGAACTGACTTGAGTTTTGCGTTTGTTTTCGCACTTGTTCGGTTGAGCAAGAGTCGCCACCGACTTTTTATTTTATCCTAAAGGAAAGGTTGAAAAAAGCACAGGAAAAACCTTTTGAGATGTTTCGTGGGTTCGGGGGGTAGATTATGAAAAGGGAAGGTATTAACACCCTTTTCATCCATGGTTATCCATGGGCTCTTAGTTACTTGGTTTTTAGATCACTTGCCTTGATTTTCGATTGCTTGAAATTGTGGTGTATGTGTGTGTTTTGAAAATGTTTTTGAAATAGACGCCTTTATTTCGGCAACCGTTGTAATTGACTCGTGTTTGAGTGTTTTACAAAAGTGTGTATCTTTTCGAAAAGATGTTTCAAATGTTTTTGAGAGTTTGTTTTGAAAGTGTTTGTGAGGTGTGGTTTTTGAAAAGGAGGCAAGTGTTTTTGCAAGTTGATCTCAAGTAACTAAGAGTTTTGTCTACCCCTATTGTACTCAAAGCTTTTCTCTATGTTTTCAACCCTTTTTAACAATTTTGTTCCACCATTGAATTTGGTGGACAATCTTGCGTTTAGGATGTGATCGGGACAGACGCGGGTCATCGTATGGACCATGAATGCAATGGTGCCAAGTGTCTTTGGCAATTTGCTTGAAGGGACTTGATCATTCCATTTTAGGCAACTTTCGAAAGCGTCATCGAGGGACTTATGATCATTTGAATTTGTTTTGCCAAAGAAACTCGACGTGCAAGCATGGCCCATTTTGGAAGGCAACATGTGGGATCACCCTAGGGGGTGCAAGTGTGATTGTGTATTGATTTCATGCATTTGTTTTTGTATTAGGTTATCTAGCGTTTGATTTTATGTACATACAAACCCTAGGTCTAACCATGGTATAATTCGAAAGCGGTAGATTGCGGGAATTTTAAAGTCTACGCTATTACAAATGGTATCCGGGAGTGGGGGTACAAATTTACAAATGGGGATGAGACTTTAGGAATATAGTGTCCAATAATTTACAACCAAATCGAATTGCGATCAAATGTAATCAATGTATAGCAAAGTATAAGAATAGTAATTGTATGTGTATCAAATGTAAGTATATTGTGTAAGTGCAAGTGTACATGTATTTTATTTACAAGTTGTGAATTTAATAAATTAAGTATGTTTGATTTAAATTTGTATTTTTTTATATTCTTTGTTTAATAGGTATAAAGACAATATTTTAAGAAAAGAAAAGCATTTATTTTAAAGAGAAATCATGTATTGACGTGATTATGTACAAAGAAAGATTTTATAAAAAAAGAATAATATTTCAAGTTTAAGGAAATTATGTATTATTGTCTTATATACAAATCAAAACAAGTTTTAATAAGATAAAAGAAAAAGTGTTTTAAATAATTCTAATTTTTATGCATTTTATGTTAATATTTTTTTTTATGTACAAAAAGGAAAACAAAAATGTTTCAAATTTAAGAAAGAATTAATGTTTGTATGTTTTCTAAAATTATCATGTTCATGTTTAGTTAATATTCTATATAAAAAAATTAGTGTAAATCAAAATTAGTGTATTAATGTAAGTTATATAAAAAAAAAGGATATTAGGGTGATAAAAGAAAAATATATATTTTAGTCTTAAAACCAAAACAAAGGATGGGCTTTATGAGTCTTAGGCCCAAGCTGAAACGAGGGGAAACAGGAGCAAAAAGGGGGGTGTTTGCCTGATTTTATGGGCTTTTGCTCTTTGGAAAAGGGCAAGGCCCATGGCCAACTCGTTCATTTCGTTTAGGGTTTGATAATTATTGTTCATTTGGAGAACGCTTTAGGGTTTACAGCGCCGTTGCTTCACTTCGTCTTCCTCCTCATCTTCTTCATTGTAAAGGTCACTGAGACGCAACCCTCCGCCTAGAGCCACCAGCTGCCTCCTTCGCCTTCTTTCTTCCTTGGTTCAGTGAAGCAAATTAAAAGGTAATTGCCTTTTGTTGTCTCTTTAAACGTGTTTAGGGTTTCACTCCCCTTTCTTGCATGTTATGGTTTACTGTTTTTTTGATTAAGTGCTTTTGTTTTATATTGCTATTGTTGAGGTGATGGAAGGAAAAAGAAGGGAGAAATACTACCTTGTCGGAGGAGGAGGCGAACGTGGAGGCGCTCCGGAGGCTTGTCGGCGGGGGGATGAGACGCGTGACGCTGGGCTTGCTCGGATTCCTGGTTTGTGTATTTTTTTGGCCCTTTTGAGAGTTGGTTTGATGATGATACTGAAAACCTCTTGATGATATATTTTTCTCTTCTTCTCTGTTCGCCTCGTGTGCCTGCTTCTATGCTTCTTTATCTTCTTTCTCTTTGTTGCCTCGATGTCTCTGTTGCCTCTAATGTTGATTTGTCTGAGATGTTTGATTACTGATATGCTTGCTTGCTCGCCTTTTCCTCTTCTTGCCCCTGACTCTGAGAAATGTTAATGTTGTTGTTAGCCCAGTGATGAAACAATTCTGAGGGCGTGGTGTTTTGGTTGGATTTTGTTGATTTGGATTTTGAGTACTTTGAATCAAGTTTTTGTTATCAGTTGAAACTTGAAAATGATTTAAGCTTTGAGGTCTGAAAGGCCTATGCTGGTTTCAATTTGTAATGAGCTTGGCTAAGACTTGAGGCAGGTTCATGGCTTCTGTTTACAGGTTGGAGGCTTGGCCTTTTACAGGTTAGGCTTTTGCAGGTTGTAGGCCACTGGTGTATGGCTTTTGTTTATGCTGGTTTCAGGCCTGTTGTGCTTTGGTAAGGCTTGGGCTTTGAGGCTTAACCTGCCGTTTGGCGTTTGTTTGTAGTTATGCAGGTTGGTTCAAGGTTTGACAGGTTTTGGTTTTTGAACTTGTTTGAAAGCTTCAAGCAGGTTTGTGCTTTTTGACAGGGGTTAATGGTAATGAGCTTGAAAGGGCAGGCTTAAGCTTTGTTTGACAGGGCCTGTAGAGGTTTGAATGTTTTGGCTTTTGGCTGGGCAGTTCTGTATATTTGTTTGTCTTACAGTTTTGTGGTTCTCCTTTTTTTGATATTTCTCTGCCCCCTCTTACTGTTTTATGAACAGATTGTTTTATATTTTTATTTCTCAAGCCTAAGCCTGCAAACCTGTACTTTCTTTACTCTCTCCTCTCTCTCTCTAGTACATTCAAAGCATTAAAAAATGTTTATGCTTGTACTTTGCTCTGAAAAGGCAACACTGGGAAATGATGAAATGAACTACGCTTGCTTGCATATGTAGTTTTGCCTCTGCATACTTTATCTCTTTTCCATACTTTCTGCTTCCTTGTGACAGTTTTTTGATACTTTTATATCTTTGACAACTTTTTTTTTGGCAGCTTGTGGGAAGTTTGAATTTGGAACTTCATAGTTCAGTTTGGATTTGGACTTTGTTTATACCATTCAGTTTGAAATTTTTGGACTATGCAGCTTTTTGACAAACTTTGAACTTGTGCATTTTTCAACTTTGTGCATTCATGTTTAGCAAGCATTATTCATCCCTTTTTGTGAACCGGGAGAAATCCCGTGATTTGCAGAGAGGGCGAACTGATTCCAGTCAGTTGCCTTTAATGATGAGCCCAAATTAATTGTCTGCTTTTAATTATTTATCTGCTTCTGACTTTTCTTCTTTCTTATTCTTTGCAGACAAAATCCAGTGAGGCAGAGGGAGCAAGGGATGGAAGATGAAGACTTAGGAAAACTTAGAAAAATTAGGATAGTTTTATTTCAAATTTAATTATTTGTAAACATTTATTATTATGAATACCTTGCAAATACTGTATTCAAACAACAATTGTAACGAATAATTAAAAGATGAATAAAAATCCAATTTTTATCAGTTAATTCCTTTTCTCCTTTTCAAATATTTACTTTATTACTTATAATTCTAAAATTATAATAAATGGAAATAAATTCCAATTATCATAACTTAGAATAAATAAACAATTAAATAAACATTGGTTTTAGCATCGATCGATTAATAAACCTGGCGCTTCAACAATCCAAAGCAATGCACAGTCAATCACAACAACTGCCCAAATGTCTTTTCTCTTAATGATTCAATCCAACACTACAAATTCAATCTAAATGTTCCAGTCCACATCTCAGAATAATTTGACAAGCACTGTAGAATTAATTTCTTTCTGAGAATGCGCGCACAAAAACCCTAGTTCTTGATTAATGTCTGTTGTACCCCAAAATTTTCCCTCCCATATTCTTCAAGGTTTGCTAAGATCATGCTTCAAAATCTCCCAAGGGTTGCACAGTCCAATTGCCTCCTAACAGTCAAAAATTAGGGTTTTGGTTCTGGAAAAGAAGTTGAAGTTTCCAAGAGTCCAATCAAGTCCCACATGCCTACATACATTGTCAAGCATCCATATTCCAAGTTTCAAGACTCACAACACAAAATTGCACAGTCAAAAAACCCTAATTGCTCAACAGTCAACTACAGGGGCAAAATGGTCATTTGACAGTCAAAAGTCAAAATTTTTGGTCAACATCTTATTTTGAAGCCACAAACATCATTTGATCAATTCTTGATCATGATTCTCAAGGCACGGCTCAAAAAGTCTCAAGATGCAAAAGTTTATATTTTTGGACAGTTGAAAAAGTCAACTGTAACTTGACCAGGGCATAACTTCCACATGGTTTATCAGAAAAATTCCATCCAAAGCTCATTTTGAAGAGAATGACATTTTCTACAACTCATCTTCACACTTCAAGTCCAAGAAATGCTCTCACAAAAAGTTATCAATCTCAACATTATAGGTCATTTTCAAAAGTCAACAAAAGGGCACTTTAAGTCAAAGACCATAACTTGAGATTGGTAAATCAAAATGACATGGGACCAAAGGCATTGGTTAGAGGACTTCAAGGCATTTCCAAAATGTCCAAGAACATGATCAAAGCTTAAAAATTGAGCAAGATATGCCTTGTGGAAGTTGGAAAAGTTTTGGGAATTTTGAAAAGTCAACTTTGCTTCAAATGCCTCAAAATTGCTAATGGGCCTCAATTTCTTCCATGAATCATCACCCAAAAGCTATGCACGACCCATTAAGCTAAAATGGAGTTATTTTCTCATTTTTGATTAATTATTTGGATTTTTATTATTATTAATTCACTTAATTAAAATTAAATATGAAAAAATATCAAATGACACCTTTCAAATCTTTTTATGCAGCATATTCACTCTTTATGAGCTCAAGATTTCGTGCACATTCTAAAAGGAAAGAATCTCTCATGATTGGCAATGATTGGTATGGAAAAGTTTGAAGAAAAGATATGCAAATGCATTGGTCCCATCAGATCCATATGAAGAAGTTCTAGAACCTTAGAGGTGGTCAGATGTCTTGACTTTGGATGTGACATCCTAGTCTGCTTACCAACCTGACATTCACCACAAACTCTCCCTTCATCAATTTGCAGTCTTGGAATCCCTCTGACTGCCTCCATGGAGATAATCCTTTTCATTCCTCTTAGATTAAGATGGCCAAGTTTTTGGTGCCACAGTTTCACCTCTTTTTCTTCTTTGGCAATAGAACACACAGTGGAGTAATTAGTGTTCTCAGGCTCCCACAAGTAACAGTTGTCTTTAGATCTGATTCCTTTCATTACAACTTCTTGTTTTTCATTAGTTACAAGACATTCAGATTTTGAGAAGTTGACCTTGAATCCTAGATCACATAATTGACTGATACTAATGAGATTAGCAGTCAGGCCTTTTACCAATAGTACTTCATTTAGATTTGGAACTCCAGGGCAGTCCAAATTACCAACTCCTTTGATTTCTCCTCTAGCACCATCTCCAAAGGTCACATAACTAGTGGTGTGAGGTTTAACATTATTGAGAAGGTTCTTGATTCCAGTCATGTGCTTAGAACACCCACTGTCAAAGTACCAGTCTTCCTTTGCAGAGACTCTAAGGGAAGTGTGGGCTATCAGGGCAGTAGCCTTTTTCTTCCACTGTGGAGTATGTGGTACCTTGTTAGACTTAGGTTTGACACCTGGGTTCTGATTAGGGTATACATACAATCTGAAGCAGAATGGCTTTATGTGACCAAACCTCCCACAATGATGACATCTCCATATTTGGTACTTTTTCTTCATATTTCTCTGTTCCCGATGTTGAGTGTTATTTTGTGACATCTGCTTTGACATTTGTTTATCAGGCCTGATCTTCTTGTCTGCACCAGATTTCTTTGCTGCCACAAATCCTAGACCAGACTTGTTTCCCATATTTTGTCCAACCTGAAGGATTTCTTCCAATTTGTCAGTTCCATTTGTCAGCATCTTGACAGATTTGGTCATCTGGTTCAGTTTTGAGTTCAGCATTTGAACTTCCCCTTCTAGATGACTTATAGTTTCAATGTCTGTCCTTTTTTCAGCCTCCAACTTTATGATGAGTTTTGTTTGTTTCTCATTTTGCATACAGACTTCAGCACTTCTGATACATAATTTCTTGTAAGTATCAGCCAGTTCTTCAAATGTCACTTCCTCATCACTAGTGTCACTTTCAGAGGTACAAACACCAGTTAGTGCAGTAACTAGTTTGGTAGATTCTTCTTCAGAATTACTTTCTGAATCACAGTCAGACCAGGTAACAGACATTCCTTTCTTTTGTTTCTTAAGAAAGGTAGGACATTCAGCTCGAATATGCCCATATCCTTCACAACCATGGCATTGAATTCCTCTGCCTTGATTTCCCTTCTCTTCAGACTTTGGTCTTCTGCTGGAGTCATAAGATCTGTTAATGTCAGAGGGGATGTTCTTAACATTTGACATTGACTTTGGATCCATTCTCTTGATGAGTTTGTTGAATTATCTTCCAAGCATGGCTATAGCTTCTGAAATATTTTCTTCTTCATCCTCCTTGGTTTCATCTTCAGTGTTGGATACAAGTGCTATGCTCTTGTTTTTCTTGTCAACATTGTCACTGATCCCCATCTCAAAAGTCTGAAGAGACCCAATGAGTTCATCCACCTTTAACTTGCTGATATCCTGGGCTTCCTCTATAGCAGTTACCTTCATTGCAAATCTTTTAGGCAGGGATCTGAGAATCTTTCTCACCAGTTTTTCTTCAGACATATTTTCACCCAATGCTCCTGAGGTGTTGGCAATCTCCAAGATGTTCATGTGAAACTCATGAATGGTTTCATCTTCCTTCATCGTTAGGTTCTCAAACTTGGTAGTCAGCATCTGAAGCCTTGACATTTTTACTTTGGATGTGCCCTCATGGGTAGTTTTGAGAGTGTCCCACACTTCCTTGGCCAGTTCACATTGATGTACTAGTCTGAATATGTTTCTATCAATTCCATTGAACAAGGCATTTAAAGCTTTGGAATTACCCATGGCTAACTCATCTTCTTCTTTGCTCCATTCTTCCTCAGGCTTCAGACTGATCGTCCCATCTTTCTCAGTTATGGTGGGATGGTTCCATCCTTTGTCAGCAGCTCTCCAAGCCTTTTGTCCAGTGATTTTAAGAAGGCAATCATACGAGGTTTCCAGTAGTCATAATTTGATCCATCCAGAATGGGTGGTCTGTTTCCAAAAACTCCTTCTTTGTCCATAGTGCCAGAAAGTGATATCCCTAGATCTCACCCAGTAATACAGGCAGGGTGCCTGCTCTGATGCCAATTGAAATTCTGGCAGCAGATACTCAATGTCACAGTGAATGTTATGACACCGTATCTGACTTTCTATAAGACAGTAAATAAAAACAGTAAAGAACACAGTCAATTGTTTACCCAGTTCAGTGTGAAACAACACCTACTCTGGGGGCTACCAAGCCAGAGAGGAAATCCACTATAAGAGATATTAATTCAGGAATAAACCAACCAGTTTATCTCCTTCACTTAAGACCTACCCAATGTAACTTCGATCTAAGTTCAACTTAAACCTGAGTTCCTACTCACTCCCCCTCAATCACAGCAGTGATACTTAAATAATTGACTAATGAAATAATGAAGACACTCTTCAGAACATACACTTGATTATGCTTCACAGCTTTTTAATCAAGTAACACAAACACTCGTGCTTCACAGCTTTGAGTGATACATAAACCTAACTTGACTTTGCTTCAAAGCTTTAGTCAAGAGACACAAACACTCTTGCTTCAAAGCTTTGAGTGATACAAAAACCCTTACAATCAAAACTTATTCCAAGTCACTTATCACAAATGATACTTGCTTGGATTACAGCAGTTAAAACTATACAGCTCCTAATTGATCTTCTGTCTAAGAGATTCTTTCCAATCATCATTCCTGTTGAATATATATGCAGCTGTTTCTTCAGTTAGGGCTTCCACGAAAAGCTAGGGTTAATTAGGGTTAACCTCAAGACTAGGTCATAAGACTTTATCAACCAAATTAGGGTTGAGCTAGGTTAACCCAAAGTCCACGTGAGATTCTGTTCTGGAAGGAATGAACTAACTTCCTGAAAAATCTCAGAATTAACCAAACTGCATAACTGTTAGATCAGTACAGGATGTCTTAACATTTGTTATGACATCAGAATTCCTGTTTACTGATTTTGGTAGAAGGCAATAAATGTGATCATTGCAAAATGCTCAGATACACACTCATAAACAGTATCTACTGTATGCCATATTTTTTCTGCATAAAGTACCTAATAATCCAGAATGTTATGACATCAGTCATGACATTCATACACCTGGTTTTACCAAAAATACATGCCAATAACTAAACACTTACAAGGTTTACCTCAAGACATTGGGTTGCTTGTTTGTTTTTGTGTGCAGGTTTTTGTGATTACATTCTCTGTCTGTAATCTGGAATTCACCCATATACAGCCGTTACTCTGCCCAATTTTTGTGAAGACTTAATACACTTGAAGTTTGGTTCTCTCAAGAGGTCTAGTATCTTTGCTTGCTTGGTTTCAATCCAAAGAATGGGAATTCTACCTTGGCTCATAATGTCAAGTTTTGGCCTCTTGTTGGTTAGATGGTTCTTATCCTTAGCTTTTACCTTATGCTTCAGGATAGCCTCTTCTTCTCCTCCCATCTTCTTTAATTTCAAAAATCTTCTCCCTCCTTTTGAAAACTCTTCTTGTTTTGAAACTTAAACCACTTTCATAATAAACTTGGACTTAGGTCCATGTATTTTCAAAATATTTTCATAAATGAACTCCAATCAATTTAATAATACCTTGACATTTTTGTGAGAAGACTAAAAGTCAATTAATCTAATTTCAAACCATTTTTCTACTTTGGGTTTTATCTTCAAACTTTTCTCAAAAGGTTAGACTCTTGTCAATCCTTGTAATGATGCAAACAACTATACTTCTACACTATGTAGTGAAGAGATATATTTTCCACTTGGGTGTTGAGTGAGGCATTGTTGATTTTAAAATCCAAGCCATATCTTCCACTTTGAGATGATGCAAATTCTCCTTTCTAATGATTGTGGGTAGTAAGTATGTTTTCGACACGGATAATGACAATGATGTCTTATCTCTTAAAATCAACCAACGCACTTGTGTTTCAAATTTTTAAAAGAGGAACTACGTGTACCCTGATCCCCTATTGCACGAAAGGTGGTACGTAGGAACTAAAGGTTCACAACCGTGGAGGGTGCAAAATCATAAAAAATATATTTCTTTTCTCACCTCCACCATCCATTTTATATATAACACATTTTTATAGCCAAAATATACAGATTTTACAAAGAGGTTCCTGCGGAGTACCGTAGATGTTTAGGGTGCTAACACCTTCCCTTTGCATAACCCACCCTCTTACCTTGAATCTTTCCCCATTTTTTTGGGTTATTCGCTCTTTTCCCATTCCTTTGAAAACAATAAAGCACGGTGGCGATTTTTATTTTGATTTGTATAAAGTCTAGTCAATCCAATGGCTTAGTCTTGAACATTTCTACCGCTACAGCCATCCTCCAGTCCCGAAAGATCAAAATGACCCATTCGAATGTTGCCTCGGAAAGATCTTTAGGACTTTAGGATAACTACTAAGGTTTCCTAACCGTTGCTTTTGTGACCATACTTGTCCCTTCAATTGTCCTTTAAAACTCCAACGATGGGGATACCTACTCCTTAATAGTAGGATAACGCTATCTAAAGGAAACGAGAACGAATAGTCTTTTCGAGTAGGTAGAAAATCTTAAGTACTTGCTCAAAATAACAAAAAAAATTTCACAGACACTTTCAAAATAGTTTTCAAAAACAACTTCGTCACACTCTTGAGGACAGATACAAGGGTTATCACGAAGTTAAACAAAAAAATTTCAAAACACACACAAGAAAATTCAAAATGAGCAAGTACCTAAGAGCCCGTGGAAAACCACAGATAGAAATGGTGCTAACACCTTCCCTTTCTATAATTTACCCCCCGTACTCAGAAACATCTCGAAAAAGGTTTTTTCTGTTCTTTTTCCTTTTCCATTGTTGGATGAAATAAAAGTCGGTGGCGACTCTTGCTTACCGCGACATTTGAGAATACAAAATGCAAACCAGTATAACAGTCAGTTCTGCCACCGTATCACAGAACTGACGACTTTGCTGGGGATATAATAAAGTGGGGTTTACCTTAGGATCTAGGTCATTCTTAATTGCTTCTTTGGCTTGTCTTGTTTGATTTACTTTTAAGGGTATCTGTTTAGGATTGTTTGGATCCTAAACCCAGATCGGGGAATTCCGTTTAGGTAAGTAGCAATAAACTGTGACAGAACTGTGCGAGGTATAGCGACACGGTTGAAATAGTGGCTACGTTGATGCGATACTTTGGTGTGTACCGGTAGCCCTTGAGTAATCAAGGAGATTACAGGGCTGTTGCGTGGTATCATAAAGCGTCAATTGACCTTAGCACCTTAATTTACCAACTTGGCTTTTAGTACGTAGTGAGATAGTCGTCTTTGGTGTAAACCCAAAGTCGGTTGATACTCGATGCTACACTCATTGAGGTTTGACTCTTGAGTTTTGTTTGGTGGCAAGTTAATTGTATATCTGAACGAAATTTAGGGGAAAGATCGGTGATATTGAGATCCCTTAGAACCCGATTACTATTATAGGTAGGTCGAACCAATCCAACTTCAAGAGGGTACTATCTTAAAACTCACGCAAGCCTGAACCTAAGGCTGTTTGTGTGACTTGTTTGCTTTCAACTTGAACTACTTGCAGGATTTTATTATCTGACAACATGATTTCCTTGCAGGATTTGTTTACAGTTATTATCCAATAACTTGGATTTCTTGCAGGGTTCACTTGCTTTCATCACCTTACACTTTTGCTTAACGCATAACATACACATCATAACATCATGCCACAACATTTCCTTAACCATTTCAAGGATCTCAAGGGTTTGCGATGCAAGTTATAATAAATCAGACGTCTAGCAAGGGGCAAGGGCGTTTGTTTTCCTCTAGCCAATACCGTCAGAAGATCAAAACTCAACAACTTGAGTCAGGGGCTATGACCCACTTGATATGGTGAGCTTGACTCTTGTAGAAGGACCTTCAACAATACGAACTGCTTCAATCAAAGCTGTAAAGTCCAACGCCTAAAATTTTTCTTATTTACCCGGTGAGATCCTTGAAAACATTTGCATATCATACATGTCATTGCATAACAGGTAATCTCCAGTACAAGTCTCTCATGTTCTCGCTGTTTATTTCAGCAATGGCTCTCAAAACAGACAACAAAGATCTCCAAACTCAAGAGGCTCAGTTCATGGAAATGTTCCTAAACCTATCCAAGGGACAGGAAGAGTTGAAAACACTCCTCGTTGGGAACTTGGTCAAGAAAAGTCCTAAAGACAATAAGGACGAACGGTTGGAACAACTGCAAGTTGAGGTAGAGGCAATGAGAACCCAAATGCTAGGGAAGATGCCTCTTATCCAAGGCCTAGCCCGGGGACAAGAAGAGTTGAGAGCCATCATCAACCAACTTCATCAAGACGAATACAACCGTATGAAGCAAACAGTCGAGGCCGAGGATCAGGTCGTTAGTTAGCCCCTGATGAGACAAGGAGTTGGTTTGGTGAAGAGTGGACCTTTCCAAATTGATGCTACATCGCAAGCCCAACAACAATCCCACCAACCACAACGGGGTAATCAGCAAAAGCAAGACAAGCCCAAGAGACAATTCACCAGAATCAATGTCACTAGCCCAAGCGTTACAACACATGTTGAAGGCAGAGTTGATTACGTTAAGGGCTCCTTTGTGAAATCCCAATACTTCTGCTCCTAGTTACCACCCCGACGAAAGGTGTGCATACCATTCTGATAGTCCTGGACATGATACGAATGACTGTTGGGCATTGAAAAATAAGATTCAGGACCTGATCAATGAAGGAGTTCTGTAGTTCACACAAGGTAATTAGACTAAAGTATTCTGCCATCCCTCCAAGGCTCACCATCTGAAGTGACAAGATCAGACAAGGAGGCTTTTGTTCATTAGAATTTTCAATTTGTAATTTTCTTTTGATTGTTCGAACATCTATTCATGTCAAAATCTGTTACTTTATCAATGCATTAAATATGTCTGTTTTGAATCAATTCATTCGTATTCACTATATTTAAACTGCTTCCCTTTTTGTGATATTCAACTCTCGATCAAAAGCTCTAAGCCTTTAGAGGGAGGATAACGAAAATGATACCGTAATATCTACAGTATGCTTTTGAACAGATCCCACTAATGATGTACATGCATTGTTTCAAATCCTAAATAGTGTAGTAATAAGGAAGATAATCCCTAGTCAACCCCTTTGAGCCTAAGAAGTAGGAGTTTTTATTTTCACACAAGTTAAAACCCTTAGTCATAACCTGAGGCAGGGTAGTTTTCTCAGTTGATTCAGATGCGCATTCAGTCGCATTATTCTACTTCATACATAATGAATGGCATCGAAGACGTCCTTCCAAATCAGAAGATGGTGATGGTTCCGTATAATCATTAAGAACAGACAGTTATTATTTTTCAAAAGAAAAGCCCGCTAAGTCAAAACCTATGAAGGAGACTTAAGGAAAAAAATTGGGGCATCTTGCTGACTGTAAACACAAAAGAAACAGTTCAAGAAAAAGTAGGGATAACAAAATAAAAAAAGAGGTCCTACAAATCCTCGACAAAAAGAAGATTACAAAAATGACTGCCTTTTCAAAACGAACTTTCAATATCCGAACCATCACCGAAACATCAAGGACAAGATGCCAGACTCAATTGGGATTCAAAATGCACAATTAACTGAGCATAAGACTGAAGAACATCACGAAGAGCGGGTGGGTACAAATAAAATTTGAGCCTTTATCCTTTGTTTCTTGAACCGTGAACCAGGCCACGTTATAACCCTTAAAAGTCCTAGCTGAAGCATGGGTTAGTTCGAAAGCATACTGTTACAAAGGTATCATGACTCCTGTAGGGCTTGTTACGAATCTTGAGTTGATATCACATTCTCACAAATTTTGTTTTACTACACAAAACACTTTTTCAAAAAAATTTCAAGACAGACATGAGTTTTGCATTCTTTAAATGACATTGTTTGCATATGACTAGTTGTTTGACAACAGAGAAATCCACACAATGGATATTCAATGAACAAACATTCTCTCAATGGACAAAATCACCTCAGTAGGAAAGACACTTCCAACAACAGGTCTTCCATAAGCAAGTGGCATAACATGGGGTCTAACACACCTGGGGCAGTCTCTCCAAAGGTGCCAAATAACCAGGGGCAAATCTCCATCTGAATCACTTGAGGCATTACGCATGCATTCCAACAATGAATCATGTGCCATCAAGAAAACATTCTTGATAGTACCACAACACTACTATGGATAATGAAAATTCTCTGTACCTGGTGAACATGGACATAGTCAGAAGATACTACACATTATTAAAGACCCACTAGGTTGACTGGCCTAGGCAAAAATTAGGGATAAAGACAAAAATTTGTACACCTGGCAAGTCGAAAACCTGAAAAGGAGGCTTGGGCAAAAAAGGGTATCCTGGTGGATTGAAAATCTGAAAAGAAAGTCCAGGAAAAAATTAGGGATTAAAGCGTACGACTATGACCCGTCATCTTGTCAATTGCCTATCGGTAGAAGGCTTATTATTCTGATCGGCAGTTACCAAGCACCTCATGAGTTGGGATAACACTCAATCTACAAAGCCTCCGCAGGCACTTTCTCTAGCAGGTACAAGGGTAGAAAAGTCCTGATGCAAAGTCATCGTTGTATCCTTAGCACGTGTCTCAATGACATCTACACTCCCCACAGATTAGAGGAAACCAAAGCTTTGACATCGGCTTCCCCAAGCAGGAGTTACTTTCCCCAGCCAAGTTCCCTTAGAGAGTCGACGTCTATGTTCCCCAGTCAAATTTTATAATCGCAAGCGGTTCATAAAGTTGTCTCCCGAGCAAAGTTTATTTCTCTAAATACAGAAGCTCAATCCCCGACAAAGTTTATCCTTTCAGCTATGGAAGTTCATCCTCCAACAGAGTCATTCTCCCACAGAGTTATTCTCAAACAGAGTCTCTCCCTGGCAGAATATTCACAAACAGGAGTAAATCCACGACATAGTCGTCCCCGTTCACCATCCCCAGCGGAAGTAGAAGAACCACTTTTTCTACGACGGTCAGGAATATAATTTCCAGTACTCTCCAGCAACAGACAGGGATTTATTTTCCCAGACTCAGATACATCACAATAGAATTTCATGTTCATACATCATGACGTGCGCATACATATTGCATACAACATAATCTCATTTATTTTGAGAACATCATCATACAATGCGTTTCATGCATCATATACGATTAATCACGTACCTTTTCAGGAAAGATGGTTATCATCAACAACTTCCAGCAGGTTCAAGATTAGCTCCTGAAACTAAACAGAGTAATTACCTGCGCAACCAAATGCATCTTTACACGAGTTCGGCACGAAGAAATCATACACAGGTCTCTCCTAAATGCAGCTTCACACGGGTTTATACTGAAAAACCTTACACGACTTTACACAGGTTTCTTCTGAAGTTTTACACGGACTTAGCCCAAAGTAACCTTACCCAGGTTCCTCCTTACAATTTCCCGATGAAGTTTCACCCGGACTCATCCTGAAGTAACCTTACCCAGGTTCCTCCTTACAATGTCCCTATGTAGTTTCACCCGGACTCATCCCGAAGTAACCTTACCCAAGTTCCTCCTTACAATTTCCCGATGTTGTTTCACCCGGACACATCCTGAAGCACCTTACCCAGGTTCCTTCTTACAATTTCCCAATGTAGTTTTACCCAAATTCAGCACGAAGCAACCTTACCCAGGTTCCTTCTCAGTTCCTATGTAGTTTTACCCAAACTCCTCACGAAGCAACCTTACCCAGGTTCCTTCTCGGTTCAGATACAGTTTTACCCAAACTCCTCTCGAAGCAACCTTATCCAGGTTCCTTCCCATAAGCCCTACTATCCAAACTTTCATATCGAAGTAACCTTACGACCCAGGTTCCTTCCCATAATCCCTATTATCCAGGCTTTCATTTTGAAGTAAGCCTACGACCCAGGTTCCTTCCCATAAGCCCTACTATCCAAGCTTTCATTTCAAAGTAACCCTACGACCCAGGTTCCTTCCCATAATCCCTACTATCCAGGCTTTCATTTCGAAGTAACCCTACAACCCAGGTTCCTTCTCATAGCCCTACTATCCAGACTTTCCTTTCGAAGTAACCATACGACCCAGGTTCCTTCTCATAGCCCTACTATCCATGCTTTCATTTCGAAGTAACCCTACTATCCAGGTTCCTTCTCTCTTATCTCCAGACAACAGTTTACAACACTGTAAGACCTGGACCCGACCAGATACGGTCGATTTCACATTTACCTAGTAAGTCGTTGTGGAGCCTGGACCCTGACCAAATATGCAGCTTACTTCTACCTCCTCAATCAGGAGTTAATTCCCCAGTAGAGCAATGGACAACCGAAGCTCCTATACTCTATTTCCCCGGACATAAGTCAGCATCCCTCGGTGAAGTCCTCCTCAACGACAGGTATATGAGTTCTCGCAAAGGAATCTCTTATGCAATCGATACCTTTTCTGGATGGCATCTTTAAGCCCATCTCTGACGGTTCTCAGTCGAATTCCAAATGGAATCTGTAAGCCCATTCCCGATATCACCAATCAGTGTTACTTCATGCGAGTGCAAATTTCTGGGCACTCTAGTGTTCAATCATCTTCCACCTTCAGATCATGAAAGGAAGAACATCCAATCTACATCCTCAGGTTTAAGAAGATTGAACAGGGGAAGCTGTTGTACCCCAAAATTTTCCCTCTCATTTTACTTAAAAACATATTCCTAGAGGTCCTCAACTTGCCCAAGGATGCCTAAGAACTAACCAGATAAATCCTCCTCCTAAGACAATGAGCCTCAAACTAGGGTTTCACTCCTCACCAAGATGTTTGAGTTCCAAGGGTCCTGAATGTTTTCCATTGCCCTAATATGTCCTCAAGATCATCCATGTCAAGTATTATGCCTTGCACAAGAAGTTTACTCAGTCAACTGCTCAAATGCTTGAAAATCAACTATACTAAGTCAAAAGTCAATTGTGACCCACATAAAGTCAAACTTCAAGATTTTTGGTCAACATCAACATTTTGGAGTAACATCCATCATTTGATCAAGGGTTGATCATGATTCCTCAAGGAATGCCCCAAATTCATCAAAACTCAAAAGTTGCTAAATTAGGGTTTCTATAGGAAAAGTCAACCAAACTTTGACCAGGCATAACTTTTTCATACTTTATCAAAAATTTCCCATCCAAGGCTCATTGTGAAGAGGATGCAATTCCCTATAACTCATCTTCAGCCATTAAGTTCAAAAAATTCACTCATGAAAAGATATGAATTCAGACATTATAGGTCATTTCAAAAAGTCAACAAAAATACCTTTTGGGTCAAAGCTTCTTACATGAACATGGAAGATCCAATTAAGATGAAACTAAAAGGGTTGTTTAGAGGACATTCTAAGATTTCTAAAAAGTCCAAGAACACCCTCTTAGGGTCAAAATTGAGAGAGATATGCATTGTCAAAGTTGGAAATTTTTGGAAATTTGCACAAAGTCAACCATGCCCAAAATACATTTTTCTTCAAATGGGCCCAACGTTTTATGCTTGCATCTTGTTCCTAACATGGTCCACGACCCATGAACCACTCCATGAATCATTTGCTTATTTATTTAATTTATTTTGATTTTTAATCATTTAAAATCCAAATTAAATCAAATAAATGATATAAATTTATTTTGGGATGATTTTGGCATTGAATGAAGATGATATATGCTGTCAAACAAAGATCAAATTGTGCAAAGGCTGATTGGAACAAAAATAGCATGATTTGGCTTGTTTTAGAAACAAATAATGTAAGAAACAAATCAAATCTTTTTCACAAATTTGCAAAGATTGAATCCAATTTTATTGACCTAATTGATCATACTATATATGCACAACATTCCCAGAGCTAAAAAACGAGGATTGGGTCGTGAAAATCACAAGAACAAAACTCAGTTTTTTTGTCAAAAAGTGCAGGTCAGTTTTGATTCCCTGGGCCATTTCAAGCAATTTCAAGTCCATCAATATGTTCCTGGACATCTCCTGAAGCTAACAACATTGTTTGCCCGCGCGAAAGCACCCAGAATCGCATCTTGACACTCACGGTTTGTTCACGTTTTCTTCAATCTCGATTTCGCTCATTCATACATTATAAATGCTATTTGACTGTATTTTCGTGTTTATAATCACCACATGAATGTGTCTGGATAATCTAATTTAAGTTTGAGCGCAGGTATAATCATCTACCGTTGTTAGGGTTCCAAAGCTTCAAATTGGGGATTCTCTATAGAGGCGAAATTAGGACAGATCAAGGGTACCAATGAACTCAGGGAATAATTTCTAATTGATCTATGCCCTTAGTTAGGATTTATTTGGCTTGTATTACATTTTTGATTATTGCAGGGTTACAACTATGGACAAAAACTATCACTATAGCCTTTAGTGAAAGTTTTGTCCGTAGATAAAAGGTTTGGCATCAAAGACAACAGTCTGGGGAGAAGACGATGATATGGCTGATAACCATTGGAGGATTTGAAATCGCGCGCGCTTCCCTAGGCATATCATTTTATTTCTTTTATAATGTTATTATGTTATTGTATTAACAAATAAACAAGATAGCACGAATGGCAAAGGGTAACGCTGGTAAGAAGAAGGACATGGGTTCGATCCTAGGTCCAAGCATTTTATTTATTTTCCTAACACGCTTTGCAGGATTCCATACGCCACGCAACCAAGTGCCTATCATACACGATAACACCTCATCGTTGGATCATCTCCATCCCAGATCTAACGTCTCAAGCATGCAGGCGCGTGGTGGACCTCCTGAAGACCAGTTGCACTGAATCACACGTAGGTTCTGGGCCAACAAAATGGGCCTAACAAATTCAATTCCTTACACCCCCAGATTTCTAACAACATCAGGCCCAGTTTTGTTTTTTCTTTCTTATTTTTTTATTCTATTTCATTTATTTATTTTTTTTATTTTACAAAAAAACAAAAAAAAATCATTTTTTATTAAATCAAAAAATCACAAAAAAACATTAAAGTCAGTTTTTTTCTTCATAAAATATTTTATTTCATTAATTAATTAGATTAATTTAATTAGGGAAATTTAAATTCTTTTGTTTTCATAAATAAAATTAATTAGAAAATTAGGTTTAATTTGCAAATTTCAATTGTTTTTCTCAATAAAAAATGCAAAAATGTTTCCTTTAATTAATTAGATTCATTAGGATATTTAATTCCCGTGTTCCTCCTCGGGCGCATTTTATTTATTCATTTTTAAATTATTGTAATTGCTTCGAGATTGTAATAGTTTAATTAGGTCATTTATTGTCATTCCCTATTTACTGTTTTCATTTTCCAAGTTTTGGTTATGTAACCCCCTCCCCGAGGCCTTGTAATAGTTATGATTTTAATTTCTCGCACTTTTAAATTTCCGCAACTATAATCTGTCTAGATGTATGGATAATAGGCTTGCATGCAAAAGGCAAATGAAATTAAAACGGTAGATAACCCTAATTGTGCAAAGATAAATAAACTGAAAAATAACACATGCACATGCTCACTCCTAGGGTTTGCCTCACTTGGATTGCCTTCGATAAACAGTCATGAAGTATAGGGAATTTTAGTGGCCGTCCTCCAGTCCCGAAAGATCAAAATGACCCATTCGAATGTTGCCTCGGAAAGATCTTTAGGACTTTAGGATAACTATTAAGGTTTCTTAACTGTTGCTTTTGTGACCGTACTTGTCCCTTCGATTGTCCCTTAAAACTCCAACGATGGGGTTACCTACTCCTTAATAGTAGGATAGCGCTATCTAAAGGAAGCGAGAACGAATATTCTTTTTCGAGTAGGTAGAAAATCTTAAGTACTTGCTCAAAATAACAAAAACTTTTTCACAGACACTTTCAAAACAGTTTTCAAAAATAACTTCGTCACACTCTTGAGGACAAATACAAGGGTTATCACGAAGTTAAACAAAAAACTTTTCAAAACACACATAAGAAATTTCAAAAATGAGCAAGTACCTAAGAGCCCGTGGAAAATCATGGATAGAAAGGATGCTAACACCTTCCCTTTCTATAATCTACCCTCCCGTACTCAGAAACATCTCGAAAAAGGTTTTTTCTGTTCTTTTTCCTTTTCCATTATTGGATGAAATAAAAGTCGGCGACGACTCTTGCTTACCGTGACATTTGCGAATACAAAACACAAACCAGTATAACAGTCGGTTCTGCCACCGTATCACATAAGGGTTTGACTAATACCTTCCAATTCCCTTGTGGAATATTCACCCCTACCCTTTTCGTCATAACGTCTATTATTGGCCTCCGCCCAACATGCGAAATGTTTTATCCAACAGAAAACAATGAGAATCCAATTTATTTCAATAAAGATTATGCTAGTTTTGGGAAATATGTGGAACATTACAAAGACAAACCCAGTGGCAAAGTATCTGAAACAGAGCATATTTCTTTTTGGTCATTGTGGTTGTCGAGATGCATCTTCTGCTGTAGATATTTAAAGGTAGCCAAGATATTCATTGCTCTAGCCAATCAACTACATGAGGGGCAAGATATCTTCTTGAGTCAGTTAATTCTGGGTTCTCTCTATGAATCACTAAGAGAGGGTGTGTTAAGTATCAACACATTGAAACCTAACACTAACTACTTACTCACTGGATCTTTATGGCTGCTCCAACTTTGGATAAATGACACATTCGAACATGTTTTGGTCGTCGAAAAACCTGATGATAATTACGACACTATCAAGCACATAGACATCGAAGGCACCTGCCTAGATTTGATGACTCTAAATGACTAGACTTTTTTGTTGTAAGCATCTTTTACAAAATACTTCTTAATGTTCATGAAACACTATAAGTTTTTCCCAACTATGGCTCCCTTTGCCAAATGAAGCCATGAACCTGAGTGGTTCACCAAAGATTTCCCTCCGTTTAACCCCGACCAAGATGCTGGATCCAATGAGATTTGGGAAGCTTTCCTCACTACAAAACTCATCATAAATAGACTCGGGGGTCCCAAAGACGGCATGAAGATACTCTGTTACCAACCTAATTTGGTGTCTCGCCAATTTAGACTTTACCAGATTCTGCCTAGGTGCTTTTTTGATCAAAAGTGACATTTTCCTTTGGTCGAATACTTTCTCTAAAGATGAGTGTGATGATCACCTAGAGCGTCATTTTATCGACCATCTTAGCCTCATTAATTTCTCTTTCCAACTGTGTTTCTACTACACAAAGGAATTTGACACTTGGTGGAAAGGATACCACGATAAAGAATTCAACCCAGTCCAACGCTACCTTAACGTCTAACATATGCCTTCTCCTTTATGCAGACGAAGTTCTAAAATGGTAGAGAGCAACACATAAAAGAAATCCAAGATTTCCAACAGTACTTTGAAGTTATGCATGATCCCACTTGTCTTAGACAAAAATTTTACGATTCCGCTGTCACTTTGAAAGAGAAATTTATGAAGAAACTATCTGATTTAAAAATTCCTTCTTATGTTAAAGAAAAGGACAAGTATGAGTTTACCTTAAAATTTCACCCACCTAAATCCCCACCTTTGCCAAGCTCTGATATGGCTCTGGCATTTCAAACTTTGTTTTTACGATGGCTCATTTGTGGGTCTTTCCTAGAGGTGATTGAAAATGAATGTTTAAAATTGGTTTGTCGAGTGGTCCCAATTAAGCATGATGTATACAGCTTCAAAGGGCATCTTCATGTCGATATAGAACATGTCAAAGTATTATCTCCAATACATGATGGTATGGAAAGTGGAAAGATCCTTGAAACTTACTCATAATTTTTTTGCTGAATTTAGTATTTAATTTGTTAGTATAAATTTTCTAGCAGTTGAACATAGAAAGTGAACCAGAGACGCCACTAGTGATGTTGTTGCTATTGCACATAAAAGGGCTAAAGGGGAAGCCTCAACGCACCAAACTCAGGTTTGATTTCTCCTATGCAACTAACTTCATTTCTCCTTATATATGGCATATATATCTTTTTATCTGGTAGATTTTAGGTACAAATATCTCCGACAAATACTTTTGTTAAGAAATAAACATCTCTAATATTCTTGTATTTCATCCTTACAGAAAAATCTAAGTGAAAGCTTTGTCGAACACAAAAACGTATATCCTTGCGACCACAAGTTCCCCACAATTCACTATCAATTCTGACGAGGATGACGGTCAACCTTCAGAAATTCAAAGTGATCCATGTTCTTCAAATTCGAACGTATTCTCTTCAGACACCAACAGTGAAGAACCAGACTACACCCCTGGGAGCGAACACGTCGATCAAGAAGATGAAAATCCACCTTCGTCTCTTGTTGGCCACCACCAAGATGATGATGCTAAATTTACTCAAGGAAACGTGCCTTCCACTGAAAACCAAACTAGCAATGAAAGTTTTCCAGAATGCCACATCTCTCTTGATACTACTTCGATTGTTAAGCCTCTTTGTATCTGAAACTAAGTTGTATCAAGAAGAATTAACATCACTCAAGAAGACGAAACCCTTTGAGTACCTAAAGATTATGATGAGTACTAGAGGTACTTTGACTGACAAACACTCAAGCTCTTCAATATTTTTTGGTGGAGTTTCTTTTATCGAACCTCTCGAGGAAGTGCTTCGCATCTTAGAGACAAACTTCGCAGTGCAGATATTTTCGAAATGCTGGAGGCAAATTCCATGTCTTGTTATGGAATCAAAGACTTGCTGAAATTTTTTGACCTTCTTACTGCTCCTCCCACTATCCTTAGCTTCATGGTGGAATATACACCTTTTTCTTGAACATATCATTGTTGATATTGCTAGAAAGAATGACGCATTGATCAAGATGCAACCTAAATAGCAAGTTTGATCATAATAGTGGGATTTGGCCAACACGTTTATGGAAAAGGTCGAAGAACTAGAAAAGACCCTTGAACACAAAAAGCAAGAATTTGAGTCTTGTGCTGCAGACATCTTGAAGTGGAAGTAACAGATCAAAGAATTACAAACAAAAGTCAAAAAAGATGAAGGTCGTCAGGCTGAGATATGCACTACAAATCTACAAGCATTGGATGTTGAATCTATGATTGGGGTCCAACACTTTGAAAAGTTCAAGGACTTGGATGCAAAACTTGAAATTTTCACCTCCATTATCTCATTAGTTGATCATCGACTCAATGTTGCGAAGGAACAATATGAAAAGATCAAGGCCTCCTTTCCTTTTTAGACTTTTCACTATTGCCTTGCTTATCTGCTTTATCTTTAATTTATTTCCAGACAATTGTTTTGTAACTTTAAATATACCCCTGTGGCATTTCAACATCCAGGCCAAGTTATCTGGCCTTTTTAATTCTCAAGCAAAAGTTTTATTCTTCATTGATCTTTATTTCCTGCAGCATAGGTCGATATCATTTTAAATATTTACCATTGATTCGCAGGATTCGACCTTCAAGGGTCAAATATTTGACCTCATAAGCATTATTAGTAAATGTTTGTAAAATCCGAAAAAGTCCTTCCTAATTCGGGGACCATTTACCTAGGGTTTGATCCTTCTTGTCCATAGGCAAGATGAATTTCCAAACTAAGTCCCATGAGATAAAGGTTTTTGATTTCACCTTTTTAATATACGCTTTGGCCACTTGCTCCTTCTGTCAAATTAAAACATCTAAAGAAGCCAATCTTTCTTCGTCTAAGCCAACTAACTCGTCGAACATCATCCTCCAATAACATTCGGTGGGAATTTCAGTCTGCCCTTGAATCCTAATTGACTGTAAATGTATCTCCAAAGGAATTTTTGCATTGTGCCCATATGTCAGTCTAAAAGGCGTGGCGTTAGTCGACTCTTTAGGAGAATTTCAACGTGCCCAAAGTACTTGGCTTAATGTTTGCCCATTTTTTGGGTTTTTACCAATATGTTTTTCAATCAATCTGATTATAATTTTATTAGTGGCTTCGAATTGGCCATTATCCTGGGCATAATAAGGTGTTGAGATTAACAACTTGAACCCTATTTTTGCATCAACTCTACCATTTTTGTCTCGTGAAGACTGTTCCTTGGTCAGTAGTGATAGTCTCAGGTATTCCAAACTTATGTATAATATGATTATGAATAAACCCTATCACTTCTTCTTGGCCAACATTAGGTAAATCAGTCGTTTCTATCCACTTGGTGAAGTAATCGATACCAACCAATATGCATCCATCTCTTTTTGACAATTAAGGCTTAATTACGCCTATTATATCCAATGCCCATTGTAATGCCCTAGACTACTTTCAAGATTACAGACTGACCCCACAAACCAACACGAGTCTTTTCAGCATGATTTGACCTCACTCACACGCTTTCTGAGAATTGCTCCAAGTCAAGCACATTTAACTGTGGAGTTCTTATGGAACGGACTATTGAAAAGAAGATGCATCTTGTTTTCGGTAGCCTAACTGATAAGAACTCCATAGTTAAACATGCTTGACTCAGAGTAGTATTGGGATGGGTGACCTTCTGGGAAGTTTCCTGGAAAGCAAGTGAGTGAGGAAAAATCACGCTAAAAGACCCGTGTTAGTTTGTGGAGTCAGTTGATAATCTCGAAGGCGGTCTGGGGCGTTACAAATGGTATCAGAGCTAGACCTCTCCCAGACCAATTTGGTTCGGGGGACGAACCATGCATAAATTGGTGGGTATGTAACATCCAAGGTTAAAGAGGGCAGAGGGTGGTTACACCACATGTAACACTCGAGGCCGAAAGGGGCGAGGAGTGGTCGCCACATCAGAATGAGAGAGATCCTAAGACTGTACAGGGAAGGGACTCCATGGTTGAATGAAGGCTTATACGAATTGATTGGTACTACATATACCAATAACATACATCTTCTTTTCGGTAGCCCGATAGATAAGAACTCCACTGTTAAGCGTGCTTGGCTTAGAGTAGTATTTTGATGTGTGACCTTCTGGGAAGTTTCCCGAAAAGCATGTGAGTAGGGATAAATTATGCTGAAAAGACCCGTGTTGGTTTGTGGGATCAGTCGATAATTCTAAAAGCAACATGAGGCGTTACATCTACCACAGTCTAAAGAAATCGTTGGAAAAATCGAAGCCATTTGTAGAAGCTTCATCTGGACAGGAAAATGTGAGATAAGCAGAAATCTCATATAGTATGACACAAGGTTTGCAGGCCAAAGCATCAAGGGAGCTTAAACATCATTGATTTGGGGATATGGAATCAAACCCATTTATCTAATATGTTGTGGAACATTAATGAAAATAATAAGAATCTTTGGGTTAAGTGGGTGCACCCTTATTACCTTAAGAATGATAATCCGATGAATATTAATGAAAATAAGAACTGTTCATGGGTGTTGAACAAAATCTTGCAGGTACAAAATAAATTGCAAAATAACACGGTTTGAGGGAAATTGAAACAACGAGATAAGTTCAATATGAAAAATATGTACATGTCCTTTAAGGAGGATGGGCAAGATGTCGATTGGAAAAGCCTGTTTGTTGGTAATCTGGCCAGGCCTAGAGCACAGTTTGTGTTTTGAATGACTTGCCACTCACGATTGGAAACTCGTGATATAATTCAGTAGTATGAGATCAATGTGGAGAAGAAGTGTTGTTTCTGTAAGCATGATGAAACTCTCCAGCACCTGTTCTTTGGCTGTGACACAATGAAGACCATTTGGAAGAGTGTACTCGATTGGATCCAAGTCAAGCATGAACCAAACGAGTGGAATAAAGAGCTGAAGTGGTTAATCAAAAAGGGTAAAAGTAACAGCTGGAAGTTTTTGATGCTCAAACTAGCAGCCACAAAAACCATACACAGTGACTGGAAGTATAGAAATGTGATGATATTTCAAAATGATGTAAATGATAGAAACATAAAGGAATATATAATTGATAGTATAATATATAGAGGGTGGAGTAACATTAAGATAGGAAGCATCTTGATAAAAGGATGATGATGTAATCTCCTTTTGTTTCCTTTATATTTTTGTCGCGTTTGTTGTCTAGAGGGTTGAATCCTATTTGATCGCCGTGTATTATTATTCCTTTTTAAATTAATAAAAAATTTCTTTTGATTCAACAAAATATATTATTATTATTATTATTATTATTATTATTATTATAAATGTTATTTCAATTTTTTGTTGATAAGTATTTTTTTGGAATTTTAGAAAAAAAAGTTGGTCGAATATTTTATTTTGTATAAATAATATTAGTTTAATATTATACATACTATAATCAAGTAAAAAATTCAATTCATATTGCAATTTTTTTTTAATTTAAAACATAAACTTACAATTATAAAAATAGTAAAATTGCAATATAAATTAAAACTCTAAATATCAAAAACGAAAAAAGTAGAAAGAAAGAGAAGGAGAGAGAGCGAGCGGTCAAATATTATCTTACATTTCTTACAAACAAAAATATAATTTTTGTTATTATTAACTTAAAAGTTATTATTATTATTATTATTATTATTATTATTATTATTATTATTATTATTATTATTATTATTATTATTATTATTATTATTATTATTATTATTATTATTATTATTATTATTATTATTATTATTATTATTATTATTATTATTATTATTATTATTATTATTATTATTATTATTATTATTATTATTATTATTATTATTATTATTATTATTATTATTATTATTATTATTATTATTATTATTATTATTATTATTATTATTATTATTATTATTATTATTATTATTATTATTATTATTATTATTATTATTATTATTATTATTATTATTATTATTATTATTATTATTATTATTATTATTATTATTATTATTATTATTATTATTATTATTATTATTATTATTATTATTATTATTATTATTATTATTATTATTATTATTATTATTATTATTATTATTATTATTATTATTATTATTATTATTATTATTATTATTATTATTATTATTATTATTATTATTATTATTATTATTATTATTATTTCAGTTGTGTTTTGATAAGTATTTTCTTGGAATTTTTGAATAAAAAAATTGGTCTAATATTTTTTTTTTAAATTTTGTACAAATAATATTAGTTTAATATTATACATTTCATGACCAAGTAAAAAATTCAATTCATAATACAATTTTTTTAAATTTAAAACATAAACTTATAATTATAAAAGTAGTAAAATTATAATATAAATTAAAATTCTAAGGCTCTATTTGGTAAGACACATTTTTGAGTTTATAGCTTATAAGCTATATGACAATTTAGACCTGTTTGGTAACAATCTTTTCATCACAAGCTTATAACTTATTTTGGCAGTTTATAGCTTATTTTCCAGACGCTACTTTAAATAACATTTTAGTTTATAGCTTATAGTTTATTATTTTTTCTTCCTTTTTTATCCTTATTATTTTTACAAAAAACTACTTTTATCCTCTAAAATTTATTTTAATTTAAAATAAAATAGTTATATATTAAATATTTTTCATATCATTTTATATTTATAAGTTAGTTGAATCGCTAAGTTTACTAAACACTTCAATTAACTTATCAACTATCAATCTCAACCATCAACTATAAGGTATAAGCTATCACTTATCTGCCATCAACTATAATCTATAAACTCTCAGCTAGCTTATCAGTCAACTGCTATTTTATCAAACAAATCTTAAATATCAAAAATGTAAAAAGTAGAAAGAAAGATAAGGAGAGAAAGCGTTTTAAAGAGATTTGTATTTAATATTAAAAAAGGAAAAAATTAATTAAATAGAACAAAATAAAATTTAAACGAATAAACCTAAACCTTTAAATTATAAAAATGAAGGACTACGATTAGGTGTCAATATATATATATATATATATATATATATATTGATCGTACGTGACCAGAATGAACTGTCACAACTTACTTCGAGCAGAATTTGAGAGTGAGGTAGGGGTACCTGCAAGACACTCGGGTGTCAAAATGAGATACAGAATGAGCTAACAAGCAAGAGTGAGTAAGAGATGTTCAATACCTAACCCTCTTGAAAGAGAGGGTATTTATAGCCCCTAGCGCTGGGCTAAAGTATTCTTATTGGGCTGGTCAAGCAGGCCTAACATGGAGACTGCCAGGTCCTAGTGAGTAGTGGGGACCTGCACGTGGTTCCCCACCTGGATGACTTCCTCCACGAGATCAGGAGGATATGTATGCGGTCTTTCCGGGACCACGAAGACTCTGATATTCAGAGACGTTGATAGTCAGCCCAACAAGGAGGATGCTCGTGAGGTGCTTCTACTCGCTGTGGATGCTCCCCGCCAGACGCGAGGTCATGCAAGGGGATTAGTCTTGGTCGGGAAGGGGATCAAAGGGTGACCTCGAGGTCCTCATAACCGATGATGATCTTCCTATGACTAAATGGGTTCATCCCCGTGCAGTGAGGTTGCCTCCTCGCAGGGAGTGGAAGTTACTGTCTGACGCAGTCGAGGGCATAATTGGTCAGTATGTCTTGACCGACATAATTGGGTTGGGCCTCACATGGAGTTGGGCCAAGGGCAGGCCCATTCCAAAATAGGAGCCCCCCAAGTCGTTGCTCCCGATGAAAGAGTTATGACTTAAGTCTAGCTTTTTCTTTCACGAGGTGCACTAATCGACGAGGATCTTTCATTGTGTTGACAAAGAAAGTCGTCGGTACATGGGTTTACCTGAGCAGCATTCAGAATGGATTCGAGATGGGACCATTTTAGTCGCGTAGAGGGGAAAGCCCGCAGGGTGTAGGCACGTGGCGCGACCTTTGGGATTGTAATGATGGCCTAAGGAGTATGGGTCGTTATTAGCTGAACGCGTAGGTGTCGAGGAGAAAGGCGGTTGTTGAGCTGCCCAATGCGATGTTTCACATTCCACGTCAGCTCTATATATAGTGCCTCAAGGCCCATTATTTATGTTTACATTCTCGTGCTCTTCACTCTCCCTATCGCTAACGCCGTGCCGTTTCCTTCCGCCGCCACAAAATCCTCCACGTGTTCTTCTTGTACCTTCGTTGTTCTTCATCTACTCTTGTCTAAGTAAGTATTTTTCTCGATACCCTTTGTTTAGATTGGCTTTGATGATTTTTTATTTATAGAATTTCACGACTGGGGGGTTCTGCTCAGGGAATTCATGTATTTATATGTACTATTCGTGATTGAGCCCGTCATATTCATCTTTTCCCCGACACTTAGTACTTAGAAGGGGGGGGGGGGGTTGAATAAGTTTCTCTTTTTCTTTTGATTAAAAGGAACAACAATAAAGGAAAGACAAGGTTATTTTTATCCTAGTTCGTTTAAACTCAAACTACTCCAGTCCATCCGCCAAGGTGATTTCGCCTTTCTCAACAAGGACTTAATCCACTATAATCAACTGATTACAATCACACAACAACTGTTGTGACTAATAATGCACAAGTAACCTTACAAATGACTAACACCACTAAGACTCAAACTAGTCCTAGTCTTCTTGAGAATTCTGACCAACCTTGGTCTCTCAAGGAACAATTACAAGATATAAAATCTTTACAGATAGTGAAACAAAGTTTGCTTCTAAGAAAGCTATATCACAACTGTGATTTTTCACTAAGAATATTTTAGCACAAAGTGTATGAATAATGAATTTGTGAGCCCAAAATATTTCATGTAGCTTTTGCTTCTTTTGAATTTGTTCAGTTCTATTCAGAACTTCAGATGTTCAATCTTTCAGTATGAGTTGTTTTGCGTTTTAGCGTTAGTTGGATAGCAATTAATGTTCTTCTATATATAGCATGAGAAAACATGACCGTTTTTGCCTTCAAATGGAGAGTATTAAATGCTTGCGTGTTTCCTTGCACTTATTCCATTTTCCAATGCACTAGCATAGACACTTGAGTGCATGTAGTCGTCTTTGCATTAAATGAGAAAACGACACTATGTAAGAACATGTCTCCTGAAGCTTGACAAGACTTGTTAGCTTCTATATTCATTCAGAACTTGGCTTTACGTCTTGAATTCATAACATGCTTGCATATCTTCTAAACAAAGCTTTGCTTGCTAAGTACTTCTGATCAGCGCTTGCTTTCACATATCTTCTGAAACTTGCTTTCAAATATCTTCTGAACAGCACTTGCTTTCTAAGATCTTCTGAACAACACTTGCTTTCTAAGATCTTCTGAACATCACCTGCTTTCTAAGATCTTCTGAACAGCACCTGCTTTCTAAGATCTTCTGAACAACACTTGCTTTCTAAGATACTTCTGAACATCACTTGCTTCCTAAGATACTTCATAAAAACGAATCGGGACGTCACAAATTCTTCTAAAAAATTCATTGCATTCATCATGGATATATAACACTTTTAATAAAACATCGGATGAACCATCAATATAGCATCTTTAATAAAATAATTCAACAACTACGTAGCGGAATTCTTCAATATCTTTAAAATAAACAGCAACTTCGAAACATCTCATATTTAGTAAATAAACAATTTAAAGTTCAACAACTAAAAATCAGCAATCAAAAATCAGCAAACGTTCATCCCCCCGAGTGTTATATATCAGAGCAATGACACCGACTCGATCTATTGAAGGTATACAACCTTCACTCTCGATTACCTGCACGTTACCAACATAGGGGCAACATTCAAACAGAAGGGGTGAGATATCTAACAATATAATAAAGCGCATGATAATTAATATATTAAATTAGATCAAATAATATCACCACTTATCATCTCATAATCAACAATAATTACAACATATATACTCATTCATCAACATCAGATACATCTCATTATTCATTCATATAATGCGACTCAAAACTATGCAAATGCATGTGGTACCATTGGAGCTGAACTCCCATCTCAAAAATCTAATCTGCCAATTAATAGAGGCATCAACAAGGCATAGCCTTCATCTCAAAATTTGCCAATCCAGGCCATCTCAACGAGCATAAGCTCCATCTAAAAAATGAAATGTATACCATGAATGTAATGTCAACATCTCAATCATCTCAAAACACAACATCTCATAAACATCTCAGAACAACAACATCTCATAAACATCTTAAAACATCTCGATTAAAACATCTCATAAACATCTCAGAACAACAACATCTCAATCATCTCAAAATAACAACATCTCATAAACATCTCAAAACATCTCAATCACAACATCTCATAAACATCTCAAAACAACAACATCTCAATCATCTCAAAATAACAACATCTCATAAACATCTCAATCACAGTATCTCATAAACATCTCAATTACAGCATCTCATAAACATCTCAAAACATCTAATCTTCCAATTAATAGAGGCATCAACAAGGCATAGCCTTCATCTCAAAATTATTAAACATCATTTATTTATCAAACGTCATTTGTTCATTACAACTATCAAACACAACTTTAATAACCACATCTTACTAATAACTCAGTTGTATATTCATACTACAGTAATCCATACTGTTATTCTGCTACTGTACATCATTATTGTCACTAAATCCTACTGTCATAATTCTAACATCAGCCTCTAAATCTCAAAATTCATCATTCTGTCCAAAATCCAACATAACGGTCATCTACGGGAATTAATCCTAAATCCTAAATTAGTTACTAGGATTACACTTCTTTTTCATCATTTAAATCATCTAGAATAAATTTCATCGCGTTAGCTAATCAACGCTTCGAACGACATCTCAAACAGCATCTTACAACTCAAGTTACAACAATTCCAAACTGATTCTGCCAAAATTATTCAGTATGCATCGACACAAAACACTATGCATCGACACATCCTGCTTCATATGCATACTATGAGTCGACACATCCTCCTTTGGATCGACTCATTCTGGCTTTCAATACAGCATGTATCGACACATGCACTCTTCGTGTCGACTCATCCTGAGTCTTATACTCATCATGCATCAACACATCCTCTCTTTGCATCGACTCATCCTGAGTCTTATACTTAACATGCATCGACGCAAGCCCTACATGCATCGACTCATCCTGAGTCTAAAAGCCTCCTTATTACTTCCTCTCACACAATATAGGCCCATATTAAATAATATTAGCTTCTAACATTATTTCACATAATAATATAATACCTCAAATATATTATTATTTCTCCACTTAATAAAATAAATCTAATTTAATAACACTTCTTCACAATTATTCCAAAAATAATTTAATTAAATAATTAATTAAATTACAGGCGTTACAACTTTCTCCCACTTAGAATATTTTCATCCTAAAAAATTTACCTCAATCAAACAATTCAGGATAGGAGTCTCGCATCTTGCTCTCCAATTCCCAAGTCATGCTTTCTCCTGCAGCTCCTAGCCAAACCACTTTAACCAATGCAATCTCTTTGCCCCTCAGAGTCTTCATTTCACGATCTGTGATTCATACAGGCATCGTCTCCACCGTAAGATTATCCCGTACTTGCACATCGTTCATATGAATCACATGAGATGGATCTGAAATATACTTCCGAAGTTGCGACACATGAAACACATCATGCAAATTCGAAAGATTAGGCGGTAAAGCCACTCTATAAGCAACATTCCCCACTCTCTCTGAAATCTGATATGGTCCAATAAAATGAGAAGTGAGCTTCTTAGACTTCAATGCTCGCTCAACACCAGTCACAGGTGTAACTCTCAAAAACACATGATCACTAGCTTGAAATTCTAAATCTTTCCTTCGCTTGTCATGATAACTCTTCTGCCTACTTTGTGAAGCTTTCACCTTTTCTCGAATCAACTTCACCTTCTCAGTAGTCTCACGAACAAGTTCAGGTCCAAGTACAACACTCTCACCAGATTCATGCCAATATAACGGAGTTCTACATCTCTGACCATACAACGCTTCAAAAGGTGCCATCCCAATACTAGAATGGTAACTATTATTATACGTGAACTCTATCAAAAGAAGATAAGTATCCCACGAACCTCCCTGCTCAAGAACACATGCCCTCAACAAGTCTTCTAACGATTGAATCGTCCGTTCAGTCTGACCATCTGTCTGAGGATGATACGCTGAACTCAACCTCAACTTAGAACCCAACGCTTCTTGCAAACTCTTCCAAAAATCAGAAGTAAATCTTGGATCTCTATCTGACACAATGCACAGAGGAACACCGTGCAGTTTCACAATCACACTAACATAAATCTCAGCAAACTTTGACACTGGAAAACTGATGTTAATAGGAATAAAATGAGCTGACTTCGTAAGCCTATCAACAATCACCCAAATCGAATCATGTCCTCTCGAAGTATTAGGCAAACCCGTCACAAAGTCCATTGAAATGCCATCCCATTTCCATTCAGGAACTTCCAACGGTTGCATCAACCCTACGGGCTTTTGATGTTCAACTTTCGACTTCTGACAAGTCAAACATGCATACACAAATCGAGCCACATCACTCTTCATCCCAGGCCACCAAAACAAACCTTTCAAATCTTGATACATCTTTGTAGCTCCTGGATGAATACTCAACTTACTTCTATGACTCTCTTCAAGTATCACTTTCTTCATCTCAGCATCATCAGGAATACAAATCCGGTCACGAAATCTCAACACACCTTGCTCATCTAGCTTAAAATCATTATTCTCAGATTGATCGATCCCAACCATCAAATCTACCAGTTTCACATCCAACTTCTGAGTTTCTCTGATACTGTCTAAAAATTCATTATTAATCTTCAACATACCCAACATAACACTCTGCGGAGTAACCTCGCAAACTAAACTCTTATCTCTGAACTGTTCAATCAATTCCAACTCTTTGATCATCATTGCTGACATATGTAAAGTCTTTCGACTCAACGCATCAGCTACCACATTCGCCTTTCCTGGATGATAACTCAAACCGAAATCATAATCCTTTAATAATTCCAACCATCTTCGTTGCCTCATATTCAACTCCTTCTGATCAAACAAATACTTTAAGCTCTTATGGTCACTAAACACTTCAAATCTAGAACCATAAAGATAATGCCTCCAAATCTTCAACACAAAAACAACTGCAGCAAGTTCTAAATCATGCGTAGGATAGTTCTTCTCATGAGTCCTCAACTGCCTCGATGCATAACCAACTACCTTACCATTCTGCATAAGCACACCTCTTAAACCCATCTTAGAAGCATCACAATACACCACAAAAGACTCTCCTGGATTAGGCAACGTCAAAATCGGAGCCGACGTCAACCTCTTCTTCAATTCCGTAAAACTTTCTTCGCACTAAACATCCCATACAAATGCTCTACCTTTACAAGTTAACTTAGTCAACGGAAGTGACAACTTAGAAAACCCTTCGATAAACCTTCTATAATAACCAGCTAATCCCAAGAAGCTTCTAATCTCAGTAGCTGACTTTGGAGTTTCCCATTGCAACACAGCATCAACCTTCGACGGATCTACAACAATGCCACTACCTGAAATCACATGACCAAGAAAACTAACCTCTTTTAACCAAAATTCACACTTGGACAACTTTGCATACAACTTCTTCTCTTTCAGAATCTGCAATACTATTCTTAAATGTTCAGCATGCTCTTCTTATGACTTAGAGTAAATCAAAATATCATCGATGAACACAACTACAAACCGATCCAAATAAGTATGGAAGATACGATTCATATATTCCATGAATAATCCCGGCGCATTAGTAACACCGAAAGGCATCACCGAATACTCGTAATGTCCATAACACGTTCTGAAAGCCGTCTTCTGAATATCTTCATCCTTCACTTTAATCTAATGGTAACCCGACCTCAAATCAATCTTGCTAAACACACGGGAATCCACAAATTGGTCCATCAAGTCATCTATTCTTGGAAGCGGATACTTGTTCTTAATCTTCACCTTGTTCAACTGTCTATAATCAACACAAAGCCTCATGCTTCCATATTTCTTCTTCACTAACAACACTGGAGCTCCCCCACGGAGATACACTTGATCTTACAAACCTCTTCTCAAGTAACTCTTCCAATTGCTTCTTCAACTCAGACAACTCAGACGCATACATCTTGTATGGTGCCATAGACACAGGTCTGGTACCAGGTACAAGATCAATTGCAAATTCAACTTCCCTCTCTGGCGGCACATCAAGAATATCATCAGGGAAAACTTCAGGAAATTCACATACCACCGGCAATTCCTCAATTATAGCTTGAGTCTCTACAGATAGCGACGCCATCAACGAAAACATTTGTGCTTCCTCTTGTATCAACTTTCTCAACTGTCTAGCAGACAACAAACCATCTTCCTCTTCTTCAGGAGTAGAAAACTTCACTGACTTGTCATAACAGTTAATATGAACACAATTATGCTCTAACCAGTTCATACCAAGAATCATATCCGACCCTCTTAACGGAAAACAAATCAAATCAACAACAAAGTCTCTGTCAAAGATCGACAAGGGACACTTAGCAAACACAAAATAAGTAGTCACCAATCCCTTGGCTGGAGTATCGACGACCATTTCTCTATTAAAAGAAGACAACACAAGACCCAATCTTTCAACACAATCAGCAGCAATAAAACAGTGCGTATCACCAGTATCAATAATAGTAATTAAAGGAGTACTATTAAAGAAACATGTACCTCTAATAAGTCTGTCCTCGGAAGCTGTATGATCCTCCACCAAAGCAAACACTTTACCACTAGACTGAGCCTTCTTCGGTTTCGGACACTGGCTACCAATGTGTCCTTCTTCTTTACAATTGAAACAAACCACATTTTTGTGCTCGCACTCAGATACAAATGTCCGTTCTTACCACAACGGTGACATCTCTTCACTTCAGCAGTGCACACATTACTCTTGTGTCCAGGTTTCCCACACTTAAAACAAATCACACCAGCATGAGCATCTCCCCCACTAGTCCTCTGACCATGAGCAACTCTCTGCTTACCCTTACCAGCTGGGGCATCATAGGGTTTAACACGACTCTGTGGGTCCTTACCCCTCTTCTCACTGATAATCTTGTAATGAGCATTATTATCTTCCTCAAAAATCCTGCAGCTATCAACCAGATCAGCAAAGACACGAATCTTCTGGTATCCAACTGCCTTCTTAATTTCCAGGCGTAACCCATTCTCAAACTTAATACACTTCGAAAAATCAGCATTTTCCTCAGCGTAATATGGATAAAACTTATCCAATTCAGTAAACTTGGCAGCATACTCAACAACTGACAGATTCCCTTGCTTCAGCTCAAGGAACTCAATTTCCTTCTTTCCACGGACATCTTCAGGAAAATACTTTCTCAAAAACTCCCTACGGAACACAGCCCAAGTGACATTCTCACCTGCAGCTTCCAACTTCTAACAAGTCTCTAGCCACCAGTCATCAGCCTCGACTGCTAGCATATGAGTCCCATAACGAACCTTCTGTGCTGGAGTGTAATCCATCACGCGAAAGATCCTCTCAATCTCTTTCAACCATTCCAATGCTCCGCCAGGATCATATTTTCCCTTGAACGTAGGTGGATTCTCTCTCTGGAAAGTCGCCAAGCTACGAGATCCAGCATTCCCGTAAGCATTCGGCTGATTTTTCATCGCATGAGCCATTGCTTCTAGAGTAGCATCATTCCTTCCAGCCATCTCAACTTATCACTACAACACAAACAACTGTTAGAACTCAAAATAACAATACTCGATTGTTAGACAACTACGACTCGACGACAAGGTCAGACCAACCTTTTGCTCTGATACCAACTTTGTAACACCCTAATTCTATCCCAAGCAAATTATGCAAAATAAATCAGAGTTATAAAATTCCTTTCATGCAAACGAATCGGGACGTCACAAATTCTTGTAACAAATTCATTGCATTCATCAGGGATATATAACACTTTTAATAAAACATCAGATGAACTATCAATATAGCATCTTTAATAAAATAATTCAACAACTACGCAACGGAATTCTTCAATAACATCTTTAAAATAAACAGCAACTTCGAAACATCTCGTATTTAGTAAATAAACAATTTAAAGTTCAACAACTAAAAATCAGCAATCAAAAATCAGCAAACGTTCATCCCCCCGAGTGTTACATATCAGAGCAATGACACGACTCGATCTATTGAAGGTATACAACCTTCACTCTCGATTACCTGCACGTTACCAACATAGGGGAAACATTCAAACATAAGGGGTGAGATATCTAACAATATAATAAAGCGCATGATAATTAATATATTAAATTAGATAAAATAATATCACCACTTCTCATCTCATAATCAACAACAATTACAGCATATATACTCATTCATCAACATCAGATACATCTCATTATTCATTCATATAATGCGACTCAAAACTATGCAAATGCATGTGGTACCATTGGAGCAGAACTCCCATCTCAAAAATCTAATCTGCCAATTAATAGAGGCATCAACAAGGCATAGCCTTCATCTCAAAACTTTCCAATCCAGGCCATCTTAACGAGCATAAGCTCCATCTCAAAAATGCAATGTATGCCATGAATGTAATGTCAACATCTCAATTATCTCAAAACATAACATCTCATAAACATCTCAGAACAACAACATCTCATAAACATCTTAAAACATCTCGATTACAGCATCTCATAAACATCTCAGAACAACAATATCTCAATCATCTCAAAATAACAACATCTCATAAACATCTCAAAACATCTCAATCACAGCATCTCATAAACATCTCAAAACAACATCTGAATCATCTCAAAATAACAACATCTCATAAACATTCAAAACATCTCAATCACAGCATCTCATAAACATATCAATTACAGCATCTCATAAACATCTCAAAACATCTAATCTGCCAATTAATAGAGGCATCAACAAGGCATAGCCTTCATCTCAAAATTATTAAACATCATTTATTTATCAAACGTCATTTGTTCATCACAACTATCAAACACAACTTTAATAACCACATCTTACTAATAACTCAGCTGTATATTCATACTACAGTAATCTATACTGTTATTCTGCTACTGTACATCATTATTGTCACTAAATCCTACTGTCATAATTCTAACAGCAGCCTCTAACATCTCAAAATTCATCATTCTATCCAAAATCCAGCATAACGGTCATCTACGGGAATTAATCCTAAATCCTAAATTAGTTACTAGGATTACACTTCTTTTTCATCATTTAAATCATCTAGAATAAAGTTCATCGCGTTAGCTAATCAACGCTTCGAACGACATCTCAAACAACATCTTACAACTCAAGTTACACCAATTCCAAACTGATTCTGCCAAAATTATTCAGTATGCATCGACACAAAACACTATGCATCGACACATCCTGCTTCATATGCACACTATGAGTCGACACATCCTCCTTTGGATCGACTCATTCTGGCTTTCAATACAGCATGTATCGACACATGCACTCTTCGTGTTGACTCATCCTGAGTCTTATACTCATCATGCATCGACACATCCTCTCTTCGCATTGACTCATCCTGAGTCTTATACTTAACATGCATCAACGCAAGCCCTGCATGCATCGACTCATCCTGAGTCTAACAACCTCCTTATTACTTCCTCTCACACAATATAGGCCCACATTAAATAATATTAGCTTCTAACATTATTTCACATAATAATATAATACCTCAAATATATTATTATTTCTCCACTTAATAAAATAAATCCAATTTAATAACACTTCTTCACAATTATTCCAAAAATAATTTAATTAAATAATTAATTAAATTACGGGCGTTACACCTACTTTCTAAGATCTTCTGAACAACACTTGCTTTCTAAGATACTTCTGAACAACACTTGCTTCCTAAGATACTTCTGAAACAGCTTACACAGAAACTTGCTAAGCGTTAGAAGATGCAATTAAATAATTTTATCATCAGAGTCAGCATCAGTATCAACACTTGAGTTAAAGCAAATGGTTCTTTCATCAAAAGAATGTCTTTATTTACATTCAGCTCAGCACTTCAAGATGCTTCTGTCAGAACATTATCTGAAACAGTTAAATACATTCATCACAGTATCAAATATATAAAATATAATTTATTGTTATCATCAAAACTCTGAGATATGATCATAACTAATCTTGTTCTAACAATCCCCCCCTTTTTGATGATGACAAATATATATTCAGATATAGAAATAAATTTGAATAAGAGATAGGAATCTCCCCCTGAAATAAATATTTCTATTAAGAAAAACTTCCTGAGAATTTTTATCAGAGCTTTGGAATTTTTCTTCTGAGATTTCTTCATCTGGTTCTTTTGAGGATAATGTTCATTTGAAATAAACTTTCAGAGTTTAAATGATACCTGCACAGTTCTTAAAAGCATAGAAAGAAATCTTGTATTTTGTTAGAATGTTTGACTTAGTCCCATAACTGTTAATCACAGATTAGATCAAAATACTCATTTTCTCCCCCTTTTTGGCATAATCAAAAAGTATATAAAAAATAGTTAAAGAGATTAAAAGAAGTTATGTTACAACAAAATATTCAGAGGTTCAACAAAACAACAAACAAAAGACAAGAAACAAAAAGACACTAGGATTTCTTAGTAACAAGGGTCGTAAGCAGATTCTTGATCTCAGAGGTAGATTCTTCTTATTTCATCATCCAGTTTCTGATTTCTTGATTTGTCCGGTCTTGCTTATCCAAGCGCTCATGAATGACTTCATTCTCCCTCTTGAGCTCATTCAGAGTATCCATGATAAGTGAAGTAGGAGCAGAGGATGACGAAGCTTCAGTAGAAACAGCCTTTGGAGCAGCAACCGTTGAGTCAGAACGCACAAAGGTTGAAAGTAGAGTGCTCAGATCCATCACAAGAGTTGGAACAGGTTCCGGTGCTGCCTTTGTAGAAGGTTGATTCAACAGAAAAATTGCCAGAGGATTTGAATCTTCAGAGGATTCTTCAGATTCATCTTCTGAAATGTCCATTTCATCAGCTGGAGCATCAACAATAATCAGAGAAGACTTCTTGTTCCAGACATCAACAACTTCTGATTGAAAGGCATGTAGATGCTTGGAGAAGTTCTCAATCGCCTGAGAGTGACGAAAATCTTGCAGCTTCAGTGACTCAGCATCAAAAGTTCTTCTGAAAGATTCCCACAGAAGATCTGTTGCAGTTGGGTTCACACTTCTGGAGCTGTCTTCCTTCAGCAGATTAAACCATGCTTGAACTTTTGTTAAAAAATTCTGAAACAATATATTTACATCTGGCTGAACAGGTTTTGGGACAACCTTCTTGAAAGTTTTGTTTTTCAAGAATTGTAGAGATTCAAAGTCAACTACAGTTCTTAAAAAGTTAGCTTATTCATGATTTTCTGTATGTTCAGGAGTGGCTGAATGGTCACGTTGGTCAAAACGGTTAGGTGTTGCTGATTGATCATGAGGTTCAGATGATTCATGAGTTTCAGAAGGTTCAAAAGTTTCAGGTGGTTTATGAGTTTGGTGTTCTGGAATGTGAGGAGGTGAGAGTATAGGTGAGTTAGGTGTTGGAAGTTGTGGTGAAGTTGGTGGTGTGATGTCAGGTGAAATAATGATTGTATTTTCAGCAGTGGGAATGGGATTTTGTGTTTGTGTTCTGTTTAAGGCAAAAATGTTTTCAAAAGGTAGGTTGAATGGAGGCTTTAGAGTGGCCAGAGGTTCATTGATTACTGGTATTCTCCAAGAGCCAGCATCATACCATCCAGTAGGTCTAGGTGATAGTGGTATGGGAGGAGGTCTAGAAAGGTTTTCAGCAGGTGTTTGAGAGGGTTCAGAGTGAGAGGGTTCTGTTTGGGTTTCAGAATAATCATCAGAGTCAAAGTCATTCAAGTCTGATAAAACTTGATTTCTTTGAGGATTTTCAACAATAGGATCAAAGGGTATGGTCAGGTCTATATTAACATCTATGTCTCCTAGGGTTTGGGGTTCAACAAATGTAGATATATTTTCAGAATCATAAACAAATACAGTTTTAGCTGATGTACCTGCTTTCTTCTTCTTCTTCTGAGGTGTGGCAGAAGGTCCTTCAACATCTTTCCTCTTCAAAGGTTGCTGAAGAACAACATCTAGAGTAGCTTCGTGTCTTCCTTGCAGCCAGGCAGAATCAATTGGCGTTCCAGTCTCTTTAAAATTTCAATGTAATGCAGGATGATGCATGGATGATCTCCTGAGTTGAATAGAGGGAAATCAGCAATTGGAATCCTCCTTCTCTTAACAGTTGCTGACACATACGGTGTTGGTTCTACCACCAGCTTTTCTATAATCTTCCTCTTCACTAAATTCTTTCCAGTCATAACCTTTCCACAAGTAGGGTCTAGCTCCCCCAGCAGATTAGCTTCATCTAGGTGAGCAATCAGACCATTCTCAGTCATAATGTCTGAAATTAATCTACCCATAGGAATCCAATTCCTTTTGGATTTGGGGTTTTTCATCCTTTCAGCTTCCCTAGTCTCTTTTACATGATTCTAAAGATGTTCAAACAGCAGATAAGGCAAATCAATTTTTACATTTGTTCCAAGGCAGAACAACAAGTATTGTTGATCAACATTAATGTAATCTGGAGAGTTGGTTTCCTTCCTATGGTGAATACACCCATGGATTATTCTTGCCCAAATCTTGTACTTATTTTCAAGTCCTTGACTTTAGAAGATCCTTGACCATTTGTGAAAATTTCTGAGTAGACCTTTGACATTTCCATTCTTCCACTTGGAATACCTGTTACTCCAAGTCCTTTAAAACCTAGCAACTTTCTGATTTGATTTTCAGTAATGGAGATTTCCTTACCCATTACGAAAGAGAGGATAACTTTAGGGGTTGCAATTGCATGTATCCAGAATTATTTCACAAGGTGTTGAAAAACTGGACCAACAAGATGGTCAAAAAAGTTTTCCCAACCTTGAAACTTAACAGCAGGAATCAGATCAAAACCATTTTCTCTTAGATTCTCAAAATCCACCATTAACTCACTTAACACTTCCAAGCTATCTACAGGAATGAGAGTTGTTCTCTCAGGAACGATGTATTGCTCAGAGTGGATGTTCTCAGAATGGTTAGAGGAGGAAGCCATTGGAGCTCTTAGAGTTGAGAGATGAAATATGGTTTTAGAGAAAAAACACAAAAACATTTGAGTTTTGGAAGAGACGGTAAAAAATGAAAAAGGGTTTTTCCAAAAGTATTTATATGAAAAAGTTTCAGAAATAGGTTTAGAAATAAAATTGAAAAAGAATTTTTAAATAATTTAAAACGAATCTCATCATTACAAGCATTTAATGATTTTGCAAAAAAATTAGGGGAAAAGTGAGATTAGCTAATCATAATAGTTACCTAGAATGGCGTCAGTAGCTTTTTCACGTGTGACCTTTCAGAAACACACCACGTGTTCATCTCCTGAAGGTTGCATGGGACAGTTGTTTGTTCTAATGAATTTCTGAACTATACTTAGAAATGAAACGTTAGAATATTTCAGAGCTTTTCATATAGCTTCTGATGTAACTTCTCTTCTAACTTCTGAAGAGTTGTTAATCAGAGCATTCATTTCAGAACATTCTGAAGTCAAACATAAAAGATAAATATTATTTTATTCAGGACATGATTCCATACAAATATTTTTCAAAATGAAATTAAATCTATCTTCTGAAAGGGGTTTGGTAAAAATGTCAGCCCATTGATGGTCTGTTTTTACAAAAAAATAAATTTAAAATTCCCTTCTAAATATAGTCCCTTATAAAATGATATTTAATTTCAATATATTTAGCTTTATAATGTAAAATTGGATTTTTAGAAAGACAAATAACATAAGTATTGTCACAGAAGATAGGAATCTTACTTTCATAAAGATTAAAATCTTCTAGCTGACTTTTCATTCAAATCATCTGAGAACTCATCTTTTTTGAGTGGGTTGTTCAGAGATTCTGAGATTGTCTAGAACATTGTCAAGAGGGTGATCTTCTGAGTCTTCTTTTGCTTCTGACTTTTCAGAGTTTGAAGGATGATCTTATTTACCTACAGAATTTATCAATTTTCTTTGGCTATTGCTGGCCAAGCTTATTATCAATCCTGACTTTGATTGATTCTTCAACAATCAGAGTTTCTGTGTTGTATATTCTATAGCCTTTTGAGCGTTCAGAATATCCAAGCAGAAAACATCTTTGTGCTTTAGAATCAAACTTGTTCAGAATAAAACAAGTATATTCAAAAAGATTGAAATATAAGATGTTTCTAGTGGCCTAGAGGAAGAATCAACAATTTATGATTTAAAAGAAAGTTCTGAAAACTTTCCTTTTAGACATGCTTTATTCAGAGCTTATGATGTTGTATTTCCATTCCTGTTTCCAATAGTTTCAGAGCCAGTAATCTTCTGTTTCTGATTACCTCTGAAACCTTAGAATCTTTTAGATTCCAGGCCTTGGAACATATGCTTTCTTTCCTCCATGAGTAGAGAGCATCCAGAGTCCAGGTGTTAGTACTTGAGTATCAACCTTGCTATTAAAAATATATGCAACATAGATGATTTTGTCTTTTGGTACCCATATCTTTTTGGGTCCTCTTGGGTTAGAGTATTTAAAGATCTGTTTGAACTTTGGTTTAGCATAAGAGTTTCTAGAGTGAGATGTATATTTAATATGATGTGTGTGCCTAGTGGTGAGGTGAGAATAGAGAGGAGTACGTTTGATAACCAGATCCTTAACTTTCTTAGGCTGAGTTACTTTCCCTTTGTATCCTATACCTATTCTGTCTTTCTTGCTAACTCCATAGATCATTGAAGCCATTTTGCTTCTATCTATGTTTTTAGCTAGAAACTTCTGAAAGCTTTGATCATATTTCTTTATGATCTTATCAGCATTACTAGGATCTTCTGAGATTATTTCCTTCTGAGAGTTTTGTAGATCATTTTCTAGTTTTGAAATTTTTCTTTTAACTCAGATTTTTCTGATCTCAGACTCTTAGTGACTTCAGAGTCAGAAGCAATATCCTTTTTCAGATTCATGAATTTGACTTGAAGCTGCTGATATCTTTCTAAAATTTCACTCAGACTTTCCCCTAGTTCAGCTTTAGTGAAATTAACAGTGAAGTCAGGGAATACCTCTTTAGTGTCTGATTCTGATTCTGATTCAAAGGATTCTGAGACATCTGATAAGTTATTGGTTTGAGCTATATTTGCTTGTTCATCTTCTGATTCTGTTTCGTCTTCAGAAGATTCAGAATCATCCCATGTTTCCATAAGACTTTTCTTCTTTTCTTTAACTAACTTCCCTTTATGTTTCTCCTTCTGAAGCCTTAGACACTCACTTTTGTAGTGACCTTGTTTATTGCATTCATAGCAGGTAATGATTCTGTTACTTGATATTCTGTGTCCAGAGGATTGTTTAGAGTCATTTCCTGTTCTTCTGGAGTTTCTGAAATTCTTCTGCTTGTGCTTCCACAACTAATTGATCCTTCTTGAGAGCAAGGATAGTTCATCTTCTTCTGAAGCAGATTCTTCAGAGTTTTCTTCTTTACCCTGAAAAGCTTTAGTTTCATATTTTATAATAGATTTAAGGGCAATGGACTTACCTTTCTCTTGAGGCTCGTGCTCATCAAGTTCTATCTCATGACTTCTAAGAGCACTGATGAGTTCTTCAAGAGACACGTTGTTCAGATCTTTTGAAACTTTGAAAGCAGTGACCATAGGTGTCCATCTTCTGGATAAGCTTCTGATGATCTTCTTAACGTGATCTGCCTTAGAATATCCTTGTTCAGAACTCTCAAGCCAGCAATCAGAGTTTGGAACCTTGAGAACATATCTTCTATAGATTCACTTTCCTTCATTTTGAAGGCTTCATACTTCTGGACGAGAGCCAGAGCTTTGGACTCCTTCACTTGAGCGTTTCCCTCATGAGTCATTTTAAGAGACTCAAACATATCATGTGCAATATCTCTATTTGTAATCTTTTCATATTCAACTTTAGAGATAGCATTTAGAAAAATATTTCTGGCTCTATGATGATTTTTGAAATCAGCTTTTTGCTTTCTATCCATATTTTTCCTGTCAATCATATTTCCTTCTGAGTCAGTAGGATGTTTGTAACCATCCAAGACTATATCCCATAAATCACAATAATGACCTAGAAAGAAACTTTCTAGTCTATCTTTCCAATAATCAAAATCTTCTCCATCAAATACAGGAGGTTTGTTGTAACTATTGTTGTTTTGCTCAACAGCCATTTGTGTTTTCTTCTGGATCTTTTCCTGACACGGTTAAGTGTTGAGCTCAGAGTCAAGCTCTGATACCAATTGAAGGTGGAGAAAACACTTAGAGGGGGGGGGGGGGGGTTGAATAAGTTTCTCTTTTTCTTTTGATTAAAAGGAACAACAATAAAGGAAAGACAAGGTTATTTTTATTCTGGTTCGTTTGAACTCAAACTACTCCAGTCCACCCGCCAAGGTGATTTCGCCTTTCTCAACAAGGACTTAATCCACTATAATCAACTGATTACAATCACACAACAACTGTTGTGACTAACAATGCACAAGTAACCTTACAAGTGACTAACACCACTAAGACTCAAACTAGTCCTAGTCTTCTTGAGAATTCTGACCAACCTTGATCTCTCAAGGAACAATTACAAGATATAAAATCTTTACAGATAGTGAAACAAAGTTTGCTTCTAAGAAAGCTATATGACAACTGTGATTTTTCACTAAGAATATTTTAGCACAAAGTGTATGAATAATGAATTTGTGACCCTAGAATCTTTCACGTAGCGTTTTCTTCTTTTGAATTTGTTCAGTTCTATTCAGAACTTCAGATGTTCAATCTTTCAGTATGGGCAGTTTTGTGTTTTAGCGTTAGTTGGCTAGAAATTAATGTTCTTCTATATATAGCATGAGAAAACATGACCGTTGTTGCCTTCAAATGGAGAGCATTAAATGTTTGCGTGTTTCCTTGCACTTATTCCATTTTCCAATGCACTAGCATAGAGACTTGAGTGCATGTAGCCGTCTTTGCATTAAATGAGCAAACGACACTATGTAAGAACATGTCTCCTGAAGCTTTACAAGACTTGTTAGCTTCTATATTCATTCAGAACTTGGCTTCACGTCTTGAATTCAGAACATGCTTGCATATCTTCTAAGCAAAGATTTGCTTGCTAAGTACTTTTGATCAGCGCTTGCTTTCACATATCTTCTGAAACTTGCTTTCAAATATCTTCTGAACATCACTTGCTTTCTAAGATCTTCTGAGCAACACTTGCTTTCTAAGATCTTCTGAACAACACCTGCTTTCTAAGATATTCTGAACAACACCTACTTTCTAAGATCTTCTGAACAACACTTGCTTTCTAAGATACTTCTGAACAACACTTGCTTCCTAAGATACTTCTGAAACAACTTACACAGAAACTTGCTAAGCATTAGAAGATGCAATTAAATAATTATATTACCAGAGTCAGCAACAACATCAACACTTGAGTTAAAGCAAATGGTTCTTTCATCAAAAGAACGTCTTTATTTATATTTAGCTCAGCACTTCAAGATGCTTCTGTCAGAACATTATCTAAAACAGTTAAATACGTTCATCAGAGTATCAAATATATAAAATATAATTTATTGTTATCATCAAAACTCTGAGATATGATCATAACTAATCTTGTTCCAACACTTAGATGAATTTACCCCGTAGTCTTCATATATCCCCGCAAAATTCATGAATTTTGCGCAAGAAATTTATGCAATCCCCAACAAATTCATGAGTTTGGTCGGTAAATTCATACTTTGCTCGTTGTATTCTTCCCGTGCTCGGGGTATTCATGAAAATAAGAATTCGTCGTTATAACCGCTGTGTGGTCTTATAAGACTGGCATGATTTTCGTGCCCTGATCGAGGGTCGAGTATTACCCCTTCTGCACGAGTGACTTCCAAATTGGTTTGGGCCCCACATAACCTTTTCACTTGCATCGTGGAAGGATGGATTTAGATTTGTTGTTAAATTTACCGGTTTCCTCTGCTTTACAGGTAAAATGGCTGACACTCCTGAATCGTCCGAGCACGTGGACACCGAAGAGACCAGTGTAGTCGAGGAGAGTGTCAACTTGGTTGACACGGTTGATGATCTTGCATTGGCTTGGGTCGAGGCGGAGCCTCGATGAATAGCCTTGATATACAGTCGTCGAACATGGCGGGGCGGGGTGGAGCCTCGGTGAATAGCCTCGATATACTTGGCTTACACTGTCGTCGAACATGGCGGCGATCAAGAAGGTCTCCAAAGGAACTTCGCGATCTTGTGACCAACGCCCAATGCTCGAATATGCTCGGAGTTTGCGATCTTCACCTTCCCTTCAATGATTTCCATATGGGGGTGCTCAATCACTTGAACTTAGCACCCTCTCAACTTAACCCCAATGCCATCGCCTTCACCCGGGCATCCGAGATTACTTGCCGGTTCTAGAGGATCATGGCGACCATTCCCCTGTTCTTCATGGTTTTTCATCTACAACAACAGTCTCGGGGTGGGAAACATAGTTGGGTCTCCCTCAAATAGTCAAAAAGGTTGTTCGGGATGTACATGGACTACATCCATGATTTTAAAGACAGATGGTATGTCGTGCAACCTACTTCTCAGGCTGCAGTGGATGCCGTGTTCGACCCGGCTCCCGTTGTGGATGACGCTGATGAACCGTGCTATCACTACTAAAAAAAAGGGAAAAGACAACGCTTTTTTAGCCTTTAACAGCGCTTTAAAGCGCTGCCTAAAGTAGCGCTGCTAAAAGAAAAGACAACGTTTTTTTTCAATGTAAAAGCACTGCCTTATGTCCACTTTAGACAGCGCTTTTTTGTATACCCCTTTAGCAACGCTTTGTAATTTTTTCCAGGTAGGATTTAGACAGCGCTTTCCTTTGAAAGCGCTGTCTATTCCCTCACTTTAGACAGCGCTTTCAGACTTTAGGCAGCGCTTTTTTTTAAAAAGTTTTTACAGCGCTTTTCTCCTAAAGCGCTGCCTATTGTTTACAATTTTTTTATAATAAATTATTTATTTTAATCAGAATTTTTATCATATTTGGTAGCTTCATTCCAATATTTGGTAGCTTCATTCCAATATTTTGATCCAGGTTTTCAGAATTATCTTTTATGCTCCATATTTGGTAGCTTCATTCCAATAAAGACAACAATAACAACAACGTTTATACATCTTTCTACAAGTTATGATACAAGTTAAAATTCTACAAGATATAGACAACAACATTTACAAAATTTATGATACAAGTTAAAATTCTACAAGTTAAAATGCCTAAACTATTCAAAATTGAATTTACATCTATACATCTTTCTATCTTTGAGAATTCTCATGAAACAACAACAACATGAATATCTTAGCTCTATCTTCTACACATGTACCTATAAACCTGAAAAAAAAACAAATGATCGAAATTCATAACATGATAATATTAACGTTGCACTTTATTCGAATTTAATTTATACTCAAAACTCGAAAGTTCTCATCAAAGGAAATAAGACAATATACCTTAGCTTATAAAATTCTCAACCCGATAATGAATTGACACCATTCCTCCATAATTTCATCCAATTTATCTTTTGAGTAATGTGCACAATTGAATTCCTCAAAGTACTACATATATAATAATATAACATAGTATGTGATTTAGTTAAAACAATATGTCATTTTATGAGAAACACAAAATATGAAAATAGTATGTAATTCATAAGTTAGAAATCCATACCGTGGATGGAATCTCTAATCGATCCAAAAGAATAGTTTCTTTCATAAACCTCAACATAAAATAGCCACAATCTATACCGTTACGCTGGCGAGGACACTACACATGGAAAGAAAATACGAATATATATCAGGATATACCCCTTAAATTGTTTTATCAAGTATCATCACTAAAGTAAGCAAAACTGAATATCTCTTTGTGAAAATATACCTCCACTCTGATCCATGTAACGTTGTTCGCTCTACTTTTTGGTACTTGAATAATTCGTTGGGAGCGAAAAGCAAGTAGAACGCTATAGAATCATAAACATAAACACAAATCCAGATATGTTAATCATAAACATAAACATAAACATAAACATAAACTTGAATATCTCTTTGGGAGCGAAACACTTACATGTCAATCATCTGTTTCAAATCTGGATATGTTGACCAATCATTGTATAACGAGTCCAGATAATACACAGTTTCTCTAATAGAATTAATCACAACCAATAACCAGTGTCCACTGTAAGATTAAACAATGGACAAAAATGGAAAATTATAATAGATCAAGTTAGGATGAAAATCTAACCCGTTGCCAGTATTATATGGAAAAAAGAATAACTTCTCGGTATCTTTACTGGCCACGAATAAACCTAGTACATATGATATGACATCATCTGGTCTTATCACAATCAACCCAGAATTGACAGTGTTGGGAGCTAAGAAGCCAAATCTTACTTCTAATCCACGCGGGTGCACAATGTTGTCATACATAAACCTTAAATTAAAACATGATTAACATTATACTATATTCATTGAAATGAGGGATTAAATTGCTCATTTAATTAAACAAAGTTGATCGGAGTATACCTGATGTATATACTGATAACACCGAGGCCTAATTCCAAATGCCTAAAAACTTGCTCCATATCCTCTCTACCAATTGCTTCAAAATATTCAAAACCAAAGACATCTGCACTCATAGATATAAGCCGGGTACCACCATCCAGAATATTTGTAATTCCTAAATATGTCCGAAGGCACGACCTGAACTGAGCAATAGTTTTTTTATGTGCCACAGTCTTCTTAGCAACATTCTTTTTTTGTGCCGAAATGTTGCTAATTTCAGGCGCCTTACCCCTACTGAGTTGTGCAGTCTCTTTAGCATGAATCTAGTTATCATATAATTAGTTAGGGAAAGTATAAAATCACAAATTAGCATTTCTCATAGCATAATGTCATATAAATGTGTTACCTCAAATGATGCAATTGACTCGGTATCCCGCCTAATACCCTTATCTTTTGGAATGGACTTAGTGGGAGTCTAACATTACCATGTAAACAAAATGTAAGTATAATTGCCATAAAAATTTGAATAGTAAACGATTTTAATCATACCTCATTATCTATGCAAACGAGGCTTGATGGCCATGCAACAAACGATCCTATTGCATCTGCCACCAATGTTGCATCCGCCATATCGCCAGGTAGTGGTAACAACACACCCCCTCTAAAACGATGTCGACCGATACTTTCAAAAATCCCTTTGGGAGCGGTCTATGGTGAAGCATTTCTCCCGATATATTATACACTTTTCCCTTGCCAACCATCCGATAAGTCGGTGTAGACAAATAGAGTTGACATCGGGAAATGCCCTATAATTTGATAAATATGGTTATATAATTAATAAACATGGTTATATAGTTAATAAACATGGATTTATAATTTATAAAGATGGTATATAATTACCTCAGGAATATTTTGTCCAAAGTTACCATTGATACTAGCTTTGTCACTAGTATCTTTAAAGCCTGTAGCTTGATCGATTTCCTTTTCCTTTCTCAGCTCATAGACTTCTTGTTGTAACTTTTCCAAGTTCTCTTGCAGTTCTTTATTGCTTGGAGATTTTGTCTTTGTTTTTTTTCTCAAGAATGTTGGAGTGATCCCAAATCCCTTACCCCTCACCCGACCAGAATACTCACGAATATCTAATGCTCGTGAGAGTATTCTCCTACAATCAGTATCTTCGTCTGGAGGTATAGACTGGGAAAGACTCTCCTAAAATTCATATAAATATTGTAATTAAAGAATGATATGTTAATAAAATAATGATGTAATTAAATAAATAAAAGTATGATGTAATTAAATAAATAATGTTATACTTACACATCTCTCGAAAATTTGTTGAACTTTTTCTTCAACAACTCCATCCTTACACACACGTGCTTCCTTCCATAAAATGTGTTCCGAAAGAGATGTTTCAGAACTATTCTCTTTTGTTAGCTACACATTAAGCCAAAAAACATGATTAAATATAAGCGTGTATATATTATAGATACTTTGCAATTTATAGATACTTACAATAGATTGTTGTAATCGTGCATATCCCATACAACCTTTTCTGTATGGATATGCTGGACTTGATGCTCGTTGTCGATTTACGACACTTAAGCTCTCAAATTTCTGGGTACTTCTTTTCGATTTAAAAGTTTCCCATTCTTCAGCTGTAATCAAATCGGCATATTTCCTTGGAAGCTCTGCATCAACAAATTTTTTATCTGCATCCCTTAGAAACTTGTTTGACAAGAAAGCTCTAAATCCTCTATGTAGTTTCCCGGCCAATTTAAGAATATAATCTCTCCTTGTATCCTCAATGATGAACGACCTCTACGAAAATCATAAACAAAGTACGTTAGGATAAGTAATTTAGAGACATAATCGTCATTAAAAACAATTAACATCACATATGGTACCTGTATCTCACCATATTTTATCTTTAGCGTCGTCCAACACTCTTGCTCTCCAATCTTCACATGTGATTGGAATTTCTCTTCTTACCATGGAACCTAGATAACTTGTCAACGTTGAACCGTTAGGCTCAATGAGTTGGACTTCTTGGCTCCAATGCACTTCATACTTTATGCCTTGATCTCTATCCCGTATTATTCTCTTCATTATTGTTATTCCTCTTCTATATTCCATTTCCGTTTTACTAACGGCCTTATCTCCATCATGCACAGAATCATCACGTGGGTGATCGTTGTTAGTATCCATCTAACTTGTAATAAACATAAACATAAACCCAATATAAAAGCGAGTCAGAAGTGAGTCAAAAAATATATATAAAATGACAATGCCAAAAATTAACATAAACATAAACTTTTATATCATCTTTCACCATCATATATATCATCTTTTATATTCCAAAACATAGAACCAAGAATCCAAAAAATGCTAAAAATGTTAAATGCTAAAAATGTTGTTGTTATATATCAAGCCCTACCAAATGCTAAAAATGCTAAATGCTGTTGTATATCAAGCCCTACCAAATGCTGTTATATATCCAAAAAATGTTAAAAATGCTAAATGCTAAAAATGCTAAAGAACACATTTTCAATGGAGTTAAACACATTTTCAATAAAGAACATACCTTGAGAACCGGTCGAGGAGGGTGGAGGAAAACGGAGCGAAACAGAGCGAGACGGTGGAGGAAGGTACGACGACGAACGGTGGAGGACGATTTGAGACGGAGTAGGAAATGGGTTTCGCAAGGGAAAGGGTTTCTGTTTTGGTGATACTGTGAATACAAAGGTTATATTTTTTTAATTCTGACTTATAAGGGTTTAGACAGCACTTTCTAAAAGCGCTGGCTAATATGGACCTTAGACAGCGCTTTTTAAAAGCGCTGGCTAAGAGTGACCTTTAGCAGCGCTTCTATATTATTTTTTTTTAAATTTTTTATGACTTTAGACAGCGCTTTCTTAAAGCGCTGTCTAAAGTGGCCCTTTACCAGCGCTTATGATAAAAAGCTTTCTAAAGCAATCCTTTAGCAGCGCTTTTTAAAAGCGCTGTCTAAGGTCATATGTTTAGCAACGCTTTTACTAATTATTTTATATGTTTTCCGTGTTTTTTTTATTCACTTATAGCAGCGCTTTTGTACAAAAGCGCTGTCTAATATGCGCTGTTAAAACTCACTTTTGGCGTAGTGTATGATGCAAACGGCGAGCAGGAGATGGGGCGAATCTGAAAGTTTCCCATCCACTAGTGTTCGGGCCATTACGATCATGGTCCCGGGCATTACCACACTCCCGCCGGCGGCATGAGCGCCGAGGACGAAGAGGCCTATGGTGTCCTTAATCGGTTCATCGACGGGTTCTTTCCTGCCAGATGGGTCACGAGGGAAGGACATGACATCCTCGATGAAGATTGTGAGCCGAAGTTCGAAGCGTGCCCGATCAACACCAAGACGCTCGTTGAGTGTCGTTCTTACGGGGAATCCGTGAATCTCTTAGGTTTATGCTCGCTTGATTTTTCTATAATTTTACTTCCTGACTTGACTTTTTTTTGTTTTCCCGTCGAGGGTGACCCGAGGATACCGTTTTTGTTTTTGCAGGGAACATGGCGGAGCGTCATGAGAGGTTGTTGAAGTTGAACCAAGAGAAAAAGAGCCATAAGAGGTTGGTGAAGCCTCACCAGGCTACACACATGAGTTCAGTTTCCGAACCGGTCAAGGAGGGATCAAGTGGGTCGTCGGGCACCAGCGGTGCTGATCAGCAAGCTACTGTGTTGAGCAGGAAAAGGAGTCGCTCCGTAGGCGGGGTCCTTGATATGACTGGAGAGGCGACTGCCCGAGCCTTCAGCCTCCCGCCTTGTTTCATGGAGAAGGATTTCTTCGAGGGCTTCCCCTACTGTGTCTGACAATGAGTCCTACATCATAAGGCGACTCGACGAGGAAGGTCGAAGGAAGCATCTGGCTTCCAATATGGTCGGGATGATGAAGATGGAGGAGATGGTCGTGGTCCTTGCGGGTGAAGGGGCAACTCCTATGGTCGGGTCAAGGAACTGGAGTCGGAGAACGTGACTCTTCAAGTGAAGACACAGAAATTAAAGACTGCCCTTGAAATAAGCGAGGAGATGTTTCAGAAGTAGGATGATGCGCTGGTGGGGGAGAAAGAGAGAGATAAAAAATTCCTCGAGGAAAAGGACTGCCTCCTGCTCAACAAAGAATTGTGGGAGAGTGAAAGGGAGCGATTGGAGAGGGAAGCCGCTGACCTAAAGGCCGCTATGGCGCCCGCGGAGGGAGAACCCGAGGGTGTAACTGATTTGCGCACTCGAGCCAATTTTTTTGCTCAGATTCAACTCCTCGAGTTGGACTGCATCAATGTTTTGGCCAACGGTTTCGAGGCCGCGGTGAATCAGTTGTCCGTGTTAAACCCGAGGCTCAACACCGAAGGAACCGAGGTTCTGTCCCAGGTGATTGACGACCGGGTGGTTCCTCCTTCTGACTCTCCCTAGGTCGAAGTGGGCACTCTGAGTAGTGATTAGCAATTTTTTTGTTAACTTAACTATTTGTATTTTGGCCTCCGTGCCCGTAATTTTTGTAACATTCAGACATCGTCGGCTCTAGTAGTCGACATTTATAAATGCTTTACTTTGCTTCAATGCCTTTATGTTTTTGCTAATGCTTGCTTATTCTTTGCTCGTTTTTATTTTTTACTTATTTATTCCATAAATATTTGTAATTTCCATGAGTGAAGATGCATGTTCAACCTTTGTTATGGTCGACGCAAGTTCATTTTTTCCATGTGCGAAGATGTATGCTCAACCCTCTTATTATTCGAAACATGTTGGGATGTGTCGAGGAGGCGGAGTAGGGATCTGCGAAACGAGTGTAAGATCACGATCGGGATCTTAAACACGTGGCGTGAACTGCCCATTGTGAGCTGGGTGTTCTGCTATGTTGGGTACTTCGACAGCAGAGCTCGATTAAGGTGTCCCTGTCGGGCTAAAAGCTTGCTCATGAATGAACAAATCTCGCCTTTAGCTGATGTTTGGAGGCAATATCCGTACCTAGAAACGCCTACATGGTCGAGCTCGTCCCCTCGTCGATTAAAGGGGATTGGTCGACTACTAATGTCCTTAGCGGGTAAAGGACTTAACTATAGTATTGTTTTAATTTCATAATATTCCAGGGTCGAGGTAATGGTTCTCCATTTAATTATTCGAGGTAATATGCTCCGGTTCCCGTAGCTCCTTGGATGCGGTAAGGCCCCTCCCAGTTTGCAGCCAGCTTCCCTTTGTGGGAATCTTTCTGGTTTCTTCGCAAGACCAGGCTGCCGACCTGAAATTTACGCTTTATGACTTTGTTGTCATGGTGTAGGGCTACCTGCTGTTTTAGTGTGGCCTCGCAAAGAGCTGCTCATGATCGAATTTCTTCGACAAAGTCGAGCTCATCTCTGAGGACCTCATCGTTCATCTCCTTGTCGAGGGGCATTTCGGTTTGCATGGATGGCTCCATGAATTCCATCGGGATGACGACCTTGGTGTCGTAGGTTAGTCGGAATGGTGTCTCACCCGTCATCGAATGAGGTGTTGTTCGATAAGCCCACAAAACACTGTGTAGTTCTTCGACCCAACCCCTCTTGGCTTCACCCAGCCTGTGTTTAAGTCCTTGCAGGATGACCCTATTTGCAGCTTCGGCTTGCCCGTTGGTTTGAGGGTGTTCGACCGAGGTGAAATGCTTTTTGGTGTCGAGTTTGGCAATAAAGCTTTGGAAACTTTGATCGGTGAACTGGGTGCCGTTGTCCATGACGAGCGCTCGTGGTATCCCAAACCGAGCAAGTACGTTTCCTTTGTAGAAACGAAGGATGTTGTGTGAAGTGATTTTCGCTAGGGCTTCAACCTCTATCCATTTGGTGAAATAGTCTACGGTCACGATGAGGAATTTATTCTGATATGTCCCTTGCACGAAAGGTCCGAGGATATCCATTCTCCACCAGGAAAACGGACACGGGGAGGATATTGTATTTAGCTCGTGCGAGGGTGCGAGGTGCATGTCAGCGTGCCTCCGTAATTTTTCGCATTTCTTGACATGCTCTTTGGTGTCTTGTTACATGGTCGGCCAGTAGTACCCTTCTTGCAGCGCCTTTCATGCTAGGGTCTTCCACCCATGTGCTGGGCGTTGATTCCTTCGTGGATTTCCAGTAGTATCTCGAGGATTATGGATTCTTAGACACATTTCAAGAGTGGGATGGAGAATCCCCAACGGTACAGTTTGTGTTCGAGTACCATATACGAGCATGCTCGTCGTTTGGTTGCGACTGCCTCTCTTTGATCTAGAGGAAGCTCCCCTTCTGTCAGAAAGTTGAACACCAGGGTCATCCAGCAAGAACTGTCTCTGATGGCATTCACTTCGGGATGTACTGTGGACCTTTTAATACTCGTGCGAGATAGGGATTCTTGTATGACTGATTTGTTCCCGCCTTTCTTCTTCATGCTCGCGAGCTTCGAAAGTATGTCGGCTCGCGTGTTCTGCTCGTGCGACATGTGTGTGATTTCTACCCAGTCAAACTTTTTCATATGTTCTCTGACCAAGTTTAAATATTCAATGATGCTGTTGTTCTTAGCCTGGTATCCCCCTTGAACTTGAGATGCGACAAGTTGGGAACCAGTGAAAATGTGTATCTCTCGGGCGCCAAGATCCTCGACCAGTCTTAATCCTACAAGGAAGGCCTCATATTCAGCCTAATTGTTCGAAATTGAAAAGGAAAGAGTGAGAGAGTGTTCGATCACGACGCCTTCCTAGTTTTCGAGGAGGATCCTTGCTCCAATTCCTGTTGACCTGGAAGCTCCATCCATAAAGATGATCCACTTGTGCTTCTTCCATGCGGGGGGGGGGGGGGGGGGTTGTGAGCAGTCATCTCCATGACGAAGTCGGCTAGATCTTGGGCCTTAAGGGCCTTCCTGCTTTTATATTGGATGTCGAACTCCGAAAGCTTCAAGGACCACTTTAGCATTCTACCTGCCATGTCTGGTCGAGCTAAGAGTTGTCTTACGGGCTAGTCTGTCCGTACGATGATTGATGCGCCAGGAAGTAGTGTCTAAGCCTTTTCGCCGCGTTGACAAGGGACAAGGCCACCTTCTCGATTTTTTGGTACCTGATCTCGGGTCCCTGAAGTGCTTTGCTCGTGAAATACACTGGCTTTTGTTCGTCAGGAGTCTCACGAATGAGGGCTGCACTCACGGCCTCGATGGAGATGGCCAGATATAAGAACAAGGTTTCCCTGTCCAATGGTCGTGATAATACGAGCGATTGCGAGAGGCTTTGCTTGAGATGGGGGAGGGCTTGCTCGCATTCCTTGGTCCATTCAAAAGCTGCCTCTTTGTGTAGAAGTGTAAAAAATGGAAGGGCGTGTTGAGCGGACTTCGCCACGAAACGGGAGAGCGAGGTGAGCATGCCGTTCATGACTTGTATGAATTTTTTTTGAATTAGGTGTAAGGAGGTCGGGAACGCTCGATACTTGTCGGTGATAGCTTTAATTCCCTGTTCTGTTAGATAGAAACCGAGGAACTTACCCGCCTTAACCCCGAAAGTGCATTTCTCGGGGTTGAACCTCATTCTACTTTGTCTAGCTTGGGCAAAGACCTTTCAGAGGTGAGCAACATGATCGGTGTCTGCTCGAGATTTGACGATCATGTCGTCCATGTATACTTCGAGCATATCTCCGATCTCGTTGCGAAAAAATTTATTCATCATCCGCTGGTATGTCGCCCCCGCATTTTTCAGACCAAAGGGCATGTTGTAGTAATAATTTCCCGAGCTGGTCATGAAAGCGGTGCAATGCTTGTCGCTCATCGCCATTGGAATTTGGTTGTAGCCTGAGTAGGCGTCCATAAAAGATAAAATTTTATAGCCGGCCGAGTTGTCGACCAACATGTCAATATTAGGCAAGGGAAATGCATCTTTGGAGCATGCCCGGTTAAGATCGGTATAGTCAACACACATACGCCATTTTCCATTATTCTTTTTAACTAGTACAACATTTGACATCCAGGTTGAATACCTGACCTAAGAAATAAAATTTGCCTCTAGAATGAACAAATAAGTGTTGTTGTACAAAATGATGAGATATTTTGTATTTTTAATAAATAAATGAATAAACGGCACACCTACTGTATTTTGTTAGATATGATTATTATTATTTTTATTATTATAATTTTTAATACTATTATTAAAGATAGTTCCACAATCATAGGTATTTTGAAAGAGAAGTTTAAAAATAATTGTCAAATATGAGTAATTTATTAAGATATTTATCTCGCACATAAATAAGATCAAATATTATCTTACATTTCTTACAAATAAAAGTATAATTTTTGTTATTGTTAACTTAAATGTTATTATTATTATTATAAATTTTATTTCAGTTGTGTTTTGATAAGTGTTTTCTTGGAATTTAAAAAAAAAAAATTGGTCAAATATTTTTATTAATTTTGTATAAATAATATTAATTTAATATTATACATATCATGACCAAGTAAAAAAAATCAATTCATAATGCAATTTTTTTTCAATTTAAAACATAACTTTATAATTATAAAAGTAGTAAAATTGTAATATAAATTAAAACTCTAAGGCTCTATTTGGTAAGACACATTTTTGAATTTATAGTTTATAGCTTATAGCTTATAAGCTCATATAACATTTTAGACCTGTTTGATAACGGTCTTTTTCTCACATGCTTATAACTTATTTTTGCTAGCTTACAACTTATTTTCTAGACACTATTTCAAATAGAGTTTTAACTTATAGCTTATAGCTTATTGTTTTTTATCCTTTTTTATCCTTCTAATTTTAACAAAAATCTAATTTTATCCTATATAATTTATTTTAATTTAAAATAAAATTGTTATATATGAAATATTTTTTATGTCATTTTATATTTATAAGTTAGTTGAACCGCTAATTTTACTAAACACTTCAATTAGCTTATCACCTATCAATCTCAACCATCAACTATAAGGTATAAGCTATCACTCATCAACCATCAACTATAACCTATAAACTTTCAGCTAACTTATCAGTCAACTGCTAATTTTATGTTTTTAATTTTATATTACAATTTTACTAGTTTTGTTATTATAAGTTTATGTTTTTAAAAAATGATTAAATTTTTATTATGAAATGACTATTTTTATTTGATTACAATATGTATAATATTTAAAGAGAATTATTTTTACAAGAGAAAAATATTTGACCCTTTTTTTTTCAAAAATTCCAAGAAAAATACTTATCAACTAATGACTTACATAATAATAATAATAATAATAATAATAATAATAATAATAATAATAATAATAATAATAATAATAATAATAATAATAATAGTAATAATAATAATAATAATAATAATAATAATAATAATAATATTTATGTCAATAATAATAAACTATAATATAAATTAAATATTTCACTTTGAAAAACAAATCTCATTTAATATTGAAAAAGAAAATAAATTATATTGATTAAATAGAACAAAATAAAAAATAGATGAATAAAAATAAACCTTTAGATTTATAAATATGAATTAATAAAGTTTAGTGTCAAATTGAAGAGATATATTTAAATTAAACATTATATCAAGTATATGAATTAAGTATTATAATTTCCAATTTTTCTATCTACCCACCAAATAAATATTCTTTTGATTGATTAAATGGATGAGATATTTTGTCTCTTTAATAAATAAATAAATAAAAGGCACACCTAAAGATAGTTCTACAATGATAAGTATTTTAAAAGAGAAATTTGAATATAATTGTCGAATATAAGTAATTTATTAAGATATTTATCTCGCACATAAATAAGAGAGCGAGCAGTCAAATATTATTTTACATTTCTTACGAACAAAAATATAATTTTTGTATAGTTTTTGTTATCATTAACTTAAATGTTAATATTATTATTATAAATGTTATTTCATTTGTTTTTTGATAAGTATTTTCTTTAAATTTTTGGAAAAAAATTGGTATAATATTTTTATTATTTTTGTATAAATAATATTAATTTAATATTATACATACCATGACCAAGAAAAAAAATTAAATTCATAATGCAATTTTTTTAAATTTAAAACATAAACTTATAATTATAAAAGTAGTAAAATTGTAATATAAATTAAAACTCTAAGGCTCTATTTGGTAAGATACATTTTTGAATTTATAGCTTATAAGTTCATATGACATTTTAGACCTGTTTCGTAACGGTCTTTTTATCAGAAGTTTATAATTTATTTTGCTAGCTTATAGCTTATTCTCTAGACGCTATTTCAAATAGTATTTTAGCTTATAGCTTATAGCTTATTATTTTTTCCTTCTTTTTTATCCTTCTAATTTTAACAAAAATCTATTTTTATGCTATATGATTTATTTTAATTTAAAATAAAATAGTTATATATTAAATATTTTTTTATGTCATTTTACATTTATAAGTTAGTTGAACCGCTAATTTTACTAAACACTTCAATTAGGTTATCAATTATCAATCTAAACCATCATCTATAAGGTACAATCAATCACTCATCAGCCATCAACTATAACCTATAAACTATCAGCTAACTTATCAGTCAACTGCTATATTTACCAAACAGACCTCAAATATCAAAAACGAAAAAAGTAGAAAGAAAGAGAAGGAGAGTCAGTGTTTTAAAGAGATTTGTCTTTAATATTAAAAATGGAAAAAAATTAATTAAATAGAACAAAATCAAAGTTAAATAAATAAACGTGAACCTTATGAAGGAATGCGATTTGGTGTTAAAATAATATATATATATATATATATATATATATATATATATATATATATATATATATATATATATATATATTCAACATCTGTTGACACTAGGTGTGATAGTTTACTTTGACACCAATTCACATCCTTTTATTTTTATAATCTAACAGTTCACATTTATTCATTTATTTATGAATTTGTTCTATTTAATCAACATATTTTAGTTACTTTTTATATTAAATACATACTCTCTTTAAAACTCTCCCTCATTCTCTATCTTTCTATTTTTTTTTGTTTTTTAAATCAAAATTTTAATTTATATTACAATTTTATTAGTTCAAGTTTATGTTTTTAAAAAATGATTAAATTTTTATTATGAAGTGACTATTTTTACTTAATTACAATATGTATAATATTTAAAGAGAACTATTTTGACAAGAGAAAAATATTTGACCCTTTTTTTCTTCAAAAATTCCAAGAAAAATACTTATCAACTAATGACTAACATAATAATAATAATAATAATAATAATAATAATAATAATAATAATAATAATAATAATAATAATAATATAAATATTAATAATAATAACAATATTTATGTCAATAATAATAAACTATAATATAAATTAAATATTTCACTTTGAAAAACAAATCGCATATTATATTGATTAAATAGAACAAAATAAAAACTAGATGAATACAAATAAACCTTTAGATTTATAAATATGAATGAACAAAGTTTAGTGTCAAATTCAAGAGATATATTTAAATTAATTATTATATCGAGTATATGAATTAAATATTATAGTTTCCAATTTTTCTATCTACCCACCAAATAAATATTTTTTTGGTTGATTAAAAAGATGAGATATTTTATCTCTTTAATAAATAAATGAATAAAAGGCACACCTAAAGATAGTTCTACAATAATAAGTATTTTAAAAGAAAAATTTGAATATAATTGTCGAATATAAGTAATTTATTAAGATATTTATCTCGCAAATAAATAAGAGAGAGAGTAGTTAAATATTATTTTACATTTCTTACAAACAAAAATATAATTTTTGTATAGTTTTTCTTATCATTAACTTAAATGTATTATTATTATTATAAATGTTATTTCAGTTGTGTTTTGATAAGTATTTTCTTTAAATTTTTGGAAAAAAAAACTGGTCTAATATTTTTATTAATTTCGTATAAATAATATTAGTTTAATATTATACATACCATGACCAAGAAAAAAATTAAATTCATAATGCAATTTTTTAAAATTTAAAATATAAACTTATAATTATAAAAGTAGTAAAATTGTAATATAAATTAAAACTCTAAGGCTCTATTTTGTAAGACACATTTTTGAGTTTATAGCTTATAAGCTCATATGACATTTAGACCTGTTTGGTAACGGTCTTTTTATCACAAGTTTATAACTTATTTTGCTAGCTTATAGTTTATTTTTCAGACGCTATTTCAAATAGCATTTTAGCTTATAGCTTATTATTTTTTCCTTCTTTTTTATCCTTTTAATTTTAACAAAAATCTATTTTTATCCTACATAATTTATTTTAATTTAAAATAAAATAATTATATATTAAATATTTTTTTATGTCATTTTACATTTATAAGTTAGTTGAACCGCTAATTTTTCTAAACACTTCAATTAGGTTATCAATTATCAAACTCAACCATCATCTATAAGGTATAAGCAATCACTCATCAGCCATCAACTATAACCTATAAACTATCTGCTAGTTTATCAATCAACTATTATTTTTACCAAGTAGACCCTAAATATCAAAAACGAAAAAAAGTAGAAAAAAAAAGAGAAGGAGAGAGAGTGTTTTAAGGAGATTTGTCTTTAATATTAAAAAAGGAAAAAAATTAATTAAATAGAATAAAATCAAAATTAAATGAATAAACGTGAACCTTTAAATTATAAAAACGAAAGAATGTGATTTGGTGTTAAAATAATCTTTTTATATATATATATGAAAAGATTATTTTATTTTTATAATCTAACGGTTCACATTTATTCATTTATTTATGAATTTATTCTATTTAATCAACATATTTCACTTATTTTTTTTATATTAAATACAAATTCTCTTTAAAACTCCCCCTCATTCTCTATCTTTCAATTTTTATTCTTTCATTTTTTAAATTCAAAATTTTAATTTATATTACCATTTTACTAGTTATGTTATTATAAGTTTATGATTTTAAAAAATGATTAAATTTTTTTATGAAGTGGCCATTTTTACTTGATTACAATATGTATAATATTTAAAGAGAATTATTTTTACAAGAGAAACTATTTGGCCCATTTTTTTAAATTCCAAGAAAAATACTTATCAAGTAACGACTAACATATATATATATATATATATATATATATATATATATATATATATATATATATATATATATATATATATATATATATATATATATATATATATATATATATATATATATATATATATATATATATATATATATATATATAAACTAAAATATAAATTAAATATTTCACTTTGAAAAACAAATCTCATTTAGTATTGAAAAAGAAAATAAATTATATTGATTAAATAGAACAAAATCAAAAATAGATTAATAATAGTAAACATTTAGATTTATAAATATGAACAGATAAAATTTAGTGTCAAATTAAAGAGATATATTTAAATTAATTATTATATCGAGTATATGAATGAAGTATTATAATTTTCAATTTTTCTATCTACCCACCAAATAAATATTTTTCTTGTTGAACAAAAACTTTAATTACAGAAAAAATCACAAATGAACAATATGTAAAATTTCCCATCCATTTGATTTTAAGACACTTTTAAAAATATTTTTTAATATTTTTTTCAAATATAGACATAAAGTAAGGAAAATGTTAAAAATATTTCAATTAATATATCTCTTTTATTTTAAAGTATATTCTTTACCTTCTATAAACCATTCCACTAGTATATATAACGAAGATTAAAAGTCCTAAATCTCATAAGAAAAACAAAAAAAAGGTGATTTTCCTTATAATGGCCTCCGTGTTATTCAATTGATCTTATCTTTGTTTAATTTTATTCATTTTTATGATTCTGCTTTCAGGAAATAAATAGGAGTTTGCTTTATCTCTCAAGTTGTATACTTCATATACAATCAACATAGTCAAATATACTTAAAAACATAAGATCTATAATTAATTTTTGTTGTTGTAGGTTTATCAAATGGTGAGTATAGCCTTATGGATATAAAATGTTTAGATTATAATTGCGCGTCTGATATTCAATGTGGTGCCGAGTGTGTTAAAAAGGGGTTTCATATGGGTGGTGTGTGTAGAATAATTTTTCCTAGTTCTAATAAGTGTTGTTGTACAAAAGGATGAGATATTTCTAGTTCTAATAAGTGTTGTTATACAAAAGGATGAGATATTTTGCCTCTTTAATAAATAAATGAATAAAAGGCACACCTACTATATTGTGTTAGACATGATTATTATTATTATTATTATTATTATTATTATTATAAATTTTAATATTATTATTAAAGATAGTTCTACAATGATAGGTGTTTTAAAAGAGAAATTTGAAGATAATTGCTGAATATAAATAATTTATTAAGATATTAATCTCGCACGTAAATAAGAGAGTGAGCGGTCAAATATTATCTTACATTTCTTAGAAACAAAAATATAATTTTTGTATAATTTTTGTTATAATTAACTATATTATTATTATTATTATTATTATTATTATTATTATTATTATTATTATTATTATTATTATTATTATTATTATTATAAATGTTATTTCAATTGTGTTTTGATAAGTATTTTCTCGGAATTTTTGGAAAAAAAAAGTGTCTCATATTTTATTAAACGTGAATCTTTTGACACCAATTCACATCCTTTTGATAAGTATTAAATAAAACAAAATCAACGTTAAATGAATAAACGTGAATCTTTTGACACCAATTCACATTTTTTTATTTTTATAATTTAACGGTTCATGTTTATTCATTTATTTATGAACTTGTTCTATTTAATCAACATATTTTAATTACTTTTTATATTAAATACATACTCTCTTTAAAACTCTCCTTCATTCTCTATCTTTCTATTTTTTTTCGTTTTTTAAATTAAAATTTTAATTTATATTACAATTTTATTAGTTCAAGTTTATGTTTTTAAAAAATGATTAAATTTTAATTATGAAGTGATTATTTTTACTTGATTACAATATGTATAATATTTAAAGAGAATTATTTTGACAAGAGAAAAATATTTGACCCTTTTTTTTCCAAAAATTCCAAGAAAAATACTTATCTTACATAATAATAATAATAATAATAATAATAATAATAATAATAATAATAATAATAATAATAATAATAATAATAATAATAATAATAATAATAATTATAATAATAATTATTATAATAATAATATAAATATTAATAATAATAATAATATTTATGTCAATAATAATAAACTATAATATAAATTAAATATTTCATTTTGAAAAACAAATCTCATTTAATATTGAAAAAGAAAATAAATTATATTGATTAAATAGATAAAAATAAAAAATAGATGAATAAAAATAAACCTTTAGATTTATAAATATGAATGGATAAAGTTTAGTGCCAAATTGAAGAGATATATTTAAATTAATTATTATATCGAGTATATGAATTAAATATTATAATTTCCAATTTTTCTGTCTACCCACCAAATAAATATTTTTTTGGTTGATTAAAAGGATGAGATATTTTGTCTCTAATAAATAAATGTATAAAAGGCACACCTAAAGATAGTTCTACAATGATAAGTATTTTAAAAGAAAAATTTGAATATAATTGTCGAATATAAGTAATTTATTAAGATATTTATCTCGCAAATAAATAAGAGAACCAGCAGTCAAATATTATTTTACATTTTTTACAAACAAAAATATAATTTTTCTATAGTTTTTCTTATCATTAACTTAAATTATATTATTATTATTATAAATGTTATTTCAGTTGTGTTTTGATAAGTATTTTCTTTAAATTTTTGGAAAAAAAATTGGTCTAATATTTTTATTAATTTTGTATAAATAATATTAGTTTAATACATACCATGGCCAAGTAAAAAATTCAATTCATAATGCAATTGTTTTTAATTTAAAACATAAACTTATAATTATAAAAGTAGTAAAATTGTAATATAAATTAAAATTCTAAGGCTCTATTTGGTAAGACACATTTTTGAATTTATAGCTTATAGTTTTTGCTTATAGGTTCTTATGACATTTTAGACCTGTTTGGTAACAGTCTTTTTTATCACAAGCTCATAACTTATTTTGCTAGCTTATAGCTTATTTTTCAGACGCTATTTCAAATAGCGCTTATAGCTTATAGCTTATAGAATCATAAACATAAACACAAATCTAGATATGTTGACCATAAACATAAACATAAACTTGAATATCTCTTTAGGAGCGAAACACTTACGTGTCAATCATCTGTTTCAAATCTGGATATGTTGACCAATCATTGTATAACGAGTCCAGATAATAGACAGTTTCTCTCATAGGATTAATCACAACCAATAACCAGTGTCCACTGTAAGATTAAACAATGGACAAAAACGGAAAATTATAATAGATCAAGTTAGGATGTAAATCTAACCCGTTGCCAGTATTATATGGCAAAAAGAACAACTTCTCGGTATCTTTACTGGCCACGAATAAACCTAGTATATATGATATGACATCATCTGTTCTCATTATAATCAACCCGGAATTGACAGTGTTGGGAGCTAAGAAGCCAAATCTTGCTTCTAATCCATGCGGGTGCACAATATTGTCATACATAAACCTTAAATTAAAACATGATTAACATTATACTATATTCATTGAAATGAGAGATTAAATTGTTCATTTAATTAAACAAAGTTTATCGGAGTATACCTGATGTATATACCGATAACACCGAGGCCTAATTCCAAATGCCTAAAAACTTGCTCCATATCCTCTATACCAATTGCTTCAAAATATTCAAAACCAAAGATATCTGCACTCATAGATATAAGCCGGGTACCACCATCCGGAATATCTGTAATTCCTATATATGTCCGAAGGCACGACCTGAACTGAGCAATAGTTTTTTTGTGTGCCACAGTCTTCTTAGCAACATTCTTTTTTTGTGTCGAAATGTTGCTAATTTCAGGCGCCTTACCCCTACTGAGTTGTGCAGTCTCTTTAGCATGAATCTAGTTATCATATAATTAGTTAGAGAAAGTATAAAATCACAAATTAGCATTTCTCATAGCATAATGTCATATAATTGTGTTACCTCAAATGATGCAATTGACTCGGTATCCCGCCTAATCCCCTTATCTTTTGGAATAGATTTAGCGGGAGTATAACATTACCATGTAAACAAAATGTAAGTATAATTGCCATAAAAATTTGAATAGTAAACGATTTTAATCACACCTCATTATCTATGCAAACGAGGCTTGATGGCCATGCAACAAACGATCCTATTGCATCTGCCACCAATGTTGCATCCGCCACATCGTCAGGTAGTGGTAACAACGCACCCCCTCTAAAATGACGTCGACTGATACTTTCAAAAATCCCTCTGGGAGTGGTCTATGGTTAAGCATTTCTCCCGAGATATTATACACTTTTCCCTTACCAACCATCCGATAAGTCGGTGTAAACAAATAGAGTTGACACCGGGAAATATCCTATAATTTAATAAATATGGTTATATAATTAATAAACATGGTTATATAGTTAATAAACATGGTTTTATAATTTATAAAGATGGTATATAATTACCTTGGGAATATTTTGTCCAAAGTTACCATTGATACTAGCTTTGTCACTAGTATCTTTAAAGCCTGTAGCTTGATCGATTTCCTTTTCCTTTCTCAGCTCATAGACTTCTTGTTGTAACTTTTCCAGCTTCTCCTGCAGTTCTTTATTTCTTGTAGATTTTGTCTTTGTTTTTTTCTCTCAAGAATGTTGGAGTGATCCCAAATCCCTTACCCCTCATCCGACCAGAATACTCACGAATATCTAATGCTCGTGAAAGTATTCTCCTGCAATCAATATCTTCGTCTGGAGGTATAGACTGGTAAAAACTCTCCTGAAATTCATATAAATATTGTAATTAAAGAATGATATGTTAATAAAATAATGATGTAATTAAATAAATAAAAGTATGATGTAATTAAATAAATAATGTTATACTTACACATCTCTCGAAAATTTGTTGAACTTTTTCTTCAACAGCTCCATCCTTACACACACGTGCTTCCTTCTAAAAAATGTGTTCCGGAAGAGATGTTTCAGAACTATTCTCTTTTGTTAGCTACACATTAAGCCAAAAAACATGATTAAATATAAGGGTGTATATATTATAGATACTTTGCAATTTATAGATACTTACAATAGATTGTTGTAATCGTGCATATCTCATACGGCCTTTTCTGTATGGATATGCTGGAATTGATGCTCGTTGTCGATTTACGACACTTAAGCTCTCAAATTTCTGGGTACTTCTTTTCGATTTAAAAGTTTCCCATTCTTCAGCTGTAATCAAATCAGCATATTTCCTTGGAAGCTCTGCATCAACAAAAATTTTATCTGCATTAGAAACTTGTTTGACAAGAAAGCTCTAAATCCTCTATGTAGTTTCCTGTCCAATTTAAGAATATAATCTCTCCTTGTATCCTCAATGATGAACGACCTCTACGAAAATCATAAACAAAGTGCGTTAGTATAAGTAATTTAGAGACGTAATCGTCATTAAAAACAATTAACATCACATATAGTACCTGTATCTCACTCCATATTTTATCTTTAGCGTCGTCCAACACTCTTGCTCTCCAATCTTCACATGTGATTGGAATTTCTCTTCTTACCACAAAACCGAGATAACTTGTCAACGTTGAACCGTTAGGCTCAATGAGTTGGCCTTCTTGGCTCCAATTCACTTCATACTTTATGCCTTGGTCTCTATCCCGTATTATTCTCTTCATTATTGTTATTCCTCTTCTATATTCCATTTCCGTTTTACTAACGGCCTTATCTCCATCATGCACAGAATCATCACGTGTGTGATCGTCGTTAGTATCCATCTAACCTGTAATAAACATAAACATAAATCCAATATAAAAGCGAGTCAAAAAATATATATAAAATGACAATGCCAAAAATTAACATAAACATAAACTTTTATATCATCTTTCACCATCATATATATCATATTTTATATTCCAAAACATAGAACCAAGAATCCAAAAAATGCTAAAAATGCTAAATACTAAAAATATTGCTGTTATATATCAAGCCCTACCAAATGCTAAAAATGCTAAATGCTGTTGTATATCAAGCCCTACCAAATGCTGTTATATATCCAAAAATGCTAAAAATGCTAAATGCTAAAAATGCTAAAGAAAACATTTTCAATAAAGAACATACCTTGAGAACCGACCGGGGAGGGTGGAGGAAAACGGAGCGAAACATAGCGAGACAGTGGAGGAAGGTACGACGGTGAACGGTGGAGGACGATTTGAGACATAGCAGGAAATGGGTTTCGCGAGGGAAAGGGTTTCTGTTTTCGTGATACTGTGAATACAAAGGTTCTATTTTTTTAATTCTGACTTATAAGGGTTTAGACAGCTGTTGTACCCCAAAATTTGCCCTCTCATTTCATCAACATTTCTCATCCCAAGACTCTTGGAATTCAAGATCAAGCTAGGGTTTGCTCTGCTCAAGACACCTCCTTGCACTGTTGACCTAAATTAGGGTTTGAGTTTGCACAGTAATGTTTTGACCCACAATGCCCAAAATGACTTTCATACTTCATGTTGGACTCATAAGTTTGTCCATACCAAGTTTCAAGCCTTGATTCAAATTTTTGCCCAGTCAATTGGACGGTTGGCCTATAAATCAGCTGTATTGGGGAAAAAGTCAACTGTGGCCAATTGACAGTCAAACCTCATGAAATTTGACCCACATCAACATTATGAACTCATATGAACCATTTGATCAAGTTTGGATCACAATTCCACAAGAAATTTGATCAGATCATCCAAAGGGCAAAATGGTCATTTTTAGGGTTTTGACTATACAAAGGCAATTTTTAACTGTTTGACCTAACCAATGGCAAATCAAGCTCAACCATGGACTCAAGGACTTAATGACTTTGTCTTGACCTATTCAACAAGTTCAAAAGATCTCAAATGCCTAGGATTGACAGATAAATTTTTCAGTCAACTGATCAAAATTTGACTGTATGCTGAAAAGTCAAACTTTGACTTTTTGGTCAAAATCAAGTGCCAAGGGTCATTTTTCATAAAGACATGTAAAATTATGAAACTTGTTCATCAAGAAACCCAAAAATGCAAATTAGGGTTTAAAATGGAAAAATTTCATAACTTAGAAATTTTCTAAGTTATGAAATTTTCTTATTTTTTCCTAACTTTGTCACATTTTATCACCAAGATGAAAATGGATTCAAACAAAACTTGCAACATGAAAGTTGTAGTCCATCACAAAGTCTACAAGTTTGATTCACAAAGTTTTCTTAAAAGAAGCTTGTATCTCAAGTTATGAGTTTTGGAACAAGGGTATCTAAAACTTTTAACTTAGAAAAATTTTGCCCTAGTTTAGGCAGGATTTTGACCCATCTTCTTGGCCATTTTTCACATATTTACACTTGGATTTTAAATTTTCATTTCAAATATGGATTATAGTACATGTTGCAAGCTTTCCAAATTGTCCAAGAACTCCTCAAACACCTTTGTGGTTAGGGAGAATAGAATGCTTGAAGTTGGCAAAAACTCACTTTGATCCATGGCCAATACATGTTCATACCACTTGCCAAATTTGATCTAGCTAGCTTGGTTCACAATTACAGGCCTCTAAACCAGTTTGTACTCCATAATTTAATGCATATCCATTGAGCTAAGGCATTGTCTTGGTCATTAGGGTATTGTACACTAGATTAAGTCTTAAATGGAAAAAGTAACAATGCCATTTTTGCTTGAACTTTGCTTTATGTCAAAACAACATCCTAGAGCATTGGACCATATCTTATGCTGCAAACAAAATCCACTAATTAGAGGGGCCAAGAGGGTTGTGTGCAGGGTGATAGGATGGCCTGTACAAGTCTATAACCTCACTTCCACTCTTTTGCTTCAAGAAGAAGAAAACTTGTCAAAAACAAGGCATCGCTCACATCTGATAAAACCAACTAAAACAAAGTTGTCAAACAAGTTTCATACACCCTAGCAAGCCATAAACACGAGCCCTTGACATCTCAAAACTCTTGTGCACAAAATCCACATTTTCTTGCAAAACAGGGTCAGTTCTGCATTTTGCAAGCCATCATCAAATTCCATCGTGCGTTTTGCCCAAAGATACTTCAAACACCTTCCAACCAACACACTTGAACTATTCCAGACCTCCATTGCTAGCTGTAACACCATTAACACACATTGCCATTTTTGTTTCAAAGCTTTGCAGGTTGAGTTCTGTAGCACGATTCAAGCTGCTTCAAAACAAACTAAGTATTGGGAAAGCTTCATTGGACCTCAGGCAAGCTCAAAAGAACCTCAAGCACCCTTGGAAGTTGCTGCATTGTCTAGCTCGAAGTCAACTGAAACAGGTATTTCATGAACCTCTATCTCTCTATTTAGGAATAGTTAGACTTAGGTTTGTGAATGAAAGATGTTGTATTCATAGCCCTGAAACCATACATGTGCTTAGTTTTCATTTATATTAATCATGCTAGGAGAATTTTGTTCATGAACTTTCTGAAAAAACTAGGTTAAGAATTAGGGCCAGAGAAATTCTTACTGGTCTTTGAGAGTTAGCTTAAGTTTTTTATATGGTTAGCTTCGTTGTTTGATGCTATACAAGTTTCATGTTATGAGTTTTGTCAAAAAAGCAAGAAATCAGGAGATAGAATCTTGTGTACACAGCGCGCGTATTTCTGTTCAAAGGAAGAAGACGAAGTTGCTTGGGCTGGGCCTGGTTGTTTTTGATTCTCACACATGCATTTTCAGTTCACACCCCCCTGGCCCATTTCTTGTATATTTGTCATTTATGCATTTTTATTTTTTATTCTGACTTTATTATTTTATGTCCAAATATAAAAAATGCCAAAAATTATTTTTATATTATTTTTACATTTATTTGGTATTTATTTTTATTTTTACTAGTATAAAATTGTTTAAATACTTTATATTCTTTTTATTAAAACTTAAAAATAATGTGAAAAATATGTTTATTTTCATTTATTATTTTATACACATTTGAAAACATTTTCTTGAAAAATATACCTTTTTGTAAATAATTTATTTTATTTTTTATACACACTTAATATATTTAATATATTTAATACATATATATACATATTTTATTAATTAATTAGGACAAAAAACACAAAAATAATACATTTTTATTTTTATTAATATTTTATACTAAAAATACCATTTTTTCAATATACTTATATTTTTGTACAAATTAATACATTATTGTATATAAATAATAAATAATACTATTTATTTAAGAAATTAGGGTTTTGTCCTAAAAAAAAAAACAAAATAATTGAAATAATTTTTTTATTTATTTACAATTTACATTAAAAATACTCTTTCATACATAAAAACCTTTTTTGCATAATACACTTTATTTAATATTTATTTATTGTATTTATTTAAATGTTGTATATTTAATATTATGCCTTACCCATTCAATATGGTTGTAATAATTTAGGATTTAATTTCCTGCAAAATAATCCCCAATTCAAATTTATACCCCCTCCCTATATCATGTTGTAATAGTATAGAATTTAAATTCTCGCACCTTTAAGCTTTCAATTATGCCATGGTTAGACTTAGGGTTTTGTATGCAAAATAAAAATCAACAATTAGTTTGACCTAATCCAAGATAACAATGCATGAAAACAAACACAATGCACACTTGCACCCCTAGGGTTACAATCCACTTGTTGCCTTCAAAAATGGGCCATGATATGCATGTCAAGTACTTTGGCAAAACAAAAATAAAACAAAGATCATAGTCCCTCGATGACGCTATCTGAGTTGCCTAAACAAAATGATCAAGTCCCTTAAGAAAATTGCCAAAAATACTTGACACAATTGCTATCATGGTCTATAAGATGACCCGCGCCCGTCCCGTTAACATTCTAACACAAGGTTGTTCACCAAATACAATGGTGAAACAACACTGTTAAAAGGGTTAAAAACATAAGAAAGATCTTTGAGTAAAAATAGGGTAGATAACTCTTAGTTACTTGATCAAAAATCTTGCAAAACACCCTTGCCATTTTCAAACACACTTCACAACACAACTTCATCTTTTTCAAAACAACTTTCAAAACATTGGAATATCTTTTCAAAAATACACACACCTTTGTATATATTCAAACAAAGAATCATTACAAAGGTTGCCTAGACAAGGCATCTTTTTCAAAGCATTTTCAAAACCACACACACAAAGCACCATTTCAAATAATTGAAAAGCAAAGGCAAGTGATCTAAGCAAGTAACTAAGAGCCCATGGATAACCATGGATAGAAAGGGTGCTAATACCTTCCCTTTCTATAATCTACTCCCCGAACCCAAGAAAACATCTCAAAGGCCTTTCCTGTGCTTTTTGACCTTTCCTTAGGATACAATAAAAAGTCGGTGGTGACTCTTGCTAAACCGAAACATTTGCGAATACAAACGCAAAACCTCAAGTCAGTTCTCCCACCGTATCACAGAACTGGCGACTCTGCTGGGGAAAATTTCTAAAAGTGGAGTAACCTTAGGGCTTAGATCACCCTTTGCATGATTATTGTTTGCTTTGATTGCTTTACATTTGGTTCTCTTGTTTGGGCTTGAAATCCTCCACACGGATTTGGGAAACATTATTAGGTAAATAACAATACATTGTGGAAACTGTGCGGGGTATACCGACATGGTTAAAGCAATAGCTATATTAGTGCGACATATTTGTGAGTACCGGTAGCCTTTGAGTCAATCAAAGAGAATACAGGGCCGCTGAGTGATGTCATAAAGCACTAATGAACTCTTAGAACCTTACTAGACCATCTTGGCCTTTTATTAGGGATAGTGAGATGACCGACTTTGGTGCAGTCCGAAGTTGGTAGATACTCGATACTACACTCATTGAGGGTTGTTTTCTTGGAATATTTTGGTCGCTAGTTAAGTGGCTAAACCAAAACAATGAACATAGAAAACAATCCGGTGATATTGAGCTCCTTAGAACCCGGTTACTATTTATAGGACAGGTTTGAGCCAACTAAACTCAAGAGGGTACTTACCTATGAAATCTCATGCAAGCCTGAAACTAGGGTTTTATGTGACTTGCTTGTACATGTGTTTGTGCATACATCATGAACATCATAAAGCATCATATGCATCCACTAACCATTTCAAGGGTTTGGATCTTCATCTTTGTTCTTGTTTTGTAGGTCATGGAATCTCTTCGCAGGAAAACAATTCAAGTTAACCTTGTGAGAATCCCTCCTCAACTCAAGGAGCTTACTTCCAGGATTCCAGAGAACTCTCTCTTCAGTGAAAGACATGGTAGACTCCTCAACTTGATCAACACCAACATTGAAGAGGACATGGTGAAAGTTCTCTTCCAGTTCTTTGACCCCCTACACCACTGTTTCACATTCCCTGATTACCAATTGGTGCCCACTTTGGAGGAATTTTCTCAACTCCTGAGAATTCCTATTCTTTATCAACTACCCTACAACGGTAAGGAAAAAGAACCAAAGCCTGAAGATGTTGCTCAAGCATTACACTTGCAACCATCTGACATCAAGGGACATTGGGAAACCAGGAGTGGTGTCAAGGGTTTCTTGGCAAAGTTTCTGTTTGAGAAGGCACAAGACTGCTGGAATTCTCTTGATCTACAAGCCTTTGAAGAGATTGTGGCACTCCTTATCTATGGGTTGGTTTTGTTCCCAAACCCTGACCAACTTATAGATGTGAATGCTGTCAAGATTTTCATATCCAGGAATCCTATACCCACATTGCTTGGGGACATCCTACACTCATTTTACACACGAACAATGAGGAAAAGAGGTGTTCTCATGTGCTGTACTCCTCTCCTAGCAAGGTGGTTTATTTCTCACCTTCCACAATCAATTTTGAAGAATGAGCAGGGTTTAAGGTGGTCACAACGATTGATGACCCTCACACATTCTTATGTACATTGGTGTTCTCGGTCCAGAGAAAATGTCATCATCATTGATCGTTGTGGGGAATTTCCTAATGTCCCACTACTTGGCATTAGGGGAGGTATTACCTATAACCCCTGTTTAGCTCTAAGACAGTTTGGATATGCTCGGAGGGATGGCCCTCATGACATGCTGATTCCTGACCTAGTTTTTAACTTCGACACCAATGCGCAGGGACTTCGACAAAGATTCATCAGAGCTTGGAGGATGCCCAACAAGGTGGATAGTAAGACACTGAGGCACAAGAATTCCATACCCCTTGAGCCTTATCTCAAGTGGGTACGAAGCCGCGCCCAGAATCTTATGATGGCATACCCTCACATTCTCCCCTTGATCAAAGAGCCTGTTATGGAAGGAGAGGTTCCATATGCCATCCTACATCCTGACATGCCAACATCATGGGAAGAAATGCAAAAGAGTTGGATCCAACTCAAGGAAGAACGGAATACTTTTGAAGCCAGCTTCTATGCCAGTGAGAAGAAGGTTTTAGAGCTTACCCACTGACTTCATGAGGAGGAAACTCTCAACACTTACATCGCACCAAAGAGGATGCACAATGTCTTTTTACATTAAGAATTTAGTAATATTTTTCCCATAGGGCACTTATGTACTAACAATTTCTTCTTAATATGACGTGCGTTCTTTTTGTTTGCAACAAATTTGAATTTCTGAACCCTTGAATGCATTACATGAATAACATACCATTCATCATATGCATAAACAGGTCTTCACGCCAGGTTTCCTTATCTTTCTGCTGTTTATTTCTGCAAGATGGATTTGGAGCAGACGGTAAAGGATCTGCAGACACAAAATTCACAATTCCAGCAACTCCTCGTGACCTTGGCAAAGGGTCAAGAGGAACTCAAAGCTCTGTTGGAGAAAAATAAAGAGAAAAAGAAAAAGAGACATGGAGTAGCCACTTTTGGAAGAAGGTTTGAAAGCAATGCTAGAAAGGTTATTGAGTTCCCCTCAACGTCTGACGAAGGGGCCGGTAAAGGGAAAGGGACTGCTGTACCTTCTGAATCTGAGGTTGAACAGGAGGAAGAGGAAGAAGACGAAGACTACTCCGAACAACAGTATCCTCTAGCGGATGATAAATATAAGAATCTTGAAGATAGACTAGAAGCCATGGAGTTGCAGAGGGTACCCGATTTGGATTTTGAAGAACTAGGGCTGGTAGCTGAGATTGTTATCCCTCCCAAGTTCAAGGTGCCAACATTCGCCAAGTATGACGGTCTGTCGTGCCCAAAGATGCACCTGAGATCGTATGTCAGAAAGATCTAACCCCACTCATCTGATAAAGACCTCTGGGTACACTTTTTCCAAGACAATTTGTCTGACACACAGTTGGATTGGTTCTATCAACTTGAGAGATTAGAGGTTCACAATTGGGAAGACTTAGCAGCTGATTTTTACCGTCAATACCAATATAACACCGATTTGGCGCCCACTCGTACTCAACTATAGAGTATGGGGATGGCTTCCAATGAAGGGTTTAAAGAGTATGCCCAGAAGTGGCGTGATCTGGCTAGAAGGGTGCAGCCACCTTTGTCGGATAGGGAGTTAGTTGACATGTTTCTAGGGACCCTGTCTGGCCCTTTCTTCAATCATATAATCGGGAGTTCTTCCACGGGATTTACTGAACTAATTTTGACCGGCGAAAGGGTCGAGGCCGGTATTAAAAGTGGAAAGATTCAAAAAGATGCCTCCACGTCCACCGCTATGAAGAAGACTTTCCCGGCTAAGAAGGAGATTTCTGCTGTTTACACCTAGAGAAATCGGGAAAGAGAGGAACATCGGCCAACAGTGGGGGCCGTGTTAATTCAGAAGTCCGCATCAGACCGGCATATAAGCAGTCAACCGAGGAATGATCAGCCCAGAACCTATCAGCAAAGGCCGCCACGGCAATTTACCCCAATAAATATGACACCCGCTCAGATCCTTCCACATCTCCTGAAATTAAACCTTGCTAATTTAAAAGAGGCACCTAAGAATGCAAACACCACTTATCCACATTATCATCCCAATGCAAAATGTGCCTACCATTCAGAAAGTTTAGGGCATGACACCAACGACCGTTGGGCCCTCAAAAACAAAATCCAGGACTTAATTGACGCCAAGGAAGTAGAATTTGATGCTCCTGAGAAGCCCAATGTGATATCTTCTCCGATGCCTAAGTGCGGTAATAATGTTCATGCTGTTATGGAGGCCCTTCATGTTACTGATGTTGTTGACCTGTTGACGCTGTTATTTGTGATTAAAGAGAATTTATTGAGAGCCGGGATCTTTCCTGGATGTGGTAAAGACTGCTATTTTTGTTTGAACATACGAGGTGATTGTCCAATGTTGAAGTCAGGTGTCCAACGCCTGATGGATACCCAAGAGATACTTTTCCAAAAAACCCCTGTTGATACCTTCACTCTTGTTACTCCTGCTATTTTTACTACTTCAACCAACGATATTGCCATCATAACCATTTCCGATAATCCTCCCAAGGCTTGCAAAAGGCCTATTAGGATTACGCCTGACCCTAAATTTGTGCCTTTAAAAATCACCATGCCGGGGCCAGTCCCGTATCAATCTAGCAAGACAATCCCATGGAACTATGGAGGAGAAATCTTCTATCATGGCGTCAAGCAGATTGAAGCAGTCCAAGAGATTTATGAAGAAGAAGACCCTGATATAGGAAACATTGCGGGTACCAGCAAGATAACCCGCAGTGGCCGGATCTTTTCTCTGGAGATTGCTCCCCCTCGAGCAGTTTTCGGACCCTCGAAAGCTTCTGCACCTGTTAGGTCATCTGTGCAAGACCCAATAATTGAAGAATTGGATATTCCTGAAGTAAGATCATCTGCTGATACTACCGACAAGGATAAGGGGATACTAGAAGGGCCTGTCAGGACGAAGGCTCATGCTGTGGTTATCCCCGAAACCACTCAGAAAGAAATGGATGAAATCTTGAAAATAATCAGAAAGAGCGACTATGACGTCGTGGAACAGCTAGGGCAGACCCCTTCTAAAATTTCAATGTTGGCTCTTCTACTCTGTTCTGAGGCCCATGCTAAGGCCCTGATCAAAATTTTGAAAGCGACACACGTACCCCAGGAGACTTTGGCTGACCAGTTTCAGGAATGTGTGGCCAGTCTTACTGCTGATAATGGCCTTGGCTTTTCCGATGTTGACTTGACTCCCAAAGGAAGGAAACACAATGACACGCTACATGTTTCAGTTGAATGCAGGGGAACCACCCTCGCCCATGTCTTAGTTGATACTGGTTCTTCCTTGAATGTGCTGCCGAAGAAAGCCTTAGACCGTTTTGACTGGGAAGGATTGACCCTCAAACCTAGTAACATCGTTGTTAGGGATTTTGATGGTTCCAAAAGAATGGTTCATGGAGAGGTCAATATTCCTATCAAAGTAGGCACAAAAGTCTTCAACTCCACCTTTTATGTGATGGACATCCGTCCGTCATATTCATGTTTGTTAGGGAGACCGTGGATCCATTATGCCGGGGCAGTTACCTCCTCTTTGCACCAAATGCTGAAATATCCTGTTAAGGGTAAGATTATAACAGTGCACGGCGAGGAAGAGTACATGATAAGTCATATCAATTCCTTCCGCTATGTGGAGCTGGATGGCGAGTTCATCGAAACGCCTTTCCAACATTTTGAGGAAGTCTCTCCTGAGATAGCAGTTGCGAAGACAATGGTTGAGGTGCCTATCATTCCCAAGCATGTATCTAGAATGGAATCTCTCAAGGACGCAGAGGCTGTAATTAAAGAGGGGAAGAGCACAGTGTGGGGGCAATTGCCTGATTTTCCCCATAAGACAGACAAGTTTGGGTTAGGGTTCAGTACTGCAGGATAAAAGGCTATGCGTCGCTCCAAGGCTGGAGGACCACCCGTCAAGATCTCTTACCATGGAATCAATGCGGTAGAAGATGAAGATGAACAGAGCCACTTTGAAGATTGGATCTTTCCAACCGTCGAAGGGGGTTTAAGCAACTGGGAAGCAAAGGATTTTGTTCCCATCACCTTTATCAACCAGTAATTTTATCTTTGAACAATTTCCCATTTATAGTCTGTAATAACTAAACAATTTGCACACTATTTTTCACCTCATGCCTTTGCCCGGGGCATGTAGGTCCATTTGTAAGGGTTTGATCTTCTTCATTATCATATGCCATGTTTTAATGAATCATTGGACGTTTTTCATCTATAAACTGTTGTGTTCATTTTCTTTCCTTTTGCATTTTTGTTTGTTTAAGGATGGCTATCCCTTACACACACCCACACTCACAAATGCAGGTAACCATCCACTCCGGATTCCATGGGTGACTATTCTGCTTTAACCTTCGATAACTCTGAAGATTTGGTCAATCATGCTGAGTACGAAGTTGACGAAGATTGTGAAGTGCCGGGAGAGTTAGCCAGACTTTTACAACAAGAAGAGAGGGCTATTCTGCCTCATGAAGAGTTGCTAGAAACCATTAACTTGGGGACAGAGGAGGACAGGAAAGAAGTAAAAGTGGGTGCCAACCTGGAACCAAGTGTCAAGGAGCGCTTAGTGCAGTTGTTGAACGAATATGTTGAAATCTTCGCCTGGTCTTATGAAGACATGCCAGGGCTAGACATAAATATCGTGGTTCACCGTCTCCCTACAAGAGAGGATTGTCCACCAATCAAGCAAAAGGTCCGCCGAATGAGGCCCGACATGTCTGAGAAGATTAAGGCTGAAGTAATGAAGCAATTCAACACTGGCTTTCTGGCTGTTACTTCCTATCCATAATGGGTTGCTAACATTGTGCCCGTGCCTAAGAAGGACGGCAAAGTCAGAATGTGTGTGGACTATCGGGATTTAAACAGGGCTAGCCCTAAAGACGATTTTCCACTGCCACATATCGACATCTTGGTTGACAACACAACTCAAAACAAGGTTTTTTCCTTCATGGATGGATTCTCGGGATACAACCAGATCAAAATGGCCCCCGAGGACATGGAGAAAACTACCTTTGTCACGCAATGGGGTACCTTCTGCTACAAAGTGATGCCATTCGGACTGAAGAATGCAGGGGCAACCTATCAATGCGCCATGGTAGCTTTGTTTCATGATATGATACATCATGAGATCGAAGTTTACGTAGACGATAGCTCGATCACAGACAGAAGAAGAACACCTTGATCATTTGCAAAAGCTGTTTGCCAGGTTGAAGGAGTATAAGCTCAAATTGAACCCAAGCAAGTGTACTTTTGGAGTTAGGTCTGGTAAACTTTTAGGATTTATTGTTAGCAACAAAGGCATTGAGGTCGATCCAGCTAAAGTAAAGGCTATACAAGAAATGCCCACTCCCCGTACTGAAAAAGAGGTTAGAGGATTCTTGGGACGCTTGAACTATATCTCCAGGTTCATCTCTCATCTGACATCTACCTATGAGCCAATCTTCAAGCTATTGAAGAAAGATCAGGTGGTTGAATGGAACAACGATTGTCAAGTTGCTTTTGATAAAATCAAGGAGTATTTGCTAGAACCTCCTATTTTGATGCCACCCGTCGAAGGAAGGCCGTTAATTATGTATCTGACTGTTTTGGATAACTCAATGGGGTGCGTACTGGGCCAACATGACGAGTCTGGCCGAAAAGAGCATGCCATTTATTACCTTAGCAAAAAGTTTAACGACTGTGAGACTCGCTACTCACTGCTCGAGAAAACTTGCTGCACTTTGGTATGGGCTGCTCGCCGGCTAAGGCAGTATATGTTGACTCATACCACTTTGCTGATTTCCAAGATGGATCCGATCAAGTATATCTTCGAGAAGCCTGCTTTATCGGGAAGAATCGCTAGATGGTAAATGATCCTGACTGAGTATGATATCCAGTATACTACCCAAAAAGCTATAAAAGGGAGTGTACTAGCTGACCATCTAGCTCATCAAGCCGTCGAGGATTACCAATCTATGAGATTCGACTTCCCCGATGAGGACATCATGATATTTGACAACATTGAAGGTAACAGACCGTATGACGGACCTGGACAAGGATCCCGATGGACCCTGTACTTTGATGGTGCTTCAAATGCACTTGGAAACGGTATCAGTACGGTACAAATTTCTCCGGAAGGTTGCCATACACCCTTCACTGCCCAACTTTGCTTCAGCTGTACCAACAACATGGCTGAATATGAAGCTTGCATCTTTGGTCTCAAGGCTGCTATAGACTTGGGAATCAAATCTTTGGTCGTATTTGGGGACTCGACTTTGGTTATCAGTCAAGTCAAAGGAGAGTGGGACACCAAACATCCTAATCTTATCCCATACAAAGAACATGTCTTGACGTTGTTGCCTCATTTCGAGCAGATTACCTTCGAGCATTTCCCGCGAGAAGAAAATCAGTTAGCAGATGCTCTGGCTACAATGTCTTCCATGTTTAAACTCAACTGGGATAACGAAGCTCCCCAAATTACCATCGAGCGAATGGACGAACCTGTGCACTGTCATGAGATTAATACCGAAGAAGTAGTGGAACAACCCTGGTTTCATGAAATCAAAAGATATCTCCAGACTAGAGAATACCCTGAAGGAGCTTCCGTCAATGACAAAAAGTTCTTAAGGAGATTTGCTGCCAAGTTCTTCCTAAGCAATGGCATCCTTTATAAGCGCAACCATGATTGTGTTCTACTTCGTTGTGTGGACAAGTTTGAAGCAGAATTGATCATGACTGATATCCATAGTGGCACATTTGGCACCCACTTGAGCGGACATACGATGGCTAAGAAGATTCTAAGGGCAGGCTACTACTGGTCTACCATGGAAGCTGATTGTCATCAACATTCCCGTACCTGCCACAAATGCCAAGTCTATGCCGACAAGGTACATATTCCTCCCGTCCCTCTCAACATTCTGTCAGCTCCTTGGCCATTCGCAATATGGGGCATTGACATGATTGGAGAGATCAAGCCCACGGCATCCAATGGACATCGCTTCATCCTGGTGGCTATTGATTACTTCACCAAATGGGTCGAGGCAACTTCCTATGCCTCAGTTACAAAGAATGTGGTTGTCCGCTTCATCAAGCAGAACCTCATATGCCGGTATGGTATCCCCGACAGGATCATCACAGACAACTGTACAAATTTGAACAACACTATGATCACCACTCTATGCGAACATTTCAAGATTTATCATAACAATTCATCTCCTTACCGGCCGAAGATTAACAGTGCTATTGAAGCCGCGAACAAAAATATCAAGAAGATCATTCAAAAGATGACAGTCACCTACAAGGACTGGCATGAGATGTTATCGTTTGCTCTGCATGGATATCGTACCATGACACGTGCTTCAACAGGGGCAACCCCCTTTTCTTTGGTATATGGCATGGAAGCTGTTCTACCTATGGAAGTTCAGATTCCTTCCTTGAGGATTATGAAGGATGCCGGTTTGAGTGAAGACGATTGGATTCAGACCCGGCTTGATAAACTTAACTTGATCAACGAGAAGCGACTTACTACTGTTTGTCATGGTCAGACGTATCAAAAACGGATGATCAAGGCTTTCAAAAAAAAAGGTTAGGCGTCAGGTATATTAAGTCAGAGATCTTATAATCAAGCGGATCATCTTACCGCAAAGTGATCCCAGGGGAAAGTGGACTCCTACTTACGAAGGACCATTTGTGATCAAGAACATTTTTTCTGGTGGGGCAATGATTCTGACCACCATGGACAGTGACGACTTGCCGCACCCTGCGAATGCAGACATAGTCAAAAGATACTACGCATAAAACGACCCGGCAAGTTGAAAATCCGAAAGGACAACTTGGGAAAAAATGGGCATCCCAGTGAATCGAAAACCCAAAAGGGCGATTCAGGCAAAAATTAGGGATAAAACAAAAAAATCTGTACACCCGGCAAGTTGAAAACCCGAAAGGGCGACTTGCGCAAAAAAGGGTTTCCCGGTGGATCGAAAACCCGAAAGGGCGGTCCAGGCAAAAGTTAGGGAATTAAAGCGTATGACTATGTCTCGTCGGATCACTTTAAGAACAATCCCTTCACCAACAAGCTCCAAGCTTCTGATCAATCCAGTCATCAGCGGACGAAGCAGCAAATGGACAAAATATTCAGAGTTGTGAAGGCTATAGCAGAATGGGAATCCCATGGAATTGTTACACATAGCCATCTTTCTTTTGTATAAATTTTTTCAATTTTTACGACAACATTCTCCTACTAGAATGTCTGTTTCCTTTGTACAAAGATACTCACAAAATTTAAATACAAATATACTTCAAAGTGCAGAAATTTGCTTGCCTTTCTTTTCTTTTTACACTTATGTTTATTTGAAAACGTCCAATGTTTTGTTAAATAGGCATATGCATTTGAATATAATCACTGCTTACAAATAAAACGAAATTGAAAAAAGATAATTACTGATAGGTTGAAGGTGTAGTAAGATATCTTTGTGCCATTTCAGAAGAAATCCCCTACGATACATCATTCAGATCCCCAACAAAGCTAAAGTTTGGAGTATATTTCCCCAGCGGAGTTAAGCTTCAAGACCCTCAGCGGAGTCAGTGCATTCTAAAACTTGATTCCCCAGCTGAGTTAAGTTTCAAAATTCCCATCAGAGTCAAGCTTCAAGATTCCCAGTGGAGCCCGAAAACCCTGAAAATCCTATCCCCAGCAGAACCAGAATAATGAACATTTTCCCCACAGAGTTATCTCCCCAGCAAGATCGAAGATTCTCGGTCTCATTTCTCCAAGCAGAAGACTCCCAGGTTTTAACTCCCCAGTAGAGATTTTCAGAGTTTTCCCTATTTCCCAGGAAAATCATGAAGGATTCTCATTGCCTGCAGAAGTTATCAAAGGCCTTGTTAATCCCCACAAATCGCCGAGGATTTTTCAACCTCCAGCAGTGGCCCAGGGATTTCTCCTTCTCAGTATTCAAAGATTTTTGAATCCCTAAGCGGTCAGCAAGGATTTCCCATCTTCAGTATTCAAAGATTTTTAAATCCCCAACATCGGTCAAGGATTTACTTTCCACGACAGCAGTCAAGGATTTATTTTCTTCAGCAGGACAGCTCATCAGCTTACATGCGCATACATTACATTCATGTATCATGAAAATTGATAAAACACATATATTGCATCATACATCTCATGCAATATAACTTCGTGTTTCGGCTAATATTTTACCCTTCACAGGATGAGATTAACAAGCTACAAACTTCAGACTTTTGAAAACAGTTTACGGATGCTTCCCAACATGGACGCTAATCTATTGCTTATTCAACTTCAAGACTTCTGAAAACAGTTTACGGATTCTCCAGACACGGATGTTAATCTATCACTTGTTCAGATTCAGACTTTTGAAAATAGTTTACGGATGCTTCCCAACATGGACGCTAATATATTGCTTATTCAACTTCAAGACTTCTGAAAACAGTTTACGGATTCTCCAGACACGGATGTTAATCTATCACTTGTTCAGATTCAGACTTTTGAAAACAGTTTACGGATGCTTCCCAACATGAACGCTAATCTATTGCTTATTCAACTTCAAGACTTCTGAAAACAGTTTACGGATTCTCCAGACACGGATGTTAATCTATCGCTTGTTCAGATTCGACTTTTGAAAATAGTTTACGGATGCTTCCCAACATGGACGCTAATCTATTGCTTATTCAACTTCAAGACTTCTGAAAATAGTTTACGGATTCTCCAGACACGGATGTTAATCTATCGCTTGTTCAGATTCAACTTTTGAAAATAGTTTACGGATGCTTCCCAACATGGACGCTAATCTATTGCTTATTCAACTTCAAGACTTCTGAAAATAGTTTACGAATGCTTCCCAACATGGATGCTAATCTATTGCTTATTCAACTTCAAGACTTCTGAAAACACTTTACGGATTTTCCAAACATGGATGTCAATCTATTGCTTGTTCAGATTCAATTAGCTGAAAACAGTTTACGGAAGCTCCAAACACGAAGGCTAATCTATTTTCTTATTCAGACCCCCAGCTCAGAGATGTTCCAAACACAGATACCTTTCTGATACTCATTCTTTCACCTACAACATACAGTTCAACAAATATTCTCGGATGGCATCTCTAAGCCCATCTCCGACAAGATTCGGTCACATCTCCAAATGGCATCTTTAAGCCCATTCCCTCAGTTATGCTTTGACGAGTACAAATTTACGGGCACTCTAGTGTCCAATCCTCCTTTACCTTCAAGTCGCGAAAGGCAAACTTGCCAATCTAACTCTTCAGGTTCAAGAATATTGAACAGGGGCAACTATTGTACCCCAAAATTTTCCCTCTCATTTAATCAACATTTCTCATCCCAAGACTCTTGGAATTCAAGATCAAGCTAGGGTTTGCTCTACTAAAGACACCTTCTTGCACTGTTGACCTAAATTAGGGTTTGAGTTTGCACAGTAATGTTTTGACCCATAATGCCCAAAATAACTTTCATACTTCATGTTGGACTCATAAGTTTGTCCATACCAAGTTTCAAGCCTTGATTCAAATTTTTGCCCAGTCAATTGGACAATTGACCTAGAAATCAGCTGTATTGGGGAAAAAGTCAACTGTGGCCAATTGACAGTCAAACCTCATGAAATTTGACCCACATCAACATTATGAACTCATATGAACCATTTGATCAAGTTTGGATCACAATTCTATAAGAAATTTGATCAGATCATCCAAAGGGCAAAATGGTCATTTTTAGGGTTTTGACTGTACAAAGGCAATTTTTGACTGTTTGACCTAACCAATGGAAAATCAAGCTCAACCATGGACTCAAGGACTTAATGAATTTGTCTTGACCTATTCAACAAGTTCAAAAGATCTCAAATGCCTAGGATTGACAGATAAATTTTTCAGTCAACTGATCAAAATTTGATTGTATGCTGAAAAGTCAAACTTTGACTTTTTGGTTAAAATCAAGTTCCAAGGGTCATTTTTCATCAAGACATGTCAAATTATGAAACTTGTTCATCAAGAAACCCAAAAATGCAAATTAGGGTTTAAAATGGAAAATTTTCATAACTTAGAAATTTTCTAAGTTATGAAATTTTCTTATTTTTTCCTAACTTTGTCCCATTATTTCACCAATATGAAAATGGATTCAAACAAAACTTGCAACATGAAAGTTGTAGTCCATCACAAAGTCTACAACTTTTATTCATAAAGTTTTCTCAAAAGAAGCTTGTATCTCAAGTTATTATTTTTGGAACAAGGGTATCTAAAACTTTTAACTTAGAAAATTTTTGCCCTAGTTTAGGCAGGATTTTGACCCATCTTCTTGGCCATTTTTCACATAGTTCCACTTGGAGTTTCAAGTTGCATTTCAAATATGGATTATAGTACATGTTGCAAGCTTTCCAAATTGTCAAAGAAATCCTCAAACACCTTTGTGGTTAGGGAGAATCGAATGCTTGAAGTTGGCAAAAACTCACTTTGATCCATGGCCAATACATGTTCATACCACTTGCCAAATCTGATCTAGCTAGCTTGGTTCACAATTACAGGCCTCTAAACCAGTTTGTACTCCATAATTTAATGCATATCCATTGAGCTAAGGCATTGTCTTGGTCATTAGGGTATTGTACACTAGATTAAGCCTTAAATGGAAAAAGTAACAATGCCATTTTTGCTTGAACTTTGCTTTATGTCAAAACAACATCCTAGAGCATTGGACCAGATCTTATGCTGCAAACAAAATCCACTAATTAGAGGGGCCAAGAGGTTTGTGTGCAGGGTGATAGGATGGCCTGTACAAGTCTATAACCTCACTTCCACTCTTTTGCTTCAAGAAGAAGAAAACTTGTCAAAAACAAGGCATCTCTCACATCTGATAAAACCAGCTAAAACAAAGTTGTCAAACAAGTTTCATACACCCTAGCAAGCCAGAAACACGAGCCCTTGACATCTCAAAACTCCTTGTGCACAAAATCCCCATTTTCTTGCAAAACAGGTCAGTTCTGCATTTTGTAAGCCATCATCAAATTCCATCGTGCGTTTTGCCCAAAGATACTTCAAACACCTTCCAACCAACACACCTGAACTATTCCAGACCTCCATTACTAGCTGTAACACCATTAACACACATTGCCATTTTTGTTTCAAAGCTTTGCAGGTTGAGTTCTGTAGCACGATTCAAGCTGCTTCAACAAACTAAGCATTGGGAAAGCTTCATTGGACCTCAGGCAAGCTCAAAAGAACCTCAAGCACCCTTGGAAGTTGTTGCATTGTCCAGCTCGAAGTCAACTGAAACAGGTATTTCATGAACTTCTATCTCTCTATTTAGGAATAGTTAGACTTAGGTTTGTGAATGAAAGATGTTGTATTCATAGCCCTGAAACCATACATGTGCTTAGCTTTCATTTATATTAATCATGCTAGGAGAATTTTGTTCATGAACTTTATGAAAAAACTAGGTTAAGAATTAGGGCCAGAGAAATTCTCTCTGGTCTTTGAGAGTTAGCTTAAGTTTTTTATATGGTTAGATTCGTTGTTTGATGCTTTACAAGTTTTATTTTATGAGTTTTGTCAAAAAAGCAAGGAATCAGGAGATAGCATCTTGTGTACACAACACGCGTATTTCTGTTCAAAGGAAGAAGACGAAGTTGCTTGGGCTGGGCCTGGTTGTTTTTGATTCTCACACATGCATTTTCAGTTCACACCCCCTGGCCCATTTCTTGTATATTTGTCATTTTTGCATTTTTATTTTTTATTCTGACTTTATTATTTTATGTCCAAATATAAAAAATGCCAAAAATTATTTTTATATTATTTTTACATTTATTTGGTATTTATTTTTATTTTTACTAGTATAAAATTGTTTAAATACTTTATATTCTTTTTATTAAAACTTAAAAATAATGTGAAAAATATGTTTATTTTCATTTATTATTTTATACACATTTGAAAACATTTTCTTGAAAAATATACCTTTTTGTAAATAATTTAATTTATTTTTTATACACACTTAATATATTTAATACATATATATACATATTTTATTAATTAATTAGGACAAAAAACACAAAAATAATACATTTTTATTTTTATTAATATTTTATACTAAAAATACCATTTTTTCAATATACTTATATTTTTGTACAAATTAATATATTATTGTATATAAATAATAAATAATACTATTTATTTAAGAAATTAGGGTTTGCCCTAAAAAAAAACAAAATAATTGAAATAATTTTTTTATTTATTTACATTTTACATTAAAAATACTCTTTCAAACATAAAAACCTTTTTTTTTTTGCATAATACACTTTATTTAATATTTATTTATTGTATTTATTTAATGTTGTATATTTAATATTATGCCTTACCCATTCAATATGGTTGTAATAATTTAGGATTTAATTTCCTGCAAAATAATCCCCAATTCAAATTTATACCCCCTCCCTATATCATGTTGTAATAGTATAGAATTTAAATTCTCGCACCTTTAAGCTTTCAATTATGCCATGGTTAGACTTAGGGTTTTGTATGCAAAATAAAAATCAACAATTAATTTGACCTAATCCAAGATAACAATGCATGAAGAAAAAAAACACAATGCACACTTGCACCCCTAGGGTTACAATCCACTTGTTGCCTTCAAAAATGAGCCATGATATGCATGTCAAGTACTTTGGCAAAACAAAAATAAAACAAAGATCATAGTCCCTCGATGACGCTATCTGAGTTGCCTAAACAAAATGATCAAGTCCCTTAAGAAAATTGCCAAAAATACTTGACACAATTGCTATCATGGTCTATACTTGACACTGTTAAAAGGGTTAAAAACATAAGAAAGATCTTTGAGTAAAAATAGGGTAGATAACTCTTAGTTACTTGATCAAAAATCTTGCAAAACACCCTTGCCATTTTCAAACACACTTCACAACACAACTTCATCTTTTTCAAAACAACTTTCAAAACATTGGAATATCTTTTCAAAAAGACACACACCTTTGTATATATTCAAACAAAGAATCATTACAAAGGTTGCCTAGACAAGGCATCTTTTTCAACGCATTTTCAAAACCACACACACAAAGCACCATTTCAAACAATTGAAAAGCAAAGGCAAGTGATCTAAGAAAGTAACTAAGAGCCCATGGATAACCATGGATAAAAAGGGTGCTAATACATTCCCTTTCTATAATCTACTCCCCGAACCCAAGAAAACATCTCAAAGGTCTTTCCTGAGCTTTTTGACCTTTCCTTAGGATAAAATAAAAAGTCAGTGGCGACTCTTGCTAAATCGAAACATTTGCGAACACAAACGCAAAACCTCAAGTCAATTCTCCCACCGTATCACAACAGCGCTTTCTAAAAGCGCTGGCTAATATGGACCTTAGACAGCGCTTTTTAAAAGCGCTAGCTAAGAGTGACCTTTAGCAGCGCTTTTCTATTATTTTTTTTAATTTTTTATGACTTTAGACAGCGCTTTCTTAAAGCGCTGTCTAAAGTGACCCTTTACCAGCGCTTATGATAAAGCGCTTTCTAAAGAAATCTTTTAGCAGCGCTTTTACTAATTATTTTATACGTTTTCCGTGTTTTTTTATTCACTTATAGCAGCACTTTTGTACAAAAGCGCTGTCTAATGTGCACTGTCAAAACTCACTTTTGGCGTAGTGTATGATGCAAATGGCGAGCAGAAGATGGGGCGAATCTCGAAGTTTCCCATCCACTAGTGTTCGGGCCATTACGATCATGGTCCCGGGCATTACCACACTCCTGCCGGCGGCATGAGCGTCGAGGACGAAGAGGCCTATGGTGTCCTTAATCGGTTCATCGACGTGTTCTTTCCTGCCAGATGGGTCACGAGGGAAGGACATGACATCCTCGATGAAGATTGTGAGCCGAAGTTCGAAGCGCGCCCGATCAACACCAAGGCGCTCGTCGAGTGTCTTTCTTATGGGGAAGCCGTGAATCTCTTAGGTTTATGCTCGCTTGATTTTGCTATATTTTTACTTTCTGACTTGAATTTTTTTTTGTTTTCCCGTCGAGGGTGACCCGAGGATACCGTTTTTATTTTTGCAGGGAACATGGCGGAGCGTCGTGAGAGGTTGTTGAAGCTGACCCAAGAGAAAAAGAGCCATAAGAGGTTGGTGAAGCCGCACTAGGCTACACACATGAGTTCAGTTTCCGAACCGGTCAAGGAGGGATCAAGTGGGTCGTCGGGCACCAGCGGTGCTGATCAGCAAGCTACTGTGTTGAGTAGGAAAAGGAGTCGCCCCGTAGGTGGGGTTGTTGATATGACTGGAGGGGAGACTGCCCGGGCCTTCAGCCTCCCGCCTTGTTTCATGGAGAAGGATTTCTTCGAGGGATTCCCCTACTGTGTCTGACAATGAGTCCTACATCATAAGGCGACTCGACGAGGAAGGTTGAAGGAAGCATCTGGCTTCCAGTATGGTCGGGATGATGAAGATGGAGGAGATGGTCGTGGTCCTTGCGGGTGAAGGGGAAGCTCCTCTGGTCGGGTCAAGGAACTAGAGTCGGAGAACGTGACTCTTCAAGTGAAGACACAAAAATTAAAGACTTCCCTCGAAAGAAGCGAGGAGATGTTTCGGGAGTAGGATGATGCGCTGGCGGGGGAGAAAGAGAGAGCTGAAAAATTCCTCGAGGAAAAGGACTGCCTCCTGCTCGACAAAGAATTGTGGGAGAGTGAAAGGGAGTGACCGAAGAAGGAAGTCGCTGACCTGAAGGCTGCTATGGCGCTCGCGGAGGGCGAACCCAAGGGTGTAACTGATTTGCGCACTCGAGCCGATTTTGTTGCTCAGATTCAACTCCTCGAGTCAGACTGCGTCGATGCTTTGGCCGACGGTTTCGAGGCCGCGGTGAATTAGTTGTCCGTGTTAAACCCGAGGCTCAACACCGAAGGAACTGAGGTTCTGTCCCAGGTGATTGACGACCGAGTGGTTCCTCCTCCTGACTCTCCCTAGGTCGAAGTGGGCACTCTGAGTAGTGATTAGCAATTTTTTAGTTAACTTAACTATTTGTATTTTAGCCTCCGTGCCCGTAATTTTTGTAACATTCAGACATCGTCGGCTCTAGCAGTCGACATTTATAAATGCTTTACTTTGCTTCAATGCCTTTATGTTTTTGCTAATGCTTTCTTATTCTTTGCTCGTTGTTATTTTTTACTTATTTATTCCATAAATATTTGTAATTTCCATGAGTGAAGATGCATGTTCAACCTTTGTTATGGTCGACGCAAGTTCGTTTTTTCCATGTGCGAAGATGTATGCTCGACCCTCTTATTATTCGAAACATGTTGGGATGTGTCGAGGAGGCGGAGTAGGGATCTACGAAATGAGTGTACGATCACGGTCGAGATCTTAAACACGTGGCATGAACTTCCCATCGCGAGCTGGGTGTTCTGCTATGTTGGGTACTTCGACAGCAGAGCTCAATTAAGGTGTCCCTGTCGGGCTAAAAGCTTGCTCGTGAATGAGCAAATCTCGCCTTTAGCTGATGTTTGGAGGCCATGTCCGTACCTAGACACGCCTACATGGTCGAGCTCGTCCCCTCGTCGATTAAAGGGGATTGGTCGACTGCTAATGTCCTTAGCGGGTAAAGGACTTAGCTATAGTATTGTTTTAACTTCATAATATTCCAGGGTCGAGGTAATGGTTCTCCATTTAATTGTTCGAGGTAATATGCTCCGGTTCTCGTAGCTCCTTGGATGCGGTAAGGCCCCTCCCAGTAGTACCACTCTTGCAGCGCCTTTCATGCTAGGGATCTTCCGCCCATGTGCTGGGCGTTGATTCCTTCGTGGATTTCCAGTAGTATCTCGAGGATTATGGATTCTTCAAAACATTTCAAGAGTGGGATGGAGAATCCCCAACGGTACAGTTTGTGTTCGAGTACCATATACGAGCATGCTCGTCATTTGGTTGCGGTTGCCTCTCTTTGATCTAGAGGAAGCTCCCCTTTTGTCAGAAAGTTGAACACCAGGGTCATCCAGCAAGAGCTGTCTCTGATGGCATTCACTTCGGGCTGTACCGTGGACCTTTTAATACTCGTGCGAGATAGGGATTCTTTTATGACTGATTTGTTTCCGCCTTTCTTCTTCATGCTCGCGAGCTTCGAAAGTATGTCGGCCCGTGTGTTCTGCTCGCGCGACATGTGTGTGATTTCTACCCAGTCAAACTTTTTCATATGTTCTCTGACCAAGTTTAAATATTCAATGATGTTGTTGTTCTTAGCCTGGTATCCCCTTGAACTTGAGATGCGACAAGTTGGGAACCAGTGAAAATGAGTATCTCTCGGGCGCCAAGATCCTCGGCCAGTCTTAATCCTACAAGGAAGGCCTCATATTCAGCCTGATTGTTCGAGGTCGAAAAGGAAAGAGTGAGAGAGTGTTCGATCACGATGCCTTGCTAGTTTTCGAGGAGGATCCCTGCTCCACTTCCTGTCGACCTGGAAGCTCCGTCCATAAAGATGATCCACTTGTGCTTCTTCCCTGCGGGGGGGTTGTGAGCAGTCATCTCCGCGACGAAGTCGGCTAGAGCTTGGGCCTTAAGGGCCTTCCTGCTTTTGTATTGGATGTCGAACTCCGAAATCTTCAAGGACCACTTTAGCATTCTACCCGCCATGTCTGGTCGAGCTAAGAGTTGTCTTACGGGATAGTCTGTCCGTACGATGATTGCTGCGCCAGGAAGTAGTGTCTAAACCTTTTCGCCGCGTTGACAAGGGACAAGGCCACCTTCTCAATTTTTTGGTACCTGATCTCGGGTCCCTGAAGTGCTTTTCTCGTGAAATACACTGGCTTTTGTTCGTCAGGAGTCTCGCGAATGAGGGCTGCACTCACGGCCTCGATGGAGATGGCCAGATACAAGAACAAGGTGTCCCTGTCCGATGGTCGTGATAATACAGGCGATTGCGATAGGCTTTGCTTGAGATGGGGGAGGGCTTGATCGCATTCCTTGGTCCATTCAAAAGCTGCCTCTTTGTGTAGAAGTGTAAAAAATGGAAGGGCGTGTTGAGCGGACTTCGCCAAGAAACGAGAGAGTGAGGTGAGCATGCCGTTCAGGACTTGTATGAATTTTTTTGAATTAGGTGTAAGGAGGTCAGAGAACGCTCGGCACTTGTCGGGGATAACTTTAATTCTCTGTTCTGTTAGATAGAAACCGAGGAACTTACCCGCCTTAACCCCTAAAGTGCATTTCTCGGGGTTGAACCTCATTCTACTTTGTCTAGCTTGGGCAAAGACCTTTCATATGTGAGCAGCATGATCGGTGTCTGCTCGAGATTTGACGATCATGTCGTCCATGTATACTTCGAGCATATCCCCGATCTCGCTGTGAAAAAATTTATTCATCATCCGCTGGTATGTCGCCCCCGCATTTTTCAGACGAAAGGGCATGTTGTAGTAATAATTGCCCGAGCTGGTCATGAAAGCGGTGCAATGCTTGTCGCTCATCGCCATTGGAATTTGGTTGTAACCCGAGTAGGCGTCCATAATAGATAAAATTTTATAACCGGCCGAGTTGTCGACCAACATGTCAATATTAGGCAAGGGAAATGCATCTTTGGAGCATGCCCGGTTAAGATCGGTATAGTCAACACACATACACCATTTTCCATTATTCTTTTTAACTAGTACAACATTTGACATCCAGGTTGAATACCTGGCCTCAGAAATAAAATTTGCCTCTAGGATGAACAAATAAGTGTTGTCGTACAAAATGACGAGATATTTTGTATTTTTAATAAATAAATGAATAAACGGTACACCTACTGTATTTTGTTAGACATGATTATTATTATTTTTATTATTATAATTTTTAATACTATTATTAAAGATAGTTCCACAATCATAGGTAATTTGAAAGAGAAATTTAAAAATAATTGTCAAATATGAGTAATTTATTAAGATATTTATCTCACACATAAATAAGATCAAATGTTATCTTACATTTCTTACAAATAAAAGTATAATTTTTGTATAATTTTTGTTATTATTAACTTAAATGATATTATTATTATTATAAATGTTATTTCAGTTGTGTTTTGATAAGTGTTTTCTTGGAATTTAAAAAAAAAATTGGTCAAATATTTTTACTAATTTTGTATAAATAATATTAGTTTAATATTATACATATCATGACCAAGTAAAAAAAATCAATTCATAATGCAATTTTTTTCAATTTAAAACATAACCTTATAATTATAAAAGTAGTAAAATTGTAATATAAATTAAAACTCTAAGGCTCTATTTGGTAAGACACATTTTTGAATTTATAGCATATAGCTTATAGCTTATAAATTCATATAACATTTTAGATCTGTTTGATAACGGTCTTTTTCTCACATGCTTATAACTTATTTTTGCTAGCTTACAACTTATTTTCTAGACTCTATTTCAAATAGAGTTTTAACTTATAGCTTATAGCTTATTATTTTTTCTTCCTTTTTTATCCTTATAATTTTAACAAAAATCTAATTTTATCCTATATAATTTATTTTAATTTAAAATATAATAGTTATATATTAAATATTTTTTATGTCATTTTACATTTATAAGTTAGTTGAACCGCTAATTTTACTAAACACTTCAATTAGCTTATCACCTATCAATCTCAACCATCAACTATAAGGTATAAGCTATCACTCATCAACCATCAACTATAACCTATAAACTTTCAGTTAGCTTATCAGTCAACTGCTAAACAAAACTTAAATATCAAAAATGAAAAAAGTAGAAAGAAAGAGAAGGAGAGAGTGTCAAATATCATCTCGCACATAAATAAGAGAGCGAGCGGTCAAATATTATTATCTTACATTTCTTACAAACAAAAATATAATTCTTGTATAGTTTTTGTTATTATTAACTTAGATGTTATTATTATTATTATTATTATAAATGTTATTTCAGTTGTGTTTTGATAAGTATTTTCTTAAAATTTTTGGAAAAAAAATTGGTCTAATATTTTTATTAATTTTGTATAAATAATATTAGTTTAATATTATACATTCCATGACCAAGTAAAAAATTCAATTCATAATGCAATTTTATAATCTAACGGTTCATGTTTATTTATTTATGAATTTGTTCTATTTAATCAACATATTTTATTTTCTTTTTATATTAAATACAAACTCTCTTTAAAACTCTCCCTCATTCCCTGTCTTTCTATTTTTTTTCTTCGTTTTTTAAATTCAAAATTTTAATTCATATTGCAATTTTACTAGTTCTGTTATTGTAGTTTATGTTTTTAAAAAATGATTAAATTTTTATTATGAAGTGACTATTTTTACTTGATTACAATATGTATAATATTTAAAGAGAATTATTTTTACATGGGAAAAATATTTGACCCTTTTTTTTCCAAAAATTCCAAGAAAAATACTTATCAACTAATGACTTACATAATAATAATAATAATAATAATAATAATAATATAATAATAATAATAATAATAATAATAATAATAATAATAATAATAATAATAATATTTATGTGAATAATAAAAAACTATAATATAAATTAAATATTTCACTTTGAAAAAAAAATCTCATTTAATATGAAAAAGAAAATAAATTATATTGATTAAATAGAACAAAATAAAAAATAGATGAATAAAAATAAACCTTTAGATTTATAAATATGAATTAATAAAGTTTAGTGTCAAATTGAAGAGATATATTTAAATTAATCATTATATCGAGTACATGAATTAAGTATTATAATTTCCAATTTTTCTATCTACCCACCAAATAAATATTTTTTTGGTTGATTAAATGGATGAGATATTTTGTCTCTTTAATAAATAAATAAATAAATAAAAGGCACACCTAAAGATAGTTCTACAATGATAAATATTTTAAAAGAGAACTTTGAATATAATTGTCGAATATAAGTAATTTATTAAGATATTTATCTCGCAAATAAATAAGAGAGCGAGCAGTCAAATATTATTTACATTTCTTACGAACAAAAATATAATTTTTGTATAGTTTTTGTTATCATTAACTTAAATGTTAATATTATTATTATAAATGTTATTCCATTTGTGTTTTGATAAGTATTTTCTTTAAATTTTTGGAAAAAAACTGGTATAATATTTTTATTATTTTTGTATAAATAATATTAATTTAATATTATATATACCATGACCAAGAAAATAAATAAATTCATAATGCAATTTTTTTAAATTTAAAACATAAACTTATTATTATAAAAGTAGTAAAATTGTAATATAAATTAAAACTCTAAGGCTCTATTTGATAAGATACATTTTTGAATTTATAGCTTATAAGCTCATATGACATTTTAGACCTGTTTGATAACGGTCTTTTTATAACAAGTTTATAACTTATTTTGCTAGTTTATAGCTTATTTTCCAGACGCTATTTCAAATAGCATTTTAGCTTATAACTTATAGCTTATTATTTTTTCCTTCTTTTTTATCCTTCTAATTTTAATAAAAATCTATTTTTATCCTATATGATTTATTTTAATTTAAAATAAAATAGTTATATATTAAATATTTTTTATGTCATTTACATTTATAAGTTAGTTGAACCGTTAATTTTACTAAACACTTCAATTAGGTTATCAATTATCAATCTCAACCATCATCTATAAGGTATAAGCAATCACTCATCAGCCATCAACTATAACCTATAAACTATCAGCTAACTTATCAGTCAACTGCTATTTTTACCAAACAAAACTCAAATATCAAAAACGAAAAAAATAGAAAGCAGAGAAGGAGAGACAGTGTTTTAAAGAGATTTGTCTTTAATATTAAAACGGAAAAATTAATTAAATAGAACAAAATCAAAGTTAAATAAATAAACTTGAACCTTTAGATTATAATATGAAGAAATGCGATTTGGTATTAAAATAATATATATATATATATATATATATATATATATATATATATATATATATATATATATATATATATATATATATATATATATACTATATATATATATATATATATATATATTATATATATATATATATATATATTCAACATCTGTTATCAGTAGGTGTGATAGTTTACTTTGACACCAATTCACATCCTTTTGTTTTTATAATCTAACGGTTCACGTTTATTCATTTATTTATGAATTTGTTCTATTTAATCAACATATTTCAGTTACTTTTTATATTAAATACATACTCTCTTTAAAACTCTCCCTCATTCTCTATCTTCTTTTTTTTTTTTTTAAATCAAATTTTTATTTATATTACAATTTTATTAGTTCAAGTTTATGTTTTTAAAAAATGATTAAATTTTTATATGAAGTGACTATTTTTACTTGATTACAATATGTATAATATTTAAAGAGAATTATTTTGACAAGAGAAAAATATTTGACCCTTTTTTTCTTTCAAAAATTCAAGAAAAATACTTATCAACTATGACTTACATAATAATAATAATAATAATAATAATAATAATAATAATAATAATAATAATAATAATAATAATAATAATAATAATAATAATATAAATTAATAATAATATAATATTTATGTCAATAATAATAAACTATAATATAAATTAAATATTTCAATTTGAAAAACAAATCTCATTAATATTGAAAAAGATAATAAATTATATTTATTAAATAGAACAAAATAAAAAATAGATGAATAAAAATAAACCTTTAGATTTATAAATATGAATGAACAAAGTTTAGTGTCAAATTGAAGAGATATATTTAAATTAATTATTATATCGAGTATATGAATTAAATATTATAATTACCAATTTTTTCTATCTACCCACCAAACAAATATTTTTTTGGTTGATTAAAAAGATGAGATATTTTGTCTCTTTAATAAATAAATGAATAAAAGGCACACCTAAAGATAGTTCTACAATGAATAAAAGGCACACCTAAAGATAGTTCTACAATGATAAGTATTTTAAAAGAAAAATTTGAATATAATTGTCGAATATAAGTAATTTATTAAGATATTTATCTCGCAAATAAATAAGAGAGCGAGCAGTCAAATATTATATTACATTTCTTACAAACAAAAATATAATTTTTGTATAGTTTTTCTTATCATTAACTTAAAAGTTATTATTATTATTATAAATGTTATTTCAGTTGTGTTTGATAAGTATTTTCTTTAAATTTTTGGGAAAAAAAACTGGTCAAATATTTTTATTAATTTTGTATAAATAATATTAGTTTAATATCATACATACCATTACCAAGAAAAAAATTAATTTCATAATGCAATATTTTTTTTATAATTTAAAACATATAACTTATAATTATAAAAGTAGTAAAATTGTAATATAAATTAAAATTAAAAGGTTCTATTTGGTAAGACACATTTTTGAATTTATAGCTTATAGTTTGTTGCTTATAGGTTCTTATGACATTTTAGACCTGTTGGTAACGGTCTTTTTATCACAAGCTCATAACGTATTTTGCTAGCTTATAGCTTATTTTGCAGACGCTATTTCAAATAACGCTTTAGCTTATAGCTTATAGCTTATTATATTTTCTTCCTTTTTATTCTTTTAATTTGAACAAAAATCTACTTTTATCATTCATAATTTATTTTAATATAAAATAAAATAGTTATATATTAAATATTTTATGTCATTTTACATTTATAAGTTAGTTAAACCGCTAATTTTACTAAACACTTCAATTGCTTATCAGCTATCAATCTCAACCATCACCTATAAAATATAAACTATCACTCATCAGCCATCAACTATAACCTATAAACTATCAGCTTGCTTATCAATCAACTGCTATTTTTACCAAACAGATCACAAATATCAAAAACTAAAAAGTAGAAAGAAAGAGAAGGAGACACAATGTTTTAAAGATATTGTCTTTAATATTAAAAAAGGAAAAAACTTAATTTAATAGAACAAAATCAAAGTTAAATGAGTAAACGTGACCCTTTAGATTATAAATATGAAGGATTGTGATTTGGTGTTAAAATAATATTTTCATATATATATATATATATATATATATATATATATATATATATATATATCTATAATATATATATAATATATATATATATATATAGTATATCTATATATATATATATTCATAATCTGTTGACACTAGGTGTGATAGTTTACTTTGACACCATTCACATCCTTTTATTTTTATAATCTAACGGTTCACGTTATTCATTTATTTATGAATTTGTTCTATTTAATCAACATATTTAATTACTTTTTATATTAAATACAAACTCTCTTTAAATCTCTCCCTCATTCTCTATCTTTCTATTTTTTTTCGTTTTTAAATCAAAATTTTAATTTATATTACAATTTTATAAGTTCAAGTTTATGTTTTAAAAAATATTAAATTTTTATTATGAAGTGACTACTTTTACTTGATTACAATATGTATAATATTTAAAGAGAATTATTTTGACAAGAGAAAAATATTTGACCCTTTTTTTTCTCAAAAATTCCAAGAAAAATACTTATCAACTAATGACTTACATAAATAATAATAATATAAATATTAATAATAATAATAATATTTATGTCAATAATAATAAACTATAATATAAATTAAATATGTCACTTTGAAAAACAAATCTCATTTAATATTGAAAAAGATAATAAATTATATTGATTAAATAGACCAAAATAAAAAATAGATGAATAAAAATAAACCTTTAGATTTATAAATATGAATGGATAAAGTTTAGTGTCAAATTGAAGAGATATATTTAAATTAATTATTATATCGAGTATATGAATTAAATATTATAATTTCCAATTTTTCTATCTACCCACCAATAAATATTTTTTTGGTTGATTAAAAGGATGAGATATTTTGTCTCTTTAAAAAATAATGAATAAAAGGCACACCTAAAGATAGTTCTACAATGATAAGTATTTTAAAATAAAAATTGAATATAATTGTCGAATATAAGTAATTTATTAAGATATTTATCTCGCACATAAATAAAAGAGCGAGCAGACAAATATTATTTTACATTTCTTACAAACAAAAATATAATTTTTGGTATAGTTTTTCTTATCATTAACTTAAATGTTATTATTATTCTTATAAATGTTATTTCAGTTATGTTTTTGATAAGTATTTTCTTTAAATTTTTGGAAAAAAATTGGTCTAATATTTTATTAATTTTGTGTAAATAATATTAGTTTAATATCATACATACCATGACTAAGAAAAAATTAAATTCATAATGCAATTTTTTTAAGTTTAAAACATAACTTATAATTAAAAAAGTAGTAAAATTATAATATAAATTAAAACTCTAAGACTCTATTTGGTTTGGTAAGACACATTTTTGAATTTATAGCCTATAAGTTCATATTACATTTTAGACTTGTTTGATAACGGTCTTTTTATCACACCTTTATAGCTTATTGTGCTAGCTTATAGTTTATTTTCCAAACACTATATCAAATAGCATTTCAGCTTATAGCTTATAGCTTATTATTTTTCCTTCTTTTTTATCCTTCTAATTTTAACAAAAATCTATTTTGATCCTATATGATTTATTTTAATTTTAATAAAATAATTATATATTAAATATTTTTTTATGTCATTTTACATTTATAAGTTAGTTGAACCGTTGATATTACTAAACAATTCAATTAGGTTATCAATTATCAATCTCTACCATCATCTATACGGTATAAGCAATCACTCATCAACCATCAACTATAACTTATCCGCTAGCTTATCAATCAACTGCTATTTTTACCAAACAGACCCTAAATATCAAAAACGAAAAAAGTAGAAAGAAAGAGAAGGAGAGAGAGTGTTTTAAAGAGATTTGTCTTTAATATTAAAAAAGGAAAAAAATTAATTAAATGGAATAAAATCAAAGTTAAATGAATAACGTGAACCTTTAGATTATAAAAACGAAAGAATGTGATTTAGTGTTAAAATAATCTTTTCATATATATATATATATATATATATATATATATATATATATATATATATATATATATATATATATATATATATATATATATATATATATATATTCACTCTAAATCTGTTGACACTAAGTGTCATAGTTTACTTTGACACCGATTAACATCCTTTTATTTTTATAATCTAACGGTTCACATTGATTCATTTATTTATGATTTTTTTCTATTTAATCAACATATTTCACTTATTTTTTTATATTAAATACAAATTCTCTTTAAAACTCCCCCTCATTCTCTATCTTTCTATTTTTTTTTTCATTTTCTAAATTCAAAATTTTTAATTTATATTACAATTTTATTAGTTATGTTATTATAAGTTAATGATTTAAAAAAATGATTAAATTTTTATTATGAAGTGACCAATTTTACTTGATTACAATATGTATAATATTTAAAGATAATTATTTTTACAAGAGAACTATTTCGCCTTTTTTTTTTTAAATATTTCACTTTGAAATACAAATTTCATTTAGTATTGAAAACGAAAATAAATTATATTGATTAAATAGAACAAAATCAAAAATAAATTAATAATAATAAACCTTTAGATTTATAAATATGAACAGATTAAGTTTAGTGTCAAATTAAAGAGATATATTTAAATTAATTTTATATCGAGTATATGAATGAAGTATTATAATTTTCAATTTTTCTATCTACCCACCAAATAAATATTTTTTTTGTTGAACAAAAACTTTAAATACAGAAAAAATCACAAATGAACAATATGTAAAATTTCCCATCCATTCGATTTAAAGACACTTTTAAAAATATTTTTTAATATATTTTTCAAATATAGACATAAAGTAAGGAAAATGTTAAAAATATTTCAATTAATATATCTCTTTTATTTTAAAGTATATTCTTTACCTTGTATAAACCATTCCACTAGTATATATAACAAAGATTAAAAGTCCTAAATCTCACAAGAAAAACAAAAAAAGTGATTTTCCTTATAATAGCCTCCGTGTTATTCAATCGATCTTATCTTTGCTTAATTTTATTCATTTCTATGGTTCTGCTTTCAGGTATAAGAGTATGCTTTATCTCAAGTTGTATACTTCATATACAATCAACATAGTCAAATATACTTAAAAACATAAGATCTATAATTAATTCTTTGTTGTTTTAGGTTTATCAAGTGGTGAGTATAGCCTTATGGATATAAAATGTTTTGACGGTAATTGCGCGTCTGATACTCAATGCGGTGCAGATTGTATTAAAAAGGGGTTTCATATGGGTGGTGTCTGCAGAATAATTTTTCCTAGTTCTAATAAGTGTTGTTGTACAAAAGGATGAGATATTTTTTCTAGTTCTAATAAGTGTTGTTATACAAAAGGATGAGATATTTTGTCTCTTTAATAAATAAATGAATAAAAGGCACACCTACTATATTGTGTTAGACATGATTATTATTATTATTATTTTTATTATTATAAATTTTAATACTATTATTAAAGATAGTTCTACAATGATAGGTATTTTAAAATAGAAATTTGAAGATAATTGTTGAATATAAATAATTTATTAAGATATTAATCTCGCACGTAAATAAGAGAGTGAGCGGTCAAATATTGTCTTACATTTCTTACAAACAAAAATATAATTTTTGTAAAGTTTTTGTTATCATTAACTATGTTATTATTATTATATTTATTATTATTATAAATGTTATTTCAGTTGTGTTTTGATAAGTATTTTCTCGGAATTTTTGAAAAAAAAAGTGTCTCATATTTTTATTAATTTTGTATAAATAATATTAGTTTAATATTATACATACCATGGTCAAGTAAAAAATTCAATTCATAATGCAATTTTTTTTTAATTTAAAACATAAACTTATAATTATAAAAATAGTAAAATTGTAATATAAATTAAAATTCAAAGGTTCTATTTGGTAAGACACATTTTTGAATTTATAGCTTATAGTTTATTGCTTATAGGTTCTTATGACATTTTAGACCTATTTGGTAACGGCCTTTTTATCACAAGCTCATAACTTATTTTGCTAGCTTATAGTTTATTTTGCAGACGCTATTTCAAATAGCGCGTTAGCTTATAGCTTATTATTTTTTCTTTCTTTTTTATTCTTTTAATTTGAACAAAAATCTACTTTTATCCTATATAATTTATTTTAATATAAAATAAAATAGTTATATATTAAATATTTTTATGTCATTTACATTTATAAGTTACGTTAAACTGCTAATTTTACTAAACACTTCAATTGCTTATCAGCTATCAATCTCAACCATCACCTATAAAATATAAGCTATAACTCATTAGCCATCAACTATAATCTATAAACTACAAACTAGCTTATCAATCAACTGCTATTTTTACCAAACAGACCACAAATATCAAAAACTAAAAAAGTAGAAAGAAAGAGAAGGAGACACAATGTTTTAAAGATATTTGTCCTTAATATTAAAAAAGGAAAAAAAATAATTAAATAGAACAAAATCAAAGTTAAATGAGTAAACGTGAACCTTTAGATTATAAATATGAAGGATTGCGGTTTGGGTGTTAAATAATATTATATATATATATATATATATATATATATATATATATATATATATATATATATATATATATTATATATATATATATATATATATATATATATATATATATATATATATATATATATATATATATATATATATATATATATAATATATATATATATATATATATATATATATATATTCATAATCTATTGACATAGGTGTGATAGTTTACTTTGACACCAATTCACATCCTTTTATTTTTATAATCTAACGGTTCACATTTATTCATTTATTTATGAATTTGTTCTATTTAAACAACATATTTTAATTACTTTTTATATTAAATACAAACTCTCTTTAAAACTCTCCCTCATTCTCTATCTTTCTATTTTTTTTTTTTTCGTTTTTTAAATAAAATTTTTAATTTATATTACAATTTTATTAGTTCAAGTTTATGTTTTTAAAAAATGATTATATTTTAATTATGAAGTGACGATTTTTACTTGATTACAATATGTATAATATTTAAAGAGAATTATTTTGACAAGAGAAAAATACTTGACCCTTTTTTTTCAAAAATTCCAAGAAAAATACTTATCAACTAATGACTTACATAATAATAACAATAATAATAAGAATAATAATAATAATAAAAATTATAATAATAAAATAAATATTAATAATAATAATAATAACATTTATGTCAATAATAATAAACTAAACTATAAATTAAATATTTCAATTTGAAAAACAAATCTCACTTAATATTGAAAAAGAAAATAATTTATATTGATTAAATAGAACAAAATAAAAAATAGATGAATAAAAATAAACCTTTAGATTTATAAATATGAATGGATAAAGTTTAGTGTCAAATTGAAGAGATATATTTAAATTAATTATTATATCGAGTATATGAATTAAATATTATAATTTCCAATTTTTCTATCTACCCACCAAATAAATATTTTTTTTGATTGATTAAAAGGATGAGATATTTTGTCTCTTTAATAAATAAATGAATAAAAGGAACACCTAAAGATAGTTATACAATGATAAGTATTTTAACAGAAAAATTTGAATATAATTGTCGAATATAAGTAATTTATTAAGATATTTATCTCGCACATAAATAAGAGAGGGAGCAGTCAACTATTATTTTACAATTCTTACAAACAAAAATATAATTTTTCTATAGTTTTTCTTATAAATTTTATTATAAATGTTATTATTATTATTATAAATGTTATTTCAGTTGTGTTTTGATAAGTATTTTCTTTAAATTTTTTGAAATAAAATTGGTCTAATATTTTTATTAATTTTGTGTAAATAATATTAGTTTAATATCATACATACCATGACTAAGAAAAAAATTAAATTCATAATGCATTTTTTTTAAATTTAAAACATAAACTTATAATTATAAAAGTAGTAAAATTGTAATATAAATTCTAACTCTAAGGCTCTATTTGGTAAGACACATTTTTGAATTTATAGCTTATAAGCTCATATGAAATTTTAGACTTGTTTGATAACGGTCTTTTTATCACAACTTTATATCTTATTGTGCTAGCTTATAATTTATTTTCCAAACGCTTATCAAATAGCATTTCAGCTTATAGCTTATTATTTTTTCCTTCTTTTTTATCCTTCTAATTTTAACAAAAATTTATTTTGATCCTATATGATTTATTTTAATTTTAAATAAAATAATTATATATTAAATATTTTTTCATGTCATTTTACATTTATAAGTTAGTTGAACCGTTGATTTTACTAAACACTTCAATTAGGTTATCAATTATCAATCACAACCATCATCTATAAGGTATAAGCAGTCACTCATCAACCATCAACTATAACCTCTAAATTATACGCTAGCTTATCAATGAACTGCTATTTTTACCAAATAGACCCTAAATATCAAAAACGAAAAAAGTAGAAAGAAAGAGAAGGAGAGAGAGTGTTTTAAGGAGATTTGTCTTTAATATTAAAAAAGGGAAAAAATTAATTAAATGGAATAAAATCAAAGTTAAATGAATAAACATGAACCTTTAAATTATAAAAATGAAAGAATGTGATTGGTGTTAAAATAATCTTTTCATATATATATATATATATATATATATATATATATATATATATATATATATATATATATATATATATATATATATATATATATATATATATATATATTTATAATCTAAATCTGTTGACACTAGGTGTCATAGTTTATTTTGACACCGATTCACATCCTTTTATTTTTATAATCTAACTGTTCACATTGATTCATTTATTTATGAATTTTTTCTATTTAATCAACATATTTCACTTATTTTTTTATATTAAATACAAATTCTCTTTAAAACTCCCCCTCATTCTCTATCTTTATATTTTTTTCTTCATTTTCTAAATTCAAAATTTTAGTTTATATTACAATTTTACTAGTTATGTTATTATAAGTTTATGATTTTAAAAAATGATTAAATTTTTATTTTGAAGTGACCAATTTTACTTGATTACAATATGTATAATATTTAAAAGATAATTATTTTTACAAGAGAAACTATTTGGCCTTTTTTTTAAATTCGAAGAAAAATACTTATCAAGTAACGACTAACATAATATATATATATATATATATATATATATATATATATATATATATATATATATATATATATATATATATATATATATATATATATATATTATATATATATATATATAATATATATATATATATATATATATATATATATATATATATATATATATATATATATATAATATATATATATATATATATATATATATATATATATATATATATATATGTCAATAAAAAAACTAAAATATAAATTAAATATTTCACTTTGAAATACAAATTTCATTTAGTGTCAAATTAAAGAGATATATTTAAATTAATTATCATATCGAGTATATGAATGAAGTATTATAATTTTCAATTTTTCTATCTACCCACCAAATAAATATTTTATTTGTTGAACAAAATCTTTAAATACAGAAAAAATTACAAATGAACAATATGTAAAATTTCCCATCCATTCGATTTAAAGACACTTTTAAAAATATTTTTTAATATATTTTTCAAATATAGACATAAAGTAAGGAAAATGTTAAAAATATTTCAATTAATATATCTCTTTTATTTTAAAGTATATTCTTTACCTTGTATAAACCATTCCACTAGTATTTATAACAAAGATTAAAAGTCCTAAATCTCACAAGAAAAACAAAAAAAAAAAGGTGATTTTCCTTATAGTGGCCTCCGTGTTATTCAATCGATCTTATCTTTGCTTAATTTTATTCATTTCTATGGTTCTGCTTTCAGGTATAAGAGTATGCTTTATCTCTCAAGTTGTATACTTCATATGCAATCAACATAGTCCAAATATACTTAAAAACATAAGATCTATAATTAATTCTTTGTTGTTGTAGGTTTATCAAGTGGTGAGTATATCCTTATGGATATAAAATGTTTAGACGGTAATTGCGCGTCTGATACTCAATGCGGTGCAGATTGTATTAAAAAGGGGTTTCATATGGGTGGTGTCTGCAGAATAATTTTTCCTAATTCTAATAAGTGTTGTTGTACAAAAGGATGAGATATTTTTTCTAGTTCTAATAAATTTTGTTATACAAAAGGATGAGATATTTTGTCTCTTTAATAAATAAATGAATAAAAGGCACACCTATTATATTGTGTTAGACATGATTATTATTATTTTTATTATTATAATTTTTAATACTATTATTAAATATAGTTCTACAATGATAGGTATTCTAAAAGAGAAATTTGAAGATAATTGCTGAATATAAATAATTTATTAAGATATTAATCTCGCACGTAAATAAGAGAGTGAGCGGTCAAATATTATCTTACATTTCTTACAAACAAAAATACAATTTTTGTAAAGTTTTTTTTATCATTAACTATGTTATTATTATTATTATTATTATTATTATTATTATTATAAATGTTATTTCAGTTGTATTTTGATTAGTATTTTCTCGGAATTTTTGGAAAAAAAAGTGTCTCATATTTTTATTAATTTTGTATAAATAATATTAGTTTAATATTATACATACCATGGTCAAGTAAAAAATTCAATTCATAATGCAATTTTTTTTTAAATTTAAAACATAAACATATAATTATAAAAGTAGTAAAATTGTAATATAAATTAAAATTCAAAGGTTCTATTTGATAAGACACATTTTTGAATTTATAGCTTATAGTTTATTGCTTATAGGTTCTTATGACATTTTAGACCTGTTTGGTAACTGCCTTTTTATCACAAGCTCATAACTTATTTTGCTAGCTTATAGTTTATTTTGCAGACGCTATTTCAAATAGCGCTTTAGCTTATAGCTTATAGCTTATTATTTTTTCTTCCTTTTTTATTCTTTTAATTTGAACAAAAATCTAATTTTATCCTATATAATTTATTTTAATATAAAATTAAATAGTTATATATTAAATATTTTTATGTCATTTTACATTTATAAGTTAGTTAAACCGCTAATTTTACTAAACACTTCAATTGCTTATCAGCTATCAATCTCAACCATCACCTATAAAGTATAAGCTATCACTCATCAGCCATCAACTATAACCTATAAACTATCAGCTAGCTTATCAATCAACTGCTATTTTTACCAAACAGACCACAAATATCAAAAACTAAAAAAGTAGAAAGAAAGAGAAGGAGAGACAATGTTTTAAAGATATTTGTCTTTAATATTAAAAAAGGAAAAAAATTAATTAAATAGAACAAAATCAAAGTTAAATGAGTAAACGTGAACCTTTAGATTATAAATATGAAGGATTGCGATTTGGTGTTAAAATAATATTTTCATATATACAAATATATATATATATATATATATATATATATATATATATATATATATATATATATATATATATATATATATATATATATATATATATATATATATATATATATATATATACTATATATATATATATATATATATATATATATATATATATTATATATATATATATATATATATATATATTCATAATCTGTTGACACTAGGTGTGCTAGTTTACTTTGACACCAATTCACATCCTTTTATTTTTATAATCTAATGGTTCACATTTATTCATTTATTTATGAATTTGTTCTATTTAATCAACATATTTTAATTACTTTTTATATTAAATACAGACTCTCTTTAAAACTCTCCCTCATTCTCTATCTTTCTATTTTTTTTCTTCCGTTTTTTAAATCAAAATTTTAATTTATATTACAATTTTATTAGTTCAAGTTTATGTTTTAGAAAAATGATTATATTTTAATTATGAAGTGACTATTTTTACTTGATTACAATATGTATAATATTTAAAGAGAATTATTTTGACAAGAGAAAAATACTTGTCCCTTTTTTTTTCCAAAAATTCCAAGAAAAATACTTATCAACTAATGACTTACATAATAATAATAATAATAATAATAATAATAATAATAATAATAATAATAATAATAATAATAATAATAACTATAATAATAAAATAAATATTATTAATAATAATATTTATGTCAATAATAATAAACTAAACTATAAATTAAATATTTCAATTTGAAAAACAAAACTCATTTAATATTGAAAAAGAAAATAAATTATATTGATTAAATAGAACAAAATAAAAAATAGATGAATAAAATAAACCTTTAGATTTATAAATATGAATGGATAAAGTTTAGTGTCAAATTGAAGAGATATATTTAAATTAATTATTATATCGAGTATATGAATTAAATATTATAATTTCCAATTTTTCTATCTACCCACCAAATAAATATTTTTTTGGTTGATTAAAAGGATGAGATATTTTGTCTCTTTAATAAATAAATGAATAAAAGGCACACCTAAAGATAGTTCTACAATGATAAGTATTTTAACAGAAAAATTTGAATATAATTGTCGAATATAAGTAATTTATTAAGATATTTATCTCGCACATAAATAAGAGAGCGAGCAGTCAACTATTATTTTACATTTCTTACAAACAAAAATATAATTTTTCTATAGTTTTTCTTATAAATGTTATTATAAATGTTATTATTATTATTATAAATGTTATTTCAGTTGTGTTTTGATAAGTATTTTCTTTAAATTTTTGGAAAAAAAATTGGTCTAATATTTTTAGTAATTTTGTGTAAATAATATTAGGTTAATATTATACATACCATGACTAAGAAAAAAAATTAAATTCATAATGCAATTTTTTTTAAATTTAAAACATAAAATTATAATTATAAAAGTAGTAAAATTGTAATATAAATTAAAACTCTAAGGCTCTATTTGGTAAGACACATTTTTGAATTTATAGCTTATAAACTCATATGACATTTTAGACTTGTTTGATAACTGTCTTTTTATCACAACTTTATAGCTTATTGAGCTAGTTTATAGTTTATTTTCCAAACGCTATATCAAATAGCATTTCAGCTTATAGCTTATAGCTTATAGCTTATATCAAATAGCATTTTTAATAGTTATGTTATTATAAGTTTATGATTTTAAAAACTGATTAAATTTTTATTATGAAGTGACCAATTATACTTGATTACAATATGTATAATATTTAAAGATAATTATTTTTACAAGAGAAACTATTTGGCCTTTTTTTTTAAATTTGAAGAAAAATACTTATCAAGTAACGACTAACATAATATATATATGTCTGTGTGTCAATAAAAAAACTAAAATATAAATTAAATATTTCACTTTGAAATACAAATTTCATTTAGTATTGAAAAAGAAAATAAATTATATTGATTAAATAGAATAAAATGAAAAATAAATTAATAATAATGAAATCTTTAGATTTATAAATATGAACAGATTAAGTTTAGTGTCAAATTAAAGAGATATATTTAAATTAATTTATATCGAGTATATGAATGAAGTATTATAATTTTCAATTTTTCTATCTACCCACCAAATAAATATTTTTTTGTTGAACAAAAACGTTAAATACAGAAAAAATCACAAATGAACAATATGTAAAATTTCCCATCCATTCGATTTAAAGACACTTTTAAAAATATTTTTTAATATATTTTTCAAATATAGACATAAAATAAGGAAAATGTTAAAAAATATTTCAATTAATATATCTCTTTTATTTTAAAGTATATTCTTTACCTTGTATAAACCATTCCACTAGTATATATAACAAAGATTAAAACTCCTAAATCTCACAAGAAAAACAAAAAAAAAGGTGATTTTCCTTATAATGGCCTCCGTGTTATTCAATCGATCTTATCTTTGCTTAATTTTATTCATTTCTATGATTCTGCTTTCAGGTATAAGAGTATGCTTTATCTCTCAAGTTGTATACTTCATATACAATCAACATAGTCAAATATACTTAAAAGCATAAGATCTATAATTAATTCTTTGTTGTTGTAGGTTTATCAAGTGGTGAGTATAGCCTTATGGATATAAAATGTTTAGACGGTAATTGCGCGTCTGATACTCAATGCGGTGCAGATTGTATTAAAAAGGGGTTTCATATGGGTGGTGTCTGCAGAATAATTTTTCCTAGTTCTAATAAGTGTTGTTGTACAAAATGATGAGATATTTTTTCTAGTTCTAATAAGTTTTGTTATACAAAAGGATGAGATATTTTGTCTCTTTAATAAATAAAAGAATAAAAGGCACACCTACTATATTGTGTTAGACATGATTATTATTATTTTTATTATTATAATTTTTAATACTATTATTAAATATAGTTCTACAATGATAGGTATTCTAAAAGAGAAATTTGAAGATAATTGCTGAATATAAATAATTTATTAAGATATTAATCTTGCACGTAAATAAGAGAGTGAGCGGTCAAATATTATCTTACATTTCTTACAAACAAAAATATAATTTTTGTAAAGTTTTTTTTATCATTAACTATGTTATTATTATTATTATTATTATTATTATTATTATTATTATTATTATTATTATTATTATTATTATTATTATTATTATTATTATTATTTTAATGTTATTTCAGTTGTGTTTTGATAAGTATTTTATCGGAATTTTTGGAAAAAAAAGTGTCTCATATTTTTATTAATTTTGTATAAATAATATTAGTTTAATATTATACATATCATGGTCAAGTAAAAAATTTAATTCATAATGAATTTTTTTTTTTAATTTAAAACATAAACATATAATTATAAAAGTAGTAAAATTGTAATATAAATTAAAATTCAAAGGTTCTATTTGGTAAGACACATTTTTGAATTTATAGTTTATAGTTTATTGCTTATAGGTTCTTATGACATTTTAGACCTGTTTGGTAACTGCCTTTTTATCACAAGCTCATAACTTATTTTGCTAGCTTATAATTTTTTTTCAGACGCTATTTCAAATAGCGCTTTAGCTTATAGCTTATAGCTTATTATTTTTTCTTCCTTTTTTATTCTTTTAATTTGAACTAAAATCTACTTTTATCCTATATAATTTAATTTAATATAAAATAAAATAGTTATATATTAAATATTTTTATGTCATTTGACATTTATAAGTTAGTTAAACCGCTAATTTTACTAAACAGTTCAATTGCTTATCATCTATCAATCTCAACCATCACCTATAAAGTATAAGCTATCACTCATCAGCCATCAACTATAACCTATAAACTATCAGCTAGCTTATCAATCAATTGCTATTTTTACCAAACAGACCACAAATATCAAAAACTAAAAAAGTAGAAAGAAAGAGAAGGAGAGACAATGTTTTAAAGATATTTGTCTTTAATATTTAAAAAGGAAAAAAAATAATTAAATAGAACAAAATCAAAGTTAAATGAGTAAACGTGAACCTTTAGATTATAAATATGAAGGATTGCGATTTGGTGTTAAAATAATATTTTCATATATACATATATATATATATATATATATATATATATATATATATATATATATGTATATATATATATATATATATATATATATATATATATATATATATATATATATATATATATATATATATATATATATATATATATATATATATATATATATATATATATATATATATATATATATATATATATATATATATATATATATATATATATATATATATATATAAAATCTGTTGACACTAGGTGTGATAGTTTACTTTGACACCAATTCACATCCTTTTATTTTTATAATCTAATGGTTCACATTTATTCATTTATTTATGAATTTGTTCTATTTAATCAACATATTTTAATTACTTTTTATATTAAATACAGACTCTCTTTAAAACTCTCCCTCATTCTCTATCTTTCTATTTTTTTTTCGTTTTTTAAATCAAAATTTTAATTTATATTACAATTTTATTAGTTCAAGTTTATGTTTTTAAAAAATGATTATATTTTAATTATGAAGTGACTATTTTTACTTGATTACAATATGTATAATATTTAAAGAGAATTATTTTGACAAGAGAAAAATACTTGTCCCTTTTTTTTCCAAAAATTCCAAGAAAAATACTTATCAACTAATGACTTACATAATAATAATAATAATAATAATAATAATAATAATAATAATAATAAGTATAATAATAAAATAAATATTAATAATAATAATATTTATGTCAATAATAATAAACTAAACTATAAATTAAATAATTCAATTTGAAAAACAAATCTCATTTAATATTGAAAAAGAAAATAAATTATATTGATTAAATAGAACAAAATAAAAAATAGATGAATAAAAATAAACCTTTAGATTTATAAATATGAATGGATAAAGTTTAGTGTCAAATTGAAGAGATATATATAAATTAATTATTATATCGAGTATATGAATTAAATATTATAATTTCCAATTTTTCTATCTACCCACCAAATAAATATTTTTTTGGTTGATTAAAAGGATGAGATATTTTGTCTCTTTAATAAATAAATGAATAAAAGGCACACCTAAAGATAGTTCTACAATGATAAGTATTTTAACAGAAAAATTTGAATATAATTGTCGAATATAAGTAATTTATTAAGATATTTATCTCGCACATAAATAAGAGAGCGAGCAGTCAACTATTATTTTACATTTCTTACAAACAAAAATATAATTTTTCTATAGTTTTTCTTATAAATGTTATTATAAATGTTATTATTATTATTATAAATGTTATTTCAGTTGTGTTTTGATAAGTATTTTCTTTAAATATTTGGAAAAAAAATTGGTCTAATATTTGTATTAATTTTGTGTAAAAAATATTAGTTTAATATTATACATACCATGACTAAGAAAAAAAATTAAATTCATAATGCAATTTTTTAAAATTTAAAACATAAACTTATAATTATATAAGTAGTAAAATTGTAATATAAATTCAAACTCTAAGGCTCTATTTGGTAAGACACATTTTTGAATTTATAGCTTATAAGCTCATATAAAATTTTAGACTTGTTTGATAACAGTCTTTTTATCACAACTTTATATCTTATTGTGCTAGCTTATAGTTTATTTTCCAAACGCTATATCAAATAGCATTTCAGCTTATAGCTTATAGCTTATTATTTTTTTCCTTCTTTTTTATCCTTCTAATATTAACAAAAATTTATTTTGATCCTATATGATTTATTTTAATTTTAAATAAAATAATTATATATTAAATATTTTTTATGTCATTTTACATTTATAAGTTATTTGAACCGCTGATTTTACTAAACACTTCAATTAGGTTATCAATTATCAATCTCAACCATCATCTATAAGGTATAAGCAATCACTCATCAGCCATCAACTATAACCTATAAACTATCCGCTAGCTTATCAATCAACTGCTATTTTTACCAAACAGACCCTAAATATCAAAAACAAAAAAAGTAGA